>CM067844.1:31910000-33340000 GCA_034509565.1 Triticum monococcum
CACTCTGGATTCACGCCAGCAGCCTCGCAGGACCACTCTACAACACCTAGACCGCTGGCATCCTCGTGTACATCGCCGCCGTGCCTTCGTGCACGCGCCGGTGTTTAACCACTATCGTTAAAAACTTATTTAATTAGCCTAACCCTCTCTGTTAATTATATTACATTAACCCATGGGCCCTCTAGTAACCAAAACAGGTAATAATTATCTTAAAGAGACAATGACATGTGGGCACCCAACTCTAATTTGACTAGTCCCTGTTGACAGGTCTTTATTTTTTCTCTTGATTGGCCCCACTTGTAACGAGGGGTATAATTGTTCAAGAAACGCCATGGAGACGGTCAAAGCCCTTTGACTTGACAGAAACGACACGGAAGGGCATTCCTATAACGGTACCAGACGAAAGGGGGTATTTTTGAGCATACTCGAAAATTAGGGGTAAATGCCAGGTGTGGGTTCAAGTTAGGGGGAGAAATGGAATTGTTCCTTTGTTTAAATTCAGCAAGCCTTGTACGTTTGCCAGCATTGGTATCCTATAGACTCTTCACCAACTTCTTCTGTTCAGATTGATGGGCATCATGTGCTTGTCGGTGTTTTTCCATTTCCAATTTAAGCTTGTGCAAAGTAGCAGTAACCTCTTCAAGCTGGGCCTTCAGCTCTGCTTCCCGTGCCTCCATTTCAGTGCACTTCTTTTCTACGGTAGATAAGTCCTCAATTATGGCCATGGAAACCTCATGGCCAAACTTAATCTTAAGTTCTACTTCAGCAACAACATGTTCATCTCGCTCGGATTCCCTCGTGAATTCGGTCTGGCCACCCTCCAACTTTTTGGAAAGGTCAATAAGCCCGACCAAAATGGCCTGCACCTTAGCAACCTCAGGCACTTGCGTGGGCAGCGTTTGAGAAACACTCTCAAGCATGATGCATCGCTCAGGATCACCACGGGTAGAGTCGTTTAGTCCTTCGAGGGCTCATTTCACCATGAAATCCGTAGCATCCATAAACGTGTCCTTGACGAAACTGCAGTCCATCTGTGTGCCTTTCCCTGATACAACCATCACCTCAGGGTCTTGTGAGTGGCGAATTTGTTGGTCGCAACCTAAAAAAAAGGAAGAATCATGATAATTTGATGATAATGATGGTTCATAGACACGACCAATTAAATAAATATTTATAGGTAAATAAACTACCAGGTAAAGTTGACAAGAAATCAAGAGCACTAGGGGTATGGGGCACAACTTTAGTCATACCCGGGCTGGAAGGTGGATGACTTGTGCCACACTCGCCAATGGTATAATCCTCGACGGATAAATTGAAGAGGTCACCAAGGCCATGGTCCTTTTCTCCTGTGAGAACATGGCCAAAATTTTCATTATTAACAGAACTACTAAGTTCAACATCTAATGACCGACCGTCCAAGGTTATTGGTTCAGAAAAATCACATTCTTGGGAAAAATCAAGTTTGTGCTTGAGGGGGAGTCTCTCTTCCTCGTCACCATGAGTGGGCGATAAATTTCTACGCTTCTGCCCGCTGGTGGCCGGGGCAGTTTCCGGAAGATCATCACTACCCACTAGCAATGGGTGAGCAGATGAAGAACCAATTACAACAACAGACTTTGGTACGCCACTTTGCTGCAGCCACATATATAAAAGAATGATATCATTAGTACTTATTAGTACAACAAAGAAATGAACAAGTTGTACGCAGACCATTAACCCACCTCTTGAGATTTCATGGGTTGAGTAGCGACAACATCCTTAACCTTTCGCTTCTTCTATTAAAAAGAGATATAGAAAAAATGAGACAAAGAAAGGAGCAAACGAACTATGGTAGTACCAAATATATATAGATGTATATATCTTAACTTTTTAGAGTTGATTAAAGGTTCATCATTTGAGATAAAGCCACACAGAATGGGACGCCAATGGACCATGATTCTCTTTCCATTCAATTTGATGGCTGCAATATGTTCCTCCTTACCCCAGGAGGAGACGTCCTTTATAACAACAAAATCATTCTCTGAATGGTTGTGAGGAACTATGTACTCCTCTCCGCGTTTCAGAAAATTATGATTCAGCGGATTATAATTCAGACCATTCGAGATGCCCGGACGAAGAGTGTTGAATATGTTGTTAAATGGTTGCATAAATCCCATCCACCAGTTGTTCCAGGCCACAAAAGAAAATGCCTCATGCACATCATTAAGAAGGTACTGGAACTCTCCTTGGTTCGAGCGTAACAAATGCGACCAATACACATATGCAACGCGAGTATCCTCCTTTGTGTACACGCTGACCAACGGAGCATAGGGCACTTGTTGTCTCAAAGTAAGTTGTCGTGCAACTCGATTAGGATGATATGGCTCCGCTATGCAAAGATCATCAACATCAGTAGCACGCCTGCATGGAAGCATACACCGATGTGAAGAAACAGTGAAGGACCTTTGCAACTGATCCATCCCGACTAAGTTCTTTGGAGTATAAGGATTTCAAAAAATATTGGCTCGGTCATCAAAGAAAATGCGTGCCTTAGTAGGACTGAAAGTTATGGGAACCCGAAACGTAGTTTCAGCCATGGTTGGTTGCATCGTCAATTGCTTTGTTGTAGAACGTAGTAATTTCAAAAATTTCATACACACACGCAAGATCATGGTGATGCATAGCAATGAGAGGGGAGAGTATGTCTACGTACCCTCGTAGACCGAAAGCAGAAGCGTTTATCAACACGGTTGATGTAGTCGTACACCTTCACGATCCGTCCCGATCAAGTACTGAACGTACGGCACCTCCATGTTCAGCACACGTTCAACTCGATGACGTCCTCGCCTTCTTGATCCAGCAAGAGTGGCAAAGTAGTAGATGAGTACCGGCAGCACGACGGCGTGGTGACGGTGTTGGTGAAGAACAATCTTCGCAGGGCTTCGCCTAAGCACTATGAAAACTATTACGGAGGATAAACTAGAGGGGACGGGGTTGCCGGCACACGGCTTGGTGTTTCTTGATGTGTCTTGGGTGCTAGCCCTACCCCTCTATTTATATGTTGAGCCTTGGGGTCGAAACTTGGAGTAAAAGCCTCCACAAAGTCGGTTTCACCCGAAAGGCAAGAGTCCTTCTCGGACTCTAGGGCCAGACGTTAGGGTTCCTGGCGTCTGGACCCAGACGCCAGGGACCCTAGTGTCTGGCCCCTGGACTCCACAAAACTACCTTTTGCGCTTTCCAAAAACCTTGTGGGCTTTCCCCTTTGGCCCAAATAAAGTGTTCTCGTACCCAAACATTTCGGGAAACATCCGGAACCCCTTCCGGTGAATTCCGGAACCCTTCCGGAGACCGAACACTATTATCCCATATATTAAACTTTATCTCCGGACCATTCCGGAGTTCCTCGTCATGTCCGTGATCTTATCCGGAACTCCGAACAACATTCGGTTACTAACATACATAACTCATAAATACTATATCGTCAATGAACGTTAAGCGTGCGGACCCTACAGGTTCGAGAACTATGTTGACATGGCCGAAACACTTCTTTGGTCAATAACCAATAGCGGAACCTGGATGCCCATATTGGCTCCTACATATTCTACGAATATCTTTATCGGTCGAATCGCATAACAATATAGGTTCTTCCCTTTGTCATCGGTATGTTACTTGCCCGAGATTCGATCGTCAGTATCTCAGTACCTAGTTCAATCTCGTTACCGTCAAGTCTCTTTACTCGTTCCGTAATGCATCAACCCGCAACTAACTCATTAGTTATATTGCTTGCAAGGCTTATAGTGATGTGCATTACCTAGAGGGCCTGGAGATACCTCTTTGACAATCGGAGTGACAAATCCTAATCTCGATCTATGCCAACTCAACTAGTACCATCAGAGACACCTGTAGAGCACCTTTATAATCACCCAGTTACGTTGTGACGTTTGGTAGCACACAAATTGTTCCTCCGGTACTCGGGAGTTGCATAATTTCATAGTCATAGGAACATGTATAAGTTTATGAAGAAAGCAATAGCAACAAACTAAACGATCATCGTGCTAAGCTAACGGATGGATCAAGTCAATCACACCATTCTCCTAATGATGTGATCCCGTTTATCAAATGACAACTCATGTCTATGGTTAGGAAACATAACCATCTTTGATCAACGAGCTAGTCAAGTAGAGGCATACTAGTGACACTCTGTTTGTCTATGTATTCACACATGTATTATGTTTCCGATTGATACAATTCTAGCATGAATAATAAACATTTATCAAGGAAATATAAATAACAACTTTATTCTTGCTTCTAGGGCATATTTCCTTCAATCTCGCACTTGCACTAGAGTCAAGAATATAGTTCAGATCGTCATGTGATTTAACACCAATAGTCCACATCTTTATGTGATTAGTTCACATCTCCATGTGACTAACATCCAAAGGGTTTACTAGAGTCAATAATCTAGTTCACATCGCTATGTGATTAACACCCAAAGAGTGATCATGTTTTGCTTGTGAGAGAAATTTTATCAATGGGTCTGCAACATTCTGATCCGTATGTATTTCACAAATATCTATGTCTACAATGCTCTGCACGGAACTACTCTAGCTAATTGCTCCCACTTTCAATATGTATCTAGATCGAGACTTAGAGTCATCTAGATCGATGTAAAAAGCTTGCATTGACGTAACTCTTTACAATGAACTCTTTCATCACCTCCATAACAGAGAAATATTTCCTTAGTCCTCTAAGGATAATTTTGACCGCTGTCTAGTGATCTACTCCTAGATCACTATTGTACTCCCTTGCCAGAAAAATTCTAAGGTATACAATAGGACTGGTAAACAGCATAGCATACTTTATAGAACCTATGACTGCGGCATAGGGAATGACTTTTCATTCTCTTTCTATTTTCTGCCGTGGTCGGGTTTTGAGTCTTTACTCAACTTCACACCTTGCAACACAGGCAAGAACTCCTTCTTTGACTGTTCCATTTTGAACTACTTCAAAATCTTGTCAAGGTATGTACTCATTGAAAAAATTTATCAAGTGTCTTGATCTATCTCCATATATCTTGATGCTCAATGTGTAAGCAGCTTCATCGATGTCTTTCTTTGAAAAACTCTTTTCAAACACTCCTTTATGCTTTCCAAAAAATTCTACATTATTTCTGATCAACAATATGTCATTCACATATACTTATCAGAAATGTTGTAGTGGTCCCACTCACTTTCTTTTAAATACAGGCTTCACCGCAAGTCTGTATAAAACCATATGCTTTGATCACTTTATTAAAGAAGATATTCCAACTCCGAGATGCTTGCACCAGTCCATAGATGGATCGCTGGAGCTTGCTCACTTTGTTAGCACCTTTAGGATCGACAAAACCTTCTGGTTGCATCATATACAACCCTTCTTTAAGAAATCCATTAAGGAATACATTTTTGACATCCATTTGCCAGATTTCATAAAATGCGGCAACTGCTAACATGATTTGGACAGAATTTTAAGCATTGATACGAGTGAGAAAATCTCATCGTAGTCAACACCTTGAACTTGTCGAAAACATTTTGCGGCAATTCAAGCATTGTAGATAGTAACACTACTATCAGCGTCCGTCTTCCTCTTGAAGATCAATTTATTCTCGATGGCTTGCCAATCATCGGGCAAGTCAACCAAAGTCCACACTTTGTTCTCATATATGGATCCCATCTCAGATTTCATGGCCTCAAGCCATTTTGCGGAATCTGGGCTCACCATTGCTTCTTCATAGTTCGTAGGTTCGTCATGGTCAAGTAACATGTCTTCCAGAACAGGATTACCGTACCACTCTGGTGCGGATCTTACTCTAGTTGACCTACGAGGTTCGGTAGTAACTTGATCTGAAGTTTCATGATCATCATCATTAGCTTCCTCGCTAATTGGTGTAGGTGTCACAGGAACCGGTTTTTGTGATGAACTACTTTCCAACAAGGGAGCAGGTACAGTTACCTTATCAAGTTCCACTTTCCTCCCAGTCACTTCTTTCGAGAGAAACTCCTTCTCTAGAAAGGATCCATTCTTAGCAACAAATGTCTTGCCTTCGGATCTATGATAGAAGGTGTACCCAACACTTTCCTTTGGGTATTCTATGAAGACACATTTCTCCGATTTGGGTTCAAGCTTATCAGCTTGAAACTTTTTCACATAAGCATCTGTCGGCGTTCTGGCAACGGGGGTCCCCAGACTTGCCTGCCTGCGGCCTGCGGCGTGGCTCAAAGGGGGGCCCAGCGCGGCCCATCTTCACCAACACAAACCCAAGACCCTCGCGAGGGGCCAAGCCTCGCGGGGCGGACGACGCGGAGCTTCCTCAAGCGCGGCCTCGTCAGGCTGGCTCACGAAGAGGCGGGGAGATCAAGGCAGGGTACCTCACGAGGTGCCCGTGACGCAAGCCATGACGACCGGGGGCACCAGGCGGGTGCCAGCACGTGTAGCGTCCTCCCTTCCTCTTTGGTGCAAAGGGGGCAAGCGCAGCTGCGGAGTACCGAGGCATCAGGCAAAGGTTTCCATTTCGGTGCAACGAGACCAAGACCAAGAGGACTATGAGATGGAGGTCACCGTGGAGCCCAAGACGGCGTCATCACCAGAGCTTTACACAGGCGAAGACTACTTTTGTCAGGATAGTTGATACTAGCTGTCCCCCTTTCAAATTAGCCCGCCATTGTTGGCTCCCTTCCTGCTCGATATTTGGGAAGAGGACCAGGGCCTCTATAAATAGGACCAGCCACCCACAGAGCAAAGGGGGACGAGGCTGGGGTGAGAAAGAGCCGAGCCGGAGGATCGAAGGATAGAGAAGATCAGGTAGAGAGAGAGAGAAAGGTGACTGAGCTCCTCCCAACAGTTCATCGCCCCGACCAAGAACAGACCCTCGTGAGGCTGTTGTTCCTTGTATTGTTCATCATCATCAGCCCAAGAGGCAATCCACCACACCACACACTGGAGTAGGGTATTACACCACAACGGTGGCCCGAACCAGTATAAACCCTGCGTCTCTTGTGTTGTTCTTTCCTTAGTTTAGATCCTAGCATGGCGGAGGAGTGCAGGTAGGCAGGAGGCGAAATCTCCGCGCGCACCCTAGTGTTCGAACCTCAAGGGTCTGCCGGAATCCAAAATCCGACATTTGGCGGGCCAGGTAGGGGTGCGCCGGGATTCGTCTTCCACCACCCCGTTCTCCTCCGACCATCACGCCCATGTCCGACGCTCCTCGGGCCCGCGCCGAGCGCCGGGCCGCGCTCGCTGCCCGCATCGCCCAGACGGCCCCTATCGGCGGGCGTCCTCGCCTTCCCCATCACCTGCCGTCAACTCCGCCACCGGCCCGGCGGGGGATGAGCAGCAAGCATCGTCCCAGCATCCGTCCGTGCGGCAAGACGGCCGCACCGCAACTCCCTCGCTCACCCCAGCTGGTTCTTTGTCCCGCGCGCTCCGCGCGCCCATGGAGGCTCGGGCTGCACTCATCGCAGCGAACGAGCTCCTGCGCTACCGTCCCGTTGACGACATCTACGAAGAATGGCTCGACCGCATCACCGAGCTCGTCCGCGCCGTAGGGGGCTCTCCCGCGCCGTCCGTTCCGCCGCACCGCACCCCGCCCCGCGCGGGCAGTGAAGCCCCGGCGGCGCCCTGGACGCCTCCTCCTCAGGAAGGCGCCGTGGCTCCAAGGCGCGTGGCCCCTGGGCGGAACCCGCTCCGTCAGGCGCCAGTGTAGCAAGAGCAGAGCTGTTAAGAAGTCCCTAGCCCACAGGAAGCTACCCGGGCACTCCCTGCTCCAGCACGTCGCGACCATGCTCCTACTCCCGCGTGTCAAGACCCCCCACTACTCCCAGCTGCAGCGCGTGGGGACATGCAAGACCAAGTTCCCCGTCATCCAAGGCCTCCCGTGGCCACAATAGGCTGCCGTGCCTTCACCGCCGAGCTACACAATGTCGCGTGGTCCGGCAAGTTCAAGCCAGACCTGCCTCCTCGCTATGACGACACGGCTGACCCTGCGGAGTTCCTCCAGCTCTACGAGCTGGGCATCGAAGCTGCCAACGGAGACGAGAAGGTCATGGCGAACTGGTTCCCCATGGCACTCAAGGACGGGGCCCGCACCTGGCACCTGAACCTGGCTCTAGGCACAATCTCCTCCTGGGAAGAGATGCGTACCCGCTTCATCGCCAACTTCCAAGGCACTCGCGACCGGCCACCCGCCGTGAGCGACATGCGCCGCATCAAGCAACAGCCCCGGGAGACCCTGCAGAAGTACATCCAGCCCTTCAACAACGCGCGCCTCAAGATTCCCAAGGTGACTGAGGAGGCCATCATCTCGGCCTTCTCCGACGGCGTGCGCGATGTCAAGATGAAGGAGGAGCTGGCGATGCATGAAGACCTGTGCACTTCCTTGGAACTGTTCAACCTGGCAACCAAGTGCGCCAGGGCCGAGGAAGGGCGTCTCTCCCTCCTCGAGCTGCCTGCCGCAGACCCAGAAGAGAAGAAGCCCAAGGCCAAGGATGTGAAGCGCAAGGGGGCTGCCGTGCTCGCGGCAGAACCAGACACCAAGCGGGGCAGAGATCAGCCCGAGCCTTCCAAGGGCAGCCGGTTCTGTGTGTACCACGACCTCCACACCCACAACACCAATGAATGTCAAGAGCTCCGAGCCGTGCGAGAAGGAAGGATCGGCCGTCGCCCTGACCGCAGTGACCGGGGCTACGACCGAGGAGGAGGAAGGAACGCAGGACGCTAGGAAGACCGTGGCCCGCGCCAAGGGTGGCGCAATCAACCTCGCGAGGATTGCTGGCAAGACCGGCCTCACGAGGGAGACTGGAGGGATCAGCCTCGCGAGGATCGCCCGCAAGGCAACGCAGGCCTCCCACCGCTACCGCCGCAGCCAAGGAGAAACGAGGACCGCCATCAGGATGAGGGGGCTGGGGGCTTCCAGGAGCCACGCGCGATCGCCTGCATCCTGGGCGTGGCACACGCCCCAGCCTCTCAGCGCATCTTCAAGCAGTTCGCCCGCGAAGTGAACGCAGTCCTCCCCAGGCTCGAAGCCACGTGCCCTCTCAGGTGGTCGGCGTGCGCCATCACGTTCAGCTCAGCAGATCAGCTCAAGTGTGCGGCTATAGCCGGAGTCCTCCCGATGCTTTGTTCCCCAATCATCAGCAATGTGGTGGTCACCAAGACCCTCATCGATGGCGGGGCAGGGCTCAACGTCCTGTCCGTGGAAACATTCAACAACCTCCAGGTGCCCTACAGCCAGCTTCAGCCAACCAAGCCTTTCTCCGGTATCACCGACGGCTCCACGGTCCCGATTGGGCAGGTCCGCCTCCCTGTCACCTTCAGGGCACGCGACAACTACCGCACCAAGCTTTTCTGTTGGGGAACGTAGCAGAAATTCAAAATTTTCCTACGTGTCACCAAGATCTATCTATGGAGAGACCAGCAACGAGGGGAAGGAGAGTGCATCTACATACCCTTGTAGATCGCTAAGCGGAAGCGTTCAAGAGAATGGGGTTGATGGAGTCGTACTCGTCGTGATCCAAATCACCGGAGATCCTAGTGCCGAACGGACGGCACCTCCGCGTTCAACACACGTACAGCCCGGTGATGTCTCCCATGCCTTGATCCAGCAAGGAGAGAGGGAGAGGTTGAGGAAGACTCCATCCAGCAGCAGCACAACGGCGTGGTGGTGGTGGAGGAGCGTGGTACTCCAGCAGGGCTTCACCAAGCACCGCAAGAGACGAGGAGGAGAGAGGTAGGGCTGCGCCAGGGAGAGATCAAATCGTCTTATCTTGGGCAGCCCAAAAACTCAACTATTTATAGGAGGAGGGGAGGAGGGTGCGCCCCCTCTAGGGTTCGCACCCCTAGAGGGGCGGCAGCCCTAGATGGAGGGGGCGGCCAAGAGGGGGAGAGGGGGGCGCGCCCTAGGGTGGGCCTTAGGCCCATCTGCGCCTAGGGTTTCCCCCTTCTCCTCCTAGCTGCGCCTTGGGCTTTGTGGGAGGCGCACCAGCCCACTCAGGGGCTGGTCCCTTCCCACTTTTGGCCCATGTAAGCCTCCGGGGCTGGTGGCCCCACTTGGTGGACCCCCGGGACCCTCCCGGTGGTCCCGGTACGTTACCGATAAACCCTGAAACTTTTCCGGTGACCAAAACAGGACTTCCCATATATAAATCTTTACCTCCGGACCATTCCGGAACTCCTCGTGACGTCCGGGATCTCATCCGGGACTCCGAACAACATTCGGTAACCACATACAAACTTCCTCTATAACCCTAGCGTCATCGAACCTTAAGTGTGTAGACCCTACGGGTTCGGGAACCATGCAGACATGACCGAGACGTTCTCCAGTCAATAACCAACAGCGGGATCTGGATACCCATGTTGGCTCCCACATGCTCCACGATGATCTCATCGGATGAACCACGATGTCAAGGACTTAATCAATCCCGTATACAATTCCCTTTGTCTATCGGTACGATACTTGCCCGAGATTCGATCGTCGGTATCCCGATACCTTGTTCAATCTCGTTACCGGCAAGTCTCTTTACTCGTTCCGTAACACATCATCCCGTGATCAACTCCTTGATCACATTGTGCACATTATGATGATGTCCTACCGAGTGGGCCCAGAGATACCTCTCCGTCACATGGAGTGACAAATCCCAGTCTCGATTCGTGCCAACCCAACAGACACTTTCGGAGATACCCGTAGTGTACCTTTATAGTCACCCAGTTACGTTGTGACGTTTGGCACACCCAAAGTATTCCTACGGTATCCGGGAGTTGCACAATCTCATGGTCTAAGGAAATGATACTTGACATTAGAAAAGCTTCAGCATACAAACTACATGATCTTGTGCTAGGCTTAGGATTGGGTCTTGTCCATCACATCATTCTCCTAATGATGTGATCCCATTATCAACGACATCCAATGTCCATTGTCAGGAAACCGTAACCATCTATTGATCAACGAGCTAGTCAACTAGAGGCTTACTAGGGACATGGTGTTGTCTATGTATCCACACATGTATCTGAGTTTCCTATCAATACAATTCTAGCATGGATAATAAATGATTATCATGAACAAGGAAATACAATAATAACCAATTTATTATTGCCTCTAGGGCATATTTCCAACAGTCTCCCACTTGCACTAGAGTCAATAATCCAGTTCACATTGATATGTGATTAACACTCAAGGTCACATCCCCATGTGACTAACACCCAAAGAGTTTACTAGAGTCAATAATCTAGTTCACATTACCATGTGATTAACACTCGAGGAGTTCTGGGTTTGATCATGTTATGCTTGTGAGATATGTTATAGTCAACGAGTCTAAATCTTTCAGATCCGTATGTACTTCGCAAATTTCTATGTCATCTTGTAGATGCAACTACTACGCTACATTTGGAGCTATTCCAAATAACTGTTCTACTATACGAATCCACTTTACTACTCAGAATAATCTGGATTAGTGTCAAAGTTTGCATTGGCGTAACCCTTTACGACGAACTCTTTTACCACCTCCATAATCGAGAAAATTCCTTAGTCCACTGGTTACTAAGGATAACTTTGACCGCTGTCCTGTGATCC
Source organism: Triticum monococcum (assembly GCA_034509565.1). Lineage (NCBI taxonomy): Eukaryota > Viridiplantae > Streptophyta > Magnoliopsida > Poales > Poaceae > Triticum > Triticum monococcum. The sequence continues at coordinate 31,921,582 of CM067844.1, forward strand.
ATTCTTGGATCACTCTTGTACCCCTTGACTGACTCATGGCAAGGCACATTTCAGGTGCGGTACACAGCATAGCATACTGTAGAGAGCCTATGACAAAAGCATAGGGGACGACCTTCGTCCTTCCTCTTTCTTATGCCGTGGTCGAGCTTTAAGTCTTAACTTCATACCTTACAACTCAGGCAAGAACTCCTTCTTTGACTGATCCATCTTGAACACCTTCAAGATCTTGTCAAGGTATGTGCTCATTTGAAAGTACCATTAAGCGTTTTGATCTATCCTTATAGATCTTGATGCTCAATGTTCAAGTAGCTTAATCCAGGCTTTCCATTGAAAAACACTTTCCAAATAACCCTATATGCTTTCCAGAAATTCTATGTCATTTCTGATCAACAATATGTTAACAACATATATTCATCAGAAATTCTATAGTGCTCCCACTCACTTCTTTGGAAATACAAGTTTCTCATAAACTTTGTATACACCCAAAATCTTTGATCATCTCATCAAAGCATACATTCCAACTCCGAGATGCTTATTCCAGTCCTCAGAAGGATTGCTGGAGCTTTGCATACTTATTAGCATCTTTCAGGATTGACAAAACCTTCCGGTTGTATCACATACAACCTTTCCTCAAGAAAATCATCGAGGAAACAATGTTTTGACATCCTATCTGCAAGATTTCATAAATAATGCAGTAATCGCTAATATAGTTCCAACAGACTCTTAGCATCGCTACGAGTGAGAAAGTCTCATCGTAGTCAACTCCTTGAACTTGTCGGAAAACAACTTAACGACAAGTCGAGCTTTCTTAATGGTGATACTTGCCATCATTGTCCGTCTTCCTTTAAAAAATCCATCTGTACTCAATAGCCTTACGACCATCGAGCCGTTCTTCCAAAGTCTACACTTTGTTTTCATAAATGGATCCTCTCTCGGATTTTATGGCCTCGAGCCATTTATCGGAATCCGGGCCCACCATCGCTTCTCCATAGCTCGTAGGTTCATTGTTGTCTAGCAACATGACTTCCAAGACAGGATTACGTACCACTCTGAAGTAGTACGCATCCTTGTCATCCCACGAGGTTTGGGAGTGACTTGATCCGAAGTCTCATGATCAATATCATAAGCTTCCACTTCAATTGGTGTAGGTGCCACAGGAACAACTCCCTGTGCCCTGTCACACACTAGTTGAAGAGACAGTTCAATAACCTCATCAAGTCTCCACCATCCTCCCACTCAATTCTTTCGAGAGAAACTTTTCCTCGAGAAAGGACCCGATTCTAGAAACAATCCCTTATTGCTTTCGGATATGATACAGGAGGTATACCCAACTGTTTTGGGTGTCCTATGAAGATGCATTTATCCGCTTTGGGTTCGAGCTTATCAGCCTGAAACTTTTCCACATGAGCGTCGCAGCCCCAAACTTTTAAGAAATGACAGCTTAGGTTTCTCTAAACCATAGTTCATACGGTGTCATCTCATCGGAATTACGTGGTGCCCTATTTAAAGTGAATGTGGTTGTCTCTAATGCCTAACCCATAAAATATCGTGGTAATTCGATAAGAGACATCATGGTATGCATCATATCCAATAGGGTGCAGTTATGATGTTCGGACACACCATCACACCATGGTGTTCCTGGCTGTATTGGTTGTGAAACAATTTCCACAATGTCTTAATTCTGTGCCAAACTCGTAATTAAGATATTCATCTCTATGATCATATCATAGATCTTTTATCCTCTTGTCACGACGATCTTTCAACTTCACCCTGAAATTACTTAAACCTTTCAATAATTCAGACTCGTGATTCATCAAGTAAATATACTCAACTTCTACTCAAATCATCTGTGAAGTAAGAACATAACGATATCCACTACACGCCTTAGCACTCATTGGACTGCACACATCAAAATGTATTACTTCCAACAAGTTGCTTTCTAGTTCCATTTTACTGAAACCGAGGCTTTCAGTCATCTTGCCCATGTGGTATGATTTGCATGTCTCAAGTGATTCAAAATCAAGTGAGTCCAAATGGTCCATTTGCATGGAGTTTCTTCATGCATATACATCAATAGACATGGTTCGCATGTCTCAAACTTTTCAAAAACGAGTGAGCCCAAAGATCCATCAACATGGAGCTTCTTCATGCGTTTTATACCGATATGACTTACGTGGCAGTGCCACAAGTAGGTGGTACTATCATTACTATCTTATATCTTTTGGCATGAACATGTGTATCACTACGATCGAGATTCAATAAACCATTCATTTTAGGTGGAAGACCATTGAAGGTATTATTCAAATGAACAGAGTAACTATTATTCTCTTTAAATGAATAACCGTATTGCGATAGTCATAATCCAATCATGTCTATGCTCAACGCAAACACCAAATAACAATTATTTAGGTTTAACATCAATCTCGATGGTAGAGGGAGCGTGCGATGCTTGATCATATCAACATTGGAAACACTTCCAACACATATCGTCAGCTCACCTTCAGCTAGTCTCCGTTTATTCCGTAGCTTTTATTTCGAGTTTACTAACACTTAGCAACCGAACCGGTATCTAATACCCTGGTGCTACTAGGAGTACTAGTAAAGTACACATTGTAATGCATATCCAATATACTTCTATCGACCTTGCTAGCCTTCTCATCTACCAAGTATCTAGGGTAATACTGCTCCAGTGGCTGTTCCCCTTATTACAGAAGCACTTAGTCTCGGGTTTGGGTTCAACCTTGGGTTTCTTCACTAGAGCAGCAGCTGATTTGCCGTTTCATGAAGTTTCCCTTCTTGCCCTTGCCCTTCTTGAAACTAGTGGTTTCACCAACCATCAACAATTGATGCTCCTTCTTGATTTCTACTTTTGTGGTGTCAAACATCGCGAATATCTCAATGATCATCATATATGTCCCCGATATATTATAGTTCATCACGAAGCTCTAGCTGCTTGGTGGTAATGACTTCGGAGAACCATCACTGTCTCATCTGGAAGATCAACTCCCACTCGATTCAAATGATTGTTGTACTAAGACAATCTGAGCACAAGCTCAACAATTGAGCTTTTCTCCCTTAGTTTGTAGGCTAAGAAAATCGTCAGAGGTCTTATACCTCTTGACATGGGCACGAGCCTGAAATCCCAATTTCAGCCCTCGAAACATCTCATATGTTTCGCGACGTTTTAAAACGTCTTCGGTGCCTCAACTCTAAACCGTTTAACTGAACTATCATGTAGTTATCAAAATGTGTATGTCAGATGTTCGCAACATCCATAGACGATGTTCGAGGTTTAGCACATTGAGCGGTGCATTAAGGACATAAGCCTTCTATGAAGCAATGAGGACAATCCTCAGTTTACGGACCTAGTCCGCATAATTGCTACTATCAATTTTCAACTAAATTTTCTCTAGGAACATATCTAAAATGCAGAACTGAAGCGCGAGATATGACATAATTTGCGAAGACCTTTTGACTATGTTTAGGATAATTAAGTTCATCTTATGAACTCCCACTCAGATAGACATCCCTCTAGTCATCTAAGTGATTACATGATCCGAGTCAACTAGGCCGTGTCCGATCATCACGTGAGACGGACTAGTCAACATCGGTGAACATCTTCATGTTGATCGTATCTAGCATACGACTGATGCCCGACCTTTCGGTCTCTTGTGTTCCGAGGCCATGTCTGTACATGCTAGGCTTGTCAAGTCAACCTAAGTGTTTTGCATGTGTTCCGAGGCCATGTCTGTACATGCTAGGCTCGTCAACACCCATTGTATTCGAACGTAAGAATCTATCACACCCGATCATCACGTGGTGCTTCGAAACGATGAACTTTCGCAACGGTGCATAGTTAGGGGGAACACCTTCTTGAAATTTTAATGAGGGATCATCTTATTTACTATCGTCGTTCTAAGCAAATAAGATGTATAAACATGATAAACATCACATGCAATCAAAAAAGTGACATGATATGGCCAATATCATATTGCTCCTTTTGATCTCCATCTCCGGGGCTCCATGATCATCATCGTCACCGGCATGACACCATGATCTCCATCATCATGATCTCCATCATCGTGTCTTCATGAAGTTGTCTCGCCAACTATTACTTCTACTACTACAGCTAACGGTTAGCAATAAAGTAAAGTAATTACATGACGTTTATGTTGACACGCAGGTCATAAATAAATTAAGACAACTCCTATGGCTCCTGCCGGTTGTCATACTCATCGACATGCAAGTCGTGATTCCTATTACAAGAACTTGATCATCTCATACATCACATATATCATTCATCACATCCTTTGGCCATATCATATCACATAACATACCCTGCAAAAACAAGTTAGATGTCCTCTAATTGTTGTTTGCATGTTTTACGTGGCTGCTATGGGTTTCTAGCAAGAACGTTTCTTACCTACGCAAAGACCACAACGTGATATGCCAATTGCTATTTACCCTTCATAAGGACCCTTTTCATCGAATCCGATCTGACTAAAGTGGGAGAGACAGACACCCGCCAGCCACCTTATGCAACTAGTGCATGTCAGTCGGTGGAACTGGTCTCACGTAAGCGTACGTGTAAGGTTGGTCCGGGCCGCTTCATCCCACAATGCTGCCGAATCAAGATTGGACTAGTAACGGTAAGCATATTGAACAAAATCAACGCCCACAACTACTTTGTGTTCTACTCGTGCATAGAATCTACGCAATAGACCTAGCTCATGATGCCACTGTTGGGGAACGTAGCAGAAATTCAAAATTTTCCTACGTGTCACCAAGATCTATCTATGGAGAGACCAGCAACGAGGGGAAGGAGAGTGCATCTGCATACCCTTGTAGATCTCTAAGCGAAAGCGTTCAAGAGAACGGGGTTGATGGAGTCGTACTCGTCGTGATCCAAATCACCAGAGATCCTAGTGCCGAACGGACGGCACCTCCGCGTTCAACACACGTACAGCCCGGTGACGTCTCCCATGCCTTGATCCAGCAAGGAGAGAGGGAGAGGTTGAGGAAGACTCCATCCAGCAGCAGCACAACGGCATGGTGGTGGTGGAGGAGCGTGGTACTCCAGCAGGGCTTCGCCAAGCACCGCAAGAGACGAGGAGGAGAGAGGTAGGGCTGCGCCAGGGAGAGATCAAATCGTCTTATCTTGGGCAGCCCCAAAACTCAACTATTTATAGGAGGAGGGGAGGAGGGTGCGCCCCCTCTAGGGTTCCCACCCCTAGAGGGGCGGCAGCCCTAGATGGAGGGGGCGGCCAAGAGGGGGAGAGGGGGGCTCGCCCTAGGGTGGGCCTTAGGCCCATCTTCGCCTAGGGTTTCCCCCTTCTCCTCCTAGCTGCGCCTTGGGCTTTGTGGGAGGCGCACCAGCCCACTCAGGGGCTGGCCCCTTCCCACTTTTGGCCCATGCAAGCCTCCGGGGCTGGTGGCCCCACTTGGTGGACCCCCGGGACCCTCCCGGTGGTCCCGATACGTTACCGATAAACCCTGAAACTTTTCCGGTGACCAAAACATGACTTCCCATATATAAATCTTTACCTCCGGACCATTCCGGAACTCCTCGTGACGTCCGGGATCTCATCTGGGACTCCGAACAACATTCGGTAAACACATACAAACTTCCTTTATAACCCCAGCGTCATCGAACCTTAAGTGTGTTGACCCTACGGGTTCGGGAACCATGCAGACATGACCGAGACGTTCTCCAGTCAATAACCAACAGCGGGATCTGGATACCCATGTTGGCTCCCACATGCTCAATGATGATCTCATCGGATGAACCACGATGTCAAGGACTTAATCAATCCCGTATACAATTCCCTTTGTCTATCGGTACGATACTTGCCCGAGATTTAATCGTCGGTATCCCGATACCTTGTTCAATCTCGTTACCGGCAAGTCTCTTTACTCGTTCCGTAACACATCATACCGTGATCAACTCCTTGATCACATTGTGCACATTATGATGATGTCCTACCGAGTGGGCCTAGAGATACCTCTCCGTCACACGGAGTGACAAATCCCAGTCTCGATTCGTGCCAACCCAACAGACACTTTCGGAGATACCCGTAGTGTACCTTTATAGTCACCCAGTTACGTTGTGATGTCTGGCACACCCAAAGTATTCCTACGGTATCCGAGAGTTGCACAATCTCATGGTCTAAGGAAATGATACTTGACATTAGAAAAGCTTCAGCATACGAACTACATGATCTTGTGCTAGGCTTAGGATTAGGTCTTGTCCATCACATCATTCTCCTAATGATGTGATCCCGTTATCAACGACATCCAATGTCCATGGTCAGGAAACCGTAACCATCTATTGATCAACGAGCTAGTCAACTAGAGGCTTACTAGGGACATGGTGTTGTCTATGTATCCACACATGTATCTGAGTGTCCTATCAATACAATTCTAGCATGGATAATAAATGATTATCATGAACAAGGAAATATAATAATAACCAATTTATTATTGCCTCTAGGGCATATTTCCAACATTATCGACTTCGACGTCGCTCACATTCGCCTGCCGTACAACGCCATCCTTGGGTACCCAACGCTGGCCAAGTTCATGGCCGTAACTCACCACGGCTACAACGTCCTCAAGATGCCAGGAAGCGGCAGAGTCATCACAGTGCCATGTGAAGAGAAGGACACGGTGTGTTCCCTGGAGCGAGCCTTTCAGGCCGCGTCACTGGAAGACCTGGATCGTGGAAGCAGGAGGCCTCCCGAGACCGCCCCTAAGAAGAAGAAGACATCGTCCGGCCGACCACTCAGGAGCCAGGCCCCTCTGGGCCCGCGCTTGCCCAGGGGGAACCTCCTTCCATCGAATAGGAAAGCGCGCCCGGCGCCCTCCTCAGACAGGGCTCGGGGGCTCTCCCCTGGAGGGCCACCGACCTAGCCAGGGTCACGAGGGAGGCGCTTGGGCACCACATGGAGGCGTGTTTCGAAGCACGTTTCCCTCAAGAAGGAGCAAGGCAAGGAGATCCAGACCCTCAGGAGTTCGTCAGCAAGGCCATTCAGGAGCTACAGGAGTCAAGAGTCATGAAAGGCGGCCGCCGCCTACCCGCAGTGGCTCCCCATCAAGGCGAGGATGGTGGGCTGCGCGTCTGCATCGACATACCAGGGCTCAACCGAGTCGCCTCTCTGGAGCGCCTCTGGCCCTCGCGAGTGGGGTGCTGCGGAGGCCCACCCCACAGCTACGTTCGCATGCCCTACGGCTTGCCGAACACGGCTGACACGCACCAGCGCCTCATGAGGGGCATCACGGAGGCACGAGAGGCAGGGCGTTCCGCAGCCCTGGCAGGGATGGAGATGGCCCGTGAGGAGCCACCAGCGCCTCCGGAGCCCCCCGAGGCCCCTGGGCCTGGGGGCTCGTGAGGATCGGCTCCCGCAGCCCACCAATCCTGCTACACCAACGCTCCTTCGTCCTCAACATCATCAGGTGACATCTTTCGAGTTTTATTTCCAGCTGGGAGCGCCCCCCCCAGGGCTGCATTATTCCCAGGCCGCGTGGGTCCGTCCCTGCAGCGTGCATCCCTTTTTATTCCATGTTGTTAGCTTACCTTGTTGGGGGCGCCCCTCGGGCTGCATGATCCCCAAGCCGCTCGGGCCTGACCCGGTGATGTCCGCATTCCCAACATCTATTTGAACGAATCCACTCCTTCGCGGCTAATGTGTTTTACCCAGTTGCCTGCTCAGCTGACGCCAACTAACGGAGCTGCTCCCAAACGGCACGACGCTTGCGCATGGGTCCATCCCTGCAACGCCAACAAACCTGAATGGCTGAGCTCTGGCCGCGGCAGCCCCGCATAGCGTCACCTCATCAAGCCTTCAGTGCCTCACTACCCCTCGGAAGCAACCAACGGCTGACTGTCGATTGTCATGGCAACCCCTTGTTTTTTCTATGATGGACCTGCAGGACCTCCTAAAGGAGCTGCGTCAGGCGAGGCCCTTGCGGTGTCTCCTTCGCTCTCGTTCGCGCGAACCGCTTGCACGTTAAAGGGGGGTGCCTGAGCATCGCGACTCAGGGCTCCTACTGGCTCTCCAGCCCTCACCCTCTGGCCTTGACCATGGCATCACGACCTGGCATACCAGCGACGGCTCAGACTCGCTCGAGGGCCGGGACCCGAGGACGTAGAGCAGAAAGGGGAGCAAAGGCGAGAGGGGAGAGACACACGAGGACCTCGCCGAGCAACCTCGCGCCTGCCGATGCATGGACCCGGCGACACACTAGAGAGCGGCCCCTAATCCTCGAGATAAGTCATCACCCGGAAGCGCAAGCTGCCGCGGCACCATCCCCGCACCTAATGCTACCCCGTGTTAGCGACGCCGCTCTCCTTTCTCACCAAACAACGGCTGCTTGGGCGCCAAAGGGGACCTCCTGAGCATCGCGACTCAGGGGCTCTTACCGGACTCCCGGTCGCTCACCTCCTGGCCTTGACCACGGCATCGCGACCTGGCATACCAGCGACGGCTGAAGCCGCCTTGGGACTGGGACCTGTCAGCGCAGAGCACCAAGCCCTCGTGAGGTTCGAAAGGGAGGACTGAGCTAAGACTGAATGAGCAACTCGCGCAATTCTACGACAAGGGTTATATTGACAAAACAGGATCACAGGCACCTTACAAGCCCCCACGGGACGCGTTTTTAATTCCTCACAGGGAACAGATCCTAAAGGGACACAAACTACGCGCGACCCAGCAAAAGACGCCATCATCAACAGTGGGCCGTCAAGCACCGACGCCAACCCCATCCAGATTAGAGACGGCGGCGGCCTGACAAGCCCGCCCTGCTCCAGGATCGGCACCGGCTCAGGGGCTCGTAGCTGTCGTCGCTCGTCTCCGGAGTCGCGAAGAGCTCGCCGGAGTCGCTGGAGCCTCCGACGCCTCCACCGCCTGAGGAGCCGCCAAGGGAGCGGTTGGCGGGCCCAGTCCTCATTGCGGCAGGGTCCGGGCCACCTTCCCCGGGGCAGCACTCCAGCCGGCGCCCGCTCGCATCGAAGACCTTGAAGAGCATCACCGAAGCACCGTCGTAATCCAAGTGGACCGCGAAGACGCCACTTACCCTGCAAACCCGGGCGATCTCTCTCCAGCCCCGAGTCATGAAGACCTCGCCCGGGGCAACGACCGTGACCTCTGCCTCGGTTACGAGGGTGCTGCAGCCGGCGTGCTGCAGCCAGAGCTCCAGGGGCTCCCCCTGCAGGATGATGGAGGCGAAGAAGGGAGGAAGGCGGATCCAAGACTGAAGAGGAATGGCGACGTGGAGCACGAATCTTGGGAGGAGCCCTCGGTGTGGACCCCAGGGGGGACGACCCACACCTTCGTGACCCGTCGGCGCCGACGGTGGCGCCGCCCATGGCGGTCAGCATCAGCTCCTTCAGGGCCCTCGACATGGGCGTACAATGGCAGCGGGAACCCCGGCGGCACCCGCTCGCACCAAGGCCTCGACACCACCTGAAGGGCCCCTTCGTCTGGGCCACGGGGGACGAGCCGTTTCTTTGGCGGGAGTGGGTCTGGCTCCTCTCGGGGAGCTTTTCCCTTCTCTGCCGTCGAGAACCGGCGGATCGGAGCCATCGCAGCAAGACGGAGCAACGATCGGGAAGAAGGAGAAGCAAGGAGGGATGGACTGGAAGGGCGCGCGCTGTCCCATACTTATGGCCGGCGAAGGCCAACCGCCGACCTCCACGATTACAGGTAATCATGACCCACTTTGCATGCAGGGACTTGTCCAATCCGTGCAGTTGCCGAGGCGCCATGGGGAAGTGGAGGCGCCCATGTCCAATCAACCGCCACGCGGCGCCCAAGGCCGCAGGCTGTTAGGGCCCACGGTGCTTCGCTCTTGCCCTTTCGCCTCCCTGCACGGCCAAGTCCGGGCGCGCCTTGGGCCCGGGGGCTACTGTCGGCGTTCTGGGAACGGGGGTCCCCAGACTTGCCTGCCTACGGCCTACGGCGTGGCTCATAGGGGGGCCCAGCGCGGCCCATCTTCACCAACACAAACCCAAGACCCTCGCGAGGGGCCAAGCCTCGCGGGGCGGACGACGCGGAGCTTCCTCAGGCGCGGCCTCGTCAGGCTGGCTCACGAAGAGGCGGAGAGATCAAGGCGGGATACCTCATGAGGTGCCCGTGATGCAAGCCATGACGACCGGGGGCGTCAGGCGGGTGCCAGCACGCGCAGTGTCCTCCCTTCCTCTTTGGTGCAAAGGGGGCAAGCGCAGCCGCAGAGTACCGAGGCATCAGGCAAAGGTTGCCATTTCGGTGCAACGAGACCAAGACCAGGAGGACTACGAGACGGAGGTCACCGTGGAGCCCAAGACGACGTCATCACCAGAGCTTTGCGCAGGCGAAGACTACTTTTGTCAGGATATTTGATACTAGCTATCCCCCTTTCAAATTAGCCCACCATTGTTGGCTCCCTTCCCGCTCGATATTTGGGAAGAGGACCAGGGCCTCTATAAATAGGACCAGCCACCCACAGAGCAAAGGGGGACGAGGCTGGGGTGAGAAAGAGCCGAGCCGGAGGATCGAAGGATAGAGAAGATCAGGTAGAGAGAGAGAGAAAGGTGACTGAGCTCCTTCCAGCAGTTCATCGCCCCGACCAATAACAGACCCTCGCGAGGCTGTTCTTCCTTGTATTGTTCATCATCATCAGCCCAAGAGGCAATCCACCACACCACACACTGGAGTCGGGTATTACACCACAATGGTGGCCCGAACCAGTATAAACCCTGCGTCTCTTGTGTTGTTCTTTCCTTAGTTTAGATCCTAGCATGGCGGAGGAGTGCAGGTAGGCAGGAGGCGAAATCTCCGCGCGCACCCCAGTGTTCGAACCTCAAGGGTCTGCCGGTACCCGAAATCCGACAGCATCGCAGCCCCAAACTTTAAGAAATGACAACTTTGGTTTCTTGCCAAACCACAATTCATACGGTGTCGTCTCAACAGATTTAGATGGTGCCCTTTTTAACGTGAATGCAGCTATCTCCAATGCATAACCCCAAAACTATAGTGGTAAATCGGTAAGAAACATCATAGATTGCACCATATCGAATAAAGTACGGTGATGACGTTCAGACACACCATTATGCTGTGGTGTTCCAGGTGGCATGAGTTTGTGAAACTATTCCACATTGTTATAATTGAAGGCCAAAACTCGTAACTCAAATATTTTTCTCTATGATCAGATCATAGAAACTTTATTTTCTTGTTACAATGATTCTGTACTTCACTCTGAAATTCTTTTAACTTTCAAATGTTTCATCAAGTAGATATACCGATATCTTCTCAAATCATCTGTGAAGGTCAGAAAACAATGATACCCGCCGTGAGCCTCAACACTCATTGGACCGCTTACATCGGTATTTATTATTTCCAACAAGTCAGTGGCTCGCTCCATTGTTCTGGAGAACGGAGTCTTAGTCATCTTGCCCATGAGGCATGGTTCGCAAGCATCAAGTGATTCCAAAAGCCCATCAACATGCAGTTTCTTCATGCGCTTTACACCAATATGACCTAAACGGCAGTGCCACAAATAAATTGCACTATCATTATTAACTTTGCGTTTTTTGACTTCAATATTATGAATATGTGTATCACTACAATCGAGATCCAACAAACTATTTTTATTGGGTGTATGACCATAGAAGGTTTTATTCATGTAAATAGAACAACAATTATTCTCTAATTTAAATGAATAACCGTATTGCAATAAACATGATCAAATCATATTCATGCTCAACGCAAACACCAAATAACATTTATTTAGGTTCAACACTAATCCCGAAAGTATAGGGAGTGTGCGATGATGATCATATCAATCTTCGAATTGCTTTCAACACACATCATCACTTCACCCTTAACTAGTTTCTGTTAATTCTGCAACTCCCATTTCGAGTTACTGCTCTTCGCAACTGAACTAGTATCAAATACCGCGGGGTTGCTATAAACACTAGTAAAGTACACATCAATAACATGTATATCAAATATACCTTTGTTCACTTTGCCATCCTTCTTATCTGCCAAATACTTGGGACAGTTCTGCTTCCAGTGACTAGTCCCTTTGCAGTAGAAGCACTTAGTCTTAGGCTTAGGTCCAGACTTGGGCTTCTTCACTTGAGCAGCAACTTGCTTGCTGTTCTTCTTGAAGTTCCCCTTATTCCGTTTGCCATTTTCTTGAAACTATTGGTCTTGTTAACCATCAACACTTGATACTTTTCTTGATTTCTACCTTTGTCGATTTCAGCATCACGAAGAGCTTGGGAATCGTTTCCGTTATCCCTTGCATGTTATAGTTCATCACAAAGTTCTAGCAACTTGGTGATAGTGACTAGAGAACTCTGTCAATCACTATCTTATCTAGAAGATTAACTCCCACTTGATTCAAGTGATTGTAGTACTCAGACAATCTGAGCACATGCTTACTGGTTGAGCTATTCTCCTCCATCTTGTAGGCAAAGTAACGTCAGAGGTCTCATACCTCTCGACACGGGCATGAGTATGAAATACCAATTTCAACTCTTGGAACATCTTATATGCTCCATGGCGTTCAAAACATTTTTGAAGTCCCGGTTCTAAGCTGTAAAGCATGGTGCACTAAACTTTCAAGTAGTTATCATACCGAGCTTTTGTCAAAATGTTCAAAACGTCTGCATCTACTCCTGCAATAGTTCTGTCACCTAGCGGTGCATCAAGGACATAATACTTTTGTGCAGCAATGAGGATAATCCTCAGATCACGGAGCTAGTTCACATCTTTGCTACTAACATCTTCCAACTTATTTTTCTCTAGGAACATACATAAAACATAGGGAAGCAACAACGCGAGCTATTGATCTACAACATAGATATGCTAATACTACCAGGACTAAGTTCATGATAAATTAAAGTTCAATTAATCATATTACTTAAGAACTCCCACTTAGATAGAAATCCCTCTAATCATCTAAGTGATCACGTGATCCATATCAACTAAACCATGTCCGATCATCACGTGAGATGGAGTAGTTTTCAATGGTGAACATCAATATGTTGATCATATCTTCTATATGATTCACGCTCGACCTTTCGGTCTCCAGTGTTTCGAGGCCATATCTGTATATGCTAGGCTCGTCAAGTTTAACCCGAGTATTCTGCATGTGCAAAACTGGCTTGCACCCGTTGTATGTGAACGTAGAGCTTATCACACCCGATCATCACGTGGTGTCTCGGCACGACGAACTTTCACAACGGTGCATACTCAGGGAGAACACTTGTACCTTGAAATTTAGTGAGAGATCATCTTATAATGCTACCGTCGATCTAAGCAAAATAAGATGCATAAAAGATAAACATCACATGCAATCAATATAAGTGATATGATATGGCCATCATCATCTTGTGCTTGTGATCTCCGTCTCTGAAGCACCGTCATGATCACCATTGTCACCGCTGCGAGACCTTGATCTCCATCATAGCATCATTGTCGTCTCGCCAACTATTGCTTCTACGACTATCGCTACCGCTTAGTGATAAAGTAAAGCAATTACAGGGCGATTGCATTGCATACAATAAAGTGACAACCGTATGGCTCCTGCCAGTTGCCGATAACTCGGGTACAAAACATGATCATCTCATACATAAAAAATATAGAATCATGTCTTGACCATATCACATCACAACATGCCCTGCAAAAACAAGTTAGACGCCCTCTACTTTGTTGTTGCAAGTTTTACGTGGCTGCTATGGGCTGAGCAAGAACCGTTCTTACCTACGCATCAAAACCACAATGATAGTTTGTCAAGTTAGTGATGTTTTAACCTTCTCATGGACCGGGTGTATCCACACTTGGTTCAACTAAAGTTGGAGAAACTGACACCCGCCAGCTACCTGTGTGCAAAGCACGTCGGTAGAACTAGTCTCGCATAAGCGTACACGTAATGTCGGTCCGGGCCGCTTCATCCAACAATACCGCCGAACCAAAGTATGACATGCTGGTAAGCAGTATGACTTCTATCGCCCACAACTCACTTGTGTTCTACTCGTGCATATAACATCTACGCATAAACCTGGCTTGGATGCCACTGTTGGAGAACGTAGTAATTTCAAAAATTTCATACGCACACGCAAGATCATGGTGATGCATGGCAACAAGAGGGGAGAGTATGTCTACGTACCCTCATAGACCGAAAGTAGAATACACCTTCACGATCCGTCCTGCTCAAGTACCGAACGTACATCACCTCCCCGTTCATCACACACTCAGCTCGATGACGTCCTTGCCTTCTTGATCCAGCAAGAGGGGCGAAGTAGTAGATGAGTACCGGCAGCACGACGGCGTGGTGACGGTGTTGGTGAAGAACAATCTTTGCAGGGCTTCGCCTAAGCACTACGAAAACTATTATGGAGGATAAACTAGAGGGGACGGGGTTGCCGGCACATGGCTTGGTGTTTCTTGATGTGTCTTGGGTGCTAGCCCTACCCCTCTATTTATATGTTGAGCCTTGGGGTGGAAACTTGGAGTAAAAGCCTCCACAAAGTCGGTTTCACCCAAAAGGCAAGAGTCCTTCTCGGACTCCAGGGCCAGACGCTAGGGTTCCCGATGTCTGGACCCAGGGACCCTGGTGTCTGGCCCTTGGACTCCGCAAAACTTCATTTTGTGCTTTCCAAAAACGTTGTGGGCTTTCCCTTTTGGCCAAAATAAAGTTTTCTCGTACCCAAACATGTCGGGAAACATCCGGAACCCCTTCCAGAGACCAAACACTATTATCCCATATATCAAACTTTATCTCCGAACCATTCCGGAGTTCCTCGTCATGTCCGTGATCTTATCCAGAACTCCGAACAACATTCGGTTACGAACATACATAACTCATAAATACTATATCGTCAATGAACGTTAAGCGCGCGGACCCTACGAGTTCGAGAACAACTTAGACATGACTGAGACACTTCTTTGTGTTGGGGAATGTAGCAGAATTTTAAAATTTTCTACGCATCACCAAGATCAATCTATGGAGTCATCTAGCAACGAGGGAGAGAGGAGTGCATCTACATACCCTTGTAGATCGCGAGCGGAAGCGTTCAAGAGAACGGGGTTGATGGAGTTCTACTCGTCATGATCCAAATCACCGATGACCTAGTGCCGAACGGACAGCACCTCTGCGTTCAACACACGTACGGTTGGGAAGACGTCTCCTCCAACTTGATCCAGCAAGGGGAAAGGAGAGGTTGATGGAGATCTAGCAGCACGACAGCGTGGTGGTGGAAACTACGACGATCTCGGCAGGGCTTCGGCGAGCACATCGAGAAGGAGAGGTGTCACGGGAGGGAGAGGGAGGCACCGGGGGTTAGGGTGCAGCTGCCCTCCCTCCCCCCACTATTTATAGGACCCCTAGGGGGGCGTCGGCCCTAGGAGATGCCATCTCCAAGGGGGGTGGAGTGGCCCCCAAGCCAAGTGGGGCGCCCCCACCCCTAGGGTTTCCAACCCTAGGCGCAGGGGAGGCCCATGGGGGGGGGGGGGGCGCACCAGCCCATCTGGGGCTGGTTCCCCTCCCACTTCAGCCCATGGGCCCCTCCGGGATAGGTGGCCCCACCCGATGGACCCCCGGGACCCTTCCGGTGGTCCCGGTACAATACCGATTACCCCGAAAACCTTCTCGATGGCCGAAACTTGACTTCCTATATATAAATCTTCGCCTCCGGACCATTCCAGAACTCCTCGTGATGTCTGGATCTCATCCGGGACTCCGAACAACTTTCGGGTTACCGTATACTAATATCTCAACAACCCTAGCGTCACCGAACCTTAAGTGTGTAGACCCTACGGGTTCGGGACAGACGCAGACATGACCGAGATGACTCTCTGGTCAATAACCAACAGCGGGATCTGGATACCCATGTTGGCTCTCACATGCTCCTCGATGATCTCATCGGATGAACCACGATGTCGAGGTTTCGATCAATCCCGTATGCAATTCCCTTTATCAATCGGTACGTTACTTGCCCGAGACTCGATCGTCGGTATCCCAATACCTCGTTCAATCTCGTTGCCGGCAAGTCACTTTACTCATACCGTAATGCATGATCCCATGATCAACCACTTGGTCACATTGAGCTCATTATGATGATGCATTACCGAGTGGGCCCAGAGATACCTCTCCGTCATACGGAGTGACAAATCCCAGTCTCGATTCGTGCCAACCCAACAGACACTTTCGGAGATACCCGTAGTGTACCTTTATAGTCACCCAGTTACGTTGTGACGTTTGGTACACCCAAAGCACTCCTACGGTATCCGGGAGTTGCACAATCTCATGGTCTAAGGAAATGATACTTGACATTCGGAAAAGCTATAGCAAACGAACTACCCGGTCTTTGAGCTATGCTTAGGATTGGGTCTTGTCCATCACATCATTCTCCTAATGATGTGATCCCGTTATCAATGACATCCAATGTCCATAGTCAGGAAACCATGACTATCTTTTGATCAACGAGCTAGTCAACTAGAGGCTCACTAGGGACGTGTTGTGGTCTATGTATTCACACATGTATTACAATTTCTGGATAACACAATTATAGCATGAACAATAGACAATTATCATGAACAAAGAAATATAATAATAACCATTTTATTATTGCCTCTAGGGCATATTTCCAACACTTTGGTCAATAACCAATAGCGGAACCTGGATGCCCATATTGGCTCCTACATATTCTACGAAGATCTCTATCGGTCAAACCACATAACAATATACGCTATTCCCTTTGTCATCGGTATGTTACTTGCCTAATATTCGATCGTCGGTATCTCAGTACCTAGTTCAATATCGTTATAGGCATGTCTCTTTACTCGTTCCGTAAAGCATCATCATGCAACTAACTCATTAGTTACATTTCTTGCGAGGCTTATAGTGATGTGCATTACCGAGCGGGCCCAGAGATACCTCTCCGACAATCGGAGTGACAAATCCTAATCTCAATCTATGCCAACTCAACAAGTACCATCGGAGACACCTGTAGAGCACCTTTATAATCACCCAGTTACGTTGTGACGTTTGGTAGCACACAAAGTGTTCATCCGGTACTCGGGAGTTGCATAATCTCATAGTCATAGGAACATGTATAAGTTTATGAAGAAAGCAATAGCAACAAACTAAACGATCCTCGTGCTAAGCTAACGGATGGGTCAAGTCAATCACATCATTCTCCTAATGATGTGATCCCATTTATCAAATGACAACTCATGTCTATGGTTAGGAAACATAACCATCTTTGATCAACGAGCTAGTCAAGTAGAGGCATACTAGTGACACTCTGTTTGTCTATGTATTCACACATGTATTATGTTTCCGGTTAATACAATTCTAGCATGGATAATAAAAATTTATCATGATATAAGGAAATATAAATAACAACTTTATTATTGCTTCTAGGGCATATTTCCTTCATGCTTAACATCTGGAAGATGTTTCCCTTTCACTTTGTCCTTAAATGGTTTTCTTAGATAAAGACCCATCCACCCCACGATATAATGCACTGGCCAAATCCTTTTCTCATAAGAGGGAGCAACAGGGTGCATACTGATCCTTCGGAGAGAATAATAGAATGAACAAAGGGCTAAGGAAGCCAAAGAGATCTTGCGACCCAAAACGATCCAAGAGGCCATAAGAAGGACACCGGGACGAATATAAGGCCCCCACCAACAACCACGTAAGAGCAAAGCCAGTGGGCTATAAAAGCCGCAATGTACATGTGTTGTTCCCGAAGGGAGGTGAAAGACGAAGTGCGTTCACGTTTGTTATGGAAATGGTCACACCGAACTTGAAAAAGTCACACTCCCATTTTCACGGCTGAGCCGGTAGAATTATTCTAAAAGGCCATAAGAAATTTGGGAAAATAAGCTTTGAAGGTTCTAGGTCATCTATAGAGGGAACATATTCCTCGCATGGATCTCCAACTGAAGGAAGACCAGACATTAGAAGCATCTCAAGCAGAGTCACGGTGTGTTCACCAGATGAAAAAAGAAAAGTATTTGTTTCTGGATCCCATCTTTCTAGTAGTGTCCTCAGTAACGAATCTGAAACTTCATATTCACCGAGGGAGCAGTAAATGGCCCCATATATGTAATCGGTGTTCTCCGCTTCTCCTTTCAAACAAAACGACTGGTTATTCAATATAGAGATGCCCCACTCAACATAGCCTTTGGGTTGCGGAACATACTCGACTGTGTGACCATCCCAACCTAGACCTTTTGCTACCATCCTGGTCCCTAGGGTGTAGGCTTCATGATCATGTTTAGGATAAGGTGCTAGTGCATGAAAAGAATAGTCACTAAGAGTAGACCCCACATTCCAACCACAAGGATGGCGCGTCAAATCCGCATGTGTGAGCACCTCCTGTCTGATCACTGGGTTGACCTCTTCACTAGTATTAGGCACATATAGATGCCGCTCAGCTAACTGACAAATCGATAGTTCAATAGAAGGAACATACTCTTGACCATGCGCCATCTATATGAAAAGGCATAAAATGAATATGATGGCATGTATATGTGTAAAAATAAACGCCTAGTAAACAAGGGGGGAAATGTCACGGCGTGTTACCTAGCTTTATTAGCAACTATCTTCAACCAACCATTAAATACTTTCCCTATAAAACAAAAAGGGTAAACACGGGAGTAAATAAAAGACATCAGATCCAAGCATTGGTTGTATATGTTATGTGGCACTTATAATTGTCCACATGGTCATACGACGGATCAAGCCCACGTAGGGACTTGCCGGGACGCCAACCGTAGAAAACAAATATTTTCAACATATATATTGTCGGCGTTCTGGGAACGGGGGTCCCCAGACTTGCCTGCCTGCGGCCTGCGGCGTGGCTCGAATGGGGGCCCAACATGGCCCATCTTCATCAAGCACAAGACTCAAGACCCTCGCGAGGTGGACGACACGGCGCATCCTCAGGCGCAACCTCCTCAGGCTGGCTCGCGAGGAGACGGAGATACTAAGGTGGGGTACCTCGCGAGGTGCCAGTGATGCAAGCCATGACGATCGAGGGCGCCAGGCTGGCGCCAGTGCGCGCAACGTCCTTCTTTCCTCTTTGGTGCAAAGGGGGCAAGCGCAGCCGCGGAATACCGAGGCATCAGACAAAGGTTGCCGTTTCGGTGCAACAAGACCAGGACCAAGCGGACTACGAGACGGAGGTCACCATGGAGCCCAGCACGGCGTCACCGCAGAGTCTTTCGCAGGCGAAGACCACCTTTAGTCAGGATAGATGTACTTGCTGTCCCCCTTCAAATTAGCCCGCCATTGTTGGCTCCCTTCCCTCTCGATATTTGGGAAGAGGACCAGGGCCTCCATAAATAGGACCAGCCACCCACATGATAGGGGGGATCGAAAATCAGAGAGAGAGAAAGAGAGAAGGGCGGCTGAACTCCTCCTAGCAGTTCATCGCCCCAGCAAAGAACAGACCCTCGCGAGGCTGTTCTTCCTTGTATTGTTCATCGTCACCAGCTCCAGGAGGCAATCCATCCACCACACACTGGAGTAGGGTATTACACCACAATGGTGGCCCGAACCAGTATAAATCTTGTGTCTCTTGTGTGATTCTTTTAGTAGTTTAGATCTTGGTGAGGCGGAGAGGTTGAAGGCGTGATTTCCGCGCGCACCCCAGTGTTCGAACCTTAAGGGTCTGCCGGGACGCCAACTGTAGGAAAAATAAATTTTTGACATAATATATATGTGGCGCTTATATTCATCTTCATGGTCGTACGATGGACCAAGCCCACATAGGGACTCGCCGGGACGCCCACCGTGAGAAAAACATATTGCTGGCAAAATAAATATATATGGCACTTGTAATCATCTCCGCAGTTGTACGATAGACCAAGCCGATATACGGACTTGCCGGAACGCCAACTGGGAAGAAATCATATTGTAAACATATATGCTATACTTACTGATCTCAACGGTTGTACGACGGACCAAGCCCGCATAGGGACTTGCCGGAATGCTAAGTGAAAAAAAAATTCGATATTGATCTCAACGGTTGTACGACAAGCCGTTCCCATATAAGAACTCGCCCAGCGAAATTCATGAGGAAATTATTGGCATAGGTTACATAAAAGAAAATCGATCAAAGATGGAAGGGATCTATACTACACACATGAGTCTTAACGGCTGTACGATGGACCAAGTTCAAACAAACTTGCCGGCACGCCAACCGTGAAACCAAGATGTTGCTTGATCACACATACATTTAGAAGAGACACCATCCTCATATATAAACGAAAAATCACATGTTGTACGCTGTGCGTTGCGTGCATAACTACAGTATATATCCTACTTTCAAACAAAGACAGGAAGAAGACGGGCCTTGAAGTTATGGTACCTGGCCGAAGAGGAAACGTCCGATCAATTCTACTAGATCGTAATCAGCTCACCTAAAAAAATAGAAAGAGATTGGGGTTAGAATAAGGTACATGAATCACGTACTCCTAAGGAAAGCAATCACATACTCGTCGGCATTTGGGCAGAAATTGATTTGCACTTCTGCGGGGGTTGCTAGCTTTTGTGCATAACAAAAGATAAACTGGAGATCAGTTGCATGATGGAGATGCAAGACCAGATGCAATCGTTGGTTTAATCGCGATACATACCGAAAGTCTCCAAAGAGCAGAGCTAGACTAAGATCGCCAAGGCGCCGTAGTAGCACACAAACTGAAGCTGAAGGATATAGGAAGAAGAAAATACGCTGGTTTGGTTACTAAACCAACCATGAGAAAAGTGCTGCTCAGCACGCTACTGAGATCTCGGCAACAACGCTAGCAGTTCAAACCATTAGCTTCTTATCCTTTGGAGTCTCAACTAATTCTCAAGCTGGCAAATTTGTAACAACCCTCCAGGATTCAGGCGTTATCCACTTAAACGATCCAAACAAAAGTTTAATAAGGTAGGCACTGTATGCACCTGGCCTACCGTCAAGCCGGCCATTTGAATAAATTACGCACACACTTCCAGGATTAATATTGCACATACGCACGTTAGCCCGGCTAGTTAACCATTAAATAGATTTTTATATGACTAAAAAGACAACCTCTACATATTTGTGATGGTTAATGAGCTAGGCTTGGACATGCTATATGAATGGACATTTTCAAATCATGAATGTGATGCAACGCATATGTTAGCATAGACGAAGTTGAAGGCTCCCCGAGTACGCCGACATCGAAGACAGCGAGGAGGACTTTTATTTCTACATTTTGTAGTCTTCTTTTATTTTTACATTTTTTAGTATTCATGTGTTGTGATGCTATATAATAGATATGTTGGAATTCTTAATCAGGGGTTTTCTCTTCGGAGATGTAATTAACATAATTTTTATGTAAATGTAAGAGTTCTGGTAATAAAGTATCTGCAATGTTTGATTCTATTTTTTTTAATTTCACTCTGTATCAATGACGTGGACGCGTGTTCTCATGCCTGCCATTTTCCCGTCATCACAAGTGATCTGCGATCCTGTTCGGCCCTTGCCGGGGGTGGATGCGCAATTGATAAATTGCCGAGTTTCCCCCTTGTGCATTTTTTATTGATCGATGGCGCAAATCTGAAACATACATGCGAATGCCATCCTCTTGAGACATGCGGACGTGACGAACGACCGTGACGAAAGGAGGAAGGTGTTGGGGAACGTAGTAATTTCAAAAAATTTCCTATGCACACACAAGATCATGGTGATGCATAGCAACAAGGGGGAGAGTCTGATCTACGTACCCTTGTAGATCGCAACGGAAGCATTGACACAACGTAAAGAAAGTAGTCGTACATCTTCTTCCCGATCCGACCGATCCAAGCACCGTTACTTCGGCACCTCTGAGTTCTTAGCACACGTACAGCTCGATGACAATCCCCGGGCTCCGATCCAGCAAAGCTTCGGGGAGGAGTTCCGTCAGCACGACGGCGTGGTGATGATCTTGATGTTCTACCGACGCAGGGCTTCGCCTAAGCACTACAACAATATGATCGAGGTGGAATATGGTGGCAGGGGGCACCGCACACGGCTAAGGAACGATCACAATGATCAACTTGTGTGTCAAGAGGTGCCCCCTGCCCCTGTATATAAAGGAGCAAGGGGGAGAGGTGCGGCCAGCCTTGGGGCGCGCCAGGAGGAGTCCTACTCCTACCGGGAGTAGGACTCCCCCCCAAATCCTAGTTGGAATAGGATTCATCAAGGGGGAAGAGAGAGAGGGGGGCAAGCCACCTCTCCTAGTCCTAATAGGACTAGGGGAGGGGGGAGGCGCGCGGCCACCTTGGGCTGCCCCCTTCTCCTTTCCACTAAGGCCCACTATGGCCCATTTGATTCCCGGGGGGTTCCGGTAACCTCCCGGTACTCCGGAAAAATCCCGATTTCACCCGGAACACTTCCGATGTCCAAACATAGGCTTCCAATATATCAATCTTTATGTCTCGACCATTTCGAGACTCCTCGTCATGTCCGTGATCACATCCGAGACTCCGAACAACCTTCGGTACATCAAAATGCATAAACTCATAACAACTGTCATCGTAACGTTAAGCGTGCGGACCCTACGGTTCGAGAACAATGTAGACATGACTGAGACACATCTCCGGTCAATAACCAATAGCGGGACCTGGATGCCCATATTGGTTCCTACATATTCTACGAAGATCTTTATCGGTCAGACCGCATAACAACATACGTTGTTCCTTTTGTCATCGGTATGTTACTTGCCCGAGATTCGATCGTCGGTATCCAATACCTAGTGCCCGACGAGCGTCGGACATGGATGCGACGGTCGGAGGAGAACGGAGTGGTGGAAGACAGATTCCGGCGCACCCCTACTTGGCGCGCCAAATGTCGGATCACGGGTTCCGGCAGACCCTTAAGGTTCGAACACTGGGGTGCGCGCGGAGATCACACCTTCTACCTCCCCGTCTCACAAAGATCTAAACTACTGAAAGAACTGCACAAGAGACACAAGGTTTATACTGGTTCGGGCCACCGTTGTGGTGTAATACCCTACTCCAGTGTATTGTTGGTGGATTGCCTCCTGGGGCTGGTGATGATGAACAATGTCGGCGTTCTGGGAACGGGGGTCTCCAGACTTGCCTGCCTGCGGCCTGCGGCGTGGCTCAAAGGAGGCCCAGCATGGCCCATCTTCATCAACACGAGACTCAAGACCCTCGCGAGGGGCCAAGCCTCCTGAGGCGGATGACACGGAGCATCCTCAGGCTGGCTCGCAAGGAGGCGGAGAAATCAAGGCGGGGTACCTCGCGAGGTGCCCGTGACGCAAGCCATGACGATCGAGGGTACCAGGCGGGCGCTAGCGCGCGCAACGTCCTTCTTTTCTCTTTGGTGCAAAGGGGACAAGCGCAGCCGCGGAGTACCGAGGCATCAGGCAAAGGTTGCCATTTCGGTGCAACGAGGCCAAGACCAGGAGGACTACGAGACGGAGGTCACCATGGAGCCCAAGACGGCGTCATCACCAGAGCTCTGCGCAGGCGAAGACTGCTTTTGTCAGGATAGTTGATACTTGCTGTCCCCCTTCAAATTAGCCCGCCATTATTGGCTCCCTTCCCGCTCGATATTTGGGAAGAGGACCAGGGCCCCTATAAATAGGACCAGCCACCCACATGGTAGGGGGGATCGAAATCAGAGAAAGAGAGAGAGAAGGGTGACTGAACTCCTCCTTGCAGTTCATCGCCCCAGCCAAGAACAGACACTCGCGAGGCTGTTCTTCCTTGTATCGTTCATCATCACCAGCCCCAAGAGGCAATCCACCAACCACACACTGGAGTAGGGTATTACACCACAACGGTGGCCCGAACAAGTATAAACCTTGTGTCTCTTGTGCAGTTCTTTTCGTAGTTTAGATCTTTGTGAGACGAGGAGGTAGAGGGCGTGATCTCCGCGCGCACCCCAGTGTTCGAACCTTAAGGGTCTGCCGGAACCCATGAATCCGACATTTTGGCGCGCCAGGTAGGGGTGCGCCGAAATCTGTCCTCCACCACTCCGTTCTCCTCCGACCGTCGCGTCCATGTCCGACGCTCGTCGGGCCCGCGCCGAGCGCCGGGCCGCCATCGCTTCTTGCGTCACCCAGACGACCCCCGTCGGTGGGCGTCCTCGTCGTTCCCTGTTGCCCGCCGTCAACGCCGCCACCGGCCCGGCGGGGGGCGAGCAGCAGGCGTCGTCTCAGCATCCATCCGTGCGCCAAGACGGCCGTACCGCTACTCCATCGCTCGCACCAGCTGGTTCTTCATCCCGCGCGCTCCGCGCACCCTTGGAGGCTCGAGCTGCGCTCCTTGCGGCAAACGAGCTCTTGCGCTACCGCCCCATCGACGACGTCTATGAAGAGTGGCTCGACCGTGTCGCCGAGCTAGTCCGCGCCGCAGGGGGCTCTTCCGCGCCGTCCGTTCCTCTGCGCCACACCCCGCCCCGCGCGGGCAACGAAGCTCCAGAGGCACACCAGCCACCTCCTCTCCAAGAAGATGCCATGGCTCCAAGGGGCATGGCCCCTGGGCGGAACCCGCTCCATCAGGTGGCAGCGCAACAAGAACGGAGCTGCCAAGAAGTCCCTCGCCCGCAAGGAGTTGCCCGGGCGCTCCCTGCTCCGGCACGCCACGACCCTGCTCCAGCTCCGGCACACCAAGACCCCGCTCTGCTCCTAGCTACAGCGCGTGGGGACCCTCAAGACCAAGCTCTCCACCATCCGAAGCCTTTCGTGGCCACCGCAGGCTGCCGTGCCTACACCACTGAGCTGCGCAGCGTCGAGTGGCCTGGCAAGTTCAAGCCAGACCTGCCTCCTCGCTACGATGGCACAACTGACCCTGCAGAGTTCCTCCAGCTCTATAAACTGGGCATCGAAGCTGCCAGCGGGGATGAAAAGGTCATGGCGAACTGGTTCCCCATGGCGCTCAAGGAAGGAGCTCGCACCTGGCTCCTGAATCTGGCTCCAGGCACGATCTCCTCCTGGGACCAGATGCGCACCCGCTTCATCGCCAACTTCCAAGGTACTCGCGACCGGCCACCCGCCGTGAGCGACATGCGCCACATCAAGCAACAACCCGGAGAGACCCTGCAAAAGTACATCCAGCGCTTCAACAGTGCACGCCTCAAGATTCCCAAGGTGTCTGAGGAGGCCATCATCTCGGCCTTCTCCGATGGCGTGCGCGACGTCAAGATGAAGGAGGAGCTGGCGATGCACGAAGACCTCTGCACCTCCCTGGAGCTGTTCAACTTGGCGACCAAGTGCGCCAGGGCTGAGGAGGGACGTCTCTGTGACGCCCCCGATTTAATCGTACACTAATCATACACGCAAACGTGTACGATCAAGATCAGGGACTCATGGGAAGATATCACAACACAACTCTACAAATAAAATAAGTCATACAAGCATCATATTACAAGCCAGGGGCCTCGAGGACTCGAATACAAGAGCTCGATCATCGACGAGTCAGCGGAAGCAACAATATCTGAGTACAGACATAAGTTAAACAAGTTTGCCTTAAGAAGGCTAGCACAAACTGGAATACAGATCGAAAGAGGCGCATGCCTCCTGCCTGGGATCCTCCTAAACTACTCCTGGTCGTCGTCAGCGGGCAGCACGTAGTAGTAGGCACCTCCGGTGTAGTAGGAGTCGTCGTCGACGGTGGCGTCTGGCTCCTGGGCTCCAACATCTGGTTGCGACAACCAGGTAGAAGGGATAGGGGAAAAGAAGGAGAAAGCAACCGTGAGTACTCATCCGAAGTACTCGCAAGCAAGGAGCTACACTACATATGTATGCATTGGTATCAACTGGGATAAGGCTCGATCCCATTTGGCCGAACACACTTTTCTGGGTTATGCCCGGCCTCGGAAGATCAACACGTCGCAGCCCTACCTAGGCACAACAGAGAGGTTAGCACGCCGGTCTAAATCCTATGGCGCAGGGGTCTGGGCCCATCGCCCTTTGCACACCTGCACGTTGCGTACGTGGCCGGAAGCAGACCTAGCCTAGTGGCTTTCCAGTCCAATCCGGCGTGCGCCACTCAGTCGCTGACGTCACGAAGGCTTCGGCTGATACCACGACGCCGGGATACCCATAACTGCTCCCACGTAGATGGTTAGTGCGTATAGACCAAATGGCCAGACTCAGATCAAATACCCAGATCTCGTTAAGCGTGTTAAGTGTCCGCGAGCGCCGAACAGGGCCAGGCCCACCTCTCTCCTAGGTGGTCGGAACCTGCCCTGTCGCTCCGCCTCAAAGATCCACTCGCGGGTGCTCCTACGAGCCTACCCGTCTTTAGTCACCACATGTATCATGTATAAAGTATTTAGTATATACCCGTGATCACCTCCCGAGTGATCAAGGCCCGATAGTATAGCATGGCAGACGGACAAGAATGTAGGGCCACTGATGATAAACTAGCATCCTATACTAAGCATTAGGTTTGCAGGTAAAGGTAACAACAGTAGTAGCAAGGACAGGCTATGCATCAGTATAGGATTAACGGGAAGCAGTAACATGCTACACTACTCTAATGCAAGCAGTATAGAGAAGAGTAGGCGGTATCTGGTGATCAAAGGGGGGGCTTGCCTGGTTGCTCTGGCAAGAGAGAAGGGTCGTCAACTCCGTAGTCGTACTGGGTAGCAGCAGCGTCGGTCTCGGTGTCTATCGAGAGAAGAGGGGGGGGGGGGAAACAATAAATATTTAAACAAGCATATGCATAGTGATGCATGACATGACAAGTAACGGCGTTAGAGGTGCCCTAACGCGGTAGTAGGTGATACCGGTGAAGGGGGATGACATCCGGGAAAGTATCCCCGGTGTTTTGCGTTTTCGGGCAGAGGACCAGAGGGGGAAAGTTGCGAGTTTGCTATGTTAGGGATGCGTGACGGACGAACGGGCTGCGTATCCAGATTCGTCTTGTCGTTCTGAGCAACTTTCATGTACAAAGTTTTTCCATCTGAGCTACGGTTTATTTTCTATCAATTTTAAAAGATTTAAATCATTTTTAGAATTAACAGAATTAATTTAGTTAGAAAAGGCAATTATGACATCAGCATGATGTCAGGGTGATGTCAGTAGTCAGCTAGTCAGTTGACCTAGTCAAACTGACATGTGGGTCCCACATGTCATTCACTGTTAGTTAATTAATCACAGTTAATTAGGTGAACTAGTTAACTAGGCTAATCTAATTAGGTTTAATTAAGTTAATTAATTAATTAAATTAATTAATGAATTAATATTTTATTTTTATTTTTATTTAGTTTTTTTTATTAAACGTTCTGGGCGCTGGGGCCCGCGTGTAAGTGGCCCAGGGCCTTAACGGGCGCTGGGCGTTCGGGCGCAGGGGCTCACGGGCGCACGAACAGGCGCATGCCCGAGGGAACGGACCCGCGCGGTGCCGCTGGATCCAGCGGGGCGGCCGGCGGAGGCCACGGCGGGGCACTGGCCACGACAGGGCGCCGGAGCAGCACGACAAGGGGGGCGCGCGGCCAAGGCGAAAGGCAGGAGCGGGAGGGCTGCGGTGGCACGGGACGGCCCAGGCGGGCGCTGCCAGGCGCAACGGATAGGAGCCGGTGAGCGGTAGGGCAGGCGCGGGGGCAGCGGGGAGCGACGACACGGTGAGCCGGGCCTGGGCTGCCGCGCGCGCAGGACGCGAGGCGTGCGCGGGGAGGAGTGCGGCGTCTGTACGGCATCGCCAGCGAAGCGAGGCTGGCGTGCGGGTGCACGCGTGCTCACCGCGAGCACGAGCACCGGGCGGCGCGTGCACGGCTGCGGGACGGTGCGAGGAGCAACGGGGAAGAGAGGCCGGGGCCTCACCGCGGATTCGTGGGGGCAAGGCAGCGGGGCTCGGGGAAGTCGACGGGGACGACGCGCAATGGGGAGGAAGGCCGGCAGGGAGGAGGACGGGGACGCGTCGACGACGGAGAGGCGAGCGGCGTGGTTCCGGCGACGGGATCCGGGGAGCGTCAGGCGAGGGCGGTCGGGCGGGAAAGAGACGATGGGGCGGCGTCGACGAGGTCCAGCGAGCGCCTGCCGTCGCCGGGGCGGCGGGGTAGGTAGCGGGGCGCCGGGCGCCGCGGTCGTCGCCCCGATCCAGAGGGGATCGGGGAGTGGGGGAGCGAGGGGAGTGACGGCGTGGGGGGGGGGCGAGTGGGGGTGAGTGCGGGTTAGGGTTCGGGAGGGGGAGTGGATAAGGAGGACTGGGGGAGGCCGGCTGGGTCAGGTGGGCTGTGGCCCAAGGAGGGGGGGCTTGCGGCCTGTCGGGCCGAAGCCCAGGGGGCAGGGGGTTTTCCCCCCTTCTTTCCTTTTTTTTGTGTGTGTGTTAGTTCTGTTTTTCTTTTTCTTTTTATTTATTTTTCTTTTCTATTTGATTCTTTTAATTGTTGTTTTATAAAATATAAATACAACTCCTAAATTAATGTTACAATTTAATCTACTGCCCCAATAAGTATGACACCTAATTAAAATAGTTTGCATTATTATTATTTTTAAAAGGGCATTTAATTAATCGCCATAGCTGTGTTTTAATTACATTAGAGCCTTTAAACGTTTTATAAAATTGTGGTTTCTCCACAATAATTACCTATGCATTATTTGGCAACACCCCAACATTTTAGTTTTAATATTTGAAAATCTTTACCATTTGACTTTATTTTAAGTTTGAATTTCGAATCGATTTTGAACTACACGAAATTAACAACAGTAACCGTGGTGACGTGGCATCATTAACGTGGGATTACTGTAGCCTAATTATCCGAGCGTCACAATTCTCCTCCACTACAAGAAATCTCGTCCCGAGATTTAAGCGGTGGAGTAAGGGGCGAAGGTGTTGGTAGCGAAAAACCTAACGAGTCTTCTCGGTCTTGGCTGCCCTTCTAAGAGGTTGATCCCTTTCGTTGATGTCTTCATTTCACTGCTTCAATTCACCATGATCAATTGTCACCCTTTCTTCGGGATCTCCATCGTACTTACGAATAGGTAAGGGGCAGCTCTATAACGATAGGATGTTATAAGGGAAAATCTTCTGGGGGTTTCCCAAGTATGAACATATGAGTATCTCTCGAGTTGAACAAATGAAACATATCGAGAGCAAAGTAAGACGGTGCAATAAGAAGTTTCAAGCGGATAGGCAATCGTTCATTGCCTGAAACAGAGTGTGAATGGGGTTCAGAGCAACGGGAATAAGTATTGTGTCCAATACTAGAATAGCTCACTAGACAGGTGGTCCGTGAATTACATATGAATTCAAGCGCGAGGAACAACCTTGGGAACAGGTGGTGTACAGGAGAGTCAGGTTTCGATCCTGGGACCTGTGGGTTATGGGCCCACCATGTGGGTTAAAAGTAGGAAGGGCGATGACGTCTTGCACGATCATGTAAGTAAGGCATGTCAGAGGGTAGCCTGTCAGTTATGTTGGCAACAACGTCGGTTCCAAGGGCGAGGGATGAAGAGAACTATCTTCCTGCTCGTTGAACGAGGCGGACCAATAGGCAAGGTTCTCATCCATCGGTGGTTACCAGAATGTCAACAACAATAGTAACAGGGTCTTACTGACAGAGTTGTACGCTGAGGTGCTTATAAAAGCAGTGACGTATTACTGCTTAGATCATATAAACCTCATGAAGGTTAAACAGAACAATGGAAAGGAAAATATGATTATCAGATTTAACAGAAGAATGTAAAGGAAAATGTGTTTAAACACATATTTCAGGGGTATATCCTTCCCAAGGACAAACAGAGCATGATATCTGTGGCAGGATATCATGTAGAAAACCCTTTAAGTAAGGGGAGAGAAATCTCATGATAGTACCCATACAACAGTGTTTGGATAATGGTTAAAGAAAACTTAGCATTGCGCTTTCAATGCTCTTATTGAAAATCGGAGTACCACAAACATGCTTCAAGAAGCATTGACATGGTATTCAAGCAAAGGTCAGATTTTGGAAACACAAAGGATCCATCAGGAATAGCTTGTGAAATAAGTCTTACAATTTCCTCACGGAAGAATGGCTAAACTTGCTAAAAAGGATACTACAACAATAGGTCCTCCGGCCAGGTGTGCTAGGCCTGACATAACCTTACCGGGTCATATATAAAGACCAACATTATAACTCTTGGAAATAAGTTCCAGCCATCATATCTGACCGAGATTCAGATCTGATTGGTGTCAGGATACCTCAGACTCGGGATGCCTGAGAAGAAAAGGTGCAACACAATTTGGTGAGATGACATTGTGAGATTCTCAGAAGTGATCTATGTAAGTGAGCTGTGAAACAAGAGGTCATCAGTAAACCAAGGAGAGGATGAGGAGGTGGCTGATAGGCTCAGCAACAAATCATCGAGATTTCCAAAGGATTGATTTCCACAATTATGTGAACAAGGAAATATCATTTGTTGGATCAAATGTCATAATGATGTATGCTCGAGGGAAACATACACAACTGAAAAATGATAGAAGGGTGCACCCAGGAATCTGGACTAGGTAGCACGATCAATGTTTGAATGATGATTCAATAATCAATAGACTTAGAATGAAACTGTAGACCAATAACTTCAAGCAATAGGGTTGCTAGAAGTTTAGAATTTACACATCACAGACCATTTATCGGTATTCCGGTTAGAAACAACACGGAGACCAAGAAATGAACGCAAAAGGCGAGAGATATTACTATATCAAGAATTTTCAAGACGTGGTAAAATTACCACGACATTCTTGACATAAAAGGTGGTAACATTCCAAGGTAAAGAAGAATAAATGCTGTATAGCAAGGATCTCAAGGTATAACTCAAAACACGAATAAGTTTGTGTTGGAGGGAAGGCAATAAAGTGGCCGATGATAATACAATTCATCGGGGGCAAGGATGGTATTTCTCATCATGAATTCAATTGATATCCAGGAAGACCTCATAAGGTTGATGATCTTCACGGCACATTGGTCGAGAGATTTCAAGATGTAATCAATCAGTGACAACATCAAATCAAAGGAATGATGAAGCGGAAGGTTATTGGAACCATGGGTAGGGCACAAACTTGAAATCAAGCTTGTTGTTCAAGGTGAATTGATATGACGAGGAAGATCGACGTAAGCTTAGCTCATCATCGAAAGTTGTGCTCCGGGATTAAGGACCAGGTAGCACAGTTAAAATTTAGCACGATAATGATATAGCCGATCAGGCTAGGAATGACATGATCAAGTACAAACTCGAACTTAAAGAAGATTATCAAGAGTTGCTGAACCGTAGGGCAGACTTGGTTCAGTTATCGGTGTCTTTGAGTGTTTAATAACTCAGAGCCCATGAAAACTGTAATCGGTGAGAATGTAGTACTTGATGATGAACTCATAAGAAGTTATGCAGTTTCAAGATAATCTCGAGATACCAGGGGGGTAATACTCGAAGACAGATCAAAGTAGAGGTTGGACCGAGGTATTGATCCACATGAGACAAGTGCTTACACTTGCATCGAAAATGGTATTTAAAAGAGAACATGGTCGGAACCACGATTGTAAAAGGCCGGATCCCAGATATAAGATGAACTTATACCAAGGGAACTAATATCATTTACAAGAAGCTTCGATGATAAGTTTCACATCGGGTCCATGGGCATGAACGCAAAGGCTCAAGGTCGACTCCCAATTCTCCAATGCATAACCTTTCATTCACTTCTCACTTTCGAAGAAGTTGTAGTGTTGAAATTTTATTTGGCAAAATACCAGAAGTGTATAGCTCGTGAAAACTTTCGAGTTCACACAGTTTAGAGAAGGCATAGGTTCAACCCATCAGGGCATCTTAGGAGTATATACCACAAATTTCAAGAATAAATAACACAAGCTCGATAGTAGAGCATGTTTGAGAAAGCAGAGGATACAATTTACCAAATGTATTATGTATCCGAGGAGAGGCTCACAGACTTATTGAATATGAAGGACGCTATCGGATAAAATCCAGCAAATGATCTGGTGGTCCTCAAGGGATCTGGTGTGAGCATCGGTACTCAACCAGAGGGAGAAACAATGCAAGGAGATCAGACTTTAGAAACAACTGACTAATTCAAGGCTCAAATGCAAAGGAATTATCAATTCCAAGACAAGGGATCAGAAGCAATGCTCTGATCAGGGATGGGTAAGTTGAATAGCCTTAAGGGTACAATCGACATCAATTTGATTGGTCGAGATCCAGCTCATGTTTTAAATAACGTTTGAGCCGGAAAGATAATTTAAAAGGATCAACTGATGATTGCGTGCATTCGCACTCAAGTTGAATCAATAGGATCAAAAGACGATGCCTAAGGATACTAACGAATATCGCCAGACATATGGAAAGCATCCATAATGCAAGCAGGCAAGTATTGCAGAGCAATAAGCTACTAAGGATTTTTGGAGGATCGAATAGTATTTCGAAGACCATTGTGAAACACATGAACAACTGGGGATGATTGGATACTCGACAAGTGCGAGGATTTAATTGAAGGGGTATTCATGTGGCAAGGAACTGCTAGGCAGTAGGCACAAAGTATTCTCGGAACAATAGAGAAGACTCCGGGGTATCTTGTAATAACAAGATCAATGGGGGATGATCGTATGAATGGCAAGTGTAAGTAGTTATCCATAAGGATTTATCGGTGGTCGGGAATAGCAAAAGTGATGGGCACAAAGTCTCGAGAGTAATAGCAAAGAGTATCTTCGGAATCTTCTGGTGAAGCAGGCCATTATCTGGAATGAAGGGGCTCTCCGGGAGAAAGTATTTACGAGATCCTATAGTCAGAGTTAGTAAATTCATTTTAACCCGAATAGAAGAGAGATCAGAGCCCCAGAGTAATGATCGAGGAGTAAAAGATCCTAATACCACCCAAAAGGCGACGTGGGCCCGTAAGCCGCACAGCCATGTTAGTAAAAGTTTTGTAATGTCTAAACTCGACTTCGGCCAAGGATTGTGGAAGGGGGATTCCTACAGGCAGTCGGCTCTGATACCAACTTGTGACGCCGCCGATTTAATCGTACACTAATCATACACGCAAATGTGTACGATCAAGATCAGGGACTCACGGGAAGATATCACAACACAACTCTACAAATAAAATAAGTCATACAAGCATCATATTACAAGCCAGGGGCCTCGAGGACTCGAATACAAGAGCTCGATCATCGACGAGTCAGCGGAAGCAACAATATCTGAGTACAGACATAAGTTAAACAAGTTTGCCTTAAGAAGGCTAGCACAAACTGGAATACAGATCCAAAGAGGCGCATGCTTCCTGCCTGGGATCCTCCTAAACTACTCCTGGTCGTCGTCAGCGGGCAGCACGTAGTAGTAGGCACCTCCGGTGTAGTAGGAGTCGTCGTCGACGGTGGCGTCTGGCTCCTGGGCTCCAACATCTGGTTGCGACAACCAGGTAGAAGGGATAGGGGAAAAGAAGGAGAAAGCAACCGTGAGTACTCATCCAAAGTACTCGCAAGCAAGGAGCTACACTACATATGTATGCATTGGTATCAACTGGGATAAGGTTATCATATGTGGACTGAACTGCAGAATGCCAGAATAAGAGGGGGATAACTAATCCTGTCGAAGACTATGATTCTGGCAGCCTCCGTCTTGCAGCATGTAGAAGAGAGTAGACTGAAGACCTCCAAGTAGCATCGCATAGCATAATCCTAACCGATGATCCTCTCCTCGTCGCCCTGTGAGAGAGCGATCACCGGTTGTATCTGGCACTGGGAAGGGTGTGTTTTATTAAGTATCCGGTTCTAGTTGTCATAAGGTCAAAGTACAACTCCGGGTCGTCCTTTTACCGAGGGACACGGCTATTCGAATAGATAAACTTCCCTGCAGGGGTGCACCACATACCCCAACACGCTCGATCCCATTTGGCCGGGCACACTTTTCTGGGTCATGCCCGGCCTCGGAAGATCAACACGTCGCAGCCCTACCTAGGCACAACAGAGAGGTCAGCACGCCGGTCTAAATCCTATGGCGCAGGGGTCTGGGCCCATCGCCCTTTGCACACCTGCACGTTGCGTACGTGGCCGGAAGCAAACCTAGCCTAGTGGCTTTCCAGTCCAATCCGGCGCGCGCCACTCAGTCGCTGACGTCACGAAGGCTTCGGCTGATACCACGACGCCGGGATACCCATAACTGCTCCCACGTAGATGGTTAGTGCGTATAGACCAAATGGCCAGACTCAGATCAAATACCCAGATCTCGTTAAGCGTGTTAAGTGTCCGCGAACGCCGAACAGGGCCAGGCCCACCTCTCTCCTAGGTGGTCGGAACCTGCCCTGTCGCTCCGCCTCAAAGATCCACTCGCGGGTGCTCCTACGAGCCTACCCGTCTTTAGTCACCACATGTATCATGTATAAAGTATTTAGTATATACCCGTGATTACCTCCCGAGTGATCACGGCCCGATAGTATAGCATGGCAGACGGACAAGAATGTAGGGCCACTGATGATAAACTAGCATCCTATACTAAGCATTAGGTTTGCAGGTAAAGGTAACAACAGTAGTAGCAAGGACAGGCTATGCATCAGTATAGGATTAACGGGAAGCAGTAACATGCTACACTACTCTAATGCAAGCAGTATAGAGAAGAGTAGGCGGTATCTGGTGATCAAAGGGGGGACTTGCCTGGTTGCTCTAGCAAGAG
Source organism: Triticum monococcum (assembly GCA_034509565.1). Classification (NCBI taxonomy): domain Eukaryota; kingdom Viridiplantae; phylum Streptophyta; class Magnoliopsida; order Poales; family Poaceae; genus Triticum; species Triticum monococcum. The sequence continues at coordinate 31,956,210 of CM067844.1, forward strand.
AGAGGGGTCGTCAACTCCGTAGTCGTACTGGGTAGCAGCAGCGTCGGTCTCGGTGTCTATCGAGAGAAGAGGGGGGGGGAAACAATAAATATTTAAACAAGCATATGCATAGTGATGCATGACATGACAAGTAACGGCGTTAGAGGTGCCCTAACGCGGTAGTAGGTGATACCGGTGAAGGGGGATGACATCCGGGAAAGTATCCCCGGTGTTTTGCGTTTTCGGGCAGAGGACCAGAGGGGGAAAGTTGCGAGTTTGCTATGTTAGGGATGCGTGACGGACGAACGGGCTACGTATCCCGATTCGTCTTGTCGTTCTGAGCAACTTTCATGTACAAAGTTATTCCATCTGAGCTACGGTTTATTTTCTATCAATTTTAAAAGATTTAAATCATTTTTAGAATTAACAGAATTAATTTAGTTAGAAAAGGCAATTATGACATCAGCATGATGTCAGGGTGATGTCAGCAGTCAGCTAGTCAGTTGACCTAGTCAAACTGACATGTGGGTCCCACATGTCATTCACTGTTAGTTAATTAATCACAGTTAATTAGGTGAACTAGTTAACTAGGCTAATCTAATTAGGTTTAATTAAGTTAATTAATTAATTAAATTAATTAATGAATTAATATTTTTATTTTTATTTAGTTTTTTTATTAAACGTTCTGGGCGCTGGGGCCCGCGTGTAAGTGGCCCAGGGCCTTAACGGGCGCTGGGCGTTCGGGCGCAGGGGCTCACGGGTGCACGATTGGGCGCATGCCCAAGGGAACGGACCCGCGTGGTGCCGCTGGATCCAGCGGGGCGGCCGGCGGAGGCCACGGCGGGGCACTGGCCACGACAGGGCGCCGGAGCAGCACGACAAGGGGGGCGCGCGGCCAAGGCGAAAGGCAGGAGCGGGAGGGCTGCGGTGGCACGGGACGGCCCAGGAGGGCGCTGCCAGGCGCAGCGGATAGGAGCCGGTGAGCGGTAGGGCAGGCGCGGGGGCAGCGGGGAGCGACGACACGGTGAGCCGGGCCTGGGCTGCCGCGCGCGCAGGACGCGAGGCGTGCGCGGGGAGGAGTGCGGCGTCTGTACGGCATCGCCAGCGAAGCGAGGCTGGCGTGCGGGTGCGCGCGTGCTCACCGCGAGCACGAGCACCGGGCGGCGCGTGCACGGCTGCGGGACGGTGCGAGGAGCAACGGGGAAGAGAGGCCGGGGCCTCACCGCGGATTCGTGGGGGCAAGGCAGCGGGGCTCGGGGAAGTTGACGGGGACGACGCGCAATGGGGAGGCAGGCCGGCAGGGAGGAGGACGGGGACGCGTCGACGACGGAGAGGCGAGCGGCGTGGTTCCGGCGACGGGATTCAGGGAGCATCAGGCGAGGGCGGTCGGGCGGGGAAGAGACGATGGGGCGGCGCCGACGAGGTCCAGCGAGCGCCTGCCGTCGCCGGGGCGGCGGGGTAGGTAGCGGGGCGCCGGGCGTCGTGGTCGTCGCCCCGATCCAGAGGGGATCGGGGAGTGGGGGAGCGAGGGGAGTGGCGGCGTGGGGGGGGGCGAGTGGGGGTGAGTGGGGGTTAGGGTTCGGGAGGGGGGAGTGGATAAGGAGGACTGGGGGAGGCCGGCTGGGTCAGGTGGGCTGTGGCCCAAGGAGGGGGGGCTTGCGGCCTGCCGGGCCGAAGCCCAGGGGGCAGGGGGTTTTCCCCCCTTCTTTCCTTTTTTTTTTGTGTGTGTGTGTTAGTTCTGTTTTTCTTTTTATTTATTTTTCTTTTCTATTTCATTCTTTTAATTGTTGTTTTATAAAATATAAATACAACTCCTAAATTAATGTTATAATTTAATCTACTGCCCCAATAAGTATGACACCTAATTAAAATAGTTTGCATTATTATTATTTTTAAAAGGGCATTTAATTAATCGCCATAGCTGTGTTTTAATTACATTAGAGCCTTTAAACGTTTTATAAAATTGTGGTTTCTCCACAATAATTACCTATGCATTATTTGGCAACACCCCAACATTTTAGTTTTAATATTTGAAAATCTTTACCATTTGACTTTATTTTAAGTTTGAATTTCGAATCGATTTTGAACTACACGAAATTAACAACAGTAACCGTGGTGACGTGGCATCATTAACGTGGGATTACTGTAGCCTAATTATCTGGGCATCACAGTCTCTCCCTCCTCGAGCTGCCTGCCGTGGACCCAGAAGAGAAGAAGCCCAAGGCCAAGGACGTGAAGCGCAAGGGGGTTGCCGTACTCGCGGCAGAACCAGACACCAAGCGGGGCAAGGATCTGCCCAAACCCTCCAGAGGCAGCCGGTACTGTGTGTACCACGACCTCCACATCCACAACACCAACGAATGTCAAGAACTACGCGCCGTGCGAGAAGGAAGGATCGGTCGTCGCCCTGACCGTGCTGACCGGGGCTACGGCCGCGGAGGAGGAAGAAACCCAGGACGCTAGGAAGATCGCGGCCCGCGCCAGGGGTGGCGCGACCAACCTCGCGAGGACCGCTGGCGGGACCTGCCTCGCGAGGGAGACTGGAGGGATCAGCCTCTTGAGGATCGCCCTCATGGCAACGCAGGCCTACCTCCGCTGCCGCCTCAGTCAAGGAGGAACAAAGACCACCATCAAGACGAGGGGGCTAGGGGCTTCCAGGAGCCGCGCGCAATCGCCTGCATCCTGGGCGGAGCTCAAGCCCCAGCCTCTCAACGTATCTTCAAGCAGTTTTCCCGCGAAGTGAATGCAGTTCTCCCCAAGCTCGAAGCAACGCGCCCCCTCAGGTGGTCGGCGTGCGCCATCATGTTCAGCTCAGCAGACCAGCTCAAGTGCGCGGCCACGGCCGGAGTCCTCCCGATTCTTTGCTCCCCAGTCATCAGCAATGTACAAGTCACCAAGACCCTCATCGATGGTGGGGCAGGGCTCAACGTCCTGTCCGTGGAAACATTCAACAATCTCCAAGTGCCCTACGACCAGCTTCAGCCAACCAAGCCCTTCTCCGGAATCACCGACGGTTCCACAGTCCCGATCGGGCAGGTCCGCTTCCCTGTCACCTTCGGGGCTCGCAGCAACTACCGCACCGAGCTCATCGACTTCGACGTCGCCCACATCCGCCTGCCGTACAATGCCATCCTCGGGTACCCAGCACTGGCCAAGTTCATGGCCGTGACTCACCACGACTACAACGTTCTCAAGATGTCAGGAAGTGGCGGCGTCATCACGGTGCCCTGTGAAGAGAAGGATGCAGTGTGTTCCCTGGAGCGGGCCTGTCAGGCCGCGTCGCTAGAAGACCCAGATCGCAGAAGTAGGAGGCTTCCTGAGACCACCCCCAAGAAGAAGAAGACATCGTCAGGCTCAGCCCCTCAGGAGGCAGGCCCCTCAGGGCCCGTGTCTGCCTAGGGGGACCCCCCATCCATCGCATAGGAAAGCGCGCCAGCGCCCTCCTCAGGCAGGGCTCGGGGGCTCTCACCTGGAGGGCCACCGACCTAGCCAAGGTCACGAGGGAGGCTCTTGGGCACCATGTGGAGGCGTGCTTCGAAGCACGTTTCCCTCGAGAAGGAGCCAGGCAAGGAAGGTCAGACCAGCAGGAGTTCGTTGACGAGGCCATTCAAGAACTACATGAGTCAAGGATCACGAGAGGTTGCCGCCGTCTACCAGCTGTGGCCCCACATCCAGGCGAGGATGGTGGGCTGCGTGTCTGCGTCGATGTACCAGGACTCAATCAGATCGCCAGGACGGAGCGTCTCTGGCCCTCGTGAGTGGGGCACTGCAGGGGTTCACCCCACAGCTATGTTCGCATGCCTTACGGCCTGCCGAGCATGGCTGCGGCGTACCAGCGCCTCACGAGGGGCATCATGGAGGCTTAGGAAGACAGGCGTTCCACGACCTTGGTGGAGATGAAGACAGCTCGCGAGGAGTCACCAGTGCCTCCGGAGCCTCCCAAGGCCCCGGGGCCTGGGGGCTCGTGAGGATCGGCTTCCGCAGCCCACCGAGTCTGCTGCACCAACGCCACTTTGCCGACGACATCCTCAGGTGACATCTTTCAAGCTTCATTCCCAGCTGGGAGCACCCTCCCAGGGTTGCATCACTCCCAGGCCGCGTGGGTCCGTCCCTGCGGCATGTATCCCCTTTTATCTTTCGGTCATTAGTTTGCCTTGTTGGGGGCGCCCCTCGGGCTGCATCATCCCCAAGCCGCTCGGGCTAGGCCCGGCGGCGTGTATCTCCCTCGCGTTTATTTTCCAACTATGCATTCACCTATCACGCTTGATTGCTTGGTGCCTGTCCGCGGCATCCTTTCTTCTCCATGTCGGCCACTTGCACGTTAAAGGGGGGGTGCCTGAGCATCGCGACTCAGGGCTCTTACTGGCTCTCCAGCCCTCACCCTCTGGCCTTGTACACGGCATCGCGACCTGGCATACCAGCGACGGCTGAGACAAGCTCGAAGGCCGGGACCTGAGGACGTAGAGTACCGGCATCTAACCAAATTTTGTAAGGACACATCTCAAGATATGGCCCAGTGCCAGGCGCAACCCGCCTAGAGGTAGGGCCTCGTGAGTCCCGCGCTGGCTCACGGGTGCCCAGATACACCTCACCTACTCCAACCAGTGAGCTCTTGAGCGACTAACGATCGACTAATGACTGCCATGGCAACCCCATCTTCTCTCTGTGATGAACCTGCAGGATCCTCGGAGGGAACTGCGCTAGCCAAGGCCCTCACGGAGTTCCCTTCACCCTCGCCCACGCGAACCGCTTGCACGTTAAAGGGGGGGGGGGTGCCTGAGCATCGCGACTCAGGGCTCTTACTGGCTCTCCAGCCCTCACCCTCTGGCCTTGTCCACGGCATCGCGACCTGGCATACCAGCGACGGCTGAGACAAGCTCGAGGGCCGGGACCCGAGGACGTAGAGCAGAAAGAGGAGCAAAGGCAAGGGAGAAGGGGCGCGTGAGGACCTCGCCGAGCAACTCCGTCCCAACTACCCCACGGACCCGACGATGCGCTGGGGGCGATCCCTGATCCTCAAGATAAGTCACCATCCAAAGCACTGGCTACCGTGGCACTGCCCCCACACCTAAATCAATTCCGTACTAGCAACGTTGCTTCCCTTTCTCACCAAGCGACGGCTGCTTGGGCTCCAAAGGGGACCTCCTGAGCATCGCGACTCAGGGGCTCTTACCGGACCCCGGGCCGCTCACCTCCTGGCCTTGACCACGGCATCACGACCGGGCATACCAGCGACGGCTGACGCCGCCTTGGGACTGGGACCTGTCGACGCAGAGCACCAAGCCCTCGCGAGGTTCGAAAGGGAGATCGAAGCTAAGAGGAAATCAGCAACTCACGCGAATCCATAGCAAAGGTTATGTATTAACAAACGGGACTACAGGCACCTTAGAAGCCCCCGCAGGGCGCATTTTGATTCCTCGCAGGGAACGGATCCTAAGGGGTGCTAACTACACGAGCTCCTGCAAAAGATGCCATCATCAACAGTGGGCCGTCAGGCGCCGACGCCAACCCCATCCAGATCAGGGTCGGCGATAGCCTGACGAGCCAGCCCTGCTCTGGGAGCAGCACCGACTCAGGGGCTCGTAGCTATCGTCGCTCGTCTCTGGAGTCGCGAAGATTTTGTTGGAGTCGCTGGACCCTCCGGCGCCCCCGCCAAGGGAGCGGTCGACGGGCCTAGCCCTCACCAGGGCAAGGTCCTGGCCACCTCTCCCGGAGCAACACTCCAGCCGGCGCCCGATCGCGTCGAAGACCTTGAAGAACATCACCGCGGCGCCGTCGTACTCCAGGTGGACCACGAAGACGCCCCTCTCCTTGCAAACCCGGGCGATCTCTCTCCAGCCGCGGGACATGTAGACCTCGCCCGGGGCAGCGACCACGACCTCTGCTTCGGTCGCGAGGGCGCTGCAGCCGGCGTGCTGCAGCCAGAGCTCCAGGGGGCCTCCTGGAGGGATGATGGAGGCGAAGAAGGGAGGCAGACGGATCCAGGACTGGAGAGGAACGACGAAGTGGAGCATGAACTCTTGGGAGGAGCCCTCGGCATGGACTCCAGGAGGAACAACCCACGCCTTCACGACCCGACGGCGCCTACGACGGCGCCGGCCGCGGAGATCGGCATCAACACCTTCGGGGCCCTCGACATGGGCATACAAGGGAAGTGGGAATCCCGACGGAGCCCGCTCGCACCAGGGCCTCGGCACCACCTGACGGTCTTCCTCGCCCCGGCTGCAAAGGGCGAGCCGTTTCTTCGGCGGGAGCGGGTCTGGCCCCTCTCGAGGAGCCTTCCCCTTCTCTGCTGCAGAGAACCGGCGGATCGGAGCCATCGCAGCAAGATGGAGCAAGGATCGGGAAGAAGGAGAAGCCAGGAGGAATGGACTGGAAGGGCACGCACAGCTTCGTACTTATAGCCGGCGAAGACCAACCGCCGGCCTCCACGATCACAGGTAATCATGACACGATTTGCATGCAGGGACTTGTCCACCTCGCGCGGTCACCGAGGCGTCATGGGGAAGTGGAGACGCCCACGTCCCATCAACCGCCACGTGGCACCCAAGACCGCAGGCTGTTAGGGCCCGCGGCGCTTCACCCTTGCCCTTTCACCTCTCGGTACGGCCAAGTCCATCAGCGCCTTGGGCCCGGGGGCTACTGTCGGTGTTCTGGGAACGGGGGTCCCCAGACTTGCCTGCCTGCGGCCTGCGGCGTGGCTCAAAGGAGGCCCATCATGGCCCATCTTCATCAACACGAGACTCAAGACCCTCGTGAGGGGCCAAGCCTCACGAGGCGGACGACACGGAGCATCCCCAGGCTCAGCCTCCTCAGGCTGGCTCACGAGGAGGTGGAGAAATCAAGGCGGGGTACCTCGCGAGGTGCCCGTGACGCAAGCCATGACGATCGAGGGTACCAGGCGAGCGCCAGCGCGCGCAGCGTCCTTCTTTCCTCTTTGGTGCAAAGGGGACAAGCGCAGCCCCGGAGTACCGAGGCATCAGGCAAAGGTTGCCATTTTGGTGCAACGAGGCCAAGACCAGGAGGACTACGAGACGGAGGTCACCGTGGAGCCCAAGACGGCGTCATCACCAGAGCTTTGCGCAGGCGAAGACTGCTTTTGTCATGATTGTTGATACTTGCTGTCCCCCTTCAAATTAGCTCGCCATTGTTGGCTCCCTTCCCGCTCGATATTTGGGAAGAGGACCAGGGCCCCTATAAATAGGACCAACCACCCACATGGTAGGGGGGATCGAAATCAGAGAAAGAGAGAGAGAAGGGTGACTGAACTCCTCCTAGCAGTTCATCGCACCAGCCAAGAACAGACCCTCGCGAGGCTGTTCTTCCTTGTATCGTTCATCATCACCAGCCCCAAGAGGCAATCCACCAACCACACACTGGAGTAGGGTATTACACCACAACGGTGGCCCGAACCAGTATAAACCTTGTGTCTCTTGTGCAGTTCTTTCCGTAGTTTAGATCTTTGTGAGACGGGGAGGTAGAGGGCGTTATCTCCGTGCACACCCCAGTGTTCGAACCTTAAGGGTCTGCCGGAACCCGTGAATCCGACAAACAATACAAGGAAGAACAGCCTCACGAGGGCCTGTTCTTAGCTGGGGCGATGAACTGCTAGGAGGAGTTCAGTCACCCTTCTCTCTCTCTCACTCAGTCTCTCTACTTTGCTCTCACTTGTCGACCCTCTGAACCAACCCCCTTGCTATGCGGGTGGCTGGTCCTATTTATAGGCAAAGGCCCTGGGACTCTTCCCAAATATTGAGCGGGAAGGGCGCCAACAATTGGCCAATTCGAAGGGGAACATCTAGTACACTTATCCTGACTAAAGTTGGTCTTCGCCTGCCAAAGGCTCTGTGGTGACGCCGTGCTGGGCTCCATGGTGACCTCCGTCTCGTAGTCCGCCTGGTGTTGGTCTTGTTGCACCGAAATGGAAACCTTTTCCTGATGCCTCGGTACTCCGCGGCTGCGCTTGCCCCCTTTGCACCAAAGAGGAAAGAAGGACGCTGCACGCGCTGGCGCCCACCTGGCACCCTCGATCATCATGGCTTGCGTCATGGGCACCTCGCGAGGTACCCCGCCTTGATTTCTCCGCCTCCTCGTGAGCCAGCCTGAGGAGGCTGTGCCTGAGGATGCGCCGTGTCGTCTGCCTCGCGAGGTTTGGCCCCTCGCGAGGGTCTTGAGTCTTGTGTTGATGAAGATGGGCCATGCTGGGCCTCCTTTGAGCCACGCTGCAGGCCGCAGGCAGGCAAGTCTGGGGACCCCCGTTCCCAGAACGCCGACAGAAGCCTCACCAAGGACAAGTCCCAAGATTCCCTCGGCAAGCTTGTCGGGGCCGCCAAGGGCAGATTTCCCCGCCAAGACTCAACTACTCCGCCGCTCCACCTCACAACGACGTGAGTCACTTATCAGCGTGGTGTCGAGCCAACAAGTGATTAAGTGGATGTCATTTGGCACATGACAACCATTTATAAGGGAGATTCCCCCTGTATGACACCCATCCAGAGGTGTGTCATGCGGACAAATAAGAAGGTGGTTAAGCAGCGCGGCAGGCTTGCCGGGCTACATCTTTGGTGAGGGAGTCCTGGATTAGGGGGTATCCGGACAGCCGGATTATATCCTTTGGCCGGACTGCTGGACTATGGACATACAAGATTGAAGACTTTGTCCCGTGTCCGGATGGGACTCTCCTTGGCTTGGAAGGCAAGCTTGGCAATACGGATATGTAGGTCTGCTTCCTTGTAACTAACTCTATGTAACCCTAGCCCCCTCCGGCGTCTATATAAACCGGAGGGTTTTAGTCCGTAGGACAACATACAATCATACCATAGGCTAGCTTCTAGGGTTTAGCTCTCTGATCTCGTGGTAGATCAACTCTTGTACTACTCATATTATCAAGAATAATCAAGCAGGACGTAAGGTTTTACCTCCATCAAGAGGGCTCGAACCTGGGTAAAACATCGTGTCCCCTGCCTCCTGTTACCATCCGCCTTAGACGCATAGTTTGGGACCCCCTACCCGAGATCAGCCGATTTTGACACCGACATTGGTGCTTTCATTCAGAGTTCCACTTTGCCGTCGCCATAAGGAAGGATGCCTCGTCTCGTTGTTAAAAACAACATTAGCACCGGGGGAGCCCTGTCTGTCGGCCAAACTCTCCGGCTAGGAATGTTTCATCATGACCGCCCGTTCGGCCGCTGCACCGATGATGACTTCTCGGGTCATCAAAAACAGCCTCCATGCCGGCTCGGAATTTGCCGAGCAGATGGATCCAATGGAGCTCTCTTCCCGAAATGAGCTCTTGGATCGTATCGCCGCCTTGGGAGTCGCAACAGACTATGATTGGATTGGGCTTAAAACCGATCAAAGGGAGATTAACTCTCGACCGGTCACCCATCATAGCGGTGGTGGAGGAACAATGCGGCGATTCTTCCTCTATCTCGAGGACTAACTATGTCCGGATTCCTGAACTCTCCGAGCCGGACACCCATTTACGGGAGGACATCACCCAAGCCCTGAACCTAGAGGCAAGTAGCGGGCCAAACTTATCGGGCAACATCCCGGAATCCGAACTTCCAAGAATGGAAACTCCTCGGCCCCTGGGTCTCAGATCGGGTAGGGGTTTGGACTCAAATCCATCCACCCACCCAGACATAAATGATCTTTCCCACATCAGGCAAGAGCCCCATGAAACAGTACATCATTATTGGGCCAGATTCCTCCTTGTGATGAACAAGGTTAAGGACTGTCGCGAGGAAGATACAGTCTCATTTTTCTGCAATAATTGCACGGACAAGGGAATCCTTAATGCCTTAAAGTCACCGTGATATATCACGCTTCGCTGACTTGGCATCCATAGTACGAAAGTACTGTGCGATGGAAAGCGCCTGGAAAACCGAAACGAAATTTTGGTATAATCCGGCTCGGAATATACACCCAATCCAAAGTAAAAGGGTGCACTTTCATAAGACACCCGAGTTAGTTACAAAGAAACAAAAACCCTCTACAGGGCATGGAACCATATTGGAGGGATGGCTCAACGGCCCCTGCAAAATTCAGAGTACAGCGGATACCACACCAACACACAGCCTTAGAGCATGTTGGGTACTCTGGCAGGTGGCCAAAAGTGGTGAGGATCTTCTCATCCCAAATACCACAGAGCATCATCCCATGGATAACAATACGGTATTAACAGTCTTCGAAACCTTCACATCCAATAATAGGCGCAACCGAACACTCCGCAGCCTTGCCGAAATCTGCCACTCAGCGGCAATGAATCCATGGAGTGACACGGCTATTACCTTCAATGCCAGTAACGAACCTAAATTCCGAACAGCCTGAGCACTAGCTGCACTGGTCCTCAGTCCAATTGTGTACGTCTTTCGACTCACCAAAGTACTCATGGACGGCGGTAGTGGATTGAACCTCATCTATGAGGAAACTCTTCAAAAATGGAAATAGACTGGAACCGCAGTGAGCAAAGCAGCACAACCTTCAGAGGAATCATCCCCAGTCGGGAAGCACGTTGTGCCGGGAAAATCACACTAGATGTGGTATTCGGCACGCCGGAGAACTATAGGTACGAAGAAATTACATTCCAAGTGGCCCTGTTCAGTAGTGGATACCACGCCCTTTTAGGACGGGAGGCGTTCATGATCTTCCAAGCCATACCCCATTATGGGTACATGAAGCTCAAAATGCCCGGGCCCAATGGAATCATCACTCTCGCTAGTGATCCGGACACAGCACTCCGCGCCGAAAACAAAACAGCCGCACTAGCCCTCAAGGCATTGTCCGAAGCCCTTTCGGCCGAGGAGTTAACTGCGCTACACTCCACAGTGGACAGGGATGACGTGATACTTGACAAGAGATCCAAGTCCACCTCTTTTAAACCAGCGGATGAAATAGTTAAATTCCAAGTCCACCCAACGGACCCTATAAAAACAGCCTCCATCGGGGCACAACTAAACCCCGCCGTGGACGCCGCACTACGAGAGTTCATGCGCGAGAGTTGGGACATATTCGCCTGGCACCCCTCAGACATGCCAGGAATCCCACACAGGCTGGCCGAGCACAGCCTCAATATTCTAAAGTGATTGAAGCCGGTCAAGCAGACTCTTCGGTGTTTCTCTGAACCTAAGAGACAAGCTATGGGAGAAGAACTAGCCAAGTTATTAGAGGCCGGATTCATTAGAGGAATAGAACACCCAGACTGGCTAGCAAACCTGGTGATGGTACCAAAAAAGGACAAATCCTGGCACCTGTGTGTCGATTTTAAGGACCTCAACAAGGCCCGCCCAAAGGATCCCTTCCCCCTCCCCCGCATTGATCAAATTATCGATGCTACCGTAGGATACGAGTCATTGTGTTTCCTCGACGCATACTTTGGCTACCACCAAATCAAGATGGCGGAGTCCGACCAAGCTGCAACGGCATTTATCACACCATACGGCCCCTTCTATTTCAACACAATGCCTTTCGGGCTCAAAAACGCCGGCACAACATATCAGCGCATGATTGAGACATGTCTGGAGAAACAGATCGGCAAAACAGTAGAGGCATACGTAGATGATGTGGTCGTCAAAACCAAGCACGTCGACTCTCTAATAGACGACTTGAGGCTCACATTCAACAACCTGTGAAAATACGACATCAAGCTCAATACGAAAAAATGCATTTTCGGCGTACCGGCAGGAAAGCTCCTGGGCTTCATTGTCTCCAATAGAGGAATTGAAGCTAATCCGGCCAAAATCCGAGCTCTGTCATAGTTGGCTACCCCAACAAGCCTCAAACAAATCCAGAAATTAACTGGATGTGTGGCGGCTCTAAGCCGCTTTATCTCCCGCTTAGGAGAAAAGTCATTACGCCTTTATCGCCTCCTTCGGCGCACCGAACACTTCGAGTGGACGGACGCTGCCACAGCCGGATTGGAAGAAATAAAAGCCATACTGGCAACCAACCCAATCCTGGCCGTGCCAAACATCGGCGAACCAATGTTGTTGTACATTGCGGCAACTCATCAGGTTGTAAGCGCAGTGCTTGTCGTCGAACGAGAAGCGGACGGACATAAATCCCCCCTTCAAAAGCTGGTATATTATGTATCCACTGCCCTCACTCCATGCAAGTCACGATACCCACATTATCAAAAGATAGCCTATGCGGTATTCATGGCATCCCGGAAGCTGTGACACTACTTTCAAGAGTGTTCGATTACAGTAGCCTCGGAAGTGCCACTTAATGATATTATAAACAACCGCGACGCCACGGGCCGGATTGCCAAATGGGCCATTGAGCTCCTCCCGTTCGACATAACATACAAACCCCGGCGAGCCATTAAATCGCAAGTATTGGCCGACTTTGTCGCCGAATGGATGGAAGCCGAACTACCGAAAGAGTACGACACATACTCCAATTGGATCATGCACTTCGACGGCTCCAAAATGCTGGCTGGTATGGGGGCTGGCATCGTCCTGACGTCCCCAACTAGAGATACAGTCCAATATGTACTGCAGATACTGTATACAGACTCCAACAATGCAGCCGAATACGAAGCCCTGTTGCATGGCCTTCGGATGGCAGTTTCCATGGGCATTCAACGCCTGGAGGTGCGTGGGGATTCGAACCTCACAATATCCCAAATAAATGGAGACTTCGATGCCAAGGATCCGAAGATGGCGGCCTATCGAAACACCGTCCTAAAGATGTCAGCTCAGTTCGAGGGGCTCGAATTTCACCATGTGGCTCGGGAAAACAATCAGGCGAGGGATATCCTCGCCCGCATCGGTGAAAAACGCGATGCGACCCCCCAACATCTTTTTGGAGAGGTTGTTTAAGCCATCCGTGGTATGGGAAGGGGACACCGGTAACAATAGTATGGACCAGGCCAAAATACCTGACACCGAACACTCTGATATAATCGGAGGCTCTGCCACCGAAATAACACCTTCAGTCCACGTAATAATGGCCATCATCGCCCCGTGGACAGAACCATTCATGGCCTACCTAACTAGGCATGAACTTCCCGAGGACCAAAATGAGGCACGCTGCATAGTGCGGCGATCTATAGCCTACATGGTCCACGAGGGAAAGCAGTATAAAAAAGTACTACCGGAATCCTTCAAAGGTGCATCTTCGGAGAGGAAGGGCGGAAGCTTTTGGCAGAAATTCACGCCGGACTTGGCGGCCACCACGCCGCAGCCCGGGCCCTTGTAAGCAAGGCCTTCCATACAGGTTTTTATTGGCCGACGGCCCGAGCAGACGCACAGGACTTGGTCCAACGCTGCGTCGGTTGCCAGCTTTTTTGCAAACCAAAGCCACATGCCACCCACCGCCCTCCAAACAATCCCCATTACCTGGCCCTTCGCGGTCTGGGGGTGTGACATGGTTGGACCCCTTAAAGGGGGAACCCATAAGAAAAAATACTTACTGGTCATGCTGGATAAATTCACCAAATGGATAGAAGCCAAACCTGTTAAAACGGCCAAATCCGGACCGGTGATAGACTTCATATCCGGGGTTGTACACCATTATGGCGTCCCCCACAACATCATCACTGACAACGACACGAACTTCACGGCCGACGAGGTAAAACTCTAGTGCAGCAATATGGGCATCAAGCTCGATTATGCTTCTGTCTATCACCCACAAACCAATGGCCAGGTTGAGCGAGCAAATGGTCTTATCATGAGCAGCATTAAACCCAGACTAGTGCGGTCCTTAAAGGAGTCTAACACACACTGGGTAGAGGAGCTCGACTCCGTACTCTGGGGCTGCGGACCACGCCGAATCATACTACCGGATACACACCCTTCTTTATGGTGTACGGCGCAGAGGCGGTTCTGCCATGCGACATAATTCATGACTCACCTCGAGTGCGCATGTACGAAGAAAGAGAAGCCGAGCTCGATCGGTGGGACATTCTGGACACCCTGGAGGAGGAGCGCGACGTGGCAAAAGCCCATTCCGCATTCTATCAGCAACAGGCTCGCAGATACCAAAGCAGAGAAGTACGGGCCAAAACTTATAACATTGGCGAGTTAGTTCTACGCCTGCTGGAGAAGAAAAAAACCAAGCTCGAGCCCAAATGGGAAGGTCCCTTCATTATTGACCAAGTTCTGACCAGTGGAGCGTACCGTCTGCGAGATGCATCGAATAATCGACTTGAGCCAAACCCACGGAACGCAGCCAGACTCCAAAGATTCTACGCCTAGCACTAGACTCTATGTTCGTCTCTTCCCTCTGTCCATTTTTTGCATATACATTATATGTCTTTTTTCTCTTTCTTTCTTTTATTCTTTCTCAAGGCCTTCAAGGGCCAACTTGTGCCTCGCTTGCACACTATAGACGCGCTAACCGCTCTCATTATACCTGGGGGCTTCTTACACAGAAGCTTAATTATTTATCTGGGCTTCATGCCCCGCACAATTGTTATTCTTCCGCATGTACATTTTCTTCTCCATTATATGCATCGATATGAATTAAGTTTTGGCCAAGCCAGGTTGCATGGCTCTTGTATTTATGCCCTACGTTCCCGTTAATTCGGCTAGGGCATAAGGGGAGCACCTCTATGATTGTTACTGCCGGGTCAGCCGGATGTGTACCTCAAACTGGGTGAAGCCGAAAGCTAGCATTCTTAAGGGAATATTCGGTCGGTGAACAAAAGATGATTTTTATTTATTTTCCATATGTGCCCCTCTCACAGTCCGGACATGCACTTTAGGGCATGCGTACCCAGGGAAAGGAACCCCTAACGGAACTATTCTCCCTGGAAGATGTTTCTTACTACCCATGTAATATAACATAACTAGTTGGGTACTTGTCTGTTCAGGCACTAATGACCCCTACGCCTGGTTTCCACGCATACCCCGGTTCTTATATAACTGAGCGAGTATTCGGACACACTCTAGACTATCGGGTCCTGAGGTTGATGCGAAAAGGTCCGCCATGACAAATGATTTACAATCCGGCTAGAAGGCATTATACATGTCTTTAATTACATAGTCATGTAGATTGACTAAATTCCTCTTCTATACCATCCAACAGGCCGTCTAGCCTACAATCCTGTTGGGCATACTTTGCGGCTAATTCTACTTGCCCATACACCAAGCTAACGGGGATCTCTTTCCCATCGGGCCCCACAGGTCCGACCTCGGCCATGTGGTTTGCGTCAGCCTTGGTATACCGCGTCTTCACCATGGCCCAGGCTTCCCTGGCACCTTAACGGTAGGCCGACATCTTCCATAATCAGAAGCGCCGCCGTTCTCCCTTGAGCTTCTCCGCAAGCTCTCCAATGCCTTCTGGCAGGGAGACGGATGGCCACAAGGCCTGGGCAATACCTTGCATCACCTGCCGAAGTTGTTCGTGCAGTCGTGAGAGCTCGGGTATAAGATCACCCGCAGACCCGGGCATCTCCTCCGCGGGACGACCCATCAGCATACCTATAGACATAATTCTGTTAGCCAGCTTCTCCGCCGCCCCCCTTTTAAGGGTTCATCCAAGCACTTACTGAAAATGCCGCATCGAAACCGCTTATTCTCCTTCTCGGAGTCCACAAGCTGGGCTCGAACATCCTTCAGTTCCATGCTCAGCTTGGTATTGGCGTCTTGGAGATAGTTTTTCTCCCGCCTGACCTCAGCCAGCACACGTTCGCCAGCCTTTAGCTGTTGTATGACATGCTGGTCCTCCGAATTCTCTCTGGATTCATCTGCAATATCTATTGTTAGATCTGCAGCCACAGCGCATGCTATATGGTACCTATCATTCTTTGAAAGAAATGTTACCAGCTGGGGACTTTTTAGGTTCCTTCAATGCGGCAATGGCGGCCCGAAGTTGGGCCTTGCATTCCTCCAGCTCCTGTGACAGTCGAGTATTCTTCTCTGTAAGAACCTGCACAATAGATGATCCTTAAATTAGTTCTACTAACTGTTTCAAGTCTGAGGGGCTACTGATACATATAATCGTCAGATTTGCTTACCCGTACATCCCTTACATACTGGTCCGTGGCTCTGGCCAGACCATTTTGAGCAGCACGGAGGTACGCGTCTCTAGAATTGAAGGCATCAAATGCCTCTGGTGAGAAGCAAGCGTCACGGAGTACGGCCCGACGATGCCTATGATTCATGGTTCTCTCCACTTATGAATTTGTAGCGGATAGTCTATCCGCATCCTCTGTAGGGGGAGTATCTAGCATCCGCCCCATGTAGGCTTCTGCCTCTATGTCCGGTCCTGGAGCCCGACTGGTGGAAGCATGATCGGCAGCCTCCCCGGACATATTCCGGCGAGCGTTTTTTCTGTTAAAGAAACATGGACGTCATTACATTTTGAGAAAGACGACAACCACGGAGCGGGGTTTTTGTCATACCTCTGGGCCGGCGCCTCCGTCCTGACCGCCTTCCTTTTTGGCCTACCCAGCCTCGGTGCCTCTTGTTGGCGAGTTGCCGCGGGTTCGGCACGGCGTCCCGAATGCCTTCCCTGTAAAACACCATATGTATATGGTAGGTGAAGTATCTAAAAGGGGATCCTAGTTTTTGGAGTTGGGATTTTGGTTTTTCTTACGAGCGACGCAGGGAGCAGTCCGGGATAGTCGGCCGTAATGGCCACCATGGCGTCATCACAGCTCAATTGATAGAACTGCCGGTCTATCAGCTCCACGAATATGTCCGGATCTTCTTCGAGTCCGGGACCGAGGGTCCGGTCGGGGTCCTCTGGTTGTGGGGACAGGCTGTTGACCTCCCTTATGGCTTTTCGCAGTTCCTGCCGTAAAATGGCAAGGTGAGTACCCACGACAAGGAATGTGGGAAGAATGGGTGTCGGTGTCAAAATCGGCGGATCTCGGGTAGGGGGTCCCGAACTATGCGTCTAAGGTGGATGGTAACAGGACGCAGGGGACATGATGTTTTACCCAGGTTCGGGCCCTCTTGATGGAGGTAAAACCCTACGCCCTGCTTGATTATTCTTGATAATATGAGTAGTACAAGAGTTGATCTACCACGAGATCGGAGAGGCTAAACCCTAGAAGCTAGCCTATGGTATGATTATATGTTGTCCTACGGACTAAAACCCTCCGGTTTATATAGACACCAGAGGGGGCTAGGGTTACACAAGGTCGGTTACAAAGAAGGAGATATACATATCCTTATTGCCTAGCTAGCCTTCCACGCCAAGTAGAGTCCCATCCAGACACGAGACGAAGTCTTCAATCTTGTATCTTCATAGTCCAATAGTCCGGCCAAAGGATATAGTCCGGCTATCCAGAGACCCCCTAATCCAGGACTCCTTCAGTAGCCCCTGAACCAGGCTTCAATGACGATGAGTCCGGCGCGCAGTGTTGTCTTCGGCATTGCAAGGCGGGTTCCTCCTCCGAATACACCACAGAAGAGTTTGAATACAAGGATAGTGTCCGACCCTCTAAAATAAGTTCCACATACCACCGTAGAGAGAATAATATTTCGACAAATCCAATCTGCTGACATGTTTTGGCAGCATGACATCATGCCATGGTCCGGTAATTATTTGAACCATTTTTCTTTAACCAGCCCCATACATAATGCGAGACAGTTTCTTGACACGTCTTATCAAGGCAGAGATCGTGTTCCCCTTATTACGGGATTCTCATCAATACGGACGTGGGTAACCCAACTGCGCCATCAATTACGACGCTTGGGGGATAAGCGAGTTTTACCAGGCTAGTGGGGCGCATAGTTTAGTCGACCCTTATAAAGGGATAAGATCTCACCTTTTCTACCCACGCCTTCTTCCTCCTTGCTCATCCATTCTCGCACACTCGAGCTCTAGCACCCAAGTCCGCATCCTCCTCCTCAACTCTCTCCAAACATGTCCGGAGCGGGAGGCAAGTGGATGGCCTCCTCCCTCACCGAGGGGCACATCAAAAAGTTGCGTGGAGCCGGATACTTAGCCGCGGACATCGCGCACTGGCTGCCAGCCGTGGGGAAGGTCGTCCCTACCCCGGAACCTCACGAAAGGGTGGTTTTCCTCCCCCACTTCGTCCGCGGATTGGGGTTTCCCCTCCATCCATTCGTCCACGGCCTCATGTTCTATTACGGGCTGGACTTTCATGATCTGGCCCCGAATTTCATCCTCAACATCTCGGCGTTCATCGTCGTGTGCGAGGCTTTCCTCCGCATCCGGCCCCGCTTCGGCCTATGGCTGAAGACCTTCAATATCAAGCCGAAGGTTGTAGGCGGCCAACAAGCGGAATGCAGCGGAGCCATGGTGGGCAAAATGCCCAACGTTGCATGGCTCAAGGGCTCCTTCATGGAGACCGTAAAGGGGTGGCAATCAGGGTGGTTCTACATCACCGAGTCACGTGACACCAACTGGGCGGCGGCCCCCGAGTTTCGATCCGGAGTCCCCACACGGCTCACTTCCTGGAAGGAGAAGGGCCTGTCCTGGGGTTCATCGGTGGAGCTCGACGGACTCCAGAAGTGTATCCGGAACATGATAAGCAAGAAACTTAATCTTGTCAACATAGTCCAGGTCATGCTCTTCCGCCAGATCCTCCCGTGTCAACAACGGGATTTCAACTTATGGGTGTTCGACCCGGCCTGACACCAAACTCTAAGCGAGCTCTTCAACACGATGCACAAAGACGTCTAGAGGGTGCTGTTCAAGGGCGCCGAGGTCCCTCCCTCTCTCACCGAGGACCGTGGGCTAAGCGCGAAGCACCCTGTGAATCCGGTAAGTTCTGTACATCTGGTAGGATATTTATTTTCCATACCTTAACCATGTGCGGGGTCTGAGCTCCCACCCCTTTAATAGGATTGGGTGAAAACACCAAAGACGCTTTCCTGACGGAGATGCTGACTCCGGCTCCTTATAAGGTGCCGAAGAAGACCAAGAAGAAGGCCAAGGGAACCCTAAAGAGTTCCCGGTGCCAGGTGGTATCGGACTCATCGTCCGATAACTCCGCGACGAACTCCTCCCATGAAGACGAGGAGGAAGATGAAGATGCTCCCCCTCTAGCCGGGGGATACAAGAAAAGGAAGGCCGCCCCGACCGGGGAGGCCGAAGGGTCCAAGAAGGGAAGGACTCTTCTTCCGACTACTCCACCACCGCCGCTGAAGGTGAAGACGAGTGGCTGCTCAGGGCCAAGCCCCTGGCGAAGTCGTAAGTATTCGGATACCAGAGTAACTCATAGCATACCTTTGTCGCACTGCTTCTCCTAATGCCGAATATGATTATGCAGACCGCCCCAAGCCCGTATCGACGTATCCTCATCGGACGGCTCCTTGGATTCGTCGGATATGGATAGCGATCCACTTCCGACCGCCTCCTCCCCTTGCCCTACGGACAATGCCGAGGTATTGTCTCAAGGGGCACTGAGCCGGGGGGACACAGTCTCGGAGGCGCCTCAAGGCGACCTTCTGGACTCCAGGAGCAAAGGGAGCAAGGCTCCCGGGGGCTCCAAGTTCGGCTCTTAGCCGAACACCACGCCGGAACCTCCAGTGGTTCCGGACTCGGGCAGGCGGCCCCCTTCCAAAAGGGGTAAGACGCCCGTGGCGGTGACCTCTATCCATCCAGCGGCACAAGACGACCTGTTGGGAGCACTTCGCGGTGCTTCCATCGACAAGCAGCACCGCACTATTATGAGTGCGGTGATCAAGAAGGTTCAGTCCGCCAAGAGCGGGCTGACTGAAGCCTGTGCCAGCCTTCTAACAGGCTTTGAGGTAAGTATTTAAAATATAGGGAAAATATTACCGCATAGATAGTAGCCCCTGATGGTCTATTTGGTGTTCACAAAGAAATGCCGAACAGAGGATCAAATAATATCTGCAGGAGTCTAATATAAGTATGTCTATATGCGTATGCAGGCTTCGCTGCTGACCTTGGCCGCACTAACTGCGAAGGTCGCCGCACTGAAGCAGGACCTCGAGGGGTTCGAGAAAGAGCTCGGCCTTGCCAAGAGGCATCTCGAGGAGAACAAAGGTAAGTAATACCTTGTCTATATATATATATATACAAAAAAGGTGCGATTGCAAAATGACAGGATCATCATGAATTTGTCAGAGGCCACGACCGAAGTGGCGACCCTAAAGCAAGCGGTGTCTGAGGCCGAAAACAAAGCGGCCTAGGAGCGCACCGAGCGGGAAAAGCAAGAGGCACGGTTGGGCGAGGTGCAGCAAGAGCTCCAAGCTCTTGTGATGAAGCATGAGGCATTGGAGCTTGACTCGAAGACGCGAGAGTCTGAGCTTGCCGCGGCCCTTGAGAGTGCAAAGAATGCTAAGGCTGAAGCCCAAAAGGTCCTGCAGGAGATTGAGGCGATGAGGAAGATAGCTGCGGGTAAGGCATTCAATATGCAAAGCAAGCATGTGAAAGTAAATTACTTGTTACTTACCCGAGTCCGGAGCTCTCCAGGAGCATTCGCAGATTTGCCCCACAGCGTGTCGGATGCCGCAAAGTTTTAGCAGGCCGAGGAGGGAAGCTCGACAGAGAAGCTGTTCTAGTCTTAGTATACTGGGACCGAACACCCGATGCCTATGAGCGACCAGCTGAAGCAACTGGTCGAGCTGCACAAGGCGGCCGAACAACCATTAAGGGCTTTATAGTCCGGATGTGACCTGGCGACGCCCTTCGCAACAGCTACTTCGGCCTGGTGAGGTGGCTTTTGGATGCCTGCCCACGGCTGGAAGTCATCAAGCGGTCCGTCTGCATCGAGGGTGCACGCTGGGCTTTTGCCCGTGCGAAGGTGCACTGGACCAAGATGGACGTCGAGAAGCTGGTTGTAACGCCCCGAGACCGATGTGCCAGGTGTTGTGCAGTCATTCGCTGTTGTTGCCTTGTCATTTCTTGCATGTCATGCATTGCATATCATGTCATCATGCGCATTTCATTTGCATACGTGTTCGTCTCATGCATCCGAGCATTTTCCCCGTTGTCCGTTTTGCAATCCGGCGCTTCGTTCTCCTCCGGTGGTCATTTCTACCTTTCTTTCTTGTGTGGGGGTTAAACATTTCCGGATTGGACTGAGTCTTGCCAAGCGGCCCATGTTTACTTCCGGTAGACCGCCTGTCAAGTTTCGTACCATTTGGACTTCGTTTGATACTCCAACGGTTAACCGAGGGACCGAAAAGGCCTCGTGTGTGTTGCAGCCCAACACCCCTCCAAAGTGGCCCAAAACCCACCTAAACCTGCTCCATCATCTCGGCCGTTCGATCACGATCGCGGGGCCGAAAACCGCACCTCATTTGGACTCTGCTAGCTCCCTCTACCTATAAATATGTGTCTCCCTCCGAAATCCTCGCGCAGATCTAACCCTAGCTTCTTCCCACTCCGCCGCCGGACATGTCCGCGCCCGCCGGATGCGTCCAGCCTCCACCTCACTACATCCAATCAGAAGCCGCCACATCGCACCGCCGCCGCTCTCCTCCAACCACAGCGCGCCATGTCAGCGCCCGCGCCGCCCCACTTCACCGTCGGCCCATGGAGCCCATCCGGGGCCCGCGCGGGCCCAGTTTCGCCGCCGCCGCACAGGAGCGCCCGGCTCCCCTTCGCCTTGCCGGATCTGCGCCGCCGGCACCGCCCCTTTGCCGGCCATCACCGGAGCTTCGCCCAGCCGCTTCGCCAGGTCACCAGCGCCGCCGTCCTCTTCCTCTCTGCTTCTCTTTCTCATGAGCATCCTCTCTCTGTTCTCCCCAGGGGTCCTCGCCGGAGTCCCATGCCTCGTGCTCGTCGCCAGAGTGGACGGGTCGCGCCGGAGCTGCCGCCCTCTCGTCGAACCCGGCCTCCCCGTCGTCCTTGGGTGTCCTCCGCCCCAGATCCGGTTGCCCCGCCGCTGATCTACCCGTTTCCGGCGCCTCCCGCGCGCCCCCGGCCTTCGCAGCCCTCGCCGGAGTCCCTGTACCGCCGCGCCGCCGCCATGGCCATCCTCGGCTTCGAGCTCAGGAGGAGCACGATGGGGTTCTCGCTCGCCTGTGCCTCGTGGGCTGGCCCATCTCTCCAGCTTCCCCGGCCGAGCTCCAGATCCGCGCCGCCCTTCCGGCCTGCCTCCTCCTCCTTCACGGGCCGCAGCCCAGGGGTGAGACACCCCCAGCGCCCCGCCTCTTTTTTTCCTTCTGTTGTTGGGCTTGCCCCAGATTCAGCCCGTCATGTTTTTTTTAGCGCCTGGGATTTTTCCTATTTATCCTGAGACAGCAGTTTTGCAGTTTAGTCCCCCTAGTTCATGCATTTAATAACTCACTAACCGTGCATCGGATTAAAACATTTTATATATGAAACTTGCTCAGAATTTTGTGTAGATTAATAATATCCAACTTTCACCCATGTTAAAAATGTTAAAAATGCTGTTTGATTAAATTTGCTCCTATGCCATGTTAAAATGATTTAATTCATAACTAAATAACCGTAACTCGGATTTTAACAAATTTTATATGTAAATGGGGTAGAATTTTGCCAGGTTTAACATGGTGGCATCATCCTGCATGTCTAATAACTCTAAAATAATGTTTAGGGAAGAACAGTACCAAACCTTAAATTATGCATATGAGGATTTTCCGGAATTGTTGTTCGTTGCTTCCGGCCTCATTTAAACTTGCCTAGATAGGTAGTTTTGTTGTGCTTCACCTCTTGGCATGTTAATCAACATTTAATATTGTTGTGTACATAAACGAGAGAGAACTAAATAATTGATGTGGTGTTTCATCAATATGCAACTCGCTGCATATTGAGCTGCACTTAATTTGTAGGATTGCTTGTGCATTTTGCCATGCCATGCCTCTTTAAACCGGACATGCATCATACTTGATTGTGCATCATGCCATGTTGATGTGCTGGTTGTTTACTATGTTATGTGCTTCTTTTCCGGTGATTGCTTCTTCAGGTTGGTTCCGGTAACGCCGAGTTTGTGAGGATCCGTTCGACTACGTCCGTTTGTCTTCTTCATTGACTCGTTCTTCTTCCTTGCGGGATCCCAGGCAAGATGATCATACCCTCGAAATCACTACTATCTTTGCTATGCTAGTTTGCTCGCTCTTTGCTATGCCAATGCTACGATGCCTACCATTTGCTTGTCAGCCTCCCAATTGCCATGTCAAACCTCTAACCCACCATGTCCTAGCAAACCGTTGATTGGCTATGTTACCGCTTTGCTCAACCCCTCTTATAGCGTTGCTAGTTGCAGGTGAAGATTGGAGGTTGTTCCTGGTTGGAACATTTATTTACTTGTTGGGATATCACTATATATCTTATTTAATTAATGCATCTATATACTTCGTAAAGGGTGGAAGGCTCGGCCTTATGCCTAGTGTTTTGTTCCACTCTTGCCACCCTAGTTTCCGTCATATCGGTGTTATGTTCCTGGATTTTGCGTCCCTTACGCGGTTGGGTATAATGGGAACCCCTTGACAGTTCGCTTTGAATAAAACTCCTCCGGCAAGGCCCAACATTGGTTTTACCATTCGCCACCTAGCCTTTCTTTTCCCTTGGGGGTCGCGCGCCCAAGGGTCATCATTATATTTTAACCCCCCCCCAGGCCGGTGCTTGTCTAAGTGTTGGTCCAACCCAGAGCACCGTGCGGGGCCGTCCCTTGGCAACTTGGGTTACGTTGGCTCCCGTACGCTTAGCTTATCCGGTGTGCCCTGAGAACGAGATATGTGCAGCTCCTATCAGGATGTCGGCGCATCGGGTGGTCTTGCTGGACTTGTTTTACCATTGTCGAGGATGTCTTGGAGTACCGGGATACCAAGTCTGATCGGAATGTCTCGGGAGGAGGTCTATTCCTTCGTTAACCGTGAGAGCTTGTGATGGGATAAGTTGGGACACCCCTGCAGGGATTTGAACTTTCGAAAGTCGTGCCCGCGGTTATGGGCAGATGGGAATTTGTTAACGTCCGGTTGTAGAAAACCTGAAGTTGACCTTAATTAAAATGCATCAACCGCGTGTGTAACCGTGACGGTCTCTTTCCGACGGAGTCCGGGAAGTGAACACGGTTGTTGGAGTTATGCTTGACGTAGGTAGTCCAGGATCACTTCTTGATCATACTTTTATCGACCGCGCTTTGCCTTCTCTTCTCGCTCTCATTTGCGTATGTTAGCCACCATATATGCTAGTCGCTTGCTGCAGCTCCACCTCATACCTTTACCTTTCCCTTAAGCTTAAATAGTCTTGATTGCGAGGGTGCGAGATTGCTGAGTCCCCGTGGCTCACAGATAATTCCAAAACCAGTTTGCAGGTGCCGATAAGTCCGTGTAGATGACGCAACCAAGCTCAGGAGGAGCTCGATGAAGATCTTGTCCTTTATTTTGTTTTCGTTCTAGTTGATCAGTAGTGGAGCCTAGTTGGGGTCGATCGGGGACCTTTGTCGCACTTGGGGTTCTTCTTTTATTTTGGTTCCGTAGTCGGACCTTAAGTGTGTGGTTTGTGGATTGCCTCCTGGGGCTGGTGAGGATGAACAATACAAGGAAGAACAGCCTCGCGAGGGTCTGGTCTTGGCTGGGGTGATGAACTGCTATGGGGAGTTCAGCCACCTCTCTCTATCTCTCTCTTTCTCTCTTCCTCTCTTCCAGATCCCAACTGACCAACCGAACCCCTTGCTATGTGGGTGGCTAGTCCTATTTGTAGAGGCCCTGGTCCTCTTCCCAAATATTGAGCGGGAAGGGATCCAACAATGGCGGGCTAATTTGAAGGGGGACAGTGAGTACGTCTATCCTGACAAAAGCAGTCTTCGCCTGCCAAAGGCTCTGGTGGTGACGCCGGGCTGGGCTCCATGGTGACCTCCGTCTCGTAGTCCTCATGGTCTTGGTCTCGTTGCACCGAAGTGGCAACCTTTGCCTGATGCCTCGGTACTCCGCGGATATGCTTGTCCCCTTTGCACCAAAGAGGAAAGAAGGACACTGCGCGCGCTGGCACCCGCCTGGTGCCTCGAGTCGTCATGGCTTGCGTCTGGGCACCTCGCCAGGTACCCCGCCTTGAACTCTCCGCCTCCTCGCGAGCCATCCTGAGGAGGCTGTGCCTGAGGATGCGCCGTGTCGTCCGCCTTGGGAGGCTTGGCCCCTCGCGAGGGTCTTGAGCCTCGTGTTGATGAAGATGGGCCGCGCTGGGCCCCCACTTGAGCCACACCGCAGGCCGCAGGCAGGCAAGTCTGGGGACCCCCGTTCCTAGAACACCGACAGTAGCCCCCGGGCCCAAGGCGCGCATGGACTTGGCTGTGCCGAGAGGCGAAAGGGCAAGGGCGAAGCGCCGCAGGCCCTAACAGCCTGCGGCCTTGGACGCCGCATGGCGGTTGATTGGACATGGGTGCCTTAGCAACCGCGCGGGTTGGTAAGGGAAAGGCATCTTCTCAGACTTCGCCCCTGCTCTTTATGGTTGTTGCTTGGATCCCCTTTCTTGCACCTTCCCTTTCTTCCTCTAAACTTCCAGATCTACTCCAGCTGCGTGACCTAGGAAGCCATGGCGCCTCGCCAGCCTCCGGCCAAGGCTTGGTACTCCCCTACTCTGGATCTGCCGAATGTGTCCAAGGCGAGCTTCGCCCGGCTATGTCGGATGGCGACGGCGCAGGGCGTCAACGGGACGGAGGTGTTCAAGGCCGGCTCCGCCACCCCCGAGGACCAAGGGAGCACCTTTTATCCTCTCTTTGCGAGCTCCATTGCTGCGGGCTTGTTGCCTCCCTTCTCTGAGTTCTTCTTCTCCGTCCTCCACCATTACGACTTGCAGGCTCTGCATCTCCACCCCAACTCTGTCCTCCTTCTGGCGATCTTCGCTTACTACTGCGAGGCCCACGTAGGGGTGCAGCCTTCGGTGGCCCTGCTGCGCCACTACTTCTACCTCCGGATCACGGGCAGCTCTCTTTCTGCGTGTGCGGGCTTCATCGCGTATAGCGGCACCATTGCCATCTCGAACCCCGGGAAGAGGATCGAGGGCTTCAGGAGCAAGTGGGTCTTGGCAGATGTCGGGCGCATCCACCCTCGGTTGATCTTGCCTATGGAGCAACCCGTGAGCACCAGCGACTGGTGCTGAGTGGAGCTCACGGATCCCCGTGCGAAGCTGGTGTTGTAGAAGATGGACGCGGACCTGAGGCCGGCCAACATGGTGACGGCGAAGTTGACCGGTGCGTCGCTGCTGAAGGAGTTCCTGGAGCACCAGCTGTCCCGCTTCGAGAGTACTCTCCTCCAATGTGGAGGCCTCATCCGTGCCCCGAGGCTGCGGATGAAGAGGATGTGACCGCGATTCTCCAGTCTCTGGTCGGGGGCGAGGTGGCAAGGCCGAAGGGCGCTCCCGAGCCCTTGTTCCTTCGCGACGACTGGAAGCGGGTGGTGAAGTCCATGCCCGTTTTTAACGGGGACGGGCTCGTGCCCGCGCTGGCCTCTGAAGGGCCGGTGGATGTGCCCTCCGGCGACTCCAGCGATGAGGAGGAGGGCAAAGAGGAGCGGGGAGAGGGGCCCGACTCTGGGGCGACCGACGGAGAGTCGAGGGCTCCCCTCCCTCGGCGCTCGCCCTGTACTCTCCGCCTTTCGCCGAGCGATGATGATGATGATGATGATGATGATGATGATGTGCTGGGCAGCAGGAGCTCGCCCCCGATTCCGAAGAAGGACAGGACTGCGCTGATCTCCCGCGGGTCCATCCCGGCTCCGGGGCGAACCGTGGACGCGCCTTCTGCTTCTGAGGTCAACCCTTCCAGCCGGCTGTCAGGCTTCAAGTTAGGCCGGAGGCTACCCGAGCTCACCGGCGAGGACCCATAAGTGCTTGATCCTTGATCTTTTGTTCCTCATTCTGCCGACGAGGCTTGATGATTGCTTCTCTTGGATAGGCTGGCGCCAACGGCGAAGAAATCGAAGGGGGCTCCTGAGGTCCCACCTGCGGCGACGCCTTCGCCCGCGGGGGAGGGAGATCGTGCTGCGCGGGCCTCTCCTGCCCGTTCATCCTTGCGAGGCTTGGCTGAGCTGGCTGGGGCGAGCTCAGCCCCCACGGCCCAAGTGACTCCGGAGGTGCCCTCGTCTGGCGCCGCTGCTACGGCTGCGGAGGCGCAGCGGACTCTGCTCCAAGACACTGCGGCCTTGCCGCCGCTACTTTCTCCTCCCATTCCAATGACCGTTGCTTCCCCGGCCCCTCCTGTTGTCTTGGGGCTTACCGACGTTTCTCCGCCTCCTTCTTCCATCTTGGAGCGTGCCGTCGCCGAACTGGACAGGCTGCGGCAGGATCTTCTCGGCGCCGACCCTCGCCTGGTGGCTGGGCGCCTGGAACTGGCTTCGGGGTGGATTCGCTCTGATGCTTCGATTCAGGCGGCGTTGGTTCAGGCCTCGACGGCCTGTGACAGAGAGAGGGAAGCCACCCTCAAAGCGAAGGCTACTCGTGACGCAGCCCTGGGAGAAGTGGTCGAAGTCCGCGGCCGTTGCAAGGCGCTGAAGGACGAGCTACGAGGCCAGCAGGGCCAGCTTGCGGAGGAGGTCCGCCTGCGCCAAGAGCTGGAGAAGGGGGCGAAGGCGCGCGAGGCGGCACTCGAGGACCAGGAGGCCAAGCTCAAGAAGCGCCGTGACCACTTAGGCGCGTTGAAGAAGGAGCTGGAGGCGACGAAGGCCGAGCTGGACGCCAAGGCCCGGGTTCTTGCCGAGGATCGCGTGGCCTTCACGGACATGGAGAAAGATGCCCGTGCTGAAGGAAATATGCCCTAGAGGCAATAATAAAGTTATTATTTATTTCCTTATATCATGATAAATGTTTATTATTCATGCTAGAATTGTATTATCCGGAAACATAATACATGTGTGAATACATAGACAAACTTAGTGTCACTATTATGCCTCTACTTGACTAGCTCGTTAATCAAAGATGGTTATGTTTCCTAACCATGAACAAGGTCTTGTTATTTGATTAACGAGGTCACATCATTAGTTGAATGATCTGATTGACATGACCCATTTCATTAGCTTAGCACCCGATCGTTTAGTATGTTGCTGTTGCTATTCTTCATGACTTATACATGTTCCTATGACTATGAGATTATGCAACTCCCGTTTACTGGAGGAACACTTTGGGTACTACCAAACGTCACAACGTAACTGGGTGATTATAAAGGAGTACTACAGGTGTCTCCAAAGGTAGATGTTGGGTTGGCGTATTTCGAGATTACGATTTGTCACTCCGATTGTCAGAGAGGTATCTCTGGGCCCTCTCGGGAATGCACATCACATAAACCTTGCAAGCATTGTGACTAATGAGTTAGTTGTGAGATGATGTATTACGAAACGAGTAAAGAGACTTGCCGGTAATGAGATTGAACTAGGTATTGGATACCGACGATCGAATCTCGGGCAAGTAACATACCGATGACAAAGGGAACAACGTATGTTGTTACGCGGTCTGACCGATAAAGATCTTCGTAGAATATGTAGGAGCCAATATGGGCATCCAGGTGTCGCTATTGGTTATTGACCGGAGATGTGTCTCAGTCATGTCTACATTGTTCTCGAACCGTAGGGTCCGCACGCTTAACGTTACGATGACAGTTATTATGAGTTTATGCATTTTGATGTACCGAAGTTAGTTCGGAGTCCCGGATGTGATCACGGACATGACGAGGAGTCTCGAAATGGTCGAGACATAAAGATTGATATATTGGATGACTATATTCGGACACCGGAAGTGTTCCGGGTGTTCGGAGAAAACCGGAGAGCCGGAGGGTTACCGGAACCCTACCGGGAGAAGTTATGGGCCTTATGGGCTTTAGTGGAGAGAGAGAAGGGATGCCAGAGGTGGGCCGCGCGCCACCTCCTCCCTGGTCCGAATTGGACTAGGGGAGGGGGCGGCGCCCCCCTTTCATTCTCCCACTCCACCTCTTTCCCCCTCCTAGTAGGAGTCCTACTCCTACCAGGAGGAGGATTCCTCCTTGGCGCGCCACACCTGGCCGGCCGGCCTCCTCCCCTTGCTCCTTTATATACGGGGGCAGGGGGCACCCCAATACACACAAGTTGATCCACGTGATCGTTCCTTAGCCGTGTGCGGTGCCCCCTGCCACCATATTCCACCTCGATCATATCGTTGTAGTGCTTAGGCGAAGCCCTGCGTCGGTAGAACATCAAGATCGTCATCAAGCCGTCGTGCTGACGGAACTCCTCCCCGAAGCTTTGCTAGATCGGAGCCCGGGGATCGTCATCGAGCTGTACGTGTGCTAAGAACTCGGAGGTGCCGGAGTAACGGTGCTTGGATCGGTCGGATCGAAAAGAAGACGTACGACTACTTCCTCTACGTTGTGTCAACGCTTCCGTTGCGATCTACGAGGGTACGTAGATCAGACTCTCCCCCTCGTTGCTATGCATCACCATGATCTTGCATGTGCGTAGGAAAATTTTGAAATTACTACGTTACCCAACAGTGATATCAGAGTCAGGTTTTATGGTTTGATGTTATATGCACGAGTAGAACACAAGTGAGTTGTGGGCGATATATGTCATACTTCCTACCAGCATGTCATACTTTGGTTCGGCGGTATTGTTGGATGAAGCGGCCCGGACCGACATTACGCGTACGCTTACGCGAGACCGGTTTCCCCGACGTGCTTTGCACATAGGTGACTTGCGGGTGACTGTTTCTCCAACTTCAGTTGAACCAAGTGTGGCTACGCCCGGTCCTTGCGAAGGTTAAAACGGAGTGTATTTGACAAACTATCATTGTGGTTTTGATGCGTAGGTGAGATTGGTTCTTGCTTAAGCCCATAGCAGCCACGTAAAATTTGCAACAACAAAGTAGAGGACGTCTAACTTGTTTTTGCAGGGCATGTTGTGATGTGATATGGTCAAAACGTGATGAGTTATAAGTTGTTGTATAGGATGATCATGTTTTGTTATCGGCAAGTGGCAAAAGCCTTATGGTTGTATGTCTATTGCATAAGATGCAAGCGCCCAATAATTGCTTTACTTTATCGCTATGCGATAGCAATAGTTGCAAGAGCAAGTGTTGGCGAGACGACCACGTGACGACACATTGATATAGATCAAGATGATGGAGATCATGGTGTCATGCCGGTGACGATATAGATCATGACAGTACTTTGGAGATGGAGATCAAAGAAGCAAGATGATGATGGCCATATCATGTCACATATTTTGATTGCATATGATGTTTATCTTTTATGCATCTTATCTTGCTTTGATTGACGGTAGCATTATAAGATGATCTCTCACTAAATTATCAAGAAGTGTTCTCCCTGAGTATGCACCGTTGCGAAAGTTCTTCGTGCTGAGACACCACGTGATGATCGGGTGTGATAGGCTCTACGTTCAAATACAACGGGTGCAAAACAGTTGCACACGCGGAATACTCAGGTTATACTTGACGAGCCAAGCATATACAGATATGGCCTCGGAACACGGAGACCGAAAGGTCGAGCATGAATCATATAGTAGATATGATCAACATAGTGATGTTCACCAATGAAACTACTCCATCTCACATGATGATCGGACATGGTTTAGTTGATTTGGATCACGTGATCACTTAGAGGACTAGAGGGATGTCTATCTAAGTGGGAGTTCTTAAGTAATATGATTAATTGAACTTAAATTTATCATGAACTTAGTCCTGGTAGTATTTTGTAAATCATGTTGTAGATCAATAGCTCGCATTGTTGCTTCCCTGTGTTTACTTTGATATGTTCCTAGAGAAAATTGTATTGAAAGATGTTAGTATTAATGATGCGGATTGGATCCGTGATCTGAGGTTTATCCTCATTGCTGCACAGAAGAATTATGTCCTTGATGAACCGCTAGGTGACAGACCTATTGCAGGAGCAGATGCAGACGTTATGAACGTTTGGCTAGCTCAATATGATGACTATTTGATAGTTTAGTGCACCATGCTTAATGGCTTAGAATCGGGATTTCAAAGACGTTTTGAACGTCATGGACCATATGAGATGTTCCAGGAGTTGAAGTTAATATTTCAAGCAAATACCCGAGTTGAGAGATATGAAGTCTCCAACAAGTTCTATAGCTAAAAGATGGAGGAGAATCGCTCAACTAGTGAGCATGTACTCAGATTGTCTGGGTACTACAATCGCTTGAATCAAGTGGAAGTTAATCTTCCAGATAAGATAGTGATTGACAGAATTCTCCAGTCACCATCACCAAGTTAGTAGAACTTCGTGATGAACTATAATATGCAAGGGATAACGGAAACAACTCCCAAGCTCTTCGTGATGCTGAAATCAACGAAGGTAGAAATCAAGAAAAACATCAAGTGTTGATGGTTGGTAAGACCACTAGTTTCAAGAAAAGGGCAAAGGGAAGAAGGGGAACTTCAAGAAGAACGGCAAGCAAGTTGCTGCTCAAGTGAAGAAGCCCAAGTCTGGTCCTAAGCCTGAGACTAAGTGCTTCTACTACAAAGGGACTGGTCACTGGAAGCGGAACTGCCCCAAGTATTTGGCGGATAAGAAGGATGGCAAAGTGAACAAAAGTATATTTGATATACATGTTATTGATGTGTGGTTTACTAGTGTTTATAGCAACACCTCAGTATTTGATATTGGTTCAGTTGCTAAGAGTAGTATCTCGAAACAGGAGTTGCAGAATAAACAGAGACTAGTTAAGGGTGAAGTGACGATGTGTGTTGGAAGTGGTTCCAAGATTGATATGATCATCATCGCACACTCCCTATACTTTCGGGATTAGTGTTGAACCTAAATAAGTGTTATTTGGTGTTTACGTTGAGCATGAATATGATTTGATCATGTTTATTGTAATACGGTTATTCATTTAAGTAAGAGAATAAATTGTTGTTTTGTTTACATGAATAAAACCTTATATGGTTACACACCCAATGAAAAATAGTTTGTTGGATCTCGATCATAGTGATACACATAATCATAATATTGAAACCAAAAGATGCAAAGTTAATAATGATAGTGCAACTTATTTGTAGCACTGCCGTTTACGTCATATTGGTGTAAAGCGCATGAAGAAACTCCATGCTGATGGGCTTTTGGAATCACTTGATTATGAATCAGTTGATGCTTGCGAACCATGCCTCATGGGCAAGATGACTAAGACTCTGTTCTTCCGAACAATGGAGCGAGCAATAGATTTGTTGGAAATCATACATACTGATGTATGTGGTCCGATGAATATTGAGGCTCGCGATAGGTATCATTATTTTCTGATCTTCACAGATGATTTGAGCAGATATGAATATATCTACTTGATGAAACATAAGTCTGAAACATTTGAAAAGTTCAAAGAATTTCAGAGTGAAGTGGAGAATCATCGTAACAAGAGAATAAGGCTTCTACGATCTGATCGCGGAGACAAATATTTGAGTTACGAGTTTGGTCTTCAATTAAAACAATGTGGAATAGTTTCACAAATTCGTGCCACCCGGAACACCACGGCATAATGGTGTGTCCGAACGTCATAGCCGTACTTTATTAGATATAGTGCAAATCTATGATGTCTCTTACTGATCTACCACTATCGTTTTGGGGTTATGCATTAGAGACAGCTGCATTCACGTTAAATAGGGCACCATCTAAATCCGTTGAGACGACACCGTGTGAACTATGGTTTGGCAAGAAACCTAAGCTGTCATTTCTTAAAAGTTTGAGGTTGCAAAGCTTATGTGAAAAAGTTTCAACCTGATAAGCTCAAACCCAAATCAGAGAAGTGCGTCTTCATAGGATACCCAAAGGAAACTGTTGGGTACACCTTCTATCACAGATCCGAAGGCAAGACATTCGTTGCTAAGAATGGATCCTTTCCAGAGAAGGAGTTTCTCTCGAAAGAAGTGAGTGGGAGGAAAGTAGAAAACTTGATAAGGTAATTGTACCTTCTTCCTTATTGGAAAGTAGTTCATCACAAAAATCTGTTCTGTGACACCTACACCAATTTGTGAGGAAGCTAATGATGATGATCATGAAACTTCAGATCAAGTTACTACCGAATCTCGTAGGTAAACCAGAGTGAGATCCGCACTAGAGTGGTACGGTAATCCTGTTCTGGAAGTCATGTTACTAGACCATGATGAACTTGCGAACTATGAGGAAGCGATGATGAGCCCAGATTCCGCAAAATGGTTTGAGGCCATGAAATCTGAGATATGATCCATGTATGAGAACAAAGTATGGACTTTGATGGATTTTCCCGATGATCGGCAAGCCATAGAAAATAAATGGATCTTCAAGAGGAAGACGGACGCCGATAGTAGTGTTACTATCTACAAAGCTAGAATTGTCGCAAAAGGTTTTTGACAAGTTCAAGGTGCTGACTACGATGAGAGTTTCTCACCCGTATCTATGCTTAAGTCTGTTCGAATCATGTTAGCAATTGCCACATTTTATGAAATATGGCAAATGGATAAACAAAACTGCATTCCTTAATGGATTTATTAAAGAAGAGTCGTATACGATGCAACTAGAAGGTTTTGTCGATCCTAAAGGTGTTAACAAAATATGCAAGCTCCAGCAATCCATCTATGGACTGGTACAAGCATCTCGTAGTTGGAATATACGCTTTGATGAGTTGATCAAAGCATATAGTTTTATACAGACTTGCGGTGAAGCCTGTATTTACAAGAAAGTGAGTGGGAGCACTACAACATTTCTGATAAGTATATATGAATGACATATTGTTAATCAGAAATAATGTAGAATTATTCTGTAAAGCATAAAGGAATGTTTGAAAGGATTTTTCAAAGAAAGACCTTGGTGAAGCTGCTTACATATTGAGTATCAAGATCTATAGAGATAGATCAAGACGCTTGATAAGTTTTTTCAATGAGTACATACCTTGACAAGATTTTGAAGTAGTTCAAAAATAAAGCAGTCAAAGAAAGAGTTCTTGCCTGTATTACAAGGTGTGAAGTTGAGTAAGACTCAAAACCCGACCACGGCAGAAGATAGAAAGAGAATGAAAGTCATTCCCTATGCCTCAGTCATAGGTTCTATAAAATATGCCATACTGTGTACCAGATCTATTGTATACCCTGCACTGATTTGGCAAGGGAGTACAATAGTGATCTAGGGGTAGATCACTGGACAGCGGTCAAAATTATCCTCAGTAGAATAAAGAAATATTTCTCGATTATGGAGGTGACAAAAGGTTCGTCGTAAAAAGTTACGTCGATGCAACTTTTGACACGGATCTGGATGACTCTAAGTCTCGATCTAGATACATATTGAAAGTGGGAGCAATTAGCTAGAGTAGCTCCGTGCAGAGCATTGTAGACATAGAAAATTGCAAAATACGTAACGGATCTGAATGTGAAAGACCGTTGAATAAGATTCTCTCACAAGCAAAACATGATCACACCTTAGTACTCTTTGGGTGTTAATCACATAGCGATGTGAACTAGATTACCGAATCTCGTAAACCCTTTGGGTGTTGGTCACATGACAATGTGAACTATGGGTGTTAATCACATGATGATGTGAACTATCGATGTTAATCACATGGTGATGTGATCTAGATTATTGACTCTAGTGCAAGTGGGAGACTGAAGGAAATATGCCCTAGAGGCAATAATAAAGTTATTATTTATTTCCTTATATCATGATAAATGTTTATTATTCATGCTAGAATTGTATTAACCGGAAACATAATACATGTGTGAATACATAGACAAACTTAGTGTCACTAGTATGCCTCTACTTGACTAGCTCGTTAATCAAAGATGGTTATGTTTCCTAACCATGAACAAGGTCTTGTTATTTGATTAACGAGGTCACATCATTAGTTGAATGATCTGATTGACATGACCCATTTCATTAGCTTAGCACCCGATCGTTTAGTATGTTGCTGTTGCTATTCTTCATGACTTATACATGTTCCTATGACTATGAGATTATGCAACTCCCGTTTACCGGAGGAACATTTTGGGTACTACCAAACGTCACAACGTAACTGGGTGATTATAAAGGAGTACTACAGGTGTCTCCAAAGGTAGATGTTGGGTTGGCGTATTTCGAGATTAGGATTTGTCACTCCGATTGTCGGAGAGGTATCTCTGGGCCCTCTCGGTAATGCACATCATATAAGCCTTGCAAGCATTGTGACTAATGAGTTAGTTGTGAGATGATGTATTACGGAACGAGTAAAGAGACTTGCCGGTAACGAGATTGAACTAGGTATTGGATACCGACGATCGAATCTCGGGTAAGTAACATACAGATGACAAAGGGAACAACGTATGTTGTTATGCGGTCTGACCGATAAAGATCTTCGTAGAATATGTAGGAGCCAATATGGGCATCCAGGTCCCGTTATTGGTTATTGACCGGAGATGTGTCTCAGTCATGTCTACATTGTTCTCGATCCGTAGGGTCCGCACGCTTAACGTTACGATGACAGTTATTATGAGTTTATGCATTTTGATGTACCGAAGTTAGTTCGGAGTCCCGGATGTGATCATGGACATGAAGAGGAGTCTCGAAATGGTCGAGGCATAAAGATTGATATATTGGATGACTATATTCGGACACCAGAAGTGTTCCGGGTGATTTCGGAGTAAACCGGAGAGCCGGAGGGTTACCGGAACCCTACCGGGAGAAGTTATGGGCCTTATGGGCTTTAGTGGAGAGAGAGAAGGGATGCCAGAGGTGGGCGGCGCGCCACCTCCTCCCTGGTCCGAATTGGACTAGGGGAGGGGGGCGGCGCCCCCCCTTTCCTTCTCCCACTCCACCTCTTTCCCCCTCCTAGTAGGAGTCCTACTCCTACTAGGAGGAGGATTCCTCCTTGGCACGCCACACCTGGCCGGCCGGCCTCCTCCCCTTGCTCCTTTATATACGGGGGCAGGGGGCACCCCAATACACACAAGTTGATCCACGTGATCGTTCCTTAGCCGTGTGCGGTGCCCCCTGCCACCATATTCCACCTCGATCATATTGTTGTAGTGCTTAGGTGAAGCCCTGCGTCGGTAGAACATCAAGATCGTAATCACGCCGTCGTGCTGACGGAACTCCTCCCCGAAGCTTTGCTGGATCAGAGCCCGGGGATCGTCATCGAGCTGTACGTGTGCTAAGAACTCGGAGGTGCCGGACTAACGGTGCTTGGATCGGTCGGATCGAAAAGAAGACGTACGACTACTTCCTCTACGTTGTGTCAACGCTTTCGTTGCGATCTACAAGGGTACGTAGATCAGACTCTCCCCCTCGTTGCTATGCATCACCATGATCTTGCGTGTGCGTAGGAAAATTTTGAAATTACTATGTTACCCAACACATGCTTCGCTCAAGATGCTTTACGAGAGCGGCCTAGACAGCCCGCTAGCTGGTGATGAGGACGGTCCCGCCAAGCTGCTTCCCTTCCTGGTTAAGGCTCTTGGGGATGTCGCCCTTGGCATCGGCCCCGCGGCCGAGGCCGAGGTGCATGTCCTATCTTCGGCTGTGCTGACGCGGGTCTTCGCCCACATCTACCTCCACGATCCCAACACCGACCTCGATGGCCTGCTGGAACCGGTGAGCGGCGAGGGTGCTGCCGCCGCTGTTGAAGCCGTGAAGGGGTGCGCGGAGGCGCTGCTGGAGAAGTTCCGGGCCTTCAGCACCAGGCCGAAGCAAGGCGCTGCCGACCCTGCCGTTCCACGAGGCGAAGCCATCGCCGACAAGTGACTCTGTTCCATCCCTGCTCTTCCTTCAGTTCCTGCACATGCATCACGCCTCGGGGAGGCATTTAAACTTGTGTTTGGCATTGAGATGACAGTATGGACTGTAATATTTGCTTTTAAATTACTTGAGTTTTATGCTTTTTCTTCCCTACTTGCTTGTGTTCTACGCCGGCAGAGCCCGGCCACGCGCATGCCTCACCCAGCATTAGCCCCGACCGGAAACTAGGACGGGACCAAAGGAGTGAGGGGCCACATGACAAGTTAGGCTCCTGAGTCGCGATGCTCACGAGTCCCCCTTGGCGCTCGAACAACAAGTAGGGAAGCGCGATGTAGGTGTTTCTTCCGTTCTACGTCTGCAGAGCCCGACTCCGCGCGTACCTCACCCAGCATAGCCTTTCGGAACTAAGGAGTGAGGGCCTACGGAGCCAGTTAGGCCCTTGAGTCGCGATGCTCAGGAGTCCCCCTTGACGCGCGAACAGCGGGTGATGAGGCGAGATGTGAGCGTGACTACCGTTCTACGTCTGCAGAGCCCGGCCCCGCGCGTACCTCACCCAGCATAGCCTTTCGGAATTAAGGAGTGAGGGGCTATGGGACCAGTTAGGCCCCTGAGTCGCGATGCTCAGGGGTCCCCCTTGACGCGCAAACGGCCTTCATACCTTGGCTACGCTCGGGGAGAGACACGCGACGAACCAGGCCCGAGGGGCCTGGCTGGGCGGCGTACGTCTGGGAGGGACCCAGCCGTAGCCCCCGTGCCCAGCCCCCTCGCGCGGCACTCCCGAGGGGGGGGGCGTTGCGATGGGGCCAGCCACTGAGCTCTGGGCTCCCTGAGGTTAATGCGGCCCGGAGGCCACCCTCAGTTGTTTATCACCAGCGCGGAGCATAGCGCTTCCGTATGTGTACGGGCATAGCCGCTCCTCGGCAGTGTCGTCAGCCAGCACGGAGCATGGTGCTTCCACTGGTACGTGGGAGGGGGCTCCCCTCCGGGAGGAGCCCCCGGGGTGTATACAGCCCCGCCCTGACACGTGACCGGCACGGTAGGGCTAGGTGAGGTGTATCTGGGCACCCGTGAGCCAGCGCGGGACTCGCGAGGCCCTACCTTTGGGCGGGTTGCGCCCGGCACTGGGCCATATCTTGAGATGTGTCCCTGCAAAATTTGGTTAGATGTCGGTACTCTACGTCCTCGGGTCCTGGCCCTCGAGCTTGTCTCAGCCGTCGCTGGTATGCCAGGTCGCGATGCCATGGACAAGGAGAGAGGGTGAGGGCTGGAGAGCCAGTAAGAGCCCCGAGTCGCGATGCTCAGGCACCCGCCCTTTAAGGTGCAAGTGGCCGACATGGGAAGAAAAGATGCCGCGGACGTGCACCATGCAGCTAAGCGTGATAGGCAATGCATAGTTGGAAATAAACGCTAGGGGGATACACGCCGCTGGGTCTAGCCTGAACGGCTTGGGGATGATGCAGCCCGAGGGGCGCCCCCAACAAGGCAAACTAACGACGGAAAGGTAAATGCAGATACATGCCGCGGGGACGGACCCACGCGGCCTGGGAGTGATGCAACCCTGGGAGGGTGCTCCCAGCTGAGAACGGAACTTGAAAGATGTCACCTGAGGATGTCGTCGGCGTAGTGGCGTTGGTGCAGCAGACTTGACGGGGTGCAGAAGCCGATCCTCACGAGCCCCCAGGCCCCGGGGCCTCGGGAGGCTCCGGAGGCACTGGTGACTCCTCGCGAGCTGTCTCCATCTCCGTCGTGGCCGCGGAACGCCTGTCTTCCTGAGCCTCCACGATGCCCCTCGTGAGGCGTGGGCACGCCGCAGCCACGCTCGGCAGGCCGTAAGGCATGCGAACATAGCTGTGGGGTGGACCTCCGCAGCGCCCCACTTGCGAGGGCCAGAGGCGCTCCATTGTGGCGATCTGATTGAGCCCTGGTACGTCGATGTAGACGCGCAGCCCACCATCCTTGCCTGGATGTGGGGCCACGGCTGTCAAGCGGCGGCAACCTCTCATGATCCTTGTCTCCTGTAGCTCTTGAATGGCCTCGTCAACGAACTCTTGCTGGTCTGATCTTCCTCGCTTGGCTCCCTCTCGAGGGAAACATGCTGCGAAGCACGCCTCCACATGGTGCCCAAGCGCCTCCCTCGTGACCCTGGCTAGGTTGGTGGCCCTCTAGGTGGGAGCCCCCGAGCCCTACCTGAGGAGGGCGCCGGGCATGCTTTCCTATGCAATGGAAGGAGGGTCCCCCTGGGCAGACTTGGGCCCTGAGGGACCGAGCCTGACGACGTCTTCCCCTTTCTTGGGGGTGGTCTCGGTAAGCCTCCTACTTACGCGATCTGGGTCCTCTAGCGACGCGGCCTGATAGGCTGTCTCCAGGGAACACACTACATCCTTCTCTTCACAGGGCACCGTGATGACGCCGGCTCTTCCTGGCATCTTGAGGACATTGTAGCCGTGGTGAGTCGCAGCCATAAACTTGGCCAGCGCTGGGTACCCGAGGATGGCATTGTACGGCAGGCGGATGTGAGCGACGTCGAAGTCGATGAGCTCGGTGCAGTAGTTGCTGTGAGCCCCGAAGGTGACAGGGAGGCAGACCTGCCCGATCGGGACTGTGGAACCGTCGGTGATCCCGGAGAAAGGCCTGGTTGGCTGAAGCTGGTCGTAGGGCACTTGGAGGTTGTTGAATGTTTCCACGGACAGGACGCTGAGCCCTGCCCCCCATCGGTGAGGGTCTTGGTGACCAGCACATTGCTGATTACTAGGGAGCAGAGCATCGGGAGGACTCCTGCAGTGGCCACGCACTTGAGCTGGTTTGCCGAGCTGAACGTGATGGGGCACGCCGACCACCTGAGGGGGCGCGTTGCTTCGAGCTTGGGGAGAACTGCATTCACTTCGCGGGCAAACTGCTTGAAGATACGTTGGGTGGCTGGGCCTTGAGTTCCGCCCAGGATGCAGGCGATCGCG
The DNA here is from genome assembly GCA_034509565.1 of Triticum monococcum. Taxonomy (NCBI): domain Eukaryota; kingdom Viridiplantae; phylum Streptophyta; class Magnoliopsida; order Poales; family Poaceae; genus Triticum; species Triticum monococcum. The sequence goes on from CM067844.1 coordinate 31,995,669, forward strand.
CGCGGATCCTGGAAGCCCCCAGCCCCCTCGTCTTGATGGCGGTCTTCGTTCCTTCTTGGTGGAGGTGGCAGCGGAGGTAGGCCTGCATTGCCATGAGGGCGACCCTCGCGAGGTTGATCCCTCCAGTCTCCCTCGCGAGGCAGGTCCCGCCAGCGGTCCTCGCAAGGCTGGTCACGCCACCCCGGGCGCGGGCCGCGATCTTCCCAGCGTCCTGGGTTTCTTCCTCCTCCCCGGCTGTAGCCCCGGTCAGCACGGTCAGGGCGACGGCCGATCCTTCCTTCTCGCACGGTGCGGAGCTCTTGACATTCGTTGGTGTTGTGGGTGTGGAGGTCATGGTACACACAGTACCGGCTGCCTCTGGAAGGTTCGGGCAGATCCTTGCCCCGCTTGGTGTCTGGTTCTGCCGCGAGTATGGCAACCCCCTTGTGCTTCGCGTCCCTGGCTTTGGGCTTCTTCTCTTCTAGGTCCGCGGCAGGCAGCTCGAGGAGGGAGAGACGTCCCTCCTCAGCCCTGGCGCACTTGTTCGCCAAGTTGAACAGCTCCAGGGAGGTGCAGAGGTCTTCGTGCATCGCCAGCTCCTCCTTCATCTTGACGTCACGCACGCCGTCAGAGAAGGCGGAGATGATGGCCTCCTCGGAAACCTTGGGGCTCTTGAGGCGCGCGCTGTTGAAGTGCTGGAAGTACTTTTGCAGGGTCTCTCTGGGTTGTTCCTTGATGCAGCGCATGTCACTCACTGCGGGTGGCCGGTCGCGAGTACCTTGGAAGTTGGCGATGAAGCGGGTGCGCATCTGGTCCCAGGAAGAGATCGTTCCTGGAGCCAGATTCAGGAGCCAGGTGCGCGCCCCTTCCTTCAGAGCCATGGGGAACCAGTTCGCCATGACCTTTTCATCTCCGTTGGCAGCCTCGATACCCAGCTCATAGAGCTGGAGGAATTCCGCGGGGTCAGTTGTGCCGTCGTAGCGAGGAGGCAAGTCCGGCTTGAACTTGCCGGGCCACGCGACGCTGCGCAGCTCGGGGGTGTAGGCGTGGCAGCCCGCGGTGGCCACGAAAGGCCTCGGTTTGTGGAGAGCTCTGTCTTGAGGGTCCCCACGCGCTGCACCTAGGAGCAAGGTGGGGTCTTGGCGTGCCGGAGCTGGAGCAGGGAGCGCCCGGGCAGCCCCCTGCGGGCGAGGGATTTCTTGGCAGCTTCGCTCTTGCTGCGCTGGCGCCTGACGGAGCGGGTTCCGCCCAGGGACCAAGCGCCTTGGAGCCATGGCATCTTCTTGGAGAGGAGGCGGCTGGTTCGCCCCCGGAGCTTCGTTGCCCGCGCGGGGCGGAGTGCGGCGTAACGGGGCGGACGTCGCAGGAGAGCCCCCTGCGGCACAGACAAGCTCGGCGACGCGGTCGAGCCACTCCTCGTAGACATCGTCGACGGGGCGGTAGCGCAGGAGCTCGTTTGCCACGATGAGCGTAGCTCGAGCCTCCAAGGGTGCGCGGAGCACGCGGGACGAAGAGCCAGCTGGTGCGAGTGACGGAGTGGCGGTGCGGCCGTCTTGCCGCACGGACGGGTGCTGAGACGATGCCTGCTGCTCGCGCCCCGCCGGGCTGGTGGCGGCGTTGACGGCGGGCAACGGGGAACGAAGAGGACGCCCACCGATGGGGGCCATCTGGGCGATGCGGGAAGCGATGGTGGCCCGGCGCTCGGCGCGGGCCCGACGAGCGTCACACATGGATGCGACGGTCGGAGGAGAGCGGAGCGGTGGAAGACGAATTCCGGCGCACCCCTACCTGGCGCGCCAGATGTCAGATTTCGGGTTCGTGCAGACCCTTAAGGTTGGAACACTGGGGTGCGCGCAGAAACCTCGCCTTCAGCCCCTCCGTCTCGATGGGATCTAGACTACTAAAAGAACTGCATGAAAGACACAAGATTTATACTGGTTTGGGCCACCAATGTGGTGTAATACCCTACTCCAGTGTGTGGTTTGTGGATTGCCTCCTGGGGCTGGTGAGGATGAACAATACAAGGAAGAACAGCCTCGCGAGGGTCTGTTCTTGGCTGGGGTGATGAACTGCTATGGGGAGTTCAGCCACCTCTCTCTATCTCTCTCTATCTCTCTTCCTCTCTTCCAAATCCCAACTGACCAACCGAACCCCTTGCTATGTGGGTGGCTAGTCCTATTTATAGAGGCCCTGGTCCTGTTCCCAAATATTGAGCGGGAAGGGATCCAACAATGGCGGGCTAATTTGAAGGGGGACTGCGAGTACGTCTATCCTGACAAAAGCAGTCTTCGCCTGCCAAAGGCTCTGGTGGTGACGCCGGGCTGGGCTCCATGGTGACCTCCGTCTCGTAGTCCTCCTAGCGTTGGTCTCGTTGCACTGAAGTGGCAACCTTTGCCTGATGCCTCGGTACTCCGTGGATATGCTTGTCCCCTTTGCACCAAAGAGGAAAGAAGGACGCTGCGCGCGCTGGCACCCGCCTGGTGCCTCGAGTCGTCATGGCTTGCGTCATGGGCACCTCGCGAGGTACCCCGCCTTGAACTCTCCGCCTCCTCGCGAGCCAGCCTGAGGAGGCTGTGCCTGAGGATGCGCCGTGTCGTCCGCCTCGCGAGGCTTGGCCCCTCGCGAGGGTCTTGAGCCTCGTGTTGATGAAGATGGGCCGCGCTAGGCCCCCTCTTGAGCCACGCCGCAGGCCGCAGGCAGGCAAGTCTGGGGACCCCCGTTCCCAGAACGCCGACAGTCCTGAAGGGTGCCCGTCTTGTAGCGGAAGAGTGTGCGAAAGATGTAATATTTGAATGAACTTTCTCATGTGATCCTGTGGTATGAAAACTTGTTCATATGCGCTATGCAACGCTTGTTTGAATTTAAAATATTACCTTATGTTCGGATGTTTATCATATCTGAGAGACGGCTAGTCGTCGGCTTCTGCCCCCATGCCACGAGTGCTGGGGTGTTTGGGATAAACCTGAGCACTCTTGTTCCCATTTTTGGGTCCTTCGAGGGAGGTGCTTAGTGCAACGAACAAGGCAATCGGACTATAATGCTTTATCACTCTCACTTAGCCATAGAATTCTATAATTTTAAATTTTGGTGAAGCCCCTAGTATTCGGAAGGCCGAATTTGGGGCGCTATACATGCCTTAAGCCGGACAAAGCCAACTCCTCGCTCTAAGCGGCATAAGTCTTTAGGGACTCGAAACCTCTCGAACAGCGACCAGTCTCTCGCCTTATCATGACAGTCAGTTTTAGCTTTCTCTATTGAGGTGCTTAACCCAGCTGAACCGGGGCACAATCGCAGTAGTTCTCCCAGTGCTACCTTAGCCGACATAGCGGAACATAAGGTACCAAAACATGGGAGCCGGGCAAACCCAACTATTGACCCAAGACATGATTCGAGCAGATGCATATAATGCTATAAGGTCGGGGTGCCGCACTGTCTAGAGTGTTCGGACTTCTCACGCCGTATTATGGGGTATGCTTAAGCCCCTAGCATATTGGCCGTACCAGAGTGTATGGGTGCTGGATGTCATGAATGAGCATATGTATATAAAAAAAGAAGAATAAAGAATGCGATAATAGTCTAGTGCTATGCATTGTTTATTCAAAAAAGGTGCATTAAAGCAGAATGATACAAGTGATGCGGTAAGAAAAAAGTAGGACTATTTGACATGTCCCCTCCAAGGGCAAGCTGAGGAATGGTATTTAGAGCGAGTATTTCACTCGTTGTCAGAGACCACCTGGGAGTTCCGTGGTGCGACGTAGCCTTCTGCCTCCTTGGTTGCTACATCATGTGTTCGGCGATCATACTGCTGGACATGGTTGGTTTCCAGAGATTAAGGTCCTGAAAGAGAGAAAAATAACAAAGCGGGAAGCCCCTAGTGCGGTTGAGCCGCGTCTTGGGGTGTGCCGTAGTCGTGCCCCCTCCCCACCTGTGCCCATGGTATTTTCAATGCGTAATCATGTATGCATGGCACGGATTTTGCCGTTTGACTGGTACTGGGGTGGGGGCCGCATTGCTATGCGAGCTCGGAACGTGCCAGGTGGTCTTGCTGCCGATTACTCCGGTGTGCTTGAAGGTGTCCGGGTCCTTAATCGCCGAACTAGTGGATTGCCTTAAGAGGCTGCTTTGCGCTTCTGCTGCGAGGGCCGCAGTGTGCTCCTCCGTGCAGAGAGAGCGCTCTGTGTTTCCATTAACTGCGATGACCCCCTGAGGTCCTGGCTTCTTGAGCTTGAGGTATGCATAATGCGGTACCGCATTGAATCTCACAAATGCGGTTCGCCTGAGCAGTGCATGATAGCCACTGCGGAACGTGACTATATCGAAGATTAACTCCTTGCTTCGGAAGTTATCCGGGGATTCGAAGACCACTTCCAGTTTCACTGAGCCTGTTCAATGGGCCTCTACACCTGGTATGACGCCTTTGAAGGTCGTTTTTGTTGGTTTGATCCTTGAGGGGTCTATACCCATTTTGCGCACTGTGTCCTGATAAAGCAGGTTCAGGCTGCCGCCGCCATCCATAAGTACTCGAGTGAGGTGAAACCCGTCAATGATTGGGTCTAGGACCAATGCGGCGAATCCGCCATGACGGATACAAGTGGGGTGGTCCCTGCGATCAAAGGTGATCGGGCAAGAGGACCATGGGTTGAACTTTGGGGCGACTGGCTCCAACGCATATATGTCCCTTAGCGCATGCTTCCGCTCCCTCTTAGGGATGTGGGTTGCGTATATCATGTTCACCGTCCGCACTTGTGGGGGGAACCTCTTCTGTCCTCCGGTGTTCGGCTGCTGGGGCTCCTCCTCGTCATCGCTATGCGACCCCTTATCTTTGTATTCGGCATTTAACTTGCAGGCCTGCTTGAACACCCAACAATCCCTGTTGGTGTGGTTGGCTGGCTTGTCGGGGGTGCCGTGTATTTGACACGAGCGATCGAGTATACGGTCCAAACTGGACGGGCTTAGAGTGCTTCTTTTAAATGGCTTTTTCCGCTGACCGGGTTTAGAGCCTTTGAATCCGGCATTAACTGATGTATCCTCTGTATTGTCGCTGTTAATGCGGCGCTTGTGTTTGTTGCGACGTGACCTGCCATTGCCATCCTTGGTATCCGAAGTACCATGGTTCTTTGATATGTTATTGCTGCGAGCCAGCCAGCTGTCTTCTCCCGCACAAAAGCGGGTCATGAGTGTCATGAGGGCTGCCATAGATTTTGGCTTTTCCTGGCCAAGGTGCCGGGCGAGCCACTCTGTCGCAGATGTTATGCTTAAAAGCTGCTAGGGCTTCTGCATACGGACAGTCGACGATTTGATTCTTATTTGTTAGGAACCGTGCCCAGAATTGCCTGGCCGATTCCTTTGGCTGCTGAATTATGTGGCTCAAGTCATCGGCATCTGGCGGTCGCACATAAGTGCCCTGGAAGTTGTCAAGGAATGCGGCTTCCAGATCTTCCCAACAACCAATGGACTCTGCTAGCAAGCTGTTGAGCCAATGCCGAGCTGGTCCTTTGAGCTTGAGTGGGAGGTATTTGATGGCGTGTAGGTCATCACCGCGGGCCATGTGGATGTGCAGGAGGAAATCCTCGATCCATACCGCAGGATCTGTTGTGCCGTCATATGATTCGATATTTACGGGTTTGAAACCCTCTAGGATTTGGTGATCCATTACTTCATCTGTGAAGCATAGGGGGTGTGCGGCGCCTCTGTACTGGGCTATATCGCGACGCATCTCAAATGAGTCTTGCCCACTGTGTTCAGCCCGGCCGGATTTACTTTTACTATATCCGGCGTGACGGTTATTGTCTCGCATAGTGGCACGCCCTCGTGATCCGTAGATCGATCTTGCATGTTTTGCTTTGTCCTCCAATACGTCTCGCAGGTCTAGCATGTTTCCCCGTGCCTTGTCATTTTTATTTGAGTGGCGTCGGGGTGCGGGCTGAGTTTTTGGCTGAAATGCCTCTCTGTCGCGGCCACGAGGTGGCCAGTCAGCTGCATCATATGCTGGAGATGTAGGTTTGAGTGCTTCCTCCTCCAGTCGGGGTAGCAACCTACGCTTTGGGTAACTCTTGGAGGGGCGTTTGAGTTTATATTCCTCGACCGCAAGGACTTCAGTCCATCTGTCAGCTAGCAAACTTGATCAGCTTGAAGCTGTTGTTGCATTTTCTTAAGGCTATTTGCCGTGGCTATAAGCCGGCGCTTGAAGTGCTCTTGTTCGACGGGATCCTCAAGCATGACGAATTCGTCATCGTCGAGGCTTGCCTCATCTTCGGAGGGAGTCATGTAATTATCATCCTCCGCCTCTCCATCTACCGCTCTCTCTGGAGGGCTGGCTTCTCCATCCTCCTGCCCTAAATCTTGCTGGAGGGGATTGTTATCGTCTCCGGCACTGTCCGGAGTGCTATTATCTCCTGTGCCGGGGTCACCGCCTTTGCTTTGGCGAGACTTAGAGCGGTGCCGCTGACGCCGGCGCTTGGGTTGCTTCTTGGAGGGGCCATCCTCCGCTGTCTCGTTGCCATTGCCTTCTTTGGGTGTGTCCACCATGTATATATCATATGATGAGGTGGCTGTCCAGTGCCTGGTGGGCAGTGGTTCCTCTTCGCCTCCCGCATCGTCGTCCATATCGTCGATGTCTTTGGAGTCGAAGTCGAGAATGTCGGTTAAGTCATCGACAGTGGCTACTAAGTGGGTGCTGGGTGGGCGGCGAATTTCTTCATCATCCGCATCCCAATCGTGCTGAACATAGTTCGGCCAGGACTCTCCTGACAAGGAGAGAGAACTTAATGAGTTTAGTATGTCGCCGAAGGGCGAGTGCTGAAAGATACCCGCAGAGGTAAACTCCATGATCGGCGCCCAATCGGATTTGATAGGCACGGGCGCAGGCGGTTGGGAGTCCGTGGCCGGGGAGGAATCCGGTAGTTCGGCGTCATGGCTCTCGTGAAGGGTAAGGTCGATACTCGGCCAGATCACCGATGAGAGTGCGGCCTCCGTGGCGGGGTCTATCCACCCGTCCATGGATGGCCCAGTCGGTTCCAAACTGAGGGTCAGAGCGGTTGCGGGCGCGATCTCCTGAACACTGTCTGATGGTAGAGCTAAATCATACTCATAGTGACCATGTGGCGCACAAGGCACATGCTCGAATCCGTCGAAGATCAAGTCTCTGCGGATATCGGCCGTGTAGTTTAAGCTTCCAAACCTGACCTAGTGGCCAGGGGCATAACTCTCGATCTGCTCCAGATGGCCAAGTGAGTTGGCCCGCAGTGCGAAGCCGCCGAAGACAAAGATCTGCCCAGGGAGAAAAGTCTCACCCTGGACTGCATCGCTATCGATGATCGAAGGAGCCGTCAAGCCTAAAGGCGACGACACAGAGGAACTCTCAATGAAAGCACCAATGTCGGTGTCAAAACCGGCGGATCTCGGGTGTGGGGTCCCGAACTGTGCGTCTGAGGCGGATGGTAACAGGAGGCAGGGGACACGATGTTTTACCCAGGTTCGGGTCCTCTTGATGGAGGTAAAACCCTATGTCCTGCTTGATTATTCTTGATAATATGAGTAGTACAAGAGTTGTTCTACCACGAGATCGGAGAGGATAAACCCTAGAAGCTAGCCTATGGTATGATTGTATGTTGTCCTACGGACTAAAACCCTCCGGTTTATATAGACACCGGAGGGGGCTAGGGTTACACAAGGTCGGTTACAAAGGAGATATACATATCCGTATTGCCAAGCTTGCCTTCCATGCCAAGTAGAGTCCCATCCGGACACGGGACGAAGTCTTCAATCTTGTATCTTCATAGTCCAATAGTCCGGCCAAAGGATATAGTCCGGCTGTCCGGAGACCCCCTAATCCAGGACTCCCTCAATGAGAGTAAGGGGATATAACTCACCCAACTTGGAGGGTTGTACATGGAGAATCCATCTCGTGGCTTGATGCGGATGAACTCCTCTTCCTCTCCCTTGAACAGCTCAGACAGGATTTTTGCTAAAGTAGCAGCGTTGTCCGGACCCTTTCGCCCGCAACGGGTGGCATCGTCTTCCCCGTTAAAACACCATAGGGGGTGCCCTCGATATTGAAGTGGATGCACTCCCCGCATTATGCATATTGACATAACCTTGATTACTGTCAATCCTGATTGAGCCAGCGCTTTAATCTGGTTCATCAGGTAAAGGACTTCTCCGTTGTCTTCCTCCTGGGGGCTCCGTGGGCGCCAGCTTCGGCGTTTCCTCAGAGGAGCATTGTTGAACTCAGGAAGACCCCGCAGAACAGGGTCCTGAAGGGGGGCGTCCTCCATATAAAACCCTTCCAAAGGCCAGTCCTCGGACGTCTTCTTCGGAGTACCGGGCATGTATCTTATTTCGGCGATGCACCATATTTCGGCTCCACCTACTTGATAAAGTGACCCCTCCTGTGTGCCAGGGACGAGGCAAAATAACCTTTTCCACATCTCGAAATGAGCCTCGCAGCCCAGGAATAACTCGCAGAGGGCAACATAGCCGGCGATGTGTAATATGGAAGCAGGGGTGAAATTATGCAGTTGGAGGCCGTAAAACTCCAGGAGCCCGCGGAGGAACGGATGATGGAAATCCGAGTCCCCTTAATAAGTAAGGAACAAGGCATACTCGCTCCCCCGTAGAGGGGCTGGGGAAGCTCTCCGCTTGCTCCCCACCATTATAGGTGGCGAGCCCGGCTCGGACGGGAACCATATACGCTGGAGGGAGAAATCCCTTAGTCTACAGTTCGACTAATCGACTGTGTGGGACAGAACACCTCTCCCAATCACCGGGCTTAGGGCTACGGGGGCGGGAGGAGGAGCTGCGGAGGTCAGCCATGCTGGAGTGGATTTTTCCGAAGCGCGCTCCGATGGATTCTCGCTGGGGGAGGATCATGTGGATTGGATCTAAGAATCCCCATCCCTTTAATAGACAATTTATTTATCTAGCTAGGGGGGCGGAAGTAAAAACGCCCTGGCTCCTCATATTCATTCGACGCGTGGGAGATAGCCCTTATTGGGCGCAGAAGCCAAGAGGTCCAATATTTATGGGGCTGGACACTGCTTAACAAACATTCAAAATTTGGAGAAGAACCCGCCTTGCAATGCGGAAGACAATACTGCGTGTCGGACTTGACGTCATTGAAGCCTGGTTGGGGGGCTACTGAGGGAGTCCTGGATTAGGGGCTATTCGGACAGCCGGATTATATCCTTTGGCCGGATTGTTGGACTATGGAAATACAAGATTGAAGACTTCGTCCCGTGTCCATATGGGACTCTCCTTGGCATGGAAGGCAAGCTTGGCAATACGGATATGTAGATCTCCTTCCTTGTAACCGACTCAGTGTAATCCTAGCCCCCTCCAGCGTCTATATAAACCGGAGGGTTTTGGTGCGTAGGACAACATACAATCATACCATAGGCTAGCTTCTAGGGTTTAGCCTCTCTGATCTCACGGTAGATCAACTCTTGTACTACTCATATTATCAAGAATAATCAAGCAGGACGTAGGGTTTTACCTCCATCAAGAGGGCCCGAACCTGGGTAAAACATCGTGTCCCCTGCCTCATGTTACCATCCGCCTTAGACGCATAGTTTGGGACCCCCTACCCGAGATCCGCCGGGTTTGACACCGACACTCGGCGTGACACCTAGCAGTGCATTTAATGCACTTTGTCCTAACTGTCAGAGTTAGGTATGACAACACTGTTGGCTATCTAATTAGTAGACAATGATTGATATGCCACTACGGTGACCTCTTAGCCTATAAAAGGAGGGCCATGGCAACCTAAAATAGGATTTGGACCCTTGTACACTTCCACACACGTAGCTTCTCTCCCTGAGGCAACCTTGCCAGGCTTGAGCATTGCGTGTTCGTCGCGGTCCTCCATCCAGTCAACCAAAGCAGGAGTAGGGTTTTACGCTTCACAGCGGCTCGGACCTGGGTAAAAACCACCAGCGTCACCCCTGTCGTGCTGCTCCATGGTCTTCGCTCTATGTGCAATGTTCCCTTCCCCCTTGACGAACCACAAGGGCTGATGGCCCCATAGGTGATCGTATCCCACCACGACATCGCCTAAACTATGACCTGAGTTCAACATGCTTTCCCAATGTCACTTATTCTAGTCATGTGAGTATGTGTCCTATGTCTTATAGACATATTCTTACTTGTGGAGCAAGATCCAACCCATACGAGATTACAATGGAAAAGCTATGAAGTTTGCAATGATATTTCTTATGACTAAAGAAGACAATTGCACACTCTCTACATAGGTGTGGCGGTCGGTTGAAGCTATAATGAGGTTGCCTCAGGCCATATGTACATAGCAAGGGCAAAAAATGGTTGGAGACCACTCAATAATGTTGTACTTGGTAGATGAAATCATTTAGGTGTATTTACACATGCAAGTAAGTTGTCACTTACTATTCATGTACAACAGCCATTTTTAAACTTAAAATAGGAGCATGCGACGTCGCTGCGGGAAGGTAGACGGTTATAAGACTTGGTTTGTTGGGGGAAATATATGGTGTAGAAGGGCCTGTGATGGACCCTGCTTTAGTTGATACTTTTAAATGGTTCAAAAATATATAAGAAAAACTAGTGCCGATGCACAACATTACTCTATGATGCCAACAAATCCCAAATCTTCATTTGTAACATAATTAAAAAGCTAATACCACCCGCGAAAAAAGAAGAACGCATATATGACTAATTTGTTATCAATATTGACAATGGGAAAGTTTAGAGCCCAACTTTGCATTAGCCACTATTTAGTGTCAAATTTGCCATTTGTTTTTCTTGACATGTGACATGAATTTCAATTTGATTTTTTAATATGTTAGATATCAACATTTTGTATGTCGTGCATTCCTTATAAAAAGATATTAACCATGATTGGTTGCATAGGGAGCGCAACAACGGGGAGCGCATTAAGGCGAAAATGATGGGGTTTATTCATATTGAATGGATTTACTTTGTCTACATCATGTCATCTTGCTTAAGGCGTTACTCTGTTTTTCATGAACTTAATACTCTAGATGCATGCTGGATAGCGTCGATGGGTGGAGTAATAGTAGTAGATGCAGGCAAGAGTCGGTCTACTTGTCTCGGACGTGATGCCTATATACATGACCATTGCCTTTAATATCGTCATAACCATACGCTTTTTTATCAATTGCCCAACAGTAATTTGTTTACCCAACATATGTTTTTTGTTCGAGAGAGAAGCCTCTAATGAAAAGTATGGACTGCTACTTCTTGAGCTTGCGTTGATTTTTTCCCTGGAGAGGAAAGGGTGATGCAGCAAAGTAGAGATAAGTATTTACCTCAGTTAAGAACCAAGGTATCAATCCAGTAGGAGGCATAAGAAAATCTCCAATCTATGCACCTACACAAACTAACAAACACTTGCACTCAAAACGAAAAAGGGGTTGTCAATCCCTTCACGGTTTTGAACAAGATTGAGATCTAATAGAGATATGCATAAAAGATAAATAAAAAGGCAAACTAAAATAAATCTAAATAAATTGCAGCAAGATATTTTTGGGTTTTTGATTTATAGATCTGAAAATTTATGATGGAAAATAGACCCGGGGGCCATAGGTTTCACTAGAGGCTTCTCTCTTGAAAGAAAACATACGGTGGGTAAACAAATTACTGTCGTGCAATTGATAGAAAAGCGCAAAGTTATGCGATATCCAAGGCAATGATCATGAATGTAGGCATCACGTCCGTGTCAAGTAGACCGATTCCTTCCTGCATCTACTACTATTACTCCACACATCGACCGCTATCCAACATGCATCTAGAGTATTAAGTTCATAAGAATAGAGTAACGCCTTAAGTAAGATGACATGATGTAGAGGGATAAACTCAAGCAATATGATGAAAACTCCATATTTTTACCCTTGATGGCAATAATACAATATGTGCCTCGATACCCCTACTTTCTCACTGGGTGAGGACACCGCAAGATTGAACCCAAAACTAAGCACCCCTCCCATTGCAAGAAAAACCAATCTAGTTGGCCAAACCAAATTGATAATTCGAAGAGAAATACAAAGATAATTGATCATGCATAAAAGAGTTCAGAAAAGACCAAACTAATATTCATAGATAATCTAATCATAAATTCACAATTGATCGGATCTCAACAAACACAGCAAAGTAATATTACATCGGATAGAACTCCAAGAACAATGAGGAGAACATGGTATTGAAGATCATAGAGAGAGAAGAAGCCATCTAGCTACTAGCTATGGACCCATAGGTCTGTGGTAAACTAATCACGCTTCATTGGGAAGGCTGCAAGGTTGATGTAGATGCCCTCCATGATCGAATCCCCTCCGGCGGGGTGCTGGTAAAGGCCCCAAGATGGGATCTCACGGGAACAGAGACTTGCGGTGGCGAAAAAGTATTTTGGTGGTTTGGTAATATTTGGGTATTTAGGGAGCAAGAATTAGGATTGGAGGACATCCGAGGGGCCCACAAGCTGTGACGCCCTCGATTGAATCGTACACTGATCATACACCCAAATGTGTACGATCAAGATCAAGGCCTCATGGGAATATATCACAACACAACTCTAGACACAAATTAAAATAATACAAGCTTTATATTACAAGCCAGGTGCCTCAAGGGCCCGAATACATAAGCTCGACTATACAAGAGTCAGCGGAAGCAACAATATCTGAGTACAGACATAAGTTAGAAAAGTCTGCCTTAAGAAGGCTAGCACAAAAGCAACAATGATCGAAAAGGCAAGGCCTCCTGCCTATGAGCCTGTTGGAAATATGCCCTAGAGGCAATAATAAAAGCGTTATTATTATATTTCCTTGTTCATGGTAATTGTCTTTATTCATGCTATAATTGTGTTATCCGGAAATCATAATACATGTGTGAATAACAGACACCAACATGTCCCTAGTAAGCCTCTAGTTGACTAGCTCGTTGATCAACAGATAGTCATGGTTTCCTGGCTATGGGCATTGAATGTCATTGATAACGAGATCACATCATTAAGAGAATGATGTGATGGACAAGACCCAATCATAAACATAGCATAAAGATCGTATAGTTCGTTTGCTAGAGTTTTGCAATGTCAAGTATCTTTTCCTTAGACCATGAGATCGTGTAACTCCCGGATACCGTAGGAGTGCTTTGGGTGTACCAAACGTCACAACGTAACTGGGTGACTATAAAGGTAGACTACGGGTATCTCCGAAAGTGTCTGTTGGGTTGACACGGATCAAGACTGGGATTTGTCACTCCGTATGACGGAGAGGTATCACTGGGCCCACTCGGTAATGCATCATCATAATGAGCTCAAAGTGACCAAGTGTCTGGTCACGGGATCATGAATTACGGTACGAGTAAAGTGACTTGCCGGTAACGAGATTGAACGAGGTATTGGGATACCGACGATCGAATCTCGGGCAAGTAATATATCGATTGACAAAGGGAATTGCATACGGGGTTGATTGAATCCTCGACATCGTGGTTCATCCGATGAGATCATCGTGCAGCATGTGGGAGCCAACATGGGTATCCAGATCCCGCTGTTGGTTATTGACCGGAGAGTCATCTCGGTCATTTCTACATGTCTCCCGAACCCGTAGGGTCTACACACTTAAGGTTCGGTGACGCTAGGGTTGTGAAGATATGTATATGCAGTAACCCGAATGTTGTTCGGAGTCCCGGATGAGATCCCGGACGTCACGAGGAGTTCCGGAATGGTCCGGAGGTAAAGAATTATATATAGGAAGTGCTGTTTCGGCCATCGGGACAAGTTTCGGGGTTACCGGTATTGTACCGGGACCACCGGAAGGGTCCCGGGGGTCCACCGGGTGGGGCCACCTATCCTGGAGGGCCCCATGGGCTGAAGTGGGAAGGAACCCAGCCCTTAGTGGGCTGGGGCGCCACCCCCTAAGGGGCCCATGCGCCTAGGGTTAGGGGAAACCCTAAAGGGGGGCGCCCCCTTGCCTTGGGGGGCAAGCCCCCACCCTTGGCCGCCGCCCCCCCCTAGGAGATCCATCTCCTAGGGCCGGCGCCCCCCCCCCTTGGCACCCCTATATATAGTGGGGGAGAGGAGGGACTTTGGACTACGGCATTTGGTGCTTCCCTCTCTCCCTGTTACATCTCCCTCTTGCGTAGTATAGGCGAAGCCCTGCTACTGTGACGCCCTGCATCCACCACCACGCCGTCGTGCTGCTGGATCATCACCAAACTCTCCTCCCCCCTTGCTGGATCAAGAAGGAGGAGATGTCTCCCGTCCCGTACGTGTGTTGAACGCGGAGGTGCCGTCCGTTCGGCACTCGGTCATCGGTGATTTGGATCACGTCGTGTTCGACTACATCATCCCCGTTCGTTGAACGCTTCCGCACGCGATCTACAAAGGTATGTAGATGCATCTCATGACTCGTTGCTAGATGAACTCCTAGATGGATCTTGGTGAAACGAGTAGGAAATTTTTTGTTTTCTGCAACGTTCTCCAACAGTGGCATCATGAGCTAGGTCTATGCGTAGTTCTTCTTGCGTGAGTAGAACACAATTTGTTGTGGGCGTGGATTTGTCAACTTTCTTGCCGCTACTAGTCTTTTCTTGCTTCAGCGGTATTGTGGGATGAAGCGGCCCGGACCAACCTTACACGTACGCTTACGTGAGACCGGTTCCACCGACTAACATGCACTAGTTGCATAAGGTGGCTGGCGGGTGTCTGTCTCTCCTACTTTAGTTGGAGCGGATTCGATGAACAGGGTCCTTATGAAGGGTAAATAGAAGTTGACAAATCACATTGTGGCTTTCACGTAGGTAAGAAAACGTTCTTGCTAGAACCCTAATTCAGCCACGTAAAACTTGCAACAACAATTAGAGGACGTCTAACTTGTTTTTGCAGCAAGTGATTGTGATATGATATGGCCAAAGTTGTGATGAATGATGAATGATCTATATGTGATGTATGAGATGTTCATGCTATTGTAATAGGAATCACAACTTGCATGTCGATGAGTATGACAACCGGCAGGAGCCATAGGAGTTGTCTTTATTCTTTTATATGACCTGCGTGTCATTGAGAAACTCCATTTAAATTACTTTACTTTATTGCTAAACGCGTTAGCCATAGTAGTAGAAGTAATAGTTGGCGAGCAACTTCATGGAGACACGATGATGGAGATCATGGTGTCAAGCCGGTGACAAGATGATCATGGAGCCCCAAGATGGAGATCAAAGGAGCTATGTGATATTGGCCATATCATGTCACGTTTATTATTTGATTGCGTGTGATGTTTATCATGTTTTTGCATCTTGTTTACTTAGAACGACGGTAGTAAATAAGATGATCCCTCATAATAATTTCAAGAAGTGTTCCCCCTAACTGTGCACCGTTGCGACAGTTCGTTGTTTCGAAGCACCACGTGATGATCGGGTGTGATAGATTCTAACGTTCACATACAACGGGTGTAAGACAGATTTACACATGCAAACACTTAGGTTGACTTGACGAGCCTAGCATGTACAGACATGGCCTCGGAACACAGAAGATCGAAAGGTCGAGCATGAGTCGTATAGAAGATACGATCAACATGAAGATGTTCACCGATGTTGACTAGTTCGTCTCACGTGATGATCGGACACGGCCTAGTTAACTCGGATCATGTTATACTTAGATGACTAGAAGAGGGATGTCTATCTAAGTGGGAGTTCATAAATAATTTGATTTGATGAACTTAATTATCATGAACTTAGTCTAAAATATTTACAATATGTCTTGTAGATCAAATGGCCAACGTAGTCCTCAACTTCAACGCGTTCCTAGAGAAAACCAAGCTGAAAGACGATGGCAGCAACTACACGTACTGGGTCCGGAACCTGAGGATCATCCTCATTGCTGCCAAGAAAGATTATGTCCTACAAGCACCGCTGGGTGACGTACCCGTCCTCCCTGCTGAACAAGACGTTATGAACGCTTGGCAGGCACGTACCGATGACTACTCCCTCGTTCAATGCGGCATGCTTTACAGCTTAGAGCCGAGACTCCAAAAATGTTTTGAGAGACACGGAGCATATGAGATGTTCGAAGAGCTGAAAATGGTTTTTCAAGCTCATGCCCGGGTCGAGAGATATCAAGTCTCCGACAAATTCTTCAGCTGTAAGATGGAGGAAAACAGTTCTGTCAGTGAGCACATACTCACTATGACTGGGTTGCATAACCGCTTGACTCAGCTGGGAGTTAATCTCCCGGATGATGCGGTCATTGACAGAATCCTCCAGTCGCTTCCACCGAGCTACAAGAGCTTTGTGATGAACTTCAATATGCAGGGGGTGGAAAAGACCATTCCTGAAGTATTTGCTATGCTGAAATCAGCAGAGGTAGAAGTCAAGAAGGAACATCAAGTGTTGATGGTGAATAAAACCACTAAGTTCAAGAAGGGTAAGGGTAAAAAGAACTTCAAGAAGGACGGCAAGGAAGTTGCCGCGCCCGGCAAGCAAGCTGCCGGGAAGAAGCCAAAGAACGGACCCAAGCCCGAGACTGAGTGTTTTTATTGCAAGGGAAGTGGTCACTGGAAGCGGAATTACCCCAAATACTTAGCGGACAAGAAGGCCGGCAAAACAAAAGGTATATGTGATATACATGTAATTGATGTGTACCTAACCAGTACTCGTAGTAGCTCTTGGGTATTTGATACCGGTGCAGTTGCTCACATTTGTAACTCAAAGCAGGAGCTGCAGAATAAACGGAGACTGGCGAAGGACGAGGTGACGATGCGCGTCGGGAATGGTTCCAAGGTCGATGTGATCACCGTCGGCACGCTGCCTCTTCATTTACCTACGGGATTAGTTTTAAACCTCAATAATTGTTATTTAGTGCCAGCTTTGAGCATGAACATTGTATCGGGATCTCGTTTAATTCGAGATGGCTACTCATTTAAATCCGAGAATAATGGTTGTTCCATTTATATGAGAGATATGTTTTATGGTCATGCTCCTATGGTGAATGGTTTATTCTTAATGAATCTCGAGCGTAATGCTACACATGTTCATAGTGTGAATACCAAAAGATGTAAGGTTGATAATGATAGTCCCACATACTTGTGGCACTACCGCCTTGGTCACATAGGTGTCAAACGCATGAAGAAGCTCCATGCAGATGGACTTTTAGAGTCTCTTGATTATGAATCATTTGACACGTGCGAACCATGCCTCATGGGTAAAATGACCAAGACTCCGTTCTCAGGAACAATGGAGCGAGCAACCAACTTATTGGAAATCATACATACTGATGTGTGCGGTCCAATGAGTGTTGAGGCTCGCGGTGGCTATCGTTATGTTCTCACTCTCACTGATGACTTGAGTAGATATGGGTATGTCTACTTAATGAAACACAAGTCTGAAACCTTTGAAAAGTTCAAGGAATTTCAGAGTGAGGTTGAAAATCAACGTGACAGAAAAAATCAAGTTTCTACGATCAGATCGTGGAGGAGAATACTTGAGTCACGAATTTGGCACACACTTAAGAAAATGTGGAATAGTTTCACAACTAACGCCGCCTGGAACACCTCAGCGTAACGGTGTGTCCGAACATCGTAATCGCACTCTATTAGATATGGTGCGGTCTATGATGTCTCTTACCGATTTACCGCTATCTTTTTGGGGCTATGCTTTAGAGACTGCCGCATTCACTTTAAATAGGGCTCCGTCGAAATCCGTTGAGACGACACCGTATGAATTATGGTTTGGGAAGAAACCTAAGCTGTCGTTTCTAAAAGTTTGGGGATGCGATGCTTATGTCAAGAAACTTCAACCTGAAAAGCTCGAACCCAAGTCGGAAAAATGCGTCTTCATAGGATACCCTAAAGAAACTATTGGGTATACCTTCTACCTCAGATCCGAAGGCAAGGTCTTTGTTGCCAAGAATAGATCCTTTCTAGAGAAGGAGTTTCTGTCGAAAGAAGTAAGTGGGAGGAAAGTAGAACTCGATGAAGTATTGCCTCTTGAACCGGAAAATGGCGCAACTCAAGAAAATGTTCCTGAGGTGCCAGCACCGACTAGAGAGGAAGTTAATGATAATGATCAAGATACTTCTGATCTAGCTCCTACTGAAATTCGAAGGTCCACAAGGACACGTTCCGCACCAGAGTGGTACGGCAACCCTGTCTTGGAAATCATGTTGTTAGACAACGGTGAACCTTCAAACTATGAAGAAGCGATGGCGGGTCCGGATTCCGACAAATGGCTTGAAGCCATGAAATCCGAGATAGGATCCATGTATGAAAACGAAGTATGGACTTTGACTGACTTGCCCGTTGAACGGCGAGCCATAGAAAATACATGGATCTTTAAGAAGAAGACAGACGCGGATGGTAATGTGACCATCTATAAAGCTCGGCTTGTCGCTAAGGGTTATCGACAAGTTCAAGGGGTTGACTACGATGAGACTTGCTCACCGGTAGTGAAGCTAAAGTCCGTCCGAATCATGTTAGCAATTGCCGTGTTCTACGATTATGAAATATGGCAAATGGACGTCAAAACGGCATTCCTTAATGGTTACCTTAAGGAAGAATTGTATATGATGCAGCCAGAAGGCTTTATCGATCCTAAGAATGCTAACAAAGTATGCAAGCTCCAACGCTCGATTTATGGGCTGGTGCAAGCATCTCAGAGTTGGAACATTCGCTTTGATGAGATGATCAAAGCGTTTGGGTTTACGCAGACTTATGGAGAAGCCTGTGTTTACAAGAAAGTGAGTGGGAGCTCTATAGCATTTCTCATACTATATGTAGATGACATACTTTTAATGGGAAATGATATAGAACTCTTGGACAGCATCAAGGCCTACTTGAATAAGAGTTTTTCAATGAAGGACCTTGGAGAAGCTGCTTAGATATTAGGCATCAAGATCTATAGAGATAGATCGGGACGCCTCATAGGTCTTTCACAAAGCACATACCTTGATAAGATATTGAAGAAATTCAATATGGATCAGTCTAAGAAGGGGTTCTTGCCTGTACTGCAAGGTATGAAATTGAGCTCGGCTCAAAGTTCGACCACGGCAGAAGAAATAGAAGAGATGAGTGTCATCCCCTATGCCTCAGCGATAGGTTCTATTATGTATGCCATGTTGTGTACCAGACCTGATGTAAACCTTGCCGTAAGTTTGGTAGGAAGGTACCAAAGTAATCCCGGCAAGGAACACTGGACAGCGGTCAAGAATATCCTGAAGTACCTAAAAAGGACTAAGGAGATGTTTCTCATTTATGGAGGTGACGAAGAGCTCGTCATAAAGGGTTACGTCGATGCTAGCTTCGACACAGATCTGGATGACTCAAAGTCACAAACCGGATACGTGTATATTTTGAATGGTGGGGCAGTAAGCTGGTGCAGTTGCAAGCAGAGCGTCGTGGCGGGATCTACATGTGAAGCGGAGTACATGGCAGCCTCGGAGGCAGCACATGAAGCAATTTGGGTGAAGGAGTTCATCACCGACCTCGGAGTCATACCCAATGCGTCGGGGCCGATCAAGCTCTTCTGTGACAACACTGGAGCTATTGCACTTGCCAAGGAGCCCAGGTTTCACAAAAAGACAAGGCACATCAAGCGTCGCTTCAACTCCATTCGTGGAAATGTTCAAGATGGAGACATAGATATTTGTAAAGTACATACGGACCTGAATGTAGCAGATCCGTTGACTAAACCTCTCCCTAGGGCAAAACATGATCAACACCAGAATTCCATGGGTGTTCGATTCATCACAATGTAACTAGATTATTGACTCTAGTGCAAGTGGGAGACTGTTGGAAATATGCCCTAGAGGCAATAATAAAAGCGTTATTATTATATTTCCTTGTTCATGGTAATTGTCTTTATTCATGCTATAATTGTGTTATCCGGAAATCGTAACACATGTGTGAATAACAGACACCAACATGTCCCTAGTAAGCCTCTAGTTGACTAGCTCGTTGATCAACAGATAGTCATGGTTTCCTGGCTATGGGCATTGAATGTCATTGATAACGAGATCACATCATTAAGAGAATGATGTGATGGACAAGACCCAATCATAAACATAGCATAAAGATCGTATAGTTCGTTTGCTAGAGTTTTGCAATGTCAAGTATCTTTTCCTTAGACCATGAGATTGTGTAACTCCCGGATACCGTAGGAGTGCTTTGGGTGTACCAAACGTCACAACGTAACTGGGTGACTATAAAGGTAGACTACGGGTATCTCCGAAAGTGTCTGTTGGGTTGACACGGATCAAGACTGGGATTTGTCACTCGTATGATGGAGAGGTATCACCGGGCCCACTCGGTAATGCATCATCATAATGAGCTCAAAGTGACCAAGTGTCTGGTCACGGGATCATGCATTACGGTACGAGTAAAGTGACTTGCCGGTAAGGAGATTGAATGAGGTATTGGGATACCGACGATCGAATCTCGGGCAAGTAATATATCGATTGACAAAGGGAATTGCATACGGGGTTGATTGAATCCTCGACATCGTGGTTCATCCGATGAGATCATCGTGGAGCATGTGGGAGCCAACATGGGTATCCAGATCCCGCTGTTGGTTATTGACCGGAGAGTCGTCTCGGTCATGTCTACATGTCTCCCGAACCCGTAGGGTCTACACACTTAAGGTTCGGTGACGCTAGGGTTGTGAAGATATGTATATGCAGTAACCCAAATGTTGTTCGGAGTCCCGGATGAGATCCCGGACATCACGAGGAGTTCCGGAATGGTCCGGAGGTAAATAATTATATATAGGAAGTGTTGTTTCGGCCATCGGGACAAGTTTCGGGGTTAGCGGTATTGTACCGGGACCACCGGAAGGGTCCCGGGGGTCCACTGGGTGGGGCCACCTATCCCGGAGGGCCCCATGGGCTGAAGTGGGAAGGAACCCATCCCTTAGTGGGCTGGGGCGCCACCCCCTAAGCGGCCCATGCGCCTAGGGTTAGGGGAAACCCTAAAGGGGGGCGCCCCCTTGCCTTGGGGGGCAAGCCCCCACCCTTGGCCGCCGCCCCCCCTAGGAGATCCATCTCCTAGGGCCGGTGCCCCCCCCCTTGGCACCCCTATATATAGTGGGGGAGAGGAGGGACTTTGGACTACGGCTTTTGGTGCTTCCCTCTCTCCCTGTTACATCTCCCTCTTGCGTAGTATAGGCGAAGCCCTGCTACTGTGACGCCCTGCATCCACCACCACGCCGTCGTGCTGCTGGATCATCACCAACCTCTCCTCCCCCCTTGCTAGATCAAGAAGGAGGAGACGTCTCCCGTCCCATACGTGTGTTGAACGCGGAGGTGCCGTCCGTTCGGCACTCGGTCATCGGTGATTTGGATCACGTCGTGTTCGACTACATCATCCCCGTTCGTTGAACGCTTCCGCACGCGATCTACAAAGGTATGTAGATGCATCTCATGACTCGTTGCTAGATGAACTCCTAGATGGATCTTGGTGAAACGAGTAGGAAAATTTTTGTTTTCTGCAACGTTCTCCAACAGAGCCTCCTAACTACTCCAGGTTGTCAACGACTGTCACGTAGTAGTAGCCACCCTCAGGGTAGTAGTAGTCATCAGTGGTGTCGTCTGGCTCCTAGGATCCATCATCTGGTCACAGCAATCGGGTATGGGGGAAAAGAGGTAGCAAAGAAACCGTGAGTACTCATCCAAAGTACTCGCAAGACTTACATCAGATCTAAACTAAGTATGCATCTGTATTAAAGGAACGGGCTGTATCTGTGGACTAAACTGCAGAATGCCAAAAGAGAAGGGGAAAGCCTAGCTTATCGAAGACTAGCATCTTCAAGCATCTTGAAGCATCTTGCAGCATTTAGAAGAGTACAGATCAACATAATCTAAAGTAGTAGTAGTGTTCTTTACCTCGCCCAGAGATCCTTCCTTGACACCCTGCGAGAAAGCAATCCCAGAGCCATACTATCCATTTCTCATCACAAGTATCAAGTTCTAGTTGTATCGATCGGGATACAACTCCGAGCATCCGTTACCATAGGACAGGACATCGATAGATGTTTTCTTCCCTGCAGGGGTGCACAAACTTACCCACCATGCTCGATTAACTCCGGCTGAACACACTTTCCTGGGTCATGGCCGGCCTCGGCCAAACGATATGCCGCAACCCGACCTAGGCTTAATAGAGAGGTCAGCACGCCGAACTTATAAACCTATGCCCCAGGGGTCTTGGGCCATCGCCCCGGGAGCTCCTGCACGTTGTGTGGGCGGCCGATGAGCAGACCTAGCTACCTCCTTAAAAAGGCAGGTGCTTACACAGTCCAACCCGGCGCGCGCTGCTCAGTCGCATGACGTATATTAAGCTTAGGCTAATGAATATGAGGCAGAACGCCCATACTGTGCCCACGTGATGGTTAGTGCTATTAGGCCAGAGGCCCCTCAGACCAAATATCCAAATCGTAGAGGATTATGAACGTGCGATAACAAGAAGAGACTCACGAAATATGTGACCCCGTCTCGAGGACACGCGGCAAGGGCTAAGAATGCCCGGCCACGCCTCATAATTATCTCGCGTGCACCTTCCAGGTCAACCCGACTCCACATCACTCGCAATTAAGCTCCCGCGGGTACGCCTCAGGGCTGACCCATCTTTAGTAACATGGTTCAGTGTAAAGTCATAGTAACCATAGTAACCGTGTGTCTAACACCAAGGGGAACCCTGAGGAATCACCCTCAATGGAATTCCACCTGATGTTATCATCAAGGTGAACGAAGGAGGAATCACCCTCGAGGGCCACACTTGAGGGGTTGCACGACAGAGTCATTATCAGGAGCGGTGTTCGGGCTTGGACGTCGATCACGTTGATCAAGTCATCGAACATAAAGCAGGGGCAACTGGGACAAGGTGGGGGTCACTGATGGATCTCTAACCAACATGTACTTAGCAGTTTAGAATAAGAAGGTAAGGTATGAAAGCAGGTAACAAAAACAGGCTATGCATCAGAATAGGATCATACAAAAAGCAGTAGCAGTTCTAATACAAGCATGAGAGGGAAAGAAATGGGTGATATCGGAATGAACAAGGGTGGTTGGCTTGCGTGGAAGCTCTACTGAAAAGGAAGAAGTGTCATCATCGAGGTAGTCGATCATAGGGATAACATCGGTCTCAGGGTCTACCGGAGAGAAGAGGGGGAAGAAACAACAAATATAAAGCAAACAAAGCATCACAAAGCATAACATGGCAATATGATGTGCCGGGTGTGACCAAACATATGGCTACACGATATAGGTGAAGCGGGAATTCAACCGGGAATGTTTTCCCAGTTCCGGACCTGTGTCATATAGATGACCGGGGGGATGCTCCATGTTCAGCTAGTTACGGGCATCTGATAGGTAAACTGGCTGCACATGCGGATTCATCATGTTTTTTGAGCAACTTTCATGTAGAAAACATTTTCATCTGAGTTACGGTTTATTTTCTATGAATTTTAAAAGATTTAAACACTTTCTGGATTTATCTAAATTATCAGAAATGGAATTATGAAATCAGCATTGCGTGGGGATGACGTCAGCAGTCAACAGACTCACTGACTAGGTCAAACCTGACCTGTGGGTCCAGTGGGACCCATATGTCAGCCTTTGTTAGTCTAACAGTGGATTAAACTTACTAATCTGGGTTAATTAGCTACTGGACCCCGCCTGTCATAGGTAATTGACTAAACTAATTAAGTTTTAATTATAAATATGTTTTACTTAACCTAATATGCAGTGGGGCCCGCATGTTAGTGGCTGGGGGCTGCCCAGTCAGCACAGTTGACCGGTCTATAGGCCGGTCGGGCCCCAAGGGCCCATGTGTCAGTGAACCAGGGGGTGGTCCCAGGCCGATGACATAGCGCGGGCGCCGGCGTTTAGCCGCCGGTGGCCATAGCCACGACGGAGGGTCGGGCGCGTGTTGGAATCCATCTAGGGGCGGTTGTTTCGTGAGCGGTTGGCACCATTCGAATGCGTGGACGACGCCGAGTTGGGTGGTGGCGATGGCTCGCCCGAGGATGGCCGGGGACGGCGCCGGCGTGGAGCATGGGCGGAGGTGGCCTTCGGCGCTCGGCGGAGATGGTGCTTCGGGACACGGTTCTTTGTGCAGAGCGGCTCTACGGGCGACTGTTGCTCGTGCACATCCATTGCCGCAGTCGGCAGTAGGCGGGAGGCAACGAGCTCGCGATGGCGGTCGAAGCACTGGCCCGTCAAGGACGA
This sequence comes from Triticum monococcum, assembly GCA_034509565.1. Taxonomy (NCBI): domain Eukaryota; kingdom Viridiplantae; phylum Streptophyta; class Magnoliopsida; order Poales; family Poaceae; genus Triticum; species Triticum monococcum. The sequence goes on from CM067844.1 coordinate 32,019,841, forward strand.
CACCAGGGGGTGCGGGAGGGGTAGCGGGTGCGTGCAGCGGGTGCAAGCGAAGGTGCTGAGCACGACGGGGTGGTCGGGCACGGCGGCGAGCACCACCGCGGCGAGGAGCTTGGGCATGACGGTGGGAGCAGCTATGGGGGAATAAGAGAAGCACGAGGGGAGGGGGAAAAGGGTGTGGGGCTCACAGTGAGGCACGCGGTGGCCGGCGACAACTTAGTAGCAACAGGGGGGTGGCCGGAGTGGACAGCGACGGTGACGACCGAAGCAGAGGAAGGTGGCGATCTGGCGAGGTAGAGGGACTCTGAGGTCCGTGGCATGGTCACGGTCGTCGTGTTCGAGGACGAGGGGGGCTCCTGGACGCAGGCAGACGGAGGACGTTCGCCAGTGGCCACGCGCACGGCGAGGCTGCGGCAACGGCTACGCCTGGGCCGGCGCGGCGCGACACGACAAATCTGGGGAGGGGGATATAGGAGTGGGAAGCCAGGAGGGCGAGTGGGTGGATGAGAGCGGGGGGGAGCTCGAGGGGCGCGACTGTCGCCCTTATCCCCTCAGGACGGCGCCAGCAAGGTGTTGTGGTGGGGATGCGCTGGAGGAGCCCCGGTCGGTTGAACAGGGGAGGAAGAGAGCAACTGGGGGGAGGTGGGCCGGCTGGCTGGGGTGGGCTAAAACCCAGTGGGGCAAGGGGGGCTTCTCTCTTCTTGTTCTTTGCTTTCTTTTGTTTTATTTAATAAACAGAGATGGGTAAGAAAATATTGGGCATGCTATTTACTTAGGAAAAATATGGGAAGTGCCCCTTTTATTCCCTGGTGATCTTAGACAGTGCCACAAATATTTTGGAGACCAGAAGAATTCATTTGGTAATTTTCATAAATAGGATAGCATTTAAAAATGCTAAATTGGTGTTGTTATATTTGCTAATGCTCATCTTTGCACAAAAGTGATGTTGTGTTCCTTAACAAATAATTGTTATGGAATTTTTGACAAATGATGAACATTTTTCCAGCAACTTTTGAGCAACTTCAAACTCCACTCAAATTTCAATTGACTGGAATTTCAAATGGGATATTGAACAAAGGTGATTAAGCACTGTTTGGAAAAACGATTAGTTTAATCACAGAGGGTTACTGTAGCATGACACTGGGGTGTTACAAATCTCCTCCACTACAAGAAATCCCGTCCCGAGATTTAAGAGGCGGAGTAAGGGGACAGGAATTGGTTATGAAATTCTAACGAATCTTCTTGTCTTGCTGCTCTCACCGATGAGGTTGAACCATAACGTTCATGTCTTCTATTTACTGCATCAGGGCATCATGATCAAGTCATCAACCTTTCTTCAAAAACTCCACCGTACTTATGAATAGGGTATAAAGAAAGAAAACAGGAAAAAACCTAAGGATGGATGTTTGAAAGGATTGGCATCCGGTAATTATCCCAAGGAAGGAGATTTTAGAAGCACTAGGAAACATATCGAGAGTGCTATAAGGAGGTTCTATAGGTTTCAACTAGGAAGGCATCCAGCTGATGCCTAAACAAGTGATGAAGGGGTTCAGAGCAAATGAAGAATGATGTTGCCTCTAATACCGGAATGAAACATGGTGAGGAATTTTGCTCGTGAATTACATACTAAGCCAAGTGCAAAGAATATTTTGGCATCAAGGTTGTATAGGAGAGTCCGGTTCCGATCCTGTGGAACTGTGAGTTATGGGCCTACCATGGTGGTTAGGAGTAGGAAGAGCGGTGCCATCTTGCACGGATATGATAGCAAGGTATGTCATAGTATAGCATGTCAGTTATGTTGGCAATAACGTTGGTACCAAGGGCGAGGGGCGAAGAGAACCATTTTCCTGCTCGTTGAATGAGGCAGACCAATAGGCAAAGTTCTCGTCCATCGGTGGTTACTGGAAGGTCATCAACAATAGTAACAGGGTTTACTGATAGAGTTGTACACCGAGGTGTTTACATAAGCAAGAAAATATTATTGCTTATATCATAGATCACAAGATAGGTTAAACAAAACAATGGAAAGGAAAATGCAGTTATCAGATTAAATAGAACAATGGAAAGAAAAATGTGTTTAAACACATATTTCACGGGTATAACCTTCCTAAGGACAAGCAGAGCATGATATCCATGACAGGATAGAAGTATAAAACCATTTAGGTAAGGGGAGAGGAATTTCATGACATTGCCCATACAATGGTGTTTGGATAATTTGATAAATAAGATTTAGCATTGGGCTTCAAATGTTCTCATTGAAGGTCGGAGTACCACAGACATGCTTTGAGATAGCATTGGCATGATCATCAGGTAAATGTTAGTCTTTGGATACACAAAGGATCCATCAGAAACAACTTATAAAATATGTCGGACAATTTTAACAAGGAAAAGATGAGGATGGGGCCCACTGGCTCAGCAACAATTCATCTAGGGGCAAGGAGGGTATTTCTCATCATGAATTCGATTGATAACCTGGAAGAGCTCAGAATGTTGATGATGATCACGACATATTTATCGAGAGGTTTCATGAAGATGTAATCGATCGGCGATGACATCAATTCAAATGAATGATGAAGCAAAAGGTTATGGGAACCACGGGTATGACACAAACTCGAAATGAAGCTTGCTATTCAAGACAAAATGATATGACGAGGAAAATCGATGTAGGCTTAGCTCATCGTCGAAAATTGTGCTCCGGGAAGAAGGATCGGGTAGCACAGTTAAAATTTATCATGATAATGATATAGCCGATCAGGCTAGTAATGACTTGAAGGATTATTAAACTCGTACGCAACGAAAATTACTTAGAGTTATTGAATCGGACTGCGGGATCGATTCTCTTATTGGTGTTCTCGAGTGACTGATAACTCAGAAATCCGGGGGGGAAATCTGAAATCGGTGAGAAGTAATACTAGATGAATACCCATAGGAAGCAACTCAGTTATTTGATACTCTCGAGATACTAGGGGTAATACTCGAAGGTAGATCATATTAGAGTTTGGACATGTGTATTGATATGCAGAAGGCAAGCACTTCAACTTGTCCGGGAAAGGGGATCAAAGAAGACAATCTTGGGTGGAACCACGATTGCAAAGGCCAAAATCACAGATACAAGATCAAATTATACCAAGGGAATAATTATTGTTACAAGAAGCTTCCATGATAAGATCTACGTTGTTTAGATGGGCATGAACACAAAGTTCAAGGTCGACTCCTACTTCTCCAATGCACAACATTTCATTCACTACCTGCTTTCGAAGAAGTTGCAGCATTGAAATTTTATCTGACGAAAAGCCAGTAGAGTATAACCCGCATAACTTTAGAGTTCACACAGAATTAGGGAAGACATAGGTTCAACCTATCAGGGCATATTAGGAACATATAACACAAGCTTCAGGAGTAAATTATACCAGCTCGAAAGCAGAGCATGGTTCACAAAAGTAGATGATAGAATTTACATAAGGCATTATGTGTGAGGGGAAGAACTCACAAGGTTAATGAATATGAAGGAGAATGTCGGATAATAATCCAACCAAGGATATGGTGGTCCATAAAGGATCTGATGTGAATATCGATACTCAAGCAGAAGAAGGAAGAATGTAAAGGCATCGGATTATAGATATATCTGGATAACTTCAAAGCTTGAATACAAAGGAATTATGATGTTCAAATCAGAAGAACAGAAGCATAGGCTCTGATCAAAAGGTAATTGAGTTGACTCGATATAAATCGACAATCAATCAAGGTTTGATTTGCCAAGAACAAGCTCATGTTCAAATTGACATCTGAATCGAAAGGATGAATGCTAGGATCTGATTAAGGGTTGCGAGCACTCGCAACATATTGGATCAAGGGTCGGACAAGACTCAAAATGATAGCGACAGAGGATGTCAATAGAGATTACTAGAAATATGGAATTAGCCATAATGCAGGCATGCAAGACTTTCAAGAGTAATAGGCTTCTAATGATTTCGGAAGATCGAATAGTATTTTGAAGGATTTTGTGAAACACATGAACAACTAGGGATGAGTGGATACTCGGTAAGTGCAAGGAATTATCCGTAGGGGTATTCATGTGGCAAAGAACTATAGGATAGTAGGCACAAAGTATTCTCAGAACAATTGAGAGGATTTCGGGGTATCTTGTAGTAACAAGATCAATGGAGGAATGATTGTATGAAAGACAAGTGTACGTGGTCATCCATAGGGGTTTATCGATAGAAGGGAATTGCAAAAGCGTGAGTACAAGCCTCGAGAGAACATTGGAGAGTATCTTCGGAGTCCTGGTGCACCAAGCGATCATCTGGACTGAAGGGGCTCTCCGGGAGAAAGTATTTTCAAGAACCTAAAGTTAGATTTTAGCAGAAGCATTTAACCCGAATAGAAGAGAGATCAGAATCCCAGAGTATAGATGAGGAATAAAAGATCCTAACACCACCCAATGGCGACGTGGGCCCGTAAGCCACACAACCATGTTAGTAAAAGTTTTTCAATGACTAGACTCAACTTCGGCCAAGGATTATGGAAAGGGGAGTCCTACAGGCAGTCGGCTCTGATACCAACTTGTGACACCCTCGATTCAATCATACACTAATCATACACACAATGTGTACGATCAAGATCAAGGACTCACGGGAAGATATCACAACACAACTCTAGACACAAATTAAAATAATACAAGCTTTATATTACAAGCCAGAGGCCTCGGGCGCTCGAATACAAAAGCTCGAATACACAAGAGTCAGTGGAAGTAACAATATCTGAGTACAGACATAAGTTAGACAAGTCTGCCTTAAGAAGGCTAGGACAAAAGCAAAAATGATTGAAAAGGCAAGGCCTCCTACCTGGGAGCCCCCTAACTACTCCAGGCCGTCAGCGGCCATCATGTAGTAGTAGGCACCCTCAGGGTAGTAGTAGTCATCGGTGGTGTCGTCTGGCTCCTGGGATCCGTCATCTGGTCGCAACAATCGGGTATGGGGGAAAAGAGGTAGCAAAGCAACCGTGAGTACTCATCCAAAGTACTCACAAGACTTACATCAGATCTAAACTAAGTATGCATCTGTATCAAAGGAATGGGCTGTATCTGTGGACTAAACTGCAGAATGCCAGAAGAGAAGGGGAAAGCCTCGCCTATCAAAGACTAGCATCTTGCAGCATTTAGAAGAGTACAAATCAACATAATGTAAAGTAGTAGTAGTGTTCTCGACCTCGCCCAGAGATCCTTCCTCGACACCCTGCGAGAAAGCAGTCCCAGAGCCATACTATCCATTTCTCATCACAAGTATCCAGTTCTAGTTGTATCGACCGGGATACAACTCCGAGCGTACGTTACTGTAGGACAGGCTATTGATATATGTTTTCTTCCTTGCAGGGGTGCACAAACTTACCCACCACACTCGATTAACTCCGGCTGGACACACTTTCCTGGGTCATGCCCGGCCTCGGCCAAACGATACGCCGCAACCCGACCTAGGCTTAATAGAGAGGTCTGCACGCCGGACTAAACCTGTGCCACAGGGGCCTTGGGCCATCGCCCCGGGAGCTCCTACACATTGCGTGGGCAGCCGGTGAGCAGACCTAGCTACCTCCTTAAAAAGGCAGGTGCTTACGCAGTCCAACCCGGCGCACGCCGCTCAGTCGCATGACGTCTATTAAGCTTCGGCTGATGAATACGATGTAGAACACCCATACTATGCCCACGTGATGGTTAGTGCTATCAGGCCAGAGGCCCCTCAAATCAAATATCCAAATCATAGTGGATTATGAACGCGTAGTGACAAGTAGAGACTCAAGAAAGATGTGACCCCGTGGCCCCATCTCGAGGACTCGTGGCAAGGGCTAAGAATGCTCGGCCACGCCTCGTAATTATCTCGCGGGCACCTTCCAGGTCAACCCGACTCCACATCACTCGCAATTAAGCTCGCGCGGGTACCCCTTGGGGCTGACCCATCTTTAGTAACATGGTTCAGTGTAAAGTCATAGTAACCATAATAACCGTGTGTCTAACACCAAGGGGAACCCTAAGGAATCACCCTCAATGGAATTCCACCTAATGTTATCGTCAAGGTGAACGAAGTAGGAATCACCCTCGAGGTCCACACTTGAGGGGTTGCACGACAGAGTCATTATCGGTAGTGGTGAAGGAGGAATCACCCTCGATTACCACTACCGAATAGCTACACTATAGGGTTAACGTCAGAAGTGCTGATGAGGTATCACCCTGGGCACTTGATAGTAACTCTACAGAGTCGTACAACTAAGGGGGGTGATGTGCGGTGTTCGGGCCTGGATGTCGATCACATTGATCGAGTCATCGAACATAAAGCAGGGGCAACTAGGACAAGGTGGGGTTCACTGATGGATCTCTAACCAACCTATACTAAGCAGGTAAGGTATGAAAGTAGGTAACAAAAACAGGCTATGCATCAGAATATGATCATACAGAAAGGAGTAGCAGTTCTAATGCAAGCATGAGAGGGAAAGAAATTGGCGATGTCGGAATGAACAAGGGGGGTTGGCTTGCCTGGAAGCTCTGCTGATGAGTGACCCAGGGGGTGTTTGTTGGGGATCATAGCAGAAATTTAAAATTTTCTACGCATCACCAAGATCAATCTATGGAGTAATCTAGCAATGAGGGGAAGGGGAGTGCATCTACATACCCTTGTAGATCGCTAAGCGGAAGCGTTACTAGAAGGCGGATGAGGTAGTCGTACTCATAGCGATTCAGATCGCGGTTGATTCTGATCTAAGCGCCGAACAACGGCGCCTCCGTGTTCAACACACGTGCAGCCCGGTGACGTCTCCCATGCCTTGATCTAGCAAGGAGAGAGGGAGAGGTTGGGGAAGACTCCGTCCAGCAGCAGCACGACGGCGTGGTGGTGGTGGAGGAGCGCGGTACTCCAGCAGGGCTTCGCCAAGCACTACGAGAGACGAGGAGGGAGAGAGGTAGGGTTGCGCCTTGGGAGAGAGAGACTCGTGTGTTGTGCAGCCCCAAAACCTCCACTATATATAGGGGCAAGGGCAAGGGGAGGCGCCCTAGGGTTTCCCCTAGGGGGCGGCGGCCAGGGCAAATGGGATCTCCCGCTTGGGTGACTTGGCCCCCCAAGCCAGGAGGTGGGAAACCCTAGATGGGGCGCCCCAAACCCCTTGGTCACATGGGAATAGGTGAGGGGGCCGCACAACCCCTTAGTGGGCTGGTTTGCCCCATTCCCTTGGCCCATGAAGCCCGCAACACTTGCTGGGGCTCCCGAAACACCTTTCGATCATGCTGGTCATCACTCGGTACCTCCGGAACACTTGTGGACTCCAAAACCCTTCATCCAATATATCAATTTCACCTCTGGACCATTTCGGAACTCCTCATGACGTCCGGGATCTCATCCGGGACTCCGAACAACATTCAGTAACCGCGTACATACTTTCCCTATAACCCTAGCGTCATCGAACCTTAAGTGTGTAGACCCTACGGGCTCGGGAATCATGCAGACATGACCGAGACATCTCTTTGGTCAATAACCAACAGCGGGATCTGGATACCCATGTTGGCTCCCACATGTTCCACGATGATCTCATCGGATGAACCACGATGTCAAGGATTCAGCCAATCCCGTATACAATTCCCTTTGTCTACCGGTATAGTACTTGCCCGAGATTCAATCATCGGTATCCCGATACCTTGTTCAATCTCGTTACCGGCAAGTCTCTTTACTCGTTCCGTAACACATCATCCCGTGATCAATTTCTTGGTCACATTGTGCACATTATGATGATGTCCTACCGAGTGGGCCCAGAGATACCTCTCCGTTTACACGGAGTGACAAATCCCAGTCTCGATTCGTGCCAACCCAACAGACACTTTCGAAGATACCCGTAGTGCACCTGGCCACCCAGTTACGTTGTGGCGTTTGGTTCACCCAAAGCATTCCTACGGTATCCGGGAGTTGCACAATCTCACGGTCTAAGGAAATGATACTTGACATTAGAAAAGCTTTAGCAGACGAACTATACGATCTTGTGCTAGGCTTAGGATTGGGTCTTGTCCATCACATCATTCTCCTAATGATGTGATCCCGTTATCAATGACAACCAATGTCCATGGTCAGGAAACCATGACCATCTATTGATCAACGAGCTAGTCAACTAGAGGCTTACTAGGGACATGTTGTGGTCTATGTATTCACACATGTATTATGGTTTCTAGTTAATACAATTATAGCATGAACAATAGACAACTATCATGAACAAGGAAATACAATAATAACCATTTTATTATTGCCTCTAGGGCATATTTCCAACAGTCTCTCACTTGCACTAGAGTCAATAATCTAGTTCACATCACTATGTGATTGCAATGAATCCAACACAGATGGGGTTTGTTCATATCTTGCTTGTGAGAGAGGTTTATTAGTCAATGAGTCTGAACCTTTCAGATCCATGTGTGCTTTACAAATCTCTATGTCATCTTGTAGATGCAGCTACCACGTGCTACTTGGAGCTATTCCAAATAACTGTTCTACTATACGAATCCGGTTTACTACTCCGAGTCATCCGGATTAGTGTCAAAGTTTGCATTGACGTAACCCTTTATGACGAACTCTTTTACCACCTCCATAATCGAGAAAATTCCTTAGTCCACTAGTTACTAAGGATAAGTTCGACCGCTATCGTGTGAATCATTCCTGGATCACTCTTGTACCCCTTGACTGACTCATGGCAAGGCACACTTCAGGTGCGGTACACAGCGTAGCATACTGCAGAGCCTACGTCTAAAGCATAGGGTATGACCTTCGTCCTTTCTCTTTCTTCTGCCATGGTCCTGTCTTGAGTCTTACTCAATATTCACACCTTGTAACACAGCTAAGAACTCCTTCTTTGCTGATCTATTTTGAACTCCTTCAAAATCTTGTCACGGTATGTATTCATTCAAAAGTACTATTAAGCTTTTTTGATCTATCCTTATAGATCTTGATGCTCAATGTTCAAGTAGCTTAATCCAGATTTTCCATTGAAAAACACTTTTCAAATAACCCTGCATGCTTTCCAGAAATTCTACATCATTTCTGATCAACAATATGTTAACAACATATACTCATCAAAAATTCTATAGTGCTCCCACTCACTTCTTTCGAAATACAAGTTTCTCATAAACTTTGTATAAACCCAAAATCTTTCATCATCTCATCAAAGCGTACATTCCAACTCCGAGATGGTTACCCCAGTCCTTAGAAGGATCGCTAGAGCGTTGCATACTTGTCAGCATCTTTCAGGATTGACAAAACCTTTTGGTTGTATCACATACAACCTTTCCTCAAGAAAAATGTCGAGGAAACAATGTTTTTTACATCCTATCTACAAGATTTCATAAATAATGCAGTAACTGCTAACATAATTCCAACAGATTCTTAGCATCGGTACGAGTGAGAAAGTCTCATCGTAGTCAACTCCTTGAACTTGTCGGGAAACATCTTAACAACAAGTCGAGCTTTCTTAATGGTGACACTTACCATCATTGTCTGTCTTCCTTTTAAAATCCACCTGCACCCAACAGCCTTACGACCATCAAGTGGTTCTTTCAAAGTCTGTACTTTCTTTTATACATGGACCCTCTCTCGGATTTTATGGCCTCGAGCCATTCTTCGGAATCTAGGCCCACCATCACTTCTCCATAGCTCGTAGGTTCATTGTTGTCTAGCAACATGACTTCCAAGACATGATTACGTACCAATCTGAAGCAGTATGCATCCTTGTCGACCTATGCGATTTGGTAGTGACTTGATCCGAAGTTTCATGATCACTATCTTAAGCTTCCAGTTCAATTGGTGTAGGTGCCACATGAACAACTTCATGTGCCCTGCTACACACTAGTTGAAGTGACGGTTCAAAAACCTCATCAAGTCTCCACCATCCTCCCACTCAATTCTTTCGAGAGAAACTTTTCCTCGAGAAAGGACCCGTTTCTAGAAACAATCACTTTTGCTTTTGGATCTGAAATAGGAGGTATACCCAACTATTTTGGGGTATTCTATGAAGACGCATTTATCCTCTTTGGGTTCGAGCTTATCAGCCTGAAACTTTTTCACATAAGCATCACAGCCCCAAACTTTTAGGAAACGACAGCTTAGGTTTCTCTAAACCATAGTTCATACGGTGTCATCTCAATGGAATTGTGTGGTGCCCTATTTAAAGTGAGTGTGGTTGTCTCTAATGCTTAACCCATAAACGATAGTGGTAATTCGATATGAGACATCATGGTATGCACCATATCCAATAGGGTGCAGTTGTGATGTTCGGACACACCATCACACTATGGTGGTCCAGGCAGTATTAGTTGCTAAAAAATTTCCACAATGTCTTAATTGTGTGCCAAGCTCGTAACTCAGATATTCATCTCTATGATCATATCATAGACATTTTATCATCTTGTCACGATGATCTTCAACTTCACTCTGAAATTACTTAAACCTTTCAATAATTTAGACTTGTGTTTCATCAAGTAAATATACTCAACATCTACTCAAATCATCTGTGAAGTAAGAACATAACGATATCCACTGCGTGCCTCAGCACTCATTGGACTGCACACATCAAAATGTATTACTTCCAACAAGTTGCTTTCTTGTTCCATCTTATTGAAAACGAGGCCTTTCAGTCATCTTGCCCATGTGGTATGATCTGCATGTCTCAAGTGATTCAAAATCCAGTGAGTCCAAATGATCCATCTGCATGGAGTTTCTTCTTGCATATCTACCAATAGACATGGTTCGCATGTCTCAATCTTTTCAAAAATGAATGAGTCCAAAGATCCATCAACATGGAGCTTCTTCATGCGTTTTATACCAACATGACTCAAATGGCGGTGCCACAAGTACGTGGTACTATCATTACTATCTTATATCTTTTGGCATGAACATGTGTATCACTACGATCAAGATTCAATAAACCATTCATTTTAGGTGCAAGACCATTGAAGGTATTATTCAAATAAACAAAGTAACCATTATTCTCCTTAAATGAATAACCGTGTGGCGATAAACATAATCCAATCATGTCTATGCTCAATGCAAACACCAATTAACAATTATTTCGGTTTAACACCAATCCCGATGGTAGAGGGAGCGTGCGATGTTTGATCACATCAACCTTGGAAACACTTCCAACACATATCGTCATCTCACCTTTAGCTAGTCTTCGCAACCTTTTATTACGAGTTACTAACGCTTAGCAACCGAACCGGTATTTATTACCCTGGTGCTACTAGGAGTACTAGTAAAGGACACAATAATATGACGTATATCCCAAATACTTCTGTTGACCTTGCCAGCCTTCTCATCTACCAAGTATCTAGGGTAGTTCCGCTTCAGTGACCGTTCCCCTCCTTATAGAAGCACGTAGTCTCGGATTTGGTTCAACCTTGGGTTTCTTCACTAGAGCAGCAACTGATTTGCCGTCTCATGAAGTATCCCTTCTTTCCCTTCCCCTTCTTGAAACTAGTGGTTTAACCATCAACAATTGATGCTCCTACTTGATTTCTACTTTCGTGGTGTCAAACATCGCGAGTTGCTCAAGGATCATCATGTCTATCCCTGATATGTTATAGTTCATCACGAAGCTCCAATAGCTTGGTGGCAGTGACTATGGAGAACCATCACTATCTCATCTGGAAGATTAACTCCCACTCGATTCAAGCGATTGCAGTACTCAGACAATCTGAGCACATGCTCAACGATTGAGTTTTTCTCCCTTAGTTTGCAGGTTTAGGAAACTTGTCAGAGGTCTCATACCTCTTGACGTGGGCACTACTCTGAAGTTCCAATTTCAGTCTTTGGAACATCTCATATGTTCTGCGACGTTTTAAAAACGTCTTTGGTGCCACAATTCTAAACCGTTAGTATTACGTACTGAACTTTCGCGTAGTCATCAAAACGTGTATGTCAGATGTTTCCCAACATCTACAGATGATGCTCGAGGTTCAACGCACTGAGCGGTGCATTAAGGACATAACCCTTCTGTGCAGCAATGAGGACAATCCTCAGTTCACGGACCCAGTCCGCATAATTGCTACTGTCAACTCTCAACTAAATTTTCTCTAGGAACATATCTAAAACAGTAGAACCAAAGTGTGAGCTACGACATAATTTGCAAAGACCTGTTGACTATGTTCATGATAATTAAGTTCATCTAATCAAATTATTCAATGAACTCCCACTCAGACAGACATCCCTCTAGTCATCTAAGTGATACATGATCCAAGTCAACTAGGTCGTGTCAGATTAGTCATCATCGGTGAACATCCTCATGTTGATCATATCTTCTATATGACTCATGTTCGACCTTTCGGTCTTCCGTGTTCTGAGGCCATGTCTGTACATGCTAGGCTCTTCAAGTCAACCTAAGTGTATTGCGTGTGTAAATCTGGCTTACACCCGTTGTATTCGAATGTTAGAATCTATCACACCCGATCATCACGTGGTGCTTCGAAACAATGAACCTTCGCAATGGTGCACAGTTAGGGGGAACACTTTCTTGAAATCATTGCGAGGGATCATCTTATTTAAGCTACCGTCGTTCTTAAGCAAATAAGATGTAAAAACATGATAAACATCACATCAAATCAAAAATGACATGATAAGGCCAATATCATTTTGCTCCTTTTGATCTCCATCTTTGGGGCGCCATGATCATCATCGTCACCGGCATGACACCATGATCTCCATCATCGTGTCTTCCTGAAGTTGTCTCGCCAACTATTACTTCTACTACTACGACTAATGGTTAGCAATAAAGTAAAGTAATTACATGACGTTTATGTTGACACGTAGGTCATAAATAGATTAAGACAACTCCTATGGCTCCTGCCAGTTGTCATACTCATCGACATGCAAGTCGTGATTCCTATTACAAGAACATGATGAATCTCATACATCACATATATCATTCATCACATCCTTTTGGCCATATCACATCACATAGCATACCCTGCAAAAGCAAGTTAGACGTCCTCTAATTGTTGTTGCAAGTTTTACGTGGCTGCTATGGGTTTCTGGCAAGAACATTTCTTACCTACGCAAGACCACAACAGTGATATGCCAATTGCTATTTACCCTTCATAAGGACCCTGTTCATCGAATCCCATCCGTATAAAGTGGGAGAGACAGACACCCGCCAGCCACCTTATGCATCAAGTGCATGTCAGTCGGTGGAACCTGTCTCACGTAAGTGTACGTTTAAGGTCGGTCTGGGCTGCTTCATCCCACAATGCCGCCGAATCAAGATAAGACTAGTAACAGCAAGCAAATTGAACAACTCATCGCCCACAACTACTTTGTGTTCTACTCGTGCATAGAATCTACGCATAGACCTAGCTCATGATGCCACTGTTGGGGATCGTAGCAGAAATTTAAAATTTTCTACGCATCACCAAGATCAATCTATGGAGTAATCTAGCAATGAGGGGAAGGGGAGTGCATCTACATACCCTTGTAGATCGCTAAGCGGAAGCGTTACTAGAACGCAGATGAGGTAGTCGTACTTGTAGCGATTCAGATCGCGGTCGATTCCGATCTAAGCGCCAAACAACGGCGCCTCCGTGTTCAACACACGTGCAGCCCGGTGACGTTTCCCATGCCTTGATCCAGCAAGGAGAGAGGGAGAGGTTGGGGAACACTCCGTCCAGCAACAGCACGACGGCGTGGTGTTGGTGGAGGAGCGCGGTACTCCAGCAGGGCTTCGCCAAGCACTACGAGAGACGAGGAGGGGGAGATGTAGGGCTATGCCTTGGGAGAGAGAGAGAGACTCGTGTGTTGTGCAGCCCCAAAACCTCCACTATATATAGGGGCAAGGGCAAGGGGAAGCGCCCTAGGGTTTCCCCTAGGGGGGGTGACGGCCAGGGCAGATGGGATGTCCCCCTTGGGTGACTTGGCCCCCAAGCCAGGAGGTGGGAAACCCTAGATGGGGCACCCCAAACCCCCTGGTCACGTGGGAATAGGTGAGGCGGGTGCACAACCCCTTAGTGGGCTGGTTTGCCCCCTTCCCTTGGCCCATGAAGCCCCCCAACACTTGCTGGGGCTCCCGAAACACCTTTCAATCATGCTGGTCATCACCCGGTACCTCCGGAACACTTCCTGACTCCAAAACCCTTCGTCCCATGTATCAATCTTCACCTCCGGACCATTACGAACTCCTCATGACATTCGGGATCTCATCCAGGACTCCGAACAACATTCGGTAACCGCGTACATACTTTCCCTATAACCCTAGCGTCATCGAACCTTAAGTGTGTAGACCCTACGGACTCGGGAATCATGCAGACATGATCGAGACATCTCTCTAGTCAATAACCAACAGCGGGATCTAGATACCCATGTTGTCTCCCACATGTTCCACGATGATCTCATCGGATGAACCACGATGTCAAGGATTCAGTCAATCCCGTATACAATTCCCTTTGTCTACCGGTATAGTACTTTCCCGAGATTCGATCGTCGGTATCCCGATACCTTGTTCAATCTCGTTACCGGCAAGTCTCTTTACTCGTTCCGTAACACATCATCCCATGATCAACTTCTTGGTCACATTGTGCACATTATGATGATGTCCTACCGAGTGTCCCAGAGATACCTCTCCGTTTACACGGAGTGACAAATCCCAGTGTCGATTCGTGCCAACCCAACAGACACTTTCGGAGATACCCGTAGTGCACCTTTATAGCCACCCAGTTACGTTGTGGCGTTTGGTACACCCAAAGCATTCCTACGGTATCCGGGAGTTGCACAATCTCATGGTCTAAGGAAATGATACTTGACATTAGAAAAGCTTTAGCAGATGAACTAGACGATCTTGTGCTAGGCTTAGGATTGGGTCTTGTCCATCACATCATTCTCCTAATGATGTGATCCCGTTATTGAAAGTGCAACTATCCCTAGGTGGTTTTGGTAATTCATAACAACATATAGCTCATTGAGCTAATGCTATTTCAAGATAATTATTTCAGGAAAGCTCAATGATTGGCATGGCATGGATGTGAAAGTGGAACCCTCAAAATGCTAAGGACAAGAATTGGCTCAAGCTCAAAAGTTCAAGACTCTTCATTTTATATTTTAGTGATCCAAGATCACATTGAGTCTTTAGGAAAAGCCAATACTAGCAAGGAGGGATGAGGTGTTGCTTAATGAGCCTCTTGCTTTATGTGCTTAGTGATATACTCCAAAATCCTCAACTACTTTCCCATATCCACAAATGACCTAAACCCTAAGCCAAACTCGGTCATACCGATTCTGTCAATCCGGCGCCACCGAGTTTCACTTGTCATTTGCCACTGCCAAACCCTAGCAATTCGGTCCTACCGATAAGGTTCTCGGTCTCACCGAGATGGGCTTGCAAACTCTCTGTTTCCCTCTCGTAACTTCTCGGTCTCACCGAAAAGAGCGAATCGGTCCCACCGAGAATGCAAGGTAAACTCTATGTTTCCTTCTTGTAACTTTTCGGTCTCACCGAAAGAGCAAGTCGGTCCCACCGAGTTTGCCTGACCAACTCTTTGGTTAGCTAATTGCCGAATTCAGTCTCACCGAGTTTATGCGATCGGTCTCACCAAGATTACGTTATGCCCAAACCCTAACCGAATCGGTCCTACTGAGTTGCATCTCAGTCCCACCGAGATTCCTAACGGTCACTAGGTTTACCATTTCGGTCAGACCGAGTTTGATGATTCGGTCCCACCGAGATTGGAAAACTGTGTGTAACGGTTGGATTTTGTGTGGAGGCTATATATACCCCTCCACCACCTCTTCATTCGAAGAGAGAGCCATCAGAACACAAACATCATTCCTACTCATATGTTCTGAGAAAGAACCACCTACTCATGTGTTGAGACCAAGATATTCCATTCCTATCATATGAATCTTGATCTCTAGCCTTCCCCAAGTTGCTTTCCACTCAAATCTTCTTTCCACCAGATCCAAGTCCTATGAGAGAGAGTTGAGTGTTGGGGAGACTATCGTTTGAAGCAGAAGAGCAAGGAGTTCATCATCAACACACCATTTGTTACTTCTTGGAGAGTGGTGTCTCCTAGATTGGCTAGGTGTCACTTGGGAGCCTCCGACAAGATTGTGGAGTTGAACCAAGGAGTTTGTAAGGGCAAGGAGATCGCCTACTTCGTGAAGATCTACCGCTAGTGAGACAAGTCCTTCGTGGGCGATGGCCATGGTGGAATAGACAAGGTTGCTTCTTCATGGACCCTTTGTGGGTGGAGCCCTCCGTGGACTCGCGCAACCGTTACCCTCCGTGGGTTGAAGTCTCCATCAATGTGGATGTAGGATAGCACCACCTATCTGAACCACGGGAAAACATCCGTGTCTCCAATTGCGTTTGAATCCTCCAAACCCTTCCCTTTACATTCTTGCAAGTTGCATACTTTACTTTCCGCTGCCAATAAACTCTTTGCATGCTTGCTTGAATTGTGTGATGATTGCTTGACTTGCTCTAAGATAGCTAAAATCTGCTAAGAACTAAAATTGGGAAAAGGCTAAGTTTTTATTGGTCAAGTAGTCTAATCACCCCCCCCTCTAGACATACTTTCGATCCTATAGTTATCAATGACATCCAATGTCCATGGTCAGGAAACCATGACCATCTGTTGATCAATGATCTAGTCAACTAGAGGCTTACTAGGGACATGTTGTGGTCTATGTATTCACACATGTATTACGGTTTCCGGTTAATACAGTTATAGCATGAACAATAGACAATTATCATGAACAAGGAAATACAATAATAACCATTTTATTATTGCCTCTAGGGCATATTTCCAATAGTGTTGGCCCCGGGCCAACGATGTCAGCGTGGGTGAGGGAGTCCTGGACTAAGGGGTCCTCGGGCGTCTGGCCTGTTATCCATGGGCTGGACTGATGGGCTATGTAGACATGAAGACCAAAGATTGCACCGTGTCCGGATTGGACTCTACTTGGTGTGGAAGGCAAGCTTGGCGACCGAAGATTCCTTTTTATGTAACCGACTCCATGTAAACCCTAGATCCCCTCGGTTTCTATATAAACTGAAGGGGGTAGTCTAGAAAGGACACCACATATACTCATTACCATATTCATAGGCTAGATTTCTAGGGTTTAGCCATTACGATCTCTTGGTAGATCAACTCTTGTAATACTCATATTCATCAAGATCAATCAAGCAGGAAGTAGGGTATTACCTCCACAGAGAGGGCCCGAACCTGGGTAAACATCGTGTCCCCTGTCTCCTGTTACCATCGATCCTAGACGCACAGTTCGGGACCCCCTACCCGAGATCCACCGGTTTTGACACTTTCATTGGTGCTTTCATTGAGAGTTCCATTGTGCCGTCGATGAAAGCCTTGATGGCCCGCCTTGTCGTTAAAGACAACTTTACCGCGGGGTAGTTTTGGCCCCGGGCCAAACCCTCCGGCTAGGCGATTTTATTATGATCGCCCGTTCGGCTGCGGAGCCGACGATGACCTCTCGGGCCATCGAAAATCCCCTTCGCATCAACTCCAACCACTCCAAGTAGATGGATCCGGTCAAGTTTTCTTCCTTAAACGAGCTCCAAGATCGCATTGCCACTTTAGGAATCGCCATGGATTACGATCAGATCGGGCCTAAAACCGATCAGGGAGAAACTGAAGCTCCACTTATCACCAACCAGATCGCGGCAGTCCTGGAGCAGGACGGCGAGTCTTCTTCTATATCGAAGATGGACTATGTTCGGGTCGCCGTTCATAAATAGCCGGATACTCACCCGTGAAAGGACGCAACCAGCCCTTCGAACATAGCATCGAACGGCGGCTCCAAACAATCAGAAAGATGTTCCGGAACTCGGAATGTCTAGTCCGGAAGGTCGTCGGACCGCGGACAACCGGTTAGGTCGGGGTTCGGATTTAATTCCACCCACCCACCCGGACATAGAGGCTCTCATGAGCATAAAACAGCAATCCCAGGAGAAGGTCCACCACTTTTGGGCCAGATTCCTCCTTGTCAAGGACAAGGTAAAAGATTGCCATGACAAGGATGCAATATCAGCATTCTGCAAAAACTGTGCGGACGAAGGAATCCTCAACGCCATCAATCAACGTCGCATACTCAAATTTGCTGACTTAGCAACAATCATACAAAAATACTGCCTGATGGAAAGTGCATGGGAAACTCGGGGAGCTAGCCGGGAACCACCAGCCGCAACCCAACTTCCCCTTCAAGGGAAAAGGGCATACCCTCGGGCACGCACAGTCGAATAGTCAAAAAACACAAAGCCACTATACGACACGACACCGTTCTTGAAGGGTGGCTCGACGGCCCATGTGAAATACATACAACAACAAATATCATAGCAACCCCCAGCCTTAGAGCATGTTGGATACTACGACAGGTAGCCAAGAGCGGCGAGGACATCCTTATCAAGGACGCCCCAGAACAACATCCCCAGAAGACGACGACCCAAGATTATTGATAGTCTTCGAGACATTCGCTTCAAATAACAAGCGCAAAAGGGCACTTCGCGAGCTCAACGAAGTCTGCCAAATTTATGTAATAAACCCATGGAACGACACGGCAATAACATTCAACGCCGATGACGAACCCAAGTACAGAACAGTACGAGCACCAGCCGCATTAGTCCTCAGCCCCATTGTGGAGGGGTTTTGACTCACCAAGGTCCTCATGGACTGCGGCAGCGGACTAAATCTCATTTACGAGGACACACTCCATAAAATGGAAATAGACAGGAGCCGCATCAAACAAAGTAACACAACCTTCCGGGGAATTATTCCTAGTCGGGAGGCGCGGTGCGTGGGTAAAATCACACTTGACGTGGTATTCGGATCCCCGGAGAACTATCGGTCCGAAGAAATAACCTTCCAAGTGGCCCCTTTCAGCAGCGGATACCACGCCCTATTGGGGCGGGAAGCTTTTACACGCTTCCAGGATATACCTCACTACGGATATATGAAGCTCAAAATGCCCGAACCAAACGGTATAATCACTCTCATTAGTGATCCGGACATAGCACTCCGCGCTGAAAACAAAACCGCATCCCTGGCCCTGGAGGCGCTATCCGACGCCCTCGCGGCCGAAGAATTAACCGCACTACACTCCACAGTGGACAAGGACAATGTGATCCTCGACAAATGCTCCAAATCCACCTAGTTTAAACTGGCAGAAGAAATAATCAAATTCCAGGTCCACCGAACGGACCCCAAGAAGACGGCATCCATCGGAGCTCAACTAAACCCAACAGTTGACGCCGCACCACGAGAATTCCTACGCGAAAACTGGGACATATTTGCCTGGCACCCTTCGGATATGCCAGGGATCCCATGCAAGCTGGCCGAACATAACCTCAATATATTAAAGGGGTTTAAACCAGTTAAGCAGGCACTGCAGCGCTTTTCCGAACCCAAGCGACAAGCCATGGGGGAGGAGCTGGCCAAACTCATCGAGGCCAGATTCATTAGAGAAATCAAACATCCGGACTGGCTGGCAAACTTGGTGATGGTACCAAAGAAGGACAAATCCTGGCGCTTGTGCGTCAATTTCAAAGACCTCAACAAAGCCTGCCCTAAGGATCCTTCCCCCTCCCCCGCATTGATCAAATCATTGACGCCACCGTAGGACACGACTCACTGTGTTTCCTCGATGCATACTCCGGATACCATCAAATCAAAATGAAGGAATCCGATCAAGCTGCAACAGCATTTATTACCCCATACGGGCCATTCTGCTTCAATACCATGCCCTTCGGGCTCAAGAACGCCGGCGCCACATATCAACGCATGATTCAAACATGCCTGGAGAAATAGATTGGCAAAACAGTAGAAGCTTACGTTGATGATGTCATCATCAAAACCAGGCACGTGGAAACACTAATAGACGACTTATGTCTTACATTCGACAACCTCAGGGCATATGAAATTAAGCTCAACCCGGAAAAGTGTGTCTTCGGTGTCCCGCTGGAAAACTGCTGGGCTTTATCATTTCCAATAGAGGAATCAAAGCAAACCCAGCCAAAATCCGAGCTTTGTCACAATTGGCTAAGCCAACAGACCTTAAGCAAGTTCAAAAACTTGCAGGTTGCGTCGTAGCTCTAAGCCGCTTTATCTCCAGATTAGGAGAAAAGGCACCGCCTCTCTATCGCCTTCTACGGCGAACCGACCACTTCGAGTGGACGGACACGGCAACAGCCGGATTGGAAGAAATAAAAATCCTTCTTGCGAGCAATCCAATCCTGGCCGCACCTAATTCCAGCGAACCGATGTTATTATACATATCGGCAACACATCAGGTGGTGAGCGTCGTACTCGTTGTTGAACGAGAATAGGACGGACATAAATTCCCGCTTCAGAAGCCAGTATACTACGTATCTACTGTCCTTACACCATGCAAATCCCGGTACCCTAATTATCAAAAAAATAGCATACGCAGTCTTTATGGCATCCCGGAAGCTCCGTCACTACTTCCAGGAGTGTTCGATCATGGTGGCCTCCGAAGTACCACTCAACGACATTATAAATAACCGCGATGCTACGGGCCGGATTGCCAAATGGGCCATTGAGCTCCTGCCATTTGACATTACATACAAACCACGTCGAGCTATCAAATCCTAGGTACTGGCCGACTTCATCACCGAATGGACAAAGGCCGAACTCACTAAAGAGTACGACACATACTCCAATTGGGTCATGCACTTCGACGGCTCCAAAATGCGGGCATGGTTAGGAGCGGGTGTTGTCTTAATGTCCCCTACCAGAGACATCGTCCAGTATGTTCTCCAAATACTATACACAGACTCCAATAATGCAGCCGAATACGAGGCCTTATTGCATGGTCTCCGGATGGCTATCTCCATGGGCATACAACTGTCGGATTTCGGGTTCCGGCAGACCCTTGAGGTTCGAACACTGGGGTGCACGCGGAGATCTCTCCCCTACCGATCTACATCCAATCTCCTCGCGTGATCTAAGCTGGAAACAATGAACAACACAAGGGACATGAGGTTCATACTGGTTCGGGCCACCGTCATGGTGTAATACCCTACTCAAGTGTGTGGTGTGGTGGATTGCCTCAGGGGCTGATGATGAACAGTACAAGGGAAGAACAGCCTCGCGAGAGGTGTTCTTGAGCTGATGTGATGAACTACTTTGGTGAGTTCAGTCAGGATGCCTTACCAGAGCGATGAGGAGACTGGGAAGTAAAAAGAATTCCTAAGCTCTCCGATATATAATTCCTAAGGACTCAAAACATTTTTCTAGACACAACTCGGCTGCTAGAAACGATCAAGCAATGGGGCTCCTAAGGTCGGGGAAGGCTCTGATTACCAACTTGTAACACCCTCGATGCGACTATATCTCCCACGTGTCGAGGCACGACTTAGAGGCATAATCGCATTGAAGGTATAAGTCGCAAGTGAGGCAATCTTCACACAACCCATGTACATATAAATATAAAGGGGGAATAATAATAATAGTTGGCTTACACTCGCCACGTCACATCAAGGTACATAAATAGCATACATCATACAAACACTCATGGCCCGACTACGGCGCCAAAATAGAAAAGACCCCCCAACATGCGACTAAACCCTGAATCGAACCCCGAGCAGGCACCACTACTGATCATCAGGAAAAGAAACATAGTATCGCTGAGAGTCCTCGTCGTACTCCCACTTCAGCTCAAACGCGCCATCCGGAGGAGTATCATCGGTCCCTGCATCTGGTATAATAGTAATCTGTGAGCCACAAGGACTCAGCAATCTCGCACCCTCGCGATCAAGACTATATAAGCTTAATAGGTAAGGAAGGGGTAATGTGAGTGGAGCTGCAGCAAGCGACTAGCATATATGGTGGCTAACTTATTCGCAAAAGAGAGCGAGAAGAGAAGGCAAAGCACGAGCGGTAACTAAGTAGAACAGACTACGCAAGCATAACTCCAACGCCGTGTCCACTTCCCGGACTCCGCCGAGAAGAGGCCATCACGGCCACACACGCAGTTGATTCATTTTAATTCATTAAGTTCAAGTTTTCTACAACCGGACATTAACAAATTCCCATCTGCCCATAACCGCGGGCACGGCTTTCGAAAGATCAATCCCTGCAGGGGGGGTCCCAACTTAGCCCATAACAAGCTCTCACGGTCAACGAAGGAATAGACCTCCACCCAGGACTCACCGATCAGACTCGGTATCCCGGTACAACAAGATGATTCGACAGGTCAAAACTAGTCCAGCAACACCGCCCGAATGTGCCGACAAATCCCGATAGGAGCTGCACATATCTCTTTCTCAGGGCACGCTCGGATAGGTCAAGCTACGAGTAAAACCAACCCTCGGGTTTCCCCGAGGTGGCCCCGCAGGCTGCCTGGTTCGGACCAACACTCAGAGGAGCACTGGCCCGTGGGGGCTAAAATAAAGATGACCCTCGGGCTCCGGAAACCCAAGGGAAAGGAAAGGGTAGGTGTCAAATGGTAAAACCAATGTGGGGCATTGCTGGAAAAGCTTTAATCAAGGCGAACTATCAAGGGGTTCCCATTATAGCCCAACCGCGTAAGGGACGCAACAAACCGGGAACATAACACCGATATGACGGAAACTAGGGCGGCAAGAGTGGAACAAAACACTAGGCGAGAGGCCAAGCCTTCCACCCTTTACCAAGTATATAGATGAGTAAGATAACATAGCAATATAGTGATATCCCAACAAGTAAATAAATGTTCCAACAAGGAACGGCTCCCATCTTCACCTGCAACTAACAACGCTATAAGAAGGGCTGAGCAAAGCGGTAACATAGCCAATCAATGGTTTGCTAGGACAAAGGTGGGTTAGAGGCTCAATCATGGCAATTGGGAGGCTGACAAGCAAGTGGTAGGCATCGTAGCATTGGCAAAGCAAAAGAGCGAGCAAACTAGCATAGCGAAGATAGTAGTGATTTCAAGGGTGTGATCATCTTGCCTGCACAGTTGTCAGAATTGACTGGATCCTCAAAAGCAAACTCAACGGGCTCCTCGTTAGCGAACTCGTCTCCCGGCTCTACCCAACAACACAAACAAGCAACAAGGATACAATCAACCACGTGCAAGGGCAAACAATAAGATGCAAAGATGATATGCTATGCGGGATGCGATGCGGGATGCAAGAATGCAACATGTAACAGGAAATGCATGAACCTGGCCTCAACATGGAAATCCAAGTGTGCCACTGGATAGAGGGGAAGAAATCCCCTGAAAACGATATAAAGATCATGGCAATCGGAGCTACGGTTAAGAAATGGCAAGCGTTTTACTAAACGAACCGATCTGCAATTTACAGCAACATGCCTCCTAAATGCAACAAAATGAACATGCTACAGCCACCCAACATGAAAACAAATTAAATGGCAGTGATGTACTCATCAAGCTTAACAAATCATCATGACTGAGGCATGGGCAAATTCATCCATTAAGGGCTTCAAACAAGCATGGCAAAACTGAATAAGCAAAACAGATTTCAGACTTAGCGAAATTAACGCTAGTCTGGAATCTCAGACCACAATGCCCTCTTCGGAGCAGCAAAACAACATGAAGGAAAACCTGAACATGGCAAGTAAGAGCATGGCATGGAGCTACTCAACAAGCTTAACAAAACACCCAAAATGACCTGGGGTCAAAAGGGTTCACAAGATACTCTACCGAGCACACGAACATCGATGAAACACAATCAGTTTTCAGACTTAGTGAAAACTGGGACATGCTGAAATAATAACTCACGGAGGCATATAAACGAGCTCGATGCTCTCACTACGGTGCAAGTCATGGCAAGGCAAGCATATATCCATTAAGAAGGCACAAAATTCTTGCTAGACATGGCAAGAACAATGGCACAGCATGCATGGATCACTAGCAATCACTCCGGCAAAATCGCAAAAGAGTTAACGATCTGCCCAAAACAGCAACTATCCAAAAGTTGAGCTTGATTGAGTCAACCTCGGGTGCTCCAACATAACAAGTAAAGACAAGGATGGATTAAGCACAACAAGCATAACAAATCACTCTTACTGATCATCCTCAAAAGAGGCACGGATCACTAGGAAACAAGCCGAACATATAGCATCGTGAACTAAAACGGCTCAGACTTAGTGAAAATCACTAAGTCCCTGAAATCTGAAATCTCAGGTAGCCCTCTTCGCAAGCTTGCACAAGACAACAAACACTTCCTAAAAATACATGGAAGGCACCCCTGGAAAGAAGACAACATGATTAACAATTCATCCCAAAGGGGCACAGACATATCATGCACAGATTAAATATGGCAAAAATGACAAAAGTGCATGTTGGACTAACGGATCTGCAAATTAACTCAACATGCCTCCTTCCAACACCATTTTGGGAAACCAGATGACCTCAAATGCAAATGATGCAATGGAATGAAATGATGTACTCGTCGAGACGAAGAATTTGACATATCATACGCCCAAATCGGAGCTACGGATGCAAAGATATGGCAGGTCAAACATGAGCATATGGGGTAGAAATTCCTGGGACTTAGAAAAAAAAGGCACCCTAGGGTTTACTGTAGCAGCGCGGATCTGGATCGGGGCGGCACTGTAGCTCGGCGCAGCCGAGCCCGGCGATGGCGGCGGTGGCGGATCCCGCCGGATCCGGCGACGGCGAGGCGGCCGGCGATGAGGGAAGCCGCGGGGGAGGGCCGGCGAGCCCCGGCCGGGCCGGGCGAGGCCGGCGACGAGGCGCGGCCGGACGGCGAGGGGAGCCGCGCCCGCGGCGGCCGGAGTTGTGGACGGGGGAGGGCCGGCGAGGTGCGGCCCGCGGCGGCCGGCGGCGGCGCGCGGTGGCTCCGGCCACCGGAGCCCAAGGAGGCAGCGGCGGGTGGAGGCGCGGGGGCGCAGCCCGGGTAGGCGGCGGCGGGGGCCGGCCTCGGGCCTGGCGGGCCCGCGCGGGCTGCGTCGGCGGGAGGCCACGTGGCGGCGTGGGAGTGGCGGCGGCGGAGACGTCCGGCGCGGACCGGACACGTCCGGCGCGTCGGAGGGAAAATTAGGGTTTTCGGGGGGAGGAAGAGATCCGAAAACGGGGGGATGTATATATAGGCATAGAGGGAGCTAGGAGAGTCCAAATGAGGTGTGGTTTTCGCCCACATGATCGTGATCGAACGACCGAGACGATGGAGCTGAGTTTGGTGGGTTTTGGGCCAAAATGGAGGGGTGTTGGGCTGCACACACATGAGGCCTTTTCGGTCCCTCGGTTAACCGTTGGAGTATCAAACGAAGTCCAAATGACCCGAAACTTGACAGGCGGTCTACCGGTAGTAAACCAAGGCCGCATGGCAAGTCTCGGTCCAATCCGGAAATGTTTAATCCCCACACACGAAAGAAAGCTAGAAATGGCCACCGGAGGAGAACGAAGCGCCGGAATGCAAAACGGACAACGGGAAAAATGCTCGAATGCATGAGATGAACATGTATGCGAATGCAATGCACGTGACGACATGATATGAGATGCACGAAAAACGAAACAACACACGGAGGCAAAGACCCGAACCCGAGAATTAAATATAACTTAATGCCGGAAACGGCAAGAGTCGGAGTACAATTGAGGAAGGTTACATGTGGGGCGTTACAACACTCCACCACTACGAAAAGATCTCGTCCCGAGATCTAGGACTGAAAGAACTCTGGGTACTCAGAACGGAGGTGATCCTCGCGTTTCCAGGT
Source organism: Triticum monococcum (assembly GCA_034509565.1). Classification (NCBI taxonomy): domain Eukaryota; kingdom Viridiplantae; phylum Streptophyta; class Magnoliopsida; order Poales; family Poaceae; genus Triticum; species Triticum monococcum. The sequence continues at coordinate 32,045,549 of CM067844.1, forward strand.
AGCTTCACGGTCGGAATGGTGTGACCACTTGACTTTGAGAAACTTGATTGACTTGTTGCGAGTTTTGCGTTCAGTCTCTTCAAGGATTGCAACTGGGTGCTCACGGTAGAAGAGATCTTCTTGGAGCTCAATGTCCTCGAAGTTGACGGTGCGCTCAGGCGTCTTGAAGCACTTACGGAATTGCGAGACGTGGAACACATCATGAACATTGGCAAAGGTTGCTGGAAGCTCGAGTTGATAGGCGAGGTCGCCTCTCTTGCTGACGATCTTGAAAGGCCCGACGTATCTGGGGGCAAGCTTCCCTTTGATACCGAAGCGACGAGTCCCTTTCATTGGAGAGACGCGGAGGTAGACATGATCTCCGATCTCGAAAGCCAAATCACGGTGCTTGCTGTCGTAATAGCTCTTCTGACGAGACTGGGCTGCTTTGAGGTTATCACGAATGACCTTGCACATTTCTTCTGCTTCTGTGATCAGGTCATTACCCAGCAGCTGACGTTCGCCGGTTTCAGACCAGTTGAGAGGTGTACGGCACTTCCTACCGTACAGAATTTCAAACGGGGCCTTGCCGGAACTTGCTTGGAAGCTGTTGTTGTATGAGAATTCAGCATAAGGAAGGCAATCCTCCCACTTCATGCCGAAGGAGATAACACAAGCCCTGAGCATATCTTCAAGAATCTGGTTGACACGCTCGACTTGACCGCTTGTTTGAGGATGGAAAGCAGTGCTGAAGCGAATGTTGGTGCCCATGGCCTTCTGAAAAGAATCCCAAAACTTGGAGGTAAAGATGCTGCCACGGTCTGAAGATATCACTTGAGGAATACCGTGCAGAGAGACAATGCGGGAGGTGTAGAGCTCCGCCAATTGAGCTGCAGTGATTGACTCTTTGATAGGCAGGAAATGAGCCACTTTGGTCAGCTTGTCGATGACAACGAATATAGCATCATTGCCACGCTTGGACTTAGGAAACCCAGTCACGAAGTCCATTTTAATGTGGTCAAACTTCCATTCTGGAATGGCGAGAGGTTGGAGGAGACCTGCTGGCCTTTGGTGTTCTGCTTTCACTCTTCTGCAGACATCACATTCATTCACGAACTGAGCGATCTCGCGCTTCATTCGAGTCCACCAATAAGTTTGCTTCAGGTCTTGATACATCTTCATGCTCCCAGGGTGGATGGAGAGGAGAGAGTTATGAGCCTCATTCATGATCACTTTACGAAGTTCACCTTTGGGCACAACAATTCGATCCTCGAAGAAGAGAGTGTCCTTGTCATCAAGCCGGTAGCACTTGTACTTGGACTGACTCTTTGCAATACCGATCTTCACCTTTTTCACCATAGCATCAAGAAGCTGGGCTTGGCGAATCTGGTCTTCCAAGGTAGGAGAAACTTGAAGGTTGGCGAGGAAACCTTGAGGAACAACTTGCAGATTAAGTTTGCGGAAGGCTTCACAAAGCTCGGGTTGATAAGGCTTGAGAATCAGACTGTTGCAATATGCTTTTCTGCTCAAAGCGTCAGTAATCACATTAGCCTTGCCTGGAGTATACTCGATACTCGGATTGTACTCTTGAATCATTTCGACCCATCGATTCTGCATGAGGTTGAGATTAGGCTGAGTGAAGATGTACTTGAGACTTTTGTGATCAGTGAAAATGTCCACTTTCCTTCCCAAGAGAAGATGTCTCCAAGTCAACAATGCGTGCACAACTGCCGCCAACTCGAGATCATGAGTGGGGTAGTTCTTCTCATTTGGCTTCAACTGGCGAGAGGTATAAGCAACAACTTTCTTCTCTTGCATCAGTACTGCACCGAGACCTTGGAGAGAGGCATCACAAAAAACCTCGTACGGCTTGGTTTCATCAGGCGGAGTTAGAACTGGAGCAGTGATCAATTTCTCTTTCAAAGCGTTGAAAGCAACATCACACTCCGGAGACCAAACGTACTTGACGTGCTTCTGAAGAAGATTTGAGAGAGGCTTCGCGATCTTGGAGAAGTTTTCAACGAATCTTCGGCAATAACTTGCAAGACCGAGGAAGCTACGGAGTTGCTTCACATTCTGAGGAGGTTCCCAATTAACAATTGCAGACACCTTCTCAGGATCCACGGAAATGCCCTTGGCAGAGATAATATGACCAAGATAAAGAACCTCATCGAGCCAAAACTCACACTTGGAGAACTTGGCATAGAATTTATGTTCCCTTAGCTTGTCAAGAACCAAACGCAAGTGTTTGGCATGATCTTCCTTGTTCTTCGAGAAAACCAGGATATCATCGAGATAGACCAACACAAAGTCGTTGGTGTAGGGGTTGAAGATGAAGTTCATCATGCGAGAGAACGTCGGAGGAGCATTAGCGAGGCCAAAAGACATAACTGTGTATTCATATGACCCATAGCTTGTTCTGAACGCCGTCTTTGGAATATCTTGTTCACGAATGCGAATTTGATGATAACCCATACGGAGATCAAGCTTGGAGAATACTTGGGCACCCTTGAGTTGTTCGAATAGCTCATTAATGTTGGGAAGTGGATATTTGTTCTTGATGGTCTTCTTGTTCAATGGACGGTAATCAACACAAAGTCGGTCCATTCCATCCTTCTTCTTCACAAAAAGAACACCACAACCCCACGGAGAAGTACTAGGCCGAATGAGACCCATACTTTCTTGCTTATCGAGCTGTTTCTTCAAATCCTTCAACTCTTCGGGGCCGAGCTTGTAAGGCCGCTTGCACACCGGTTCCGTACCGGGCTCAAGTTCAATAACGAATTCAACAGGCCGGTTAGGAGGCATGCCTGGGAGTTCTTCAGGGAAGACATCTTGATACTCACAAACAACCGGAATCTGCGAAATAGCATCCAATTCACCCTTCCCATTGAGAGAGAACAACCGGATGGTATTATCCCGAGCAGCAAAGACAATCACTTCCTCAGACGAATGAGTCAGTTGAATCTGCTTGGCTGCGCAATCCAGCTGAGCTTTATGTTTAGAGAGCCAGTCCATCCCAAGAATGAGGTCGATATCGGAATTGCTAAGAACCATAGGAGAAGCCAAGAACTTGAATTCACCCAACATGATGGAAACATCTGGCACCTCCAGACTTGCACTCAATCGTTTGCCAGGAGAAACAATATCCATTTGTTTACCCAAATGCGAAGAAACGAACTCGTGCTTGGTAAAAAATGGCTTAGACATGAAACAATGCGATGCACCTGAATCAAAAAGAACTCTTGCAGGAATATCATTAACAGGAAGGTTACCCATGATCACATCTGACGAATCCTCTGCTTGAGCTGCATTCACCATATTGACCTTGGCGTGCTTGGGATTGTGCTTGACCACAGCTGTACTTGCCGATCTGACAGGAGGAGGAGGAGGAAGACGCCTCTGGTTGAAACACTTGTTAGCGTAGTGACCCTTCTGTTGGCACTTGTTGCACGTGACCTCTGAGAGCGGACGGTGGTACGGAGCACTCGATCTTGGAGCTTGAGACGAAGTCTTGTTCTGAAAGCCTGGGTTGGGCGGGTGGGAAGAACCACTGCCACCTTTGCTCTTCTGCTGAAACGGCTGACGGAACGGAGGAGGAGGAAGCCAATACTTCTGCTGCTTGGTCACTTGAGTAGAGGACGAAGACGAAGTGTCTCTGACTCGCTTCCTGGAAGCATCACACCTGAGCTGAGCAGCCTCTTGCTTCAGTGCCATGTTGTAGAACTCATCGTATCTCAGCGGCTCGAAGAGGACAAGAGCGAGCTGAATTTCTTCACGAAGACCACCCCTGAACTGATAGATCATGCTCTTCTCATCAGGAACATCCTGCTTGGCAAAACGGGCGAGCTTCTGGAACAACTTGTTGTAGTCATAGACAGACAAAGAGCCTTGCTTCAGATTGCGGAATTCTTCACGTTTGCTTCCAGTCACACTTTGTGGAATGTGATGAGCGCGGAAATCACGACGGAAATCATCCCAAGTGATCAAACGTCCACCTCTGGAATCCCGGTACTGCTGAAACCACTCTGCGGCCTGATCCTTGAGCTGGAAAGACGCGAACTTGACGAAATCTTCAGGTCTGACATTGCTACATTCAAAATGCTTGCCCAGATCGACTAACCAATCATCAGCATCGGTAGCCTCAACGCAGTTACTGAACGTCTTTGGACCATTTGCGAGGAACTGATTCAGAGTTGCAAGCTGGTTCTAGTTGCTGCCTTGATTCGCTTGACTGCTTTGATTCCGCTCTTGGATGATTTGCATGATCAGCTGAGTATTTGCATTAGTAGCAGCCATCACAGCCTGCCATGCTTCCGGAGGAGGCGGAGGTGGCGGAGGATCTGGGTTCGGAGTCGTGCGCGTTGGAGGAGCCATCCTGAAGAGGTTGACCACCATTAGCACACAAATAGAGAAATATAGAAGGTGAATCCAACGGAATGAAAATTGCAACATAAAGTCCTCACATCCGAACAAAATGAACGAATGCACTTCTCTTGAAGTGGTCACATATTCCTAAATTGCGAAGCCACGAAGAATCAGGTAGAATAGGTACATCAACGAGGGATGGAATCAACATATAACGTCGGAGAAGAACGAATACCACAACTCGAAATAAAACCAAGGGTTGGCTTGCGGAATAAGCCGGAACAAACACATGATAGAAATTTCGTCCGAAGTGTTCGTGGTAGGACCTACACGGGCTCGACCGTACAGCACCATCATGTACAAGGCAGTGCACATGACATACGAAGCGTCCCCGAGTCAGCATAGCCAAGGACTCTTTAAGACACAACGAGGCCACTGTAAAATCGACCGTGAATAGGCGAACCACTAGACGTCGAACCCCAATTTCATATCACACATCTGTTGGAAAGATATCCTAAGGCTACTTGAATTCCCACCTATGAAATTCCCGAAATTTTCCAGTTATGCAATCAGGTGTTGAGGATACAGGGGAAGCATAATATCTCACCCAAGCTAGCAAATCCTACATCCAGCTGCATCCATCCTTCAACACATAACCAAGAAACCTTCGGAAACCATCTATCTCAACCTTCGAAAAGCATCCGTTATACAAGTTATGGCGATACTCCCGAACTCCCGCCCCAGTACTGGGTGGCGTCGAGGTTATCTCACCAACGAACTGCATAAAGGAGATTTTCGATGTCGCGCACATATCTCAAGTATGCCAGAATTGCAACGATAGAATTATGATGACAACACCTCAGAGCTCAACTCCCCGGGACACTTCCACTAAACCCCTGACAGGAGGCACCAAGACAGTATTCTCATCATAAGCCATCGGAACAAAACTAAGATACTCGCGTGATCCTAAAAAAAATTTAGTGAAATTTGAGAAGAGAAGAGTCAAAACTCTACGTCAGGATGCCTTACCAGAGCGATGAGGAGACTGGGAAGTAAAAAGAATTCCTAAGCTCTCCAATATATAATTCCTAAGGACTCAAAACATTTTTCTAGACACAACTCGGCTGCTAGAAACGATCAAGCAATGGGGCTCCTAAGGTCGGGGAAGGCTCTGATTACCAACTTGTAACACCCTCGATGCGACTATATCTCCCACGTGTCGAGGCACGACTTAGAGGCATAATCGCATTGAAGGTATAAGTCGCAAGTGAGGCAATCTTCACACAACCCATGTACATATAAATATAAAGGGGGAATAATAATAATAGTTGGCTTACACTCGCCATGTCACATCAAGGTACATAAATAGCATACATCATACAAACACTCATGGCCCGACTACGGTGCCAAAATAGAAAAGACCCCCCAACATGCGACTAAACCCTGAATCGAACCCCGAGCAGGCACCACTACTGATCATCAGGAAAAGAAACATAGTATCGCTGAGAGTCCTCGTCGTACTCCCACTTCAGCTCGAACGCGCCATCCGGAGGAGTATCATCGGTCCCTGCATCTGGTATAATAGTAATCTGTGAGCCACAAGGACTCAGCAATCTCGCACCCTCGCGATCAAGACTATATAAGCTTAATAGGTAAGGAAGGGGTAATGTGAGTGGAGCTGCAGCAAGCGACTAGCATATATGGTGGCTAACTTATTCGCAAAAGAGAGCGAGAAGAGAAGGCAAAGCACGAGCGGTAACTAAGTAGAACAGACTACGCAAGCATAACTCCAACGCCGTGTCCACTTCCCGGACTCCGCCGAGAAGAGGCCATCACGGCCACACACGCAGTTGATTCATTTTAATTCATTAAGTTCAAGTTTTCTACAACCGGACATTAACAAATTCCCATCTGCCCATAACCGCGGGCACGGCTTTCGAAAGATCAATCCCTGCAGGGGGGGTCCCAACTTAGCCCATAACAAGCTCTCACGGTCAACGAAGGAATAGACCTCCACCCAGGACTCACCGATCAGACTCGGTATCCCGGTACAACAAGATGATTCGACAGGTCAAAACTAGTCCAGCAACACCGCCCGAATGTGCCGACAAATCCCAATAGGAGCTGCACATATCTCTTTCTCAGGGCACGCTCGGATAGGTCAAGCTACGAGTAAAACCAACCCTCGGGTTTCCCCGAGGTGGCCCCGCAGGCTGCCTGGTTCGGACCAACACTCAGAGGAGCACTGGCCCGTGGGGGCTAAAATAAAGATGACCCTCGGGCTCCGGAAACCCAAGGGAAAGGAAAGGGTAGGTGTCAAATGGTAAAACCAATGTTGGGCATTGCTGGAAAAGCTTTAATCAAGGCGAACTATCAAGGGGTTCCCATTATAGCCCAACCGCGTAAGGGACGCAACAAACCGGGAACATAACACCGATATGACGGAAACTAGGGCGGCAAGAGTGGAACAAAACACTAGGCGAGAGGCCAAGCCTTCCACCCTTTACCAAGTATATAGATGAGTAAGATAACATAGCAATATAGTGATATCCCAACAAGTAAATAAATGTTCCAACAAGGAACGGCTCCCATCTTCACCTGCAACTAACAACGCTATAAGAAGGGCTGAGCAAAGCGGTAACATAGCCAATCAATGGTTTGCTAGGACAAAGGTGGATTAAAGGCTCAATCATGGCAATTGGGAGGCTGACAAGCAAGTGGTAGGCATCGTAGCATTGGCAAAGCAAAAGAGCGAGCAAACTAGCATAGCGAAGATAGTACTGATTTCAAGGGTGTGATCATCTTGCCTGCACAGTTGTCAGAATTGACTGGATCCTCAAAAGCAAACTCAACGGGCTCCTCGTTAGCGAACTCGTCTCCCGGCTCTACCCAACAACACAAACAAGCAACAAGGATACAATCAACCACGTGCAAGGGCAAACAATAAGATGCAAAGATGATATGCTATGCGGGATGCAAGAATGCAACATGTAACAGGAAATGCATGAACCTGGCCTCAACTTGGAAATCCAAGTGTGCCACTGGATAGAGGGAAAGAAATCCCCTGAAAACGATATAAAGATCATGGCAATCGGAGCTACGGTTAAGAAATGGCAAGCGTTTTACTAAACGAACCGATCTGCAATTTACAGCAACATGCCTCCTAAATGCAACAAAATGAACATGCTACAGCCACCCAACATGAAAACAAATTACATGGCAGTGATGTACTCATCAAGCTTAACAAATCATCATGACTGAGGCATGGGCAAATTCATCCATTAAGGGCTTCAAACAAGCATGGCAAAACTGAATAAGCAAAACAGATTTCAGACTTAGCGAAATTAACGCTAGTCTGGAATCTCAGACCACGATGCCCTCTTCGGAGCAGCAAAACAACATGAAGGAAAACCTGAACATGGCAAGTAAGACCATGGCATGGAGCTACTCAACAAGCTTAACAAAACACCAAAAATGACCTGGGGTCAAAAGGGTTCACAAGATACTCTACCGAGCACACGAACATCGATGAAACACAATCAGTTTTCAGACTTAGTGAAAACTGGGACATGCTGAAATAATAACTCACGGAGGCATATAAACGAGCTCGATGCTCTCACTACGGTGCAATTCATGGCAAGGCAAGCATATATCCATTAAGAAGGCACAAAATTCTTGCTAGACATGGCAAGAACAATGGCATAGCATGCATGGATCACTAGCAATCACTCCGGCAAAATCGCAAAAGAGTTAACGATCTGCCCAAAACAGCAACTATCCAAAAGTTGAGCTCGATTGAGTCAACCTCGGGTGCTCCAACATAACAAGTAAAGACAAGGATGGATTAAGCACAACAAGCATAACAAATCACTCTTACTGATCATCCTCAAAAGAGGCACGGATCACTAGGAAACAGGCCGAACATATAGCATCGTGAACTAAAACGGCTCAGACTTAGTGAAAATCACTAAGTCCCTGAAATCTGAAATCTCAGGTAGCCCTCTTCGCAAGCTTGCACAAGACAACACACACCTCCTAAAAATACATGGAAGGCACCCCTGGAAATAAGACAACATGCTTAACAATGCATCCCAAAGGGGCACAGACATATCATGCACAGATTAAATATGGCAAAAATGACAAAAGTGCATGTTGGACTAACGGATCTGCAAATTAACTCAACATGCCTCCTTCCAACACCATTTTGGGCAACCAGATGACCTCGAATGCAAATGATGCAATGGAATGAAATGATGTACTCGTCGAGACGAAGAATTTGACATATCATACGCCCAAATCGGAGCTACAGATGCAAAGATATAGCAGGTCAAACATGAGCATATGGGGTAGAAATTCCTGGGACTTAGAAAAAAAAAGGCACCCTAGGGTTTACTGTAGCAGCGCGGATCTGGATCGGGGCGGCACTGTAGCTCGGCGCAGCCGAGCCCGGCGATGGCGGCGGTGGCGGATCCCGCCGGATCCGGCGACGGCGAGGCGGCCGGCGACGAGGGAAGCCGCGGGGGAGGGCCGGCGAGCCCTGGCCGGGCCGGGCGAGGCCGGCGACGAGGCGCGGCCGGACGGCGAGGGGAGCCGCGCCCGCGGCGGCCAGAGTTGTGGACGGGGGAGGGCCGGCGAGGTGCGGCCCGCGGCGGCCGGCGGCGGCGCGCGGTGGCTCCGGCCACCGGAGCCCAAGGAGGCAGCGGCGGGTGGAGGCGCGGGGGCGCAGCCCGGGTAGGCGGCGGCGGGGGCCGGCCTCGGGCCTGGCGGGCCCGCGCGGGCTGCGGCGGCGGGAGGCCACGTGGCGGCGTGGGAGTGGCGGCGGCGGAGACGTCCGGCGCGGACCGGACACGTCCGGCGCGTCGGAGGGAAAATTAGGGTTTTCGGGGGGAGGAAGAGATCCGAAAACGGGGGGATGTATATATAGGCATAGAGGGAGCTAGGAGAGTCCAAATGAGGTGTGGTTTTCCCCCACACGATCGTGATCGAACGACCGAGACGATGGAGCTGAGTTTGGTGGGTTTTGGGCCAAAATGGAGGGGTGTTGGGCTGCACACACACGAGGCCTTTTCGGTCCCTCGGTTAACCGTTGGAGTATCAAACGAAGTCCAAATGACCCGAAACTTGACAGGCGGTCTACCGGTAGTAAACCAAGGCCGCATGGCAAGTCTCGGTCCAATCCGGAAATGTTTAATCCCCACACACGAAAGAAAGCTAGAAATGGCCACCGGAGGAGAACGAAGCGCCGGAATGCAAAACGGACAACGGGAAAAATGCTCGAATGCATGAGATGAACATGTATGCGAATGCAATGCACGTGACGACATGATATGAGATGCACGAAAAACGAAACAACACACGGAGGCAAAGACCCGAACCCGAGAATTAAATATAACTTAATGCCGGAAACGGCAAGAGTCGGAGTACAATTGAGGAAGGTTACATGTGGGGCGTTACAACCTCTCTCTCTCTCTCTCTGCTAGAGGCCTACCAGATCTCTAGATGTCTAGGTGTGTCCCCCCTACTCTGTGGTAGCTAGCTCTATTTATAGAGGCCCTGGGCCTCTCCCCAAATAATGAGCGGGAAGGGCGCCAACAATTGGCCATTTTGAAGGGGAACATCTAGTACAAGTTATCCTGACCAAAGGTGGTCTTCGGCTGCCAAAAGCACTCGTGATGATGCTGTCTTGGGCTCCACGGTGACCTCCGTCCTGCCGCTCTATTGGTCTTGGTCTCGTTGCACCGGAATGGTAACCTTTGCCCGATGCCTTGGCATGTGCTTGCCCCCTTTGCACCAAAGGGGAAACAAGGACACTGCGCAGGCTGGCGCCCGCCTGGTCTCAATCGTCATGGCTTGCATCATGGGCTCCTCGTGAGGTACCCCTGCCTTGATCTCTCGGCCTCCTCGCGAGCCTGCCTGATCAGGCTACCTCTAAGGAAGTTTTCTATCGTCCGCCCCGCGAGGCTTGGACCCTCACGAGGGTCTTAAGCTTGAGCTGATGAAGATGGACCGCGCTGGGCCCCCACTTGAGCCACGCCACAGGCCGCAGGCAGGCAAGTCTGGGGACCCCCGTTCCCAGAACACCGACAGTAGCACCCGGGCCCAAGGCGCGCCCGGGCTTGGCCTAGCGGGGAAGCGAAGGGGCGAGCGTGAAGCGCCGTGGGCCCCAATAGCCTGCGGCCTTGGGCGCCGTGTGGCGATTGATTGGACATGGGCGTCTGTGCTTCCCCATGATGCCTCGGCGACCACACGACTTGACAAGTCCCTGCATGGAGAGAAACCGGTCATGATTACCTGCAATCGTGGTGCTCGGCGGTTGGCCTCCTCCGGCTATGAGTACGGGGCTGCGCGAGCCCCTTCAGTCCATCCCATGCTGCTGCTCCTTTCCTTCTTCTTCCTCGTTCTTGCTTCTCCTTACGCCAATGGCACCAATTCGCCGGTTTTCTGCAGAAGAGAAGGGAAAGGCCCCCCGAGAGGGTCCTGGCCCACTTCCGCCGAAGAAGCGGCTGGTCCTCTGCCACCGAGATGTGGGTGCTTAGCCGGAGGCATCGAGGCCCTGGTACGAGCGGCCGCCGCGTGGGTATCCACTACCCTTGTACGCCCGCATTGTGGGTCCTCGGGGAGAAGGTGTCGAGCGACATCAACGGTGCCGCCATCAACGCTGGCGAGTCACGGTGGTCCGTGTCGTTCCTCCTGGAGTCCACGTCGAGCGCTCCTCTTGTGAGCTCGTGCTCCACGCCGCCATGCCTCCGAGCTCTTGGATTCATCTTCCTCCCTCCTTCGCCTTCGAGATGCCGCCGAGAGGGGCTCTGGAGCTCTGGCTGCAGCACGCTGACTGCAGTACCCTTGCGACCGGAGCAGAGGTCGCGGTCGTCACTCCGGGCAAGGTCTTCATGACCCGGGGCTGGGGCGAAATCGCCCGGGTCTGCTGGACGGTAGGTGCCCTCGTAATTCATCTTGAATACGACGGCGCCTCCCTGATGTTCTTCAAGGTCTTCGATGCTGAAGGACGCCGGCTAGAGTGCTGTCCCAGGGAGAGCGGCAGGGGCAACGAACCGGCAAGGACCTGGCCCGCCCATCGGCCCTCCAGCAGCTCCTCAGGTAGCAGCGGGGGAGCTGGGGAATCCAGCGGCTCCCCCGAGCTCCTCGCGACTCCGGAAACGAGCGGCGACAGCTACGAGCCCCCGAGTTCGCGCCGTGCTTGGAGCGGGGCAGCTGTGTCCAGCCGCCGACGCCACTGATCTGGATGGGGTTGGTGCCGGTGTTGGGCAGCCCAATGCTGATGATGGCGTCCCTTGCGGAGGTGCGGGCGATTAGCGTTCCTTTGGATCAGTACTTTTTTCCCTGCGAGGAATCGAAGCAACACCCCGAGGGGGGTATGTAAGGCGTCTTCCATGTCTTTCGTGAACATTATATCTTAATATGAATCAATGAAAGGTGCTTGTCTTGTCCCGGCTCGGCTCCCCCTTTCTATCCTCATGAGGACCTGGCGCTCTATGCCGATAGGTCCTAGTCCCCAGGCAGGCCTCAGCTGTCGCTGGTATGCCAGGTCGCGATGCCGTGGTCAAGGCCAGGAGGTGAGCGGCCCGAGGTCATGTAAGAGCCCCCGAGTCGCGATGCTCGGGAGGTCCCCTTTAGCGCTCAAGCAGCTCTCGCTGGGCGAGAAAGGAAGGCAATGTCGCCATGACAGATCCGCACTAGGCGAGGGTTTGGCGATGCGTTGGTCCAACTCCTGTAAGGGCGTGACTTATCTCTTGAGTTTGGTGTACTTCCTCGATGAAGAGCCCGATCCGAGTGGTGGCAGCTGAGGCGCTGCTGGGTTAGGTCCTCGCGAGCTCCTTCCCACTCCCCCGCACTTTCCTTAATGCTCTACGTCCTCAGGTCCTGGCCCTCGATCGAGCTCAGCCACCGCTGGCATGAAAGGTCGTGATGCCATGGGTCAAGGCCAGGGGGTGAGCGCTGGAGAGCCAGTAGGAGGCCATGAGTTGCCATGCTCAGGCGCCCCACTTTTAACGTGCAAGCGGTCCGTGCCAGAGAGAGGGTGAGGCAGCTCGCGACGTCCCTAGCGTTGCTCCTGGAGTAGGTCCTGCACACCAATCATGAAGAGAAACAAGACCTATTGTTACAGTTGCCAGCCAACCTTTGGTCGCTCCGGGGAAGTGATTGGGGCACTGAGGGCCTGGTGAGGTGGCGCCTTGCGGGGCTACCACGGCCAGAGCTCGACCACTCAGGTTTATCGACGTTGCAGGGACAGACCCGTGCGCAAATGTCGTGCCAGAGCAAGCGGCTCCATAGGTAGGCGTCAATCGAGCAGGCAATTAGGTCGGGTATGTTAAGCACGCAGGAGATAATTCATTTTAAATAGACGCGGGAAAAGCAAATGTTGCTGGGCCAGGCCCGAGCAGCTCGGGGATGATGCAGCCCGAGGGGCGCCCCCAACAAGGTAAGTAAAGAGCATAAGCAAAACGGATACATGCCGCAGGGACGGACCCACGCGACCTGGGAATGATGCGGCCCAGTGGGCGCTCCCAGCTAAGAATGGAACTTAGAAAGGTGTCACCTGGTGCCATTGAAGATGGAGTGATGTTGAAGAAGCGGGCGATGCGTGACGAAGACGCCGACCCTCAGGAGCCGCCAGGCCCAGGAGCCTCAAGAGGCTCCGGGGGCGCAGGTGGGTCTCCGAGGGCCATCTCCATCTCCGCCAGGACCGCGCAATGCCTGACCTCCTGGACTTCCAGAATACTCCTCGGCAAGCGATGATGAGCGATGACCGTGTTCGGCAAGCCGAAAGGCATGCGAACGTAGTTGTGAGGTGGACCCTCGCAACGCCCCATGCGCGAAGGCCAGAGGCGCTGCTGAGACGCGGCTCGGTTGAGCCCTGGCGTGTCGATGCAGACGCGCAGCCCACCATCCTCGCCTCGATGTGGGGCTATGGTGGGCAAACGGCGGCTGCCGCGCATGACTCTCGTCTCCTGTAGCTCCTGGGTGTTTCTTGTGATGAACTCCTGAGGGTTTGGTCTTCCTTGCCTTGTACCTTCCTGAGGGAAACGTACCTGGAAGCACCCCTCCAAGTGGTGCCCGAGCGCCTCCCTCGCGACCTTGGCAAAGTCAATGGCTCTCCAAGAAAGAGCCCCTGAGCCCTGCCTGAGGAGGGCGCTGGGCGCGCCCTCCTATGCGAGGGAGGGTGGCGCTCCCTGATTGGGCGCAGATCCTGACGCAACACCTCCGGAGGCGCCTGCCTCCTTATGGCTTGGGCCAGGCGAAACCTTCTTCTTCTTAAGGGTCGCCTCGGGAAGCCTTCTGTTCCTGTGGTCCGGGTCTTCGATTGTTGCGGCTTGGAACGCGCGCTCAAGTGAACACACTACATCCCTTTCTTCACAGGTACGGTGATGACTCCACCGCTTCCTGGCATCTTGAGGACATTGTACCCATGGTGAGTCACTGCCATGAACTTGGCCAGGGCTAGGTACCCGAGGGTGGCGTTGTATGGCAGACGGATGTGGGCGACGTCGAGGTCGATGAGCTCGGTGTGGTAGTTGTTGCGCTGCCCGAAGGTGACTGGAAGGCGAACCTACCCTATTGGAACAGTGGAACCCTCGATGGACAGGACGTTGAGTCTTGCTCCGCCGTCAATGAGGGTCCTGGTGACCTGCATGTTGTTGATGACTGGGGAGCAAAGCATCGGGAGGACTCTGGCCGTTGCCGCGCACTAGAGCTGATCCGCTGAGCTAAACATGATAGCAACCGCAGACCACCTAAGAGGGCGCGTGGCCTCAAGCTTGGGGAGGACCGCATTCACCTCGTGAGCAAACTGCTTGAAGATGCGCTGTGAGGCTGGGGCCGGCGTTCCACCCAAGATGCAAGCGATTGCGCGAGGCTCCTGGAAGCCCCCAGCCTCCTCGTCTTGATGCTGGCCTTCGTTCCTCCTTGGCGGCGGTGGCAGAGGAGGAAGGCCTGTGTTGTCGTGCGGGCGACCCTCATGAGGCTGATCTCTCCAGCCTCCCTCGTGAGGCTGGTCCTGCCAGCGATCCTCGCAAGGTCGGTCACGCCACCCTTGGTGAGGGCCACGGTCTTCCCATCATCCGCCACCTCTTCCTCCTCCTCGGCCATACCCCTGTCATTGCGCTCGGGGCGTCGGCTGGCACGTCCATCCCTCACGGCCCTGAGCTCTTGACATTCGTTGGTGTTGTGGGTGTGGAGGTCATGGTACACGTAGTACCGTCTGCCCTTGAATGACTCAGGCTGATCCCTGCCTCACTTGGTGTCCGGTTCCGCTGCAAGCACGGCTTCCCTCTTGCACTTCACGTCCTTGGCCTTGGGGTTCTTCTCTTCTGGGTCGGCAGCTGGGAGTTCGAGGAGGGAAAGGCGCCCTTCCTCGGCCCTGGCGCACTTGGTCGCCAAGTTGAACAGCTCCAGGGATGTGCACAGGTCTTCGTGGATTGCTAGCTCCTCCTTGATCTTGATGTCGCGTACGCCATCGGAGAAGGCCGAGATGATGGCTTCTTCAGTCACCTTGGGGATCTTGAGGCGATCGTTGTTGAAGCGCTGGATGTATTTATGTAGGATTTCCCCTTGCTGCTGCTTGATGCGGTGCAGATCGCTCACGGCCGGGGGCCGGTCGCGGGTGCCCTGGAAGTTGGCGATGAAGCGAGTGCGCATCTCGTCCTAGGAGGAGATTGTGCCAGGAGCCAGGTTCAGGAGCCAGGTGCGGGCCCCGTCCTTGAGCGCCATGGGAAACCAGTTCGCCATGACCCTTTCGTCACCGTTAGCGGCTTCGATGCATAGCTTGTAGGGCTGTAGGAACTACGCGGGGTCCGCCATGCCATCGTAGTGAGGGGGCAGGTCAGGCTTGAACTTGCTGTTGGGGAACGTAGTAATTTCAAAAAATTCTACACACACGCAAGATCATGGTGATGCATAGCAACGAGAGGGGAGAGTGTTGTCTACATACCCTCGTAGACCGTTCGCGGAAGCGTTATATCAACGCGGTTGATGTAGTCGTACGTCTTCATGTCCGACCGATCCAAGTACCGAAAGCACGGCACCTCCGAGTTCTGCACACGTTCGGCTCGGTTACATCCTCGCCTTCTTGATCCAGCAAGAGGGGCGAAGTAGTAGATGAGTTCTGGCAGCACGACGGCGTGGTGACGGTGTTGGTGAAGAACAATCTCCGCAGGGCTTCGCCTAAGCACTACGAAAACTATGACGGAGGATAAACTAGAGGGGACGGGGTTGCCGGCACACGGCTTGGTGTTTCTTGATGTATCTTTGGTGCTAGCCCTACCCCTCTATTTATATGTTGAGCCCTAGGGTTGAAACTTGGAGTAAAAGCCTCCTCAAAGTCGGTTTCACCCGAAAGGCAAGAGTCCTTCTCGGACTCCAGGGCTAGACGCCAGGGTTCCCGGTGTCTACCCCCTAGATGCCAGGGTTCCTGGCGTCTAGCCTCTGGTATCCGCAAAACTTCCTTTTGCACTTTCCAAAAGCCTCATGGGCTTTCCCCTTTGGCCCAGATAAAGTGTTCTCGTGCCCAAACATTTCGGAAAACATCCGGAACCCCTTCCGGTGAATTTCGGAACCCTTCCGAAGATCAAACACTACTATCCACATATCAATCTTTACTTTCGGACCATTCCGGAGTTCCTCGTCATATCTGTGATCTCATCCAAAACTCCGAACAACATTCCGTCATCAACATACGTAACTCATATAGTACTATATCGTCAACGAACGTTAAGCGTGCGGACCCTATGGGTTCGAGAACTATGTAGACATGACCGAGACACCTCTCTGGTCAATAACCAATAGCGGGACCTGGATGCCCATATTGGCTCCTCCATATTCTACGAATATCTTTATCGGTCAGACCGCATAACAACATATGTTGTTCCCTTTGTCATCGGTATGTTACTTGCCCGAGATTCGATCTTTGGTATCTCAATACCTAGTTCAATCTCGTTACCGGCAAGTCTCTTTACTCGTTCTGTAATACATCATCCCGCAACTAACTCATTAGTTGCAATGCTTGCAAGGCTTATAGTGATGTGCATTACCGAGTGGGCCCAGAGATACCTCTTTGACAATCGGAGTGACAAATCCTAATCTCGAAATACGCCAACCCAACAAGTACCTTTTGAGACACCTGTAGAGCACCTTTATAATCACCCAGTTACGTTGTGACATTTGGTGGCACACAAAGTGTTCCTCCGGTAAACGGGAGTTGCATAATCTCATAGTCATAGGAACATGTATAAGTCATGAAGAAAGCAATAGCAACAAACTAAACGATCAAGTGCTAAGCTAACGGAATGGGTCAAGTCAATCACATCATTCTCCTAATGATGTGATCCCGTTAATCAAATGACAACTCATGTCTATGGTTAGGAAACATAACCATCTTTGATCAACGAGCTAGTCAAGTAGAGGCATACTAGTGACACTTTGTTTGTCTATGTATTCACACATGTATTATGTTTCCAGTTAATACAATTCTAGCATGAATAATAAACATTTATCATGATATAAAGAAATAAATAATAACTTTATTATTGCCTCTAGGGCATATTTCCTTCAGTCTCCCACTTGCACTAGAGTCAATAATCTAGTTCACATCGCCATGTGATTTAACATCAATAGTTCACATCACCATGTGATTAACACCCATAGTTCACATCGACATGTGACCAACACCCAAAGGGTTTACTAGAGTCAATAATCTAGTTCACATTGCTATGTGATTAACACCCAAAGAGTACTGAGGTGTGATCATGTTTTGCTTGTGAGAGAAGTTTAGTCAATGGGTCTGCCACATTCAGATCCGTAAGTATTTTGCAAATTTCTATGTCAACAATGCTCTGCATGGAGCTACTCTAGCTAATTGCTCCCACTTTCAATAAAAACTTGCATCGATGTAACCCTTTACGATGAACCTTTTGTCGCCTCCATAATCAAGAAACATATCCTTATTCCACTAAGGATATTTTTGACCAATGTCTAGTGATCTACTCCTAGATCACTATTGTACTCCCTTGCCAAACTCAGGGCGGGGTATACAATAGGTTTGGTACACAGCATGGCATACTTTATAGAACCTATGGCTGAGGCATAGGGAATGACTTTCATTCTCTCTCTATCTTCTGTCGTGGTCGGGTTTTGCGTCTTACTCAACTTCACACCTTGTAACACAGGCAAGAACTCCTTCTTTGACTGTTCCATTTTGAACTACTTCAAAACCTTGTCAAGGTATGTACTCATTGAAAAAACTTATCAAGCGTCTTGATCTATCTCTATAGATCTTGATGCTCAATATGTAAGCAGCTTCACTGAGGTCTTTCTTTGAAAAACTCCTTTCAAACATTCCTTTATGCTTTGTAGAATAATTCTACATTATCTCCGATCAACAATATGTCTTTCACATATACTTATCAAAAATGTGGTAGTGCTCCCACTCACTTTCTTGTAAATACAGGCTTCACCGCAAGTCTGTATAAGACTATATGCTTTGATCAACTTATCAAAGCGTATATTCCAACTCCGAGATGCTTGCACCAGTCCATAGATGGATCGCTCGAGCTTGCATATTTTGTTAGTACCTTTAGGATTGACAAAACCTTTTGGTTGCATCATATACAACTCTTCTTTAACAAATCCATTAAGGAATGCAGTTTTGTTTATCCATTTGCCAGATTTCATAAAATGCGGCAATTGCTAACATGATTCGGACAGACTTAAGCATAGATACAAGTGAGAAACTCTCATCGTAGTCAACACCTTGAACTTGTCGAAAACCTTTTTGCGACAATTCTAGCTTTGTAGATAGTAACACTACTATCAGCGTCTGTCTTCCTCTTGAAGATCCATTTAATCTCAATGGCTCGCCGATCATTGGGCAAGTCAATCAAAGTCCATACTTTGTTCTCATACATGGATCTCATCTCAGATTTCATGGCCTCAAGCCATTTCGTGGAATCTGGGTTTATCATCGCTTCCTCATAGTTCGTAGGCTCATCATGGTCTAGTAACATGACATCCAGAACAGGATTACCGTACCACTCTAGTGCGGATCTCACTCTGGTTTACCTACGAGGTTCAGTAGCAACTTGATCTGAAGTTACATGATCATCATCATTAGCTTCCTCACTAATTGGTGTAGTAGTCACAGGAACATATTTCTATGATGAACTACTTTCCAATAAGGGAGCAGGTATAGTTACCTCATCAAGTTCTACTTTCCTCCCACTCACTTCTTTCTAGAGAAACTCTTTTTCTAGAAAGGATCCATTCAAAGCAACGAATATATTGCCTTCGGATCTGTGATAGAAGGTGTACCCAACATCTTTTGGGTATCCTATGAAGACGCACTCTTCCAATTTGGGTTAGAGCTTATCAGGTTGAAACTTTTTCACATAAGCATTGCAACCTCAAACTTTAAAAAATGACAGCTTAGATTTCTTGCTAAACCATAGTTCATACGGTGTCATCTCAACGGATTTAGATGGTGCCCTTTTTAATGTGAATGCAGTTGTCTATAATGCATATCCCCAAAACGGTAGTGGTAAATCGGTAAGAGACATCATAGATTGCACTATATCAAATAAAGTACGGTTATGATGTTTAGACACACCATTACACTGTGGTGTTCCAGGTGGCGTGAGTACTGAAACTATTTCACATTGTTTTAACTGAAGGCCAAACTCTTAACTCAAATATTTTACCTCTGCGATCATATCGTAGAAACTTTTATTTTATTGTTACGATGATTCTCCACTTCACTCTGAAATTCTTTGAATTTTTCAAATGTTTCAGACTTGTGTAGATATACCCATATCCGCTCAAATCACCTGTGAAGGTCAGAAAATAACGATATTTGCCGTGAGCCTTAACACTCATCGGACCGCATACATCAGTATGTATTATTTCCAATAAGTCAATTGCTCGCTCCATTGTTCCAGAGAACGGAGTCTTAGTCATCTTTCCCATGAGGCATGGTTCGCAAGCATCAACTGATTCATAATCAAGTGATTCCAAAAGCCCATCAACATGGATTTTCTTCATGCGCTTTACACCAATATGACCTAAACGGCAGTGCCACAAATAAATTGCACCATCATTATTAACTTTGCATCTTTTGGTTTCAATATTATGAATATGTGTATCACTGTGATTGAGATCCAATGAACCATTTTCATTGGGTGTGTAACCATATAAGGTTTTATTCATGTAAATAGAACAACAATTTATTCTCTTACTTAAATGAATAACCGTATTGCAATAAACATGATCAAATCATATTCATGCTCAACGCAAACACCAAATAACACTTATTTAGGTTCAACACTAATCCCAAAAGTATAGGGAGTGTGCGATGATGATCATATCAATCTTGGAACCACTTCCAACACACATCGTCACTTCACCCTTAACTAGTCTATGTTCATTCTGCAACTCCCGTTTCGAGTTACTACTCTTAGCAACTGAACCAGTATCAAATACCGAGGGATTGCTACGAACACTAGTAAAATACACATCAATAATCTGTATATCAAATATACCTTTGTTCACTTTGCCATCCTTCTTATCCGCCAAATACTTGGGGCAGTTCCGCTTCCAGTGACCAGTCCCTTTGCAGTAGAAGCACTTAGTCTCGGCCTTAGGACCAGTGTAGGATCGAACGTATGTCTAGAGGGGGGTGATTAGACTACTTGACTAAATAAAAACTTAACCTTTTCCCAATTTTAGTTCTTGGCAGATTTTAGCTATTTTAGGACAAGTCAAGCAATCATCACACAATTCAAGCAAGCATGCAAAGAGTATATTAGCAGCGGAAAGTAAAGCATGCAACTTGCAAGAATGTAAAGGGAAGGATTTGGAGAATTCAAACGCAATTGGAGACACGGATGTTTTTCCCATGGTTCGGATAGGTGGTGCTATTCTACATCCACGTTGATGGAGACTTCAACCCACGAAGGGTAACGGTTGCGCGAGTCCACGGAGGGCTCCACCCATGAAGGGTCCACGAAGTAGCAACCTCGTCTATCCCACCATGGCCATCGCCCACGAAGGACTTGCATCACTAGCGGTAGATCTTCACGAAGTAGGCGATCTCCTTGCCCTTACAAACTCCTTGGTTCAACTCCACAATCTTGTCGGTGGCTCCCAAGTGACACCTAGCCAATCTAGGAGACACCACTCTCCAAGAAGTAACAAATGGTGTGTTGATGATGAACTCCTTGCTCTTGCGCTTCAAATGATAGTCTCCCCAACACTCAACTCTCTCTCATAGGATTTGGATCTAGTGGAAAGCAGGTTTGAGTGGAAAGCAACTTGGGGAAGGCTAGAGGTCAAGATTCATATGGTAGGAATGGAATATCTTGGTCTCAACACATGAGTAGGTGGTTCTCTCTCAGAACATATGAGTTGGAATTGTGTATGTGTTCTGATGGCTCTCTCTACGAATGAAGAGGAGGTGGAGGGGTATATATAGCCTCCACACAAAATCCAACCGTTACACACAATCTACCAATCTCGATGGGACCGAATCAACAAACTCGGTCGGACCGAAAAGGTAAACCTAGTGACCGTTAGAGACTTTCAGTGGGACCGACATGCAACTCGGTAGGACTGATTCTGTTAGGGTTTGGGCATAACATAATCTCGGTGAGACCGATTACACAAACTCGGTGAGACCGATTTTGGTAATTAGCTAACCAGAGAGTTGGTCGGGCAAACTCGGTGGGACCGATTTGCTCTTTCGGTGAGACCGAAAAGTTACAAAAAGGAAACAGAGAGTTTACATTGCAATCTCGGTGGGACCGATTCGCTCTTTCAGTGAGACCGAAAAGTTACGAAAGGGAAACAGAGAGTTTGCAATCCCATCTCGGTGAGACCGAGATCCCTATCGGTAGGACCGAATTGCTATGGTTTGGCAGTGGCTTATGACAAGTGAAACTCGGTGGCGCCGGATAGAAAGAATCGGTATGACCGAGTTTGGCTTAGGGTTTAGGTCATTTGTGGATATGGGAAAGTGGTTGAGGATTTTGGAGCATATCACTAAGCACATGAAGCAAGAGGCTCATTAAGCAACACCTCATCCCTCCTTGATAGTATTGGCTTTTCCTAAAGACTCAATGTGATCTTGGATCACTAAAATATAAAATGAAGAGTCTTGAGCTTTTGAGCTTGAGCCAATCCTTTGTCCTTAGCATTTTGAGGGTTCCACTTTCACATCCATGCCATGCCAATCATTGAGCTTTCCTGAAATAATCATCTTGGAATAGCATTAGCTCAATGAGCTATATGTTGTTATGAATTACCAAAACCACCTAGGGATAGTTGCACTTTCAATCTCCCCCTTTTTGGTAATTGATGACAGCATATAGATCAAAGCTTCGACAATGATAATAAGCATGAAATATATCGTCGCTTTGAGAAGTATGTGACAAGTAAGAGCTCCCCCTAAATTTGTGCATATTTAAAATTTGCTTTGGACTGCAAATGCACAAAGAGTTAGAGTCATGGGTTACTCTTCCATGTCACATACATCTTGGTGGAGCGCTTAAAATGATAAGAATGAAATACATGCACTCATCACCAAGAATAGTGAGTGACCACATAAGATAGATAGGATGATAATATTAAGCAAACATTAAGTGTAGCTTATGATCAAACACGTGATCATCAATGTCTCACAGATAATGACGTAGTATCTCAAGCACACAAGCAAACAAAGTTCGAAAAACCACCAAATAAAACAAGAGAGAATAAAAGCAACACTCTCTCTCGAAGCCTATGATCTATACATTTTCTCCCCCTTTGGCAACAAGTTCCAAAAAGTTCCTAGAAAATGCATAGTGCTAAGTCGACACTCAGGCTTGATCTTCAGGTGGTGGTGGAGTCCGGAGCACTCCAAGGACGAATCCTTCTGTAGACATGGTCGGAGTCGAGGCTGAAGTGGATGCTGGAGCTGGTGGAACTGAGGCTGTGGCTGGTGCAGAAGTGGTGGCTGTGGTGTCAGCAACTGGCACTGCAGACGATCTCGGACCTCGTGGCACTCTGGCAAAAGCATCAGTTGTAGTCTTGCCTCTCCTCTCCTGCATGTCATCCTGGAGCTACTCCACTGCAGTCTGAATCTCTGTCACTTTGACATCCAAGTCATAGAACTTTTGTTCCATGATCCTCTCTAAGCTTGCCTGGTTTTGAGTTAGGGTGGCTAGTCCTTGCTCAATCCGCAGGGTGGATGCAATCAAGTAACCAAGCTGCTCTTGTTTGGTTTTCAGGAAATATTCAGATGCCTCCTCTTGAGTAGGCATCTTGGCAGCTTTCTCCTTCCTCGCTTTCTCCTTCTTGGCTTGTGCTTGGGCAGATGATGGCTCATTCTCAGTCATAACAACTTGGTTATCTTCAAAGTTTGGACGGATGGGCAGGTGTTCCTTGTCCAATAAGTATATGCCCGTGCCCATCTTGGAGTTGATGAGCTCCTGAATCTGTGGGGCATATCCACAGCTCCTCTTCTGGTCTACTGCTGTCCTCTTGATTGTTTCTATCATAAGGCTCATGACTTTGAATTTCTGTGGCACGTCTAAGATATGAAGCAAGTAGATTGCATGGCCTCTGATCATCTTGTGATCTCCAGACTTGGGCAAGAAGGTGTGCCTCAGTATCCAATTGATTGTTGGCAGCCCTGATAGAAGATAGTGTACTGAGCCAAACTTGAACGTATCAAGTGCTTCATTTGGAATCTCCTTGTACATGTTTGACATTGAGTTGTGGTCCATCTTCTTCTTGGCATAAATGTCCAAGTCATCTGCTTGCTCTTCTGGGGCATTAATCAGATGAGCCCATTCAACAACTGTAGACTGGTACCTCGTACCCTCTGACATCCAAATTATCTTACCATCTGGATAAAAATGGGCTGTGGAGTAGAACTGCAGGATGAGTTCCTCGTTCCACTTTGTGAGCTTCTGCCCAACAAAGTCCTCTACTCCACATGCCTTGAAGCTGTCCTGCACTCCAGGGTAGTACTCTTTGTTGTCCTTGATGTATTGCCAATCGACCCATCTCATATCACAAACTATTGGCTTCTTGTCTAGCAGCACTGTCTCATAAAAATCTTGCTGCTCCTTGGTGTGAAACCTGTAGTCAACTGCAGTCCTTCTCCTTGAAGCATACGGGTCTGCTTCTCTCCACTTCCGGAGCCCTGAATCTCTCCTAAGTTTCATATCCTCAGCCACAGGATGAGCATCGTTGTGGTCTGGGATCTTGGGCTTGAGCTTTCTAAGAACATTCTCTTCCTCTTCTTCTGTAGCTTCAGGCACTGGGGCCTTGTTCTTCTCAGTAGCTGGGATGCTGCTTGTATTTCTCTTTGGCTTTGGCTTTGGAGCTGGCTTGGCCTTGGAAGCAGCTGCCCCTGATCTTATGGCATCACCCGTCATCTTGGGTGCCTTTGGTGCTGGTGCAGCTACCTCTTCTTCTTCCTCCTCATCTTCCATGATGGAAGCCTTGCCAAACACTCTGGCTACAGTTTTCTTCACCCTTTCCGTCCTTTTCTTGCTTTCAGCAGCAACTGGCTCTATGGGAGTGGGCTTCTCAGTTGAAGCTCTGGCCTTTGACATAGGCTGCCTGCCTGCTGGCCTTTTGATCTTCATCCCTGGTTTTATGCCCTGTGCTGGCTCAACTCTCTTGGAAGTTGCTTCCTCTTCTGCCACATAATCCTCATCTTCTGAGTCTGAGGTTCTCTTCTTTCTCTGTCTTGTGGCAGCTTTAGGCAGATTGCTAGGGGTGCTCCTGCTGCCATCATCTGAGGAACTTGAGGGACTAGTGCCCTCACTCATCTGCACTTGCTGCTCTGACATGTTCTGGCTATCACTTTGGTCTGACATGATGCAAACTCTAACTGCTGACCCTGTGAATAGGTTATAGATGAGATAGAGTGGATGAGCATCACAAAATGCAAAGATTTTTTTGCAAAAGAATAATTCAAAAACTTAGTTTTAGTTTCCCACTGAAAGCATCTCGGATCTACCGATTTTTAAACTCGGTGATACGGAAGCAGATTTGGAGCCTAAACTAGTGAACTCTGTCAGACCGAGTCACAGTTCGGTGGCACCGAGACTGCTAGGGTTTCACAGAGTTCCAAAATCGGTCACACCGACTAGTAATACTCGGTCAGACCGAGTCTCACTTGTGCAATGGCATAAGCCAAATCGGTGGGACCGAGTTTTTCAACTCGGTGGGTCCGAGATGGTTTCGGCGGAAACCTAACCCTAAAATTTTCGAATTAAACCTAATCTACGAGTTCATTAACTAGATAGAGGTTTATCAAACGTGGCAAGAATCATGATGATCACAATGTGCTAGGAATCGGATTGGAGAATAGCACAAAGATCGATTCCATACCCTAGTTCGGCGGAGACTCGCTACGGCGGCAACGGCGGAGTAGAATTCCCGCTGACGGTGACGGAGACCAGCGAGTGGAGGCGGCTGGCGGCAAGGAGACGATCCAGAGACCAAGTTGGCAGAGCAGGCTATCACGCGGGCGAAGGCGTTCGGAGAAATTTCCAAATTTTTGTGACTATATATAGCCCGACCCTGTCGGTGTGACCGAGTGGAACAACTCGGTGGCACCAAGATGCAAAACTGTATATAGTTGTTGCAACTCGGTGTGACCGAATTGTTCAAATCGGTTGCACCGAGATCGAAAACCTAGATCAACTTAATGATCTCGGTAGGACCGAAAGTAGGGAATCGGTCAGACCGAGAATCACAAAGAGGTTTTGGAAGTTTAAGTCTATGACGAATCGGGGACTCCGAGCGCTCCTCACACAGAGTGGTTCGAATCTGCTTGAGCTATTCTCCTCCATCTTTTAGCTATAGAACTTGTTGGAGACTTCATATCTGTCAACTCGGGTATTTGCTTGAAATATTAACTTCAACTCCTGGAACATCTCATATGGTCCATGACATTCAAAACGTCTTTGAAGTCCTGATTCTAAGGCGTTTAAGCATGGTGCACTAAACTATCAAGTAGTCATCATATTGAGCTAGCCAAATGTTCATAACATCTGCATCTGCTCCTGCAATAGGTTTGTCACCTAGCAGTGCATCAAAGACATATTTCTTCTGTGCAGCAATGAGGATAAACCTCAGATCATGGATCCAATCCGCATCATTGCTACTAACATCTGTCAGCTTAGTTTTCTCTAGGAACATATCAAAAATAAAAGAGGGGAGCTAAACGCGAGCTATTGATCTACAACATAGATATGCTAATACTACCAGGACTAAGTTCATGATAAATTAAAGTTCAATTAATCATATTACTTAAGAACTCCCACTTAGAAAGACATCCCTCTAATCTTCTAAGTGATCACGTGATCCAAATCAACTAAACCATAACCGATCATCACATGAAAGGGAGTAGCTTTCAATGGTGAACATCAATATGTTGATCATATCTACTATATGATTCATGCTCGACCTTTCAGTCTCAGTGTTCCGAGGCCATATCTGCATATGCTAGGCTCGTCAAGTTTAACCTCAGTATTCTGCGTGTGCAAAAACTGGCTTGCACCCGTTGTAGATGGACGTAGAGCTTATCACACCTGATCATCACGTGGTGTCTGGGCACGACGAACTTTGGCAACGGTGCATACTCAGGGAGAACACTTTTATCTTGAAATTTAGTGAGAGATCATCTTATAATGCTACCGTCAATCAAAGAAAGATAAGATGCATAAAAGATAAACATCACATGCAATCAATATAAGTGATATGATATGGCCATCATCAGCTTGTGCTTGTGATCTCCATCTCCGAAGCACCTTCATGATCGCCATCGTCACCGGTGCGACACCTTGATCTCCATTGTAGCATCGTTGTCGTCTCACCAATCTTATGCTTCCACGACTATCGCTACCTCTTAGTGATAAAGTAAAGCATTACAGGGCGATTGCATTGCATACAATAAAGCGACAACCATATGGCTCCTGCCAGTTGCCGATAACTCGGTTACAAAACATGATCATCTCATACAATAAAATTTAGCATCATGTCTTGACCATATCACATCACAACATGCCCTGCAAAAACAAGTTAGACGTCCTCTACTTTGTTGTTGCAAGTTTTACGTGGCTGCTACTGGGCTTAGCAAGAACCGTTCTTACCTAAACTACAATAAAACCACAATGATAGTTCATCAAGTTGGTGTTGTTTTAACCTTCGCAAGGACCAGGCATAGCCACACTCGGTTCAACTAAAGTTGGAGAAACTGACACCCGCCAGCCACCTGTGTGCAAAGCACATCGGTAGAACCAGTCTCGCATAAGCGTACGCGTAATGTCGGTTCGGGCCGCTTCATCCAGCAATATCGCCGAACCAAAGTATGACATGCTGGTAAGCAGTATGACTTATATCGCCCACAACTCACTTGTGTTCTACTCGTGCACAACATCAACGCATAAAACCTAGGCTCGGATGGCACTATTGGGGAACGTAGTAATTTCAAAATTTTCCTACGCACATGCAAGATCATGGTGATGCATAGCAACGAGAGGGGAGAGTGTTGTCTACACACCCTCGTAGACCATTCGCGGAAGCGTTATATCAACGCGGTTGATGTAGTCGTACATCTTCACGTCCGACCGATCCAAGTACCGAAAGCACGGCACCTCCGAGTTCTGCACACGTTCGGCTCGGTGACGTCCTCGCCTTCTCGATCCAGCAAGAGGGGCGAAGTAGTAGATGAGTTCCGACAGCACGACGGCGTGGTGACGGTATTGGTGAAGAACAATCTCCGCAGGGCTTCGCATAAGCACTACGAAAAGTATGACGGAGGATAAACTACAGGGGACGGGGTTGCCGGCACAGGCTTGGTGTTTCTTGATGTATCTTTGGTGCTAGCCCTACCCCTCTATTTATATGTTGAGCCCTAGGGTCGAAACTTGGAGTAAAAGCCTCCTCAAAGTCGGTTTCACCCGAAAGGCAAGAGTCCTTCTCGGACTCTAGGGCCAGACGCCAGGGTTCCCAGCGTCTACCCCCTAGACGCCAGGGTTCCTGGCGTCTAGCCTCTAGTCTCCACAAAACTTCCTTTTGCACTTTCCAAAAGCCTCGTGGGCTTTCCCATTTGGCCCAGATAAAGTGTTCTCGTGCCCAAACATTTCGGGAAACATTCGGAACCCCTTCCGGTGAATTCCGGAACCCTTCCGGAGATCAAACACTACTATCCACATATTAATCTTTACTTCCGGACCATTCCGGAGTTCCTCGTCATATCTGTGATCTCATCCAAAACTCCGAACAACATTCGGTCATCAACATACATAACTCATATAGTACTATATCATCAACGAATGTTAAGCGTGCGGACCCTACGGGTTTGAGAACTATGTAGACATGACCGAGACACCTCTCTGGTCAATAACCAATAGCGGGACCTAGATGCCCATATTGGCTCCTACATATCCTGCGAAGATCTTTATTGGTCAGACTGCATAACAACATACGTTGTTCCCTTTGTCATCGGTATGTTACTTGCCCGAGATTCGATCGTTGGTATCTCAATACCTAGTTCAATCTCGTTACTGGCAAGTCTCTTTACTCGTTCCGTAATACATCATCCCACAACTAACTCATTAGTTGCAATGCTTGCAAGGCTTATAGTGATGTGCATTACCGAGTGGGCCCAGAGATACCTCTCCGACAATCGGAGTGACAAATCCTAATCTCGAAATACGCCAACCCAACAAGTACCTTTGGAGACACCTGTGGAGCACCTTTATAATCACCCAGTTACGTTGTGACGTTTGGTGGCACACAAAGTGTTCCTCCGGTAAAGGGGACTTGCATAATCTCATAGTCATAGGAACATGTATAAGTCATGAAGAAAGCAATAGCAACAAACTAAATGATCAAGTGCTAAGCTAACGGAATGGGTCAAGTCAATCACATCATTCTCCTAATGATATGATCCCGTTAATCAAATGATAACTCATGTCTATGATTACGAAACATAACCATCTTTGATCAACGAGCTAGTCAAGTAGAGGCATACTAGTGACACTCTGTTTGTCTATGTATTCACACATGTATTATGTTTCCGGTTAATACAATTCTAGCATGAATAATAAACATTTATCATGATATAAGGAAATAAATAATAACTTTATTATTGCCTCTAGGGCATATTTCCTTCATTTGCCTGGCCATGCGACGCCGCGTAGCTCAGGGGTGAGGGCGCGGCAGCCCGCTGTGGCCACCAGCGCCTTTTGCTGGTGCTCGGCTTGTTCTTAGGGATTACCGCACGCCGCCGCTTGGAGCAGTACTGGGTCTTGGTGGGGAGGTGCAGGGACGCGATCTTGGCGCGCCGATGCTGGGAGCGCGCGAGCACCTTCTTGGGGACGAGGGATCTCTTGGTAGCTCCTTTCTTGCTGCGCGGGCACCGGACGCGGAGGGTCTCGCCCTGGCGCTACGCGCCTTGGAGCCAGGGGCCTTCTTGGGGTGGAGGTGGTGGAAGCACCCCTGATCCTCGCCTCCTACACGGAATGGAGGGCGAGGCAGCGAGAGGGACGGCAAGGGGGAGCCCCCTGCGGCGCTGACGAGCTCGGTGATGCGGGCGAGCCAGTCCTCGCAGAGGTCGTCGACGGGGCGGTAGTGCAAGAGCTCTCTTGCCAGGAGCAGTGCGGCGTGCGCGTCCGTGGGGGCACAACGGGCGTGGGATGACGACGCGGCTAGAGTTAGCAATGGTGTGGCGGTGCGGCCCTCCCGCCGCACCGAAGGATGCTGGGACGGGGCCTGCTGCTCGTTCCCCGCCGGGCCGGTGGCGGCGTTGGCGGCAGGTGACGGGGAACAACGAGGGCGTCCACCGACGAGTGCCGTCTGGGCGACGCGGGTGGCGAGAGCAGCCCGGCACTCGGCGCGAGCCCGGCGAGCGTCAGCCATGGACAAGACGGAAGATCGTACGCAAACAGTGGAAGAAAGATTCCGGCGCACCCCTACCTGGCGCGCCAAATGTCGAATTTTGGGTTCCGATAGACCCTTGAGGTTCGAACATTGGGGTGCGCGTGGAGATCTCTCCCCTACCGATCTACGTCCAATATCCTCACGTGATCTAAGCTGGAAACAAAGAACAACACAAGGGACACGAGGTTTATACTGGTTCGGGCCACCGTCGTGGTGTAATACCCTACTCCAGTGTGTGGTGTGGTGTATTGTCTCAGGGGCAGATGATGAACAGTACAAGGGAAGAACAGCCTCGCGGGAGGTGTTCTTGAGCTGATGCGATGAACTGCTTTGGTGAGTTCAGTCGCCTCTCTCTCTCTCTCTGCTAGAGCCCTACCACATCTCTATATGTCTAGGTGTGTCCCCCCCTACTCTGTGGTGGCTAGCTCTATTTATAGAGGCACTGGGCCTCTCCCCAAATAATGAGCGGGAAGGGCGCCAACAATTGGCCGTTTTGAAGGGGAACATCTAGTACAAGTTATCCTGACCAAAGGTGGTCTTCGGCTGCCAAAAGCACTAGTGATGATGCCGTCTTGGGCTCCACGGTGACCTCCATCCTGCCGCTCTGTTGGTCTTGGTCTCGTTGCACCGGAATGGTAACCTTTGCCCGATGCCTTGGCCTGTGCTTGCCCCCTTTGCACCAAATGGGAAATAAGGACACTGCGCAGGCTGGCGCCCGCCTGGTCTCGATCGTCATGGCTTGCGTCACGGGCTCCTCGTGAGGTACCCCTGCCTTGATCTCTCCGCCTCCTCGTGAGCCTACCTGATGAGGCTGCCTCTGAGGAAGTTTTCTGTCGTCCGCCCCGCGAGGCTTGGCCCCTCGCGAGGGTCTTGAGCTTGAGCTGATGAAGATGGGCCGCGCTGGGCCCCCACTTGAGCCACATCGCAGGCCGCAGGCAGGCAAGTCTGGGGACCCCCATTCCCAGAACACCGACAATAACGCCTAGAAGTGCGCGGGACTCAAACCTTGCAATATCTCAAATAAACGGAGATTTCGATGCTAAAGATGCGAAGATGGCAAGGTATCGTAACACAGTCATAAAAATGTCGGCCCGGTTTGAGGGGCTCGAGTTCCATCATGTGGATCGAGAAAGTAATCAAGTGGCGGATGTTCTTGCTCGTATTGGCACTAAGCGCGACCCCCTCCCACCTAATATCTTCCTGGAAATGCTCTTTAAGCCATCCGTGGTGTGGCAGTGGGAAAACGGCAATGCTAGTCCGGACCCAAACATAACCCCAGATCCCGGAAACACCAACATAACACCATCGGTGCATCTCATCGTGGCAATCATTGCCCATGGACCGAACCCTTCTTGGCCTTCCTTAATAGGAAGGAGCTTCCTGGGGACCAGAATGAGGCCTGCTGCATTGTACAGTGCTCGAAGGCCTATAAGGTTCATGATGGAGAGCTCTACAAGAAAAGCACCACCGGAGTCCTTCAACGATGTATATCCGAGGAAGAGGGGCGGCAGCTCTTGGTTGAAATTCATGCCGGACTCGGCGGGCACCACGCCGCAACTCGGGCCCTTGTTAGCAAGGCTTTCCGTATAGGGTTTTATTGGCCGACGGCCCGAGCGGACGCACAAGACCTTGTCCAACATTGCGTCGGATGCCAACTCTTTGCCAATCAAAGCCATATGCCTGCCACTTCCCTACAAACAATCCCCATCACTTGGCCTTTCGCAGTCTGGGGACTTCACATGGTTGGACACCTTAAAAGGGGAAGCCATAAGAAAAAACATCTGCTGGTCATGGTGGACAAATTCACTAAGTGGATAGAGGTAAACCGGTCAAAACGGCTGAGTCCGGCCCGGTGATAGACTTCATATCCGATGTTGTGCACCGTTATGGTGTCCCACACAACATCATCACCGACAATGGCTCCAATTTCACAGCCGACGAGGTAAAAACCCGGTGCACTAATCTAGGTATTAAACTTGATTATGCCTCTGTCTACCACCCACAAACCAACGGTCAAGTCAAACGCGCCAACGGTCTTATTATGAGTGGCATCAAGCCCAGACTAGTGCGGTCTTTAAAATAATCAGACAAGCACTGGGTTGAGGAGCTCGACTCCGTACTCTGGGGGCTGCGGACCACGCCCAACCGTACTACTGGGTACACACCTTTCTTCATGGTGTATGGTGCAGAGGCCGTATTGCTCTGCGATATTATTTACGACTCACCTAGAGTGTGTATGTACGAAGAGAGAGAAGCCGAGCTCGATCAGTAGGACAGTCTAGATGCCCTGGAGGAGGAACGCAATGTCGCAAAAGCCCATTCAGCAGTTTACCAACAGCAGGCTCGAAGATATCAAAGCAGAGAAGTACGGGCCAAGACTTAGAACGTTGGCAAACTCGTTCTATGGCTCCCGGAGAAGAAAAAGGACAAACTCAAGCCCAAATGGGAGGGTCCCTTCATAATTGACGATGTTCTCACCGGAGGAGCATACCGTCTTCGCGATGCATCAGACAATCGCCTCGAGCCGAACCCTAGGAAGGCGGCCAGACTCCGGAGATTCTACACCTAGCGCTCAACCCCTTGTTCGTCTCCTCCTCCCCTATAATTTCCATTGTTTTTTCTCTTCTCCGATTACTTTCTTCTTTCTCGCTTTAAAGCTTTAGTGCGTCTAGACCGCACACCATTGGCACATACATCTTCAAACATGTACGCCACATGTACCTGGGGGCTTCTCGGACAGAAGTTCTTGTCATTCCTTGAGCATCAAGCTCCTCACATATGAGTTTTTCCATATGTGCCTTTTCTTTGCCATTATATGCATCGATATGACTTAAGTTTTGGCCAAGCTGGGTTTCCCGGCTCCTGTGCTTATGCCCTACATTCCCGTTAGTTCGTCTAGGGCATAAAGGGAGCACCTCTGTGATTGTTACTGCCGGGTCATCCAGATGTGTACCTCATACTGGGTGAAGCCGAAAGCTAGCGTTCTTAAGGGAATATTCGGTCGGCGAATTAAAGATGTTTTTAAGTTCACTCCATCATGCACCTCCAGAAGTTATACAAACCGTGGTGCTCACATCACAACTCGGACATGCGCATTAAATGCATGCACACCCAGGAAAAGGAACCCTTGACGGAACTATTCTCTCTGGAAGATGTTTCTTACGATATCAATGTAATGTAACATAGCTAGCCAGATACAACTTGTCTGTTCAAGCAATTATGACCCCTACGCCTAGTTTTCCAGGCATACCCCGGCCTATTCGGCTGCGATGGTATTCGGAAACACTCCGCACCTTCGGGATCGGAGGCTGAAGCGAAAAGGTCTGCCGTGACAAATGATATACAATTCAGCTAGATGGGGAAAGTACACAGTCACTTGGACTAAAAAACCTCCTCCTATACACCTTCCAACACGCAGTCTAACTTACAATCCTATTGGGAATATTTTGCGGCCACCTCTACTTGGTCATATACTAAACTAACGGGAATTTCTTCCCCATTTGACCCTATCGGGCTGACTCGAGCCATGCGATTAGGATCCAGCTTGGTATATTGCGTCTTCACCATGGCCCAGGCCTCTTGCGCACCCTCTCGGCATGCCGATATCTTCCACAGTCGGATACGCCGTCGTGCTCCCTTGAACAGCTCTACCAGCTGCTCCATGCTTCCTGGAGAGGGTCGGATGGCCATAAAGCCCTGGCTACACTCTGCATCGCCCGCCGAGCTTGCTCGTGCAACTGCGATAGAGCTTACAGAAGATCACTCGATGATCCGAACACCTCCTCTTCGGGGCGGTACGTCAAAACACCTGCAATTACAGCTATATCAGTACCATTACCTCCAAAACTGTTATAGAACAAAAGTGGCTACATACTGAATATGCCGCCTCGCGGCCTCTTGTTCACCTTCATGGAGTCAGCTAGCTGAGCTCGCACATCTTTCAGTTCTTCGTCCAGTTTGGAGTTCGAGTCCTGGAGTTTCTTTTTCTCCTGAACGACTTTTGTCAATACACGCTGCCCGCTGATAGTAGCTTTTTGGCTCCGTGTTCTTCGCTTCGAGTGGCGTCCAGGTGCTCTTGTACTTGGTCTAAACGGCCGAACACAAATATTAGCACATAGATTCGCACTATCGGTGTATCATTATGAATTTTCGATAGAAGGAAACATTACCGGGAGATGCCTTATATTTCTTTAGTTTGGCATTGGCAGCAAGCAGCCGGCGCTGACACTGTTCTAGCTCCTGAGCTAGCTGGGTCTTCTTCTCCGTAAGCACCTGGTCATACAATGATCCTTAAATCAGTTGTTTCAACTCCTTTAAGTCTCGGGGGCTACTGGCATATGATTATCATAGTCAGACAAAATAAATTTACCTGCACGTGTTTTAAATGTTGCTTTGTGGCCTTGTTAATCCCATCTCGAGCAGCTCGAATGTACGCATCGGCCGAGTTGAAGGCGTTAAAAGACTCTTCTGAAAAGCCAGGGTCTTGTAAAATGGCTCGGCGGCGCCGATGATTCATCGCACTTGCCACTTTCGAGTTGGTGATGGATATATCATCTGAGTCCTTGGCCAGAGGACAGTCCGGCTTCGCCTCCGTATCGGCCCCCATCCTCATGGCAGGATTTGAATCCTGGCTGCGGGAAGTACGACCGCTTGAGCCTCCGGATACAGTCCGGCACCTTTTTCTCCTGACACATGAATAATAGGAGGGTCACGGTTGGACGTGACTGCTCAGGTGCAGGTTGGCGAATTCATACCTCTTTGATGAAGGCATGGTCGTATCTTCGTTCATTTTGCTCAGGTGAAGCCTCGCTCTCTTCGGAGGTACCCCTGGAGTAGTACGACACGCCGAACCCTTCCCCTTTTGAGCACAAGACAGTGTGGTGGGTAAGAAGGAAGGAGAGATCTGTTTTGAACAATGTGTGTTCGGATCACTTACGTGTGAAGCCGGGAGAAGACCGGGGTAGTCAGCGATGATGGCCACTTCTGTGTCGTCATAGCTCGTCCGGTAAAACACCCCCTCCGCAAGCACCACAAATATATCCGGATCCTCTTCGAACCCGGGATCGAGCTCCCGGTTGTGGTCCTATGGCTGTGGGGTGGGACTATAAAATCCCTTGGTGACCTTTCACCGGTGCTGTCATATGAAAACAAGATAGAAATTTATCAAAGGCAATTCGGAGATGGAAGAAGTAAAAACGGAGGGGTCAGACATTACCCAGCTGGGAGGGTTATACATAGAGTACCCGTCTCTAGATTTGACGCGGAGAAATTCCTTTTCCTCCCCTTTGAATAGTTCAGCTAATATCTTAGCCAAAGCGGCAGGGGTATCCGAACCTTTCCGGCCACAGCGAGAGGCGTCGTCCTCCCCATTGTATTGCCACATGGGAAGCCCTCTGTATTGGAGTGACTGAACCCCTCGCGCTATGGAAATCGCCATAACCTCGATTATTGCGAGTCTGGACTGGGTGAGCTCTTTTATCCTGCTCATCAGCTAGCGAACCTCCGCGTCGTCTTCCTCTTCAAGACTCCGGGGACGCTGAGGGAGTCCTGGATTAGGGGGTGTCCAAATGGCCGGACTATACCTTCAGCCGGACTCCTGGACTATGAAGATACAAGATTGAAGCCTTCATCCCGTGTCCGGAAGGGACTTTCCTTGGCGTGGAAGGCAAGCTTGGCGATATGGATATGTAGATCTCCAACCATTGCAACCGACTCTGTGTAACCCTAACCCTCTCCGGTGTCTATATAAACCGGAGGGTTTTAGTCCGTAGGACAACATACACAACAACAATCATACCATAGGCTAGCTTCTAGGGTTTAGCCTCTCTGATCTCATGGTAGATCTACTCTTGTACTACCCATATCATCAATATTAATCAAGCAGGATGTAGGGTGTTACCTCCATCGAGAGGGCCCGAACCTGGGTAAAACTTCATGTTCCTTGCCTCCTGTTACCATCCGGCCTAGACGCACAATTCGGGACCCCCTACCCGAGATCCGCCGGTTTTGACACCGACATTGGTGCTTTCATTAGGAGTTCCTCTGTGTTGTCACCGTCAGGCTTGATGGCTCCTACGATCATCAATGGCGATGTAGTCCAGGGTGAGACCTTCCTCCCCGGACAGATCTTCGTCTTCGGCAGCTTCGCACTACAGGCCAATTCACTTGGCCATCTGGAGCAGATCGAAAGCTATGCCCCTGGCCGTCAGGTCAGATTTAGAAGCTTAAACTACACAGCTGACATTTGCGGGGACTTGATCTTCGACGGATTCGAGCCACTGCCGAGCGCGCCGCACTATCACGACGAGCATGATCTAGCTCTGCCGCCGAATAGTGCCCTGGAGGCCGCACCCGCATTGGCTTCGACCCTTAATTCGGAGCCAACTGCGCCGATCGAGGATGGGTGGTTGGACGCTGCCTCGAGGGCTGCGATCCCAATGGCGATCGAGCCGAACACCAGCCCCACACTCGCGAGACTCGTGACTCCAAGGAGCCTCTCCTGACTCCAAACCCTCTGCGCCCCTGCCGATCGAATCCGATTGGGCGCCGATCATGGAGTTTACTGCCGCGGACATCTTTCAGCACTCGCCTTTCGGCGATATTCTGAAGACACTGAAGTCTCTCTCTTTATCAGGAGAGCCCTGGCCGAACTATGGTTAGCAAGGTTGGGATTCGGACGATGAAGAAATTCAAAGCCCACCCACCACCCACTTTGTAACCACTGTCGACGACTTAACCGACATGCTCGACTTTGACTCCGAAGACATCGACGGTATGGACGCTGATGAAGGAGACGATGAAGAACCAGCGCCTATCAGGCCCTGGAAAGCCACCTCGTCATATGATATATACATGGTGGACACCCCAAAAGAAGGAGATGGCGATGGAATACCGGAGGATGACCCCTCCAAGAAACAGCCTAACCGCCGGCGTCAGCGGCGCCGCTCAAAATCCCACCAAAACAAATACGGTGATTCCAGCACGGGAGATAATAATACTCTGGAAAGTGCTGAAGAAAACCCCCTCCAGCAGGATTTAGCACAGGAGGATGGAGAAACCAGCCCTCATGAAAGAGCGGCAGACAGAGAGGTCGAGGACGATAATTATATGCCTCCCTCCGAAGACGAGGCAAGCCTCGACGACGACGAATTCGTCGTGCCAGAGGATCCCGTCGAGCAAGAGCGTTTTCAATGCAGGCTTATGGCCATGGCAAGAAGCCTCAAGAAAAAACAGCAACAGCTTAGAGCTGACCAAGATTTGCTAGTCGACAGATGGACTGAAGTCCTTGCGGCCGAAGAGCATAAACTCGAACGCCCCTCCAAGAGCTACCCAAAGCGCAGGTTGCTACCCCAATTAGAGGAGGAAGCACTTGATGCGGCCGACCGGCCACCTCATGGCCGTGACAGAGAGGCCTCTCGGCCCTCCACTCAAGCCGCACCCCGTACCAAGGCACGGGAATATGCGCCGGACTTACGAGATATGTTGGAGGACAAGGCAAGGCAAACAAGATCGATCTACGGATCACGTGGGCGCCCCACGGCTCGAGACGGTAATCGTCACGCCAGCCACAAATTCGGCAGGGCCGAACACAGTAGACAAAGCTCATTGGAGCTACATCGTGATATAGCCCAGTACAGAGGCGCCGCACACCCACTATGCTTCACAGATGAAATAATGGATCATCAAATCCTGAGGGTTTCAAACCCGTAAACATCGAATCATATGATGGCACAACAGATCATGCGGTATGGATTGAGGATTATCTCCTTCATATCCACATGGCCCGCGGCGATGATTTCCAAGCCATCAAATACCTCCCACTCAAGCTTAAAGGACCAGCTCAGCATTGGCTTAACAGCTTGCCAACAGGATCAATCAGTTGTTGGGAGGACCTCGAAGCCGCATTCCTCGACAATTTCCAAGGCACTTATGTGCGACCCCCAGACGCCGATGACCTAAGTCACGTAATTCAGCGGCTAGAGGAATCGGCCAGGCAATTCTGGACACGGTTCCTAACAAAGAAAAATCAAATAGTCGACTGTCCGGACAGTGAGGCCCTAGCAGCCTTCAAGCACAATATCTATGACGAGTGGCTTGCCCGGCACCTTGGACAGGAAAAGCCGCAGTCTATGGCAGCACTCACGACACTCATGACCCACTTTTGCGCGGGAGAAGATAGCTGGCTTGCTCGTAGCAACAATATGACCAAGAACCCTGGTAATTCGGATACCAGGGACAGTAGTGGCAGGTCGCGTCCCAACAAGCAGAAGCGCCGCATTAACGGCGACAATACTGAGGATACAACAGTTAATGCCGGATTTAGAGGCTCTAAATCCGGCCACCGGAAAAAGCCATTCAAAAGGAATCCTAGGGGCCCGTCCAGTTTGGACCGAATACTCGACCGCTTATGCCACATACATGGTACCCCCGAAAAGCCGGACAATCACACCAACAGGGATTGTTGGGTGTTCAAGCAGGCAGGCAAGTTAAATGCCGAAGATGAAGACAAGGGGCTGCATAGCAATGACGACGAGGAGCCCCGGCCGCCGAACAACAGTGGACAGAAGGGTTTTCCCCCACAAGTGCGGACGGTGAACATGATATACGCAACACATGTCCCCAAAAGGGAGCGGAAGCGCGCGTTAAGGGACGTACACGCGGTAGAGCCAATCGCCCCAAAGTTCAACCCATGGTCCTCCTGCCCAATCACCTTTGATCGAAGGGACCATCCCACTAGCATCCGTCATGGCGGATTCGCCACATTGGTTCTAGACCCAATTATTGACGGATTTCATCTCACTAGAGTCCTTATGGACGGCGGCAGCAGCCTGAACTTGCTTTACCAGGATACAGTGCGGAAAATGGGCATAGATCCCTCGAGGATTAAGCCAACCAAAACGACCTTTAAAGGCGTAATACCAGTTGTAGAGGCCAACTGTACAGGCTCAGTCACGCTTGATGTGGTCTTCGGATCTCGGGATGATTTCCGAAGCGAGGAGTTAATCTTCGACATAGTCCCATTCCGCAGTGGCTATCACGCACTGCTCGGGCGAACCGCATTCGCCAAGTTCAATGCGGTACTGCACTACGCGTACCTTAAGCTCAAAATGCCAGGCCCTCGAGGAGTAATTATGGTCACTGGAAACACCGAACGCTCCCTCCGAACGGAGGAGCACACGGCGGCCCTTGCAGCAGAAGTACAAAGCAGCCTCTCCAGGCAGTTCTCCAGTCCGGCCATTAAACGACCAGACACCGTCAAGCGCGTCCGGAGTAACCTACAACAAGACCACCTGGCATGACCCGAGAAGGCGTAGCAATGCGGCCCCAACCCCAGCCCTCGCAAAAATGCGATACCAGTACTTCGCGTACATAACTATGCTCTAGAAATACCATGGGTACAGTGGGAGGTGCACCATCACGGCACGCCCGAAACACGGCTTAAACCGCACCAGGGGCTGCCGATTTTTTAATGTTCTCTTACTTTTAGGACTCCACTCTTCGGAAGGCCTGTTCGGCAGTTCAATTGCCGCACAAACGATGCAAGAACCAGGGAAGCAGACAAGCCACTCCGCATTACGAAACTCCCAGGTGGTCTCTATCACGAGCAGTATACCTGTTTCGCATACTATTCCGCAGCTTGCCCCTGGAACGGACATGTTACATAGTCCAACCTTTTGCTTATCGCATTATTTGTATCGTTCTGCTTTGATCGCAGCCCTCTTTAATAAACAATGCATAGCTTTTGTCTATTTTTGCATTACTCTTTTTTAATATATGTTCCTTAACGACGTGTTGCATCCGTACACTTTGGTACGACCAAAATACGCCAGGGGATTTAGTAACCCTCAATATGGTGTGAGAAGTCCGAACACTTTAACAAGTGCGGCACCCCGAACTTATAGCATTATATGCATCGGCTCCGAATCATGTCTTGGGTCAATAGTTGGGTTTGCCCGGCTCCTATGTTTTGGTGCCTTACGTTCCGCTATATCGGCTAAGGTAGCACTAGGAGAACCACTGCGATTGTGCCCTAGTTGAGCAGGGTCGAGCACCTCAGTGAAGAAAGCTAAAACTGACTTTCATGATGAAGCGAGTGCTGGTCGCTGTTCGAGAGGTTTTTCGAGTCCCTAAAGACTTATGCCGCTTAGAGCGAGGAGCCGGCTCTGTCCGTCCAAGGCGTGGATAGCGCCCCGAACTCGGTCTTCCGAATACCAGGGGCTTTGCCGAAATTTAAAATTATAGAATTCTATGGCTAAGTGAGAGTGTTCACGCATTATAGTCCGATTGCCTTGTTCGTTGGGCTGAGCGCCTCGCTCGAAGGACCCAAACATGGGAAAAAGAGCGCTCAGGTTTATCCCCGAACACCCCAGCACTAGCGGCACGGGGGCAGAAGCCGACGACTTGCCATCTCTCAGAATTGATAAACAGCCGCGCAGAAGGTAATATTTTAAATTCCAACAGCTTTGCTTAGCGCATATGAACAAGTTTTCAGCGCACAGGACAAAACGAGCAAGTTTCACTCAAAAATTACATCCCTAGAACATTCATCCGCCACAAGGCAGGCACCCTTCAGAACTTCCTTATAATAATTCTCGGGCTTGCGATGCTCTTTCCCCGGCGGTGGCCCGTCCTTCACAAGCTTCTCAGCATCCAGCTTGCCCTAGTGCACCTTAGCACGGGCAAGGGCCCTACGGGCACCTTCAATCCAGACGGAGCGCTTGATGACTTCGAGCCTTGGACAGGCCTCCACCAGCCGCCGCACCAGCCCGAAATAGCTCCCAGGCAGAGCCCCTCTAGGCCACAGCCAAACTATGAGGCCCTTCATGGCCTGTTTGGCCGCCTTGTGGAGCTCGACCAGTTGCTTCAGCTGGTCGCTCAGGGGCACGGGGTGTCTGGCCTCAGCATACTGAGACCAGAACACCTTCTCTATCGAGCTGCCCTCCTCGGCTCGATAGAATGCGGCGGCATCGGACACACTCTCGGGAAGATCTGCGAACGCTCCTGGAGAGCTCCGGATTCGGGTAAGTAACAAGTAACTCCCGTTTATGTGTTTGCTTTGCATAAAGAATGCCTTACCCGCCGCTATCTTCTTCACCTCATCCAACTCCTGGAGGGTCTTCTGGGATTCGGCTTTGGCATACTTGGCATTTTCAATAGCCACCGCGAGCTCGGATGCTCGCGTCTTTGAGTCAAGCTCCAAACTCTCATGTTTTTCCATGAGAGCCTGGAGCTCTTGCCGTACCTTGCCAACCTCGGCCTCATACTTCTCCCGCTCGGTGCGCTCCGTGGCCGCCCTCTTCTCAGCCTCGACCAGTGCTTGCTTAAGGGTCGCCACCTCAGACGTGCCCCTACAATAGCCATGATAATCCTGTCATTTTTTGCAATTGCACCTTTTTATATATATTTAAACAAGGTATTTCTTACCTTCATTGTCCTCGAGCTACTTCTTGGCACGCCCGAGCTCTTGCTCGGAGCGCTCGAGGTTCTGCTTTAGCGTGTCCACTTCCGCGGTCAGTGCGGCGGACGCAAGCAGAGAAGCCTGCATACGCATATTGACTCCTTTTTGTTAGACTCCTGCGAATTTTATTTGATCCTCTATTCGGCTTTTCTTCCCGAACGGCAAATAGAGCATCAGGGGCTACTAACTATGCGGTAATATTATTTACACATTCTTTACTTACCTCGAAGCCTGTTAAAAGGCTAGTACAAGCTTCAGTCAGTCCGCTCTTGGCGGACTGAACCTTCTAGAACACCGCACTCATAATGGTGCGGTGCTCCTCGTCGATGGAGGCGCCTTGGAGCGCCTCCAACAGATTGTCCGACGCCTCCGGTTGGACGGGGGTCACCGGCACGGTGGGCTTGCTCCTCTTGGAAGGAGGTCCCCCGCCGGACTCTGGAACCTTTGAAGGTTCCGGAGTGGTGTCCGGCCTAGAGCCGGACTAGGAGCCCTGGGAGGTTTCATCCCCTTTACTCCTGGAGTCCGGGAGGTCGCCTTGCGGTGCCTCCAGGACCACCTCCTCCCAGCTTGGAACCTGTTGGGACAACACTTCGGTGTCGTCTGTAGGGCGGGGGGAGGAAGCCGTCGGAAGCGAGTTCACATCCGACGAGTCCAGTGAGCCGCTCGACGACGCGTCGAGCCGGTTTTCGGGTGGGCTGCATAAACATATTCGACATAAGGGAAAGGTGTGCAGTAAACGAATACTATGAATTACTCTGGTATCCAGATACTTACGATTTTGCCAGGGGCTTGGCCCTGGGCGGCCACTCCTCTCCGCCGTCGTTGGCGTCGGTGGAATAGTCCGGAGAAGGGTTTTCCCCTTCTTGAACCCTCCGACCTCCCCAGAGAGGGCGACCTTCCTTTTCTTCTCTCCTCCCGCTGGAGGGGGAGAGGTCTCTTCTTCTTCCTCCTCGTCTTCACGAGAGGAATGCGCCTCGGAACCGTCGGATGATGGGTCCGACACCTCCTGGCGTCGGGCACTCTTTTGAGTCCCCGTGGCCTTTTTCGTGGCCTTCTTCTCCGGCGCCACATAGGGTGCCGGAACCAGCAGCTTCGCCAAGCGAGCGTCCTCTGGGCCTTCGGGCAAAGGAGCCGGACAGTTGATCTGTCCGGATGTCTCATGCCAATCCTGTCAAAGGAAAGGGAGCTTAGATCCCGCATGGAGTCAAACTATGAAAAACCGATACCCTGTAAAAGGAAAAAACAGCTTACCGCATGAGCGTGATGCTGTGTACTGAATCTGCGATCCTTGGTAGCGGATGCGGGGGCCTCGGCGCCCTTGAAAAGCACCTTCCTGGCATCTTCGTATGTCGTGTCGAAGAGCCTGCTCAGAGTTCGGTGTCGTGCCGGGTCAAACTCCCACAGGTTGAAAGCCCGTTGTTGACACGGGAGGATCAGGCGGATGAGCATAACCTGGACTACGTTGACAAGTTTGAGCTTCTTGTCCACCAGGGTTTGGACGCATGTTTGGAGTCTGATTAGCTCTCCTTTTTTACCCCACAACAGGCCCGTCTCCTTCCAGGAGGTGAGTCGCGTAGGGGGTCCGGATCAAAACTCGGGGGCTGCGACCCATTCGGGGTCGCGTGGCTCGGTGATGTAAAACCACCCCAATTGCCACCCCTTCAGGGTCTCCACAAAGGAGCCCTCAAGCCATAAGACATTGGCCATCTTGCCCACCATGGCGCCTCCGCACTCCGCCTGGTTGCCGCGCACCACCTTCGGCTTGACATTGAAAGTCTTGAGCCATAGGCCGAAATGGGGGCGGATGCAGAGGAAAGCCTCGCACACGACAATAAACGCCGAGATGTTGAGGACAAAGTTCGGGGCCAGATCGTGGAAATCCAGGCCATAGTAGAACATGAGCCCCCGGACAAATGGGTGAAGAGGGAAGCCCAGTCCGCGGAGGAAATGGGGGAGGAACACCACCCTCTCATGGGGCCTAGGGGTGGGGATGAGCTGCCCCTTTTCGGGAAGCCGGTACGCAATGTTGTTAGACAAGTATCCGGCCTTCCTCAGTTTTTTGATGTGTCCCTCCGTGACGGAGGAGACCATCCACTTGCCTCCCGCTCCGGACTTGGGCGCTGGAGCTCGAGTATGCGAGAATGGATAAGCAAGGGAGGAAGAAGGCGTGGGTGAAAAGGTGGATCCTTATCCCCTTATATGGGTGGACGCAACTACGTGTCCCCACCAGCCTGGTAAAACTTGCTTATCTCCAAGCGTCGTAATCAATGGCGCGGTTGGGTTACCCATGCCCGTATTGATGAGAATCCTGGAATAAGGGGACATGATCTCTGCTTTAACAAGACGTGCCAAGAAAACTGCCTCGCATGACGCGCTGTGGTGGGATAATGAAATGACTCGGATAAAGGCTTGGTCGTGGTGTGTCACACTACGGAATACGTCAGCAGATTAGATTTGTGTAAATATTATTCTCTCTATGGCAATGTGGAAACATATTTTGCAGAGCCGGACACTATCTTTGTGTTCAAAATCTTCTATGAAGTACTTGGAGGAGGAACCCGCCTTGCAATGTCGAAGACAATCTGTGCGCTGGACTCGTCGTCACTGAAGCCTGGTTCAGGGGCTACTGAGGGAGTCCTGGATTAGGGGGTGTCCAGATGGCCGGACTATACCTTCAGCCGGACTCCTGGACTATGAAGATACAAGATCGAAGACTTCGTCCCGTGTCCGGAAGGGACTTTCCTTGGCGTGGAAGGTAAGCTTGGCGATACAGATATGTAGATCTCCTACCATTGTAACCAACTTTGTGTAACCGTAACCCTCTCCGGTGTCTATATAAACCGGAGGGTTTTAGTCCGTAGGACAACATACACAACAACAATCATACCATACGCTAGCTTCTAGGGTTTAGCCTCTCTGATCTCGTGGTTGATCTACTCTTGTACTACCCATATCATCAATATTAATCAAGCAGGACGTAGGGTTTTACCTCCATCGAGAGGGCCCGAACCTGGGTAAAACTTTGTGTTCCTTGCCTCCTGTTACCATCCGGCCTAGACGCACAGTTCGGGACCCCCTACCCGAGATCCGCCGGTTTTGACACCGACAGACGCCAACTGTGGCGTTTCTTCAGCGGGATGCGCGCAAATTCAGGGAGACCCTTTCGAATCGGGTCAGGAAGCGCAACGTCCTCTATATAAAACTATTCGGAGGGACATTCATCAGGTGCCTTCCTTCGTGTGCCAGATGGGTATCCGGTATCGGCGACGCGCCATACTTCGGCTCTGCCCACTTCGAATATCGACCCTTCATGATTGCATGGGACGAGACAAAACAACTTCCTCCACAACTCGAAATGAGCCTCGACGCCCAGGAAAAGTTCGCATAAAGCGACGTAACCCACAATATGCAGAATAGAGGCTGGAGTGAAGTTGTGCAGCTGGAGGCCATAGTATTCTAGAAGCCCTCGAAGGAACGGATGGATTGGAAATCAGACACCTCTTAGCAGGTAGGGGACAAAACACACTCGCTCCCCCTCGGACGGATTGGGGAAGTCCTCTACCTGAGTCCCCTCATTGAAGAAAACTAGCCCCGTTCGAACAGGGACTAGATCTGCATGGGGAAGGAATCCCTGCATTTGCAACTTTGTCAATCGACTATGAGACACGGAACACCTCTCCCACTCGCCTTTCTCTGGGACGGGACGAGCGGAGGAGCTGGGAACACTGGCCATGCTGGAATAGTTTCTCCTGAGCAGTCTCTGGGGATTTTTTCTGCGTAGCGCTGAATGGATCTGGAATCCAATCTCTTTAAATAGGCGCTCTTCCTTGCATGGCTGGGGTGTTATTCGCAAAAATGCCCTGACTTTCCACATTCACTCGACACGTGGAGGACAAAGACTATTCAACACACAGAAGCCAAGGAGGCGACATTGGAACAAATGCCAAATATATCACTTGGAGATCATCGAAGGTAGAACCCGCCTTGCAATGCCGAAGACAATATGTGTGCCGAGCACCTCGCTATTGAAGACTAGTTCGGGGGCTACTAAGGGAGTCCTGGACTAA
Organism: Triticum monococcum; assembly: GCA_034509565.1. Taxonomy (NCBI): domain Eukaryota; kingdom Viridiplantae; phylum Streptophyta; class Magnoliopsida; order Poales; family Poaceae; genus Triticum; species Triticum monococcum. Next base: position 32,090,369 of record CM067844.1, read on the forward strand.
GGGGTCCTCGGGCGTCCGGCCTGTTATCCATGGGCCGAACTGATTGGCTGTGAAGACATGAAGACCGAAGATTGCACCGTGTCCGGATTGGACTCTACTTGGTGTGGAAGGCAAGCTTGGCGATCGAAGATTCCTTTTTATGTAACCGACTCCATGAAAACCCTAGATCCTCTGGATGTCTATATAAACCAAAGGGGATAGTACGAAAAGGACACCACATATACTCATTACCATATTCATAGGCTAGATTTCTAGGGTTTAGCCATTATGATCTCATGGTAGATCAACTCTTGTAATACTCATATTCATCAAGATCAATCAAGCAGGAAGTAAGGTATTACCTCCATAGAGAGGGCCCGAACCTGGGTAAACATCGTGTCCCCTGTCTCATGTTACCATCGATCCTAGACGCACAGTTCGGGACCCCCAACCCAAGATCCGCTGATTTTGACACCGACAGCTCGCCGGAGACGAGCTCGCGCTGGCGGTCAAAGCACTGGCCCATCGAGGATGGTGCCAGGGAGAGCAGGAGGGGTAGCGGGCGCGTGCAGTGGGTGCAGGCGGAGGTGCTGAGCACGACGGGGTTGTCGGGTGCGAGTGCCGTGAGCCGTGGCCATGGCGGCGAGCACCACCGCGGCGAGGAGCTCGGGCACGATGGTGGGAGCAGCTATGGGGGAAGAAGAGAAGTGCGAGGAGAGGGGAAAAGGGTGGGTGGCTCACAGTGAGGCACACAGTGGCTGGCGACAACTTAGTAGCAGCAGGGGTGGCCGGAGTGGACGGCGACGGCGACGACCGAAGCGGAGGAAGGTGGCGATCCAGCGAGGTAGAGGGACTCCAAGGTCCGTGGCGTGGTCGCGGTCGTCGTGTTCGAGGACGAGGGGGGCTCCTGGAAGCAGGCGGATGGAGGACAGCCGCCGGTGGCGACGCGCATGGCGAGACCGCGGCGACGGCTACGCCCGGGCTGATGCGATGCGGTGTGGCAGATCTGGGGGAGGGGGAGAGAGAGGAGTGGGAAGCCGGGAGGGCGAGTGGGTGGATGAGAGTGGGGGAGCTCGAGGGGGCATGGCTCTCGCCCTTATCCCCTCGGCACGGCGCCAGCGAGGTGTTGCGGTGGGGACGCGCGGGAGGAGCCCCAGTGGTTGAACAGGGGAGGAAGAGAGCAACCAGGGGGAGGTGGGCCGGCTGGCTGGGGTGGGCTAAAGCACAATGGGGCAAGGGGGGCTTCTCTCTTCTCCTTTTTCTCCTTCTTTGGTTTGTGTTTTTATTTTATAAACATAGATGGGTAAGAAATTATTGGGCATGCTATTTACTTAGGAAAAATATGGGAATTGCCCCTTTTATTCCCAGGTGATCTTAGACAGTGCCACAAATATTTTGGAGACCAGAAGAATTCATTTGGTAATTTTCATAAATAGGATAACATTTAAAAATGCTGAATTGGTGCTGTTATATTTGCTAATGCTCATCTTTGCACAAAAGTGATGTCGTTTACCTTAACAAATAATTGTTGGGGAACGCAGTAATTTCAAAAATTTTCCTACGCACACGCAAGATCATGGTGATGCATAGCAACGAGGGGGAGAGTATTGTCTACGTACCAACGCAGACCGACTGCGGAAGCGATCTCACAACGTAGAGGAAGTAGTCGTACGTCTTCTTCCCGATCCGACCGATCCAAGCACCGTTACTCCGGCACCTCCGAGTTCTTAGCACACGTTCAGCTCGATGACGTTCCTCGGGCTCCGATCCAGCAAAGCGTCGAGGAAGAGTTCCATCAGCACGACGGCGTGGTGACGATCTTGATGTACTACCGACGCAGGGCTTCGCCTAAGCTCTACAACGATATGACCGAGGTGGAATTTGGTGGCAGGGGGCACCGCACACGGCTAAGGAACGATCAACAATGATCAACTTGTGTGTCTATGGGGTGCCCCCTGCCCCTGTATATAAAGGATGAAGGAGGAGGAGGCCGGCCAAGGCATAAGGTGCGGCCAGGATGGGAGTCCTACTAGGACTCCAAGTCCTAGTAGGAGTCCATCAAGAGGGGAGGAAGGGAGAAGGAATAGGAGGAGAAGGAGAGGTGGCCGGCCCCCTTTTCCCTAGTCCAATTCGGACCAAAGGGGAGGGGGGCGCAGCAGCCTTTTCCTCTTCCCACTAAAGCCCATCAAGGCCCATTACTTCTCCCGTAACTACCCGGTACTCCGAAAAATACCCGAATCACTCGGAACCTTTCCGATGTCCGAATATAGTCGTCCAATATATCGATCTTTACGTCTCGACCATTTCGAGACTCCTCGTCATGTCCCCGATCTCATCCGGGACTCCGAACTCCTTCGGTACATCAAAACTCATAAACTCATAATACAACTGTCATCGAAACCTTAAGCGTGCGGACCCTACGGTTCGAGAACAATGTAGAAATGACCGAGACACATCTCCGGTCAATAACCAATAGCGGACCTGGATGCCCATATTGGCTCCTACATATTCTACGAAGATCTTTATCGGTCAGACCGCATAACAACATACGTTGTTCCCTTTGTCATAGGTATGTTACTTGCCCGAGATTCGATCGTCGGTATCCAATACCTAGTTCAATCTCGTTACTGGCAAGTCTCTTTACTCGTTCCGTAATACATCATCCCGCAACTAACTCATTAGTTGCAATGCTTGCAAGGCTTAAGTGATGTGCATTACCGAGAGGGCCCAGAGATACCTCTCCGACAATCGGAGTGACAAATCCTAATCTCGAAATACGCCAACCCAACATCTACCTTTGGAGACACCTGTAGTACTCCTTTATAATCACCCAGTTACTTTGTGACGTTTGGTAGCACCCGAAGTGTTCCTCCGGCAAACGGGAGTTGCATAATCTCATAGTCATAGGAACATGTATAAGTCATGAAGAAAGCAATAGCAACATACTAAACGATCGTGTGCTAAGCTAATGGAATGGGTCATGTCAATCAGATCATTCAACTAATGATGTGACCTCGTTAATCAAATAACAACTCTTTTGTCCATGGTTAGGAAACATAACCATCTTTGATTAACGAGCTAGTCAAGTAGAGGCATACTAGTGACACTCTGTTTGTCTATGTATTCACACATGTATTATGTTTCCGGTTAATACAATTCTAGCATGAATAATAAACATTTATCATGATATAAGGAAATAAATAATAACTTTATTATTGCCTCTAGGGCATATTTCCTTCAGTCTCCCACTTGCACTAGAGTCAATAATCTAGTTCACATCGCCATGTGATTTAGCAGCAATAGTTCACATCACCATGTGATTAACACCCATAGTTCACATCGTCATGTGACCAACACTCAAAGGGTTTACTAGAGTCAGTAATCTAGTTCACATCTCTATGTGATTAACACCCAAAGAGTACTAAGGTGTGATCATGTTTTTGCTTGTGAGATGATTTTAGTCAACGGGTCTGTCACATTCAGATCCGTAAGTATTTTGCAAAATTCTTTGTCTATAATGCTTTGCACGGAGCTACTCTAGCTAATTGCTCCCACTTTCAATATGTATCCAGATTGTGACTTTAGATTCATCTGGATCAGTGTCAAAAACTTGCATCAACGTAACCCTTTACGACGAACCTTTTTGTCACGTCCATAATCGAGAAACACATCCTTATTTCACTAAGGATAATTCTGACCGCTGTCAAGTGATCTACTCCTAGATCACTATTGTACTCCCTTGCCAAATTAGTTTAGGGTATACAATAGATCTGGTACACAGCATGGCATACTTTATAGAACCTATGAATGAGGCATAGGGAATGACTTTCATTCTCTTTCTATCTTCTGCTGTGGTCGGGCTTTGAGTCTTTACTCAACTTCACACCTTGTAACACAGGCAAGAAACTTTTTCTTTGACTGTTCCGTTTTGAACTACTTCAAAATCTTGTCAAGGTATGTACTTATTGAAAAACTTATCAAGCGTCTTGATCTATCTCTATAGATCTTGAAGCTCAATATGTAAGCAGCTTTACCGAAGTCTTTCTTTGAAAAACTCCTTTCAAACACTCCTTTTATGCTTTACAGAATAATTCTACATTATTTCCGATCAACAATATGTCATTCACATATACTTATCAGAAATGTTGTAGTGCTCCCACTCACTTTCTCGTAAATACAGGCTTCACCGCAAGTCTGTATAAAACTATATGCTTTGATCAACTTATCAAAGCGTATATTCCAACTCCGAGATGCTTGCACCAGTCCACAGATGGATCGCTGGAGCTTGCACATTTTGTTAGCACCTTTCGGATTGACAAAACCTTCTAGTTGCATCACATACAACTCTTCTTTAATAAATCCATTAAGGAATGCAGTTTTGTTTATCCATTTGCCAGATTTCATAAAATGCGGCAATTGCTAACATGATTCGGACAGACTTAAGCATAGATACGAGTGAGAAAAACTCATCATAGTCAACACCTTGAACTTGTCGAAAACCTTTTTCGACAATTCTAGCTTTGTAGATAGTAACACTACTATCAGCGTCCGTCTTCCTCTTGAAGATCCATTTATTCTCAATTGCTTGCCGATCATTGGGCAAGTCAACCAAAGTCCAAACTTTGTTCTCATACATGGATCATATCTCAGATTTCATGGCCTCAAACCATTTCGCGGAATCTGGGCTCATCATCGCTTCCTCATAGTTCGCAAGTTCGTCATCGTCTAGTAACATGACTTCCAGAACAGGATTACCGTACCACTCTGATGCGGATCTCACTCTGGTTTACCTACGAGATTCGGTAGTAACTTGATCTGAAGTTTCATGATCATCATCATTAGCTTCCTCACTAATTGGTGTAGGTGTCACAGAAACCGGTTTTTTTGATGTACTACTTTCCAATAAGGGAGGAGGTACAGTTACCTCATCAAGTTCTACTTTCCTCCCACTCACTTCTTTCGAGAGAAACTCCTTCTCCAGACAGTTTCCGAATTTTAGCAACAAAAGTCTTGCCTTCGGATCTGTGATAGAAGGTGTATCCAATAGTTTCCTTTGGATATCCTATGAAGACGCACTTCTCCGATTTGAGTTTGAGCTTATCAGGATGAAACTTTTTCATATAAGCATCGCAACCCCAAACTTTAAGAAACGACAGCTTAGGTTTCTTGCCAAACCATAGTTCACACGGTGTCGTCTCAACGGATTTAGATGGTGCCCTATTTAACGTGAATGCAGCTGTCTCTAATGCATAACCCCAAAACGATAGTGGTAAATCGGTAAGAAACATCATAGATTGCACTATATCCAATAAAGTACGGTTATGACATTCGGACACACCATTATGCTGTGGTGTTCCAGGTGGCGTGAGTAGTGAAACTATTTCACATTGTTTTAACTGAAGACCAAACTCGTAACTCAAACATTTTACCTCTGCGATCATATCGTAGAAACTTTTATTTTCTTGTCACGATGGTTTTTCCACTTCACTCTGAAATTCTTTGAACTGTTCAAATGTTTCAGACTTATGTTTCATCAAGTAGATATCCCCATATCTGCTCAAATCATCTGTGAAGGTCAGAAAATAATGATACCTGCTGCAAGCCTTAATATTCATCGGACCACATACATCAGTATGTATGATTTTCAACAAATCTGTTGCTTGCTTCATTGTTCCAGAGAACGGCGTTTAGTCATCTTGCCCATAAGGCATGGTTTGCAAGCATCAAGTGATTCATAATCAAGTGATTCCAAAATCCCATCAGCATGGAGTTTCTTCATGCGCTTTACACCAATATGACCTAAACGGCAGTGCCACAAATAAGTTGCACTATCATTATTAACTTTGCGTCTTTTGGTTTCAGTATTATGGATATGTGTATCACTACGATCGAGATCCAACGAACTTGTTTCATTGGGTGTATGACCATCGAAGGTTTTATTCATGTAAACAGAACAACAATTATTCTCTGACTTTAATGAATAACCGTGTTGCAATAAACATGATCAAATCATATTCATGCTCAACGCAAAAACCAAATAACACTTATTTAAGTTCAACACTAATCCCGAAAGTATAGGGAAGTGTGCGATGATGATCATATCAATCTTGGAACTACTTCCAACACACATCGTCACTTCACCCTTAACTAGTCTCTGTTTATTCTGCAACTCCTGTTTCGAGTTACTACTCTTAGCAACTGAACCAATATCAAATACTGAGGGGTTGCTATAAACACTAGTAAAGTACACATCAATAACATGTATATCAAATATACTTATGTTCACTTTGCCATCCTTCTTATCCGCCAATCACTTGGGGTAGTTCCGCTTCCAGTGACCAGTCCCTTTGCAGTAGAAGCACTTATTCTCAGGCTTAGGATCAGACTTGGGCTTCTTCACTTGAGCAGCAACTTGCTTGCCGTTCTTCTTGAAGTTCCCCTTCTTCCCTCTGCCCTTTTCTTGAAACTAGTGGTCTTGTCAACCATCAACACTTGATGTTTTTCTTGATTTCTACCTTCGTTGGTTTCAGCATCACGAAGAGCTTGGGAGTTGTTTCCGTTATCCCTTGCATATTATAGTTCATCACGAAGTTCTGCTAACTTGGTGATGGTGACTAGAGAATTCTGTCAATCACTATCTTATCTGGAAGATTAACTCCCACTTGATTCAAGCGATTGTAGTACCCAGACAATCTGAGCACATGCTCACTAGTTGAGCGATTCTCCTCCATCTTTTAGCTATAGAACTTGTTGGAGACTTCATATCTCTCAACTCGGGTATTTGCTTGAAATATTAACTTCAACTCCTGGAACATCTCATATGGTCCATGATGTTCAAAACGTCTTTGAAGTCCCGATTCTAAACCATTAAGCATGGTGCACTAAACTATCAAGTAGTCATCATATTGAGCCAGCCAAACGTTCATAACGTCTGCATCTGCTCCTGCAATACGTCTGTCACCTAGCGGTGCATCACGGACATAATTCTTCTGTGCAGCAATGAGGATAAACCTCAGATCACGGATCCAGTCCGCATCATTGCTACTAACATCTTTCAACATAATTTTCTCTAGGAACATATCAAAATAAACACAGGGAAGCAACAACGCGAGCTATTGATCTATATCATAATTTGCAAAATACTACCAGGACTAAGTTCATGATAAATTTAAGTTCAATTAATCATATTACTTAAGAACTCCCACTTAGATAGATATCCCTCTAATCCTCTAAGTGATCACGTGATCCAAATCAACTAAACCATAACCGATCATCACGTGAGATGGAGTAGTTTTCAATGGTGAACATCGTTATGTTGATCATATCTACTATATGATTCACGCTCGACCTTTCGGTCTCTGTGTTCCGAGGCCATATCTGCATATGCTAGGCTCGTCAAGTTTAACCTGAGTATTCTACGTGTGCAAAACTGGCTTGCACCCGTTGTAGATGGACGTAGAGCTTATCACACCCGATCATCACGTGGTGTCTGGGCACGACGAACTTTGGCAACGGTGCATACTCAGGGAGAACACTTCTTGATAATTTAGTGAGATATCATCTTATAATGCTACCGTCAATCAAAGCAAGATAAGATGCATAAAAAGATAAACATCACATGCAATCAATATAAGTGATATGATATGGCCATCATCATCTTGTGCTTGTGATCTCCATCTCTGAAGCACCGTCATGATCACCATCGTCACCGGCGCGACACCTTGATCTCCATCGTAGCATCGTTGTCGTCTCGCCAATCTTATGCTTCCACGACTATCACTACCGCTTAGTAATAAAGTAAATCATTACATCGCGATTGCATTGCATACAATAAAGCGACAACCATATGGCTCCTGCCAGTTGCCGATAACTTGGTTACAAAACATGATCATCTCATACAATAAAATTTAGCATCATGCCTTGACCATATCACATCACAACATGCCCTGCAAAAACAAGTTAGACGTCCTCTACTTTGTTGTTGCAAGTTTTACGTGGCTGCTATGGGCTTAAGCAAGAACTCATCTCACCTACGCATCAAAACCACAACGATAGTTTGTCAAATAGACTCCGTTTTAACCTTCTCAAGGACCGGGCGTAGCCACACTCGGTTCAAGTAAAGTTGGAGAGACAGTCGCCCGCGAGCCATCTATGTGCAAAGCACGTCGAGGGAACCGGTCTCGCGTAAGCGTACGCGTAAGGTTGGTCCGGGTCGTCTCGTCCAACAATACCGCCGAACCAAAGTATGACATGCTGGTAGGCAGTATGACTTGTATCGCCCACAACTCACTTGTGTTCTACTCGTGCAAATAACATCAAACCATAAAACCTAGGCTCGGATACCACTGTTGGGGAACGCAGTAATTTCAAAAAATTTCCTACGCACACGCAAGATCATGGTGATGCATAGCAACGAGGGGGAGAGTATTGTCTACGTACCAACGCAGACCGACTGCGGAAGCGATCTCACAACGTAGAGGAAGTAGTCGTATGTCTTCTTCCCGATCCGACCGATCCAAGCACCGTTACTCCGGCACCTCCGAGTTCTTAGCACATGTTCAGCTCGATGACGTTCCTTGGGCTCCGATCCAGCAAAGCGTCGAGGAAGAGTTCCGTCAGCACGATGGCGTGGTGACGATCTTGATGTACTACCGACCCAGGGCTTTGCCTAAGCTCTACAACGATATGACCGAGGTGGAATTTGGTGGCAGGGGGCACCGCACACGGCTAAGGAAAGATCAACAATGATCAACTTGTGTGTCTATGGGGTGCCCCCTGCCCCTGTATATAAAGGATGAAGGAGGAGGAGGCCGGCCAAGGCATAAGGTGCGGCCAGGATGGGAGTCCTACTAGGACTCCAAGTCCTAGTAGGAGTCCATCAAGAGGGGAGGAAGGGAGAAGGAATAGGAGGAGAAGGAGAGGTGGCCGGCCCCCTTTTCCCTAGTCCAATTCGGACCAAAGGGGAGGGGGGGCGCAGCAGCCTTTTCCTCTTCCCACTAAAGCCCATCAAGGCACATTACTTCTCCCGTAACTACCCGGTACTCCGAAAAATACCCGAATCACTCGGAACCTTTCCGATGTCCGAATATAGTCGTCCAATATATCGATCTTTACGTCTCGACCATTTCGAGACTCCTCGTCATGTCCCCGATCTCATCCGGGACTCCGAACTCCTTCGGTACATCAAAACTCATAAACTCATAATACAACTGTCATCGAAACCTTAAGCGTGCGGACCCTACGGTTCGAGAACAATGTAGACATGACCGAGACACGTCTCCGGTCAATAACCAATAGCGGACCTGGATGCCCATATTGGCTCCTACATATTCTACGAAGATCTTTATCGTTCAGACCGCATAACAACATACGTTGTTCCCTTTGTCATCGGTATGTTACTTGCCCGAGATTCGATCGTCGGTATCCAATACCTAGTTCAATCTCGTTACTGGCAAGTCTCTTTACTCGTTCCGTAATACATCATCCCGCAACTAACTCATTAGTTGCAATGCTTGCAAGGCTTAAGTGATGTGCATTACCGAGAGGGCCCAGAGATACCTCTCCGACAATCGGAGTGACAAATCCTAATCTCGAAATACGCCAACCCAACATCTACCTTTGGAGACACCTGTAGTACTCCTTTATAATCACCCAGTTACGTTGTGACGTTTGGTAGCACCCAAAGTGTTCCTCCGGCAAACGGGAGTTGCATAATCTCATAGTCATAGGAACATGTATAAGTCATGAAGAAAGCAATAGCAACATACTAAACGATCGTGTGCTAAGCTAATGGAATGGGTCATGTCAATCAGATCATTCAACTAATGATGTGACCTCGTTAATCAAATAACAACTCTTTTGTCCATGGTTAGGAAACATAACCATCTTTGATTAACGAGCTAGTCAAGTAGAGGCATACTAGTGACACTCTGTTTGTCTATGTATTCACACATGTATTATGTTTCCGGTTAATACAATTCTAGCATGAATAATAAACATTTATCATGATATAAGGAAATAAATAATAACTTTATTATTGCCTCTAGGGCATATTTCCTTCAATAATTGTTATGGAATTTTTGACAAATGATGAACATTTTTCTAGCAACTTTTGAGCAACTTCAAACTTCACTCAAATGGGATATTGAACAAAGGTGATTAAGCACTATTTGGAAAAATGATTAGTTTAATCAGAGAGGGTTACTGTAGCATGACACCGGGGGTGTTACACAAGCCCTCAGGGCGCGCCTAGGAGGCTTGTGGCCTCCTTGGGACTCCTCTGGTCCCCTTCTCCAAGTTCCATGGATGTCTTCTAGTCCAAGAAAAATCATCACAAAAGTTTTCTTCCATTTGGACTCCGTTTGATATTCCTTTTCTGTAAAACTCAAAAACAAGGGGAAAATAGAAACTGGCACTCAGCTCTAGGTTAATAGGTTAGTCCCAAAAATAATCTAAAATAGCTTATTAATGCATATAAAACTTCCAAACAAATAATATAATATCATGGAACAATTAAAAATTATAGATACGTTGGAGATGAGTCATGGACCATGGGTCCACTTTTATCATATATTAAATCCAAAAATACCTTGTTGTGATTTATTTACAATTATTTTATTTTGTGTTTTATTTATCTATCTATCACTATCAGATTTGATCCTTGCAAATAATCGCCAAGGGGATTGACAACCTCCTTGATCGCATTGGGTGCAAGTATTTGCTCTTTTGTGTGTAGGTGTTGCTAACGAGGTTTCGCATGGTTCTCCTACTGGATTGATAAACTTTATTCTTAACTCAAGGAAATACTTATCTTTACTGTACTGCCTCATCCTCCCCTCTCTGAGGAAATCCTAATGCAGCTCACTCATGACCCACAAGTATAGGGGATCAATTGTAGTCCTTTTGATAAGTAAGAGTGTCAAACCCAACGAGGAGCAGAAGGAAATAACAAGTGGTTTTCAGCAAGGTATTCTCTACAAGCAATAAAATTGTCTATAAACATATAGTTTAATAATAAGATAATTTGTAACAAGCAAGTAACGGTAACGATAAATAATATGAGCAAGGTAGTCCAATCCTTTTGTGGCAAAGGATAGGCCAAAATGGTCTCTTATGATAAGCAAAGCGTTCTTGAGGGTACACGGGATTTTCATCTAGTCACTTTCATCATGTTGGTTTAATTCATGTTCGGTATTTTGATAATTTGATATGTGGGTGGACCGGTGCTTAGGTGTTGTGCTTACTTGAACAAACCTCCTACTTATGATTAACCCTCCCGCAAGCATTCACAACTACGAGAAAAGTATTAAGAATAAATTCTAACCATTGCATTAAACTTTTGGATCCAATCGGTCCCTTATGGAATAGCGCATAAACTAGGGTTTAAGCTTCTATCACTCTCGCAATCCATCATCTAATTGCTACTCCACAATGCATTCCCTTAGGCCCAAATATGGTGAAGTGTCATGTAGTCGACGTTCACATGACACCACTAAGGGAATCACAACATACATATCATCAAAATATCAAACACATATCAAGTTCACATGATTACTTACAACAAGATATATCCCGTGACATCAAGAGCAAAAGTAACTACTCACAAATGATAATCATGCTCAAGATCAGAGGGGTATTAAATAGCATAATGGATATGATCATATAATCTTCCACCAAATAAACCATATAGTAATCAAGTACAAGATGTAATCAACACTACTAGTCACCCACAAGCACCAATCTAAGGTACCGGTGCAAAGATTGAACACAAGAGATGAACTGGGGTTTGAGAGGAGATGGTGTTGTTGAAGATGTTGATTAAGATTGCCCTCCCCAAGATGGGAGAGTGATACGTCTCCAACGTATCTATAATTTTCGATTGTTCCATGCTATATTATATTCTATTTTGGACATTATTGGGCTTTATTATACACTTTTATATTATTTTTCGGACTAACCTACTAACCGGAGGCCCAGCCCAAAATTGCTGTTTTTTTGCCTATTTTAGGGTTTCGAAGAAAAGGAATATCAAACGGAGTCCAAACGGAATGAAACCTTCGGGAACGTGATTTTCGGAATGAACATGATCCAAAGGACTTGGACCCTACGTCAAGAAATCAACCTGGAGGCCACGAGGTAGGGGGCGCGCCTACCCCCCCCCCCCCCCAGACGCGCCCTCCACCCTCGTGGGCCCCCTGTTGCTCCACCGACGTACTCCTTCCTCCTATATATACCTACGTACCCCCAAACGATCAAATACAGAGCCAAAACCCTAATTCCACCGCCGTAACTTTCTGTACCCACGAGATCCCATCTTGGGGCCTGTTCCGGAGCTCCGCCGGAGGGGGCATTGATCACGAAACATCAACACCATAGCCCTTCCGATGAAGTGTGAGTAGTTTGCTTCAGACCTTCGGGTCCATAGTTATTAGCTAGATGGTTTCTTCTCTCTTTTTGGATCTCAATACAAAGTTCTCCCCCTCTCTTGTGGAGATCCATTCGATGTAATCTTCTTTTGCGGTGTGTTTCTTGAGACCGATGAATTGCGGGTTTATGATCAAGTTTATCTATGAACAATATTTGAATCTTCTCTGAATTCTTTTATGTATGATTGGTTATCTTCGCAAGTCTCTTCGAATTATCAGTTTGGTTTGGCCTACTAGATTGATCTTTCTTGCAATGGGAGAAGTGCTTAGCTTTGGGTTCAATCTTGCGGTGTCCTTTCCCAGTGACAGTAGAGGCAGCAAGGCACGTATTGCATTGTTGCCATCGAGGATAACAAGATGGGGGTTTTATCATATTGCATGAATTTATCCCTCTACATCATGTCATCTTGCTTAAGGCGTTACTCTGTTCTTATGAACTTAATACTCTAGATGCATGCTGGATAGCGATCGATGTGTGGAGTAATAGTATTTGATGCAGGCAGGAGTCGGTCTACTTGTCTCGGACGTGATGCCTATATACATGATCATACCTAGATATTCACATAACTATGCTCAATTCTGTCAATTGCTCAACAGTAATTTGTTCACCCACCGTAAAATACTTATGCTCTTGAGAGAAGCCACTAGTGAAACCTATGGCCCCCGGGTCTATCTTCATCATATTAATCTTCCAACACTTCGTTATTTTCATTGCCTTTTATTTTACTTTGCATCTTTATCATAAAAATACCAAAATTATTATCTTATCATATCTATCAGATCTCACTCTCGTAAGTGACCGTGTAGGGATTGACAACCCCTTATCGTGTTGGTTGCGAGGATTTATTTGTTATGTGTAGGTGCGAGGGACTGGCGCGTAACCTCCTATTGGATTGATACCTTGGTTCTCAAAAATTGAGGGAAATACTTACGCTACTTTGCTGCATCACCCTTTCCTCTTCAAGGGAAAACCAACGCAGTGCTCAAGAGGTAGCAAGAAGGATTTCTGGCGCCGTTGCCGGGGAGGTCTACGCAAAAGTCAACATACCAAGTACACATCACAAACCCTTATCTCCCGCATTACATTATTTGCCATTTGCCTCTCGTTTTCCTCTCCCCCACTTCACCCTTGCTGTTTTATTCGCCCTCTCTCTCTCTCTATCCTCCCTCTCTTTCTCTATTTGCCTCTTTTTCCCGTTCCTTGTTTGCTTGTGTGTTGGATTGCTTGTTTGTCACGATGGCTCAAGATAACACTAAATTGTGTGACTTTACCAATACCAACAACAATGATTTTATTAGCACCCCGATTGCTCCTCTTACCGATGCTGAATCTTGTGAAATTAATGCTGCCTTGCTGAATCTTGTCATGAAAGATCCGTTTTCCGGCCTTCATAGTGAAGATGCCGCTACCCATCTAAATAGCTTCATTGATTTGTGTGATATGCAAAAGAAGAAATATGTGGACAGTGATATTGTTAAATTGAAGCTATTTCCTTTTTCACTTAGAGATCGTGCTAAAGCTTGGTTTTCGTCTTTGCCTAAAAATAGTATTAATTCTTGGAATAAGTGCAAAGATGCTTTTATCTCTAAGTATTTTCCTCCTGCTAAGATCATCTCTCTTAGAAATGATATTATGAATTTTAAGCAACTTGATCATGAACATGTTGCACAAGCTTGGGAGAGGATGAAATTGATGATACGTAATTGCCCAACACATGGTTTGAATTTGTGGATGATTATACAAATTTTTTATTCCGGATTGAATTTTGCTTCTAGAAATCTTTTAGATTCGGCCGCAGGAGGCACTTTTATGGAAGTCACTTTAGGAGAAGCTACTAAACTCCTAGATAATATTATGGTTAATTATTCTCAATGGCACACTGAAAGATCTACTAATAAAAAAGTGCATGCGATAGAAGAAATTAATGTTTTGGGTGGAAAGTTGGATGAACTTATGAAATTATTTGCTACTAAGAGTGTTTCTTCTGATCCTAATGATATGACTTTTTCTACTTTGATTGAGAATAATAATCAATCAATGGATGTGAATTTTGTTGGTAGGAATAATTGGATGGATTTAAGAATACTAGGAAATTGGAATAATGATCAGTTGCCTGATGATAAGTTCAAGGACTACAAGTGATGAGGTGTGCCATAACCCACAGGCCCCGAGACCTGCCAAGAAGCAAGCACATTCTTGCTGAAGGAAAAACCCTGGAAGAGGATATACCTTTGTCGACAGACGATTTTATAGGAGTAACGCAAAACCTGAGAGTTGTGAAGAAACGTTAGATGTTTGTCTGGCTTGCAGAATCTATGGATATATCCGAACTTGGTTCATCGACAAGAGAAATTCTGCAATGCTTGTGAGGATGACCGAGTGTTAGAATGCGAGATTCGCTAAACCGTATACAGGGTAATGATTTGGGTGCGGGATGGATTGATCACCATACCGACTTACTCTTATTATTCGCCTTGCTATGTGGGATGGTAAATCTGAGTGACTTACCTATAGTAAAGAGATGACGATCAAAACCCTGTTTAAACTTAGAATGGTATAAGTATTTTTACCTTGTACATGGCAGTTGTTGCCAACCGTAGGTTATACGGTGAGGTTCAACCCAGACCCATTTCCTGCAGGAGAGACCATAAATTGTTGACCACCATGAGATATCGATAGTCGTTTAGTTTTGGCGCCAGACCCGTCAGCTAAAGAAGACCCAATCTCGAAATAACCTTACTAAGAGGAAAGGACAGAAGAATTGAGGAAAAGGTTATGCCACTACCGAAAGAGCCAGAGAAGGAATTATACGGAAGATCTGAGAAGATGGCACTGCCAAGAATAAGGATGGCCTATATGACTTTTGATGGAACTGTAATGATGCTTCTAAGGGCGGTAGCACCCCAGATTCCCGGTGACGATCGATGGATTCGGAGAAGACCCCAAGCCCAACCTATTTCTTGCTAGCCTCTCCGAATCTCGAGGACGAGATTCATTTTAAGGGTGGTAGGTTTGTAACATCCCAAAATTCTAAATTTTGGAATGTTATAATAAATAGATAGATTTGATTGATTGTGTGAAATTGAGTGAAAATTGAAACTTTTTTGAAGGTTAAATACGAGGGAATAAAAGGACTTTCCCAAACTTTCATTTTTATGCTCTCCGCGAATTCAAATACTTTCCATCACAAAACCCTGGAGAGAAGATGACATGACTTCTTCCATTTATTTAAATGACAAGGGGGTGTTGAAAATATTTGAATTTCATTTGGAAAATATTTCCACTTCTGAAACTTTATGCAACTCAATGATTTTCATGAGAGAAGATAAAATGACTTCTTCAAAACATATGAAATATGAGTTGGGAGTTTCGAAGAATCAAATTCAAAGCCCTTTTGAATTTATTTTCAATTTGGAGTTATTTGAGTTTTATTCAAATTATTTTTCTCCAAAAATAAAATATATGGAAATTAGGGTAACATGATTCCCTACAATAGAAAATTGGAGAAAAATTAATTTGAAATCATTTTGGTATTTTTAAAATGATTTTTGTTGGATTTTAATAGACCAGTAGCACTCTTTGAATTATTAGAATTTGTGTGTATTTTATTTAATGCTGGAAAAATGTTCATGTCGTAGAAAATATTTTTTTGAAAATTTTGATATATAATATGCCTATATAAAGTTTTATTTTTTATTTTCGTCTTTCAGTTTATCGCATTCTGTAAAAAAAACTGCACCGCGCGGCCGGCCAAAGGCAAAAAAAAACTGCAGCGTGCGCGCGGCCGAAGGCCTTTAGGCCTATCGCCTCTTTTCTTCTCTGTTTCGTATATTTTCATCTATGTTTAGTCCCACTTTGCCTAGTCTTTGACCCCTAAGCCTCTTTTCCACCAATAAATATAGATCCATAGAGCCTCCAAAAATCATCCAATTCGGGTTAAATCAATATTTTGGTTTGACTAGATTTATTTAAGAAAAATATATTTTTTTCTCCGGCGCGACTATGGAAGTTGTCTCCTCTCTCCAAAGTTGTCTTTTCTCTGCCTTATAAAGGTATCTTTCTTTGTTTTTTTTCTTCTTCTTATACCTCCGTAGTTTATTATTTTTAGACTAATATGATAAAATAATTAGATTATCAATTAGTCTACGTATTTATACATTAGACCCTAGCCCGTAGCTATTTTTTCTTCCGTAAAACAGCTTGGCCCTGATTTTTCAAATAGCCATAACTTTTTACTCGTTTGCCCAAATCCAACGAAACCAATGCCAACTTCTTCGCTATGATCTCCTCTATCCAGTAATCCAACTCAAACATGTTTTTAAAATTTTAAAATTTGAATTAGATCAGATTTGAATTCAAAATTCTTTTGATCATATCTTTTTATCCGTAACCCCGTTTGAGTTGATTCTTTTTGCAAATCGAAGCTCTTGACCTAAATTTTCTGATAAGGCCAAATTCACATAATTTTGGTACTGTTAGAAATTGTTTTATGTTGCAAGAGCTATTTGCTTGGTTTTGATGTTTTCCGAATCGACTTCTTCGATCTTTCTGGTCTTTTGAGTGATTGCTTATGTGTGGTTACTATTGCTTGATTACGATAGATTGACCGGAGTGTGACGAGTAGAGCTATCAAGATTTTGAGTGCGAATCATCTTCATCAACATTGCAGGCAAGTTCACACTTTGATCATATCCCTTTCATACCCAGTTTTTATTGCATTAGATAAATCCTCAAACATTGCATGATTAGGATCTACTTAAATTGTGGGATGGGAAGTAGTTGAGGTAGTACCTATTACCTGTTCATTATCAAACCATTGGGAGTTACTATTATGTTAGGCTTATACTGCCATGCTATGCTCGTAGACGTGGATTGGGTTTGAGAGTATTTCATGACGGATGTGAGATTCTTAATTAATGGTTTACTTAAGGTGGCAACTTAAACACACATCTGGGTGGATTGAGGCACCTGGGTATTCCAGGACTTGCCTGTCTAAGCACCTGGGTATTCCCGGACTTGCCTGTTTTTCTTTTGGACCGCCACCCAGGACCAAAGGGATCATAAGATTATTCATACTAGAAACTTCCGTGTGCAGCCACAAGCCACTATGGGCTCGGGCATAGTTGATTAAGTCGTGCGAACTCTTACAGGGTAGACTAGCAGATGTAGGGGAAAGTAGGTGTACCGGTCTATCCAACGTAAGGTGCTAGCGCTTCTGAAAGACTATGTCTCGGTCATCCGTTTCTCAAACATCCTGTAGTGCAAGAAATCCAACGGAGGCGATCGAGTCTTGTGGGGAAAAGTGCGCAAACCTCTGCAGAGTGTATAAACTAATCATGATTAGCCGTGTCCCCGGTTATGGACGTCTTGAGTATCTAGTTCTTGGATTATCCTGTTGATCTCATCATGTTACTTTAAATGAATATTGTTGGGTTTAATGATGTTACTTAATTGGGATTGAGAATGCTGTCAACCATTCTCAATGTTTAACAACCACCATGATAGTAATTAAATTTATTCCTTTGCAGTAGGGAAAAATTGGCTTTTCGCAAAAACCTTATAACCATAGAGCTTTTCCACCAGCCAAATATGCATGTAGTGATAGCCTTTATTCATCATTCTCTATGGTGTGAATTTGCCAGTACATTCAATGTACTGACCCTTTGTGGCTGCAACGTCTCATGTTGTAGGATTATCTTACGACGAGTAAGTGATACGTTAGGGTTACGATTTCTACACTCAACTTTGCCGTTGGTGTTGATGGGAATCCACAACCTTGTTATTTCCGCTATTTTGGATTGAGGTAATAGTATTTACGTTACTTTTTACATGTGATTTACCTCTGTTATAAATCCTCGAGTACTATGTGTGTCAGCATACCGATCCAGGGATGACACTTAAGCACAGAGACTTGACCGTCTGAGGTCGGGTCGCTACAATGAGTTGGCTAGGAACATTGATAGTATTTCTCTTGATGTTGATTCTTTGAAACTTAGATGTATTCCACCTAAGCATGATATCAATGAGTCTCCCAAAGCCATGAGAATTTCCATTGATGAGTGCAAATAAAGAACCGCTAGGATGCGTGCTAAGAAAGATTCCTTTATAAGAACGTGTTCTTCTAGTTTCCATGATAATAAAGATGAAGATCTAAAAGTTATTAATGTGTCCCCTATTAAATCTTTGTTTTGCAATATGAATCTTGATAATTATGGGACTGAATATGATCCACCTCTACCTAGAAGGCGTTCCAAAAATTTGGAGTTTTTAGATCTTGATGCTTAATTTGATAAAAGTGGGATTGAAGAAGTCAAAACTTTAAATATTGATGAACCCACTATTTTGGATTTCGAGGAATTTAATTATGATAATTTCTCTTTGATAGATTGTATTTCCTTGTTGCAATCCGTGCTAAATTCTCCTCATGCTTATAGTCAAAATAAAGCTTTTACCAAACATATCCTTGATGCTTTGATGCAATCTTATGAAGAAAAACTTGAGTTGGAAGTTTCTATCCCTAGAAAACTTTATGATGAGTGGGAACCTACTATTAAAATTAAAATTAAAGATCAGGAATGCTATGCTTTGTGTGATTTGGGTGCTAGTGTTTCCACGATTCCAAAGACTTTGTGTGATTTGTTAGGTTTCCGTTATTTTGATGATTGCTCTTTAAACTTGCACCTTGCGGATTCCACTCTGAAGAAACCTATGGGAAGAATTAATGATATTCTTATTGTTGCAAATAGGAACTATGTGATCGTAGATTTTATTGTTCTTGACATAGATTGCAATCCTTCATGTCCTATTATTCTTGGTAGACCTTTTCTTAGAACGATTGGTGCAATTATTGATATGAAGGAAGGAAATATTAGATTCCAATTTCAGTTAAGGAAAGGCATGGAACACTTTCTTAGAAATTAAATTAAATTACCTTATGAATCTATTATGAGAGCCACTTATGGATTGCCTACCAAAGATGGCAATACCTAGATCTATCCTTGCTTTTTATGCCTAGCTAGGGGCGTTAAACGATAGCGCTTGTTGGGAGGTAACCCAAATTTTTTTATTCCTTGATTTTTGCTCATGTTTAGTAATAAATAATTTATCAAGCCTCTGTTTTGGTTGTGTTTTTTGTGTTTAATTAGTGTTTGTGCCAAGTAGAACCATTGGGAAGACTTGGGGAAAGTCTTGTTAATCTTGCTGTAAAAAACAGAAACTTTAGCGCTCACGAGAACTGCTGCCATTTTTAATTGGAAAGTGATATTTAGTTAATTATTTTTGAAGATGATTAATAGATAAATTCCTCACGTCCAGAAATTTATTTTAGAATTTTTGGGGTTCCAGATCTTGCGCTAGCTACAGATTACTACAGACTGTTCTGTTTTTGACAGATTCTGTTTTTCGTGTGTTGTTCGCTTATTTTAATGAATCTATGGCTAATAAAATAGTTTATAAACCATAGAGAAGTTGGAATACAGTATATTTAACACCAATATAAATAAATAATGATTTCATTTCAGTACCTTGAAGTGGTGTTTTGTTTTCTTTCGCTAACAGAGCTCACGAGATTTTCTACTTTAAGTTTTATGTTGTGAAGTTTTGAAGTTTTGGGTAAAGATTTGATGGATTATGGAACAAGGAGTGGCAAGAGCCTAATCTTGGGGATGCCCATGACACCCCCAAGATAATCTAAGGACACCTAAAAGCCAAAGCTTGGGGATGCCCCGGAAGGCATCCCCTCTTTCGTGTACTTCTATCGGTAACTTTACTTGGAGCTATATTTTTATTCACCACATGATATGTGTTTTGCTTGGAGCGTCTTGTATGATTTGAGTTTTTCTTTTTAATTTACCACAATCATCTTTGTTGTACGCACCTTTTGAGATATACACACATGATTCGGAAATTGTTAGAATACTCTATGTGCTTCACTTATATCTTTTGAGTTATATAGTTTTTGCTCTACTGCTTCACTTATATGTTTTAGAGCATGTCGGTGGATTTGTTTTATAAGAAACTATTGTTCTCTCATGCTTCACTTATATTATTTTGAAAGTCCTACAAAACGGCATGGTAATTTGCTTTAATTATGTTAGGCATTCAAGATTAATATTTTTTTCTTATGAGTGTGTTGAATACTAAGAGAAGTTTGATACTTGATAATTGTTTTGAGATATGGAGATAGTGATATTAGAGTCATGCTAGTTGAGTAGTTGTGAATTTGAGAAATACTTGTGTTAAAGTTTGTGATTCCCGTAGCATGCATGTATGGTGAACTGTTATGTGATGAAGTTGGAGCATAACTTATTTATTGATTGTCTTCCTTATGAGTGGCGGTCGGGGACGAGCGATTGTCTTTTCCTACCAATCTATCCCCCTAGGAGCATGCGCGTAATACTTTGCTTTGATAACTTATAGATTTTTGCAATAAGTATATGAGTTCTTTATGACTAATGTTGAGTCCATGGATCATACGCACTCTCACCCTTCCACCATTGCTAGCCTCTCTAATACCGCGCACTTTTCGCCGGTATCATACACCCACCATACACCTTCCTCAAAACAGCCACCATACCTACATATCATGGCATTTCCATAGCCATTCCGAGATATATTGCCATGCAACTTTCCACCGTTCCATTTACTATGACAGGCTCCATCATTGTCATATTGCTTCACATGATCATGTAGTTGACATTGTATTTGTGGCAAAGCCACCGTTCATAATTGTTTCATACATGTCACTCTTGATTCATTGCATATCTCGGTACACCTCCGGAGGCATTCACATAGAGTCATATTTTGTTCTAAGTATTGAGTTGTAAGTAAATAAAAGTGCGATGATCATCATTTTTAGAGCATTATCCCAAGTGAGGAAAGGATTATGGAGACTATGATTCCCCCACAAGTCGGGATGAGACTCCGGACGGAAAAAAAGAGGCCATAAAAAGGCACAAATAAAAAAATATGAGAGAAAAAGAGAGAAGGGACAATGCTACTATCCTTTTACCACACTTGTGCATCAAAGTAGCACCATGATCTTCATAATAGAGAGTCTCCTATGTTATCACTTTCATATACTAGTGGGAATTATTCATTATAGAACTTGGCTTGTATATTCCAATGATGGGCTTCCTCAAATTGCCCTAGGTCTTCGTGAGCAAGCAAGTTGGATGCACACCCACTTAGCTCCTTTTGTTGAGCTTTCATATACTTATAGCTCTAGTGCATCCGTTGCATGACAATCCCTACTCACTCACATTGATATCTATTGATGGGCATCTCCATAGCCCGTTGATACGCCTAGTTGATGTGAGACTATCTTCCCTTTTTTGTCTTCTCCACAACCACGATTCTATTCCACCTAAAGTGCTATGTCCACGGCTCACACTCATGTATTGCGTGAAGATTGAAAAAGTTTGAGAATGTCAAAAGTATGAAACAATTGCTTGGCTTGTCATCGGGGTTGTGCATGATTTAAATACTTTGTGTGGTGAAGATAGAGCATAGCCAGACTATATGATTTTGTAGGGATAACTTTCTTTGCTCATGTTATTTTGAAGAGACATAATTGCTTAGTTAGTATGCTTGAACTATTATTATTTCTATGTCAATATTGAACTTTAGTCTTGAATCTTTCAGATCTGAATATTCATGCCACAATTAAGAAGAATTACATTGAAAATATGCCAAGTAGCATTCCACATCAAAAATTCTGTTTTTATCATTTACCTACTCGAGGACGAGCAGGAATTAAGCTTGGGGATGCTTGATACGTCTCCAACGTATCTAAAATTTTTGATTGTTCCATGTTATATTATATTCTGCTTTGGACATTATTGGGCTTTATTACACACTTTTATATTATTTTTGGGACTAACCTACTAACCGAAGGCCCAGCCCAGAATTGCAGTTTTTTTGCCAATTTTAGGGTTTCGAAGAAAAGGAATATCAAACGGTGTCCAAACGGAATGAAACCTTTGGGAACGTGATTTTCGGAACGAACATGATCCAGAGGACTTGGACCCTACATCAAGAAATCAACCAGGAGGCCATGAGGTAGGGGGCACGCCTACCCCCCCCCCCCCCCAGGCGCACCCTCCACCCTTGTGGGCCCCCTGTTGCTCCACCGACGTACTCCTTCCTCCTATATATACCTACGTACCCCCAAACGATCAAATACGGAGCCAAAACCCTAATTCCACCGCCATAACTTTCTGTATCCATGAGATCCCATCTTGGGGCCTATTCCGGAGCTCCGCCGGAGGGGGCATTGATCACGGAGGGCTTCTACATCAACACCATAGCCCTTCTGATGAAGTGTGAGTAGTTTAATTCAGACCTTCGGGTCCATAGTTATTAGCTAGATGGCTTCTTCTCTGTTTTTGGATCTCAATACAAAGTTCTCCCCCTCTCTTGTGGAGATCTATTCGATGTAATCTTCTTTTGCGGTGTGTTTCTTGAGACCGATGAATTGTGGGTTTATGATCAAGTTTATCTATGAACAATATTTGAATCTTCTTTGAATTCTTTTATGTATGATTGGTTATCTTTGCAAGTCTCTTCGAATTATCAGTTTGGTTTGGCCTACTAGATTGATCTTTCTTGCAATGAGATAAGTGCTTAGCTTTGGGTTCAATCTTGCGGTGTCCTTTCCCAGTCACAGTAGGGGCAGCAAGGCACGTATTGTATTGTGCCATCGAGGATAACAAGATGGTTTTTTTATCATATTGCATGAATTTATCCCTCTACATCATGTCATCTTGCTTAAGGTGTTACTATGTTCTTATGAACTTAATACTCTAGATGCATGCTGGATAGCGGTCGATGTGTGGAGTAATAGTAGTAGATGTAGGCAGGAGTTGGTCTACTTGTCTCGGACGTGATGCCTATATACATGATCATACCTAGATATTCTCATAACTATGCTCAATTCTGTCAATTGCTCAACAGTAATTTGTTCACCCACCGTAAAATACTTATGCTCTTGAGAGAAGTCACTAGTGAAACCTATGGCCCCCGGGTCTATCTTCATCATATTAATCTTCCAACACTTAGTTATTTTCACTGCCTTTTATTTTACTTTGCATCTTTATCATAAAAATACCAAAAATATTATCTTATCATATCTATCAGATCTCACTCTCGTAAGTGACCGTGTAGGGATTGGCAACCCCTTATCGCGTTGGTTGCGAGGATTTATTTGTTTTGTGTAGGTGCGAGGGACTGGCGCGTAGCCTCCTACTGGATTGATACCTTGGTTCTCAAAAACTGAGGGAAATACTTACGCTACTTTGTTGCGTCACCCTTTCCTCTTCAAGGGAAAACCAACGCAGTGCTCAAGAGGTAGCAGAGAGTTGTTGGTGATGATGTTGACGATGATTTCCCCCTCCGGGAGGGAAGTTCCCTCGGCGGGATCGCTCCACCGGAGGGCAAAAGTGCTCCTGCCCAAGTTCCGCCTCGAGACGGCGGCGCTTCGTCCCGAAAGTACTCTCCTTATTTTCTAGGTCAAAATGACTTATATAGCAGAAGAGGGGCACTAGAGGTGGGCCGAGGAGGGCACAATCCACCAGGGCGCGCCTCGGCTCCCTGGCACGCCCACCTGGTAGGCCCCCTCTGGTGGTTATTTGCTCAAATATTCCTCATATATTCCAAAATAATTCTCCATAAATTTTCAACTCATTTGGAGATGTGCAGAATAGGCAACTTTGACGCAGCTTTTCCAGGTCCAGAATTCCAGCTGCCGGTATTCTCCCTCTTTGTGTGGACCTTGCATATTATGAGAGAAAAGGCATTATAATTACTCCAAGAGGCATTATTATGCATAAAAACATAGTAAATAACATTAGGTAAACATGATGCAAAATGGACGTATCAACTCCCCCAGGCTTAGACCTCGCTTGTCCTGAAGCGAAAAACCGATATCAAAAAAGACGCCCACATGCTTAGAGAGAGAGGTGTCGATAAAAACAAAATACGGACATAGAAGCATCTTGTATATTATTGTAATACTAACAAACTTTATTATTGAACTTTTCATATGAAACTTTATCATATAACTCCTCATGAGCAAGTAACAATTCATCACAACATCGAAGTATAAAGCGTAAACTCTATTGAAAATCAACAAACTATGTTCTCATTCAACTTTGCAACTACAATTCATCATATTTTTAGGAAGGGTCGCGTATCAGAGTCTTTTGGCAAGTCCACATACTCAACCATCATATAGTCTTCTATGATTGCTAACACTCATCGCATAACCATGAGCAAAAAGTTTCAACCAGACACATAGGAAGATAGGAGCTTATAGTTTCGCCTACCAGCGTATTAACCTCAAGGATGATGTCAACAATAATAACTTATGCCCGCACATATTCAACTGGATATATGGGCCTAGATCTTTCCTCACCACATGATGCTGGCAAAAGAGAAAATAAAAATGAATAGGAAAGAATACTTTGACTCTTGCATAAAAGTAAATACATAAAAGTAAAAGATAGGCCCTTTGCAGAGGGAAGCAGAGGTTGCCATGCGCTTTTTGGTTGTATGCTCAATCTGTTAGTGCAAAAGAACGTCACGTTATATTTCCCCTTGTGGTAGCAACCTTTACTATGTAGTCTGTTGCTTTTATTATTTTTCCATCACAAGTTCGTACAACGCTCAATTTTCTCTTCCACTAAATGACCTAATACATTTAGAAGAAATTTTTATTACCTTATTGCACCAATGACAACTTACTTGAAGGATCTTACTCAATCCATAGGTAGGTATGGTGGACTCTCAAAATAAGATTTGGGTTTAAGGGTTTTTGGATGCACAAGTAGTATTTCTACTTGGTGCGGAATTTTTGGCTAGCAAAGATAGGGGGCAAGCACCACATTTTAAAGGATCTATGACAATATAACTTCGATGTGAATATGAACAAACATAAATCATTATGTTGTCTTCCTTGTCCAACGTCAACAATTTTGGCATGTAATATTTTGATGGGGGCTGACAATCATAAACGATGTCCAAGATAGTGTATTTGAATGTGAATCTTCTCTTCCCTTATTAATTCTTTCATGAATTGCATCATTGACCAATGCTCTGTTTGTCAATCTCCATTAAACTTTACTACTTATACTCTTCCTTATGTGATGTCATTACTTACCATAAGATAAGCATGTGATCTTTTTCATTTATTTTCCTTTCTTTTTATTGGAACATGAAAGTAAAGAAAGCAAAATTCAAACTAAACTTTATTATATAACTCGCCCATGATTACAAGGATAGAAAGATCACTAAGCAAACACTCGAAGAAATATCAAACTAAATTTGTATTCAACTAAATCAAAAGATAACTAAAGACCGAACTAAGATAAATAAAGGCAAAAGATAGTGGTGATGATACGATACCGGGGCACCTCCCTCAAGCTTAGCACAAGCCAAGGGGAGTGCCCATGCCCAATACTCAAGTCTCCTTTGGTGGTGAAGAAGAAGGAGGTGGTGTCGGATCACGGGTTCCGGCAAAACCCTCAAGGTTCGAACACTCGGGTGCGCACGAAGAGCTCCCCCTACCGATCCACATCCTAGCTTCGCTATGATCTCAAGGACTAACTCGACGAGCTCGCAACACAAAGGACACAAGATTTATACTGGTTCGGGCCACCGTTGTGGTGTAATACCCTACTCTAGTGTGGTGGTGGTGAATTGCCTCTTGGGCTGAGGATGAATACTACAAGGGGGAAGAACAGCCTCCTGAGGCGAGGTGTTCTTGTGCTTGGTGAGCTTGTGGGAGTGAGGATGGATCGATCTCTCTCCGCTCTACGTGGTGGCTAGTCCTATTTATAGAGGCCCTGGTCCTCTCCCCAAATATTGAGCAGGAAGGGAGCCAACAACGGCCAATTTGAAAGGGGACAGCTAGTACAAGTTATCCTGACAAAAGCAGTCTTCGCCTGCCAAAGGCTTTGGTGGTGATGCCGTCTTGGGCTCCACGGTGACCTCCGTCTTGCCGTCCCGCTGGTCTTGGTCTCGTTGCACTGATACAGAAGCCTTTGCTTGACGCCTCGGTACTCTGCGCCTGCACTTGCTTCCTTAGCAACAAAGAGGAAACAAGGACACTGTGCGCGCTGGCGCCCGCCTGGCACCTGCCTGATCTGGATCATCATGGCTCACGTCATTAGAACCTCGCGAGGTTGGCCTGGCCTTGATCTCTCAGCCCCTCGCGAGCCAGCCTAGTGAGGCCGCTCCTAAGGAGGTCTTGCGTCGTCCGCCTCGCGAGGGTCTTGAATGCTTGTTGGTGAATATGGGTCGTACGGGCCCGCTCGCAAAGCCACGCCATGGGCCGTAGGCAGGCAAGTCGGGGGACACCCGTTCCCAAAACGCCCACAGTAGCCCCTGGGCCCAAGGCACGCTCGAGCTTGGCTTCGAGGCGAAGCCAAGGGGTAAGTGCGGAGCGTCGCGGGCCCCAATAGCCTGCGGCCTTGGTCAACGCGTGGCGGTTGATTGGACGTGGGCGTCTCCGCTTCCCCACGCAGCCTTGCCAACTACCCGACTGACGAGTCCCTGCTGCATGCAAGGAAAAACCATCGTTATTACCTTAGATCGTGGAGGCCGGCGGTTGTCCTCCCTTTGGCTATAAATGGGAGGTCGGGGCGGAGCCCCATCACCCGTCTCTCCTCTGCCTCTCCCGCTTCTCCTCCTTCTTTGATCCACTCCTTGCTGGTGCGGTCATGGCGCCGATATGGAGGTTCTCGACTGCGGAGAGGGCAAGGCTCCCGTCAGCAAGCCCGAGCTGCTCTTGGTACGATCGCCGCAAGATGGTCGTGAGGCCGGTGGTGTCATGGCCATGGTACGAGAGGCCGCCTCCTGGGTACCCGTTGCCCTTGTATTCTCACGCCAATCATTCCGGAGGGAGGAGCTATTGGGAACGTAGTAATTTAAAAAAATCTCCTACACACACAGGATCATGGTGATGCATAGCAACAAGAGGGGAGAGTGTTGTCCACGTACCCTCGTAGACTGTTAAGCGGAAGCGTTACGACAACGCGGGGATGTAGTCGTACGTCTTCACGATGGACCGATCCTCAGTACCGAACGTACGGCACCTCTGTGTTCAGCACACGTTCAGCTCGGTGACGTCCCATGAACTCACGATCCAGTAGAGCTCGGGGAAGAGTTTCGTCAGCACGACGGTGTGGTGACGATGTTGACGAAGTTACCACAGCAGGGCTTCGCCTAAACACCGCTACAGTATGACCGAGGTGGATTATGGTGGAGGGGGGCACCACACACGGCTGGGAGAGATCTTTGTGATCAACTTGTGTCTAGAGGTGCCCCCCTGCCCTTGTATATGAAGGAGCAAGGGGGAGGCCGGTCGGCCCTTGTTGGCGCGCCTAGGAGGAGGAATCCTCCTCCTACTAGGAGTAGGATTCCTCCCTTTCCTACTCCTACTAGGAGGGGGAAAGGCAGGGAGAGAAAGAGAAGGAAAGGGGGCGCCGCCCCCCCTTCTCCTAGTCCAATTCGGACAGGGGGGAGGGGCGCGCTGCCTGCCCTAGGCCGGCCCCTCTCTCTTTCCCTTATGGCCCAACAAGGCCCATTAGCCCCGGGGGGTTCCGGTAACCCCTCCGGTACTCCGGTAAAATCCCGATTTCACCTGGAACTATTCCGATGTCCAAATGTAGGCTTCCAATATATCAATCTTTATGTCTCGACCATTTCGAGACTCCTCGTCATGTCCGTGATCAAATCTAGGACTCCGAACTACCTTCGGTACATCAAAACATATAAACTCATAAAACCGATTGTCGGTGTCAAAACCGGCAGATCTCGGGTAGGGGGTCCCGAACTGTGCGTCTAGGTCGGATGGTAACAGGAGGCAGGGGACACGATGTTTTACCCAGGTTTGGGCCCTCTTGATGGAGGTAAAACCCTACATCCTGCTTGATTAATATTGATGATATGGGTAGTACAAGAGTAGATCTACCACGAGATCAGAGAGGCTAAACCCTAGAAGCTAGCCTATGGTATGATTGTATGTTGTCCTACGGACTAAAACCCTTCGGTTTATATAGACACCAGAGAGGGTTAGGGTTACACAAGGTCGGTTACAAAGGAGGAGATATCCATATTCGTATTGCCTAGCTTGCCTTCCACGCCAAGTAGAGTCCCATCCGGACACGAGACAAAGTCTTCAATCTTGTATCTTCATAGTCCAATAGTCCGGCCAATAGAGATAGTCTGGCTGTCCGGAGACCCCCTAATCCAGTACTCCCTCAGTAGCCCCCGAACCAGGCTTCAATGATGATGAGTATGGCGCGCAATATTGTCTTCGGCATTGCAAGGCGGGTTCCTCTCCAAATTCTGTGTACCTATTGAAATAGTGTCTGGTCTCTTGTGAATGTTGCACTCCTTGGCTTCCACGCCCAATAATGGCCACTTTCCACGTGTCGAGCGAATGTGAAGAGCCAGGGTGTTTTCACATTTACCCCCCTAGCTGTGTAAATGAGCAGCCTATTAAAAAGACGAGGATTCAGATCCAAATCACACCATCCTCCCTTGGCGAGCCTTCATCGGAGCGCACCCGACAGAGATCCATTCCATCATGGCCAGTCGACACAGCTCCTCCTCTCGCTCCCCTAGCTCCAAGCCTGGAGATTGGGAGAGATGTTCCGTCTCGCACAGCAAATTAGTGATGCTTCAGACCAAGGGATTTCTTCCCCCAGCGTACCTAGTCCCGGTTCGAGCCGGGCTTGCCACCTATAATGGCGGAGAGCAAGCAGAGAGCCTTCCCAATCCCTCCAAGGGAGAGCGGGTATGCCTCATCCCTTATTTGGTAAGAGGGCTCGGATTCCCAATTCATCCGTTTCTCCAGGGGCTCCTGGAGTTCTACAGCCTCCAGTTGCACAACCTTACGCCTGCCTCCATGCTACATATCGCGGGATTCGTAGCCCTTTGCGAGTTGTTTTTGGGCTGTGAGGCTCATTTCGCTCTGTGGAAGAAGTTGTTCTGCCTTGTGCCCCGTTCTCAAAAGGGGTCAATATATCAAGTGGCGGAGCCGAAGTGTGGCGTGTTGCCGGGACCGGATACCTTTCTGGAACCCCAAAGAAGACGTCTGAAGACTGGCCTTCAGAATGGTTTTATATAGAAGACGTCCCCCTCCCGGATCCTATTCGGATCGGACTTCCTGAGTTCGACAACGCCCCTTTGAAGAAGTGCCGGAGCTGGCGTCCACGAAGCTCCCTGGAGGAACATGACAGGGACGTTCTTTACCTGATGAGCCAGATAAGTTTTTTAGCTCGATCTGGATTGACCATGATCGAGGTCATGGCCATATGTATCATGTGGGGGGTGCAGCCGCTCCAGTATAGAGGCCACCCCATGTGGGAGTTCAACAGGGAGGATGACGCCACCCGCCATGGCCACAAAGGAGAAGAGGAGGAATTCCTTCGTGTCAACCCGCAGGGCGGATTTTCTATGTACAATCCTCCGAGCTGGGTAAGCGGAGACTTTTTATCGCCCAACCACTTCGTATTCCCGTAGTTAAGTATTCATTCTAGCGATTTCATCGCAGGAGCTGCGCCAGGTTGTAAAGGAGATAAACAGCCCTCCTCCACAACCCGAGGACCCTGGACGGTCCCTTGACCCGGCCTCCCAGGAGGATCCGGACATATCTGTGGAGCTGATCGATGGGGTATTTTACCAATCGAGTAATGACAACGCTTTGGTGGCCATTACGGCCGATTACCCTGGGCTAGTTCCAGCCTCACAGGTGACTGAGACCGAAGTCCCACCACTTAAAAAAGGGATCCGTCCTTGCACTTTTTTTATTGCCGTATAACAGCCGTGTTTTGCAGGGGAGGTCCTCGGGGCAGAAGGCCGAGCCTGTGGCAACTAGCCAACAAGGGGCCTCGGGGCCAGGTGGGCTGAAAAGACCCACAGTCCGGATCGAGACACCAGCGCAGCGGTACGGCGCGCCATCTTTATTGCAAGCCATTATTCTCAGAGGCATACTAACGCCCATGCCTTCTTTTCAGGAAAAAGAGCGCTCGCCGGACTATACCCGGAGAGGCTACCAATCGCGCCTCCACCAGCCAGGCTCCAAGGCCGGACTCGGAGGCGGGAACGAATATGAGGCGTGTGTCGGGCGCTCCTCCGAGATAGGATGTGGACAAACTGTCCGCCACCAATTCCGAGGTGGAAAGTGCCATGAACCATAGGTGTCGTCGGGCTGTTCTTCGTGACGCTTGTTTCTCCCAAGAAGCATTGGATGCCTTCAACTCGGGAGATGCGCTCAAAATGGTCTAGCCAGAGCCTCGGAGCAGTATGTAAAAGACATACGGGTGAGAAAATTAGATGATTATATATATCAGTAGCCCCTGAGACTTGAAACAGTTAGGATAACTGATTTAAGGATCATTTGTTATGCAGGTTCTTACAGAAAAGAATACTCAACTGTCCCAGGAGCTGGAAGAGTGCAAAGCCCAACTTCAGGCTGCACTGGCCGCAACAGGGGATCCCAAAGAGACCCCCTCTGGTAACATATCCTTCGAATGATAAGTATCATATTAGAATGCGGCGTATATGCAGATCTGACGATAAAATTGCAGATGACGCTAGAGTAAATCCGGATAAGCAACAGCTCATACGCCAGTTGAAGGCCGGTGAGAGCGTGCTTACGAGGGTGAGGCAGGAGAAGAATGATCTCCTAGATGCCAACACCAAGCTGGGCGTGGAACTAAAAGATGTTCGTGCCCAACTGTCGGACTCTGTTAAGGAGAATCGACGGCTTCGACGCAGCATATTTAGTAAGTGCTTGAACGAACTTTGAAAAAGAGTTCGGCGAGGAAGCTGGCTGACAGAGTTATGTCTGTAGGTATGCTAACAGGTCATCCTGCCGAGGAGATGCCCGGTTCAACGGGTGATCTTCTTCCCGAGCTCTCACAGTTGCACGAACGAGTTCGGCAGGTGATGCAAGGCGTCGCCCAGGCCTTATGGCCATCCGTCTCCATACCCGAAGGCCTTGGAGAGCTTGCAGAAAAGCTGAAGGGGGCGCAGCGGCGCCTCCGATTATGGAAGATATCGGCCTGCCGTCAGGGCGCCAGGGAAGCCTGGGCAATGGTGAAGACACGGTACACGAAGGCTGACCCGAACCACATGGCCGAAGTCGGACCTGTGGGGCCTGATGGGAAGGAGATCCTTGTGAGCTTAGTGTACGGCCAAGTAGAATTGGCCGCAAAGTATTCCCAACAGGATTGTAGACTAGACAGCCTATTGGATGGTATTGAAGAGGAATTCAACCAGTCAAATTGACTATGTAATTTTAAAGTGACATGTATAATGCCATCTAGCCGGATTGTAGATCGTTTGTCGTGGCGGACCTTTCCGCTTCAACCTCGGGACCCGACGGTCCGGAGTGTATCCGAATACCCTCTCGATTATGTAAGAACCGGGGCATGCGTGGAGACCGGGCGTAGGGGTCATTAGTGCTTTATCAGACAAGTGCCCAACTAGTTATGTTATATTACATGGGTAGTAAGAAACATCTTCCAGGGAGAATAGTTCCGTTAAGGGTTCCTTTCCCTGGGTAAGCATGCCCTAAAATGCATGTCCGGACTGCGATAAGACGCGCAGAAAAAGCATCCGGGGGCAAATATGGATAATAAATAAAAAGTCATCTTTCGTTCACCGACTGAATATTCCCTTAAGAACGCTAGCTTTCGGCTTCACCCAGTTTGAGGTACACGTCCGGCTGACCCGGCGGTAACAATCGCAGAGGTGCTCCCCTTATGCCCTAGCCGAATTAACAGGAACGTAGGGCATAAATACAAGAGCTAGGCAACCTAGCTTGGCCAAAACTTAAGTCATATCGATGCATATACTGGTGAAAAAAGGTACATGCGGAAGTATAACACATGTGTTGGGCGTGAGGCCCAGGTAAATAATTTAAGCTTCTGTGAAAGAAGCCCCAGGTGTGAAGAGTGCGGCTAGCACATCTGTAATGTACGAGTGAGGCACAAGGTGACCCTTGAAGGCCTAGAGAAATAAAAGAAAGAAAGGGAAACAAGACAGATGATGCATATGCGGAAAATGGACAAAGGGAGGGGACTAACATAGAGTCCGGTGCTAGGCGTAGAATCTTCAAAGCCTGGCTGTGTTCCATGGGTTCGGCTCGAGTCGACTAGTCGATGCATCACGCAGTCGGTATGCTCCACCGGTCAGAACTTGGTCGATAATGAAGGGACCTTCCCATTTAGGCTCGAGCTTGTTCTTTTTCTTATCCGGCAGTCATAGAACTAGTTCGCCAACGTTATAAGTTTTGGCCCGTACTTCTCTGCTTTGGTATCTGCGAGCCTGTTGCTGGTAAAATGTGGAATGGGCTTTGGCTATGTCGTGCTCTTCCTCCAAGGTGTCCAGACTGTCCTGCCGATCGAGCTTGGATTTTCTTTCTTCGTACATGCGCACTCGAGGTGAGTCATGAATTATGTCACAGGGCAGGACTGCCTCTACGTCATACACCATAAAAATGGTGTATATCCGGTACTATGACTCGTTGTGGTCCGTAGCCCCCAGAGTACGGAGTCGAGCTCCTCTACCCAGTGCGTGTCAGACTCCGTTAAGGAGCGCACTAATCTGGGTTTAATGCCGCTCATTATAAGACCATTTGCTCGTTCGACTTGGCCGTTGGTTTGTGGGTGATAGACTGAAGCATAATCGAGTTTGATGCCCATTTTGCTGCACCAGAGTTTTACCTCATCGGCCGTGAAGTTTGCGTCGTTATCAGTGATGATGCTATGGGGGACGTCGTAACGGTGTACAACCCCGGATATGAAATCTATCACCGGTCCGGATTCGGCTGTTTTAATCGGTTTAGCCTCTATCCATTTGGTGAATTTATCCACCATGACCAATAAGTATTTTTTCTTGTGGGTTCCCCCTTTAATGGGTCCAACCATGTCAAGCCCCCAGACCGCGAAGGGCCATGTAATGGGGATTGTTTGGAGCGCGGTGGGTGGCATGTGGCTTTGATTTGCAAAGAGCTGGCAACCGGCGCAACGTTGGACCAGGTCCTGTGCATCTGTCGGGGCCGTTGGCCAATAGAATCTTGTACAGAAGGCCTTGCTTACAAGAGCCCGGGCTGCGGCGTGATGACCATCGAGTCCGGCGTGAATTTCTGCCAAAAGGTTCCGCCCTTCCTCTTTGGAGATGCACCTTTGAAGGACTCCGGTAGCCCTTTTTTTGTACAATTCTCCCTCATGGACCCTGTAGGCCTTGGATTGCCGCACTATGTAGCGTGCCTCATTTTGGTCCTCCGGAAGTTCCTGTCTAGTTAGGTAGGCCAGGAATGGTTCTGTTAATGGGGCAATAATGGCCATTATTTCGTGGGATGAATGTGTTATTTCGGTGGCGTAGCCTCCGATTGTGTTAGAGAGTTCGGTATAGGGTATTTTGGTCGGGTCCGGACTGTTGTTACCGGTGTCTCCTTCCCATGCTACGGATGGTTTGAAGAGCCTTTCCAGAAATATGTTGGGAGGGACCGCGTCACGTTTTGCGCCGATGCGGGCGAGGATATCCGCCGCCTGAATGTTTTCCTAAGCCACATGGTGAAATTCGAGCCCCTCGAACCGAGCTGACATTTTTAGGACAGCTTTGTGATAAGCTGCCATTTTTGCATCCTTGGCATCAAAGTCTCCATTTATTTGGGATATCACGAGGTTCAAATCCCCGTGCACCTCTAGGCGTTGAATGCCCATGGATACTGCCATCCGGAGACCATGTAGAAGGGCCTCATATTCGGCTGCGTTGTTGGAGTTCATATACATTATCTGTAGTACGTATTGAACGGTATATCATGTTGGGGATGTCAAAACAACGCCAGCCCCCAGACCAGCCAACATTTTGGAGCCGTCTAAGTGCATGATCCAGTTTGAATATGTGCCGTACTCTTTAGGGAGTTCGGCTTCCGTCCACTCAGCGACGAAGTCAGCCAAAACTTGCGACTTAATAGCTCGCCGTGGCTTGTAAGTTATGTCGAACAGGAGGAGCTCAATGGCCCATTTGGCAATCCGGCCCATCGTGTCGCGGTTGTTTATAATATCGTTAAGTGGTACATTTGAGGCTCCATTATCGAACACTCTTGAAAGTAGTGTCACAGCTTCCGGGATGCCATAAATACCATGTACGCTATGTTTTGATAATGCGGGTACCGTGATTTTCATGGAGTAAGGACAGTGGACACATAGTAAACCGGCTTTTGAAGGGGGAATTTGTGTCCGTCCACTTCTCGCTCGACGACGAGCACTGCGCTTACTACTTGATGAGTTGCCGCAATGTATAATAGCATTGGTTCGCCAATGTTTGGCATGGCCAGGACTGGGTTTGTTGCCAATATGGCTTTTATTTCGTTGAGTCCGGCCGTGGCGGCGTCCGTCCACTCGAAGTTTTCGGTGCGCCGGAGGAGGCGATAAAGGGGTAATGCATTTTCTCCCAAGCGGGAGATAAAGCGGCTTAGAGCCGCCACGCATCCAGTCAATTTTTGTATTTGTTTGAGGTCTGTTGGGGTAGCCAACTATGACAACGCTCGGATTTTGGCCGGATTAGCTTCAATACCTCTACTGGAGACAATGAATCCCAGGAGCTTTCCGGCTGGTACGCCGAAAACGCATTTTTCCGGATTGAGCTTGATGTCATATGTTCGGAGGTTGTCGAATGTGAGCCTCAAGTCGTCTACTAGAGTTTCGACATGCTTGGTTTTAACGACCACGGCATCAACGTATGCCTCCACTGTTTTGCCGATCTGGTTTGCCAGACATGTCTGAATCATGCGCTAATATGTTGCGCCGGCGTTTTTGAGCCCGAAGGGCATTGTGTTGAAGCAGAATGGGTCGTATGGTGTGATGAATGCTGTTGCGGCTTGGTCTGGCTCTGCCATTTTAATTTGATGGTAGCCGGAGTATGCGTCGAGGAAACACAATGAATCATGTCCTATGGTAGCATCGACGATTTGATCGATGCGGGGGAGGGGGAAGGGATCCTTTGGGCAGGCCTTGTTAAGGTCCTTAAAATCGACGCACAAGCGCCAGGATTTGTCCTTCTTTGGTACCATCACTAGGTTTGCTAGCCAGTCCAGATGTTTTATGTCTCTGATGAATCCGGCCTCCAATAGCTTGGCTAGTTCCTCTCCCACGGCTTGTCTCTTAGGTTCGGAGAAACGTCGAAGATCCTGCTTGACTGGCTTAAATCCTTTTAAGATATTTAGGCTGTGCTCAGCCAGCCTGCGTGGGATTCCTAGCATGTCTGAAGGGTGCCAGGAAAAAATGTCCCAGTTCTCGTGTAGGAACTCTCACAGTGCGGCATCAACATCAGGGTTTAATTGTGCCCCGATGGAAGCTGTTTTTGTAGGGTCCGTTGGATGGACTTGGAATTTGACTATTTCGACCGCCGGCTTAAAGGAGGTGGACTTGGATCTTTTATCGAGTATCACGTCATCCCTGTTCACCGTGGAGCGTGGCGCAGTTAGTTCCTCGGCCGCTAGGGCTTCGGATAGTGCCTCAAGGGCCAGTGCAGCTGTCTTATTTTCGGTGCTGAGTGCTATGTCCGGATCACTAGCAAGGGTGATGATTCCATTGGGCCCGGGCATTTTGAGCTTCATGTAACCGTAATGGGGTATGGCTTGGAAGATTGTAAACGCCTCCCTCCCTAATAGAGCGTGGTATCCGCTGCTGAACGGGGCCACTTGGAATGTAATTTCTTCAGACCTGTAATTATTCGGCGTGTCGAATACCACGTCTAGTGTGATTTTTCCAGCACAGGGTGCTTCCCAACTAGGGATGATTCCTCTAAAGGTTGTGCTACTTTGCTCAATGCGGCTCCGGTCTATTTCCATCTTTTGAAGAGTTTCCTCATATATGAGGTTTAATCCGCTGCCGCCGTCCATGAGTACCTTGGTGAGTCGAAAGCCGTCCACGATTGGACGGAGGACCAGTGTGGCTGGTGCTCGGGTTGTTCGGAATTTAGTTTCGTCACTGGCATTGAAGGTAATAGCCGTGTCACTCCAAGGATTTATTTCTGCTATGTGGCAGATTTCGGCCATGTTGCAGAGTGTTCGCTTGCGTCTATTATTTGACGCGAAGGTCTCAAAGACCGTTAACACCGTATTGTTGTCCACATGATGATGCTCTGTTGTCTTTGGGAGGAGTAGATCCCCACCACTTTTGGCCACCTGCCGGAGTATCCAACATGCTCTAAGGTTGTGCGTTGGTTGCATCCGCTGTACTATGAATTTTGCAGGGTCCGTTGAGCCATCCCTCCAGTACGGTTCCTTGCCCCGTAGAGGCTTTTGCTTTTTGGTAGTTAACCCAGGTGTATTGTGATAATGCACCCTTTTATTTTAGACTAGGTTTGTATTCAGGGCCGGATTATCCCAAAATTTTATTTCGGTTTTCCAGGCGCTTTCCATCGCACAGTACTTTCGTACTATGGACACCAAGTCGGCAAAGCGTGTAATTTCGCTACGACTTATGGCGTTGAGGATTCCCTTGTCCATGCAATTATTGCAGAAGAATAAAATTGCGTCTTCCTCGCGGCAGTCCTTTATCCTGTTCATGACCAGGAGGAATCTGGCCCAGTAATGGTGTACTGTTTCTTCGGGCTCTTGCCTAATTTGGGATAGATCGCGTATGTTTGGGTGGGTGGGTGGGTGGAATTGAATCCGAATCCTCACCCAATCTGAGACTCAGGGGCCAAGGAGTTTCTGAACTCGGAAGTTTGGATTCTTGGATGTTTTCCGATAAATCTAGCCCGCTGCCTGATTCTAGGTTCAGGCCTTAAGTGACATCCTCCCCTCCGCGGGTATCCGGCTTGGAGGGATCAAGAATCCGAACATAGCTAGTCCTTAAGATAGATGAAGGGTTGCCGCATTGTTCCTCCACCACTGCAACGTGATGGGTGACCTGGGGAGAGTTGATCTCTCTCAGATCGGGTTTAGGCCCAATCTGATCGTAGTCTGTAGCGACTCCCAGGGCGGCGATGCGATCCAAGAGCTCGTTCAGGGAAGAGAGCTCCATTGGATCTAACTGCTCGGCGAGTTCTGAGTTGACGTGAAGATTGTTTTCGATGACCCGAGAAGTCATCGTCGGCGCAGCGGCCGAACAGGCGGTCATAAGAAAACCACCTAGCCGGAGAGTTTGCCCGATAGCCAAAGCTCCTTCAGCAACAGTGCCATCTTTAAAGACGGGATGAGACATCCTTCCTGGTGGCGACGGCACAACGGAACTCTCAATGAAAGCACCAATGTCAGTGTCAAAACTGGCGGATCTCAGGTAGGGGGTCCAGAACTGTGCGTCTAGGCCGGATGGTAACAGGAGGCAGGGGACACGATGTTTTACCCAGGTTCGGGCCCTCTTGATGGAGGTAAAACCCTACGTCCTTCTTGATTAATATTGATGATATGGGTAGTACAAGAGTAGATCTACCACGAGATCAGAGAGGCTAAACCCTAGAAGCTAGCCTATGGTATGATTGTATGTTGTCCTACGGACTAAAACCCTTCGGTTTATATAGACACCGAAGAGGGTTAGGGTTACACAAGGTCGGTTACAAAGGAGGATATGTCCATATTCGTATTGCCTAGCTTGCCTTCCACGCCAAGTAGAGTCCCATCCGTACATGAGACGAAGTCTTCAATCTTGTATCTTCATACTCCAATAGTCCGGCCAATAGAGATAGTCCGGCTGTCCAGAGACCTTCTAATCTAGGACTCCCTCACCAATCATCACAGAACTTTAAGCATGCGGACCCTACAGGTTCGAGAACTATGTAGACATGACCGAGAGACGTCTCCAGTCAATAACCAATAGCGGAACATAGATGCTCATATTGGTTCCTACATAGTCTACGAAGATCTTTATCGATGAAACCGCACAACACTATACGTTGTTCTCTTTGTCATCGGTATGTTACTTGCCCGAGATTCGATCGTCGGTATCCCAATACCTAGTTCAATCTCGTTATCGGCAAGTCTCTTTACTCGTTCCATAATACATCATCCCGTAACTAACTCATTAGTTATCATGCTTGCAAGGCTTATAGTGATGTGTATTACTGAGAGGGCCCAGAGATACCTCTCCGACAATCGGAGTGACAAATCCTAATCTTGATCTATGGCAACTCAACAAGTACCATCAGAGACACCTGTAGAGCACCTTTATAATCACCCAGTTACTTTGTGACGTTTGGTAGCACACAAAGTGTTCCTCCGGTATTCGGGAGTTGCATAATCTCATGGTCATAAGAACATGTATAAGTCATGAAGAAAGCAATAGCAGTAAACAAACGATCAAGTTCTAAGCTAACGGAATGGGTCAAGTCAATCACATCATTCTCCTAATGATGTGATCCCATTGATCAAATAACAACTCATGTCTATGGTTAGGAAACTTAACCATCTTTGATCAATGAGCTAGTCAAGTAGAGGCATACTAGTGACACTATGTTTGTCTATGTACTCACACATGTATTATGTTTCCGGATAATACAATTCTAGCATGAATAATAAACATTTATCATGAAATAAGGAAATAAATAATAAATTTATTATTGCCTCTAGGGCATATTTCCTTCAGTCTCCCACTTGCACTAGAGTCAATAATCTAGATTACACTGTAATGATTTTAACACCCATGGAGCCTTGGTGCTGATCATGTTTCGCTCATGGAAGAGGCCTAGTCAACGGGTCTGCAACATTCAGATTTGTATGTATCTTGCAAATCTCTATGTCTCCCACCTGGACTTGATCCCGGATGGAGTTGAAGCATCTCTTGATGTGCTTGGTTCCCTTGTGAAATCTGGATTCCTGTGCCAAGGCAATTGCACCGGTATTGTCACAAAAGATTTTCATTGGACCCGATGCACTAGGTATGACACCTAGATCGGATATGAACTCCTTCATCTAGACTCCTTCATTCGCTGCTTCTGAAGCAGCAATGTACTCCGCTTCACATGTAGATCCCGCCACGATGCTCTGTTTAGAACTGCTCCAACTAACAGCTCCACCGTTTAATATAAACACGTATCCGGTTTGCGATATAGAATCGTTCGGATCAGTGTCAAAGCTTGCATCAACGTAACCATTTACGATGAGCTCTTTGTCACTCCATAAACGAGAAACATATCCATGGTCCTTTTCAGGTACTTCAGGATGTTCTTGACCGCTGTCCAGTGATCCACTCCTGGATTACTTTGGTACCTCCCTGCTAGGCTAATAGCAAGGCACACATTAGGTCTGGTACACAGCATTGCATACATGATAGAGCCTATGGCTGAAGCATAGGGAACACTTTTCATTTTCTCTCTATCTTCTGCAGTGGTCGGGCATTGAGTCTTACTCAACTTCACACCTTGTAATACAGGTAAGAACCCTTTCTTAGCTTGATCCATTTTGAATTTCTTCAAAACTTTATCAAGGTATGTGCTTTGTGAAAGTCCAATTAAGCGTCTTGATCTATCTCTATAGATCTTGATGCCCAATATATAAGTAGCTTCACCGAGGTCTTTGATTGAAAAACTCTTATTCAAGTATCCTTTTATGCTATTGAAAGCACAAGTGCTCCCTAGGTGGTTTTGGTAATTAATGTCAACATATCTCTTGTTGGACTAACACTGTTATCTAGTATGTTTCAGATAAGTTCAACAATGAAGTGGCATGTACTAGAGGATGTGGAACCCCTTCAAGATGCTAAGGACAAAGGATTGGCTCAAGCTCCAAGCTCAAGACTCTACATTTTCTATTTTAGTGATCCAAGATCACATTGAGTCTATAGGAAAAGCCAATACTGTCAAGGAGGGATGAGGTGTTGCTTAATGAGGCTCTTGCTCAAAATGCTTAGTGATATGCTCCAAAGCCCTCAACTACTTTCTCGCATCCACATATGACCTAAACCAAAAGTCAAACTCGGCCCCACCGATTCTTTCTATCCGGCACCACTGAGTTCAGATGTCATAGCTGTGACGCCCGGATAGTTACGCTACAGTAACCCTCTGCTAAGGATGCCACGTCACCTTGATTACTGTTGCTAATCTCGCGTTAGTTCAGAACCGATCCAAATTCAACTTTACATTAAAGTCAACCGATAAAGTTTTCAAACATTAAAACTAAAATGTTCTAGAGGTGGCACATAATCCATAATAAATATTGGAGGAGATACCACATTTTTATAATGTGTTTGCATGTTCCAAAATTAATAAGACATTGATTTAAATGTTTAGTTAAATGCCTTTTTATTATTTTGAAATACTAAACTATTTCATTTAGTAGTCAAACTTGTTATTGCAGGGGCTTATATTACAACACTAATTTAGGTGCCAATTGTGTATTTTACAAAACAAAAATGAATTGGACAATAAATAAAATAGAGAAGAAAATAAGTAAAACAGAAAACAAAAACTAAAATAAAAAATAAAGGCCACCCCCTCTCACTCATGGGCCTCAGCCCACCAGGCCACCACCAAGGCCGGCCCCACAGCCCAGCTCGCTCCCCCTTAACCCCCACTACCCCGAACCCTAACCCCAGAGCGCCCCACTCCCCTCCCCCCCACGATCCCTTCTCCCCCACCAATCTGGATCGGGATCGATCCCCATCAACCTCGCCCGAGACGCTCGCTCCCCGCGCCCCCGACGTCGGCGCCCGTCCCCGGCGCTGCCCCGCCCCGTCACCGGCTCTCCTTCGCGCCCATCCTCTCCCTCGCGCGGCGCCCGCCGGAAGCCGCAGCCTCAACCCGTCGCCGCCCGGAGGTCGACACGCCTCCGCCTCCCCGCTGGAACTGCCTCCCCGTCTCCGTCGCGCGTCCCCAACTCCGCCTCAACCCCCGCTGCCACGTCCCTACGCCCGCAGTGAGGCCCCGACCTCCACTCCTTCCCCTCCATCATCGGCGCCGTCCGCGCGCATGCACGCGCACTCACCGCGGCCCGCGCTCCCCCCCCCCCCCCCCCCCCGCTCCCCTCGGCGCACGCACGCACTCGCCGCGCGGCGGCCGCGCCCGCCCGTGCTCTCGTCGCCCGCACCTCGGGCCTCCCTCGCTCGCGCCCCGCTTGGCCCGCGCTCACCCCTGCTTCCCCTGCTTGGCTCCGCCTCCAGCCGCGGCCAAACCCACGCCCCACGCCCGTCGTTCGCCTACCGCGCCTGCGCCCCACACACGTCGCCG
Organism: Triticum monococcum; assembly: GCA_034509565.1. Taxonomy (NCBI): domain Eukaryota; kingdom Viridiplantae; phylum Streptophyta; class Magnoliopsida; order Poales; family Poaceae; genus Triticum; species Triticum monococcum. The sequence goes on from CM067844.1 coordinate 32,131,958, forward strand.
CTCGCGGCTCCACCGGCGTCCGCCACCATTGCCCCTGGCCGCCCCCTTCCCCACGTCGCTCTGTCTCTCCCCACTCGCCGCTCGCGCCCTGCTCCCGCTGCCCGCGTTGCTGCTCGCCGGAGCCACCGGCCCATGCAGCCACAACGCCGCCCACCGACCTCGCCGCGGCGCCCGGCAGGCTCCCCCGTCGCCAGTGGCCTCGCCTGCGCCTGGGCGTAGTGCCCCTCGGGCACGGGTGCCCGCCCGTTAACCCGCACGCCCGCAAAGGCCCCTGGGGTCAATGACACGGGGGCCCCACCCCACAGAACGTTTAAAAAAAGGAAGAAAAGAATTAAAAAATATATATAATAATAATTAATTAATTAATTAAGTTAATTAATTATAATTAGATTAACCTAATCACTAATTAACCTAATTAACTGTTAGTTAATTAAAACAGAGTATGACGAACGGGACCCACCTGTCAGGTTGACCAAGTCAACTACTGACGTCATGCTGACGTCATGATGACGTCAGCAAACACTATTCTGGATAATGTTGATTAAATTAATTAAATAAATCCTAAAAATGATTTAAATCTTTTAAAACTAATATAAAATAAACCGTAGCTCGGATGAAAAAACTTTGTACATGAAAGTTGCTCAGAACGACGAGACGATTACGGATACGCAACCCGTTCGTCCGCCACACCCCCTAACCTGTCGAACACGCAACTTTCCCTCTCCGGCTCCTCTTGTATTCGAGCCCTCGAGGCCGCTGGCTTGTAATATGATGCTTGTATGACTTATTTTTATTTGTAGAGTTGTGTTGTGATATCTTCCCGTGAGTCCCTGATCTTGATCGTACACGTTTGCGTGTATGATTAGTGTACGATTAAATCGGGGGCGTCACAAGTTGGTATCAGAGCCGACTGCCTGTAGGAATCCCCTTCCACACTCCTTGGCCGAAGTCGAGTCTAGACATTGCAAAAACTTTTACTAACACGGCTGTGTGTCTTACGGGCACACGTCGCCGTTTGGGTGGTAGTAGGATCTTTTTATTCCTCGACCTTTACTCTGGGACTCTGAACTCTCTTCTATTCGGGTTAAGTGATTTTGCTAAAATCTAACTTTAGGTTCTCGAAAATACTTCCTCCCAGAGAGCCCCTTCAGGCCAGATGATCGCCTGCTGCAACAGAAGATTCTGACAATACTCTCCGATGTTTCCCCTAGACCTTTGTGTCCTTCGCCGTTGCAATTCCATACCACCGATAAGTCCATATGGAAAGATACATACACTTGTCGTCCATAAGTTCATTCCCAGTTAATCTTGTTATTACAAGATACCTCGGAAATTCTCTCTATTTTTCCGAGAATACTTTGTGCCTACTGCCTTGCAGTTCATTATCCACATATACACCCCTACGGATAATTCTCGCACTTATCGGGTATCCGCTCATTCCCAGTTGTTCAGGTGTTCCGCCAAAGACTTCAAAATATCATTCGATCTTCCGAAAATCCCGAGCAGCCTATTGCTCTTGAAATTCTCGCTTGCTTGCATTATGGTTAATCCCATAAGTTTCGTAATCCTATTGGTTTCCCTTGTCTTTATCATTTTAAGTCCGTTGATTCAATATGCTGAGGATGCTCGCATTCCTCAGAGGAATCCTAGGATTCATCCTTCCGGCTCAGACGTCATTTGGATATGAGCTGGTTCTTGACCAATCAATGCCTTGATTGTTTGTGCTTCCAAGTCTGTTGAACTTATTCATTTTCGATCAGAACGATTGCTTCTGATCCCTTGATTTGGAGATCATAAAGTTTCTTTGCATCAAGCTTTGCATTAGTCAGTTGTTTCTATAACCCGATGCCATGGCATTCCTTCTTCCTTTGATTGAGTACCGATACTCACATCAGCCCCATTGTGGATCGCCATACCCATTGCCGGGTTATTATCTGACAATGTCCTTCACAACCAAAATTCTTGTGAGTTCTTTACCTGATACATAATGCCCTTGGTAAAAGGTATCATCTGCTTGGCCAACCATGCTCTGCTTTCGAGCTGGTCGTACTTACTATTGAAGCTTGTGGTATATGTTTCCACGATACCCTGACAGGTTGAACCTATGCCTTCCTTTATATGTGTGAACTCGGAAGTTTTCACGAGTCATACTCATCTGATATTTCACCAGATAAAACTTTCAACACTAATGCCTTTATCAAAGTGAGAAGTGAATGAAATGTTATGCATTGGAGAAGTGGGATTCAACCTTGAACTTGTGTTCATGCCCATGGACACGATGCAGATCTTATCATTAAAGCTTCTCTTAAATTAATTAATCCTTTGGTATAAGTTCATCTTATATCTGGGATCTGACCTTTTGCAATCGTGGTTCCGACCATGTTCTCCTTTAAATACCATTTCGCGTGCAAGTTTAAGCGCTTGTCTTTTGTAGAGCAATACCCCAGGCCAACCTCTACTTTGACCTGTCATCGAGTATTACCCCCCTCTGGTATCTCGAGATTATCACGGAACTGCATAACTTCTTATGAGTTCTTCTTCAGGTATTATTTGACTTTCGCTGCATCATCATTTGACTTGATGTCATCGCCAACCGATTACATCTTCATGAAATCTCTCAACAATTGTGTCATGATCATCATCAATCTTATGAGCTCTTCTAGGATATCAATCGAAGTCATAATGAGAAATACCATCCTTGCCCCTCGATGAATTGTGTTATCATCGACAACCTTATTGCCTTCCCTCCAACACAAACTTGTTCGTGTTTTGTGTTATACATTGAGTTCCTTGCTATCCAGCATTTGTTCTTCTTTACCTTGGAAGGTTACCACCTTTTATATCAAGAATGTCATGGGAAATTCACCCCCCTTAAGAATTCTTGATACAAGTGATACTTATTAGCATCACCATTCTTTTCTTGGTCCCCGTGTTGTTTCTAACTGGAGTACGGACAAATGGTCTGTGATGTGTAAATTCTAAACTTCTAGCAACCCTATTGCTTTGAAGTTATTGGTCTATAGTTTCATTCTATGTCTATGGCTTATTGAATCATCATTCGAACATTGATCGTGCTACCTAGCCCATATTTCGGGTGCACATTTCAACCAATGTTTAACTGTGTATGTTTTCCTCGAGCATACATCATTAAGTCATTTGATCTAGCTAATGTTATCTCCTTGTTCATATAGTTGTGGAAATCCATCCTTTTGGAATTCTCAATGAATGGTCGCTGAGTCCATCAGCCACCTCCTCATCCTCTCCTTGGCTTAACGATGAACTCTTGTGTCGGGACTCGCTCCCATAGTACATTTCTCGAGAATCTTACAATGTCATCTCGTCAATTTGTTTTGCACCTTTTCTTCTCAGGCATCCTGAGTCTGAGGTATCCTGACACCAATCAGATCTGAATCTCGGTCAGATATGATGGATGGAACATATTTCCAAGAGTTATAACATTGGTCTTTATATGACCCGGTAAGGTGATGTCACGCCTAGCACACCTGGCCGGAGGACCTATTTTTATAGTTTCCTTCTTGGCAAGGTTAGTCATTCTTCCGTGAGGAAATTGAAAGACTTATTCTATAAGTTGTTCCTGATGGATCCTTTTTGTTTCCAAAGTCTGATCTTCACCTGTTGACCATGTCAATGCTATCTCGAAGCATGTCTATGGTACTCCGATTTTCAACAAGACCATTTGAAGCCCAATGCTAAATGTTCCCTGCTCAATTATCCAAACACCGATGTATGGGTAATGTCATGAAATTTCTCCCCCCTACCTAAAGGGTTTTCTTTTATATCCCGTCATGGATATTTCTTCTCTGCTTGTCCTTGAGAAGGATATACCCCCGAAATATGTGTTTTAACACATTTTCCTTCCCGTTGTTCCGTTTAACCTGATGCTCACATTTTCCTTTCCATTAGTTGTTTGACCTTTCTTGTGATCTATATAAACCAAGCAGTAATAATTCACTGCTTATGTAAACACCTTGTTGTACCATGCTGTCAGCAAGACCCTGTTACTATTGTTGATGACATTCCGGTGACCACAGATGGACGAGAACTTTGCCTATTGGTCCGCCTCGTTCAACGAGCAGGAAAATGGTTCTCTTCGTCCCTCGCCCTTCATACTGATGTTGTTGCCGACATTACTGATAGGCTATCCTTTGACATACCTTGCTTACATGATCGTGTAAGACGTCATCACCCTTCCTACTTTTAACCCACATGGTGGGCCCATAACCCACAGTTCCACAGGATCGAAACCTGGCTCTCCTATGCAAACCCCTGTTCCCAATGTTGCTCCTCGCACTTGGCCTCGTAAGTAATCCACGAGCCACCTTTCGAGAGGATCAACAATTCTATTATCAGACACAATACTTATTCTCGTTCCTTGAAACCCCTAACATGCCCTATTCCAGGCATCGAACGATTGCCTGCCCGATCAAAACTTCTCATGGTACCTTCTTACTTTGCTCTCGAAATTTTCTTCAGTTACAATTCGAGAGTTACTTTTCGCCACCTTTCCTGGTGTTATCTACCAGATAAGCGACATTCTAGAGGCCAGTTCTTCCGAAGACACCCATTATCCTTTTACGTAAGTACGATGAAACCCCCGAAGAAAGGATGACGACTTCATCATGATGCCCTGAAGCAGAGGAATGAAGACATCAACATAATGGATCGACCTCTTTGAGAAGAGCAACTATGATCGAGAAGAATCGTTAGAATTTCGTAACCAGAACTCCCCCCTTACTCCCCTCTTAAATCTCAGGACGAGATTTCTTGGAGTGGAGGAGAATTGTGACGCCCGGATAGTTACGCTACAGTAACCCTCTGCTAAGGATGCCACGTCACCTCGATTACTGTTGCTAATCTCGCGTTAGTTCAGAACCGATCCAAATTCAACTTTAAATGAAAGTCAACCGATAAAGTTTTCAAACATTAAAACTAAAATGTTCTAGAGGTGGCACATAATCCATAATAAATATTGGAGGACATACCACATTTTTATAATGTGTTTGCATGTTCCAAAATTAATAAGACATTGATTTAAATGTTTAGTTAAATGCCTTTTTATTATTTTGAAATACTAAACCATTTCATTTAGTAGTCAAACTTGTTATTGCAGGGGCTTATATTACAACACTAATTTAGGTGCCAATTGTGTATTTTACAAAACAAAAATGAATTGAACAATGAATAAAATAGAGAAGAAAATAAGTAAAACAAAAAACAAAAACTAAAATAAAAAATAAAGGCCGCCCCCCTCTCACTCATGGGCCTCAGCCCACCAGGCCACCACCAAGGCCGGCCCCACAGCCCAGCTCGCTCCCCCTTAAGCCCCACTACCCCGAACCCTAACCCCGGAGCGCCCCACTCCCCCCCCCCCACGATCCCTTCTCCCCCACCGATCTGGATCAGGATCGATCCCCGTCAACCTCGCCCGAGAAGCTCGCTCCCCGCGCCCCCGACGTCGGCGCCCGTCCCCGGCGCTGCCCCGCCCCGTCATCGGATCTCCTTCGCGCCCATCCTATCCCTCGCATGGCGCCCGCCGGAAGCCGCGGCCTCGACCCGTCGCCGCCCGGAGCTCGACGCGCCTCCGCCTCCCCGCTGGAACTGCCTCCCCATCTCCGTCGCGCGTCCCCGACTCCGCCTCAACCCCCGCTGCCACGTCCCTACGCCCGCAGTGAGGCCCCGACCTCCACTCCTTCCCCTCCATTGTCGGCGCCGTCCGCGCGCACGCACGCGCGCTCACCGCGGCCCTCGCTCCCCTCGGCGCACGCACGCACTCGCCGCGCGGCGGCAGCGCCCGCCCGCCCGTGCTCTCGTCGCCCGCACCTCGGGCCTCCCCCGCTCGCGCCCCGCTTGGCCCGCGCTCACCCCTGCTTCCCCTGCTCGGCTCCGCCTCCAGCCATGGCCAAACCCACGCCCCACGCCCGCCGTTCGCCTACCGCGCCTGCGGCCCCCACACGCCGCCGCTCGCGGCTCCACCGGCATCCGCCACCATTGCCCCTGGCCGCCCCCTTCCCCACGTCGCTCTGTCTCTCCCCGCTCGCCGCTCGCGCCCTGCTCCCGCTGCCCGCGTTGCTGCTCGTCGGAGCCACCGGCCCATGCAGCCACAGCGCCGCCCACCGACCTCGCCGCGGCGCCCGGCAGGCTCCCCCGTCGCCAGTGGCCTCGCCTGCGCCTGGGCGTAGTGCCCCTCGGGCACGGGTGCCCGCCCGTTAACCCGCACGCCCGCAAAGGCCCCTGGGGTCAATGACACGGGGGCCCCACCCCACAGAACGTTTAAAAAAAGGAAGAAAAGAATTAAAAAATATATAATAATAATAATTAATTAATTAATTAATTAAGGAATTAATTAAGTTAATTAATTATAATTAGATTAACCTAATCACTAATTAACCTAATTAACTGTTAGTTAATTAAAACAGAGTATGACGAACGGGACCCACCTGTCAGGTTGACCAAGTCAACTACTGACGTCATGCTAACGTCATGATGACGTCAGCAGACACTATTCTGGATAATGTTGATTAAATTAATTAAATAAATCCTAAAAATGATTTAAATCTTTTAAAACTAATATAAAATAAACCGTAGCTCGGGTGAAAAAACTTTGTACATGAAAGTTGCTCAGAACGACGAGATGATTACGGATACGCAACCCGTTCGTCCGCCACACCCCCCTAACCTGTCGAACACGCAACTTTCCCTCTCCGGCTCCTCTGCCCGAAAACGCGAAACACCGGGAATACTTTCCCGGATGTTCCCCCCTTCACCGATACCACCTACTACCGCGTTAGGGCACCTCTAACGCCGTTACTTGTCATGTCATGCATCACTATGCATATGCTTGCTTAAATATTTATTGTTTCTCCCCCTCTTCTCTCGATAGACACCGAGACCGACGCTGCTGCTACCCAGTACGACTACGGAGTTGACGACCCCTCTCTCTTGCCAGAGCAACCAGGCAAGCCCCCCTTTGATCACCAGATATCGCCTACTCTTCTCTATACTGCTTGCATTAGAGTAGTGTAGCATGTTACTGCTTCCCGTTAATCCTATACTGATGCATAGCCTGTCCTTGCTACTACAGTTGTTACCTTTACCTGCAAACCTAATGCTTAGTATAGGATGCTAGTTTATCATCAGTGGCCCTACATTCTTGTCCGTCTGCCATGCTATACTATCGAGCCGTGATCACTCGGGAGGTGATCACGGGTATATACTATATACTTTACACAGTTACATTACTTATGATACTGTTCGGAGATGGGGGCTGAAGGGGCAGGTGGTTCCATCCAGGTAGTGGTGGGCCTGGGTTCCCGACGGCCCCCGACTGTTACTTTGTGGCGGAGCGACAGGGCAGGTTCTGACCACCTAGGAGAGAGGTGGGCCTGGCCCTGGTCGGCGTTCGCGGATACTTAACACTCTTAACGAGATCTGGGTATTTGATCTGAGTCTGGCCATTTGGTCTATACGCACTAGCCATCTACACGGGAGTAGTTATGGGTATCCCGACGTCGTGGTATCAGCCGAAGCCTTCGTGACGTCAGCGACTGAGTGGCACGCGCCGGATTGGACTGGAAAGCCACTAGGCTAGGTCTGCTTCCGGCCGCGTATGCAACGTGCAGGTGTGCAAAGGGCGATGGGCCCAGACCCCTGCGCCATAGGATTTAGACCGGCGTGCTGACCTCTCTGTTGTGCCCAGGTCGGGCTGCGACGTGTTGATCTTCCGAGGCCGGGCATGACCCAGAAAAGTGTGTCCGGCCAAATGGGATCGAGCGTGTTGGGGTATGTGGTGCACCCCTGCAGGGAAGTTAATCTATTCGAATAGCCGTGTCCCTCGATAAAAGGACGACCCGGAGTTGTACTTTGACCTTATGACAACTAGAACCGGATACTTAATAAAACACACCCTTCCAAGTGCCAAATACAACCGGTGATCGCTCTCTCACAGGGCGACGAGGGGAGGATCATCGATTAGGATTATGCTATGCGATGCTACTTGGAGGACTTCAGTCTACTCTCTTCTACATGCTGCAAGACGGAGGCTGCCAGAAGCGTAGTCTTTGACAGGATTAGTTATCCCCCTCTTATTCTGGCATTCTGCAGTTCAGTCCACATATGATACCCTTATTCCATTTGATACCCATGCATATGTAGTGTAGCTCCTTGCTTGCGAGTACTTTGGATGAGTACTCATGGTTGCTTTCTCCTTCTTTTCCCCCTATCCCTTCTACCTGGTTGTCGCAACCAGATGTTGGAGCCCAGGAGCCAGATGCCACCGTCGACGACGACTCTTGCTACACCGGAGGTGCCTACTACTACGTGTTGCCCGTTGACGACGACCAGGAGTAGTTAGGAGGATCCCAGGCAGGAGGCCTGCGCCTCTTTCGATCTGTATCCCAGTTTGTGCTAGCCTTCTTAAGGCAAACTTGTTTAACTTATGTCTGTACTTAGATATTGTTGCTTCCGCTGACTCGTCTAAGATCGAGCTCTTGTATTCGAGCCCTCGAGGCCGCTGGCTTGTAATATGATGCTTGTATGACTTATTTTTATTTATAGAGTTGTGTTGTGATATCTTCCCGTGAGTCCCTGATCTTGATCGTACACGTTTGCGTGTATGATTAGTGTACGATTAAATCGGGGGCGTCACAAGTTGGTATCAGAGCCGACTGCCTGTAGGAATCCCCTTCCACACTCCTTGGCCGAAGTCGAGTCTAGACATTGCAAAAACTTTTACTAACACGGCTGTGTGTCTTACGGGCACACGTCGCCGTTTGGGTGGTAGTAGGATCTTTTTATTCCTCGACCTTTACTCTGGGACTCTGAACTCTCTTCTATTCGGGTTAAGTGATTTTGCTAAAATCTAACTTTAGGTTCTCGAAAATACTTCCTCCCGGAGAGCCCCTTCAGGCCAGATGATCGCCTGCTGCAACAGAAGATTCTGACAATACTCTCCGATGTTTCCCCGAGACCTTTGTGTCCTTCGCCGTTGCAATTCCATACCACCGATAAGTCCATATGGAAAGATACATACACTTGTCGTCCATAAGTTCATTCCCAGTTAATCTTGTTATTACAAGATACCTCGGAAATTCTCTCTATTTTTCCGAGAATACTTTGTGCCTACTGCCTTGCAGTTAATTATCCACATATACACCCCTACGGATAAATCTCGCACTTATCGGGTATCCGCTCATTCCCAGTTGTTCAGGTGTTCCGCCAAAGACTTCAAAATATCATTCGATCTTCCGAAAATCCTGAGCAGCCTATTGCTCTTGAAATTCTCGCTTGCTTGCATTATGGTTAATCCCATAAGTTTCGTAATCCTATTGGTTTCCCTTGTCTTTATCATTTTAAGTCCGTTGATTCAATATGTTGAGGATGCTCGCATTCCTCAGTCGAATCCTAGGATTCATCCTTCCGGCTCAGACGTCATTTGGATATGAGCTGGTTCTTGACCAATCAATGCCTTGATCGTTTGTGCTTCCAAGTCTGTTGAACTTATTCATTTTCGATCAGAACGATTGCTTCTGATCCCTTGATTTGGAGATCATAAAGTTTCTTTGCATTAAGCTTTGAATTAGTCAGTTGTTTCTATAACCCGATGCCATGGCATTCCTTCTTCCTTTGATTAAGTACCGATACTCACATCAGCCCCATTGTGGATCGCCATACCCATTGCCGGGTTATTATCTGACAATGTCCTTCACAACCAAAATTCTTGTGAGTTCTTTACCTGATACATAATGCCCTTGGTAAATGGTATCATCTGCTTGGCCAACCAAGCTCTGCTTTCGAGCTGGTCGTACTTACTATTGAAGCTTGTGGTATATGTTTCCACGATACCCTAACGGGTTGAACCTATGCCTTCCTTTATATGTGTGAACTCGGAAGTTTTCACGAGTCATACTCATCTGATATTTTACCAGATAAAACTTTCAACACTAATGCCTTTATCAAAGTGAGAAGTGAATGAAAGGTTATGCATTGGAGAAGTGGGAGTCGACCTTGAACTTGTGTTCATGCCCATGGACACGATGCAGATCTTATCATTAAAGCTTCTCTTAAATTAATTAATCCTTTGGTATAAGTTCATCTTATATCTGGGATCTGACCTTTTGCAATCGTGGTTCCGACCATGTTCTCCTTTAAATACCATTTCGCGTGCAAGTTTAAGCGCTTGTCTTTTCTAGAGCAATACCCCAGGCCAACCTCTACTTTGACCTGTCATCGAGTATTACCCCCCTCTGGTATCTCGAGATTATCACGGAACTGCATAACTTCTTATGAGTTCTTCTTCAGGTATTATTTGACTTTCGCTGCATCATCATTTGACTTGATGTCATCGCCAACCGATTACATCTTCATGAAATCTCTCAACAATTGTGTCATGATCATCATCAATCTTATGAGCTCTTCTAGGATATCAATCGAAGTCATAATGAGAAATACCATCCTTGCCCCTCGATGAATTGTGTTATCATCGACAACCTTATTGCCTTCCCTCCAACACAAACTTGTTCGTGTTTTGTGTTATACATTGAGTTCCTTGCTATCCAGCATTTGTTCTTCTTTACCTTGGAAGGTTACCACCTTTTATGTCAAGAATGTCATGGGAAATTCACCCCCCTTAAGAATTCTTGATACAAGTGATACTTATTAGCATCACCATTCTTTTCTTGGTCCCCGTGTTGTTTCTAACTGGAATACGGACAAATGGTCTGTGATGTGTAAATTCTAAACTTCTAGCAACCCTATTGCTTTGAAGTTATTGGTCTATAGTTTCATTCTATGTCTATGGCTTATTGAATCATCATTCGAACATTGATCGTGCTACCTAGCCCATATTTCGGGTGCACATTTCAACCAATGTTTAACTGTGTATGTTTTCCTCGAGCATACATCATTAAGTCATTTGATCTAGCTAATGTTATCTCCTTGTTCACATAGTTGTGGAAATCCATCCTTTTGGAATTCTCAATGAATGGTCGCTGAGTCCATTAGCCACCTCCTCATCCTCTCCTTGGCTTAACGATGAACTCTTGTGTCGGGACTCGCTCCCATAGTACATTTCTCGAGAATCTTACAATGTCATCTCGTCAATTTGTTTTGCACCTTTTCTTCTCAGGCATCCTGAGTCTGAGGTATCCTAACACCAATCAGATCTGAATCTCGGTCAGATATGATGGATGGAACATATTTCCAAGAGTTATAACATTGGTCTTTATATGACCCGGTAAGGTGATGTCACGCCTAGCACACCTGGCCGGAGGACCTATTTTTATAGTTTCCTTCTTGGCAAGGTTAGTCATTCTTCCGTGAGGAAATTGAAAGACTTATTCTATAAGTTGTTCCTGATGGATCCTTTTTGTTTCCAGAGTCTGATCTTCACCTGTTGACCATGTCAATGCTATCTCGAAGCATGTCTATGGTACTCCGATTTTCAACAAGACCATTTGAAGCCCAATGCTAAATGTTCCCTGCTCAATTATCCAAACACCGATGTATGGGTAATGTCATGAAATTTCTCCCCCCTACCTAAAGGGTTTTCTTTTATATCCTGTCATGGATATTTCTTCTCTGCTTGTCCTTGAGAAGGATATACCCCTGAAATATGTGTTTTAACACATTTTCCTTCCCGTTGTTCCGTTTAACCTGATGCTCACATTTTCCTTTCCATTAGTTGTTTGACCTTTCTTGTGATCTATATAAACCAAGCAGTAATAATTCACTGCTTATGTAAACACCTTGTTGTACCATGCTGTCAGCAAGACCCTATTACTATTGTTGATGACATTCCGGTGACCACAGATGGACGAGAACTTTGCCTATTGGTCCGCCTCATTCAACGAGCAGGAAAATGGTTCTCTTCGTCCCTCGCCCTTCGTACTGATGTTGTTGCCGACATTACTGATAGGCTATCCTCTGACATACCTTGCTTACATGATCGTGTAAGACGTCATCACCCTTCCTACTTTTAACCCACATGGTGGGCCCATAACCCACAGTTCCACAGGATCGAAGCCTGACTCTCCTATGCAAACCCCTATTCCCAAGGTTGTTCCTCGCACTTGGCCTCGTAAGTAATCCACGAGCCACCTTTCGAGAGGATCAACAATTGTGTTATCAGACACAATACTTATTCCCGTTCCTTGAAACCCCTAACACGCCCTGTTTCAGGCATCGAACGATTGCCTGCCCGATCAAAACTTCTCATGGTACCTTCTTACTTTGCTCTCGAAATTTTCTTCAGTTACAATTCGAGAGTTACTTTTCGCCACCTTTCCTGGTGTTATCTACCAGATAAGCGACCTTCTAGAGGCCAGTTCTTCCAAAGACACCCATTATCCTTTTACGTAAGTACGATGAAACCCCCGAAGAAAGGATGACGACTTCATCATGATGCCCTGAAGCAGAGGAATGAAGACATCAACATAATGGATCGACCTCTTCGAGAAGAGCAACTATGATCGAGAAGAATCGTTAGAATTTCGTAACCAGAACTCCCCCCTTACTCCCCTCTTAAATCTCGGGACGAGATTTCTTGGAGTGGAGGAGAATTGTGACGCCCGGATAGTTACGCTACAGTAACCCTCTGCTAAGGATGCCACGTCACCTCGATTACTGTTGCTAATCTCGCGTTAGTTCAGAACCGATCCAAATTCAACTTTAAATTAAAGTCAACCGATAAAGTTTTCAAACATTAAAACTAAAATGTTCTAGAGGTGGCACATAATCCATAATAAATAGTGGAGGAGATACCACATTTTTATAATGTGTTTGCATGTTCCAAAATTAATAAGACATTGATTTAAATGTTTAGTTAAATGCCTTTTTATTATTTTGAAATACTAAACCATTTCATTTAGTAGTCAAACTTGTTATTGCTGGGGCTTATATTACAACACTAATTTAGGTGCCAATTGTGTATTTTACAAAACAAAAATGAATTGGACAATAAATAAAATAGAGAAGAAAATAAGTAAAACAGAAAACAAAAACTAAAATAAAAAATAAAGGCCACCCCCCTCTCACTCATGGGCCTCAGCCCACCAGGCCACCACCAAGGCCGGCCCCACAGCCCAGCTCGCTCCCCCTTAACCCCCACTACCCCGAACCCTAACCCCGGAGCGCCCCACTTCCCCCCCCCCCCCCACGATCCCTTCTCCCCCACCGATCTGGATCGGGATCGATCCCCGTCAACCTCGCCCGAGACGCTCGCTCCCCGCGCCCCCGACGTCGGCGCCCGTCCCCGGCGCTGCCCCGCCCCGTCACCGGATCTCCTTCGCGCCCATCCTCTCCCTCGCGCGGCGCCCGCCGGAAGCCGCGGCCTCGACCCGTCGCCGCCCGGAGCTCGACGCGCCTCCGCCTCCCCGCTGGAACTGCCTCCCCGTCTCCGTCGCGCGTCCCCGACTCCGCCTCAACCCCCGCTGCCACGTCCCTACGCCCGCAGTGAGGCCCCGACCTCCACTCCTTCCCCTCCATCGTCGGCGCCGTCCGCGTGCACGCACGCGCGCTCAACGCGGCCCGCGCTCCCCCTCGCTCCCCTCGGCGCACGCACGCACTCGCCGCGCGGCGGCCGCGCCCGCCCGCCCGTGCTCTCGTCGCCCGCACCTCGGGCCTCCCCCGCTCGCGCCCCGCTTGGCCCGCGCTCACCCCTGCTTCCCCTACTCGGCTCCGCCTCCAGCCGCGGCCAAACCCACGCCCCACGCCTGCCGTTCACCTACCGCGCCTGCGCCCCCCACACGCCGCCGCTCGCGGCTCCACCGGCGTCCGCCACCATTGCCCCTGGCCGCCCCCTTCCCCACGTCGCTCTGTCTCTCCCCGCTCGCCGCTCGCGCCCTGCTCCCGCTGTCCGCGTTGCTGCTCGCCGGAGCCACCGGCCCATGCAGCCACAGCGCCGCCCATCGACCTCGCCGCGGCGCCCGGCAGGCTCCCCCGTCGCCAGTGGCCTCGCCTGCGCCTGGGCGTAGTGCCCCTCAGGCACGGGTGCCCGCCCGTTAACTCGCACGCCCGCAAAGGCCCCTGGGGTCAATAACACGGGGGCCCCACCCCGCAGAACGTTTAAAAAAAGGAAGAAAAGAATTAAAAAATATATATATAATAATTAATTAATTAATTAATTAAGGAATTAATTAAGTTAATTTATTATAATTAGATTAACCTAAGCACTAATTAACCTAATTAACTGTTAGTTAATTAAAACAGAGTATGACGAACGGGACCCACCTGTCAAGTTGACCAAGTCAACTACTGACGTCATGCTAACGTCATGATGACGTCAGCAGACACTATTCTGGATAATGTTGATTAAATTAATTAAATAAATCCTAAAAATGATTTAAATCTTTTAAAACTAATATAAAATAAACCGTAGCTCGGATGAAAAAACTTTGTACATGAAAGTTGCTCAGAACGACCAGACGATTACGGATACGCAACCCGTTCGTCCGCCACACCCCCTAACCTGTCGAACACGCAACTTTCCGTCTCCGGCTCCTCTGCCCGAAAATGCGAAACACCGGGAATACTTTCCCGGATGTTCCCCCCTTCACCGATACCACCTACTACCGCGTTAGGGCACCTCTAACGCCGTTACTTGTCATGTCATGCATCACTATGCGTATGCTTGCTTAAATATTTATTGTTTATCCCCCTCTTCTCTCGATAGACACCGAGACCGACGCCGCTGCTACCCAGTACGACTATGGAGTTGATGACCCCTCTCTTGCTAGAGTAACCAGGCAAGCGCCCCCTTTGATCACCAGATATCGCCTACTCTTCTCTATACTGCTTGCATTAGAGTAGTGTAGCATGTTACTGCTTCCCGTTAATCCTATACTGATGCATAGCCTGTCCTTGCTACTACAGTTGTTACCTTTACCTGCAAACTTAATGCTTAGTATAGGATGCTAGTTTATCATCAGTGGCCCTACATTCTTGTCCGTCTGCCATGCTATACTATCGGGTCGTGATCACTCGGGAGGTGATCACGGGTATATACTATATACTTTACACAGTTACATTACTTATGATACTATTCGGAGATGGGGGCTGAAGGGGCAGGTGGTTCCATCCAGGTAGTGGTGGGCCTGGGTTCCCGACGGCCCCCGACTGTTACTTTGTGGCGGAGCGACAGGGCAGGTTCCGACCACCTAGGAGAGAGGTGGGCCTGGCCCTGGTCGGCGTTCGCGGATACTTAACAAGCTTAACGAGATCTGGGTATTTGATCTGAGTCTGGCCATTTGGTCTATACGCACTAACCATCTACGCGGGAGTAGTTATGGGTATCCCGACGTTGTGGTATCAGCCGAAGCCTTCGTGACGTCAGCGACTGAGTGGCGCGTGCCGGATTGGACTGGAAAGCCACTAGGCTAGGTCTGCTTCCGGCCGCGTACGCAACGTGCAGGTGTGCAAAGGGCGATGGGCCCAGACCCCTGCGCCATAGGATTTAGACCGGCGTGCTGACCTCTCTGTTGTGCCTAGGTAGGGCTGCGACGTGTTGATCTTCCGAGGCCGGGCATGACCCAGAAAAGTGTGTCCGGCCAAATGGGATCGAGCGTGTTGGGGTATGTGGTGCACCCCTGCAGGGAAGTTAATCTATTCGAATAGCCGTGTCCCTCGGTAAAAGGACGACCCGGAGTTGTACTTTGACCTTATGACAACTAGAACCGGATACTTAATAAAACACACCCTTCCAAGTGCCAGATACAACCGGTGATCGCTCTCTCACAGGGCGACGAGGGGAGGATCATCGGTTAGGATTATGCTATGCGATGCTACTTGGAGGACTTCAGTCTACTCTCTTCTACATGCTGCAAGACGGAGGCTTCCAGAAGCGTAGTCTTTGACAGGATTAGTTATCCCCCTCTTATTCTGGCATTCTGCAGTTCAGTCCACATATGATACCCTTATTCCATTTGATACCCATGCATATGTAGTGTAGCTCCTTGCTTGCGAGTACTTTGGATGAGTACTCACGGTTGCTTTCTCCTTCTTTTCCCCCTATCCCTTCTACCTGGTTGTCGCAACCAGATGTTGGAGCACAGGAGCCAGACGCCACCGTCGACGACGACTCTTGCTACACCGGAGGTGCCTACTACTACGTGCTGCCCGCTGACGACGACCAGGAGTAGTTAGGAGGATCCCAGGCAGGAGGCATGCGCCTCTTTCGATCTGTATCCCAGTTTGTGCTAGCCTTCTTAAGGCAAACTTGTTTAACTTATGTCTGTACTCAGATATTGTTGCTTCCGCTGACTCGTCTAAGATCGAGCTCTTGTATTTGAGCCCTCGAGGCCGCTGGCTTGTAATATGATGCTTGTATGACTTATTTTTATTTGTAGAGTTGTGTTGTGATATCTTCCCATGAGTCCCTGATGTTGATCGTACACGTTTGCGTGTATGATTAGTGTACGATTAAATTGGGGCGTCACAATAGCACTGCCACAAACCCTAGGCAAATCGGTCTCACCGATAGGGATCTCGATCTCACTGAGATGGGATTGCAATCTCTCTGTATGGATCTATTACCAAAATCGGTCTCACCGAGTTTGCATAATCGGTCCTACCGAGATTGCAATGTAAACTCTCTGTTTCCTTTTCGTAACATTTCGGTCTCATCAAAATGAGCGAATCGGTCCCACCGAGTTTACCTGACCAACTCTCTGGTTAGCTTATTACCAAAATCGGTCTCACCGAGTTTGTGTAATCGGTCTCACCGAGATTACGTTATGCCCTAACCCTAACCATATCGGTCCTATCAAGTTGCATGTTGGTCCCACCGAAAATCCTAACGGTCACTAGATTTGTTGAATCGGTCAGACCGAGTTTATCAATTCGGTCCCACCAAGATTGGCAAGTTGTGTGTAACGGTTAGATTTTGTGTGGAGGCTATATATACCCCTCCACCTCCTCTTCATTCGTGGAGAGAGCCAACAGAATGTGCCTACACTTCCAACATACATTTTTTGAGAGAGAACCACCTACACTTGTGTTGAGGCCAAGATATTCCATTCCTACCATATGAATCTTGATCTCTAGCCTTCCCCAAGTGGCTTTCCACTCAAACATTCTTTCCACAAAATCCATATCATGTGAGAGAGAGTTGAGCGTTGGGGAGACTATCGTTTGAAGCACAAGAGCAAGGAGTTCATCATCAACACACCATTTGTTACTTGTTGGAGAGTGGTGTCTCCTAGATTGGCTAGGTGTCACTTGGGAGCCTCCGAGAAGATTGTGGAGTTGAACCAAGGAGTTTGTAAGGGCAAGGAGATCGCCTACTTCGTGAAGATATACCTCTAGTGAGGCAAGTCCTTCGTGGGCGACGGCTATGGTGGGATATACAAGGTTGCTTCTTTGTGGACCCTTCATGGGTGGAGCCCTCCGTGGACTCACGCAGCCGTTACCCTTCGTGGGTTGAAGTATCCATCAACGTGGATGTACAATAGCACCACCTATCGGAACCACGACAAAAACATCCATGTCACCTATTGCGTTTGAATCCTCCAAACCCTTCCCTTTACATTCTTGCAAGTTGCATGCTTTACTTTCCGCTGCTCATATACTCTTTGCATGCTTGCTTGATATGTATTGTGTTTGTTAAACTTGTGCCAAAACTCCACTTCAACCTAAAGAAATTAAAAACTGCAACTTTTGGCACTTAGTGTCTAATCACCCCCCCCCCCCCTCTAGACACCTCTTCTCGATCCTTTCAATTGGTATCAGAG
Source organism: Triticum monococcum (assembly GCA_034509565.1). Lineage (NCBI taxonomy): Eukaryota > Viridiplantae > Streptophyta > Magnoliopsida > Poales > Poaceae > Triticum > Triticum monococcum. The sequence goes on from CM067844.1 coordinate 32,149,699, forward strand.
CATTGGTCTCCATTTCTTTGGTTTAAACACCATTGGAGGAAGATGGATGAGTCTACTTTGGGGAGTCTTAGACATAGAGTGCCTATACTTGATGGAGAGTATTTTCATGAGTGGAAAAATGAGATGCTTGTGATTTTCAATGAATATCATTTGAACAAGTATATTGCTAGCCCTTGTGCACCTCATGTTGATCCCATGCGTCCTACCCTTGATGAGTCAATTGACATGATTCACAATCTTAGAACTGTTAATCTTATCACTAGAGGCTTGCCTAGAAACTTGATTGGATGTTTGCCTACTCTTATGTGTGCCTACACCATATGGAAATTTCTTGAGGAACGCTTTCCAAATTATTCCTTAAAAATCTAGATGAAATTCTCTGTAAGTCTATTTCCTTGAGTAAGATGAATTCCAATGATCCTATGTTTGGTTATTGTCTATTTGAGCTTACAAACCTTATGCATGCCAAAGGAGATGTTGGAATTATTACTGATATTATTTCTGAAGCTATTAAAATTCATAAAGAAGATCATTGTCAAACTCACTCTAACGAATCACCCTCTCTAGGATTTGATCCACCACATGACGATGTTGAACATGGATACTATGACGAGGATGATGATAGTGATTTTGATCTTGATGATGCAATGAGACACTTTGGTCTTATGGCAAATCTTCGGGGATATATGGCAGGAGGAAAGGAATGGGTTCTTGATAGTGGATTTACCAATCACATGACCGGAGATAAAGACATGTTTCGTGAGCTTGCTGAAAACGATGGTCCTCAAAAGTATGTCACTTTTGGTGACAACTCAAACGGTAAGGTGGTTGGCCTCGGTAAGGTGGCCATATCACATGATAGCTCCATACAAAATGTCATGCTCGTTGAATCTCTTGGCTACAATTTACTTTCAGTATCTAGACTTGCTGATTTCGGTTTCAATGTCCTATTTACTAAAGTAGATTTCCAAGTGTTTCGTAGAGATAATCATAAAATAGTATGTGCCGGTATACGCAGAGGTGATCTTTACATTGTTGATTTCGCTAAAAAGGCTCAACCTAGAACTTGCTTAATTGCTAAATGCTCTAAAGGTTGGTTATGGCATAGACAATTAGGTCATGTTGGTATGGGAAACCTTGACAAGCTTATTAAAGGAAATTATATCCTTGGCGTTAACAATGTCATATTTGATAAGGATAGACTTTGCAGCGCTTGTCAAGCAGGTAAACAGGTTGGAGGAAGGCATCCTGTGAAGAACATCATGGCCACAAGGAGGCCACTCGAGCTACTTCACATGGATCTTTTGGTCCTAACGCTTACAAAAGTCTCGGTGGAAATTCTTTTGGTCTAGTTATAGTTGATGATTTTTCAAGATTTACGTGGGTGTTCTTTCTCGATGATAAATCGCAGGTCCAAAAGATCTTCAAAAACTTCGCTAGGAAGGCCCAAAATCAATTTGAAGTGAAAATCAAGAAGGTTCGCAGCGACAACGGAACGGAGTTCAAGAACACAAATGTGGACACCTTTCTTGACGAAGAAGGGATTTCACATGAGTTCTCGGCTACGTACACCTCAACAGAATGGAGTTGTTGAGAGGAAAAACCGGACACTCATCAAAATGGCAAGAACGATGCTTGATGAGTACAAGACGCCAAAGCACTTTTGGGCGGAAGCGGTTGAGACAGCTTGTCATGCAACAAATTGCTTGTATCTTCACAAGCTACTCGGCAAGACGGCATACGAGGTCCTCACCGGTAACAAACCACAAGTTGGATACTTTCGAGTATTCGGCTCAAAGTGCTACATTCTTGATAAGCATTGTCGTTCTAAATTTGCTCCTAAGTCTCATGAAGGTTTCCTACTTGGTTGTGGCTCAAACTCTCACACATACCGTGTCTACAATAATTTCACCTGAAAGGTTGAAGAGACGATAGATGTGAAGTTTGATGAATCTAACGGCTTGCAAGTAGAGCAATTTCCAATTGATGTAGGAGACAAAGACCCTTCGAAAGCAATCCAAGACTTGTCTATTGGCAAGATTCGTCCAACGGAGGTGAAGGAGAGTACCTCGTCCATCCAAGTGGAAGCTTCTACCTTACGACAAGGTGAACCAAGAGTTGATACGGAAGCATCCACAAGTGGGACACACCAAGATGAAGAAAACGAGGAAGTGCACCAAGATGAACGCCAACAACCTCCTTCTTCGCCACGACAAGAGAACGACAACGTCAACAACGAAGAAGGCCAAGAAGAAGAACAAGATGAAGAAGATGTTCAACCAAGATCCAAGCAAAAGCTTTCACGAGTTCGAGAAAGAATTGCTAAAGATCATCCCGTCGAGCAAATCTACAATGATATCCAAACCGGGAGAATCACTCACTCAAAAACTCGTTTAGCTAACTTTTGTGAACACTATTCATTCATCTCTAGCATTGAACCTATGAAGGTTGAAGAAGCTTTGGAAGATCCGGATTGGGTAAATGGCATGCATGAAGAGCTACACAACTTTGAGAGAAATCAAGTTTGGACATTAGTTGAGAAGCCCGACAACAACCACAACATCATCAGTACCAAATGGGTGTTTCGCAACAAGCAAGATGAAGATGGACAAGTAGTTCGCAACAAAGCACGTCTCGTCGCCCAAGGCTACACTCAAGTCGAAGGTATGGACTATGGTGAGACATATGCCCCCGTTGCTAGACTTGAGTCCATTCGCATCTTAATTGCCTATGCTAATCATCATGATATCACCTTGTACCAAATGGACATTAAAAGTGCTTTTCTAAATGGTGAAATAGAGGATGAAGTTTATGTTAAGCAACCTCCCAGATTTGTCAATCCTAAGAAACCTAATCATGTTTACAAACTTCACAAAGCTCTTTATGGTCTTAAACAAGCTCCTAGAGCATGGTATAAATGCTTGGCCAAGTTCCTTATTGAAAAAGGCTTTGAAATTGGAAAAATAGATTCTACTCTTTTCACTAAAAGGGTTAATGGAGAACTATTTGTGTGCCAAATTTATGTCGATGACATTATATTTGGATCAACTAACCCTCATTTTAGTGAAAAGTTTGGAAAGCTAATGTTGGAGAAGTTTGAGATGTCAATGATGAGTGAACTCAAATTCTTTCTTGGTTTGCAAATCAAGCAAACTAAGGAAGGTACCTTTGTCTCTCAAACAAAGTACACCAAGGAATTATTCAAGAAGTTCAATATGCAAGAATGCAAAGGTATGACTACACCCATGTCTACTAGTGGACATCTTGATTTAATCAAAGATGGTGAACCGGTTGATCAAAAGGTTTATCGCTCTATGATTGGTTCATTGTTCTATCTATGTGCTTCATGCCCCGATATTATGCTAAGTGTGAGCATTTGTGCACGATATCAAGCCGCTTCTAAAGAATGTCATCTTAAGGCCATGAAAAGGATAGTGAGATACTTAATCCATACACCAAATTTTGGCATTTGGTATCCAAAGAGGGCCTCCTTTGATCTTGTTGGCTACTCCGGCTCGGACTATGCCGGTGACAAGGTTGATAGAAAGTCCACTTCGGGTACTTGTCAATTTCTTGGTAGATCTCTTGTGTCTTGGTCTTCCAAGAAACAAAACTCAGTATCCTTATCCACCGCCGAAGCGGAATACATTGCCGCTGGATCATGTTGTGCTCAATTACTTTGGATGACCCAAACTCTTAAAGATTATGGGGTATCTGTGAAACATGTTCCATTACTTTGTGACAATGAAAGTGCTATTAAGATTGCTCACAATCCTGTGCAACATTCTCGAACTAAGCATATTGAAGTTCGTCATCATTTTATTCGAGATCATGTTGCCAAAGGGGACATTAATCTTAAGCATGTTCGCACCGAAAAGTAGTTAGCTGATATATTCATGAAACCACTTGATGAGAAAGTGTTTTGCAGGTTAATTGATGCTTCAAACTTGGAGTAGGAACTCCATTTGATACATGCAAGGCATCAGCCTATGACTAATCCTTGATAGTTCTCTTATGTTGACTATCTTATGTCTTGGATATATTTTCACCTTGCATGTTATCTAACCCGTGTAGGTACTTGGATGAATCTAAATCTATGAGATTGCAACTCACTCACATCTTGAGCAATTTCTATATCACCAATTCTCTACACAATGGTGGATGAAGACAAGGAAGCATGCAACCATTCAAACATATCCTTTGACAAATTTTATGTTGAGTTTCATGATTGTCATTTTGGATACACAAGTGCTCTTCCTTGCGAAAACTAACCCATGTAGGTAGATGAACTCAAACTCCAAGTGGTGCTCCCAACTCTTGATGAGCTACATCAACCTTGAGCAACCCACACAAGTTCAACTACATGATCATGATCAACGCCGCCACCCAAGGTATGTTATTCCATCTTAGAGAAGCTTTACTCCAAGTCATGATTCAAAGCAACTCGACAAGATGTGAATACATCAAAAAGCTTAAACGAAAAATGGTAACCCCATTTTGAGCTTAAACGATGAGTATGACCTATGATCAAGTGATCTCACTTGACTTCTAAGTCAATATACTCTAACATAGGTGACTTTGTCGCCGACCAATTCTAGATGAAGTTCTCTTGTGTTCTTTTCTGTGCTCTTGCATTTGTCTCATGCATATTTGTTTCCCTCTTCAAAAAAACTTCACCTAGACTCGTTTTTAGTTTCTTCTCTTTTATTTTCTGTTCTGCATTCCTTGCATCCAATTCATTGCAAAATCTTTCAGTTAATTCCTTGCAAATCCTTGTGAGATCTTACTTGTCTAGTGAGCTGAGGTGATAAGTGTTTTCTCTACGATGAATGTTGTCCTCGACCAGCATCCCATTCAACTTGCTGCTTTGTTCTGTGACTCAAGGACCAAACCCATCATGACAAAAATCCAGAAGAACCCTTCTTGGAAATTGATGTCAAAGGGGGAGAGAGAGATTACATCAAAGCTTAATCATATCTATAGGGGGAGAGAATACTCAAGGGAAGAAAGATTAATCATCAAGGACCCCAGATGCTTGGTGTTCAAGAGGAGAGAAGTCACATGTATTCAAGAGGGGAAAGCCATGTTCATATTTGCTCGTTTGCATTAGCTCTGTTTATTTCCTTTGAGCTCTAATTTTCTGTTCCCTATCTTCTCCCGGTATCCCATGCTAGATTCAGGGGGAGCAAGACATCTAAGAGAAGCAAATCCTTGAATTTATTGCACATCTTTACCTTTGGGGACATGTCTATATCCAATGCGGTACTTAGTACTCACTCTACATGTCATCCCAGTCTTGGTACTCTTGTGGTTTCTTTTGTTTGCTCTGGCCAGTAGGTGTATCTGTGTTATCTAACCTTGTTTGCACAGGTTCATCCCATCCTAAGCCAACTCAAGACCACAAGGTAAGTATATGCATCATAGTCATGTGTATGAGAAATTCTTGCTGATGTACATACTATTTGCAAGAAGGACTCATGAGCATGAAGGTACATTTCTCATATTCACATCATTTGCTCTGATGCATATAGCCAAGATACATGTAACACATTGCTTACTCTGTCATGTTTATGCATTCACATGCTCCTATATTCCATATTCACATGATTGCATACATGTAGGGGGAGCCTATGCATGTTACATGTCTTTCCAAAGCTTTACTTACTATTCTCTATATCTTTATCTAAAGCTTTGATGTATGTTGTCATCAATTACCAAAAAGGGGGAGATTGAAAGAACAATTGCTCCCTAGGTGGTTTTAGTAATTAATGTCAACATATCTCTTGTTGGACTAACACTGTTACCTAGTATGTTTCAGATAAGTTCAACAATGAAGTGGCATGGACTAGAGGATGTGGAACCCCTTCAAGACGCTACAAAGAAAGGATTGGCTCAAGCTCCAAGCTCAAGACACTACATTTTCTATTTTAGTGATCCAAGATCACATTGAGTCTATAGGAAAAGCCAATACTATCAAGGAGGGATGAGGTGTTGCTTAATGAGGCTCTTGCTCAAAATGCTTAGTGATATGCTCCAAAGCCCTCAACTATTTTCTCACATCCACATATGACCTAAACCAAAAGTCAAACTTGGCCCCACCGATGCTTTCTATCCGGCGCCACCGAGTTCAGATGTCAAAGCCACTGCCACAAACCCTAGGAAAATCGGTCTCACCGATAGGGATCTCGGTCTCACCGAGATGGGATTGCAATCTCTCTATATAGATCTATTACCAAAATTGGTCTCACCGAGTTTGCATAATCGGTCCTACCGAGATTGCAATGTAAACTCTCTGTTTCCTTTTCGTAACATTTCGGCCTCACCAAAATGAGCGAATCGGTCCCACCAAGTTTACCTGACCAACTCTCTGGTTAGCTTATTACCAAAATCGGTCTCACCGAGTTTGTGTAATCGGTCTCATCGAGATTACGTTATGCCCTAACCCTAACCATATCGGTCCTACCGAGTTGCTTGTCGGTCCCACCGAAAATCCTAACGGTCACTAGATTTGCTGAATCGGTCTGACCGAGTTTATCAATTCGGTCCCACCGAGATTGGAAAGTTGTGTGTGACGGTTAGATTTTGTGTGGAGGCTATATATACCCCTCCACCTCCTCTTCATTCGTGGAGAGAGCCATCAGAACGTGCCTACACTTCCAACTTACCTTTTCTGAGAGAGAACCACCTACACTTGTGTTGAGGCCAAGATATTCCATTCCTACCATATGAATCTTGATCTCTAGCCTTCCCCAAGTTGCTTTCCACTCAAATCTTCTTTCCACCAAATCCATATCCTGTGAGAGAGAGTTGAGTGTTGGGGAGACTATCATTTGAAGCACAAGAGCAAGGAGTTCATCATCAACACACCATTTGTTGAGAGTGGTGGTACGTCTCCGTCGTATCTACTTTTCCAAACACTTTTTCCCTTGTTTTGGACTCTAACTTGCATGATTTGAATGGAACTAACCCGGACTGACACTGTTTTCAGCAGAATTGCCATGGTGTTATTTATGTGCAGAAACAAAAGTTCCCGGAATGACCTGAAACTTCATGGAACAACTTTTTGGAAATAATAAAAAATCCTTGCAAAAGATGAAGGCCAGGGGGCCCACCACCTGTCCACGAGGGTGGGGGGCACGCCTGCCCCCCTAGGGCACGCCCCCCTACCTCATGGGCCCCCTGGAGCTCCTCCGATCTCAACTCCAACTCTATATATTTGGTTTCGGGGAGAAAAAAATCAGAGAGAAGGATTCATCGCATTCTACGATACGGAGCCGCCGCCAAGCCCTAAAACCTCTCAGGAGGGCTGATCTGGAGTCCGTTCGGGGCTCTGGAGAGGGGGATCCATCGCCATCGTCATCATCAACCATCCTCCATCACCAATTTCATGATGCTCACCATCGTGCGTGAGTAATTCCATCGTAGGCTTGCTGGACGGTGATGGGTTGGATGGGATCTATCATGTAATCGAGTTAGTTTTGTTAGGGTTTGATCCCTAGTATCCACTATGTTCTGAGATTGATGTTGCTATGACTTTGCTATGCTTAATGCTTGTCACTATTATGTTTTCAGATCTGAACCTATTATGTTTTCATCAATATATGAGAGTTCTTGATCCTATCTTGCAAGTCTATAGTCACCTATTATGTGTTATGATCCGTTAACCTCGAAGTGACAATAATCGGGATACTTACCGGTGATGACCGTAGTTTGAGGAGTTCATGTATTCACTATGTGTTAATGCTTTGTTCCGGTACTCTATTAAAAGGAGGCCTTAATATCCCTTAGTTTCCATTAGGACCCCACTGCCACGGGAGTGTAGGACAAAAGATGTCATGCAAGTTCTTTTCCATAAGCACGTATGACTATATTCGGAATACATGCCTACATTACATTGATGAACTAGAGCTAGTTTTGTGTCACCCTATGTTATGATTATTACATGATGAACCGCATCCGGCATAATTCTCCATCACCGATCCATTGCCTACGAGCTTTCCATATACTGTTCTTCGCTTATTTACTTTTCCGTTGCTATTGCTATCATCACTACAAAATACCAAAAACATTACTTTTACTACTGTTACCTTTTGCTACCGTTACCACTACTATCATATTACTTTGCTACTAAATACTTTGCTGCAGATATTAAGTTTCCAGGTGTGGTTGAATTGACAACTCAGATGCTAATACTTGAGAATATTCTTTGGCTCCCCTTGTGTCGAATCAATAAATTTGAGTTGAATACTCTACCCTCGAAAAATGTTGTGATCCCCTATACTTGTGGGTTATCAAGACTATTTTCTGGCGCCGTTGCCGATGAGCATAGCTCTATTCTTTGAGTCACTTGGGATTTATATCTGCTTATCATTATGAAGAACTTGAAAGATACAAGAACCAAGATTTATCCCTCAACTACGAGGGGTGGTAAGGAACTGCCATCTAGCTATGCACTTGATTCACCTTCTGTTTTGTGTAAGCTTGCGACACCTAAACCTGCTTCTGCTATTCGTTCTGATATGTCGCATGTTATTGATGATGCCACTTCTTCTATACATGATACTTATGATGTAACTACTTCTATGCTTGATACTACTGTGCCACTTGGTGAATTTCTTGATGAACAACTTGCTAGGGTTAGAGAGAATGCAAATATTGAATCTGATAATATTGATGAAAGTGATGATGAAGACTTGCCTATTATTCCTAAGGGTTATGTTTTTGATAAAGAAGCTTCTTTAGCTATTTTAGCTTGGAAAGATAGATACGAACTCAAGAGGTTATTAGCTAAATGGAATCAGCAATCTCTTAATACTAGAATGAAACCTGACCCTGCTTTTGCTACTTCACCTATCTGTGTTACTGATAAGGATTATGAATTCTCTGTTGATCCGGATATAATTACTTTGGTTGAATCTGATCCTTTTCATGGACATGAATCTGAAACTGTTATGGCACATCTTACTAAATTAAGTGAAATAGCCACCCTGTTCACTACTGATGAGAGAACTCGTTACTTTTATATCCTTAAAATATTGCCGTTCTCATTAAAAGGTGATGCTAAGATATGGTTTAATTCTCTTGATCCTGGTTGTATGCGTAGTCCCCAGGATATGATTTATTACTTCTCTGCTAAACTAGCGGAGTGACCCGCGCAATTGCGCGGCTAGATTTGCACTTTTTTTGTAGTTATTCTAGATTTCCCTAAAAATGTGTTCTTAAAATGTGTGGTATAATACTTTCTCTATGTAGTGACACATGGATAACACCAATTCATTTTTCAGTCTTGTGAAATCATTTGCTTTTGCCAATTATTGCTTCGTAAGATTTTTTTCTATATCCTTCGAATGAACAGTTTAATGTACAGCTGCAACATAAGACCTGTAAGAAATATGAAAGTTATTAGTTATTTATCCCTAGATTGCACGATCTTTGTAGAATTACAACCTCACTTCTTAGCATTTTTATCAACGTTCAATGGTCCTGATTTCTACCCCTTTCATATTAGATGTAAATGTTGAAAATACATAAATGTTCTTATGGCAACCATCAAATTTTCAATGTGGGCAAAAGCATGCCAGACCAATGCCACAGGGAGGTGTTAAGCTATAATTCATCAACTTCTTTCCTCAAAGAAGAACGATGACAATGGAATAAGGGTAGTGAACTCTGACCTAATACCCGCAATAAGATATGGATGCAAATATTGCCGACATACATACCCACTATAGAATGTAAGATCATACATACATACATGATGTAATTACATACACATAGTGTTTATGAACTAACTGTACATAATTTATTGACTTTTTGTTTCTAGATTGTCTGAAGTTTCCTAAACCATAGCCGCCTCCCTTAACACTTGTATTAACAACCATTGGTCCTTATTTGTGTCATGTTCCTAATACGTAGAACTGGAGAAAAGACATGACCGGGGCGTGAAAATTATGAAGCAATGGTGAAACCCGTTGAATCGTATAGTCGGTCGGCGAAGCTTTGTGTGCCTTTGCATGATACCTTGCACGTTCTTCTTAGTTGTTATAGAAGCTGTACATTCCCCTTATGCATGCAGACATGAATATGCTTGCACGATACATCTAGTATTTTTATTTCTAAATCTTAAGAGCAAAAACAATTATAATTACGACTCACCATAGCTAATCGCTAGATTGTTATTACTTTGTATCGTTGCATATTTTCAGTCCGGATTGTCCCTATTTTGCCCCTGTTATGGTGTCACTATTCCCGATGCCTATTTGATGTAAGATGTTACATTGTGAACATTTGTGAGACTGGAATTTACCAGATCTCAGTTTTGATTCTCTGCAAGAAAACTCAACTTTGGGTTAAGACAGTAATATGTTGAACATAGATGCATATTAGCCCATTTAGGAACCTCATGGTTGACATCATCCATAATAATATCCACGCATATAATTAGGACACCAATCTGTTCTAATGATGTTAATACGATCTACCCACAAACTATGCCCTGGAGCTTGCATAGATATTTTTTATTTACCATTGGATCTCAACCATTATAGTTGGGTCGGACTGATATGATGAGGCATATATTTTTTGTTTATCTCGACTCACTTATTTCATGGCTGTGAGTGTAATTTTAGGTCTCGACACGACATTCATACACGACTTTGACCAATGGTTTTCATATGGACTTTGTTGTATAAATTAAAAAATGGAAGTATTAAAAAGCAGCAGAGAAAAAATATACCATATTTCTACTTGTTCAATTCAAAATTATATTTTTGATTTATCAATATTTATTTATATATGTACTATTTATGGATCTCAACCATTATAGTTGGGTCAGACTGATATGATGAGGCATGTATTTTTTTGTTTATCTTGACTCACGCATTTTCACGGCTGTGAATGTCATTTTATGTCTCGACATGACATTCATACACGACTTTGACCAATGGTTTTCATTTGGATTTTGTTGTATAAATTTTAAAATGGAAGTAATAAAAAGAAGCAGAGCAACAATATACCATATTTCTACTTGTTCAATTCAAATTTATATTATCGAATTATAAATATTTATCTATATATGTACTATTTATGGATTACAAACGAAAACATTATTTGTTAATTTCAGTTAAAAATTTGTATACATATAGAGTTGTAATATTTATCCACCTAATAAGATTTTGATTTTGATTTTATCTATAAAGAATTTTGCGTGCAGTTTGAACGAAAACTTTGCTAAGATTCTGTTGTTATTATTTAGTTCCTCTATTAAACATATATTTGTATTCTTTACATGTGTTTTCAGAGATTAATATTTTTTTATTGTGTATTTCGTATCGAGTTTCTACATTCGTAAGATTTTTTCTATATCCTTCGAATGAACAGTTTAATGTACAGCTGCAACATAAGACCTGTAAGAAATATGAAAATTATTAGTTATTTATCCCTAGATTGCACGATCTTTGTAGAATTACAACCTCACTTCTTAGCATTTTTATCAACGTTCAATGGTCCTGATTTCTAGCCCTTTCATATTAGATGTAAATGTTGAAAATACATAAATGTTCTTATGGCAACCATCAAATTTTCAATATGGGCAAAAGCATGCCAGACCAATGCCACAGGGAGGTGTTAAGCTATAATTCATCAACTTCTTTCCTCAAAGAAGAACGATGACAACGGAATAAGGGTAGTGAACTCTGATCTAATACCCGCAATAAGATATGGGATGCAAATATTGCCGACATACATACCCGCTATAGAATGTAAGATCATACATACATACATGATGTAATTACATACACATAGTGTTTATGAACTAACTGTACATAATTTATTGATTTTTTGTTTCTAGATTGTCTGAAGTTTCCTGAACCATAGCCGCCTCCCTTAACACTTGTATTAACAACGATTGGTCCTTATTTGTGTCATGTTCCTAATACGTAGAACTAAAGAAAAGACATGACCGGGGCGTGACAATTATGAAGCAATGGTGAAACCCGTTGAATCATATAGTCGGTCGGCGAAGCGTTGTGTACCTTTGCATGATACCTTGCACGTTCTTCTTAGTTGTTATAGAAGTTGTACATTCCCCTTATGCATGCAGACATGAATATGCTTGCACGATACATCTAGTATTTTTATTTCTAAATCTTAATAGCAAAAACAATTATAATTACAACTCACCATAGCTAATCGCTAGATTGTTATTACTTTGTATCGTTGCATATTTTTAGTCCGGATTGTCCCTTTTTGCCCCTGTTATGGTGCCACTTTTCCCGATGCCTATTTGATGTAAGATGTTACATTATGAACATTTGTGAGACTGGAATTTACCAAATCTCAGTTTTGATTCTCTGCAAGAAAACTCAACTTTCGGTTAAGACAGTAATATGTTGAACATAGATGCATATTAGCCCATTTAGGAACCTCATGGTTGACATCATCCATAGTAATATCCACGCATATAATTAGGGCACCAATCTGTTCTAACGATGTTAATACGATCTACCCACAAACTATGCCCTGGAGCTTGCATAGATATTTTTTATTTACCATTGGATCTCAACCATTATAGTTGGGTCGGACTGATATGATGAGGCAAATATTTTTTGTTTATCTCGACTCACGGATTTGCATGGCAGTGAGTGTAATTTTAGGTCTCGACACGACATTCATACACGACTTTGACCAATGGTTTTCATATGGACTTTGTTGTATAAATTAAAAAATGGAAGTATTAAAAAGCAGCAGAGAAACAATATACCATATTTCTACTTGTTCAATTCAAAATTATATTTTCGATTTATCAATATTTATTTATATATGTACTATTTATGGATCTCAACCATTATAGTTGGGTCGGACTGATATGATGAGGCATGTATTTTTTTTGTTTATCTCGACTCACGCATTTGCACGGCTGTGAATGTCATTTTAGGTCTCGACACGACATTCATACACGACTTTGACCAGTGGTTTTCATTTGGATTTTGTTGTATAAATTTTAAAATGGAAGTATTAAAAAGAAGCAGAGAAACAATATACCATATTTCTACTTGCTCAATTCAAATTTATATTTTTGATTTATAAATATTTATCTATATATGTACTATTTATGGATTACAAACGAAAACATTATTTGTTAATTTCAGTTAAAAATTCATATACATATAGAGTTGTAATATTTATCCACCTAATAAGATTTTGATTTTGATTTTATCTATAAAGAATTTTGCGTGCAGTTTGAACGAAAACTTTGCTAAGATTCTGTTTTTATTATTTAGTTCCTCTATTAAACATATATTTGTATTCTTTACATGTGTTTTAAGAGATTTATATTTTTTATTGTGTATTACGTATCGAGTTTCTACCTGGAAACAAAATGCTAGCATTTTTTTCCTAATTTGAATTTCATAAATTAATCTATATATGTACTATTTAAGGATTTCATACGAAAACATTATTTGTTAATTTTAGTTAAATATTCGTATACATATAGAGTTGTAATATTTATCCACCTAATAAGATTTTTATTTTTATTTCATCTATAAAGAATTTTGCGTGTAGTTTGAACGAAAACTTTGCTAAGATTCCGTAGTAATTATTTAGTTTCTCTATTAAACATATACTTGTATACTTTACATGTGTTTTAAGATATTTAGATTTTTTTATTGTGTTTTTCGTATCGAGTTTCTACCTGGAAACAAAATGTTAGCATTTTTTCCTAATTTGAATTTCATAAATTCAAGATATATAGTGTTTTCTATTGATCCTGTGAGAGCTACCCGTCAATGTTGGATGGATGTGTGTGTGTTTTTGGCCTTTTAGTTTTTTATTGTACCACCTCACTAATTCCTTTATTTTTTGCTGGCTGTTTTCTCTTCATTGAAACTGGGCCGATAGGGGCCAGGCTGGCCAATGCGTGCTGCCTTGTCGTTTTTTCTTCTGTTAGAGTTCAAATCAGACATGATTGTCTACTTTTTTATTCTAAACCTGATCGCATGCCTTTTTATATATCTCCTATAACCATGTACAGCGTGCTTGGGTGGCATAGTATACGTGACTATGCTAGCACTTTCCATCATATATGTACGTGACAGGTTGTACATGTACAATATATATGCCCGTAAACAGTATGTGTTTGTAACTTTAGATCTTTAAATCTCAACCGTTTATACTAAAAAGATAATGATTAAGATAATTTAATCTGTGTGGACGAACGTGATGGCTTGTTTGCCTCTTGTCTTAATTATATATAATAGATAGATATTTCCCTGCTCATAAGAAACAAGCTGGTTTAAGTGATATATATAATTTTGTGCAAATTGAAGAAGAGAGTCTCCCACAAGCTTGGGGGAGGCTTCTCAAGTTACTTAATGCTTTGCCTGATCATCCTCTTAAGAAAAATGAAATACTTGATAACTTTTATAGTGGACTAACCGATGCCTCTAGAGATTACCTGGATAGTTGTGCTGGTTCTGTTTTCAGGGAAAGAACACCGGATGAAGCTGAAATTCTATTGAATAATATGTTGACAAATGAAAATAATTGGAAACTTCCTGAGCCTATTCCTAAACCAACTCCGAAGAAGAGGGGTATTCTATTTCTCAGTCCTGAAGATATGCAAGAGGCAAAGAAATCTATGAAAGAAAAAGGTATTAAAGCTGAAGATGTTAAGAATTTACCTCCTATTGAAGAAATACACGGTCTTAATTTACCGTCTGTTGAAGAAACATATTATCCTAATCCTTCACCTATTGAAGAAACTCGTGGTCTTGATAACCCGACACAGGTAGTACAGGTAAATTCTCTCTATAGATATGATAAAGCTGAAATCCCATTTACTAAGTTTGCTAGCCCATGCTTAGATGAGTTTGATAAATTTATGGTTAGGCAAGAACATTTTAATGCTTATTTTGGTAGACAATTGAAATACAATTCAAATATGCTTGAACACTTGGGTGATTATATGGCTAATGTCAAAGGTGAACTTAAACTTATTAGTAAACATGCTTCTATGGTTACCACTCAAGTAGAACAAGTACTTAAAGCTCAAAATGATTTGCTCAATGAACTGAATAGTAAGAATAATGATTATGCTGTTAGAGTGGCTACTAGAACTGGTAGAATGACTCGGGAACCTTTGTATCCTGAAGGCCACCATAATAATGATTATGCTGTTAGAGTGGCTACTAGAACTGGTAGAATGACTCGGGAACCTTTGTATCCTGAAGGCCACCCTAAGAGAATTGAGCAAGATTCTCAGAGAAATAATATAGATGCACCTAGTCCTTCTAAAAGGAAGGAAAAGAAAATTGATAGGACTTTGCATGCTTCTAGTGAACCTGTTATTGAAACACCTGAGAATCCAAATGATATTTCTATCTCTGATGCTGAAATACAATCTGGTAATGAACCTGAAACTAGTGATAATGTTAATGATAATGTTCATGATGATGCTCAACCTAGTAATGATAATGATATAGAAATTGAGCCTGCTGTTGATATTGATAACCCACAATCAAAGAATCAATGTTATGATAAGAAAGACTTTGTTGCTAGGAAACACGGTAAGGAAAGAGAGCCTTGGGTTCAGAAACCCATGCCTTTTCCTCCCAAACCATCCAAGAAAAGGGATGATGAGGATTTTGAGCGCTTTGCTGAAATGATCAGACCTATCTTTTTGCATATGCGATTAACTGATATGCTCAAAATGAATCCTTATGCTAAGTATATGAAAGATATTGTTACAAATAAAAGGAAGATACCGAAAGCTGAAATTTCCACCATGCTTGCTAATTATACTTTTAAGGGTGGAATACCAAAGAAACTTGGAGATCCAGGAGTACCCACTATACCATGCTCCATTAAAAGAAACTATGTTAAAACTGCTTTATGTGATCTTGGAGCCGGTGTTAGTGTTATGTCTCTCTCTTTATATCGTAGACTTGATTTGAATAAGTTGACACCAACTGAAATATCATTGCAAATGGCTGATAAATCAACTGCTATACCTGTCGGTATTTGTGAGGATGTGCCTGTTGTAGTTGCAAACGTTACTATTTTAACGGACTTTGTTATTATTGATATTCCCGAGGACGATAATATGTCTATTGTTCTTGGAAGACCCTTTTTGAATACTGCAGGGGCTGTTATTGATTGCACTAAAGGCAATGTCACTTTTCATGTTAATGGTAATGAGCATACGGTACACTTTCCTAGGAAACAACCTCAAGTTCATAGTATCAACTCTATTGGAAAAATTCCATCGATTATTATTGGAGGTTTTGAATTTCCTCTACCTACTGTCAAAAAGAAATATGATATTTTTATTATTGGGGATGTGCATATCCCCGTTGAGGTAACATAGTGTTATTTAAAATTTCTCCGGTTCCATGTTATTCGGAATGAGTTCGTTAACAAGACTTGATCAACCTTGTTAGTGGATTCCTTTTGATGATCATGATATGGATGAAACTAGAAGGCACAACCTTCTGTACCCTCCTTTTACTTTCTGTTATTTATATTAAATAAAATAAAAATAGTATTTTTCTGTCTGTTATCTGATTTATCCGTGCAATATAAAAATACCCCGAAAATAAAAGTTCTCCAAATGCCGTGAAATTTAAATATGCTTTTTCTAGAATATTTGAGAATATTTGGCACTAAGAACACAGCAGGGGTTCATCCACCAGGCCACGAGGGTGGAGGGCGCGCCCTACCCCCTGGGCGCACCCCCTGCCTCGTGGGCCCACGGTGGCCCTCCTCCACTTATCCTTTCACCCACACACTCATTCCTCCCCCAAACACGAATATCCAGTTCATACCCGAGTCCAAGCTCATTTTGCTGCCATTTTCGATCTCCTTGCTCAAAGCACCTCTCACAAAACTGCTTGGGGAGATTGTTCCTTGGTATGTGACTCCTCCATTGGTCTAATTAGTTTTTGTTCTAGTGCTTTATTCAATTAAAATTTGTGCTGCTTAGGTCACCATGTTCTTGAGTTTGCATGTCAAATTTATATGGTCAAAAGTAGTTTTGATGCATGATATAGGCTCTAGGCACTTGTAGGAGTAGTTGTTATCAATATTATTGAGTTTGGCTTACTTTTATTTTGAAGTTACTAAAAATTTCAGAAATTTTTCAGAGGAAGAAATATGCTTAGGAAAATGTTCCAAGGTGGTTCTTCAAGGAAGCAAGGACCCAGGCTTGCAATGCGTGATGCTGATGAAGAGCCACCAAGAGACGCTCCAGTGCAGCCAGTATTTGCGTGATGCTGATGAATGGCCTTCGGAAAATTTTATGGATCGAGCGGGAATTAAAGAAGAATTTAACGCATATTTGCGTAACGCCGATCTTGTGAGCTTCGAGGAAGAAAAGTGCAGCCAGTATCACTATCTCACTAGTTCCTTTGTGAGGAGGTTTGAATTTTCATCTTCATGTAATTCTCCAACTGTCATGTTTGATCTTTATGAAAATTCTTACACTATGGACTTAGAGGATTTTACCACTGCTTGCAAACTTCCACAATGGGGTAGTATCAGGTATCCTCACAAATCTGAATTTAGAGATTTTCTTGCTAGTATAACTGTGGGGGAATCTAGAGATATAACACAAGCTACCATAGGGCGCATTCACTTTCCTGCTATACATTATTTTGCTCTCTTCATAGGTAGATGCATTAATGGTAAAGATGAGGCATGTCACATGTGTGTCCCTGACCTCACTATTCTTAGGAGTGCTGTGTTAGGAGATAAATCTTATAATTTGGGAGTCATTGTTGCACGTAGGTTGCATCTTAATAGATTTAATGGAGATTTCTTTGGTAGAATTTATGCAATCCGCATAGCTAATTTTCTTGGTGTAGCCATACGCGAAGATGATATTGAATTACCCCCTGCTTACCTAGACTTTAATGCTATGGTTCACCATCAGTTTGTCGAGAGGAATGTATCACCTCTCCAGTATCGCTTAATCTTTGACAGACGTCGTGCTGTCCGTATTACTCCCCCTGCTCCTACCTTCTTTGATTATGAGGCAAATGGAAGATATGTTATTACCAGAGAGGAGGCAAATGAGTACGAGAGGAGGGCGGAGGCCGCTCGTCGCCACGCTGCAGCTCAGGAGGCGATAGCCGCTGCATCTCAGTACGACCCCAACTATTATTATGGATATCAGCCATGCCAACCATGGCCATAGACCAACTTAGGCCAAAAGCCTAAGCTTGGGGGAGTATGTATTTCTCACCGACATTACATTTATGTTCACATACTCATTGCTAGATGTCAGTGCTCATACTTTTTCATTGTATCATCCGTGCTAGTTTATTTTCCTTTTTATGTTCTCTTCTTGTGTGTTTGTTAAACCTTAAGAAAAACAAAAAAATACTTGTAGCTTTTAATTAGTTTACTTTCCATGCTTGTAGTAGTAATTAAAAAGAAAACCCAAAACGATTTATTGTTCTTCTTTTACTTGTTGGGAGCTTTCCCGTGTAAATAGTTTTATTTCTTTTCTTTTCTTTGGGGGTCGATAGGAGAAGACCATAATTAAATTGTTGAAGTAGCTCTTATATACATTATTGTTGATCTGACAAAAGAGCCCATATTACCTTGTCTCCTCCTGTTTATTGAATGCTTGCAGATTCCAGCTTAGTCCAATGCACGTGCACTATTATTATTATTCACATTGTTAGGTCATGCAAGTGAAAGGCAATTATGACGATATATGATGGACTGACTGAGATGAGAAAAGCTGGTATGAACTCGACCTCTCTTGTTTTTGTAAATATGATTAGTTCATCGTTCCTGATTCAGCCTATTATGAATAAACATGTTTGCAATGACAACTAGAGATCATAGTTTCTTGTGCCATGCTTGATTAGCTAGGAGCTTGTAATGGTTTACCTTGTGTGCCAACATGCTATTAAAATGGTTGTGATGTGGTATGATAGGGTGGTATCCTCCTATGAATGATTTAAGTGACTTGACTTGGCACATGTTCACGCATGTAGTTGAAACAAAATCAACTTAGCCTTCATGATATTTATGTTCATGGTGGATTATATCCTACTCATGCTTGCATTCGGTGTAGATTAATTTTAATGCATGTTCATGACTGTTGTCGCTCTCTAGCTGGTTGCTTCCCAGTCTTTTGCTAGCCTTCACCTGTACTAAGCGGGAATACTGCTTGTGCATCCAACTCCATAAACCCCAAAGTTATTCGATATGAGTCCACCATACCTACCTATATACGGAATCTACCTGTCGTTCCAAGTAAATTTGTATGTGCCAAACTCTAAACCTTCAAATAAATATCCTGTTTTGTATGCTTGAAAAGCTCATGTATCAACTAGGGTTGTCTGTATCTTCCATGCTAGGCGGGTTATTCTCAAGAGGAGTGGACTCCGCTCCTCACTCACGAGAAAGTGGCTGGTCACCGGGATGCCCGGTCCCATGCTTTATGCAAATCAAATCAAAATAATTGCAAACAAAACTCCCCCTAGGACTCTTGTTAGTTGGAGGCACTCGCTGTTTCGAGCAAGCCATGGATTGATGCTTGTTGGTGGAGGGGGAGTATAAAATTTACCATTCTGTTTGGGAACCGCCTATAATGTGTGTAGCATGGAAGATATCGCCATCTCTTGGTTGTTATGTTGACAATGAAAGTATACCGCTCAAAATATTATTCATCTCTATTTCAAAACCGAGCTCTGGCACCTCTACAAATCCCTGCTTCCCTCTGTCAAGGGCCTATCTATTTACATTCATGTTGAGTCATCATCTTCTTATTAAAAAGCACCAGTTGGAGAGCACTGCTATCATTTGCATTCATTACTGTTAGTTTACATTGAGTATGACTTGACTGGATCTCTTTTACCATGAATTACAATGTCTAGTCAATCCTTGATCTTTAAAGGTGCTCTGCATTTATGTTTTGCGGTCTCAGAAAGGGCTAGCAAGATACCATCTTGTTATATCATATTATGATTGTTTTGAGAAAGTGTTGTCATCCGAGATTTATTATTATTGCTCGCTAGTTGATTATGCCATTGATATGAGTAAACTTGAGACCTAAGCATTATTGTGAATGTGGTTAGTCATAATCTTTGCTGAAAACTTGAATGCTGGCTTTACATATTTACAACAACAAGAGCAAACAGAGTTTGTAAAAGTTTTTCTTTATCACTTTCAGTTTATCAACTGAATTGCTTGAGGACAAGCAAGGGTTTAAGCTTGGGGGAGTTGATACGTCTCCGTCGTACCTACTTTTCCAAACACTTTTGCCCTTGTTTTT
Organism: Triticum monococcum; assembly: GCA_034509565.1. Classification (NCBI taxonomy): domain Eukaryota; kingdom Viridiplantae; phylum Streptophyta; class Magnoliopsida; order Poales; family Poaceae; genus Triticum; species Triticum monococcum. The sequence goes on from CM067844.1 coordinate 32,169,986, forward strand.
GACTCCAACTTGCATGATTTGAATGGAACTAACCCGGACTGGCGTTGTTTTCAGCAGAATTACCATGGTGTTATTTATGTGCAGAAACAAAAGTTCTCGGAATGACCTGAAACTTCACGGAACAACTTTTCAGAAATAATAAAAAATCCTTGCAAAAGATGAAGGCCAGGGGGGCCACCACCTATCCACGAGGGTGGGGGCGCGCTTCCCCCCTACCTCGTGGGCCCCCTGGAGCTCCTCCGACCTCAACTCCAACTCTATATATTTGGTTTCGGGGAGAGAAAAATCAGAGAGAAGGATTCATCGCGTTCTACCATCCTCCATCACCAATTTCATGATGCTCACCGCCGCCAAGCCCTAAAACCTCTCGGGAGGGCTGATTTGGAGTCCGTTCGGGGCTCCGGAGAGAGGGATCTGTCGCCATCATCATCATCAACCATCCTCCATCACCAATTTCATGATGCTCACCATCGTGCGTGAGTAATTCCATCGTAGGCTTGCTGGACTGTGATGGGTTGGATGGGATCTATCATGTAATCGAGTTAGTTTTGTTAGGGTTTGATCCCTAGTATCCAGTATGTTCTGAGATTGATGTTGCTATGACTTTGCTATGCTTAATGCTTGTCACTAGGGCCCGAGTGCCATGATTTCAGATCTGAACCTATTATGTTTTCATCAATATATGAGAGTTCTTGATCCTATCTTGCAAGTCTATAGCCACCTATTATGTGTTATGATCCGTTAACCCCGAAGTGACAATAATCGGGATACTTACCGATGATGACCGTAGTTTGAGGAGTTCATGTATTCACTATGTGTTAATGCTTTGTTCCAGTACTCTATTAAAAGGAGGCCTTAATATCCCTTAGTTTACATTAGGACCCCGCTGCCACGGGAGGGTAGGACAAAAGATTTCATGCAAGTTCTTTTCCTGGGGCAGCACTCCAGCCGGCGTCCTTCAGCATCGAAGACCTTGAAGAACATTGAAGGAAATATGCCCTAGAGGCAATAATAAAGTTATTATTTATTTCCTTATTTCATGATAAATGTTTATTATTCATGCTAGAATTGTATTAACCGGAAACATAATACATGTGTGAATACATAGACAAACAGAGTGTCACTAGTATGCCTCTACTTGACTAGCTCGTTAATCAAAGATGGTTATGTTTCCTAACCATGGACAAAGAGTTGTTATTTGATTAATGGGATCACATCATTAGATGAATGATCTGATTGACATGACCCATTCCATTAGCTTAGCACCCGATCATTTAGTATGTTGCTATTGCTTTCTTCATGACTTATACATGTTCCTATGACTATGAGATTATGTAACTCCCGTGTGCCGGAGGAACACTTTGTGCGCTACCAAATGTCACAATGTAACTGGGTCATTATAAAGGTGCTCTACAGGTGTCTCCAAAGGTACATGTTGGGTTGACGTATTTCGAGATTAGGATTTGTCACTCCGATTGTCGGAGAGGTATCTCTGGGCCCTCTCGGTAATGCACATCACTTAAGCCTTGCAAGCAATGCAACTAATGAGTTAGTTGCGAGATGATGTATTATAGAACGAGTAAAGAGACTTGCCGATAACGAGATTGAACTAGGTATTGGATACCGACGATCGAATCTCGGGCAAGTAACATACCGATGACAAAGGGAACAACGTATGTGTTATGCGGTCTGACCGATAAAGATCTTCGTAGAATATGTAGGAGCCAATATGGGCATCCAGGTCCCGCTATTGGTTATTGACCGGAGACGTGTCTCGGTCATGTCTACATTGTTCTCGAACCCGTAGGGTCCGCACACTTAAGGTTTCGATGACAGTTATATTATGAGTTTATGAGTTTTGATGTACCGAAGGAGTTCGGAGTCCCGGATGATATCGGGGACATGACGAAGAGTCTCGAAATGGTCGAGACATAAAGATCAATATATTGGACGACTATATTCGGACATCGGAAAGGTTCTGAGTGATTCGGGTATTGTTTGGAGTACCGGAGAGTTACGGGAATTCGCCGGGAGAAGTATTGGGCATTGATGGGCTTTAGTGGGAAGAGGAGAAAGGGCCTGCTGTGCCCCCCCTCCCCTCTAGTCCGAATTGGACTAGGGAAAAGGGGGTCGGCCACCTTTCCTTCTCCTCCACTTCCTTCTCCCTTCCTCCCCTCTTGGTGGACTCCTACTAGGACTTGGAGTCCTAGTAGTACTCCACATCCTGGCTGCACCTAGCCTTGGCCGGCCTCCTCCTCCTCCATCCTTTATATACAGGGGCAGGGGGCACCCCATAGACACACAAGTTGATCCACATGATCTTATTCTTAGCCGTGTGCGGCGCCCCCTGCCACTATAGTCCTTGATAATATTGTAGCGGTGCTTAGGCGAAGCCCTGCGACAGTAGTACATCAAGATCGTCACCACGCCGTCGTGCTGACGGAACTCTTCCCCGACACTTTGCTGGATCGGAGTCCGGGGATCGTCATCGAGCTGAACGTGTGCTAAAACTCGGAGGTGCCGTAGTTTCGGTGCTTGATCGGTCGGGCCATGAAGACGTACGACTACATCAACCGTGTTGTCATAACGCTTCCGCTGTCGATCTACAAGGGTACGTAGATCACACTCTCCCCTCTTGTTGCTATGCATCACCATGATCTTGCGTGTGCGTAGGAAAATTTTGAAATTACTACGTTACCCAACAGTGGCATCCGAGCCTAGGTTTTATGGTTTGATGTTATATGCACGAGTAGAACACAAGTGAGTTGTGGGCGATATAAGTCATACTGCCTACCAGCATGTCATACTTTGGTTCGGCGGTATTGTTGGATGAAGCGGCCCGGACCGACATTACGCGTACGCTTACGCGAGACCGGTTCTCCCGACGTGCTTTGCACAAAGGTGGCTTGCGGGTGACTGTTTCTCCAACTTTAGTTGAACCAAGTGTGGCTACGCCCGGTCCTTGCGAAGGTTAAAACGGAGTCTATTTGACAAACTATCGTTGTGGTTTTGATGCGTAGGTGAGATTGGTTCTTACTTAAGCCCGTAGCAGCCACGTAAAACTTGCAACAACAAAGTAGAGGATGTCTAACTTGTTTTTGCAGGGCATGTTGTGATGTGATATGGCCAAGACATGATGCTAAATTTTATTGTATGAGATGATCATGTTTTGTAACCGAGTTATCGGCAACTGGCAGGAGCCATATGGTTGTCGCTTTATTGTATGCAATGCAATCGCGATGTAATGCTTTACTTTATCACTAAGCGGTAGCGATAGTCGTGGAAGCATAAGATTGGCGAGACGACAACGATGCTACGATGGAGATCAAGGTGTCGCGCCGGTGACGATGGTGATCATGACGGTGCTTCGGAGATGGAGATCACAGGCACAAGATGATGATGGCCATATCATATCACTTATATTGATTGCATGTGATGTTTATCTTTTATGCATCTTATCTTGCTTTGATTGACGGTATGATCTCTCACTAATTATCAAGAAGTGTTCTCCCTGAGTATGCACCGTTGCAAAAGTTCTTCGTGCTGAGACACCACGTGATAATCGGGTGTGATAGGCTCTACGTTCAAATACAACGGGTGCAAAACAGTTGCACACGCGGAATACTCAGGTTATACTTGACGAGCCAAGCATATACAGATATGGCCTCGAACATGGAGACCGAAAGGTCGAGCGTGAATCATATACTAGATATAATCAACATAGTGATGTTCACCATTGAAACTACTCCATCTCACGTGATGATCGGACATGGTTTAGTTGATTTGGATCACGTGATCACTTAGAGGATTAGAGGGATGTCTATCTAAGTGGGAGTTCTTAAGTAATATGATTAATTGAACTTAAATTTATCATGAACTTAATCCTGGTAGTATTTTGTAAATCATGTTGTAGATCAATAGCTCGCGTTGTTGCTTCCCTGTGTTTATTTTGATATGTTCCTAGAGAAAATTGTATTGAAAGATGTTAGTAGCAATGATGCGGATTGGATCCGTGATCTGAGGTTTATCCTCATTGCTGCACAGAAGAATTATGTCCTTGATGCACCGCTAGGTGACAGACCTATTGCAGGAGCAGATGCAGACGTTATGAACGTTTGGATAGCTCAATATGATAACTACTTGATAGTTTAGTGCACCATGCTTAATGGCTTAGAATCGTGACTTCAAAGACGTTTTGAACGTCATGGACCATATGAGATGTTCCAGGAGTTGAAGATAATATTTCAAGCAAATACCCGAGTTGAGAGATATGAAGTCTCCAATAAGTTCTATAGCTAAAAGATGGAGGAGAATCGCTCAACTAGTGAGCATGTGCTCAGATTGTCTGGGTACTACAATCGCTTGAATCAAGTGGGAGTTAATCTTCCAGATAAGATAGTGATTGACAGAATTCTCTAGTCACCATGACCAAGTTAGTAGAACTTCGTGATGAACTATAGTATGCAAGGGATGACGAAAACGACTCCCGAGCTTTTCATGATGATGAAATCGATGAAGGTAGAAATCAAGAAAAACATCAACTGTTGATGGTAGACAAGACCACTAGTTTCAAGAAAAGGGCAGAGGGAAGAAGGGGAACTTCAAAAAGAATAGCAAGCAAGTTGCTGCTCAAGTGAAGAAGCCCAACTCTGGACCTAAGCCTGAGACTGAGTGCTTCTACTACAAAGGGACTGGTCACTAGAAGCGGAACTACCCCAAGTGATTGGCAGATAAGAAGGATGGCAAAGTGAACATAAGTATATTTGATATACATGTTATTGATGTGTACTTTACTAGTGTTTATAGCAACCCCTCGGTATTTGATACTAGTTCAGTTGCTAAGATTAGTAACTCGAAACGGGAGTTGCAAAATAAACAGAGACTAGTTAAGGGTGAAGTGACGATGTGTGTTGGAAGTGGTTCCAAGATTGATATGATCATCATCACACACTCCCTATAAATTCGGGATTAGTGTTGAACCTAAATAAGTGTTATTTGGTGTTTACGTTGAGCATGAATATGATTTGATCATGTTTATTGTAAGACGGTTATTCATTTAAGTAAGAGAATAAATTGTTGTTCTGTTTACATGAATAAAACCTTATATGGTTACACACCCAATGAAAATAGTTCGTTGGATCTCGACCGTAGTGATACACATAATCATAATATTGAAACCAAAAGATGCAAAGTTAATAATGATAGTGCAACTTATTTGTAGCACTGCCGTTTAGGTCATATTGGTGTAAAGCGCATGAAGAAACTCCATGTTGATGGGCTTTTGGAATCACTTGATTATGAATCAGTTGATGCTTGCGAACCATGCCTCTTGGGCAAGATGACTAAGACTCTGTTCTTCGGAACAATGGAGCGAGCAACATATTTGTTGGAAATCATACATACTGATGTATGTGGTCCGATGAATATTGAGGCTCGCGATAGGTATCATTATTTTCTGATCTTCACAGATAATTTGAGCAAATATAAGTATATCTACTTGATGAAACATAAGTCTGAAACATTTGAAAAGTTCAAAGAATTTCAGAGTGAAGTGGAGAATCATTGTAACAAGAAAATAAGGCTTCTATGATCTGATCGCAGGAGACAAATATTTGAGTTACGAGTTTGGTCTTCAATTAAAACAATGTGGAATAGTTTCACAAATTCGTGCCACCCGAAACACCACAGCATAATGGTGTGTCCGAACGTCATAGCCGTACTTTATTAGATATAGTGCAAATCTATGATGTTTCTTACTGATTTACCACTATCGTTTTTGAGGTTATGCATTAAAGACAACTGCATTCACGTTAAAAAAGGGGCACCATCTAAGTCCGTTGAGACGACACAATCTGAACTGTGGTTTAGCAAGAAACCAAAGTTGTCGTTTCTTAAAGTTTGGGGTTGTGATGCTTATGTGAAAAAGTTTCATCCTGATAAGCTCAAAACCAAATCGGAGAAATATGTCTTCATAGGATACCCAAAAGGAGACTGTTGGGTACACCTTCTATCACAGAGCCTAAGGCAAGACATTCGTTGCTTATAATGGATCCTTTCTAGAGAAGGAGTTTCTCTCGAAAGAAGTGAGTGGGAGGAAAGTAGAACTTGATAAGGTAATTGTACCTTCTCCCTTATTGGAAAGTAGTTCATCACAGAAATCTGTTCCTGTGACTACTACACCAATTAGTGAGGAAGCTAATGATGATGATCATAAAACTTCAGATCAAGTTACTACCGAATCTCGTAGGTAAACCAGAGTGAGATCCGCACCAAAGTGGTACAGTAATCCTGTTCTGGAAGTCATGTTACTAGACCATGACGAACTTGCGAACTATGAGGAAGCGATGATGAGCCCAGATTCCGCAAAATGGCTTGAGGCCATGAAATCTGAGGTGGGATTCATGTATGAAAACAAAGTATGGACTTTGGTTGACTTGCCCGATGATCGGCAAGCCATAGAAAATAAATGGATCTTCAAGAGGAAGACGGACGTTGATAGTAGTGTTACTATCTACAAAGCTAGAATTGTCGCAAAAGGTTTTCGACAAGTTCAAAGTGTTGACTACGATGAGAGTTTCTCACTCATATCTATGCTTAAGTCTGTCTGAATCATGTTAGCAATTGCCGCATTTTATGAAATCTGGCAAATGGATAAACAAAACTGCATCCCTTAATGGATTTCTTAAAGAAGAGTTGTATATGATGCAACCAGTAGGTTTTGTCAGTCCTAAAGGTGCTAACAAAATATGCAAGCTCCAGCGATTCATCTATGGACTGGTGCAAGCATCTCAGAGTTGGAATACACGCTTTGATAAGTTGATCAAAGCATATAGTTTTATACAGACTTGCGGTGAAGCCTGTATTTACAAGAAAGTGAGTGGGAGCACTACAGCATTTCTGATAAAGTATATGTGAATGACATATTGTTGATCGAAAATAATGTAGAATTATTCTGTAAAGCATAAAGGAGTGTTTGAAAGGAGTTTTTTCAAAGAAAGACTTCGGTGAAGCTGCTTACATATTGAGCATCAAGATCTATAGAGATAGATCAAGATGCTTGATAAGTTTTTTCAATAAATACATACCTTGACAAGATTTTGAAGTAGTTCAAAATGGAGCAGTCAAAAAAAGAGTTCTTGCCTGTATTACAAGGTGTGAAGTTGAGTAAGACTCAAAGCCCGACCACGGCAGAAGATAGAAAGAGAATGAAAGTCATTCCCTATGCCTTGGCCATAGGTTCTATAAAGTATGTCATGCTGTATACCAGATCTATTGTATACCCTGCACTGATTTGGCAAGGGAGTACAATAGTGATCTAGGAGTAGATCACTGGACAACGGTCAGAATTATCCTTAGTGAAATAAGGATATGTTTCTCGATTATGGACGTGACAAAAGGTTCGTCGTAAAGGGTTACGCCGATGCAAGTTTTGACACTAATCTAGATGACTCTAAGTCTCGGTCTAGATACATACTGAAAGTGGGAGCAATTAGCTAGAGTAGCTCCATGCAGAGCATTGTTGACATAGAAATTTGCAAAATACATGTGGATCTGAATGTGGCAGACACGTTGACTAAGATTCTCTCACAAGCAAAACATGATCACACCTTAGTACTCTTTGGGTGTGAATCACATAGCGATGTGAACTAGATTACTGAATCCAGTAAACCCTTTGGGTGTTGGTCACATGGCGATGTGAACTATGGGTGTTAATCACATGGTGATGTGAACTATTGCTGTTAAATCACATCACGATGTGAACTAGATTATTGACTCTAGTGCAAGTGGGAGACTGAAGGAAATATGCCCTACAGGCAATAATAAAGTTATTATTTATTTCCTTATTTCATGATAAATGTTTATTATTCATGCTAGAATTGTATTAACCGGAAACATAATACATGTGTGAATACATAGACAAACAGAGTGTCACTAGTATGCCTCTACTTGACTAGCTCGTTAATCAAAGATGGTTATGTTTCCTAACCATGGACAAAGAGTTGTTATTTGATTAACGGGATCACATCATTAGATGAATGATCTGATTGACATGACCCATTCCATTAGCTTAGCACCCGATCGTTTAGTATGTTGCTATTGCTTTCTTCATGACTTATACATGTTCCTATGACTATGAGATTATGTAACTCCCGTGTGCCGGAGGAACACTTTGTGTGCTACCAAACGTCACAACGTAACTGGGTGATTATAAAGGTGCTCTACAGGTGTCTCCAAAGGTACATGTTGGGTTGACGTATTTCGAGATTAGGATTTGTCACTACGATTGTCGGAGAGGTATCTCTGGGCCCTCTCGGTAATGCACATCACTTAAGCCTTGCAAGCAATGCAACTAATGAGTTAGTTGCGAGATGATGTATTACAGAACGAGTAAAGAGACTTGCCGATAACGAGATTGAACTAGGTATTGGATACCGACGATCGAATCTCGGGCAAGTAACATGCCGATGACAAAGGGAACAACGTATGTTGTTATGCGGTCTGACCGATAAAGATCTTCGTAGAATATGTAGGAGCCAATATGGGCATCCAGGTCCCGCTATTGGTTATTGACCGGAGACGTGTCTCGGTCATGTCTACATTGTTCTCGAACCCGTAGGGTCCGCACACTTAAGGTTTCGATGACAGTTATATTATGAGTTTATGAGTTTTGATGTACCGAAGGAGTTTGGAGTCCCGGATGAGATCGGGGACATGACGAGGAGTCTCGAAATGGTCGAGACATAAAGATCAATATATTGGACGACTATATTCGGACATCAGAAAGGTTCCGAGTGATTCGGGTATTTTTTGGAGTACCGGAGAGTTACGGGAATTCGCCGGGAGAAGTATTGGGCCTTGATGGGCTTTAGTGGGAAGAGGAGAAAGGGCCTGCTGCGCCCCCCCTCCCCTCTAGTCCGAATTGGACTAGGGAAAAGGGGGCCGGCCACCTTTCCTTCTCCTCCACTTCCTTCTCCCTTCCTCCCCTCTTGGAGGACTCCTACTAGGACTTGGAGTCCTAGTAGTACTCCACATCCTGGCTGCACCTAGCCTTGGCTGGCCTCCTCCTCCTCCACCCTTTATATACAGGGGCAGGGGGCACCCCATAGACACACAAGTTGATCCACGTGATCTTATTCTTAGCCGTGTGTGGCGCCCCCTGCCACTATAGTCCTCGATAATATTGTAGCGGTGCTTAGGCGAAGCCCTGCGACAGTAGTACATCAAGATCGTCACCACGCCGTCGTGCTGACGGAACTCTTCCCCGACACTTTGCTGGATCGGAGTCCGGGGATCGTCATCGAGCTGAACGTGTGCTAAAACTCGGAGGTGCCGTAGTTTCGGTGCTTGATCGGTCGGGCCATGAAGACGTACGACTACATCAACCGCGTTGTCATAACGCTTCCGCTGTCGATCTACAAGGGTACGTAGATCACACTCTCCCCTCTCGTTGCTATGCATCACCATGATCTTGCGTGTGCGTAGGAAAATTTTGAAATTACTACGTTACCCAACAAACATCACGGAGGCGCCGTCGTATTCAAGATGAATCACGAGGGCACCTACCGTCCGGCAGACCCGGGCGATTTCGCCCCAGCCCCGGGTCATGAATACCTTGCCCAGAGCGACGACCGCGACCTCCGCTCCGGTCGCAAGGGTACCGCAGTCAGCGTGCTACAGCCATAGCTCCAGAGCCCCGCTCGGTGGCATCTCGAAGGCGAATCCAAGAGCTCAAAGGCATGGCGGCGTGGAGCACGAGCTCGCGAGAGGAGCGCTCGGCGTGGACTCCAGGAGGAACGACATGCACCACCGTGACTCGCCAGCGTTGACGGCGGCACCATCGATGTGGCTCGACGCCTTCTCCCCCAGGACCCACGACGCAGGCGTACAAGGGTAACGGATACCCAGGCGACGGCCGCTCGTACTAGGGCCTCGGTGCCTCCGGCAGAGCACCCACATCTCGATGGCAGAGGACCAACCGTTTGTTCGGCGGAAGTGGGTCAGGACCCTCTCGGGGGGCCTTTCCCTTCTCTTCTGCAGAAAACCGACGGATTGGTGCCATTGGCGTAAGGAGAAGCAAGAACGAGGAAGAAGAAGGAAAGGAGCGGCAGCAAGGGATAGACTGAAGGGGCTCGCACAGCCCCATACTTATAGCCGGAGGAGGCCAACAGCCCAGCACCACGATCGCAAGTAATCATGACCGGTTTCTCTGCATGCATGGACTTGTCAAGTCGTGCGGTCGCCGAGGCATTGTGGGGAAGCACAGACGCCCACGTCCAATCAATCGCCACGCGGCGCCCAAGGCCGCAGGCTGTTGGGGGCCGCGGCGCTTCGCGCTTGCCCCTCCGCTTCCCTGCTAGGCCAAGCCCGGGCGCGCCTTGGGCCCGGGGGCTACTGTCGGCGTTTTGGGAACGAGGGTCCCCAAACTTGCCTGCCTGCGTCCTGCGGCGTGGCTCAAGTGGGGGTCCAGCGCGGCCCATCTTCATCAGCTCAAGCTTAAGACCCTCGCGAGGGGCCAAGCCTCGCAGGGCGGACGACCGGAAGCTTCCTCAAAGGCAGCCTCATCAGGCAGACTCGCGAGGAGGCAGAGAGATCAAGGCAGGGGTACCTCGCGAGGAGCCCGTGACGCAAGCCATGACGATCAAGACCAGGCGGGCGCCAGGCGGGCGCCGGCCTGCGTAGTGTCCTTGTTTCCCCTTTGGTGCAAAGGGGGCAAGCATAGGACAAGGCACCGGGCAAAGGTTACCATTCCGGTGCAACAAGACCAAGACCAACAGAGTGGCAGGACGAAGGTCACTGTGGAGCCCAAGATGGCGTCATCACCAATGCTTTTGGCAGCCGAAGACCACCTTTTGGTCAGGATAACTTCTACTAGATGTTCCCCTTCAAAATGGCCAATTGTTGGCGCCCTTCCCGCTCATTATTTGGGGAGAGGCCCAGGGCCTCTATAAATAGAGCTAGCCACCATAGAGTAGAGGGCAAAGAGGAAGGGGCTGGAAAAGTGAGATAGAGAGAGAGAGAGAGAGAGAGAGAGGCGATTGAACTCACCCAAGCAGTTCATCGCACCAGCTCAAGAACACCTCTCGCGAGGCTGTTCTTCCCTTGTACTGTTCATCATCAGCCCCTGAGGCAACCCACCACACCACACAATGGAGTGGGGTATTACACCACAACGGTGGCCCGAACCAGTATAAACCTTGTGTCCCTTGTGTTGTTCGTTGTTTCCAGCTTAGATCACGCGAGGAGATTAGACGTAGATCGGTAGGGGAGAGATCTCCGCGCGCACCCCATTGTTCGAACCTGAAGGGTCTGCCAGAACCCGAAATCCGACAGAAGCACTCAGTCTCAGGCTTAGGTCCAGACTTTGGTTTCTTCTCCTGAGCAGCAACTTGTTTGCCGTTCTTCTTGAAGTTCCCCTTCTTCTTCCCTCTGCCCTTTTCTTGAAACTGGTGGTCTTATTGACCATCAACACTTGATGCTCCTTCTTGATTTCTACATCCGCAGCCTTTAGCATCGTGAAGAGATCGGGAATTGTCTTATTCATCCCTTGCATATTATAGTTCATCACGAAGCTTTTGTAGCTTGGTGGCAGTGATTAAAGAACTCTGTCAATGAAACTATCAACAGGAAGATTAACTCCCAGTTGAGTCAAGTGATTATGATACCCAGACATTTTTAGTATATGCTCACTGACAGAACTATTCTCCTCCATCTTGCAGCTATAGAACTTATTGGAGACTTCATATCTCTCAATCCGGGCATTTGCTTGAAATATTAACTTCAACTCCCGGAACATCTCATATGCTCCATGACGTTCAAAATGTCGTTGAAGTCCCGGTTCTAAGCCGTAAAGCATGGCACACTGACCTATCGAGTAGTCATCAGCTTTGCTCTGCCATACATTCATAATATCTGGTGTTGCTCCTGCAGCAGGTTTGGCACTTAGCGGTGCTTCCAGGACGTAATTCTTATGTGCAGCAATGAGGATAATCCTCAAGTTATGGACCCAATCCGTGTAATTGCTGCCATCATCTTTCAACTTTGCTTTCTCAAGGAACGCATTAAAATTCAACGGAACAACAGCTCGGGCCATCAATCTACGACAACATAGATAAGCAAAATACTATCAGGTACTAAGTTCATGATAAATTTAAGTTCAATTAATCATATTACTTAAGAACTCCCACTTAGATAGGCATCCCTCTAATCATCTAAGTGATCACGTGATCCATATCAACTAAACCATAACCGATCATCACGTGAAATGGACTAGTTTTCAATGGTGAACATCACTATGTTGATCATATCTACGATATGATTCACGCTCGACCTTTCAGTCTCAGTGTTCCGAGGCCATATCTGCATATGCTAGGCTCGTCAAGTTTAACCCGAGTATTCTATGTGTGCAAAACTGGCTTGCACCCGTTGTAGATGGGCATAGAGCTTATCACACCCGATCATCATGTGGTGTCTCGGCACGACGAACTTTGGCAACGGTGCATACTCAGGGAGAACACTTTTATCTTGAAATTTAGTGAGAGATCATCTTATAATGCTACCATCAAACAAATCAGAATAAGATGCATAAAGGATAAACATCACATGCAATCAATATAAGTGACATGATATGGCCATCATCATCTTGTGCTTGTGATCTCCATCTCCGGAGCACCGTCATGATCACCATCGTCACCGGCGTGACACCTTGATCTCCATCGTAGCATCGTTGTCGTCTCGCCAACTATTGCTTCTACGACTATAGCTACCACTTAGTGATAAAGTAAAGCAATTACAGGGCAATTGCATTGCATACAATAAAGCGACAACCATATGGCTCCTGCTAGTTGCCGATAACTCCGTTACAAAACATGATCATCTCATACAATAAATATAGCATCATGTCTTGACCATATCACATCACAACATGCCCTGCAAATACAAGTTAGACGCCCTCTACTTTGTTGTTGCAAGTTTTACGAGGCTGCTACGGGCTGAGCAAGAACCATTCTTACCTACGCATCAAAACCACAACGATAGTTCGTAAAGTTAGTGATGTTTTAACCTTCTCAAGGACCGGGCGTAGCCACACTCGGTTCAACTAAAGTTGGAGAAACTGACACCCGCCAGCCACCGGTGTGCAAAGCACATCGGTAGAACCAGTCTCGCGTAAGCGTACGCGTAATGTCGGTCTGGGCCGCTTCATCCAACAATACCGCCGAACCAAAGTATGACATGCTGGTAAGCAGTATGACTTGTATCACCCACAACTCACTTGTGTTCTACTCGTGCATATAACATCTACGCATGAAACCAGGCTCGGATGCCACTGTTGGGAATGTAGTAATTTAAAAAAATTCTCCTATGCACACACAGGATCATGGTGATGCATAGCAACGAGAGGGGAGAGTGTTGTCCACGTACCCTCGTAGACCGTTAAGCGGAAGCGTTATGACAACGCGGTTGATGTAGTCGTACGTCTTCACGATCGACCGATCCTCAGTATTGAACGTACTGCACCTCCGTGTTCAGCACATGTTCATCTCGGTGACGTCCCACGAACTCACGATCCAGTAGAGCTCGGGGAAGAGTTTCGTTAGCACGACGGCGTGGTGATGATGTTGATGAAGTTACCGCAGCAGGGCTTTGCCTAAACACCGCTAAAGTATGACCGAGGTGGGTTATGGTGGAGGGGGGCACCGCACACGGCTGGGAGATATCTTTGTGATCAACTTGTGTGTCTAGATGTGCCCCCTGCCCATGTATATAAAGGAGCAAGGGGGAGGCCGGACGACCCTTGTTGGCGCGCCTAGGAGGAGGAATCCTCCTCCTAGTAGGAGTAGGATTCCTCCCTTTCCTACTGCTACTAGGAGGGGGAAAGGCAGGGAGAGAAAGAGAAGGAAAGGGGGGCACCACCCCCCTTCTCCTAGTCTAATTCGGACAGGGGGAAGGGGGCGCGCTGCCTGCCCCAGGCAGGCCCCTCTCTCTTTCCCTTATGGCCCAAAAAGGCCCATTAGCCCCCGGGGGGTTCCGGTAACCCCTTCAGTACTTCGGTAAAATCCCGATTTCACCCGGAACTATTCTGATGTCCAAATGTAGGCTTCCAATATATCAATCTTTATGTCTCGACCATTTCGAGACTCCTCGTCATGTCCGTGATCAAATCCGGGACTCCAAACTACCTTCGGTACATCAAAACATATAAACTCATAAAACCGATCGTCACAGAACTTTAAGCGTGCGGACCCTACGGGTTCGAAAACTATGTAGACATGACCGAGAAACGTCTCCGGTCAATAACCAATAGCGGAACCTGGATGCTCATATTGGTTCCTACATATTCTACGAAGATCTTTATCGGTCAAACCGCACAACACTATACGTTGTTCTCTTTGTCATCAGTATGTTACTTGCCCGAGATTCGATTGTCGGTATCCCAATACCTAGTTCAATCTCATTACCGGCAAGTCTCTTTACTCATTCCGTAATACATCATCCCGTAACTAACTCATTAGTTATCATGCTTGCAAGGCTTATAGTGATGTGGATTATCGAGACGGCCCAGAGATACCTGTACGACAATCGGAGTGACAAATCCTAATCTTGATCTATGGCAACTCAACAAGTACCATCGGAGACACCTGTAGAGCACCTTTATAATCACTCAGTTACGTTGCGACATTTGGTAGCACACAAAGTGTTCCTCCGGTATTCGGGAGTTGCATAATCTCATAGTCATAAGAACATGTATAAGTTATGAAGAAAGCAATAGTAGTAAACAAACGATCAAGTGCTAAGCTAACGGAATGGGTCAAGTCAATCACATCATTCTCCTAATGATGTGATCCCATTGATCAAATAACAACTCATATCTATGGTTAGGAAACTTAACCATCTTTGATCAATGAGCTAGTCAAGTAGAGGCATACTAGTGACACTATGTTTGTCTATGTATTCACACATGTATTATGTTTCCGGTTAATACAATTCTAGCATGAATAATAAACATTTATCATGAAATAAGGAAATAAATAATAACTTTATTATTGCCTCTAGGGCATATTTCCTTCAGGAGCGGTGAGCGCTGCCACCCGCGCCAGGACCGAGGCCGCCGTGCCGCGGAGGCGCACGCCGTCGTCCCCAGGGGTCCATGCTGCGGACTCTTCCCGCGAGTTCGTGCTGTGGGCGGCGATGCCCCCGAGCACTTGGATTCGCTTCCCTTCCTTCTTCTTTGCAGAGATGCCGCCAAGGGGACCCTCGAGCTTTGGCTGCAGCACGCCGACTGCGATGCCCCGGCGATTGGAGTGGATATTGAAGCCGTCGCCTCCGGGAGGATCTTCATGACCCGAGGCTGGGGCGAGATTACCCAAGTCTTCCGCGCGGAGGGCGCCCTCACGCTCCACTTTGATTACGATGGCGCCTCCATGCTCCTCTTCAAGGTCTTTCATGAGGAAGGGCCGCCGCCTGGAGTGCTGCCCTGAAGGAGGTGGCCAGGACGGCGCAGCGGCGGGCGCTCGGCCTGTCGCTGGCCTCGCATGCAACTCCTCCAGCGAGAGCGGCGACTCCTGGTGGTCCTGCGATTCCCCGAGCTCGTGGAGTCTCCGGAGACAAGCGACGACAGCTACGAGCCCCCGAGCCCAGAGATGAGCTGCAGCATCTGGCCGCCGACGCCGCTGATCTGCATGAGGTTCGCACCGGCCTCTGGTGGCCCACTGTTGATGATGGCATCGTCCACAGGGGCACGTGTAGTTAGGATTCCCTAAGTTCCCGTCTTTGTTTCCTACGAGGAATCAATAAATGCCTTGTGGGGGTGTGTAAAGGTTTTGTAATGTCTCTTGTCAATATTATCCTTATTATGAACTTGCGCGAGTGTGGCACCCTGGCTCAGAGTAACCGAAACGCCCCGTATTCCAGCCCAGAGATCGAGGAGAAGTCTTCTGGAATACGACACTGCTTAGTGTAACACCTCTGGAATCATGCTACAGTAACCTCACCCTAATGTGCCATCTCATCCTGTTTTATTAAGCCAATTTGCCACCTAATAAAAATCAAACAATAATTCAAATTTGAATTGCAAGTCAACTTATGATTTCTTGAAAGAATAAAACTAAAATGTTCGCACTATTCTATAAAATCCCCTGATCATTTTTCATGTCGAAACCACATCATTTGACTCAACAAATAATAGCTAGTAAATTATGAAGTGGGCCAACAACATCATAATGGACCATTTAAATACAAACATTTTTTTAAGACATTACAAAATGGCCTCAAGCTTTATGTGCCATTCCAGAATAATGTGCTTGATTTATATGCCAAGTTTCCATTATAGCAAAAAACACTCGCTGCATAAACTAAAGGCAAAACGGTGGTAAAAACGAATAATAAGACAGATAGGAATAAAACAAAAGGGCACTTATGTGCAATTGTAGCCTACTGCTACAGTGGTTGGCCCAGCCCACCATGGGCCTTTCCCCTTCTGTACAGGGAAAGAGGCAGAGGCCATGGCGTGGCAACCATCCGACGGCGCCATGGCCGGATGGCCACCACGTCGCCTCCCCCGGCCTATAAAGACGTCCACCGAAACCCTAGACCCCGTCTCAATCGTTCCCCGCTCGATCCCCATCGGCCCCCTTCCCCTCTGGATTGAATCGAGCTCGTGAGATCCTGCGGTGACCGTTGCCTCGTCGTCGTTGTCACGGCCACTGGCGTCTCCGGCGTGCGGGAGGACGTCTAGGAGCTCCAACACGCTCGACTTCATCGGTTCCGGGCGCCGCATCAAGCCGGGGCATTGCGTTGCCGACGCCATCATCTTCTTCTTCGTACAACCGTCTCTATGTCGCCGTCGCCGCCGTCCCTCCAGTCCACCCCAACCTCCCCCGAGCTGTCCTGCGGCCTCCTCGTGAGTCCCTCCTCCGAATCCCCTTTGTTCCCTCTCAATTTCGTGTCGTACGTCTCCTCCCTCGAGTTTGGCCGTCATGGCAGGGAGCCCGAGCTCCTCGCCGCGCCACTGACCATCGGCTTGAGCCCGCCGCTAGCCAACGCTCGCAGCTGACCCCGCCCCGCCTGGCCGCACCCGCCGTCGCGTGCCCGCTCGCCCGCATGCACCGCGCTCGTGTGCTGCACTGCTGCTCATCTGCTAGCTGCGCTGCTATGTGCCTCCGCTGCTCTGTAGTGTTGTTGCCTTCCCGTTGCTGCTACTGCCTATTGTCGCCGTCGCCGCCCGCGGCCGCTACCGCCGCGCCCGGTGCGCCGCCACGCCGGCCCGCAACCCTGCTGTTGGCGCTGCTGGCTTCAGTCGCCGGCGCTCCTGTGTGTGCATGCGTACTGCATTCTTCTATTGTTGTTGTTACGCTGCTGCTCTTCTATGATGCCTTGCTAGCTGTAGTTCCTGCTGCTCTATGGCCGTGGCCATGTGTGCGTATGTGTTGTGTGTGGCGGCTTAATTAAGTTAGGCTAATTTAGACTACTTAGGTAATCTTTGTTAGGTTAGTTGCTAGCCTATGACAGGTGGTCCCTATTAATTAGGTTAGTATTTATTTGTTTGATTAGGTATAGCCTATGACATATGGGATCCACTTCTACTATTCATGTGTAGACTGGTCAAATGTTGACTGGGTCAACCCAGCCCCACTGTCATACACTGTGGCTAGAATAGCATCAGGTGACAAAAGTTTTTCACTGTTTATAATTCGAATTAAATAATTTCAGAAAATGTTTAAATCTTTGAATGTTATATAAAATAATTCGTAACTCGGATGGAAATACTTTGAACATGAAAGTTGCTCAAAACGATGAGACGAATCCGGATACGCAGCCCGTTCGTCCGCCACGCATACCTAGCATAGCAAACACACAACAATCCACTTCCGTTTCATCTGTCCGAAAACGACAAACTTCGGGAAAACATTCCCGGATGTTTCCCCCCTTCGCCAGTAGCACCTAGTACTACGTTAGGTGACCCCTAGCACCGTATATTGCCATGTTATGCTTTGTGATGCTTTGATTGCTCTGTTATTTATTGTGTTCCTCCTCCGTTACTTCTTTCCGGTAGACCTCGAGACCGCCGCCGATACCCCGTGATCGACTACATCGAAGATGACCCCTCCTTCTTTCCAGAGCAACCAGGCAAGCCCCCCCCCCCCCTCTTGATCACCAGATATCGCCTATTATTCCCTCTACTGCTTGCATTAGAGTAGTGTAGCATGTTATTGCTTTCCATTAATATTATTCTGTTGCATAGCCTGTCATTGTTGCTATAGTTGTTGATACCTTACATGCATTCCTAAATGCTTAGTATAGGATGCTAGTTTATCATCAGTGGGCCTACATTCTTGTCCGTCTGCCATGCTATACTATCGGGCCATGATCACTAGGGAGGTGATCACGGGTATATGTTATATATCTTATACATGATACATGTGATGATTAAAGATGGGTCGGCTCGAAGAGTACCCGCGAGTGATTCACGGATTGGGGGCTGAAAGGACCTTTGTCCCAACGGCCCTCTGGGTGGATCTTTGTGACAGAGCGACAGGGCAGGTTGAGACCACCCAGGAGAGAGGTGGGCCTGGCCCTGGTCGGCGTTCGCGTTTACTTCAAGATAACACGCTTAACGAGATCTTGGTATTTGATCTGAGTCTGGCCACTGGCCTATACGCACTAACCAACTACGCGGGAACAGTTATGGGCACTCGACGTCGTGGTATCAGCCGAAGCCTTCGTGACGTCAGCGACTGAGCTGCGCGCGCTGGGTTGGACCGCGTAACGCAACTTCCTTTGTAACAGAGGTTTCTAGGTCTGCTCATCGGCCGCGTACGCAACATGCAGGTGTGCAATGGGCGATGGGCCCAGACCCCTGCGTGCATAGGATTTAGGCCGGCGTGCTGACCTCTCTGTTGTGCCTAGGTGGGGCTGCGACATGTTGATCTTCCGAGGCCGAGCATTGACCCAGGAAAGTGTGTCCGACCAAAGGGGATCGAGCGTGTTGGGAAATGTGGTGCACCCCTACAGGGAAGTTTATCTATTCGAATAGACGTGTCCCTCGGTAAAAGGACGACCCAGAGTTGTACCTTGACCTTATGACAACTAGAACCGGATACTTAATAAAACACACTCTTCCAAGTGCCAGATATAACCCGGTGATCGCTCTCTCACAGGGCGACGAGGGGAGGATCGCCGGGTAGGATTATGCTATACATGTTACTTGGTGAACTTACTAGCTACTCTCTTCTACATGCTTCAAGATGGAGGTTACCAGAAGCGCAGTCTTCGGTTGGACTAGCTATCCCCCTCTTATTCTGACATTCTACAGTTCAATCCACACATACTAACCATTTCATTGATACCAATGCATATATAGTGTAGATCCTTACTTGCGGGTACTTTGGATGAGTACTCACGGTTGCTTTGCTCCCTCTCCCCCCCTCCCTTTCCATTTTTCTCGGATGTCGCAACCAGATGATGAAGTCCAGGAGCCATAGGATCCTGAGGAAGTTTCTACGTGGAGTTCGACTTCGAGGAGTAGTTAGGAGGTCCCAGGCATAAGGCCTTGCCTTTTCGATCGTTGCTAATTCATGCTAGCCTTCTTAAGGCAATCTTGTTTAACTTATGTCTGTACTCAGATATTATTGCTTCCGCTGACTCTTGTGTCTTCGAGCATTTGTATTTGAGCCTTCGAGGCCCCTGGCTTGTAATATAAAGCTTGTATTATTTTATTTGTGTCTAGAGTTGTGTTGTGATATCTTCCCGTGAGTCCTTGATCTTGATCGTACACATTTGCGTGTATGATTAGTGTATGATTGTATCGGGGGCGTCACACTTAGCATAGAACAAACCAGCTTTCTATTATTACACGAATATGAATACAAGGTCTCCGATATTACAAGGAATAACATCGGCACGACGACACTATGCCTTCCTTAGTTGCTCTATGCAAGCAGCAGAACATCTTGGAGCAGCGGAAAAACTTCTAGCAGCGGAACAACGACGACGGTGGTGAACTCCACTCCGCAGGGACTTTGGCTGGAACGCTGATCCTAGCTCGCACGAACGGAAACCACGACAAGCAAGCAATCAAATCCGGCATGACCTGCAAACTGGCATGACACGCCAGGTCAGTACATTGAATGTACTTGCAAGCTCACAATAACCAGAAGCATTCAAGACAAACAACAGCATTGCAATTATAGGTTAAGCAGGAATTATCATGAGATCATCAGGATAACATGGCATAAACAACATGAACATGATACATCTAGAACAATATGAACATGGCATGAACATATAAATCTGACGATACTAGCATGCAACATGATGACACTATATGCACCATGTATTCTTCTCGGGTTACCTCGTAACCAAATGGTGATCCTTCCGGCGATCACAACCATGACCAACACTTTGTCTCAAACAGTGGTTCTGGCAATCACAACCATGACCAATACCTGGCCTCAAACGGTGATCCTTCCGGCGATCACAACCATGACCAATACCTGGCCTCAAACGGCGACCCTTCCGGCGATCACAACCATCTTATCTCATCATCGAACCGTGGTTGTTATTAAGCACATTATTATTATTACTACTGTTGACTCATAGTGTGACCGACACGAACTGGGCCCTTATCCGCGGGCACGGATATCGATAGATTTAATATACACTCTGCAGAGGTTAGTACACTGTACCCACACTACGAATCCATGGCCTCGCACTCCCATTCGGGTGGACCGACGGCATTCCAACAAAACTGATCTACTACCATGACACTCTCCCGACCACTCCGACTCACTCCCCACTAGGCTAGTCCTGGGTGGCCCCGTGTCTACCAAAGACACAAGGACCACCATCGTGGCCAAACATAAACGGTCCCACACGGGGACCCGGATCCATAACGACAACAACGGGCACACAAGGCTTATGTCCGCCTACCTGATCAGGGTAGTGTGCGCCCATAACCTTCCCTCGTTAGAGGCACCAGTGAGAGGCACGACAATAGACCCAGTTAGGACCTTCCCATAAAGGTAAGCATGGTTGCACTGCTAAGTTTGATATGGTGGCACCATGACTCAGCCAACAGTTGTTCAAGTGCGGGGATGATGGAGGGGATCCTAGATTTCTGCAAAAACAAAAACCCTATAAGCTATCAACTAATCAAATGCATACACCTTGCATAGTGCTCTGCAATTTTAGCATTCAAAGTAGGAGTGCTTTTCCAATTTGAGCATTCAATAAGCAAAACCAAATCGTAAAATAAAGAAGTATTAAAATTAGCATGCATTCAATTATAAGCAAAACTACATCATCTCTTGCATCCGTACATCGTCGAATATTATCACTAATACACCTCGAATAATATCATACATATAGCATCGATAATACAACTAGCTAGAACCGTAGCCCCCGACGGGTATCGGCGCGGGTGGTGGACACCCAAAGAGAAGGAACCATCAAAGGATCATAGCTCCAGTGAGATCCCTGAAGAACCTGCCAGGTATTTTCGAACCTGCCCTCCAACGCAACCATGTAGCGACGGACGTCCTCGTCCTCCTCGCTGACACGGTGACGTACCACCTCCGCGGTGTCCGAAAGCCTCGGCACCGTCACTAGCCCACGCGACCACCACCAAACAAGGATCAGGTCAACGACGGGCTGACTCCTCACCAACCTACGCCCCCGGAAGGTAGCACCTCCCAATACCAGCCCGGCGGAGCCCAGTCCCGGACATGGCCACTCTGATCAAGCTGGCCTCCTCCGCCGAGTCGACGACGAGGATGTGGGATAGGCATCGTCGACGTCGATGAGGGAATAATTGCTTGAACTAAAAAATAAACTAGTTCTATTAATTTTCTTGCTAAAAATAAACTACTTCTATAGTAAAATAAAGTAGTTTTATTAAATCAACTAATTCAACTACTAAGCACTTACTATAAATAAAATAAAGTAGTACTTACTAAAAATAAACTACTTCTATAGTAAAATAAAGTAGTTTTACTAAATCAACTAGTTCAACTACTTAGCACTTATTATAAATAAAATAAAGTAGTACTTACTAAAAATAAACTACTTCTATATATATAGTAAAATAAAGTAGTTTTATTAAATCAACTAGTTCAACTACTAAGCACTTACTATAAATAAAATAAAGTAGTACTTACTAAAAATAAACTAGTCTAAGAAGTTCTATTATTTTTCTAACTAATTATATTAAACACTTTCTAAGTAGTACTTGTTGGGGAACGTAGTAATTTCAAAAAAATTCCTACGCACACGCAAGATCATGGTGATGCATAGCAACGAGAGGGGAGAGTGTGTCCATGTACCCTCATAGACCGAAAGCGGAAGCATTAGCACAACGCGGTTGATGTAGTCGTACGTCTTCACGATCCGACCGATCAAGTACCGAACGTATGGCACCTCCGAGTTCAGCACACGTTTAGCTTGATGACGTCCCTCGAACTCTGATCCAGCCGAGCTTTGAGGGAGAGTTCTGTTAGCACGACGTTGTGGTGACGATGATGATGTTCTACCGATGCAGGGCTTCATTTAAGCACCGCTACGATATTATCGAGGTGGACTATGGTGGAGGGGGGCACCGCACACGGCTAAGAGATCCAAGAGATCAATTGTTGTGTCTATGGGGTGCCCCCTAGCCACGTATATAAAGGAGGGAGGGAGAGGCCGGCCCTAGAGGGGGCGCACCAAGTGTGGGGAGTTCTACTAGGACTCCCAAGTCCTAGTAGGATTCCCTTTTCCTTTCCGGAGTAGGAGAGAAGGAAAGAGGGGGAGAGGGAGAAGGAAAAAGGGGCTGCACCCCTTGTCTAATTCGGACCAGAGGGGGGGGGCGCGCCTCCTTCCTTTTGGCGTCTCTCCTCTATTCCCGTATGGCCCAATAAGGCCCAATACTTCTCCCGGTGAATTCCCGTAACTCCCCGGTACTCCGAAAATACCTGAATCACTCAGAATCTTTCCGATGCCCGAATATAGTCGTCCAATATATCAATCTTTACGTCTCGATCATTTCGAAACTCCTCGTCATGTCCCCGATCTCATCCGGGACTCCGAACTACCTTTGGTACATCAAAACACATAAACTCATAATATAACCGCCATCGAACTTTAAGCGTGCGGACCCTACAGGTTCGAGAACTATGTAGACATGACCGAGACACGTCTCCAGTTAATAACCAATAGAGGAACCTATATGCTCATATTGGCTCCTACATATTCTACGAAGATCTTTACCGGTCAAACCACATAACAACATACGTTTGTTCCCTTTGTCATCGGTATGTTACTTGCCCGAGATTCGATCGTCAGTATCTCAATACCTAGTTCAATCTCGTTACCGGCAAGTCTCTTTACTCGTTCCATAATACATCATCCCGCAACTAACTCATTACGATCGGAGTGACAAATCCTAATCTCGAAATACGCCAACCCAACAAGTACCTTCGGAGACACCTGTAGAGCACCTTTATAATCACCCAGTTACGTTGTGACGTTTGGTAGCACACAAAGTGTTCCTCCGGTAAACGGGAGTTGCATAATCTCATAGTCATAGGAACATGTATAAGTCATGAAGAAAGCAATAGCAACAAACTAAACGATCAAGTGCTAAGCTAACGGAATGGGTCAAGTCAATCACATCATTCTCCTAATGATATGATCCCATTAATCAAATGACAACTCTTTGTCTATGGCTAGGAAACATAACCATCTTTGATCAACGAGCTAGTCAAATAGAGGCATAAGTGACACTCTGTTTGTCTATGTATTCACACAGGTATCATGTTTCTAGTTAATACAATTCTACCATGAATAATAAACATTTATCAAGATATAAGGAAATAAATAATAAGTTTATTATTGCCTCTAGGTCATATTTCCTTCAATCTCCCACTTGCACTAGAGTCAATAATCTAGTTCACATCTGTATCTGATTAGTTCACATCTCCATGTGACTAATACCCAAAGGGTTTACTAGAGTCTATAATCTAGTTCACATCGCTATGTGATTAACACCCAAAGAGTGATCATGTTTGGCTTGTGAGAGAAGTTTAGTCTACGGGGCTGCAACATTCAGATCCGTATGTATTTTGCAAATTTCTATGTCTACAATGCTCTGCACGAAGCTACTCTAGCTAATTGCTCCCACTTTCAATATGTATCCAGATTGAGACTTAGAGTCATCTTAGATCGATGTAAAAAGCTTTGCATTGACGTAACTCTTTACGACGAACTCTTTTATCACCACCATAACCGAGAAATATTTCCTTAGTCCTCTAAGGATAATTTTGACCGTTGTACAATGATCTACTCTTAGATCACTATTGTACTCCCTTGCCAGAAAGATGCTAAGGTATACAATAGGACTGGTAAACAGCATAGCATACTTTATAGAACCTATGACTGAGGCATAGGGAATGTCTTGTCATTCTCTTTCTATTTTCTGTTGTGGTCGGGTTTTGAGTCTTTACTCAACTTCACACCTTGCAACACAGGCAAGAACTCCTTCTTTGACTGTTCCATTTTGAACTACTTCAAAATCTTGTCAAGGTATGTACTCATTGAAATAACTTATCAAGTGTCTTGATCTATCTCTATAGATCTTGATACTCAATGTGTAAGCAGCTTCATCGAGGTCTTTCTTTGAAAAACTCCTTTCAAATACTCCTTTATGCTTTCCAGAAAATTCTACATTCTTTCCGATCAACAATATGTCATTCACATATACTTATTGGAAATGTTGTAGTGCTCCCACTCACTTTCTTGTAAATACAGGCTTCACCGCAAGTCTGTATAAAACCATATACTTTGATCACTTTATCAAAGCATATATTCCAACTCCGAGATGCTTGCACCAGTCCATAGATGGATCGCTGGAGCTTGCTCGCTTTGTTAGCACCTTTAGGGTCGACAAAACCTTTTGGTTGCATCATATACAACTCTTCTTTTTAAGAAATCCATGAAGGAATATAGTTTTGACATGCATTTGCCAGATTTCATAAAATGCGGCAACTGCTAACATGATTCGGACATACTTTTAAGCATCGATACGAGTGAGAAAATCTCATCGTAGTCAACACATTGAACTTGTCGAAAACACTATGACAATTCGAGCTTTGTAGATAGTAACACTACTATCAGCGTATGTCTTCCTCTTGAAGATCCATTTATTCTTAATGACTCACCGATCATCGGGCAAGTCAATAAAAGTCCATACTTTGTTCTCATACATGGATCCAATCTTAGATTTCATGGCCTCAAGCCATTTCGTGGAATCTGGGCTCATCATCGCTTCCTCATAGTTCGTAGGTTCGTCATGGTCAATTAACATGACCTCCGGAACAGGATTACCGTAACACTCTGGTGCGGATCTCACTCCGGTTGACCTACGAGGTTTGGTAGTAACTTGATCTGAAGTTACATGATCATCATCATTAGCTTCCTCGCTAATTGGTGTAAGAGTCACAGAAACAGATTTCTGTGATGATCTACTTTCCAATAAGGGAGCAGGTACAGTTACCTCATCAAGTTCTACTTTCCTCCCACTCACTTCTTTCGAGAGAAACTCCTTCTCTAGAAAGGATCCATTCTCAGCAACGAATGTCTGGCCTTCGGATCTGTGATAGAAGGTGTACCCAACTGTCTCCTTTGGGTATCCTATGGAGACACATTTCTCCGATTTGGGTTTGAACTTATCAGGATGAAACCTTTTCTTATAAGCATCGCAACCCCAAACTTTAAGAAACGACAACTTTGGTTTCTTGCCAAACCACAGTTCATACGGTGTCGTCTCAACGGATTTAGATGGTGCCATTTTTAACATGAATGCAGCTGTCTCTAATGCATAACCCCAAGACTATAGTGGTTAATCGGTAAGAAACATCATAGATTGCACTATATACAATAATAGTATGGTTATGACGTTCGGACACACCATTATGCTGTGGTGTTCTAGGTGGCACGATTTTGTGAAACTATTCCACATTGTTTTAATTGAAGACCAAACTCGTAACTCAAATATTTGTCTCTGTGATCAGATCGTAGAAACTTTATTTTCTTGTCACGATGATTTTCCACTTCACGCTGAAGTTCTTTGAACTTTTCAAATGTTTCAGACTTATGTTTCATCAAGTAGATATACCCATATATGCTCAAATCATCTGTGAAGGTCAGAAAATAACGATACCCGCTGCGAGCCTCAACACTCATCGGACTGCATACATCAGTATGTATTATTTCCAATAAGTCAGTTGCTCGCTCCATTGTTCCGGAGAACGGAGTCTTAGTCATCTTGCCCATGAGGCATGGTTCGCAAGCATCAAAATGATCCATAATCAAGTGATTACAAAAGCCCATCAGCATGGAGTTTCTTCATGCGCTTTACACCAATATGACCTGAAATGGCAGTGCCACAAATAAGTTGCACTATCACTATTAACTTTGCATATTTTGGCTTCAATATTATGAATATGTGTATCACTACAATCGATATCCAACGAACCATTTTCATTGGGTGTATGACCATAGAAGGTTTTATGCATGTAAACAGAACAAACAATTATTCTCTAACTTAAATGAATAACCGTTTTGCAATAAACATGATCAAATCATATTCATGCTCAATGCAAACACCAAATAACATTTATTTAGGTTTAACACTAATCCCGAAAGTATAGGGAGTGTGCGATGATGATCATATCAATCTTGGAACCACTTCCAACACACATCGTCACTTCACCCTTAACTAGTCTCTGTTCATTCTGCAACTCCCGTTTCGAGTTACTACTCTTAGCAACTGAACCCGTATCAAATACCGAGGGTTTGCTATAAACACTAGTAAAATACACATCAATAACATGTATATCAAATATAGCATTGTTCACTTTGCCATCCTTCTTATCCGCCAAATACTTGGGGCAGTTCCGCTTCTAGTGACCAGTCCCGTTGTAGTAGAAGCACTTTAAAAGGATCGATATGGTTGACTAGAGGGGGGTGAATAGGCAACTAACAATTTTTAGCTTTTCTTTAACAATTTAAACTGTGCATCAAAGTAGGTTGTCTAGATATGCAACTAGGTGAACAACCTATATGATGCAACAAGGATAGGAACACAAGCAAGCAAGTCATATGATACAAATAAGCTTGCACAAGTAAAGGCACGAGATAACCAAGAGTGGAGATGGTGGAGACGAGGATGTGTTGCCGAAGTTCCTTCCCTTTGAGAGGAAGTACGTCTCCGTTGGAGCAGTGTGGAGGCACAATGCTCCCCAAGAAGCCACTAGGGCCACCGTATTCTCATCACGCCCTCACACAATGCGAGATGCCGTGATTCCACTATTGGTGCCCTTGAAGGCAGCGACCGAACCTTTACAAACAAGGTTAGGGCTCTCTCCACAACTTAATTGGAGGCTCCCAACGAAACCACGAAGCTTCACCACAATGGAATATGGCTCTGAGGTGACCTCAACCGTATAGGGTGCTCAAACACCCAAGAGTAACAAAATCCACACAAGAAAGTATGGGGGAAGCAAGTATCCTTTGGTGGAAGTGTAGATCTAGGTCTCCTCCTTCAATCCCTAGTAAATCAACAAGTTTGAGTGGCTAGAGAGAGAGATATCGGGCAAGAGAGCTTGAAGTGCATTAATGGTGGAGTGAGAGAGGTCAAAGGTGAGTGGTAGGTGGGAGAAACACTCTTATATAGCAACCCTAAAAATCTAGCCATTGCTGCGTTTTCAGCCCTGCAGCGGTACAACTGGTCCTTGTCCCAGTACAACCGGGACTCACGGTGTAGCTGCAGAACCCTACCAAGCAGTACAACTGGGCCACTGGGCGGTAGTACCGGTTAAGAAAAATGACCGGACCAACCGCCCAGCCACCGCACAACTACCGCCTCAGAACAGAGACGAGATCGGTACTTGAGCGGTGCAAGACCGAAACAACTGCATGGCCTTGAGCTTTTGGTCGGCGAAGTTCTGAGCGGAAGAACCGCTCAGACCACCGGTGGTACCGGTCAACGAGGATCGACCAGATCAAGCGGGCCACCACCGCCTGAGAACCGCATCAAAATAGAACCTTGAGCGGTACTTGAGCGGTACATGGCCGGAACCACCGCCCTAGCCTTTGTTGAGCAAGGTGGCGGTACCACCGCCCGGAGGCAGCGGTACAACCGCTCGGTAAAAGCTGGAGAGCGACAAGGTCCAGCGGTACAACTGCTCCAGGGGGCGGTACAACCGCTGGGAAGAGCAGAAAACAGAGGGAAAGATAGGGGAACACTCTCTCTCACAACTAAGGAAGACAAATGAGGGGTGAGGAAAGTGTACGTAAAAAGATACCCCCGGAGCTTCCTAATGAGGATTCCCTCTTGATAGTACGGGTACTCCACGACCAAAGAAAATAAAAGCGTAGAGGACATGTCTTCGATCTTTTCCTACGAGAGGCAATAGCAATCCGATGTAAGCCTAAGCATCGAGAACCTGAAACATATAGCACACGATTAGACCAACAAAGGGTTGTCATCATCATCCAAAACATAAAGTAGGGAAATGCCCTTTCAATCTCCCCCTTTTTGGTGGATGATGACAACAACACGATTTGCAAGAGATAAGTCAATTAAATCTAGACGGAACTCCCCCTGAATATGTGCCCCAATAGGAACTAGCTGTTAGAAAGCATGGGCACACTTTCAAGACTAGACTCCCCCTAGATTTTATAGACTCGCCAATCTGAGCATAAAAGAGAGACAATATAATACTTAGAGTGCAATAATAACGATAATGACCGATGAACAGAAAGGTAACAGGAGTAACAAGTCTCACGCACAGCAAGGAACGAAACAAGTCCATGAACAAAGACCAACACGAGAAAACGAGAAAAAGAAAAACCCATGCAAATCCCCGAGACCTATAGAACCCTCTCCCCCTTTGGCATCAAGACACCAAAAAGGAAAAGAGTGAAGCTAGCGTCCCAAAGCTCAGGCGTCCTCCTCTGACTCCTCGGTCGCATCTGGATCCTCATCATCAGAGTCGTCATCGTCGTCGTGATCGGATTCTTCCATGGCATTGTCAGCTGCTGCAAACGAGGAGGATGGCTGGGGAGGGGCTTCATCATCAGCCCAGGTGCTATGGGTAGATATCCAACGCTCCTCCGGGGTGATGCTCTTCTCAGAGCCACTCTGAACCAGCATGTTGAGGTGCTTCATCATTGCAATTTGGCGACATTGTGCAAGCTTCTCATTGACATGTGCCTCATACATCCTCTTCTGGATGTCGGCCTAGAGACAAAAGGTCTTCTTCACCTTGGCAGTGAGCTTGGCCACCCATGAAGGCTTGGCCCCTCGCTCCATCTCAAAGTCCTCATCGTCAGAAGTAGCATAGACATCCTCAGGAGCATTGGCAGGGAAGCGAGGCTCGGCATGCTTCTTCTTCTTAAGGAGCTTGACCTCGTGAACAGTGAGGTTGTCTGGAGAAGTGAGGAGCTCTCTAGGACGACGAACAGCCCACACAGAGTTCAGAAAGCACATGACAAACGGAGCATGGATTGGGACTTTATGGTAGATGACCATGTTGTACATATCATGCCACATCCAATTGGACACATCAAACGTTGCCCCTGTCCCCACCATGGTCTTCATAGCAACCATCAAATCAACCAGATAACCATGAATCTCATCTTGATTGCCCACCTTGGGCAAGAGCACATTGCGGAACACTCGGTGCATGATGTCATAGACCTTCTCCAAATCCTTGGATTCTCCAATAATCCCACGTCCCCGAATGTACAGAGGGGCAAGCTTCTCCTTAAGCATGGACTCGGGAAAGTCATGAGGACGAATGCCACCCCTTCCTTCCAGACCGGTATCCTCGTACCCAATAGCATTGCAAAATTCCCTCCAGGGAACTTGAAACAATTCATCACGACACATGAAGGTGAGAGTGCGCGCGTCATCTTCCCCAAAATGAACCATGGCATAGAACTGATGGATGAGTTGAACATCAAAGTCACAGTTGACTGACATGAGCTTAACAAGATCAAACTCCTCGCAGAGAGCCAGCGCCTCACCAAAATACTCCAGATTGTTCCTCCAATGGTCAAGATCAATTGTCCACTGCTTGGCATATCTATTCTTGTTGTGCCCAAAGAGTTCATGAACAATCCGCACTTGCATCTCATTCCGGAACTGAACGGTGGTCCAACGAGGAGCAATGGGAACCTCATACGGATTCTTCGATCGGAAGGCTTCCCATTCCTTGGCTTTCCAACGATGCAACGGCCTAACCACACGTTGCTTAGCAGCTGCAGACTTTTCACGGCGAGTGGGCTTGGTGGGAATCACAACTTCTTCTTCATCATCAGACACAACCGGGCGCAAGGTCCTTCATGCCCTCTTCTTGGTCTTGCGAGGAGCAGAGCGAGAACTAGAGCCACCTGAACACACACACGAGAAGAGCACACAAAACCCAGCAAGGATGAGAGGATTGCACACACTAAGGAACATGTTGCGGCAACAGAGAAGATAGAACAGTGTTGGGTGGTTGATATACTCCGGTTGTACCGGTTCCTCCGCCAGTAGTACCGCTCCAGCGGTTGTACCGCCCGTAGGGGCGGTAGAACCGCTGACAGTGGCACTACCAGGGGAGATAGATCTAACCGAGGCATACTAATCACACAAGTAATATTCCAAATTCTAAGTGCTGCAAACAAGACAGGAGGCAAACAAAGATCTCTTCTACTCCATTGTTCAAACACTAATCGCGGAAAGTTAAGTAATGCCCTAGACAAAGGAAGAACCCTAGAAAGATCTAGGAGCAAAGAACACGAGGCATTACCACCATCCATGGGAAGAGATCGGGAGCCTTCCACGGAGAGAATCCACGGAGAGCCCAAGGATCTGAAGTGCGAGACGCACTCCGGGGCAGGGGCAAAGAGGGCCGGTGGCTAGGGCATAGAGAAGAGGAACGAGGGCGAAGGGAAAAAGAAAACCCTTCAGCCCCGTCGAGTATATATAGGCCCGTAGACACGCCCCGGTAGTACCGCTCCGGGGAGCGGTTGTACCGCTCGTCTGGTACATACCGGTGGTTGGAGGCAATACTTCCGGTGCTTGGAAGGCAGCGGTAGTACCGCCCGGCGACCACCGGTAGTACCGGACGTAGGTTACCATGGGTTTGAACGATGGAACCGCCCAAGCACCGAACGGAGACCCCTTGGGACGGCACAACCAGGTACCAGCGGTAGAACCGCCCGTGATCCCGGTTGTACCGCCCGACCACCTATGCCCAAGCCAAGATCAAATGAGTGCAATCCGAGGAGGGGAAGAAAGAGCACGAAACAGGACAGAAACAACACCCTAGGAGAACCCAACGCAAAGAGCAAATAAAGAACGAGAGAAAACAACACGAGAACAAAAAGCTAACTCCAACCTCCCCAAGACAGGACGGTGGCCGGAGCCACCTATGTTTGAGTCAATTGGTATGGCACCGCGAAGAATTATCCTTGGGTCCATGACCAAAACTCGTCTTTGAAGCATAAGTACCATCAAACATGGCTAATGTGAAAGACTTGATCAATTTATGCATAATCGGGGGAGGGAGAGTTCATTGAGAGAACATCACTCACCCTATGTCCATGCCTACATCTAAACAAGACAACACGTTGAGTATGGTGGGGTGTGCAAGGGTTCAAGCAACATTGCTCGAATCAATGATATTTAGCTCATGCCTTAACTCGCAAAATCTTGCTTCATCCAAGGGCTTCGTGAAGATAGCTGCAAGGTTATCATGAGTGTTGACATGGTTGAGCTCGATCTCTCCTCGCTTAATGTGATCCCGGATGAAGTGATACCGGATCTCAATATGCTTCGTCTTGAAGTGTTGCACCGGGTTGAGAGAGATCTTGATGGCACTTTCATTGTCACACCAAAGAGGCACTTTGTCACAAATGACACCGTAGTCCTTTAAAGTTTGTCTCATCCATAAGAGTTGTGCACAACAACTACCGGCCGCCACATACTCCGCTTCGGTGGACGAGAGAGACACACAACTTTGCTTTTTGGAAGACCAACTTACCAAAGAGCAACCAAGGAATTGGCACCCTCCGGAAATGGACTTCCTATCCACTTTGTCTCCCGCCCAATCGGAATCCGAATACCCTACAAGCTTGAAGTTTGCTCCTCTTGGGTACCATAGGCCAAAGTTTGGGGTATGAGCCAAATATTGAAAGATTCGTTTGACCGCCACATAGTGACTTTCCTGAGGTGTGGCTTGAAACCGTGCACAAATTCCCACACTCAACATGATATCCGGTCTAGATGCACAAAGGTAAAGCAAGGAACCTATCATGGAGCGATATACCTTTTTATCCACCGCTTTAGCATTGGGATCTATGTCAAGTTGGCACTTGGTGGGCATTGGAGTGGAAGCCGGCTTGACATCACTTAGCTTGAATCTCTTGAGCATGTCTTGAGTATATTTGGCTTGGTTGATGAAGGTTCCTTCTCTTCTTTGCTTCACCTCGAACCCTAGAAAGAACTTCAACTCTCCCATGGAAGACATCTCGAACTTTGAGGTCATGAGAGCGGCAAATTCCTCATTGAAAGCTTTGTTAGGGGAACCAAAGATAATATCATCAACATATAGTTGGCACACAAACAACTCCCCTTTGACCTTCTTAGTAAAAAGAGTGGGGTCGATTAGCCCAACTTCAAAACCATGGTCTTGTAACAACTCGGTAAGGTGGTCATACCACGCACGTGGGGCTTGTTTAAGGCCATAGAGTGCCTTATCGAGTTGATACACATGATCGGGAAAGTAGGGATCCTCGAACCCGGGGGGTTGCTTGACATAAACCAATTCATTAATGGGACCATTAAGAAAAGCACTCTTCACATCCATTTGTTGTAACTTAAAGTTATGATGAGAAGCATATGCAATCAACATGCGAATGGATTCAAGACGAGAACGGGAGCAAAGGTTTCACCATAGTCGATACCCTCGACTTGGGAGTAGCCTTGTGCTACCAAACAAACCTTGTTGCGAATGATAATCCCATGGGCATCTTGCTTGTTCTTAAATATCCACTTGGTTCCAATGACATTGTGGTTCTCTGTCGGTCTTGGTACCAATCTCCACACTTTGTTGCGCTCGAAGTTGTTGAGTTCTTCATGCATGGCATTGAGCCAATCCGGATCTTCTAGCACCTCATAGACCTTGTGGGGTTCCACACAAGAGACAAACGCGTGATGCTCACAATAATTTGCCAATTGTCTACGAGTGTTTACCCCCTTTCTTAAGCTTCCAAGCACATTCGTCAGGAGATGATCCTTGGTGGAGAGCTTGGAAGCAACCTTGGCGGCATGACGCTCTAATTCCTCCTCGGGAGTGAGACGAGGAGTGGTCACTTGATCATCTTGAGCATCGTCTTGAGCTTGTTCTTGTTCTTGAACTTGCTCGAATGAGAGAACTTGACCTTGAGCATCACTTGACGTGTCAACACCGTCTTGAGCATGATCTTGCCCTTGGTCATGTTCTCGAGGATGAGGACCTTCATGTTGTTCTTCGGAAGCGTGTGGGCCTTGGGTTGGTGATGGCTCCACTTGAGTGGAGCTTTTTCCTTCTCCTTCGGCCACAAGGGGTCCCTCAATGGGTAGGATAAAGCCAACACCCATTCTTCTTATGGCTTGGGGAGGAATTTCATCACCTACATCACAAGTGCCACTTTGCTCCACTTGGGAGCCGTTATTCTCATCAAACTCCATGTTACATGTCTCCTCAATAAGTCCCATGGATTTATTGAGGACACAGTAAGCATGAGAGTTTGTAGCATAACCAACAAATATGCCCTCATAAGCTCTAGCATCAAATTTAGACAACCGAACACCTTTCTTGAGAATGAAACACTTACACCCGAACACCTGGAAGTACTTGAGGTTGGGCTTGTTACCGGTGAGTATCTCATATGGAGTCTTGTTCAAGCCCGTGCGGAGGTAGAGCCGATTGGATGCGTGACACGCGGTGTTGATGGCTTCGGTCCAAAAGTTGTACGGAGACTTGAACTCCGCCATCATGGTCCTTGCCGCATCCATCAACGTCCGATTCTTCCTCTCTGCAACACCATTTTGTTGAGGGGTGTAATGTAACGCCCTCGATGCGGCTATAACTCCCACGTGTTGAGGCACGACTTAGAAGCATAACCGCATTGAAAGCAATGTCGCAAGTCAAGCAATCTTCACAACATCCCATGTAATATAGATAATAAAAGGGGAGATACATAGTTGGCTTACACTCGCCACGTCAATCAAAGTACATAAATAGCATTACATCAATCATGGCCCGACTATGGCGCCAAAATAAAAGATAAACCCAACATGCGACACGGTCCCGATCGCCCCAACTGGGCACCACTACTGATCATCAGGGAAAGACACATAGTAACGGCGTGAGTCCTCGTCGAACTCCCACTAGAGCTCAAGCACGTCATCTGGAACAGAGTCATCAGGCCCTGCATCTGGTATGGAAGTAATCTGTGAGCCACAGGGACTCAGCAATCTCGCGCCCTCGCGATCAAGACTATTTAAGCTTATAGGTAGGGCAAGGTGAAATATGTGGAGCTGTAGCAAGCGACTAGCATATATGGTGGCTAACCTGTTCGCAAAAGAGAGCGAGAAGAGAAGGCAAAGCGCGGACGGATAACTAGAGGACAACCTGCGGCAAGCATTACTCCAACACCATGTTCACTTCCCGGACTCCGCCGAGAAGAGACAATCACGGTAACTCACACTGTTGATTCATTTTAATTAAGTTAAGGTTCAAGTTATCTACAACCGGACATTAACAAATTCCCATCTGCCCATAACCGCGGGCACGGCTTTCGAAAGTTCAAATCCCTACAGGGGAGTCCCAACTTAGCCCATCACAAGCTCTCACTGTCAACAAAGGAATAGACCTCCTCCCGAGACATTCCGATCAGACTCGGTATCTCGGTTCTACAAGACACGTCAACAAGTTAAAACAAATCCAGCAACACCGCCCGAATGTGCCGACAAATCCCGATAGGGGCTGCACATATCTCGTTCTCAGGGCACACTCAGATTGTCTTAGGTACGGGTAGGACAGCCCAGAGTTTCCCCTGGTGGCCACCGGCAGCTGACAGGTGGACCAACACTCAGAGGAGCACTGGCCCGGGGGGGTTTAAAATAAGATGACCCTCGGGCTCCGGAAACCCAAGGGAAAAAGAGGCTAGGTGGCAAATGGTAAACCCAAGGTTGGGCATTGCTGGAAAAGCTTTAATCAAGGCGAACTATCAAGGGGTTCCCATTATAACCCAACCGCGTAAGGAACGCAAAATCCGGGAACATAACACCGATATAACGGAAACTAGGGCGGCAAGAGTGGAACAAAACACTAGGCGAGAGGCCGAGCCTTCCACCCTTTACCAAGTATATAGATACATTAAGATAACAAGGCAATATAATGATATCCCAACAGTAAAATAATGTTCCAACAAGGAACGGTCTCCAATCTTCACCTGCAACTAGCAACGCTATAAGAGGGGCTGAGCAAAGCGGTAACATAGCCAATCAACGGTTTGCTAGGACATGGTGGGTTAGAGGTTTCACATGGCAACTTGGGAGGCATGATAAGCAAGTGGTAGGCATCATAGCATAGGCAAAGCAAAAGAGCGAGCATCTAGCAAAGCAAAGATAGTAGTGATTTCGAGGGTATGATCATCTTGCCTGCAAAGTTGTCAGAGTTGACTGGATCCTAGAAAGCAAACTCAACGGGCTCCTCGTTAGCGAACTCGTCTCCTGGCTCTACCCAAACAAGACAAACAAGCAACAAGGACACAATCAACCACGTGCAAAACTCAAACAATATGATGCAAACATGGTATGCTATGCGGGATGCGATATGCGATGCATATGCAAGATTTGACAAGGAATGAATGAACCTGGACCCAACTTGGAAATCCAAGTGTGCCACTAGAAAGGTGAGATGAAATCGCTTGAAAACGATACAAAGATCACCGAAATCGGAGTCACGGTTTGGGAATGGCAAGCAAATCAAATATGACCACGTTCTGCGATTTACAGCAAGTAGCCAACTAGATGCAACAAGATGAACATGCTAGAGCACCCAAACATGGCATCAAAATACATGGCAGGGATCCATTCATGATGCTTAACAAAATAGGAACACTGAGCTACAGCCAATTCATCCATTAACAGGTTCAAACAAGGATGGCAAAAATGCATTCGGCAAACAGATTTCAGACTTAGTGCAATTAACACTTGTCTGGAATTTCAGATCAGGTAGCACACTTTGGAGCATTCAAACTATATGCTACAGGACCTGATCATGGCAAAGTAAAGCATGGCATGGAGCTACTCAAAGATCTTAACAAAAGTCCCTTAGT
Source organism: Triticum monococcum (assembly GCA_034509565.1). Taxonomy (NCBI): domain Eukaryota; kingdom Viridiplantae; phylum Streptophyta; class Magnoliopsida; order Poales; family Poaceae; genus Triticum; species Triticum monococcum. Next base: position 32,206,394 of record CM067844.1, read on the forward strand.
GACCTTGAGCCAAAAGAGATCAGAAAATACATTTGCAAGCATGTGAACATGGCAAAAACATAAGCAGTTCTCAGACTTAGTGAAAACTGGAACATGCAAAATCAGATATCAAGTAGGCATGTTTACGAGCTCGATGCACTCACGACAGAGCAAGTCATGACAATCTAAGCATAAACCCATCAAGAATACACATTATATAAACTAGACATGGCAAGAACAATAGCATAGCATGCACGGATCAACTACAACATCCTCGGCAAAATCGCTAACACGTAGACAATCTGCCCAGATTCACGAAATGACAAAAGTAGAGCTCGATTGACTCAAGCTAGGATGCTCCATAATTGCAAACAAAGACATGGATGGATAGAGCACTACAAGATTAACAAATCATCCTTACTGATCATCCTCAAAAGAGGCACGGATCACTAGGAAACAACATGAACATAAGGCATATTGAAATAAACAGATCAAGGACTTAGTGGAAATGCTAAGTCCCTGAAATCAGCATTAACGAATGCACCACTTTGCAAGCTTGTGCTAGTCACCACACACACCACAAAAATACATGGGTTGCAAATCTAGATAGATGGCAAAAACATATAACAAAACTCATGTAGAGCTCAGGGGCATATCATGCACACAATAATCATGGCAAAAATGACAAATATCTAATTGGAGCAGCAGATCTGACAATTATCTCAAATAGCATTCTTCTAACAGCATTTCGGGCATCAAGATGAACTCAAATGAAAATGATGCAATGAGATGAAATGATGTACTCTCTGAGACAAACATTTTGATATGCTATATGCCCAAAATGGAGTTATGGATGAGGAGTTACGATGCGATGAACATAGCCAAAAAAATTAGGGTTTCGGGCAAAAAGTCAACCGATTCAAATTCCAGATCTAGATCCGGTGGCACGCGGATCGAGGTTGGCCGGATTTCACTGTAGCTCGTCGGAGTGGACGAGCACGCCAGAGATGTCGGGGCGGCCGGATTCGGGCAGTGAGGAGGCGACCCGCCGGACGGAGCTCGCCGGAGCGGGCTCGGCGACCGGGGCGGCGGGGCGACGTCCGGGGCGAGGGGCCGGCGGCGCAGCAACAACCCGCGGCACCGGCCGGCGAGTGCGGCGGCGAGGCGGCGCCGGGAGGGAGGAGGAAAACCCCGGGCGACGGCGGGAGCAACCCGGGCCGGGAGGGCCGCGCGCGGGCTGTCCGGGCCGGCTCGGTTGGTGGAGGCGGCAGCGGCGACACATGGCGGCCCATGGGTGGTCGCGGGTGGCGGCGGACGTGTCTGCCAGCCGGCGGACGTGTCCGGCCGCGCGGAGAGGGTGGATCTAGGGTTTCGGGCGAGGGGATCCGCGAATTTTGAGGAGGGGGTCTATATATAGGCATAGGAGGAGCTAGGAGAGTCCAAATGAGGTGCGGTTTTCGGCCACGCGATCGTGATCGAACGCTCTAGATGACCGATAGGGTTTTGGTGGGTTTTTGGGCCAAATTGGAGGGGTGTTGGGCTGCAACACACACGAGGCCTTTTCAGTCCCTCGGTTAATCGTTGGAGCATCAAACGAAGTCCAAATGGTACGAAACTTGGCAGGCGGTCTACCGGTAGTAAACCAAGGCCGCTTGGCAAGTCTCGGTCCAATCCGGAAATGTTTAATCCCCACACACGAAAGAAAGGTAGAAATGACTACCGGAGGAGAACGGAGCGCCGGAATGCAAAACGGACAACGGGGAAAATGCTCGAATGCATGAGATGAACACGTATGCAAATGCAATGCACATGATGACATGATATGAGATGCATGACAACGATAACAACACACGGAGACAAAAACCCAAACCCGAGAAAATAAAATAACTTAACGCCGGAAACGGCAAGAGTTGGATTACATATTGGGAAAATCATATCCGGGGTGTTACAACACTCCACCACTACGAAAGGATCTCGTCCCGAGATCTAGGACTGAAAGAACGCCGGGTATTCAGAACGGAGGTGATCCTCGCGTTCCCAGGTACCTTCACGGTCAGAATGTTGTGACCACTTGACTTTGAGGAATTTGATTGACTTGTTGCGAGTCTTGCGTTCAGTCTCTTGAAGAATAGCAACGGGGTGCTCATGATAAGAGAGATCTTCTTGGAGCTCAATGTCCTCGAAGTTGACGGTGCGGTCAGGAGTCTTGAGGCACTTTCGAAGCTGAGAGACATGGAACACGTCATGCACATTTGCAAAGTTTGAAGGAAGTTCGAGTTGATAGGCGAGATCGCCTCTCTTGCTGACGATCTTGAAAGGTCCCACGTATCTGGGGGCAAGCTTCCCTTTGATACCAAAGCGACGAGTACCTTTCATTGGAGAGACGCAGAGTTAAACATGATCTCTGATCTCGAAAGCCAAAGCATGGTGCTTACTATCATAGTAGCTCTTCTGGCGAGATTGGGCTGCTTTGAGGTTATCTCGAATGACTTTGCACATCTCCTCTGCCTCTGTGATTAAGTCATTTCCCAGAAGTTGACGTTCAACGGTTTCAGACCAGTTCAGAGGGGTACGGCACTTCCTGCCATACAGAATTTCAAATGGGGCCTTGCCCGAACTTGCTTGAAAACTGTTGTTGTAGGAGAATTCAGCATATGGAAGACAATCCTCCCACTTCATGCTGAAGGAGATCACACAAGCCCTGAGCATATCTTCAAGAATCTGGTTGACACGCTCGACTTGACCGCTAGTTTGAGGATGGAAAGCTGTTCTAAAGCGGATGTTGGTGCCCATGGCCTTCTGAAAAGAATCCCAAAACTTGGAGGTAAAGATGCTGCCACGGTCTGAAAAGATCACTTGTGCAATACCGTGCAGAGAGACAATTCGAGAGGTATAGAGCTCCGCCAATTGAGCTGCAGTGATTGACTCTTTGATGGGCAGAAAGTGAGCCACTTTAGTGAGTTTGTCGATGACAACGAATATACCATCACTACCATGTTTGGACTTAGGAAACCCAGTCACGAAGTCCATCTCAATGTGGTCAAACTTCCATTCTGGAATAGCAAGAGGTTGGAGGAGACCAGCTGGCCTTTGGTGTTCTGCCTTCACTCTTCTGCAGACATCACATTCATTCACGAATTGAGCAATCGCGTGCTTCATTCGAGTCCACCAATAAGCCTACTTGAGGTCCTGATACATCTTCGTGCTCCCAGGGTGGATGGAGAGGAGATAATTGTGAGCCTCGTTCATGATCACTTTACGAAGGTCACCTTTGGGCACAACAATACGATCCTCGAAGAAGAGAGTATCCTTGTCATCAAGGCGGTAGCACTTGTACTTGGGTTGACTCTTGGCAATCCCAATCTTCACCTTTTTCACCATAGCATCAAGAAGCTGAGCTTGGCGAATCTGGTCTTCCAAGGTAGGAGATACTTGAAGGTTCGCGAGGAAACCTTGAGGAACAACTTGCAGATTAAGTTTGCGAAAAGCTTCACAAAGCTCGGGTTGATAAGGCTTGAGAATCAGACTGTTGCAATAAGCCTTTCTGCTCAATGCGTCAGCAATCACATTGGCCTTGCCTGGAGTATACTCGATACTCGGATTATACTCTTGAATCATTTCGACCCATCGAGTTTGCCTGAGGTTGAGATTAGGCTGAGTGAAGATGTACTTGAGACTCTTGTGGTCAGTGAAGATGTCCACTTTTCTTCCCAATAAGAAATGTCTCCAAGTCAAAAGAGCATGCACAACTGCCGCCAACTAAAGGTCATCAGTGGGGTAGTTCTTCTCATTGGGCTTCAACTGGCGAGAGGTATAAGCCACAACTTTCTTCTCTTGCATCAACACTGCGCCGAGACCTTGGAGAGAGGCATCGCAAAAGACCTCGTACGGTTTGGATTCATCAGGAGGAGTCAGAACTGGAGCAGTGACCAATTTATCTTTCAAAGTGTTGAAAGCGATGTCACATTCCGGAGACCAAACGTACTTGACGTGCTTCTGGAGAAGATTTGAGAGAGGCTTTGCAATCTTAGAAAAGTTTTCAACGAATCTTCGACAGTAGCTTGCGAGACCGAGGAAGCTACGGAGTTGCTTCACGTTCTGAGGTGGTTCCCAATTCACAATTGCAGACACCTTCTCAGGATTCACCGCAATGCCCTTGGCAGAGATGATATGACCAAGATAAAGAACCTCATCGAGCCAAAATTCGCACTTGGAGAACTAGGAGTAGAACTTGTGTTCCCTGAGCTTATCGAGTACCAAACGCAAGTGGTTGGAATGATCTTCCTTGTTCTTCAAAAAGACCAGAATGTCATCGAGATAGACCAAAACAAAATCATTGGTGTAGGCGTTGAAGATGAAGTTCATCATGCGAGAGAAAGTCGGAGGAGCGTTGACGAGGCCAAAAGACATGACAGTGTATTCATATGAACCAAAGCTTTTCCTAAAAGCCGTCTTGGGAATATCTTGCTCATGGATTCGAATCTGGTGATAACCCATACGGAGATCAAGCTTGGAGAATATTTGGGCACCTTTGAGTTGTTCGAACAGCTCGTTGATGTTGGGAAGTGGGTATTTGTTCTTGATGGTCTTCTTGTTCAATGGACGGTAATCAACACAAAGTCGGTCCATTCCATCCTTCTTCTTCACAAAAAGAACACCACAACCCCACGTAGAAGAACTAGGTCGGATGAGACCCATTCTCTCTTGAATATCGAGTTGCTTCTTCAGCTCCTTCAATTCTTCAGGTCCGAGCTTGTAAGGACGCTTGCACACTGGTTCCGTGCCAGGCTCAAGATCAATGACAAATTCAACTGGCCGGTGCGGAGGCATTCTTGGAAGCTCTTCTGGAAAGACGTCTTGATATTCGCAAACGACTAGAATTTGCGAGATGGCATCCAGTTCACCCTTCTCATTGAGAGAAAATAGACGGATGGTATCATCACAAGCGGCAAAGACAATTACATCCTCAGACGAATGAGTCAATTGAATCTGCCTGGCTGCACAATCAAGATGCGCCTTGTGCTTAGAAAGCCAATCCATTCCGAGAATAAGATCAATATCCGAGTCACCAAGAACCGTTGGAGAAGATAGAAATTTGTAGTCACCCAAAGTGATAGTAACATCCGGAGCAATGGAATTTTCATGCATGCGCCTACCGGGAGAGACAACTGCTAATGGACTAGGCAAAATTTGCAAAGCCAAACCATGCTTAGAAGTAAATGGTCTCGAGATGAAACAATGCGATGCACCCGTGTCAAAAAGAACTTTAGCTGGAATATCGTTAACAAGAAGGTTACCCATGATGACATCTGACGAGTCCTCTGCCTGAGCTGCATTCATCAAGTTGATCTTGGCGTGCTTGGGGTTATGCTTAACCACAGTTGTACTTGTCGATCTCACAGGTGGAGGAGGAGGGAGACGCCTCTGATTGAAGCACTTGTTGGCATAGTGACCCTTCTGTTGGCACTTGTTGCATGTGACCTCTGAAAGCGGACGGCGATACGGAGCACTCGATCTTGGAGCTTGAGACGAAGTCTTGTTCTGAAACCAGGGTTGGGTGGGTGGGAAGATCCACTGCCACCTTTGCTCTTCTGCTGATACGGCTGACGGAACGGAGGAGGAGGAAGCCAATACTTCTGCTGCTTGGCCACTTGAGTAGAGGAAGAAGGAGTAGTGTCTCTGACTCGCTTCTTGGAAGCATCACACCTCAGTTGAGCAGCCTCTTGCTTCAATGCCATGTTGTAGAACTCGTCGTACCTCTAGGGCTCAAAGAGAACAAGAGCTAGCTGAATTTCTTCTTTGAGACCACCCCTGAACTGGTATATCATGCTCTTCTCGTCAGGGACGTCCTGCTTAGCAAAGCGGGCGAGCTTCTGAAACAACTTGCTGTAGTCATAGACAGACAAAGAGCCTTGCTTCAGGTTGCGGAATTCCTCACGCTTGCTTTCAACCACGCTCTAAGGAATATGATGAGCTTTGAAGTCTTGACGGAATTCATCCCAGGTAATCACACGGCCACCTCTGGAATCCTTGTACTGCTGGAACCATTCTGCGGCTTGGTCTTTGAGTTGGAAGGAAGCGAACTTGACGAAGTCCTCAGGCCTGACGTTACTGCACTCGAAATGCTTGCACAGATCCACGAGCCAATCGTCAGCATCAGTTGCCTCAACACAATTGCTGAAAGTCTTTGGCCCGTTAGCAAGGAACTGGTTGAGTGTAGCAAAGTGATTCTGATTGTCGCCTTGGTAGCCTTGGTTCGCTTGATTGTGCTCTTGAAGAATTTGCATGATCAACTGTGTGTTTCCATTGGTTGCGGCCATCACAGCTTGCCATGCCTCCGGAGGAGGTGGAGGTGGTGGCGGAACCTGATTCTGATTCTGATTGGTGCTCTTAGCGGGAGCCATCCTGAAGAGGGTGACAACCGTTAGCACATTGATAGATAAAATGAAGCTGAATCAAACGGGCTGAAATTGCAACATAAAGTCTTCACATCCGAACATAAGAACAAATGCATTCCACTTGAAATGGTCACATATCCATAAATTGAGAAGCCACTTAGAATTTAGGTAGAGGAATAAATCAACAAGGTACGGATCAAGAATGAATACTCGGTAAGAAATCCCAATCTCAAACCAAATATCCGTGGAAGAAGAACTAGAGCTACAAGAATTCCCACCTATGAAACTCCCGAACCTTTCCGGTTATGCAATCAGGTGTTGGGGATACAGGGGAAGCATAATATCTCACCCAAATCTAGCAAATCCTACATCCAGCTGTATCCATCCTTCAACACATAACCAAGAAAAACTTCGGAAACCATCTACCTCAACCTTCGAAAAGCATCCGATATACAAGTTATGGCGATACTCCCGAACTCCCGCCCCAGCACTGGGTGGCGTCGAGGTTATCTCACCAACGAACTGGATAAAAGAGATTTTTGATGTTGGCGTACTAAACTCAGGTATTCCAGAACTGCAACGATAAAATTGTGACGACAACACCTCGGAGCTCAACTCCCCGGGACACTGCCACAACCCCTAAAGACAGGAGGCACCAAGAACAATGTTCTCGTCACAAAACCATCGGAACGATTCCAAGATACCCGCGTGATCATAAAAAAAATTAGTGAAATTTGAGAAGAGAAGAGTCAAAACTCTACGTCAGGATGCCTTACCAGAGTGATGAGGAGACTGGGGAGTAAAAAGAATTCCTAAACTCTCTGATATATAATTCCTAAATGACTCAAAACATTTTTCTAGACTCAACAACGACTGCTAAAAATGATCAAGCAATGGGGGCTCCTAAGGTCGGGGAAGGCTCTGATTACCAACTTGTAACGCCCTCGATGAGGATATAACTCCCACGTGTCGAGGCACGACTTAGAGGCATAACCGCATTGAAAGCAATGTCGCAAGTCACGCAATCTTTACAACATCCCATGTAATATAGATAATAAAAGCGGAGATACATAGTTGGCTTACACTCGCCACGTCAATCAAAGTACATAAATAGCATTACATCAATCAAACACTCATGGCCCGACTACAGCGCCAAAATAAAAGATAAACCCAACATGCGACACGGTCCCGATCGCCCCAACTGGGCACCACTACTGATCATCAGGGAAAGACACATAGTAACGGCGTGAGTCCTCGTCGAACTCCCACTTGAGCTCAAGTGCGTCATCTGGAATGGAGTCATCAGGCCCTGCATCTGGTTTGGAAGTAATCTGTGAGCCACAGGGACTCAGCAATCTCGCACCCTCGCGGTCAAGACTATTTAAGCTTATAGGTAGGGAAAGGTGAAATATGTGGAGTGTAGCAAGCGACTAGCATATATGGTGGCTAACCTGTTCACAAAAGAGAGCGAGAAGAGAAGGCAAAGCGTGGACGGATAACTAGAGGACAACCTGCGGCAAGCATTACTCCAACACCGTGTTCACTTCCCGGACTCCGCCGAGAAGAGACCATCACGGTAACTCACATGTTGATTCATTTTAATTAAGTTAAGGTTCAAGTTATCTACAACCGGACATTAACAAATTCCCATCTTCCCATAACCGCGGGCATGGCTTTCGAAAGTTCAAATCCCTGCAGGGGAGTCCCAACTTAGCCCATGACAAGCTCTCACGGTCAACGAAGGAATAGACCTCCTCCTGAGACATTCCGATCAGACTCGGTATCTCGGTTCTACAAGACACTTCGACAAGTTAAAACAAATCCAACAACACCGCCCGAATGTGCTGACAAATCCCGATAGGGGCTGCACATATCTCGTTCTCAGGGCACACTCAGATTGTCTTAGGTACGGGTAGGCCAGCCCAGAGTTGCCCCTGGTGGCCACCGGCAGCTGACAGGTGGACCAACACTCAGAGGAGCACTGGCCCGGGGGGGTTTAAAATAAGATGACCCTCGGGCTCTGGAAACCCAAGGGAAAAAGAGGCTAGGTGGCAAATGGTAAAACCAAGGTTGGGCATTGCTGGAAAAGCTTTAATCAAGGCGAACTATCAAGGGGTTCCCATTATAACCCAACCGCGTAAGGAACGCAAAATCCGGGAACATAACACCGATATGACGGAAACTAGGGCAGCAAGAGTGGAACAAAACACTAGGCGAGAGGCCGAGCCTTCCACCCTTTACCAAGTATATAGATACATTAACATAACAAGACAATATAATGATATCCCAACAGTAAAATAATGTTCCAACAAGGAACGGTCTCCAATCTTCACCTGCAACTAGCAACGCTATAAGAGGGGCTGAGCAAAGCGGTAACATAGCCAATCAACGGTTTGCTAGGACATGGTGGATTAGAGGTTTGACATGGAAACTTGGGAGGCATGATAAGCAAGTGGTATGCATCGTAGCATAGGCATAGGAAAAGAGCGAGCATCTAGCAAAGCAAAGATAGTAGTTATTTCGAGGGTATGATCATCTTGCCTGCAAAGTTGTCAGAGTTGACTGGATCCTCGAAAGCAAACTCAATGGGCTCCTCATTAGCGAACTCGTCTCCCGGCTCTACCCAAACAAGACAAACAAGCAACAAGGACACAATCAACCACGTGCAAAGCTCAAACAATATGATGCAAACATGGTATGCTATGCGGGATGCGATATGCGATGCATATGCAAGATTTGACAAGGAATGAATGAACCTGGCCCCAACATGGAAATCCAAGTGTGCCACTAGAAAGGTGAGATGAAATCGATTGAAAACGATATAAAGATCACCGGAATCGGAGTCACGGTTTGGGAATGGCAAGCAAATCAAATATGACCACGTTCTGCGATTTACAGCAAGTAGCCAACTAGATGCAACAAGATGAACATGCTATAGCACCCAAACATGGCATCAAAATACATGGCAGGGATCCATTCATGATGCTTAACAAAATAGGAACACTGAGCTATGGCCAATTCATCCATTAACAGGTTCAAACAAGGATGGCAAAAATGCATTCGGCAAACAGATTTCAGACTTAGTGCAATTAACACTTGTCTGGAATTTCAGATCAGGTAGCACACTTTGGAGCATTCAAACTATATGCTATAGGACTTGATCATGGCAAAGTAAAGCATGGCATGGAGCTACTCAAAGATCTTAACAAAAGTCCCTTAGTGACCTTGAGCCAAAAGAGATCAGAAAATACATTTGCAAGCATGTGAACATGGCAAAAACATAAGCAGTTCTCAGACTTAGTGAAAACTGGAACAAGCAAAATCAGATATCAAGTAGGCATGTTTACGAGCTCGATGCACTCACTACAGAGCAAGTCATGACAATCTAAGCATACACCCGTCAAGAATACACATTATACAAGCTATACATGGCAAGAACAATAGCATAGCATGCACGGATCAACTACAACATCCTCGGCAAAATCGCTAACACGTAGACAATCTGCCCAGATTCACCAAATGACAAAAGTAGAGCTCGATTGACTCAAGCTAGGGTGCTCCATAATTGCAAACAAAGACATGGATGGATAGAGCACTACAAGATTAAAAAATCATCCTTACTAATCATCCTCAAAAGAGGCACGGATCAATAGGAAACAACATGAACATAAGACATATTGAAATAAACAGATCAAGGACTTGGTGGAAATGCTAAGTCCCTGAAATCAGCATTAACGAATGCACCACTTTGCAAGCTTGTGCTAGTCACCACACACACCACAAAAATACATGGGTTGCACCTCTAGATAGATGGCAAAAACATATAACAAAACTCATGTAGAGCTCAGGGGCATATCATGCACACAATAATCATTGCAAAAATGACAAATATCTAATTGGAGCAGCAGATCTGATAATTATCTCAAATAGCATTCTTCTAACAGCATTTTGGGCATCAAGATGAACTCAAATGAAAATGATGCAATGAGATGAAATGATGTACTCTCTGAGACGAACATTTCGTTATGCTATTTGCCCAAACGGTGTTACGGATGAGGAGTTACGATGCGATGAACATAGCCAAAAAAATTAGGGTTTCGGGCAAAAAGTCAACCGATCCAAATTCCAGATCTAGATCCGGTGGCACGCGGATCGAGGTTGGCCGGATTTCACTGTAGCTCGCCGGAGGAGGAAGTTCACCGGAGTGGACGAGCTCGCCGGAGATGTCGGGGCGGCCGGTTCCGGGCAGTGAGGAGGCGACCCGCTGGACGGAGCTCGCCGGAGCGGGCTCGGCGACCGGGGCGGCGGGGCGACATCCGGAGGGATGGGCCGGCGGCGTGAGCTTGCGGCGGCGCGGCGGCGACCCGCGGCACCGGCCCGCGAGTGCGGCGGCGAGGCGGCGCCGGGAGGGAGGAGGAAAACCCCGGGCGGCGGCGGGAGCAACCCGGGCCGGGAGGGCCGCGCGCGGGCTCTCCGGGCCGGCGCGGTTGGTGGAGGCGGCAGCGACACGTGGCGGCCCGTGGGTGGTCGCGGGTGGCGGCGGACGTGTCCGGCGGCCGGCGAACGTGTCCGGCCGCGCAGAGAGGGTGGATCTAGGGTTTCGGGCAAGGGGATCCACGAATTTTGAGGAGGGGGTCTATATATAGGCATAGGAGGAGCTAGGAGAGTCCAAATGAGGTGCGGTTTTCGGCCACGCGATCGTGATCGAACGCTCTAGATGATGGAGTGGGTTTTGCTGGGTTTTTGGGCCAAATTGGAGGGGTATTGGGCTGCAACACACACGAGGCCTTTTCGGTCCCTAGGTTAACCGTTGGAGCATCAAACGAAGTCTAAATGGTACGAAACTTGACAGGCAGTCTACCGGTAGTAAACCAAGGCCGCTTGGCAAGTCTTGGTCCAATCTGGAAATGTTTAATCCCCACACACGAAAGAAAGGTAGAAATGACCACCAGAGGAGAACGGAGCGCCGGAATGCAAAACGGACAACGGGGAAAATGCTCGAATGCATGAGATGAACACGTATGCAAATGCAATGCACATGATGACATGATATGAGATGCATGACAACGATAACAACACACGGAGACAAAAACCCGAACCCGAGAAAATAAAATAACTTAACGCCGGAAACGGCAAGAGTTGGATTACATATTGGGAAAATCATATCCGGGGTGTTACAACACTTCACCACTACGAAAGGATCTCGTCCCGAGATCTAGGACTGAAAGAACGTCGGGTATTCAGAACGGAGGTGATCCTCGCATTCCCAGGTAGCTTCACGGTCGGAATGGTGTGACCACTTGACTTTGAGGAATTTGATTGACTTGTTGCGAGTCTTACGTTCAGTCTCTTCAAGAATAGCAACGGGGTGCTCACGATAAGAGAGATCTTCTTGGAGCCCAATGTCCTCGAAGTTGATGGTGCGGTCAGGAGTCTTGAAGCACTTTCGGAGCTGAGAGACATGGAACACGTCATGCACATTTGCAAAGTTTGAAGGAAGCTCGAGTTGATAGGCGAGATCGCCTCTCTTGCTGACGATCTTGAAAGGTCCCACATATCTGGGGGCAAGCTTCCCTTTGATACCGAAGCGACGAGTACCTTTCATTGGAGAGACCCGGAGGTAAACATGATCTCCGATCTCGAAAGCCAAATCACGGTGCTTACTATCATAGTAGCTCTTCTGGCGGGATTGGGCTGCTTTGAGGTTATCTCGAATGACTTTGCACATCTCCTCTGCCTCTGTGATTAAGTCATTTCCCAGAAGTTGATGTTCACCGGTTTTAGACCAGTTGAGAGGGGTACGACACTTCCTGCCATACAGAATTTCAAATGGGGCCTTGCCCGAACTTGCTTGAAAACTGTTGTTGTAGGAGAATTCAGCATATGGAAGACAATCCTCCCACTTCATGCCGAAGGAGATCACACAAACCCTGAGCATATCTTCAAGAATCTGGTTGACACGCTCGACTTGACCGCTAGTTTGAGGATGGAAAGCTGTGCTGAAGCGGATGTTGGTGCCCATGGCCTTCTGAAAAGAATCCCAAAACTTGGAGGTAAAGATGCTGCCACGGTCTAAAGAGGTCACTTGTGGAATACTGTGCAGAGAGACATTTCGAGAGGTATAGAGCTCCGCCAATTGAGCTGCAGTGATTGACTCTTTGATAGGCAGAAAGTGAGCCACTTTAGTGAGTTTGTCGATGGCAATGAATATACCATCACTACCACGTTTGGACTTAGGAAACCCAGTCACGAAGTCCATCTCAATGTGGTCAAACTTTCATTCTGGAATGGCAAGAGGTTGGAGGATACCAGCTGGCCTTTGGTGTTCTGCCTTCAGTCTTCTGCAGACATCACATTCATTCACGAATTGAGCAATCTCGCGCTTCATTCGAGTCCACCAATAACCCTGCTTGAGGTCCTGATACATCTTCGTGCTCCCAGGGTGGATGGAGAGGAGAGAATTGTGAGCCTCGTTCATGATCACTTTACGAAGGTCACCTTTGGGCACAACAATACGATCCTCGAAGAAGAGAGTATCCTTGTCATCAAGGCGGTAGCACTTGTACTTGGGTTGACTCTTGGCAATCCCAATCTTCACCTTTTTCACCATAGCATCAAGAAGCTAAGCTTGGTGAATCTGGTCTTCCAAGGTAGGAGATACTTGAAGGTTGGCGAGGAAACCTTGAGGACCAACTTGCAGATTAAGTTTGCGGAAAGCTTCACAAAGCTCGGGTTGATAAGGCTTGAGAATCAGACTGTTGCAATAAGCCTTTCTGCTCAATGCGTCAGCAATCACATTGGCCTTGCCTGGAGTATACTCGATACTCGGATTATACTCTTGAATCATTTCGACCCATCGAGTTTTCCTGAGGTTGAGATTAGGCTGAGTGAAGATGTACTTGAGACTCTTGTGGTCAGTGAAGATGTCCACTTTTCTTCCCAATAAGAGATGTCTCCAAGTCAAAAGAGCATGCACAACTGCCGCCAACTCAAGGTCATGAGTGGGGTAGTTCTTCTGATTGGGCTTCAACTGGCGAGAGGTATAAGCTACAACTTTCTTCTCTTGCATCAACACTGCGCCGAGACCTTGGAGAGAGGCAACGCAAAAGACCTCGTACGGTTTGGATTCATCAGGAGGAGTCAGAACTGGAGCAGTGACCAATTTCTCTTTCAAAGTGTTGAAAGCGATGTCACATTCCGGAGACCAAACGTACTTGACGTGCTTCTGGAGAAGATTTGAGAGAGGCTTTGTGATCTTAGAAAAGTTTTCAACGAATCTTCGACAGTAGCTTGCGAGACCGAGGAAGCTACGGAGTTGCTTCACGTTCTGAGGTGGTTCCCAATTCACAATTGCAGACACCTTCTCAGGATTCACCGCAATGCCCTTGGCAGAGATGATATGACCAAGATAAAGAACCTCATCGAGCCAAAATTCGCACTTGGAGAACTAGGAGTAGAACTTGTGTTCCCTGAGATTATCGAGTACCAAACGCAAGTGGTTGGCATGATCTTCCTTATTCTTCGAAAAGACCAGAATGTCGTCGAGATAGACCAAAATGAAGTCATTGGTGTAGGCGTTTAAGATGAAGTTCATCATGCGAGAGAAAGTTGGAGGAGCGTTGACAAGGCCAAAAGACATGACAGTGTATTCATATGAACCAAAGCTTGTCCTGAAAGCCGTCTTGGGAATATCTTTCTCACGAATTCGAATCTGGTGATAACCCATACGGAGATCAAGCTTGGAGAATACTTGGGCACCTTTGAGTTGTTCGAACAGCTCATTGATGTTGGGCAGTGGGTATTTGTTCTTGATGGTCTTCTTGTTCAATGGATGGTAATCAACACAAAGTCGGTCCGTTCCATCCGTCTTCTTCACAAAAAGAACACCACAACCCCACGGAGAAGAACTAGGTCGGATGAGACCCATTCTCTCTTGAATATCGAGTTGCTTCTTCAGCTCCTTCAATTCTTCAGGTCCGAGCTTGTAAGGACGCTTGCACACTGGTTCCGTGCGAGGCTCAAGATCAATGACGAATTCAACTGGCCGGTGCAGAGGCATTCCTGGAAGCTCTTCTGGAAAGACGTCTTGATATTCGCAAATGACTGGAATTTGCGAGATGGCATCCAGTTCACCCTTCTCATTGAGAGAAAATAGACGGATGGTATCATCACGAGCGGCAAAGACAATTACATCCTCAGACGAATGAGTCAATTGAATCTGCCTGGCTGCACAATCAAGATGCGCCTTGTGCTTAGAAAGCCAATCCATTCCGAGAATAAGATCAATATCCGAGTCACCAAGAACCATTGGAGAAGATAGAAATTTGTAGTCACCCAAAGTGATAGTAACATCCGGAGCAATGGAATTTGCATGCATGCGCCTACCGGGAGAGACAATTGCTAATGGACTAGGCAAAATTTGCAAAGCTAAACCATGCTTAGATGTAAACGGTCTCGAGATGAAACAATGCAATGCACCCATGTCAAAAAGAACTTTAGCTAGAATATCGTTAACAGGAAGGTTACCCATGATGACATCTGACGAGTCCTTTGCCTGAGCTGCATTCATCAAGTTGATCTTGGCGTGCTTGGGGTTATGCTTGACCACAGCTGTACTTGCCGATCTCACGGGAGGAGGAGGAGGGAGGCACCTCTGATTGAAGCACTTTTTGGCATAGTGACACTTCTGTTGGCACTTGTTGCATGTGACCTCTGAAAGCGGACGGTGATACGGAGCACTCGATCTTGGAGCTTGAGACGAAGTCTTGTTCTGAAAGCCAGGGTTGGGTGGGTGGGAAGATCCACTACCACATTTGCTTTTCTGCTGATACGGCTGACGGAACGGAGGAGGAGGAAGCCAATACTTCTGCTGCTTGGCCACTTGAGTAGAGGAAGAAGGAGTAGTGTCTCTGACTCGCTTCTTGGAAGCATCACACCTCAGTTGAGCAGCCTCTTGCTTCAATGCCATGTTGTAGAACTCGTTGTACCTCAAGGGCTCAAAGAGAACAAGAGCTAGCTGAATTTCTTCTCTGAGACCACCCCTGAACTGGTATATCATGCTCTTCTCGTCAGGGACGGCCTGCTTAGCAAAGCGGGCGAGCTTCTGAAACAACTTGTTGTAGTCATAGACAGACAAAGAGCCTTGCTTCAGGTTGCGGAATTCCTCACGCTTGCTTTCAACCACGCTCTGAGGAATATGATGAGCATTGAAGTCTTGACGGAATTCATCCCATGTAATCACACGGCCACCTCTGGAATCCTTGTACTGGTGGAACCATTCTGCAGCTTGGTCTTTGAGTTGGAAGGAAGCGAACTTGACGAAGTCTTCAGGCCTGACGTTACTGCACTTGAAATGCTGGCACAGATCCATGAGCCAATCGTCAGCATCAGTTGCCTCAACACAATTGCTGAAAGTCTTTGGCCCGTTAGCAAGGAACTGGTTGAGTGTAGCAAAGTGATTCTGATTGTTGCCTTGGTAGCCTTGGTTCGCTTGATTGCGCTCTTGAAGAATTTGCATGATCAACTGTGGGCTTGCATTGGTTGCGGCCATCACAGCTTGCCATGCCTCCGGAGGAGGTGGAGGTGGTGGCAGATCCTGATTCTGATTCTGATTGGTGATATTAGCGGGAGCCATCCTAAAGAGGGTGACAACCGTTAGCACATTGACAGATAAAATGAAGCTGAATCAAACGAGTTGAAATTGCAACATAAAGTCTTCACATCCGAACATAAGAACGAATGCATTCCACTTGAAATGGTCACATATCCATAAATTGAGAAGCCACTTAGAATTTAGGTGGAGGAATAAATCAACAAGGTACGGATCAAGAACGAATACTCGGTAAGAAATCCCAATCTCAAACCAAATATCCGTGGAAGAAGAACTAGAGCTACAAGAATTCCCACCTATGAAACTCCCAAACCTTTCCGGTTATGCAATCAGGTGTTGGGGATACAGGGGAAGCATAATATCTCACCCAAATCTAGCAAATCCTACATCCGTCTATATCCATCCTTCAACACATAACCAAGAAAAACTTCGGAAACCATCTACCTCAACCTTCGAAAAGCATCCGTTATACAAGTTATGGTGATACTCCCGAACTCCCGCCCCAGTACTGGGTGGCGTCGAGGTTATCTCACCAACGAACTGCATAAAAGAGATTTTCGATGTCGGCGTACTAAACTCAGGTATTCCAGAACTGCAACGATAAAATTGTGATGACAACACCTCGGAGCTCAACTCCCCGGGACACTGCCACAACCCCTAAAGACAGGAGGCACCAAGAACAATGTTCTCGTCACAAAATCATCGGAACGATTACAAGATACCCGCGTGATCCTAAAAAAAATTAGTGAAATTTGAGAAGAGAAGAGTCAAAACTCTATGTCGGGATGCCTTACCAGAGCGATGAGGAGACTGGGGAGTAAAAAAGAATTCCTAAACTCTCCGATATATAATTCCTAAATGACTCAAAACATTTTTCTAGACTCAGCAACGGCTGCTAAAAACGATCAAGCAATGGGGGCTCCTAAGGTCGGGGAAGGCTCTGATTACCAACTTGTAATGCCCTCGATGCGGCTATAACTCCCACGTGTCGAGGCACGACTTAGAGGCATAACCGCAGTGAAAGCAATGTCGCAAGTCAGGCAATCTTCACAACATCCCATGTAATATAGATAATAAAAGGGGAGATACATAGTTGGCTTACACTCGCCACGTCAATCAAAGTACATAAATAGCATTACATCAATCAAACACTCATGGCCCGACTACGGCGCCAAAATAAAAGATAAACCCAACATGCGACACGGTCCCGATCGCCCCAACTGGGCACCACTACTGATCATGAGGGAAAGACACATAGTAACGGCGTGAGTCCTCGTCGAACTCCCACTTGAGCTCAAGCGCGTCATCTGGAACGGAGTCATCAGGCCCTGCATCTAGTTTGGAAGTAATCTGTGAGCCACAGGGACTCAGCAATCTCGCACCCTCGCGATCAAGACTATTTAAGCTTATAGGTAGGGCAAGGTGAAATATGTGGAGCTGTAGCAAGCGACTAGCATATATGGTGGCTAACCTGTTCGCAAAAGAGAGCGAGAAGAGAAAGCAAAGCGCGAACGGATAACTAGAGGACAACCTGCGGCAAGCATTACTCCAACACCGTGTTCACTTCCCGGACTCCGCCGAGAAGAGACCATCACGGTAACTCACACTGTTGATTCATTTTAATTAAGTTAAGGTTCAAGTTATCTACAACCGGACATTAACAAATTCCCATCTGCCCATAACCGCGAGCATGGCTTTCGAAAGTTCAAATCCCTGCAGGGGAGTCCCAACTTAGCCCATGACAAGCTCTCACGGTCAACGAAGGAATAGACCTCCTCCCGAGACATTCCGATCAGACTCGGTATCTCGGTTCTACAAGACACTTCGACAAGTTACAACAAATCCAGCAACACCGCCCGAATGTGCCGACAAATCCCAATAGGGGCTGCACATATCTCGTTCTCAGGGCACACTCAGATTGTCTTAGGTACGGGTAGGCCAGCCCAGAGTTGCCCCTGGTGGCCACCGGTAGCTGACAGGTGGACCAACACTCAGAGGAGCACTGGCCCGGGGGGGTTTAAAATAAGATGACCCTCGGGCTCCGGAAACCCAAGGGAAAAAGAGGCTAGGTGGCAAATGGTAAAACCAAGGTTGGGCATTGCTGGAAAAGCTTTAATCAAGGCGAACTATCAAGGGGTTCCCATTATAACCCAACCGCGTAAGGAACGCAAAATCCGGGAACATAACACTGATATGACGGAAACTAGGGCAGCAAGAGTGGAACAAAACACTAGGCGAGAGGCCGAGCCTTCCACCCTTTACCAAGTATATAGATACATTAAGATAACAAGGCAATATAATGATATCCCAACAGTAAAATAATGTTCCAACAAGGAACGGTCTCCAATCTTCACCTGCAACTAGCAACGCTATAAGAGGGGCTGAGCAAAGCGGTAACATAGCCAATCAACGGTTTTCTAGGACATGGTGGGTTAGAGGTTTGACATGGAAACTTGGAAGGCATGATAAGCAAGTGGTAGGCATCGTAGCATAGGCATAGCAAAAGAGCGAGCATCTAGCAAAGCAAAGATAGTAGTGATTTCGAGGGTATGATCATCTTGCCTGCAAAGTTGTCAGAGTTGACTGGATCCTCGAAAGCAAACTCAACGGGCTCCTCGTTAGCGAACTCATCTCCCGGCTCTACCCAAACAAGACAAACAAGCAACAAGGACACAATCAACCATGTGCAAAGCTCAAACAATATGATGCAAACATGGTATGCTATGCGGGATGCGATATGCGATGCATATGCAAGATTTTACAAGGAATGAATGAACCTGGCCCCAACTTGGAAATCCAAGTGTGCCACTGGAAATGTGAAATGAAATCGCTTGAAAACGATATAAAGATCACCGGAATCGGAGTCACGGTTTGGGAATGGCAAGCAATTCAAATATGACCACGTTCTGCGATTTACAGCAAGTAGCCAACTAGATGCAACAAGATGAACATGCTACAGCACCCAAACATGGCATCAAAATACATGGCAGGGATCCATTCATGATGCTTAACAAAATAGGAACACTGAGCTACAGCCAATTCATCCATTAACATGTTCAAACAAGCATGGCAAAAATGCATTTGGCAAACAGATTTCAGACTTAGTGCAATTAACACTTGTGTGGAATTTCAGATCAGGTAGCACACTTTGGAGCATGAAAACTATATGCTACAGGACCTGATCATGGCAAAGTAAAGCATGGCATGGAGCTACTCAAAGAGCTTAACAAAAGTCCCTTAGTGACCTTGAGCCAAAAGAGATCAGAAAATACATTTGCAAGCATGTGAACATGGCAAAAACATAAGCAGTTCTCAGACTTAGTGAAAACTGGAACATGCAAAATCAGATATCAAGTAGGCATGTTTACGAGCTTGATGCACTCACTACAGAGAAAGTCATGACAATCTAAGCATACACCCATCAAGAATACGCATTATACAAGCTAGACAATGCAAGAACAATAGCATAGCATGCACGGATCAACTACAACATCCTCGGCAAAATCGCTAACACGTAGACAATCTGCCCAGATTCACGAAATGACAAAAGTAGAGCTTGATTGACTCAAGCTAGGGTGCTCCATAATTGCAAATAAAGATATGGATGGATAGAGCACTACAAGATTAACAAATCATCCTTACTAATCATCCTCAAAAGAGGCACGGATCACTAGGAAACAACATGAACATAAGGCATATTGAAATAAACAGATCAAGGACTTAGTGGAAATGCTAAGTCCCTGAAATCAGCATTAACGAATGCACCACTTTGCAATCTTGTGCTAGTCACCACACACACCACAAAAATACATGGGTTGCACCTCTGGATAGATGGCAAAAACATATAACA
This sequence comes from Triticum monococcum, assembly GCA_034509565.1. NCBI lineage: Eukaryota > Viridiplantae > Streptophyta > Magnoliopsida > Poales > Poaceae > Triticum > Triticum monococcum. The sequence goes on from CM067844.1 coordinate 32,226,231, forward strand.
AAACTCATTTAGAGCCCAGGGGCATATCATGCACACAATAATCATGGCAAAAATGACAAATATCTAATTGGAGCAGCAGATCTGACAATTATCTCAAATATCATTCTTCTAATAGCATTTCGGGTATCAAGATGAACTCAAATGAAAATGATGCAATGAGATGAAATGATGTACTCTCTGAGACGAACATTTTGATATGCTATATGCCCAAAACGGAGTTACGGATGAGGAGTTACGATCCGATGAACATAGCCAAAAAATTAGGGTTTCGGGAAAAAAGTCAACCGATCCAAATTCCAGATCTAGATCCGGTGGCACGTGGACCGAGGTTGGCCGGATTTCACTGTAGCTCACCGGAGGAGGAAGTTCGCCGGAGTGGACGAGCTCGCCGGAGATGTCGGGGCGGCCGGATCCGGGCAGTGAGGAGGCGACCCGCCGGAGCGGGCTCGGTGACCGGGGCGGCGGGCGACGTCCGGAGCAAGGGGCCGGTGGCGTGAGCTTGCGGCGGCGCGGCGGCGACCCGCGGCACCGGCCGGCGAGTGCGGCGGCGAGGCGGCGCCGGGAGGGAGGAGGAAAACCCCGGGCGGCGGCGGGAGCAACCCGGGCCGGGAGGGCCGCGCGCGGGCTCTCCGGGCCGGTGCGGTTGGTGGAGGCGGCGGCGACACGTGGCGGCCCGTGGGTGGTCGCGGGTGGCGGCGGACGTGTCCGGCCGCGCGGAGAGGGTGGATCTAGGGTTTCGGGCGAGGGGATCCACGAATTTTGAGGAGGGGTTCTATATATAGGCATAGGAGGAGCTAGGAGAGTCCAAATGAGGTGCGGTTTTTGGCCACGCGATCGTGATCGAACGCTCTAGATGATGGAGAGGGTTTTGGTGGGTTTTTGGGCCAAATTGGAGGGGTGTTGGGCTGCAACACACACGAGGCCTTTTCGGTCCCTCGGTTAACCGTTTGAGCATCAAACGAAGTCCAAATGGTAAGAAACTTGACAGGCGGCCTATCGGTAGTAAACCAAGGCTGCTTGGCAAGTCTCGATCTAATCCGGAAATGTTTAATCCCCACACACGAAAGAAAGGTAGAAATGACCACCGGAGGAGAACGGAGCGCCGGAATGCAAAACGGACAACGGGGAAAATGCTCGAATGCATGAGATGAACACGTATGCAAATGCAATGCACATGATGACATGATATGAGATGCATGACAACGATAACAACACACGGAGACAAAAACCCGAACCCGAGAAAATAAAATAACTTAACGCCGGAAACGGCAAGAGTTGGATTACATATTGGGAAAATCATATCCGGGGTGTTACATGTAAGGTGCGGAGTATTGATGCTTGATCCCCTCATCATAAGAAACTCATCCAAGGTGTAGTTCTTGAACTCGGTGCCGTTGTCACTTCTTATTGTCAAGATCTTTGCATTGTGGAAACGTTGTGCTTCATTTGCAAAGGCAATGACGGTTTGTTGGGTCTCGCTCTTCCTCTTGAAGAAATACACCCAAGTGTATCTTGAGTAGTCATCCACAATCACCAAGCAATACTTCCTACCCCCAAGACTATCGAAGGATGGAGGCCCAAAGAGATCCATGTGAAGGAGCTCCAAAGGCCTCTTTGAGTATATGATAGTCGTGGGAGGGTGAGCCTTCTCATGTAGCTTTCCTTCGATACAAGCACTGCAAGCACGATCTTTAGCAAAACTAACATTTGTTAGTCCACGGACATGGTCCCCCTTGAGAAGACTTTGCAAGGATCTCATATTGACATGGGCTAGACGGCGATGCCAAAGCCATCCCACATCAACTTTAGCCATTAGGCATGTCGCGGTCTTAGTGGGTCGCTCCGAAAAGTTAATCACATATTGACCGTTCTCGACATGCCCAACAAAGGCTACTTTAAGAGTCTTGCTCCACAAGAGGGCCACGGTATCAATATCAAAGAAGGTGGCAAAGCCCATGATTGCAAGTTGACGAACGGAAAGTAAATTGTATGCAAGGGACTCTACAAGCATGACCTTCTCGATCGTGAGATCATGAGAAATGGCAACCTTGCCGAGTCCCAATACCTTAGAGGACGAGGCATCACCCCATTCGACATTGGTGGGCATAGAGGAAATCTTGTGCACGTCCACCACCAAGTCCTTGCTTCCGGTCATATGATTTGTAGCTCCACTATCGAGCAACCATGATCCCCCACCGGAAGCAAACACCTACAAGAGATTAATGCTTGGTTTTAGGTACCCATTTTGTAATGGGTCCTTTGATGTTAGTAACAAGGGTCTTAGGAACCCAAATAGACCATTCAATGTATTCATAGGGAGAACCAACAAATTTGGCATAAACATGCCCATCACTAGCACGGCATAACACATAAGAAGGATTAAAGTCGCCGGCTTTGTTTGGAGGGGTGGCATTGCCCTTGTCAGCACCGCCACCCTTCACATCATTCTTCTTCTCCTTGGATGCATCCTCTCCCTCCTTCACAAAAGTTTGCTTGAGAGGGGGAGGTCGTTTGGCCTTGTCGTTCTTCTTCTTGTTCTTGGGCTTGGGTGCGTACCCAATCCCTTACTTGGCCACGACTTCCTTTTGACTACTCAAAAGGTCATTGAGGTTCTTCTCACCTTGTATACATGACACAAGGCCTTTCTCAAGCTGCTCCTTCAACTTAGCATTTTCCTCAACAAGATGTATATGCTCACAACACGGGTTAGTAGCATTTGCATTATCAATTAAAACCATATGAGGAAATGTGGCTTTCTCCTTAGTTAGCTTCACTTGGAGTTGATCATGAGACTCCTTGAGACTAGCGTGAATACCCTTCAAGGCCTTGTGGGCCTTGTCAAGTATATCAAACTCTTCTTTGAGTCTAGCAAGATCAACCCCAAGTTCGGCCTTCTTGGAATTTAGCACACGAGAAACAACAAGAACATGATCAAGATCTTTCTTTAATTTAGCATGATCTTCGTTGTGTGACTCCTCAAGAGCCAAACAAAGACCACGCTCTTTCTCAAAAGCATTGGAAAGATCTGAAATCTCATCGGCATAGTCACGGCTATGCCCTTCCATCTTAGAGATGGTATCTTCATGAGCATCGATCATGTCATTGGCTTCACCAAGTTGTTCCAAGAGAGCAACAAAGTGCTTCTTGGACTTGCCCTTGAGTTTACCCATAAAGGTCTCAAACTCATTCTCCTCCACATTAGTTCCCTCAAGTTCATTAATCCTATCCGTCGGAGAAGGATGGTTAATGATGGTAGTTTTGATGTTGGGGGTTATCTTGTTGGTGGCTTTAGCCATGAGGCACTTGGCGGTGATGCTCTCATTGGGTGAGTCGAAGAGAGACACCCGTGGAGTCGTCGCAATGGCAACGGAGGCCATGGCAACTGACTCATCACCTTCATCATCGTCATCATCCTCATTGTACTCTTCTTGTACCACCAATGCCTTGGGAGGAGTCTTCTTGGTGAAGTTGCTCTTGTTGGGGAACGACTTGGCCTTGTCCTTTCGGATGAGCTTGCCACCATTGTATTCCCTCTTCTCATACGGGCATTCCGCAACAAAATGACTCACGTTGCCACAATTGTAGCAAGTCCTTACATGTTGCTTGCTCTTCGTGCCACTTGAGTTATTTTTGCTAAAGTTTGGCCTCGAGTTTTTCTTGCTCCAAAATTTCCTTGAAGCGAGTGCCATGTGTTCATGATATGCATACTTTGTATCCTCAGGGTTGCTCTCCTCTTCTTCCTCTTCTTCTTCTTCAATGGACAGCTTGGCCTTCAATGCAAGGTTGGGCTTCTTTGCCCTTTGAGAACGAAGCACCGCATGGTCGGCGGTCTTGTCCAAAATGTTCATGGCCACAAACTCATCCAACACTTCGCTTGAGGTCAAAGTGTGGAAGTCCGGTCTTTGATGAATGACAGAGGACATGGCCTTGTGATAGGGCATCATTGCCTTGAGGAATTTGCGCTTGATCCAATTGTCATCCGTGTCCTTGCTCCCGTGATCTCGTAGTGAGACCGCGAGTTTGGTTACTCTCCGATAAAGCTCACGAGGTTCTTCATCTTCTTTCATTGCAAACTCATCGGCCTCATCTTGTACCACTTCATGGTTGGAGCGTTGAATGCTTGCGCTTCCCCGGTAGAGAGAGACAACACAATGCCATGCATCTTTGGCCAAGGCGAAGGGACGAAGATGAGGTAGGTCTTCGGGTGGAATTGCATCTTAAATGATGAAGAGAGCATTCTCATTGAATTGATTATCCGCGGCTTCTCGAGGAGTGAAGTTGCTTGGATCATGCGGATAGAAACCTTCTTCAATGATTCTCCAAAGGTTAGTGTTCACATGATTTAAATGACGTTTAAAGCGGTAAGCCCAAGAATCAAAGTCCTCATTTTTCACAATCTTAGGGGGAGGATCAGCATGATTCAAATGAGTGGAGGGAATCGGTCCACCATAAACAAGTGGTGGTTCCACATGAGCAAAGATGCGGGTGCCATTTTTACCACTAGAAGAAGGAGCCTTTTCACTACTAGCTTCCCCCTTATCGGAGATAGCATCTGTCACCTTGTCGGTGGGATCACCCACTTTTAACGGTGCGGTGGACAGTTTAAGCCCCTCAAGGAATTTAGTAAACATGCTTTCAACCTCGGTCGTCATGGAGGTTTTCAATGTCTCCAAGGCCACATTGAACTCCTCACGAGAGACTGAGGTTCCCCCATCGCCCGTAGACAAGGTCGGATTCGCACCGGAGTGTTCCTCCACACCGTCTACGGTATCAACCATACTCTTCGGACGGTAAAGTCCTTAATAAAGAGACGAGGCTCTGATACCAATTGGAAGGATCGATATGGTTGACTAGAGGGGGTGAATAGGCAACTAACAATTTTTAGCTTTTCTTTAACAATTTAAACTTTGCATCAAAGTAGGTTGTCTAGATATGCAACTAGGTGAACAACCTATATGATGCAACAAGGATAGGAACACAAGCAAGCAAGTGATATGATACAAATAAGCTTGCACAAGTAAAGGCACGAGATAACCAAGAGTGGAGACGGTGGAGACGAGGATGTGTTGCCGAAGTTCCTTCCCTTTGAGAGGAAGTACGTCTCCGTTGGAGCGGTGTGGAGGCACAATGCTCTCCAAGAAGCCACTAGGGCCACCGTATTCTCCTCACGCCCTCACACAATGCGAGATGCCGTGATTCCACTATTGGTGCCCTTGAAGGCGGCGGCCGAACCTTTACAAACAAGGTTGGGGCTCTCTCCACAACTTAATTGGAGACTCCCAACGAAACCACGAAGCTTTACCACAATGGAATATGGCTCCGAGGTGATCTCAACCGTCTAGGGTGCTCAAACACCCAAGAGTAACAAAATCCACACAAGAAAGTATGGGGGAAGCAAATATCCTTTGGTGGAAGTGTAGATCTAGGTCTCCTCCTTCAATCCCTAGCAAATCAACAAGTTTGAGTGGCTAGAGAGAGAGATCGGGCAAGAGAGCTTGAAGTGCATTAATGGTGGAGTGAGAGAGGTCAAAGGTGAGAGTGGTAGGTGGGAGAAACACTCTTATATAGCAACCCTAAAAATCCAGCCGTTGCTGCGTTTTCAGCCCTGCAGCGGTACAACCGGTCCTTGTCCCGGTACAACCGGGACTCACAGTGTAGCTGCAGAACCCTACCAGGCGATACAACCGGGCCACTGGGCGGTAGTACCGGTTAAGAAAAATGACCAGACCAACCGCCCAGCCACCGCACAACTACCGCCTCAGAACAGAGATGAGATTGGTACTTGAGCGGTGCAAGACCGGAACAACCGCATGACCTTGAGCTCTTGGTCGGCGATGTTCTGAGCGGAAGAACCGCTCAGACCACCGGTGGTACCGGTCAACGAGGATCGACCGGATCAACCGGGCCACCACCGCCCGAGAACCACATCAAAACAGAACCTTGAGCGGTACTTGAGCGGTGCATGGCCGGAACCACCGCCCTAGCCTTTGTTGAGCAAGGTGGCGGTACCACCGCCCGGAGGCAGCGGTACAACCGCTCGGTAAAAGCTGGAGAGCGACAAGGTCCAGCGGTACAACCGCTCCAGGGAGCGGTACAACCGCTGGGAAGAGCAGAAAACAGAGGGAAAGATAGGGGGAACACTCTCTCTCACAACTGAGGAAGACAAATGAGGGGTGAGGAAAGTGTACGTGAAAAGATTCCCCTAGAGCTTCCTAATGAGGATTCCCTCTTGATAGTACGGGTACTCTACGACCAAAGAAAATAAAAGTGTAGAGGACACGTCTTTGATCTTTTCCTACGAGAGGCAATATCAATCCGATGTAAGCCTAAGCATCGAGAACCTAAAACATATAGCACACGATTAGACCAACAAAGGGTTGCCATCATCATCCAAAACATAAAGTAGGGAAATGCCCTTTCACACTTAGTCTCAGGCTCAGGTCCATACTTGGGCTTCTTCACTTGAGCAGCAACTTGCTTGCCGTTCCTCTTGAAGTTCCCTTTCTTTCCCTTTGCCCCTTTCTTGAAACTAGTGGTCTTGTTAATCATCAACACTTGATGCTCTCTCTTTATTTCTACCTTCATCGATTTCATCATCATGAAAAGCTCGGGAATCGTTTTTGTCATCCCTTGCATACTATAGTTCATCACGAAGTTCTACTAACTTGGTGATGGTGACTAGAGAATTCTGTCAATCACTATTTTATCTGGAAAATTAATTCCCACTTGATTCAAGCGATTGTAGTACCCAGACAATCTGAACACATGCTCACTGCTTGAGTTATTCTCCTCCATCTTTTAGTTATAGAACTTGTTGGAGACTTCATATCTCTCAACTCGGGTATTTGCTTGAAATATTAACTTCAACTCCTGGAACATCTCATATGATTCATGACGTTCAAAACGTCTTTGAAGTCCTGATTCTAAGTTATTAAGCATGGTGCACTAAACTATCAAGTAGTCATCATATTAAGCTAGCCAAACGTTCATGACGTCTGCATCTGCTCCTGCAATAGGTCTATCACCTAGCGGTGCATCAACGACATAATTCTTCTGTGCAGCAATGAGGATAATCCTCAGATCACGGATCCAATCCGCATCATTGCTGCTAACATTTTTCAACTTAGTTTTCTCTAGGAACATATCAAAAATAAAACAAAGGAGCTAAATGCGAGCTATTGATCTACAACATAGATATGCTAATACTACCAGGACTAAGTTCATGATAAATTAAAGTTCAATTAATCATATTACTTAAGAACTCCCACTTAGATAGACATCCCTCTAATCCTCTAAGTGATCACGTGATCCAAATCAACTAAACCATGTTCGATCATCACGTGAGATGGAGTAGTTTCAATGGTGAACATCACTATGTTGATCATATCTACTATAAGATTCACGCTCGACCTTTCGGTCTCAGTGTTCCAAGGCCATATCTGCATATGCTAGGCTCGTCAAGTTTAACCTAAGTATTCCGCGTGTGCAACTGTTTTGCACCCGTTGTATTTGAACGTAGAGCCTATCACACCCGATCATCACGCGGTGTCTCAGCACGAAGAACTTTTGCAACGGTGCATACTCAGGGAGAACACTTATACCTTCATAATTTAGTGAGAGATCATCTTATAATGCTACCGTCAATCAAAGCAAGATAAGATTCATAAAAGATAAACACCACATGCAATCAATATAAGTGATATGATATGGCCATCATCATCTTGTGCTTGTGATCTTCATCTCCGAAGCACCATCATGATCACCATTGTCACCGGCGTGACACTTTGATCTCCATCGTAGCATCGTTGTCGTCTCGCCAACTTATGCTTCTATGACTATCGCTACCGCTTAGTGATAAAGTAAAGCATTACAATGCGATTGCATTGCATACAATAAAGCGACAACCATATGGCTCCTGCCAGTTGCCGATAACTCGGTTACAAAACATGATCATCTCATACAATAAAATATAGCATCATGCCTTGACCATATCACATCACAACATGCCCTGCAAAAACAAGTTAGACGTCCTCTACTTTGTTGTTGCAAGTTTTACGTGGCTGCTATGGGCTGAGCAAGAACCGTTCTTACCTACGCATCAAAACCACAATGATAGTTTGTCAAGTTAGTGATGTTTTAACCTTCTCAAGGACCGGGCGTAGCCACACTTGGTTCAACTAAAGTTGGAGAAACTGACACCCGCCAGCCACTTGTGTGCAAAGCACGTCGGTAGAACTAGTATCGCGTAAGTGTACACGTAATGTCGGTAAGCAGTATGACTTATATCACCCACAACTCACTTGTGTTCTACTCGTGCATATAACATCTACGCATAAAACCAGGCGCGGATGCCATTGTTGGGGAACGTGGTAATTTCAAAAAAAAATCCTACGCACACGCAAGATCATGGTGATGCATAGCAATGAGAGGGAAGAGTGTGTCCACGTACCCTCGTAGACTGAAAGCGGAAGCGTTAGCACAACGCGGTTGATGTAGTCGTACGTCTTCACGATCCGACCGATCAAGTACCGAACGTACGGCACCTACGAATTCAGCACACGTTCAGCTCGATGACGTCCCTCGAACTCCGATATAGCTGAGCTTTGAGGGAGAGTTCCGTCAGCACGACGGTGTGGTGACGATGATGATGTTCTACCGACGCAGGGCTTCGCTTAAGCACCGCTACGATATTATCGAAGTGGACTGTGGTGGAGTGTGCACCGCACACGGCTAAGAGATCCAAGAGATCAATTGTTGTGTCTATGGGATGCCCCCTGGCCACGTATATCAAGGAAGGAGGGAGAGGCCGGCCCTAGAGGGGGTGCGCCAAGTGTGGGGAGTCCTACTAGGACTCCCAAGTCCTAGTAGGATTCCCCTTTCCTTTCCGGAGTAGGAGAGAAGGAAAGAGGGGGAGAGGGAGAAGGAAAAAGGGGTTGCACCCCTTGTCCAATTTGGATCAGAGGGGGGCGCGCGCCTCCTTCCTTTTGGCCTCTCTCCTCTATTCTCGTATGGCCCAATAAGGCCCAATACTTCTCTCGGTGAATTCCCGTAACTCCCCGGTACTCCAGAAATACCCGAATCACTCGGAACCTTTTTGATGTCCGAATATAGTCGTCCAATATATCGATCTTTACGTTTCGACCATTTTGAGACTCCTCGTCATGTCCCCGATCTCATCCGGGACTCCGAACTACCTTCGGTACATCAAAACACATAAACTCATAATATAACCGCCATCGAACTTTAAGCGTGCGGACCCTACGGGTTCGAGAACTATGTAGACATGACCGAGACATGTCTCCGGTCAATAACCAATAGCGGAACCTGTATGATCATATTGGCTCCTACATATTCTACGAAGATCTTTATCGGTCAAACCGCATAACAACATACGTTTGTTCCCTTTGTCATCGGTATGTTACTTCTCCGAGATTCGATCGTCGGTATCTCAATACCTAGTTCAATCTCATTACCGGCAAGTCTCTTTACTCGTTCCGAAATACATCATCCCGCAACTAACTCATTAGTTGCAATGCTTGCCAGGCTTAAGTGATGTGTATTACCGAGTGGGCCCAGAGATACCTCTTCGACAATCGGAGTGACAAATCCTAATCTCGAAATATGCCAACCCAACAAGTACCTTCGGAGACACCTGTAGAGCACCTTTATAATCACCCAATTACGTTGTGACGTTTGGTAGCACACAAAGTGTTCCTCCGGTAAATGGGAGTTGCATAATCTCATAGTCATAGGAACATGTATAAGTCATGAAGAAAGCAATAGCAACAAACTAAACGATCAAGTGCTAAGCTAACGGAATGGGTCAAGTCAATCACATCATTCACCAAATGATGTGATCCCGTTAATCAAATGACAACTCTTTGTCTATGGCTAGGAAACATAACCATCTTTGATCAACGAGCTAGTCAAGTAGAGGCATACTAGTGACACTCTGTTTGCCTATGTATTCACACATGTATCATGTTTCCTGTTAATACAATTCTAGCATGAATAATAAACATTTATCATGATATAAGGAAATAAATAATAACTTTATTATTGCCTCTAGGGCATATTTCCTTCAGTCTCCCACTTGCACTAGAGTCAATAATCTAGTTCACATCTTTATGTGATTAGTTCACATCTCCATGTGACTAATACCCAAAGGGTTTACTAGACGAAGCATTGGTCCCGGTTCGTGACAACAAGTGCTAGTTATATAGATGAAGCATTGGCCCCGGTTCGTGACAACAACCGGGACTAGTGCCACCTTTAGTCCCGGTTGGTGGCACCAACCGACACTAAAGGGGTGCATTGGTATCGGTTGGTGGCACCAACCAGGACCAACTCCCCCCTTTAGTCCCGGTTGGTGCCACCAACCGGGACCAAAGGCCTTGCATAGCAGCGTGGTGGTGGGAGTTTAGTCCCACCTCGCTAGTTAAGAGGGGCGCGTAGTGGTTTATAAGCCCCACTGTCGCACCCCTCTCGATCTCCTCTCCATTGCAGGCTTACAGGCCTAATTGTCACTACTATGCCTGATGGGCCTACTGGGCCTTCTGCGGGCCTGAATCATGGCCCATGGATAGGTTTCTAGTCGTATTCAGGCCGTGGTGGCCGAGTAGGTGGCATATTTTTTATTTTTTCCCATTTTTTGTTTTCTTTTTTGCTTTATTTATTTTGTTTTGTTTCTACTTACAACAAAATACTTATTTACATTATTTTATTTTGTTTCTAAATACTTATTTATTTTACTTTATGATAATTCTTTTTGCTATTAATGTTTCTAACAAAAAAAGTTCTTTATGAAACTTATTTTTGCTTTTAATGATTTTGAACAGAAAATACTTTGATAATTTTAGTTGCATCAATTTTATATAATTTTAGTTTCAATAATACTAGAGGTCGCTTATAATGTTTTGAACAGAAAATATTTTGATAATTTTAGTTTCATAAATTTTATTTATGTTATTAAAGTTTATTTTATTTTGTTTCTTCTTATATATTTTATTAAATTTTATATTATTTTGTTTCTAATTACTTATTTATTTTATTTTATGATAATTCTTTTTGCTATTAAAGTTTGTAACAAAAAAGTTGTTTATGAAAATTCTTTTTGCTTTTAATGATTTTAAATAGAAAATACTTTGATAATTTTAGTTGCATCAATTTTATATAATTTTAGTTTCAATAATACTAGAGGTTTATCTTCAGTGTTCAAAATGCACCATTCAAAGCCATATCATCAATTTTCAACCCTTTCTGACTTCATTTGTTATTTTTCATGCATTTACTGATTTTTTTGAGCTATAAAACCCTGAAATTGAAAAGCATTTCAAATGAACTCTGAAAAGGTTGAAAGTTGGCATGGTATAATCATTTCACCCACATAGAATGTACTAAAAAGTTGAGAGGGTTACGGCAAAAACTGGATGCACTTCGTGTACAAAACGGCAGAAACTCGTCTATTACAACATGCATTTCAAATGAACTAGGAGAGAAAGTCTTCACTTTTTCTTCGATTGTGTCCTTTGCTTATTGCGCCGTAACCATGGATAATCTTCATCATTTATCAGGATGCTTGGGTTAGCCTTGACTTTGAAGGGGGGAATTTCATGAAACTTTTCATAATCTTCGGACATGTCTGTCTTGCCCTCCACTCCCACGATGTCCCTTTTTCCTGAAAGAACTATGTGGCGCTTTGGCTCATCGTATGATGTATTCGCTTCCTTATCTTTTTTTTCCCCGGTTTGGTAGACATGTCTTTCACATAGATAACCTGTGCCACACCATTGGCTAGGACGAATGGTTCGTCAGTGTACCCAAGATTGTTCAGATCCACTGTTGTCATTCCGTACGGTGGGTCTACCTGTACCCTGCCTCCTGACAGATTGACCCATTTGCACTTAAACAAAGGGACCTTAAAATCATGTCCGTAGTTAAGTTCCCATATGTCCACTATGTAACCATAATATGTGTCCTTTCCCCTCTCGGTTGCTGCATCAAAGCGGACACTGCTGTTTTGGTTGGTGCTCTTTTGATCTTGGGTGATTGTGTAAAATGTATTCTCATTTATCTCGTATCCTTTGTAAGTCAATACAGTAGAAGATGGTCCCCTGGACAAACAGCTCATCACAAACAGTGTTGTCACCTCTGAGACGTGTTTCCAACCAACTGCTGAAAGTCCTGATGTGTTCACATGTAATCTAGTCGTCACACTGCTCCGGGTGTTTGGAGCGTAGACTGTACTTGTGTTCATCGACATACGGGGTCACCAAGGTAGAGTTCTGTAGGACTGTGTAGTGTGCTTGAGACCAAGAATGCCCGTCCCTGCATATTATTGAGTCCCCTCCATGCATGCCTTTTCCAGTCATTCTCCCCTCATACCGCGATTTATGGAGACCTATCTTCTTAAGGCCAGGAATGAAGTCAATCCCCTCATACCGCGATTTAGGGAGACCTATCTTCTTAAGACCAAGAATGAAGTCAACACAAAACCCAATGACATCCTCTATTTGATGGCCCATGGAGATGCTTCCTGAAAGTGCGTTATATCGACTAAAGGGGGGGTGAATAGGCGATTTTTATGAAAGTCTTCAAAACGTGGAAGTTGTGAAGACAAACAGTAGAGATATGCCTATCACTAAGCAGCGGAAGTTAGATTACACTAGGCAAGTCATGGTCAAGTATTCAATAGAGTGAAAGCACAATGACAAGTTGCGGCAGTGTAATAAGGATCAGGTAGGAATAAGTTATGAAGCCAAACAAATCATACAGTTACGTTGTGAAGACAAAAGATAGAGCAAGCATGCAATGGCTTCACAATGAGTAACAGTAAGTAAAAAGAAGTGAAGATGAAACCAGTGACTCGTTGAAGACAAAGATTTGTTGGACCAGTTCCAGTTGCTGTGACAACTGTACGTCTGGTTAGGGCAGCTAGGTATTTAAAACAAAGGACACACAGTCCCGGACACCCAGTCCTGAACACGCAGCTCAGGACACCCAGTCCTCACCGTATTCCCCTTGAGCTAAGGTCACACAGACCTCGCCCAATCACTCTGGTAAGTCTTCAAGGTAGACTCCCAAACCTTCACAGACTTCGTTCACCGGCAATCCACAATGTCTCTTGGATGCTCAGAACGCGACGCCTAACCGGCTGGAGGATGCACAGTCCTCAAGTGTAATAAGTCTTCAGATCACTCAGATAGGAAGACTTAAGCGATGCCCAATTCTCTCTGGCTCTGGGTGGTTAGGGCTTTTCTTCTCGCTAGGAATTTTCTCTCAAAGGCTTCGAGGTGGGTTGCTCTCAAACGACAAAAGCCGTGCACTGAAATCTGAGCAGCCAACCATTTATGGTTGTAGGGGGTGGACTATTTATAGCCACTGTGCAACCCGACCTGATTTGTCCGAAATGACCCTAGGTCACTAAGGAACTGACACGTGTTCCAACGGTCAGATTTCGGACTCACACGGCAACTTTACTTGGGCTACAAGTAAAGCTGACTTATCCGACTCTGGACAAGATTTGCTCTCATAGTCTTCACTCGAAGATATAGGTTTTGAATTAGGCATCACTTCAGTCGTTCTGACTGGTTCTCTTGGACCCCACTTAACAGTACGGTGGTTCCTATGACTCAACACAAATGAAAGAGAATCACGAAAGATCTAAGTCTTCGAGTTCCATAGGCTTCACGTGGTGTCTTCTCCTGTCATAGTCTTCAATGTGAATATCTTCATATACCACCATTGACTTCAATGTTTTCGTACATTTTTAGGGGTCATCTCTGGTAGTAAAACCGAATCAATGAGGGACTTCTACCTGTGTTATCCTGCAATTCTCATAAACACATTAGTCCCTCAACTAGGTTTGTCGTCAATACTCCAAAACCAACTAGGGGTGGCACTAGATGCACTTACAATCTCCCCCTTTTTGGTGATTGATGACAAACTAGTTGAAGTTTTCAACGGGGAACATAATTTGTGAAATTGTAAAGGAATTGTCTTCATAAGCTGCAAGAGCTCCCCCTGAAGATGTGCATATAAGTAATTTTGCTTTTGGAACGCAAATGCACATGGCAGGTTGTACTCGTGGAGATTCACTTCAACTTATGATGACAATCCACTATGCATGTAAAAGTATATGAAGATAATGACATGCATAATGAAAAATGGACGTCTGCAGAATGATTTAAGTGCGGGATTTATCGTCGTACATGCGGAATTTATCTTCGCAAGAACACAGTGGCAAACAAGTAGCAGACGACAATCAAGTTTAAGTGTTACAACTCAAAGAACCAAATGTAGCAAAACGAGAGTTGTAAGCACGAAGCAAAATGTAGCAAAATATAAGGCACCCGCCCATATTGACCCACTTGAAGACTATCAACATCATATGCTTCTCCCCCTTTTGTCAGTGAGGACCAAAAAGGTTTGAAGACATAGAGTTTTCTACTCGTTCCCATGAGCGGAAGGGTCGGCGGTGGTGTTTGGCGGTGCTGAAGTGCTTGGTGCAGTGTCGACGCGTACTGAAGGAGGTGGCGGTGATGTAGCATCGTCTTCTTCCTCGATAATCCGTGCAGTCATTATGGCAGCAGATGAAGAGAACTCTGAGTCTTCAAGTGATGGAGTTCCTCGCAGCACAGCCCTTCTGGGAGGTGTGGAGTCAAACTTGAATCGCTCTTTGAAGCCATCCTCTTGAAGATCAGCTTCAGAACACATAATTGTGAGTCCTTTCCAGGTGCGGCGACAAGTTTCATGTGCAACAAATGCATTCTTGGTGGCCAGATTTCGGATGCGATTTACATCCACCAAGAGGCTTTTCATCTGTCTCTTCAGCCAGTCATGATGCCTATCCTGCTTTTGATGAAGGGCCACAAGAAGCTCTTGATCAGTAAGAGCACGAGCTCGCTTCTTGGGTCTTGGAGCAGCTGCGCTGTCAGTGGCTTCAGTGGAAGCAGGATGTGGTGCACGTGTAGTGCCAGCCAGTGGATACACCCGAGAGATAGCTTCAACACCTTCAACGTTCTGAGTGAAGCTCTGGTGTTCTGCATTCTGAAGACTCAAAGGTTGCTTGACAGGCTCAGGATATATGGCTTCAGCAGGGGTATCCACATCTGGCAAGAAAATCCGATGATTGCGGGCTGAGGGCTGATACAAGATTGCAGAGTGAAGTTTGATCAGCCTCATTACCCAAAGGGCATAGAACTTCAAGCCAAACAGATCTGAGCCTGATGCAGCAAGTTGGCGTATGAAGAAGTCCTGTGCATTGAAGCATTTGCCATGAAGGATATAAAATATCAGAGTCTTCATTGCACCCTAGATCTTGGCATTTGGAGAGTGCCCTTTGATAGGCCAAAGAGTTCGCCTGATGATGTGATAGATGGTTCTGGGCAGGTACTCAAGGTCTTCAACGAAGAACTCTGAGGGATAAGGAGCATCTTGAGGCAATGGCTTCATCATGGAGAGCATTTGACTCATATCAGGTTCTGGTCGCTAAAAGATGCTCTCAATAGCTTCAGCATGCAGTTGACAGCCCTCCTCGAAGAATGCGCCAGGAGTGGGCAGGCCGGTGAGCTCAATGATATCAAATGCATTGGCTTCGTGATGAACATTGCCGGTCATCCACTCCAGGACCCAAGTCTTCAGATCTCTGTTGTATCCTTTGATGTGGAGGGTGGCATAGAATTGTAGCAGAAGCTCTACATTCTAGTGCTCTTCATCAGTCACAAACTGCAGCAGACCCACTTGTTTGAAGCAATCCAACGCTTCCTCCAGACAGGGCAGACCAGCAATAGCTTCAACATCAAGGCACTTGTGCAAGAAGATGCGGCCTTGGTTGTACAGGATGCATGAATAGTAGCTGCGCTGAGGATAGCTCCAGAACCTATCTGATGAAATCCTTTCCCTTGAATATGGGTTCTTGGAGCTATTGAAGAACGTATTATCTGCCCTGAAGCTAGTGATGTTAAAGGGGCCAGGAGCTGATGCAGGACCTGGGAACCTTGGCAGTCTTGGGACTGGCTTCTGAACCTGAGGCCTGTGCTCAACATGGTAATCAAATTGGGGACCAGCAGCAGACTCAGGAATAGAAGTATCAGGGGCAGTGGCTTCACTGTCTTCTGATGCTTTCGGTGGGGAGGACTCCACATTAGCTTCAATGTTAGTTGTGGCAGCCTCAATGTTTTCAGCCTCCACTTGACTAGCTGGAGGGTCAGGCACAGGCACATTCTCTTGGAGAACCGCTTCTTGGTGGAGCGGGGAAGTGGGATCTTGTGGTGCTTCTTCATCTTCTTCGGCTGATGCAGCCGGAATGTCATCAGCAGAGTCTTGAGGCCTTGGACCTTTGCGAAGCCTGCGAAATGCAGACGACGCCTGTGGAGTTGGAGTGGGCTGGACCTCAGATTCTTCTTCCACTTGTGGGCGATCCGCCCATGACGCATCCTGTGCAATTGGCGTCAATGGACGACCAATGCTGATTAGCTCGCTGTGGTCTTGCTGAGGAAGGACTGCATCATTTCCTACATTGTCATGATGACCAATGTCTTCAGCAGCGATGGGATCGGCTGCTGGAATGTCTTCAGCTACAGGAGCCTCTGTGGAAGCAGGCTCATGAACTGTCAGTTGTCGTTCTGCTTCAGGATAGACCATAGAAAGGGGTTCAACCATCAAGGGCTCTGTGGGAGCAGCCCGATCTTTCTTGGTCTTCCTCTTCTTCTTGGAGGGGGCAGTAGGAGAGGCTTCAGGGTATTTCCTTTTCCTGGTTGCAGCCTCAGCAATCCTGGTCTTCTTGAGCTCAGAAGCTGTTGACCGGCTCTTTGGCTTTGAGCCAGTCGTTGCAGTTGGGAGGACAATCAAAGCTGCTTCCTGCCTTGGTGCATCGGGTTCAGCCATAGTTGGCTTCTTCTTCTTCTTCGCGGCCATCCTGGGGTCGATGCCAGGACGCCCAAGTGCCTTGCGCTTCTCAGCCTCATTATAGGCTTGCACACATCTGTCGGCCAGATTCTTCATCCGCTCACGCGAACCCTGAGCTTCTGCGCGCTTGTTCAGAAAGTTTTCCTTTAGCTCGTGCAACATGATCTTGAAGTTCTTCACTTCCTGCACGCTAAGCTTGGCCATGTGCTTCTTGAACTGAGCCTTTTCAAAATCAATTTTCTGCTTCAGTTCAACAATGCGCTGGGCAATTGCAAGTTCTGAAGCAATAGCACCTTGGAAGGCGACGCTTAGGCCAATGGGCAGCTGCAGATCTTCAAAGCTGACATTTGGTGTGGCAAACCACTCGTCAATGAAGTCATGGATGATAGCGACATCAAAGAGAGGTAGATTGTTGAAGATTTCTGCTTCTTCTTTGCTCTTGATGAGCTGCTCAAGCGTGTCATCTCCAAGATCTTCATCACTTGACAGATCAATGGTTTCACTGCGCAGAATGGCAGCAGCTGTGAGCTCTTTGCCGGTGTGTGGCTGAGGCGTCTTGGCCTTCTGGGGCTTGGAGACGCGTGATAAGTCTTCAGACTGCACACTGTCTTTAGGAGGTGCAGTTGCCAATGGCTTCGCCCTTGAGATTTTGGGTGAAGTGGCCGGCTTTGAAGCTTTTGGCTTCTTCGCCTGCTTTGGCTTCGGCACAGCAGGCGCTTCTTCTGAGTCAAAGTTAGCTGGTGGCTCATTCACTACAGTCCCTTGAACCAAGATGCAGGTGATGAGGCCTTGAAGATTAGCGTAAGGGCCGATGACATTGGGTTCTGCCTCGCGTGTGCCATCTGCCCTTGGTGCGGAGGGACCAGGGTTGAAGTCTAACCCAAACTTCTTCTTGTTCTGCTTCGCTGAGTTCTAGGCAAACTAGAAGTTGCGCCTGAACAGACTGTCGTCACGACACCAGAGTAGTGACGACGGATGTGCATCAGCAGGCTGTGGTCCACGGACCATGCATGGGTAGAAGCCTTGAGCAATGGCTTCATCTCTGGACCTGGGTATAAGATTCTTGTATAGGATGTCTCCCCATGGTCGTTTGATGGCACTTTTCTCAGCATACTCTTGGGTGACGAAGCGGTATTGGAACCATTGTTCTGCCCAATAGCGTCGAATCCATTGGATTCGGGTCTTGCGTTGACCATAATTCTCTTCGGGATCTGTTTTATACATTTCTGCCAGTTCATCAGGCAGATCTTTGGAGGTTTCGCCACGATGCTGTCTGCCCCCTTTCCTTGCTGTTGTCTCTGAAGCCATAAACCTTAACTTGGAAGGCTTAAAGACGTTCAAAGGCTTCAGAGGCTTTCTTTTGCTGGACCAACAGGAAATGGCTTCAGGAGAATTGATGTGATGCTGTAAGAACTCTGCAAATGAATGCAGACTATGAGAACCAAAAGATTCTCCCACGGACATGTACCTGTGACAGCATTAAGGTGTGAGGGAAGGGGAAGAGGTCATATGCATTCTCAGAAGATTTTGAAGATAAATCAGTTTAGAAGACATTGACCTCATCGTGCGAAGACATTCACTCATAGATAAGAAGTTGGTTCCAGATTTGTACGAACCCACAGATCAGTATAAGTGAGGAATCTAACTACTTCATGAAGCTTAAGTGAATATAATAGGCATGTTATGAGATGCAGATTGAGGGAGATCTAACTTGTGTGAATGGAAACTTCTTATGGTAGAAAGTGACAGAACCATAGGATCAAAAGGGGCTGTAAAAAGAAGTTTTATTTACCACACTTAGAACTGCTAGACGGAGTGGGAGATGAGGCCGAGCAGTTCAATCTTCCGTGCCCTAGCTTGGCGACGGAAGACACCTACGGCGACGATAGAGAGGACGATGTCCGCGATCAGCGTGAAGACGGCGTCGGAGAGGTTGCGGCAGCGAAGCGCTTCGTCGCCGGCGTCCTCGAGGGCTAGCAGAGGTGCTAGGGTTCGTGCGAAGGAGGAAGGAGATAATGACCGCGGTGAGGGTGTATATATAGTTACAGGGGCGGCACTGCGCTATTACACAGGTGCCCCTGGCGATTCGCCTCTGAACAACACGTGGCCATCATGCGGAATCTCGGGGGCAGGTCCACATCCCACGCACGCCTGGTTTGTCGGGTGGTCATTCCTACTTCTCCGGATTTCTTGTGGATGAATGAGCATTGAAAACGGTTTTAAAGGTTGTCTCTGTGTCTTCTGCTGACAAGGACGCAGAGAAGACATTCGACAGTTTCAATAGAATGCATATGACTTGGAGAGATAGACTTTGAGATAGAAAGCATAGAGAGATTAGGGTCCGATCACATTCACTTAGTTCAAAAGATTCAAAACAAGAAGACATAGCTATAAGTGAATGTTGTAGAGGATAGAACACTAGTGTATATATATATATATAATCCACGTAGTGAAGATAATCATGAAGACATGTTGAGATTGAAGCCAAACCAAATGTGAAGACATTGCAAGGTAACGCCATGAGTGAAACACTTCAAAATAGAACGTTTGGTGGTGGCGTTACCCACCGTATAGGAAGTATTAGACCCAGACACGGCGCACAATTATCGTGGCGCTCCGAAGTAAATTTCCAAATTAATGTATTCACACTTAGAATGTATGTCTTCATTGATTTAAGATATACGTTACTTCATGTGTTGCACATCTAAATCATCAATATGCATAAGTGTTAGGATGTGTGCCTGATCACAGGACATTTGAGGATTCCAAGATATTTAGCTCACACCGTAACTTGCAAAATCTCTTCTCATCCAAGGGCTTGGTGAAGATATCTGCCAATTGCTCTTCAGTGTTGACGTGTATGATATCAATATCTTCCTTCACAACATGATCTCTGAGAAAGTGATGACGAATTTCTATGTGCTTTGTCTTCGAGTGCTGAACTGGGTTATTGGCAATCTTGATGGCGCTTTCGTTGTCGCAGTAGAGTGGCACTTGCTTCAGATGAATGCCATAGTCCTTGGGAGTTTGCTTCATCCACAGAAGCTGAGCGCAGCAAGATCCAGCAGCAATGTATTTAGATTCAGCAGTGGAGAGAGATACACAGTTCTGCTTCTTAGAAGACCAACATACAAGTGATCGTCCCAAAAAATGACATGTGCCTGATGTAGACTTGCGATCCACCTTGTCACCAGCATAATCAGCATCCGAGAATCCAACCAGATCAAACTCTGAGCCCTTTGGATACCATAACCCTAGAGTTGGGGTGTGAGCCAAATATCGAAGAATTTGCTTCACAGCTAAGTGATGCGACTCCTTTGGTGCCGCTTGAAATCGAGCACACATGCAAACACTAAGCATAATATCTGGCCTAGATGCACATAAATAAATCAAAGAACCAATCATGGAGCGGTATACCTTTTGATCGAACTCTTTACCATTGTCGTCAGGACCCAGATGATGTTTGGCTGGCATTGGTGTTGTGAAGCCTTTGCAGTCTTGCATACCGAACTTCTTCAGGCATTCTTTGAGATACTTCTCTTGAGATATGAAGATGCCATTGCGTTGTTGCCGTATTTGAAGACCGAGGAAGAACTTCAGCTCCCCCATCATAGACATCTGATATTGCTCTTGCATCATATATCCAAACTCCCCACTGTACTTCTGATTGGTGCAGTCGAAGATAATGTCATCCACATATATTTGGCACACAAACAGTTCACCATCATATGTCTTCGTGAAGAGAGTGGGATCTAGGGAACCAGGTATGAAGCCTTTGCTCTTCAGGAAGTATTTGAGTGTATCATACCAGGCCCGAGGGGCTTGTTTGAGGCCACACAGTGCCTTATTGAGCTTGTACACCATGTCAGGATGTTTTGGATCTTCAAACCCAGGCGGTTGTGCAACATACACTTCTTCTTCAATCTTGCCATTGAGAAAAGCACTCTTCACATCCATTTGATATAGCAGTATGTTATGATGATTTGCATAGGCCAGCAGTATACGTATGGCTTCAAGTATGGCCACAGGAGCAAATGTTTCATCGAAATCAATGCCTTCCACTTGAGTATATCCTTGAGCAACGAGACGAGCTTTGTTTCTGACAACTTGACCATGCTCATCTTGCTTGTTGCGGTATATCCATTTGGTGCCTATTATATTGTGCTTCCGTGGATCAGGACGCTTAACCAGTTCCCATACATTGTTCAGCTCAAACTGTTGAAGCTCTTCTTGCATAGCTTGAATCCATTCAGGTTCCATGAAGGCTTCTTCAACTTTCTTGGGTTCTGTGATTGAAACGAATGCGAAGTGCCCACAGAAATTTGCCAGTTGAGTTGCCCTTGAACGAGTCAGTGGACCAGGTGCATTGATGCTGTCAATTATTCTGTCAATCTGCACTTCATTGGCTTCACGAGGATGTACAGGGCTAAGACTTTGCTCTTGCTGATCTGAGTTGTTGTTGGGAGGAATGTCTTCAGGCTGAGCATTGTCTTCATGTGGATCAGGTGCTGAGATGATAAGTTCTTCTTCAGGATGAGCTTCAGAAGGTATAATCTCTCCAGTTCCCATTAGCTTGATTGATTCACTAGCTGGAACTTCATCTAGCACATCCGGCAGTTGCTCTCTTTGTGAACCATTGGTCTCATCGAACCGCACATCCACTGTTTCAACCACTTTGTAGTGAAAGAGATTGAAGACTCTGTAGGAGTGCGAATCCTTTCCATATCCAAGCATAAAACCCTCATGTGCTTTTGGTGCAAACTTTGAAGTGTGGTGTGGGTCCTTGATCCAGCATCTTGCGCCAAAAACTCTGAAGTAACTGACATTTAGCTTCTTCCAGTTAGGAGTTCATAAGATGTCTTGTTCAGAAGCTTGTGAAGATAAACGCGGTTGATTGTATGGCATGCAGTGTCAATGGCTTCAGGCCAGAATTTTTTTGGAGTCTTGTATTCATCTAGCATCGTTCTGGCCATCTCAATGAGTGTTTTGTTCTTGCGTTCGACGACACCATTCTGCTGTGGCGTGTACGGAGCTGAGAATTCATGTGTGATGCCCAAAGTATCAAGATATGTGCCAAGGCCAGTGTTCTTGAATTCAGTGCCATTGTCACTTCTGATGTGCTTTATCTTGGCGCCATAATTGTTCATAGCTCGATTGGCGAAGCGTCTGAAGACATCCTGCACTTCAGTCTTGTAAAGGATTATGTGCACCCAAGTATATCTAGAGTAATCATCAACAATGACAAAGCCATAGAGGCAAGCAGTAGTTGAAAAAGTTGAGTAGTGAGTGGGACCAAAAAGATCCATGTGAAGCAGTTCGAAGGGTCGAGTAGTGGTCATGATTGTCTTCGAGGGATGTTTTACCCTCTTCATCTTCCCTACTTCACAGGCACCGCATAAGTGATCTTTCTTGAACTTGACGCCCTCGATGCCTATGACATGCTTCTTCTTTGCAAGGGTGTGGAGGTTCCTCATGCCAGCATGTCCAAGCCTCCGATGCCAAAGCCAGCACTCTGAAGCCTTTGCCAGAAGGCATACTGCAAGCTGTGGCCCTGCTGAGAAATCTACCACATACAAATCATCTTTCCGATACCCTTCAAACACTAGAGACTTGTCAGATTCCATTAGTACCAGGCAACGATATTTTCCAAATATTACAACCATGTTCAAATCGCAAAGCATTGAGACAGACATTAAGTTGAAGCCAAGGGATTCAACAAGCATGACTTTATCCATGTGTTGATCCTTTGAGATTGCAACTCTACCTAGACCCAATACCTTACTTTTACCAGTGTCAGCAAATGTGATGTGGCTCTTGTCGGATGGACGTAAGGTTGAGTCCATAAGAAAGCTTCTTTTGCCAGTCATGTGATTTGTACACCCACTGTCAATAATCCATTCTGAAGACGCTGGTGTCGTACCCTACAGTGCAGTTAGGGGGATAGGCTTCACGAAGAGAATTGTGAAGCAAAAACATTTGACGAACCAGTGGGTTATGAAAACTTAGATCCAGATTAGGACTAATAGGGAGAGTAGCATGCGATTCAGAAACGAAGTACATAGTGATGCCATTCGGGAATTTGATCTTGCGCCCTGCAAGATTTTTAAGGTCCCCAGCAATAGCGTCAGAAGATTTTGGTTTTCTGCTGGAGACCTTTCCCTGCAAAAGAGAGTTAAGCTTTCTTAACCACCCACATCTTCAAGGGTGGCTTAGAAGCAATAAGTCTAAGTGCAGCATCTGAGAATTTTGGCTTTGGAGCCCTAGCAAACAGTCTAGCAGGCGGACAATAGTACTCATAAGAATAGGCAGAATAGTTCTTGGTCATATGAACATGACGGTTTGATGAACCGTTCCCATATTCATATACCTGAGTATGGTTTCCCTGCAAAGCATTTGCGTTAGTGCGACTCAGGTGAGTCCTTTGTCTGTATGACGCCTTTGGACCGTATGAAGCCTTTGGTCTGCGATTTGTCTTCTTCATGTGAGGTGTCATGAAGACATTCACAGGAAGATTTTCCAGACACGTTTTTGGAACGCAGATCTTCTTCATAGGCGGTCCATTCTTGCAGTTAGTACCAATGTACCTGGCAAACACTTCACCATTCTAATTTTTAAACAGTTTATAGTTTGCATCAAAGGATTCATTAATGATAATGGGGTTAGCACAAGTGAAGCCAGATAGATTGGATGGATCTGCTGAAGATTCCTTTGCAGCAACCCATGTGGTTTTGGGGTACTGCTCAGATTTCCAGTAAGAGCCATCTGCATTTATTTTCCTTACGAACCCAACACCCTCTTTCCTAGGGTTTCGATTCAGAATCTGCTTCTTAAGGACATCACATAATGTCTGATGCCCTTTGAGACTTTTGTACATCCCTGTTTCAAGCAATGTCTTCAACCTAGCATTCTCATCAGCAATAGCAGTGGTATCCTCAGCAGAGGGGTTAGTTACCACATCAACAGTTGAAGATATTGCAACAGCAGTAGCAGTAGAACATTCAGCAACAGAAGCAGCATTATCACGCTCAATGCATTTAAGACATGGTGGTTCAAATCCTTCCTGAGCGGAACTGATCTGTTCGGTGCGAAGTGATTCGTTTTCCTTTTGAAGATCTTCATGAGCCGCTCTCAATTTCTCAAGATCTTGCTTCCTTTGAAGATAATCATAGGAAAGCTTTTCATGAGTTGTTGAGAGAGTATCATGACGATCTTCAAGTTCCTGATACTTAACGTGAAGATTTTTTATGTCTTCAATTAAGGATTCAGATCGAGTCATTTCAGCACCCAACAGATCATCGCTTCTGTCTAACAGTTTTTGAATATGTTCCATGGCTTTCTGTTGTTCAGTTGCAATTTTAGCAAGTGTTTTGTAGCTGGGTTTTGAATCACAATCAGAGTCATCGTCACTTGATGTTTGATAGTGAGTAGTGCGTGAGTTTACCTTGGCACCGCGTGCCATGAAGCAATAGGTAGGATCGGAGTAGTCCTTGTCATTTGTATCGGTGTCGGTGATGGAGTCATTGTCTTCAGTGTTGAAGATGGACTTGGCAACATATGCTGTAGCCAGACTTGCAATGCCAGAATCAGACTCTTCCTCAGACTCCACCTCTGCCTCCTTAGAAGCGGACTCCTCCTCTGAATCCATTTCCTTGCTAACAAACGCACGTGCCTTGCCAGATGAGCTCTTCTTGTGTGATGAAGACTTTGAGGAAGACTTGGAAGAAGACTTTGAGTATTTCTTCTTCTTCTTGTCGTTAGAATCATATTCCTTGATCTTCTTCTTCTTCTGTTCTCATTGTCCCACTGTGGACACTCAGAGATGAAGTGTCCAGTTTTCTTGCACTTGTGGCATGTTTTCTTCTTGTAGTCATGAGCAGAAGCTTCATCATTCCTTGAGCTTGATCGTGAAGACTTTCTGAAGCCTTTCTTCTTGGTGAATTTTTGGAACTTCTTCACCAGCATTGCAAGTTCCCGTCCAATGTCTTCAGGATCATCAGAACTGCTGTCAGATTCTTCTTCAGATGAGGAAACAGCTTTTGCCTTTAGGGCACGAGTTCACCCGTAGTTTGGACCGTAGATTTCTCTTTTCTCAGAAAGCTGAAACTCATGTGTGTTGAGCCTCTCGAGTATGTCGGACGGATCGAGTGTCTTGAAATCAGGACGTTCTTGAATCATCAGGGCTAGGATGTCAAACGAACTATCAAGTGATCTCAGCAGCGTCTTGACAATTTCATGTTTGGTGATCTCAGTGGCGCCGAGGGCTTGAAGCTCATTAGTGATGTTAGTAAGTCGGTCAAATGTGTGCTGGACATTCTCATTGTCATTTCGCTTGAAGCGGTTGAAGAGGTTGCGAAGAACACTGATTCTCTGATCTCTCTGGGTTGAGATGCCTTCATTGACCTTGGAGAGCCAGTCCCAGACCAGCTTGGATGTCTTCAAGGCACTCACACGGCCATACTATCCTTTGGTCAGATGACCACAGATGATATTCTTAGCACTAGAGTCCAGTTGAGTGAACTTCTTGACATCAGCAGTAGTGACACCTTCTCCAGCCTTGGGAACACCGTTCTCGACGACATACCATAGGTCGACGTCAATGGCTTCAAGATGCATGCGCATCTTATTCTTCCAGTAGGGATATTCAGTTCCATCGAAGACGGGGCACGCAGCGGAGACTTTGATTATCCCTGCAGTCGACATAGCTAAAACTCCAGGTGGTTAAACTGAATCACACAGAACAAGGGAGCACCTCGCTCTAATACCAATTGAAAGTGCGTTATATCGACTAGAGGGGGGGTGAATAGGCGATTTTTATGAAAGTCTTCAAAACGTGGAAGTTGTGAAGACAAACAGTAGAGATATGCCTATCACTAAGCAGCGGAAGTTAGATTACACTAGGCAAGTCATGGTCAAGTATTCAATAGAGTGAAAGCACAATAACAAGTTGTGGCAGTGTAATAAGGATCAGGTAGAAAGAAGTTATGAAGCCAAACAAATCATACAGTTACGTTGTGAAGACAAAAGATAGAGCAAGCATGCAATGGCTTCACAATGAGTAACAGTAAGTAAAAAGAAGTGAAGATGAAACCAGTGACTCGTTGAAGACAAAGATTTGTTGGACCAATTCCAGTTGCTGTGACAATTGTACGTCTAGTTAGGGCGGCTAGGTATTTAAACCAAAGGACACACAGTCCCGGACACCCAGTCCTGAACACGCAGCTCAGGACACCCAGTCCTCACCGTATTCCCCTTGAGCTAAGGTCACACAGACCTCGCCCAATCACTCTGGTAAGTCTTCAAGGTAGACTCCCAAACCTTCACAGACTTCGTTCACCGGCAATCCACAATGTCTCTTGGATGCTCAGAACGCGACGCCTAACCGGCTGGAGGATGCACAGTTCTCAAGTGTAATAAGTCTTCAGATCACTCAGACAGGAAGACTTAAGCGATGCCCAATTCTCTCTGGCTCTGGGTGGTTAGGGCTTTTCTCCTTGCTAGGAATTTTCTCTCAAAGGCTTCGAGGTGGGTTGCTCTCAAACGACAAAAGCCGTGCACTGAAATCTGAGCAGCCAACCATTTATGGTTGTAGGGGGTGGACTATTTATAGCCACTGGGCAACCCGACCTGATTTGTCCGAAATGGCCCTGGGTCACTAAGGAACTGACACGTGTTCCAACGGTCAGATTTCGAACTCACACGGCAACTTTACTTGGGCTACAAGTAAAGCTGACTTATCCGACTCTGGACAAGATTTGCTCTCGTAGTCTTCACTCGAAGATATAGGTTTTGAATTAGGCATCACTTCAGTCGTTCTGACTGGTTCTCTTGGACCCCACTTAACAGTACGGTGGTTCCTATGACTCAACACAAATGAAAGAGAATCACGAAAGATCTAAGTCTTCGAGTTCCATAGGCTTCACGTGGTGTCTTCTCCTGTCATAGTCTTCAATGTGAATATCTTCATATACCACCATTGACTTCAATATCTTCGTACATTTTTAAGGGTCATCTCTGGTAGTAAAACCGAATCAATGAGGGACTTCTACCTGTGTTATCCTGCAATTCTCACAAACACATTAGTCCCTCAACTAGGTTTGTCGTCAATACTCCAAAACCAACTAGGGGTGGCACTAGATGCACTTACACTTCCTTCTGGCCTAGCGCGATTACGGACATATTTCTTTAGGACTCCCATGAACCTCTCAAAGGGGAACATATTGTGTAGAAATACGGACCCCGGAATGACAATCTCGTCGACTAGATGAACTAGGACGTGCGTCATGATATTGAAGAAGGATGGTGGGAACACCAGCTCGAAACTGACAAGACATTGCGCCACATCACTCCTTAGCCTTGGTATGCTTTCTGGATCGATCACCTTTTGAGAGATTGCATTGAGGAATGCACATAGCTTCACAATGGCTAATCGGACGTTTTCCGATAGAAGCCCCCTCAATGCAACCGGAAGCAGTTGCGTCATAATCACGTGGCAGTCATGAGACTTTAGATTCTGGAACTTTTTCTCTGGCATATTTATTATTCCCTTTATATTCGATGAGAAGCCAGTCGGGACCTTCATACTGAGCAGGCATTCAAAGAAAATTTCCTTCTCTTCTTTGGTAAGAGCGTAGCTGACTTGACCTTCATACTGCTTTGGAGGCATGCCGTCTTTTTTGTGCAAACGTTGCAGGTCCTCCCGTGCCTCAGGTGTATCTTTTGTCTTCCCATACATGCCCAAGAAGCCTAGAGGTTCACGCAAAGGTTCTTCATCACGCGCATCACGTCGATTGAAGAACGGACCTCTAGGACTTTCCAGTAGGGTAGGTCCCAAAATATAGTTTTGTTCTTCCACATGGGTGCGCGTCCCTCAGCGTCATTTGGAACAGCTAGTCTGACGGGACCCTTTCCAAAGATTACATGTAAATCATTGACCATAGCAAGTACGTGATCACCGGTACACATGGCGGGCTTCTTCCGGTGATCTGCCTCGCCTTTGAAATGCTTGCCTTTCTTTCGACATTGATGGTTGGTATGAAGAAATCGACGATGGCCCAAGTACACATTCTTCCTGCATTTGTCCAGGTATATACTTTCGGTGTCAGCTAAACAGTGTGTGCATGCGTGGTATCCCTTATTTGTCTGTCCTGAAAGGTTACTAAGAGCGGGTCAATCATTGATGGTTATAAACAGCAACGCGTGCAGGTTAAATTCCTCATGTTTGTGCTCATCCCACACATGTACACCGTTTCCATTCCACGGCTGTAAAAGTTCTTCAACTAATAGCCTTAGGTACACATCAATGTCGTTGCCGGGTTGCTTAGGGCCTTGGATGAACTGGCATCATAATGAACTTCCACTTCATGCACATCCAAGAAGGAAGGTTATACATACATAGAGTCACGGGCCAGGTGCTGTGATTGCTGCTCTGCTCCCCGAAAGGATTAATGCCATCCGCGCTTAAACCAAACCGTACGTCCCTTGGGTCAGCTGCAAACTCAGCCCGGTACTTTCTCTCGATTTTTCTCCACTACGACCCGTCAACGGGTGCTCTCAATTTCACGTCTTTCTTACGGCCCTCTCTGTGCCATCACATAAACTTGGCATGCTCTTCGTTTCTGAACAGACGTTTCAACCATGGTATTATAGGAGCATACCACATCACCTTCGCAGGAACCCTCTTCCTGGGGGGCTCGTCGTCAACATCACCAGGGTCATCTCGTCTGATCTTATACCGCAATGCACCGCATACCGGGCATGCGTTCAAATCCTCGTACGCACCGCGGTAGAGGATGCAGTCATTAGGGCATGCATGTATCTTCTGCACATCCAATCCTAGAGGGCATAGGACCTTCTTTGTTGCATGCGTACTGTCGGGCAATTCGTTATCCTTTGGAAGCTTCTTCTTCAATATTTTCAGTAGCTTCTCAAATCCTTTGTCAGGCACAACATTCTCTGCCTTCCACTGCAGCAATTCTAGTACGGTACCGAGCTTTGTGTTGCCATCTTCGCAATTGGGGTACAACCCTTTTTTGTGATCCTCTAACATGCGATCGAACTTCAGCTTCTCTTTTTGACTTTCGCATTGTGTCCTTGCATCGACAATGACCCGGCGGAGATCATCATCATCGGGCACATCGTCTGGTTCCTCTTAATCTTCAGCAGCTTCCCCCGTTGCAGCATCACCGTATTCAGGGGGCACATAGTTGTCATCGTCCTCTTCTTCTTCGCTGTCTTCCATCATAACCCCTATTTCTCCGTGCCTCGTCCAAACATTATAGTGTGGCATGAAACCCATATAAAGCAGGTGGGTGTGAAGGATTTTCCGTTCAGAGTAAGACTTCGTATTCCCACAATTAGGGCATGGACAACACATAAAACCATTCTGCTTGTTTGCCTCAGCCACTTCGAGAAAATTATGCAGGCCCTTATTGTACTCGGAGGTGTGTCTGTCACCGCACATCCATTGCCGATTCATCTGCGTGCATTACATATAATTATGTGTGTCAAAAGTAAGAAAATTAGACAAGTATCTATCTAAAGTAAGAATTTTTTTTCTTTCAGAAAAAAGATAAGAACAAGAGGCTCACCACGGTGGTGCCGTCGACGAGATCGGCGCGTGCGATCGACGGCGGTGAAGACGGGGACGAGGCGTGATGGACCGCTAAACCTGGACAGATCTCGGGAAAAATGGAGCTCGGAGGTCGAGCTTCGAGAGGAGAAAACTTAACTAGCGTGGCTCGGGCATTTCATCGAACACCTCACGTGCATAGGAGATGAGCTAAAGCATCCAAATGTCCTTCCCTCGCCGGCCAAAAAAACAGAGCAGTGTGGACTGCTCTGCTCGCCAGCGAGGGGGTATATATAGGCAACTCATTGGTCCCGGTTCGTGACTGGAACCGGGACTAAAGGCCCCCCTTTTGTCCCGGTTCTAGGCAAGAACCGGGATCAATGGCTGTGGGCCAGGAGCGAGGCCCATTGGTCCCAGTTCGTGTCTAGAACCGGGATAAATGGGTCCACATAAACCGGGACAAATGCCCCCCGAGGCCCGGCCGGGCCCCTAGGCGCACGAACCGGGACGTATGCCCCCATGGGTCCCGGTTTTTTATTGAACCGGGACTAATGGGCTTGACACGCTCGAACCAAAAAGCCATGTTTTCTACTAGTAAGTGTACCGCTAATTAGTTGCACCCTAGCAGCGCCCGGTTTTGGCCATGTCACTGTGGACTCCTGGTTTATAGTAACAGGTGATTTTGGCCCAACAAAAATTGTCGTTGTTTTGTCAGTATCCGGGGAGTCACTAACGAACAGTGACCCCTTTCAGGGGACCTTGAGGGGTCACTTTTGGTCGTAAAAAAAAGGGGTTGTAGCAAAACAAATGAGTGGATCCAGCAAACAAAAAAACCTGGTTCCAGCATACCCCACCGGTTTCAGCACAGACTCACTGTTGTCATGGCTGATTGCAGCTTGTCCATGGCGACAACGAACCTGGCTGCGGTGGCCATGGAGAGGGCGTGCAACCAGCTGCCGCGGACAAGGAGACGAGCGCGTCCATGGCTGCAGGCGGCGGACAAAGGAGACGAGCACCCCATGGCTGCGTGCGGCGGACAAGGAGACGAGCGCCCCCATGGCTTCGTGCGGCCATGGATAGTGGTGCATCCAGCACAGACCAAAGGCGACAAGCGGGGGAGGAAGAGAAGATGCAGCTAAACGAAGTGATAAGGAAGAGATGTAGCGGGTCGCGGGCGGTGCCTGGGCCGGTGGGCCCCCAATATCCACGTGTTTAATCCCTGTGTGTGATGGCGTGGCTAGAGCAGGGGCTTCGATCGTCAATAGATCGAGCCGCACGCGCACGACCGGCCGAACACTTGGACCGGCGCACCGTTTGTAAATGTTTCCCTTGTAACCCCTCAAAAAAAATGTTTCCCTTGTAGAAAAGGGGGCAAAACCGTGACATTCGTTGTTTGGCGAGGAAAGTCTAGACGTGTCATCGTCTTGAAACCTCCCAAGTCGAAAACAGCAACGCGTCCCGATCCATTTTTCTTTGGAAGACGCACACGTCCCTATACTTTGCCCTTTGCCTGCCTCCTTTGCTCTGCGCATGCAACGAGTCACGGTGGCACAGCCAGACTTTTCACCAGTCCCAGAGCGGCGCGTGTAAGCGGTCCCGACGTGCGCGCGCGCCACGATCCGCCGAGCTTTCGAGGCGACCTCCCAACGTGCCACTCTCGCGACGCGCCACCGCAAGCACCAGCCACCGCTTATAACCTCGCCCCAGCCGGATGCTGTGAAGCCACCGCCGTCTTCAGACGAGCTGTTTCCTCTCATGTACTCGCTCAGGCTCGCTACCAGCGGCAGCACAGCACTCGGCTTCACGCTCGGCCGGTTCGGCGGGAAGACAGGCGGCGGCGCCGCAGCAGGAGGACTAGCGGCACCCGCAGCGGCGGCGCACGTAGGGAGGAGGAGCGTCTCCGCGACGTCGAACGCCGCCGCGCCGGTGCCAGGCGACCAGGGCGTCGGCATGGACCCGAGCAAGCAGCAGCAGCAGCACAAGCCCCACGCGCCGGCGGGGGAACAGCAGGGCGACGACGTGCACAAGACCACCACTGCTCACGGGTAAATTTCTCTGCACCAGCTTGTCCTCCCCTCCCGTTGAGGAGTTGGCCGGAAACTTGACGGTGTCCGGTGTGTTGGTGTGCCGCAGGGACGTGATGACCCACTCGTTCGGGGAGGGGTACTCGACGAGGTCGGACGAGGAGGGGTTCGGAGGGGTCTACGGCCAGAACGACCCGGTGCTCAACCCTGGGACCGAAGTGCACCCCAACCATCCTGGTAACCTATTTATCTGTATTTTGAACAATCTTAGGGTTCTACTATCTGTGATGGTGGCATGGTGCGAGTGGTGAATTGATCGGGGTTTTCGTGTGTGCAGAGTATGACAAGTCGCAGGGATCGGAGGTGAAGGAGAAGGAGAAGGCGCGCCATCTCAAGGACGACAAGCACGCGACCTGAGATGGAACTCTAGATTGCTAGGTGGGAATCAATAATTTGGATTATGGTAGCTGTTCGGTGTTTAGTTTGCTTTGTTTGGTCGCCATGAGGTGTCAGGCTGCTTCTATTCCAACTGCCGGCCTGCTACTGAAGTTCGCTGTGATGTGAAATTAGTACTGGTTGTAAGCTTCTTCTGAAAGAAGCTTATATGTGCGTGCGTGCGTGCTGACTTGATTTGCTTGTGCTCGTGCTGCTTGTGTGCGAGGAGAAATTCGCTAGGACGAGTGTTTAAGGCTCAGCTGTGTGCTGACATTTCTGTGTTCTCAATAATCAAAATGTTCACCTGCCTGCGCCTATATCAGACCAGACGGTGACAGACAGAGAGAGCTACTCGTGGATTGCGTTGGATTGTGTCAGACAGCAAATTACACTTCAAACATGAACCCTAAATAGAACTGGGCATATATCAGTTGTAAGAAAAAGGGGTTTTCCCTGCTTTATATTATAAAGCAACCATCCGATACAATGGGGTTGCTGGGGCCGCAGCACAAACAAGCTCAAAAAAAAGAAAAAAATGAAATAAAGAGAGAAATAAATGCCAACAACCATGGATCGACAAAACAAAGATGGCCGGGTGCGCAACCGATGCACTCTCCGAAGAAGTACCACCGCGCTTCTAGCACTTCGAGGCGTCGTGTACCGAGCAGCACCTTCAGGAAAGAATGCGACGATGATGTCACTGTTGCCGCGCTTCTAGCACTTCAAGGCGCGTACTAGGCAGCACCTTTAGGCGTCATCGCGTTGATGACAGACGAGCCACCAGGGATTTCTCCCACCCAAACGACCACCACCACCCCGGACGATACCATCAACGCACCACCACCACCCCGGACGATACCATCAACGCCGTATCTCTGAGCCACCGACACGAGACCTGGGAGAAGGACGAAGAGCCAACGGGCTCGGGGGCATCCGCCACTCAGCCGACGGGTGGGGACTACCACCACCGCTGCCGCGGAGCCGACCGGATGGGACGACAGGAGCTTATAAGACCTCGAAGGATTCGGACAACCCCTACCATCACGCTGCAGCACATCGGCCGACGAGGCCGTCACCGCCCGCAACCCCCGACGCCGCGCCATCTCCACCAGGGGTCGCGCCGCCGTGCGCCGAAGCGTCGGCCTGCCCCAACCTAGATGAGGCCCAAAGGGGCCCAGATCTGGGTGGAGCAGAAGTCGATGGCCAGACGCACCACCACGCGCATCGCGGCCAACAGCCGTGCCGCCGCATCAGGAACGCCCATGACCCGCGGGAACGCCGCCAAGCCGCACCATCGGAGGCCGAGGAGCACTGCCGCCGGACACCGATGCCCAAGCAAGGATGGCCACCGGGGATAGGCATATATCAGTTAACCATTGATATGTCGATATACGGTACTGGACCGATAAAATAACCACCAGTAAGGTACTAAAATAACGATAAATACTGGTACTCAGCCAACAGAAATAACTAATTGAGTTGAGGACTACGCCACCTGGAATCCTTTTATTCAAAACATTTTACCTTTTAAAACCTTCAAAACTAGATCTTTGATAGATTTTGACGAACTTACTTTCATGAAAAAACCACACAAGAAAATGAATGTGAATAAGAGCACTTTTTTACCTTCGCGGAAGCAAATCGGCTTCTCTTGAAAACCGTCTCGCGTTGAAAGTAAAATCATGCCTCTCATGGAAAAAGAAATAAAGTGTCGTCTCTCATAGAAGAAAAAGACCAAATTCGTGCCTCTCGCGAAAGTAAAATCGTGCCTCTCACGAAAGAAATAAAGTGCCTCTCGAGAAAGCAAAATTGTATCTCTCACGGAACCATGAAAAAAAAGTGTCTCGCGAAAGCAAAACCATGCCCCACGAAAAAAAAAGAGAAACATTCTTCCCGTTTTAGAGAGGCACGATCGGAAACAAAACCATACCTCTCACGGAACCACGAAAGAAAGAAAAAAGTGTCTCTCGCGAAAGCAAAACCATGCTACGAAAGAAGAAAAAAAAAGAAAAAAGAGAAAGAAAGAAAAAGAGAAAAACCATATTTTTTCGTTTTCGAGAGGCACGCCTCTCGTGGAAGCAAAATCATGCCTTTCATGGGAGAAAAGAAAAGAAAAAACACGTTTTTTCTGTTTCCGAACTCTCGCGGAAGCAAAACCATCTCACACGAAAAAAATTATTTTATTTTTCATTTCCGAGAGGCACGGCCATGCCTCTTGCGAAAGTAAAACCATCCCACACGAAAGAAAAAAACACATTTTTCACGCAAAAAAATCTAAGAAAGACCGGTGAAAAACCAAAAAGAAAAAAAACATCTAAAAAGCCAAAAATGTGTGCGGAAAAATAAGAAAACAACCGAAGAGAGCACCCAGAACGCGACATTTGACGGCGGCTGAGAGCGTGCCACTTGGCACGCTCAGAGTCCACCCTCAAATGATCGTTGGAAGGCTCCCTAAGGTTGCTCTTCTAAAAATAATGATAAAATACAAAATTCATCCGGCCTAAAATAAAGGTAAACCAGTACTAGGCCGATAAAAGTATATCTACGGGTATTGGGCCGATAAAAGCATATCTAACAGAGCCCCTATATGGCACCGGACCCATAAAAGAGTATATCCCTGTAAAGTAATTGTTGTATCTCTAGCAAGTAGCTATATCCGCATTGAAGGAAATATGCTCTAGAGGCAATAATAAAGTTGTTATTTATATTTTCTTATATCATGATAAATGTTTATTATTCATGCTAGAATTGTATTAACTGGAAACTTAGTACATGTGTGAATACATAGACAAACAGAGTGTCACTAGTATGCCTCTACTTGACTAGCTCGTTGATCAAAGATGGTTGTGTTTCCTAGCCATAGACATGAGTTGTCATTTGATTAACGGGATCACATCATTAGGAGAATGATGTGATTGACTTGGCCTATTCCGTTAGCTTAGCACTTGATCGTTTAGTATGTTGCTATTGCTTTCTTCATGACTTATACATGTTTCTATGATTATGAGATTATGCAACTCCCGTTTACCGGAGGAACACTTTGTGTGCTACCAAACGTCACAACATAACTGGGTGATTATAAAGGTGCTCTACAGGTGTCTCCGAAGATACTTGTTGAGTTGGCATATTTCGATATTACGATTTGTCACTCCGATTGTCGGAGAGGTATCTCTGGGCCCACTCGGTAATGCACATCACTATAAGCCTTGCAAGTATTGTAACTAATGAGTTAGTTGCGGAATGATGTATTACGGAACAAGTAAAGAGACTTGCCGGTAAAGAGATTGAACTAGGTATTGAGATACCGACAATCGAATCTCGGCCAAGTAACATACCGACGACAAAGGGAACAACGTATGTTGTTATGCGGTTTGACCGATAAAGATCTTCGTAGAATATGTGGGAGCCAATATGGGCATCCAGGTTCCGCTATTGGTTATTGACTAGAGACGTGTCTCGGTCATGTCTACATAGTTCTCGAACCCGTAGGGTCCGCACGCTTAAAGTTCGGTGACGGTCGGTATTATGAGTTTTTGTGTTTTGATGTACCGAAGGTAGTTTGGAGACCCGGATGAGATCGGGGACATGACGAGGAGTCTCTAAATGGTCGAGACGTACAGATCGATATATTGGACGACTATATTCGGACATCGGAAAGGTTCCGAGTGATTCGGGTATTTTTCGAAGTACCGGAGAGTTACGGGAATTCTCCGAGGAGTAGATGGGCCTTATTGGTCTTTAGGGGAAAGAGAGAGCAGAGGCTGCGCCCCCCCCCCCCAAGGCCTAGTCCGAATTGTACTAGGGGGAGGGGTGGCGCCCCCTCCTTCCTTCTCTTCTCTTTTCCCTTTCATTCTCTCCTGCTCCTACTACTTGGAAGGGCTCCTAGTTCTACTAGGAAAAGGGGAATTCCACTCCCGGTGGGAGTAGGACTCCCCTAGGGCACGTCATAGAGAGGGTCGGCCCTCTCCCTCCTCCACTACTTTATATACGGGGAGAGGGGCACCCCTTGGAGACACAACAATTGATCATTGATCTCTTAGCCGTGTGCGGTGCCCCCCTCCACCATAATCCACCTTGATCATATCGTAGCGGTGCTTAAGCGAAGCCCTGCGTCGGTAGCATCATCATCATCGTCACCACGGCGTCGTGCTGACAAAACTCTCCTATGAAGCTTTGCTGGATCGAAGCTCGCGGGACGTCATCGAGTTGAACGTGTGGAGAACTCGGATGTGCCGTGCGTTTGGTACTTGGATCGGTCGGATCGTGAAGACATACGAGTACATCAACCGCGTTGTGCTAACGCTTCTGCATTCGGTCTACGAGGGTACGTAGATACACTCTTCCCTCTCGTTGCTATGCATCACCATGATCCTGTGTGTGCGTAGGAATTTTTTTTGAAATTACTACGTTCCTCAACATGCATGGCCTGCAAAAAAAACCATCGATTTCGGTATATCCACTTGGGCTGCAAAAAAATTGTTCATACACGTACTACGTCGATAACACTAGAGCCGCTATATCCAGCCCGCATGTAGGATCGAGAAAAAGTGTCTAGAGGGGGGCTGATTAGACCCTCAACAAGGAAAAGTAGCAGATTTTAATTTCTTTAAGTTAAGGTGGAGTTTTAGCACAAGGTTAAACATTCACAATACGTTCAAGCAAGCATGGCAAGAGTATATGAGCAGCGCAAAGTAAAGCATGCAACTTGCAAGAAAGTAAAGGGATGAGATTGGAGTGTGCAAACGCAATTGGAGACACAGAGATTTTGGCGTGGTTCCGATAGGTGGTGCTATCGTACATCGACGTTGATGGAGACTTCAACCCACGAAGGGTAACGGTTGCGCGAGTCCACAAAAAGCTCCACCCACAAAGGGTTCACGAAGAAGCAACCTTGTCTATCCCACCATGGCCATCGCCCACGAAGGACTTGCCTCACTTGAGTAGATCTTCACGAAGTAGGCAATCTCATTTCCCTTACAAACTCCTTGGTTCAACTCCACAATCTTGATGGAGGCTCCCAAGTGACACCTAGCCAATCTAGGAACACCACTCTCCAAAAGATAATAGATGGTGGGTTGATGATGAACTCCTTGCTCTTCTGCTTCAAATGATAGTCTCCCCAACACTCAACTTTCTCTCACATATTTGGATATGATGAAAAGATGATTTAAGCAAAAAGCAACTTGAGAATGCTAGAGATCAAGATTCTTGTGGTTGGATTGGAATATCTTGGTCTCAACACATGAGTAGGTGGTTCTCTCTCA
This sequence comes from Triticum monococcum, assembly GCA_034509565.1. Taxonomy (NCBI): domain Eukaryota; kingdom Viridiplantae; phylum Streptophyta; class Magnoliopsida; order Poales; family Poaceae; genus Triticum; species Triticum monococcum. The sequence goes on from CM067844.1 coordinate 32,263,430, forward strand.
AAAAATGAATGCTGGAATTGTAGGCACGTTCAGATGGCTCTCTCCACAAACGGAGGATGGGTGGAGGGGTCTATATAGCCTCCACACAAAATCTAGTTGTTACACATAATTCACCGAACTCGGTGGGACCGAATCGATAAACTCGGTCAGACCGATATGGTTCAAAATGTGAACATTAGAGTTTTCGATGGGACCGATATGATCAACTCGGTGGGACCGATTGTGTTAGGGTTAAAGCATAACGTAATCTCGGTGAGACTGATTTCTGTAATAGGCAAACAGATAGTTGATCAGGCAAACTCGGTGGGACCGATCACTTATTTCGATGAGACCAAAACATTACGAAAAGGAAACAGAGAGTTTGCATTGCGAACTCGGTGAGACCGATTGCTCATCTCGATTAGACCAAAACGTTACGAAGGGGAATAGAGAATTTGCAATCCTATCTTGGTGAGACCGAGATCCCTATCGATGAGACCGAACTGATTATGATTTCTGGTAGTGGCTATGTCAGGTGAACTTGATGGCGCTGGATAGATCAAATCGGTGAGGCCGAGTTTGACTTTAGGTTTGAGACATATGTGAAAATGAGAAAGTGGTTGAGGATTTTTAAGCATATCACTAAGCACTTTGAGCAAACAAGCCATTAAGCAACACCTCATCCTCTGTTATAGTATTAGCTTTCTTATGGACTCAATGTAATCTTGGATTACTAAAATGAAAATGTAGAGTTTTGAACTTTTACCAATCTTTGTCTTTAGCTTCTTGAAGGGGTTCCACATCCTCTTATCCATGCCACGCCTTTATTGAACGTTCTGAAATATACTAGATAAAAGTATTACTCCAACAAAAAATATGTTGACATTAATTACCAAAATCATCCAGGGTGCACTTGTGCTTTCATCGCAAAATAAGCGTATATTAAATAACCGTCGATATACGATAGCGGACTGATAAGAGCATTTCTAGCAGAGCCGCTATATCCTTTCTCGAAAAATAACCATATATCAAATAATCGCCGATCATCTCTAGCAGAGCCGCTATATCCATCCGGCCCGCTAAATAATCGTCTATTTTTATCAAATAACCGCCGATACACGGTACTGAGCCGATAAGAGCATCTCTAGCAGAGCCGCTATATTTGTTCGACATGCAAAATGATTGTATATGATATATTCACCAATATAAGGTAGCAGAGCCGCTATATCCGTCTAGCCCGCTAAATAACCATATATCAAATAACCACCGGTATACGGTACTGAGCCGATAAGAGCATCTCTAGCAGAGCCGCTATATCCGCTCGGCCCGCAAAATAACCGTATATCAAATAATCGCTGATATACGGTACCGAGCAATAAGTGAGCATCTCTAATAGAGCTACCATATCCGCTCGACCCGCAAAATAACCGTTGATATATGGTACTAGGCCGATAAGGGCATCTCTAGCTGAGTCACTATATCCGCCCGGACTGTAAAATAATAGTATATCTCCGTAAAATAAACCGTTATCAAATAACCGATATATGACACTGGTTCTATAAAAGCATCTATAGCAGAGCCGCTATATCCGCCTGACCCACAAAATAACCATTGATATACGGTACTGGACCGATAAAAGCATATCTAGCAGAGCCGCTATATCCGCCCCACACATAAAATAACTGTTTACTGTATCAAATAATCATCGATATACAATACTGGGCCGATAACAACGTCTATAGCAGAGTCACTATATCTGCCCGACCAGCAAAATAATCGCCGATGAACGGTATTAACCTACTTGGCAGAAAAAGGCCCGAACATGTTTTTTTTGCAGGGAGCTCTAAAAATCACCCGACAACCCTCAAATCTTTAGTTTTCCCTTCCTCCTTTGTGGTTTCCTCTATCCCACATGCGTTTTAGCGTGAGGGAAATTTCAATGCGCGGGCGCTGTTCTGCCACCCCCTCCCAAATCTCCGACGACTTTTGCTTCCTCCGGCCATTTCCGTGCCATCGAGCTTCACCCGTCCTCGTTGCATCTCCTTCACCAAGATTAGAGCTCGGGGGCACCATTTCTTGCCACATATTCTTCACCAAGATTAGAGCTCGGGGAGCGCCATTTCTTGCCACGGGCGGGCTGGCTGCAGCCACCGAAACCATAGATCCGACTGGAAGTTTCGATGGATGCCGTGTTGTGGGCGGATCCGGCTGCTCTGGGAAAGATTAAGCAACTGCCGTCTGCGCGAGTCGTTGCGAGGCAAGGGGAATTAGGGAAGGCAACAATTGCGGTGGAGATGAAGGGGGCTGCGGCGGTTGTGCTTTCGGCCGACGGTGGGGGGAAGAGGGTCGCAGCTACTTTGAGCCGGTAAAAGCTAAGATTTCCATCTTTTCTACCGTCTCTTCAAATTGTCTGATGGGCGAATTTTGATATGGTCGCGAATTTATTTTCGTAGACATATGATATTTGGAATTCATTCTCGTCGTCGGAGTCAGGTGATTTCAACATAAAGGAGACGCTTTTTGACGATGATGCCAAGCATCTTCTCTTGTTGCATCTCGTCGACAAATTGAAAGCTGGCAAGAAGAAGAATAAGCACCGCGGATCTATGGTTGACCGACTTTGCATTTCATGCAACTGAGCTCTCGGTCAGAAGTTGCTCATAAAAGACTAGTTTGCCTAGGTGTCGACCTATCCGGCTCATCTCTTCCGTAGGCGTTATCGAATGTGTAGGCCTTTTTTGTTCGCATTGTGGGAGCTCGGGAGAAAAAATGTTGGTTCTTCACTCGCTAGATAATTGTCGCCAGTTTGCTAGGATTTAGTGCATACCAAAAAATATCGACGGCAATCCGAGTGATAGTATATGACATTTCGATAGATCTCACCGATGAGTATATTCGCATCGGAGAAGGTACCATACTAAATGTGCGGGCATGCTTGGGAACGTGGATTGCATGCATTGAAATGGGAAGAATTGCCCAAAGGCTTGGGGTCATGCAGTACACCGGCCATCAACTCAAATCAACTATTGTGCTCAAAGTTGTGGCTTCACACGACTTTTGGATCTGGCATTGCTTTTTTGGATTGCCGGGGTCTCTCAATGATATCAAATGTATTGCATAGGTCACACTTTTTTTACACACCTAGCTAGTGAAAATGCTTCGGCTAGCAACTATACAGCCAGTGGATATGATTATACCATGGCGTATTATCTTGTTGGCGTTATTTATCCTTCATGGGCAACATCGGTGAAGACAATTAGTATGCCGGTAGGAAAAAAACAAACTATTTTTGCCCGAGCGCAGGAAGCACGACGAAATGATATTGAGAGGATATTTGGTGTGTTGCAAGCTTGATTTGCCATTTTTCATGGTCCTGCTTGCTTATGGGATAAGAAATCCCTCTCAAATGTCATGACTACATGTGTAATTCTACACAATATGTTCATCGAGGATGAGATGGATTTAAACTTAAAGTTTTCTATGACAATATTGATAGTCGTGTCAAGCCTACCAGAAACCCATATGTGATCAATGCATTTCTTGAGACCTACCGGCAGATTGAAGACTGTGACAAACACAGGCAGCTACACAACGATCCCATCGAGTATCAGTGGCAAATGTACGGGCAATAGACTCCAATTTTATTAATCCGATATATTTGTTTTCATGTGTGTTTTGAACAATTTTTTTAATTCCGGACCATTTGTTATTGTAATAATTTTGAATTGTACGATGTTAAAACATCTAAGTTTCGTATGTATTGTTATTTTTATTCGAGTTATATGCCTAAATTCATGATTTGCGGCACGGATTTGCAGCACCATGCGCCGTTGGGCCGAACAGATGCCATGAGACTCGATGAACTACGAAAATAATATATTGCAGTAATGTTGCACGAGATTCATGAACTATATGAACAATTCACTAGGCTCCAGTCGAGCCTCATTGGTCGGGAAGCAAATGAAGGTGATCATCGACATTCAAAGCAAGCGAGTGAGCTTAGAAGACGATGCTTATAGCTATCACGTGCTAGCCAACGGTGGCCCGGACGGTTGAATTTCATTATGGCATGCCTAAATTGTTGAATTGTAATTTATTTTGCTTTGATTGTTGAGTTTGTGATGAATTTGTGCTATATGATTAACGTGCATGAATTTACTTGAATTTGAGGATTTTGACATGAGAAGTGTGGTTGTTCGCAGGACTTTTGAGGGGCTGTCCGGGGTCGCCACGAGGCATGTTCACGGATGTTTAGGGGCTGAATTTTCCAGTCCAGCTATACATGCTCTAATGATTAATAAATCCCTTCTTGTAAAAACAATAGTACTCCCTCTGTCCTAAAACAATAATACTCCCTCTATGCTAGTGTAAAAAACGTTCTTATATTTTAGGACGGAGGAAGTAATTAATAAATCTCATTTTTGATTAAAAAAACTCACTGTACTATTGCTCAATACAAACCGGGCGAGCACCCAAACTTTCTGTGTAAAATTCGCGCCCGCGGGTCTTCCCTCCAAATTCTGCCAGAGCGCGCGCGGAAGCACACCTGCCGCCCGCCCACAATTTAGCCAGGTCAGCGATCCGCGTCGAAACGCATCCAGCCCGTCCATCCCAACAGCGGCGAACGGCTGATATCGATTGACATCATCGATCCGCGGCACCACCCCTCCGCCAATCAGCTCTCGCCTCTCCCATCTATAAAATTCTCCGCCCCCCTCCCCATCTTCCAACATCTCTTCTGCAATCCCCTCCTCTCCCACACATCCTCCGGCGAAACCAAACCCCAGTCCGCAGCACCGTCAGCATCCATGGCGCCCAAGGCCGAGAAGAAGCCTGCGGCGAAGAAGCCCGTGGAGGAGGAGCCCGCGGCGGAGAAGGCGGAGAAGACGCCCGCCGGGAAGAAGCCCAAGGCCGAGAAGCGGCTGCCGGCGGGGAAGTCCGCGGCCAAGGAGGGCGACAAGAAGGGCAAGAAGAAGGCCAAGAAGAGCGTGGAAACGTACAAGATCTACATCTTCAAGGTGCTGAAGCAGGTGCACCCCGACATCGGCATCTCCTCCAAGGCCATGTCCATCATGAACTCCTTCATCAACGACATCTTCGAGAAGCTCGCCGGCGAGGCCGCCAAGCTGGCGCGGTACAACAAGAAGCCCACCATCACGTCCCGGGAGATCCAGACCTCCGTCCGCCTCGTCCTCCCCGGCGAGCTCGCCAAGCACGCCGTCTCCGAGGGCACCAAGGCCGTCACCAAGTTCACCTCCTCGTAGAGTGCTCCGTAGTTAGCTGTCCGGGTGTGTTTGTGGCCGTGTAATCGTGTAAGAATCGCACCGCGATGTTTCTGGATCTCGAGAAATAGTAACGGCGCCTGCCTCAATGTTCAGTACTACATGTTCGTCTTAATTTCTTCTCGTCTTGTGATCTTGATTCACGAAGCAAGTGTTCATCCTTTTGATTTCTGTGGGGATTCATACTCTTCTTTTCCGTTGCGTGAGAAGTGAATTTCTCTCGGCGGTTCTGCTTCGCCGTTGAATTTGCTAGAACGGTACGCGATCTTCCATTGTTGGGGCTAGATTTCGTGAATAAGAAATGGCAAATCAATTGGCGGGAAGTTCACTCGCTCCTTAGATCAATTGTTATCTCTCTTCAAATCGTGTCCGCGCCAACAGCAGTTCTGAAATTTCTGCTTGACGGATCCGACAGAAACTGTGTTTCAGGGATAGGATTTCTGTTCCGTTACTATTTTGTTTTTACAGTTTTGCTAAAGCACTTTATTTGCGCTTTGACTGATAGAAACCGTGCTATGCTTCATGTCCTAATCGCACATTCATTTTTTGTACTGGCATTGCTTTGTATTCAGGCAATTTCTCTTCGTGGTGCAGTTCAGGCATTGCTTTGTACTTGTACGGTGCTAATTCAGAGGGTGCGCTGTATGCTCTATGATTTTTTGTCTAGTAATTGCCAGAAGAATTTATCCTGGCAGCTTTCAGAATGGAGAAACTCATGCCATTTACAGCGTGAGGAGATTAAAAGTCCACTGTTTGATTAGAGAGAATGAGAGTTGAGGAAGCCAATTCCCACCTATTTCTTCTCAGAAGGTACCCTGTTAATTCGTGAGCAGAGTTTTATCCCGTGCTAATTCCCACCATATACCAAACAAGGGAATGGGAGTAAAAATTAACTTCCCATGACTAATCCCTCCATAAACACCCTGATGCAAAGTCTCATTCTCATGCCCAAGTATTTAACAAACAGACTGTTAGGAGTACATCTGAATGGAGTGTCAAGGGCTTTCCGAAGTGCCATCCTGCTAACACATGCCTCTGAGAACCAACTGAAACAACATATATTGCCTCTGCGCCATGTTGCCACATACTGAACCAACAGCACTATGAGAATATGCAATCTTCAAGTGTGTGCGCTTCGTACTTTGCTAACGGAAAACAATCTATGAAAATATGCGATCTTCAGCAATCGATCCCATCATGTACTGTCAGTAATATCAGCATATGTTACGAGTTCCAGTGCTATGTGCCTGGCTTCTGCTGCAGCTGTTCAATTTCAGTTCCAGGTCTGCCAAGAATTCGACCTTGGTTCATCCCAGATCTAGCTCAATTTCCATACATAAATTTTCAAACAAGCAAGAACTCACGATTCACTTTTAAAGAAGATAGAGAAGATAGATGCCATAGATACAAGCCTTTATTTCCAGCCGAAAAAACACCAGACGGCTTTGTATCAAAACAGCAAAAGAAGAAATGTTGCTGTGTTTATTTTGATTATCATGCACTCGGTATGTTCCCAAACAAGAATTAGTGAACGTATCAACAACACGGGGCCAAGATGAATGTAAGAGTACCGGTAACAAGCTGGTTCATCCATCACGTGATTAAATCCACTGCAGTGTTCACTACCTGGATGCAAGCGCAACAAGCTTACAATGGCCGTTGCTTTCCAAGACAAAATTATATCAGTAACTAGAGCCACCACTGCACATGCTTTGCTCTATTTACATCATTGCATGACGCATCATGACGTAGATCCTTTGCTGCCCGTAGTCATGAAAGATTCACCGCATCCACACTCCCCTTTCGAGTTTGGGTTGATGAACACAAACTCCGACCTGCAACGCAAGCCACCATCAATAACCAACAATAGGTAAGCCAATGGAGGTCGAAAACAAGCATGTTCTGCACAGAAACTAGAGACCGCACCTCAGTGGATCGTCGACGAAGTCCATCTTGGTGCCGATCACATGCATCAGGGCCTTGGGGTCAATCAGCACTTTCACACCCTTCTCTTCAACAAGCTCATCGAACTTCCCTTTTTCTTCTGAACAAGGAGATATTCTTTTTAGCATGGACAGCAGAAAACAAACGATGGAAAATGTAGAAGCTAGTTCAATCTGAATAATAATAGGATGATGCTACAGTGATATTTATTCTTGTCTCGGGAAATTTTAGGCTCAAAAGACTGATCTATCTATGGATACAGTACCCCATTAATTTGTACCAACATCTGACTAATGCTACAGTTGATATGTATTATTGGTTTGGGAAATTAAGCTCAATAGATTGATTTATTTATAAGAAAAATGTGTTCCATGCTGGGCACCTAGATTGCACCAATACGGATACACATACCAGTATCGGGGTGGTACAGATACGTAAATACATCATTTCTGAAAAGTGCCAATATGGATCTAAGCATCAAGTCATTTAGCATATATTTAGACAGTGCAATCCAGTATCTTCTTATCCATGATTCCAACAAAAGCAAGAAGCAACAGCCACACGGTAGCAGCAATTTAGCAAACATAAAAGTTAAGTTATAGAGAAAGGTTGGAAGAGGAAATCAGCAGCCTTCCATTAGATTGAATTCTACAGGAGAGTGGGGGAAAGGGGAGCTGGAGCACCGGGAAAAGAAGCCCACCACCGGCACCACTAATCTGTAGCATATATTTAGGGGAGCTTGAGAGGTATTGGGGACGTATCGGGAAAGAATCTGTATCGGATAAGGTATTCGATACAGATATGCTGGTTGCTGGAAGTATCGGTGTTTTCTTGCGGGGCAAAGCTGCATAATTGTACATAAGGGCAAGGCTTTTTATGACAGAGGCCAGGCAAAAACATTAGATCGGCGAACTAATAATCGGAGAAATTGTTCAACCAGATGTTACTAAGAAAACTAAAAATGGTACGAGTTGAACAGCGCGGCCTACATATCAAACGGAAGTTCAGAATACTAAACATCATGGCTTCACCATAAACATAACAAACATTTTAGCAAACAAAATATACAGCATGGAACCCTGCATATTAGATTTTGGAGGATGGAGGCAGGGCTAAGCAATATAACAGTGATTTACATTTAACTTACGAATATTTATGTTCACTTTCTCTCCTCCTGTACTTATACAGCAATCTCAAGAAATGGTATACTAAGGAGACATTACCTGACAAATTAATTCACTAAGTTTGGTGAGATTATCTGGCCATTTAATTCACAATGTTTGGCCAGCTTATGTGGCCATTAAACTCACTAGGTTTAGACAGATTATCTGGCCATTTAATTCACTAGGTTTGGCACGTATATTGCTGTAACATCAAAGAGTTTCTGCATGATATTTTGCAAGATGCAAAGCATGGTAGCCTCATGCCTCTGAAAGCTGAACTAATTAACTTGAAATTCATGCGTTGGAGCAGCAACACCGGGCAATACAACATGCAATTTTAACATGAATGTGTTCACTTTCGCCCCCTCTGAAACTTGTACCGCGATCTTGCTAAATGGCATGTGAGAATTAAATTATCAGGCCAGTTAATTTCACCAGGTTTGGTCTATATCGCTGTAACATCGCAGAGTTCTCTAAACAATTTTTTTGCAAGATGCAGCGCATGGTAGCTTCATCCCTCTAAAATACCGAACCACCAGCAACAAGGGAATCTCAACATGAAACCAATACGCTGGAAACGCGAAGCTAGCATACCGGCGTAATTGAGCGTGTAGGACAGGCCGTTGCAGCCGCGCGCCTTGACGCCAAGGCGCAGGTAGGGCCGCTGCCTGAGGTCGAGGAGGTGGCGCACCCTGGCCGCCGCGGCCTCCGTCAGGGTGAGCGCCTGCTTCCGGGCGGCCGCCCCCGCCCTCTGCCCCGCGGCCCTCAGCGCGGACGACGACATGGTTCGCCGGCGCGGCGGCAGGCGCGATTCGTCTCGGCAGGAGGAGCCTTGCACGGCAGGATTACGCCGGGGCGTCCTGGATCTCCCCCCTCCTGGCGCGGCTGCGCTCCTTCCGAGGCCTCCGATCGAGGGGGCCGGCGGCAGCGGCGCGGCTGGATCGGCGGTGCCGGGGCGCGCTGGCGTGGAGCCGTAATCCCCTTTCGACGAATGGACGGACGAATTTGGGATGGACGGAGGCGTCTGGAAACTGCTCAGGTTATTGGTTCCTCTGGGCCAGACCCATTCGGCCCATCAACTTGGATTTAGTCTTTTTTTTTAGCTGCCTGCCACTTTTTATAGGTTTTTCTTCAGCATTTTTTCGTCCCAGAAATTCATAGGAGAATCAGTTTGACACGCTCGCCATCGTGCGTGCCGATTAAACTGGCCCGTTCGTTTCAATCTCCTCCTCGACAAGTTTGCCTTCGCCACTGGCTTAAATATCACTCCCCTCATTTGAGTGAAAATCAAGTTTCATCACCGTGTTTAACAAACAAAAGGCGGGTTATGTGCCACAAAAGGGGGGTTTGGTGCTTGTGATGACGGGCCAAACATACTATTCAGTGTCAAATTTGTCATTTTTGTATCTCGAGCATTGTTTCGGATTTTGATTTGAAATTTAACGACACAAACATTGATGCTGTGTGAACATGCTCAATTTTTTTTCACATTTTAAAATGTGCTACGAAGGTCCGGTGCACCAGTAGCACCACACAAGCACTGGTGCACCAGATATTTCCCCACGGGAGAACAACCCCCCTCTTGCCGCTTTGTCGTGACGACACATCGGCACCCATGTTCATGTTGCTCTACCCTTGGCGTTCTCTAGAAGCACAAGAACAATGTTGTTTTTCAACCCGGTAGTGTTTTCTTAAAGAAAAAGAACCTGCAAGTGCCTTCGCTCCTACATATTAAGCGCATGTACAATTATGCTATTTTAGGAGTGTCATGTAGGATAAATCCTGATATGGAGGAAAGAGAAACTAGTTAAAGATGCCAATTACTCTGTTTTATATTTCTTTACAGAGGGAGTGCATCTTATCTGTAAATATCAGTCAGAGCAGAAGCATTCAGCAAACAAGTACCCCTTGCACTTTCTTTGAGGAAAGCAAATGTTAATACTGCAAAAACATCTTACATTTAGGAACAAAAGTAGTAGTACTTGCTAATTACCTTATATCTGTAAATATCAGTCAGAGCAGATCCGATGTACAGTTCAGTGTTAAGCAAACAAGCACCCCTGGCACTTCCTTCCTGCCCCCACCGAAAAAGAATAATATAGGTGTTCAGGCTTCAAACATCAAAGGAGACGGATCACTAAAGCAACCGCCAGGTTTGCAAAACAGCAGGCAGGGGGTAAAGATGACCCGCCGTTCCTACCTCCCAGTATGAACTAGGATATGTAGTTTACTGCAGGCATAGTATCAAATGAAAAATAAATAGTGTCAGTGGAAAATGCATCTCCTACCATCTGATTGTGAAGCTCTTGAGTATCACATAACTATCATGAATTCATCGAGTCTGAAAGCTGCTGCTGAAACAGAATTGGTCAGTACAGTGGTGTTGCTGTTCAAAGTATTACTTATGGGGAATCAATAAACCATATTTTCAACTTGTTCAGATGACTGCAATTGTGCACCTTGCATCACAACATCGTGGCATTGTCATACATATAATGCCAATGGTCCTTGAGAATCTGGTATGGAGGCTTACTGACTTGATTTTAATATAATCAGTGCTGCCAAACTGAAATAGCCATGCTTAGTCAAATTTCTCAGACTTATACATATATTGGCTTTATTATGTGTTAAGAGATCCACACACCCAGCAAACACAAACTATTGTAAATTGCTTACTGTTTGAGTTTGCAGTGCTTGTCACCGAAACCTGATGTGTCAGACCAACAAGAAACTAACACGATCCATCACCTCTCTCTGTTCTGCTTTTAGCCAAGGATATCCTATATTGCATGCCAACACATGAACACAGCATGCTTATTACAAGCTGCTCCTATAAGCAGCATGTACAGCCGTTCTAACTAAACCACTCTCAAGTCTCAGACATCACTGTTCGAGGGAAGACCCTGCATACATATGTGACTGCATTCCATATTAAGCAACTTACATTTTTTTGTCTTGTGGAGTTGGGTCCATATGCTCTGATAGTAGAATGCCTGAAAATCACCGAATCACATCACATCTGGTCATCAAGTGCATTTACTATCAAGGTTGCAAAGTTGAGGTCCTGACATCCAAATGAATGCAACAGAGAAGCAAGGATGCTCTACCAATAATCATTGCATGAACACTGGCCACCTTCGAAATGATGAAATCGAGTTCTGTCTCTTACAATCACTAATCGGTTATAAACACCAGAAAATACCTTCGTGAAATTGTGGCAATCTACACAAACACGAAGATTCTTTGCCAGTCGTATTGGTCTGCGTTGTGGCATCACAAGAAGAGCAAAAGCGATTGCTAGCTTTTCACTGTGATAGGTCAGGGCACATTCCTTCCCCTCTGAATCCAAATCATGCAACTCAGATGACACATTTGGAACATAACCAGCGATTCTTAAATGCCTGTTTATCTCATCAAGCTTCCCGTAAATCTCAGCCTTTCTTGGATGTGAATCATCATCTGCAATAAATTCATGGAGCTCACCGTTAAGCTCTACTGTTGTGCAGCCAGGAGTAGTTTGGATTCCATTCTCCTTCATCAACTTCCTAACTTCCGCTACCTTTATCCAATCCCCAACGGCCGCATAGGTATTTAACAGGAGAACATAATCTCCAGCTTGCTGCGCTTTCAGTTCAATTAGATGACTAATGACCTTCTCTCCAAGATCAACATGACCATGAACTCGGCATGCACCAAGAAGAGTTCGCCAAATCGTTGCATCAGGTGCAACCTTCATCTCTTCAACCACAAGATGGTATGCCTCATCAAGCAACCCAGCACGGCCCATTAGATCAACAATGCACCCATAATGGCGAACATTTGGCATCATCTGATACTCACAGCGCATCATATCAAAAAACCTGAAACCCTCATCAACCAACCCGCTATGGCTGCATGCAGAGAGCACACCAGTAAAAGTCTGCGCATCAGGAGCAACACCTGATCTACCCATTTCCTCAAATGCCGAGATAGCATCCTCCCCGAAGCCATTTGCTGCGAATCCTGAGATCATCGCACTCCATGTGACCACACTCTTCCGAGGAGTCTCGCAGAAAACCTGGTACGCCTTCTCGACACACCCGCACCTCGTGTACATCGTGATCAGTGAGTTGCGCACCTTCAGCTCGCCACCATAACCATGCTCCACCGCATACTCCCAGATCTTCTCCCCGAAGTCGAGCGCGCCCAGGCTCGTGCATGCCTGGAGGAGTAAAATGCAGGTCACCTCATCTGGCCCCGCCTCACCCTCACCTTTCCTCATCTCATCGAAGAGCCTCAGCGTATCCTTCGTCCTCTTGTCCCTCGCGTAGCAAGTGATCAGAACGTTCCACGCGACGGCGTCCTTGACAAGCATTTCGTCAAACACCTTGCGCGCGCTGTCCCCGGCGCCACAGGTGGCATAGGACCGCATCAACGAGGTGGCCAGGAGGGCGTCGCGGAGGTGGCCCTCGGCCAAGACGTTGGCGTGCAGCTGGCGCGCGTGGGCGAGGGTGCGGCAGGGCTTGAGGATGATGGCCAGGGAGAAGGCGTTCCCGCGGCGCCCGAGGCCGCGCATGCGGCGGAGGAAGCCGAGGGCGTCGGGCTCCGAGAGGGAGCGGAGGATGGAGTTGCAGCAGAAGGTGGAGGGGACGGAGGCCGGGGTGAGGTGGTGGTGGAGGACGGCGAGCGCGCGGAGGGGCGGGAGGGAGGCGGCCGCGAGGGAGAGGAACGCGGAGGCGGCGGCGGGCGCGAGGGGGAGGACGCCGGTGCGGAGCAGGTGCGCGTGGAGCTGGACGAAGTGATGCGCCGGGAGAGGCGATGCCGAGGCGAGGAGCGCGGCGGCGGCGGCGGAGGGGGAGGGGGCGGGGGCGGGGACGGGGCGGAGGGCGCGCGACAGACGCGGCGCCAGTGCCATGGCAGTGGCACGAGAGGGCGGGAGTGACGGCGTCGTTCAATTTTTGCGTCCACGGATAAATCGGAAATCATGGATTCGTATTTAAAGTTTGGACCCCGATAAATCCCGAACGTTCGGATTTTAAGCATGTCATTCCGAACATTTTTCATGGAAACTTTAACTGACGCAGGATGACAAACATGACGATTTTGCCAACCTCGCGTGAACTAAAGTTGCCATGAAAAAAGATCGGGTTGCCATGCTTAAAATCCGAACGTTTGAAATTTATCATTTTCGTAAAGTTTGTGGTTATTTATGCTGACACTATGATTTCGACAAAGTAAAAACATTAGCTGTTGGGGGAGGATGGTGACGGGTTGGTTTTGTTTTATGAATGTGTATGATACTTTGATTTGTGTATGTAACTATGTATGTAAACTTGTCATTTGTGTATGACTGTATGATTTTGTCTAAATTTTGTTTTGTTTTTGATGATGCTAAGAGTAGCAGATGAACTAACTTTATAGTCATGATTTGCATGGGCTGAACATGCATGGCAAATAAATACCTGGTTGTTGCATTTTGATGTGTGATTGTATGGATGCAACCACATATTTTGTGTGTGATTATATGGTCGCGCTATTCTTCACCCCCCCCCCTTTATTTTATCATCAATGCATCGTAATTTTATGTTTCGTAAATTTTGTCTTATTTCCAGCGCAAAAAGAGACCGTAAAAAAATATATAATCGCCTAAAAAATATTTTATGTTATGTAAAATTACAAACGTAAAAATATAGTCTAAAATACACATAAACTGCAAATTTTCTTGTCTTATGACCTATGTTTTTATTTTCTTATGTCAAATTTTACGTAGTGAATCAATAGGAATGTAACTATTTGAATTCCAAACGTAATTTAATTATAAAATGATCATAAGATTACCTCGGATGAAGAATAACTTATTCTGCATCCCGGTTGATGAATAGTAACACTGGTGCTTTTGTTCAATTGTGCTTGTACCATACGTCGTCTTGCACTGTGAAAGCACTGGCGCACAACAAAAGTTGCTCCATTTGGCTTCAATCGATGTGATCTTGATTGGTTCCTTCCAAAAATATATTTTTCTAAACAACAAAGGAAAAAACAAGTTTTCTTCTTTCTCGGATGGTTAACATTAGAAAGACACGAGAAATATCGAAAACCCGGTGAAAACCATGTCAAAACCTTCTACTAAAAGTGGCCAAATATCGAGCCACCATCGGGCCCTATCCCAAGGTTCGGCAGGGACTTGTGGGTGGTTTCTGGGTGAAAGTTCTATTGGTTGGCGAGAGTCGATGCCGGAGACGACAGCGCCTAGGGCATTGTTCTTCCTTCTTGAAGGTGTCTCAGACTCCAAGTAGCGGGCATGTTGGCGGTGGAGGTCCACTTCAGGCGGCGGCACCTTTTTTGTTTTTATCTCTTTCTTTTTCCTTTTTTGTGGTCATTGTTGGGTTTTTAGATTGACTGTCCCTTAATCAATCAAGTTGTTGTGTGGTTTTGGTTTTCGGCCTGGTTTTACTTATAAACCAAGCCAACTATATTCTTCTTTATGAAATCGCAGGAACCCTACCCTCTTGATGAGGTATCGTAATAAGCATTGATATACTAAATGATGACTACCATTATGTTCATTTAGCATACCACAGTCAGAAGTTCGAATTTAGATTCAAATTCAAATTCAGACACATGCATGATACCACATCAGTTCTTTTCATTTTATCTCTTCATTCACCTCCAGCAAATCATCATCTACGTGCCTACCCGTTCCCATACACGCATGGGAGATCAATGGGAGCAAGCACTTCCAATCAGCGATACAATCAACCAACCAATGGGGCTGAACACAGGTTTTTTTTCTCGCATAGGCGAGGCTCAGTTCTTGAGCTCCGGGAGCAGCAGCCCACCGGCGTGCATCTGCTTGTACATCCACTGCCAGTTCTCCGGCCTCACCTCCCCGCCGAGGGCCCTGACCACCGACCCGCCACTGCACACACCGACCTTGCAGCACTCCTCCAGGGGGAGCCCTTTCACCAGCCCGTACAGGAACCCGCTCGCAAACAAGTCGCCCGCACCGGTGGCATCCACCGCGTTGCTCTCCCCGATGGCCGGCACCTGAACCACCTACATGCACAGATCATTTGGCTCAACTCTACAAGCTGAATCAGGCTCAACTACTGCTAGCATCTCTCTTTTGCTTCTAGGGAAATATACATGCTGGTTAGCATCGGCACTCTACTGCTTGGCTGTCAATGGGCAGAAGATAGGAAGAACATTGTTGATGCTTTTGATGCTTGACTCTCACCTGCTTGCCATGTTTTGCGATGCACCCCTTTGAAGCGAGAGTCACAACGGCCCATTTGCAGTGCTTGGACAAGAATGCAAGCGCATCCTCTGGATCATATGTCAGCCCTCCCCTGCACATATAGATGAATATCAGATGCATAAGAAATTAAGAATAAGGGAATGAAAGAAGGCCATGTACAGTTTGCTGCAGAAAGAAAGAAAACGAATTTGCTTTTCAGTTTGAATTTACCCCATCTATTTTTTCCCTACATAAATACAATGATTTATAATAGTGGAGAAAATCACCCTATGATCTCCCTAGCTTCATCCTCATTGGCGAAACAAAGGTCAATGTTGCCTGTCTCCAACAGGGCAATTAGTTGTGACCTATAGTCACGAACCATCTGCACGAATGAGATAAACCGAAGAAACTAAATCTGACTGTTTTTGCAAATTAAAATCAACTGAGCAATGGGCTTGTTAAAGATGTAGCCAAACCTCAAAACTAGCCAAATCTAATGATACCGAGAGACCTTCTTGTTTTGCAACCCTGATAGCCTCAATAATCTGAGCGAGGTTTTGTTGTGCATATCTCACAACCAGCCACTGCATCACATCAGTACCCAATGATGAAAAAGATATCCAGGTTAGACATACATTTTACAGAATTTGCTTTCAGGGCAGCAATATATGAAGGAACATGCGTGCACAGATTGTAGAGGAAAAGGAAGCCACCTTGGAGCCTTGGAAGTCCTCCTTAGTGAACTCATTGGCCTGTCACATGGACAAATGTGAATCAAGATTAGGATTGTTAAGAGAAAATAGCTATATACTACTACTAACATTTAAGACTGAGTCAAACAACGGGTTACCTGGAGCTTGACTGCACTAGATAGGCATGGGCGCATGGTGCGATTGCCACTTGCATCAACCAAGCATGCACACTATAATGGTACTCTTTTCAGCCTTGTCCACTAAGTAGCAAAATAAGGGGAATAACATAAAGTTGGCTTTGGAATTTAGACTACCTGTGCAGTGTGCCCCTTTTTTGCCCTTAGTCTTGTGAGATCTACGCCACTAAAGCTCATGTTGTTGACAAACAAAATGCCCTGGTCATCATCTCCACGAGCTCCAATTATTCCAGTTGATATCCCAAAACCAGCTGAGAGACCCCGAACTGTGTTGGCAACACTACCACCAGCCATAGTTCTTACTGGAGAGGGGTCGTCATGGGAAGGAAGGATAAGGGCATTCACTTCATTCAGAATATGATCCAACTCCTCAAAAGATACCTGTGATCGCAATACAATTGTCAAATAAATTCATGACATAACAAATGAATGTAAGGTTCACAATCCCCATATAGGAATGCCATATCAGTTACTCCCTCAGTCTCTTTTTAAATGTTTTTACGCACAGCCAATCCACAACTCTTAAGAAATAGTGCATGATGTAGAGTCGTAAATAGGACAAAAAAGGACAAATACACTGTTCTTCAGTCTATTTATTATAAGAAGTGAATGAATGTTGACTACAAAACACTATATCTTCACTTTTCAATTTTCATTATCAAGTTTGCCTATAAACTGTTTTTCATGTGAAAGTGCTTTTGCGCTGCGGGATACTACTTCCTAAACCAATATGCTTTTCTCTTGGACTTGTACTAAAACAACAAGAAGGTTGTTGACAAGGTTTAATTTTTGCAGGGTAAATTTGACAAGGCTTCAGCAAGGTGAGTTGTAGAATCACCTAGCTCAGTCCCTCAGTAAGACAGGAGATGATTTGATAGGTGGAGTGAGTGTGATTAATACAAATTAGCCGTCTCAACTGAAACTTCACGGGCATCATGTGTTAAAAGGCATAATAAAATCCCATAATTTAGAGAAAATACATATGTCAAATTTAGCAAATTAAAGACGAAGATGGAATCTCAGAATCGTGAAATTATGGTTTCCTAATGAGTAAGTACCATATTCTAGAGAGGACAGCAGGACTCGGCAGCTGCGCATTAAAATGTTCTGACTGTCTGCGTCTTAAAATGATGTATCAAGGTCATCAAAAGCAGACCCTGCTTCATTTCTCTCAAGAACCTCTTTTCTGTGTTCACAATTGAAACTGGAGTTGAAACATGAGAATGAGACACTATAACTATCGATATATTCTGACAAGATGTTGAGCCGGCAACTATATGTTGTGTAAAACGGAAGGTCAAGAACACTAGGCGATAGTGACAAGGGGAGGTCTGGTACAAAATATGTACCAACCCCAAGACCTAAATGAAATAACCTAGTCAGTGGACCAATCAGGTTGTACGACATGAAGCCTTGTTTGACAATTCCAGAAGTGTGCAGGCCAAACCATAAACAAGCCTTTCAACAATGAAAGCAACACAACACATAATGTATTGTGTATCTGAATCTACCCAAAGTAGTGCTCTACTATTTTTATTTGAATTCAATGCAGAGAAGGCTACAGTGGTACGGGAGGGGGGAATCTGCACTGAGCTAACCCCCAAAGCCAAAACTAGCAAGTCAAACGCTTTGAGGAATACTGAAGAATCTCTGACGCCCACATAACAAAGAAGGGCACAAAAGTAACAAAGAGAATCACAAAAATGTACGGGGAAGCCCGCTGATTTTTAAGCAGGCGAACAGTTCAGTAAGATGACCTTTTTGACAGAGAAAAGGGGGAATTCTGCAATAGAGAGTGAAGGATATCACACGATATTGTTTCAGGGACAGGAGATCCAAATATCACATGGCCGGCAGCTAGGAACAGCAAGAAACGTATGGCGGCGGCGCAGTTTTCTTCTGAGAGTGAGCAGAGTTCTTTTAGGCTGAACCCACGACAGTTGCAGGAGCACATGGCGATCCACCGGCAGCTCAATAATTGGAGACAAAACGGAAAACGGGGCGGCAGTCCGTCTCGGTGTACGAGATGAATCACGGCGGCGTGCACGAAGCGTTGGGAGAGGGAAGGGTCAGGGTGGACCTGCTGCGAGCCGCCGCGGTCGCCGGGGACGCGGTCGAGGAGGGACCAGTCGACGCGTGCGACGTGGTCGATCAGCGCTGACACCTGCAGCCCCACCACCGCCGGCGGGTCCGCCTTGCCGGCCTGGGGGGAGGGAGGAAGAAGCTGCTGCTGCTGCTGCTGCTGCTCTGCCTCGGCGCCCATGGTTTCCTCTCCGGGGCTCCTTGGGTCCGCGGCCCTCCTCCCTCCGCGCCCACCGGCCTTGGTGGTGGGAAGGGTCGCCGCCGGCGTGTGAGTGGCGCTGTGCGGCGGGGGCGGTCGGAGTCTGTTGGAACCTGGAAGGAAAGATGGGTTCTCCCTGTTTTATAGAGCAAGGAGGTGAGGACGTGGCTCGCGTGTCGCGTCACGATTAGACGGAGAAAATTAGATATTTGCCACATTCTTATTTCGAGCTCAAATGCACCTAATAATAAAAAATGACAAATACCCTAAAAATGACAAATAAATTTAAGAAAAGACTTTTTTTTCGCAGCAAACATTGTTAAATGTTCTATGTGCCTGTAAATTTCCATGAAAAAACATTATTGATGCTCTGGGCACAAAGAAATACTTCAAAAAGACTATTTTTGAAAGAATTTAATGCGCTGATTTTGTTAAAAAAATATTCCAAATCTCCATGAATGTGATTTCATCATGAAAATTTGCAGCCATACAAAAATATAAAAATGATTATTGTGTAAAAACAATATTCATGAATTTATTTAGATTTTATTTATTTTATTATTCATAAGGGTGCATTTGAGTTCGGGGTTATTAGGATGACATTTTTCGTTTAGTAGGCTTCTTTGTATAACAAAATATTACTCCCTTCGATCCATAATAAGTGTCGCAGTTTTGAACTAAGATTGAACTAACTTTCGTTCAAAACCATGACACTTATTTTGGATCAGAGAAAATAATAATTTGCAGCAAAGAGCATAAGGGCATGCATGCTTTGATACCAGATTTGGTTTGCCAGCATTTGGACAAAGCCAAAAATGTTGGCTATCAATTGATTGCTTACCAAGTTGCATTGCCCACCTCTAAATAAGTTCCCAATTGTCCACAAGTTTGGCAATTTAAAAAACATGACTTGCTAGGACATTGATTTGTGGATTTTGTAGGCTACATTTTGTCTCATGATTTATAGATTTTCTGAGTACAACGTAGTCGCAAAACAGTTAATACTTGTAGCATTGGCCTTCATAGTGGACGGGAGAAAATGAGCGTTTGAGGACGATACAAGATTAGGACAACAAGATGACTGGTGATGGAGATGAAAAAGTATGTGGTTGTTGGCAAGGTGACGAGTTCCCACGATATCGACAAAGGAGTGCCTAACATGCATCAACATGAGGTTGTTGGCGGTGACGACAAATCTGAGGAGGTGTGCGGTCCAGAGAGAAAGAAATGGCATGAGGAAGGTGAAGTGGAATGAGGGCAGGGTGGTATTATCGAAAATGTATTTATTCTTCAAAGTTTAATTGTGTTTTTACTTATAAAACTGATTGGCTTTGAGGACTAGCATACTAATAGCCATCATAAATCACTTCCCTCTCAAAAAGGCTATTTTCTAGGACTTAAGAAGATAAAAATCTAGAGAGAGAAAAACCAGGCGATATCAAAAGAAATGACCCAAAAGGAATGTGGAAGGGCGACCAAATGTGCCAACCTCCACCACCCTTCTGTCGAGGATTTCCTAGTATCCATTTTTCTTGTTAATTATGTGATTTTTCTTCATCATACAAAGATCATGCCCGGAAAGAAGATGAGAAAAATAATCATTTCATATCTCTAGAGACTATTTCGGGGTGGGGGTGATTCTACATACATCTCCACCAAAACCGTTGGTTCGCTGCTTCCATAAGGTGGATAGTCCATATCACAACTATAGGTTTGTAGTAGTAGCTAAGTATTTGTTGGGAAACGTAGTACAAAAAGGAAAAAAATCACCCTACGATCAACCAGGAACACTATGAAGGTGTGGTTTGGATCGGACCGTTACCAACTCCGAGTTGCAGTGGAAGAAGAGTCGGTGTGGATCGTTCTTGAAGTCCCTTGAACCGTAGATGAACGATCCCTCCAACCGCCCATGAACAGTCCCTCGAACAGAAGACCGAAATCACGGCCTCTCCACAGTTTGCAAGCGTACGGTCTTCGTGATCCGGCAGCGCTTCGCTGACCAAAGCTAACCATCGTCAGAGAATTGGAGGGAGGAGATTACAACCACATCGGGCTTCTAATTATGATTATTAGATGATCTAGATCTAACTCTAATTGGAACATCTAGAACTAGACTAGAGAACTAGAGGAGGCTCCCATCAACCGCGAGAAGAAGTTCGACTACATCAACCGCGTTGTCAAACGCTTCCGTTTTCGATCTACGAGGGTACGTGGACACACTCTCCCCCTCTCGTTGATATGCATCTCCTAGATAGATCTTGCGCGGGCGTAGGATTTTTTTTGAAATTGCATGCTACGTTCCCCAACAGCATATATATCACTCCGATATTCTTAGGATCAAAATCCATTTGCTATATCAAAATATTAATCAATTGCCATTATAATCTGAACAGACTTTATCATAGCTATTGGTGAGGAAGTCTCATCATAACCAACTCCCTCAATTTGCGAAAAACACTTTCACAACTAGTCTTGTATTATAGATAGTAGGTTACCATGTGTGTCCATTTTTCTTTTGAAGATCCATTTACATTGTATGGGTATCACACCCTCTGGAGGTTCAACCAAGTTCCAAACTTGATTCTCGTATATGGATTCCATTTCAGATTTCATGGATTTGGGTCATTCTTTTGATCTTGGCACCACCATCGCTTCCTCTGTAGTGCGAAGGTTTCATCTTCCTCTAAGATGAATATTTATTTATGAAATTTCTCAGGAGGTTCGACAACTCTTCCTGTCCTACACGGTTCGTTTACAACATTTACTGGAATTTCTACAATGATGTAGTAATTTCTGATTCAGTTGTGCGGACAACCTCCGAAACAAATTTCGGTTAGTTAGTCCATCTTATCTTTTGCTATAGGTTCAGTAATCTCATTAAGTTGTAGTGTCCTCCGACTTACTTCTTTAACAAAACACTCCTTTTCAAGAAAGTTTCCATTCTTAGTGACAAACATTTTGTCATCAGACTTTTGTTAGAAGGAATAACCAATTGCAATTTGGGTTATCCTACAAAGTAACATTTGCCTACTTTTAGGGTCAAGATTATTTGGTTGTAAACATTTTACATAATTTTTCATAACCCCAAACTTTGAGATGAGACATATTGAGTTTCTTTCCAGTCCATAACTCATATAGTGTCGACTCAACTGAATTTGACGATGCTGTGCGGATTTGCCTGATCGACCCTACCAATGTATTAATCTACAAAAATGAAGATTGACATTCATCAATTTACCGGATCTATCCTCTTCTACTAACTTTACAAAACGGAAGGGGAAATGTGAAGACCAAAGATGTAAACTACTAAGCAGAGTCAATTGCAAATTGGCCGGTTGGTTTGCTTCTCTCCAAGTATGGGAGATTTTCCAATCTTCGAGAGATGCTAGTACTTTCTTGATCTTATGAAGAGTGCTCCTACTTTAGTTCATTATGATCACTTACTTCACGTTCTTCGATAGTTGAGAGGCACATCCTCTCGCAGATTGCACTATGTGAAAGCTCTAATCAACTTTAGCTTCATGCTTGATCTGACTCAACTTGGGCGAGTGATCCCGTTGATCCCATTGGTTGTCTCTTTCTTAGCACTTCTCTCATTGCATGTTTTTCTAAGAAACAAACATTTCTCGCTCTAGCGCTGAAGCTGAGATGGGTAGAGCGCACAAGTATTGGAAGGAAAGTTTCACCCTTCTTAAAAGAGAAATGGTCTGTATTGAACTATGATTTGAATTCCTTTCTTATTAGTTTCCAAGTGCAAAATGTTCACTGCCTTGATCAAAGCCTTTTTTTTGCGAGACCTTGATCAAAGCCTTTAAGCCTTCTTTTAGAAGCGAGCATTTCTGTGACTTCTATTTTACCTAAAGCTAATGAATCGAATGGAAGAGAAAAAACTTTTAATAAATAATAAAGAAGGAACCAACAAGAAAATAAAGAATTGTTCCAACCTCGGCTCGGGGCCTGTCTACAAAGCTGAAAGTGATTCTAGATATCCCCTGAGAGTTTGCATAAGTAACCTCCTATCAGATCGATAATGTATCAGGATTAGACCCCCTCTTCGCTGTTTGCCAATCCAAGGTTGCAAAGCATCAGAAGAATTAGTCTGATAGGGAGCACATTTATGTTCAAATTGCACATAACATAACAAGAATTCTCTAAAAAACTGATAAAAGCAGACCGGTAATTTGTGAAACAATTCCATGATTATTGCTAAACTCATGACTTAGATATTCTCTACCATGATCTGATCGTAGAAATATTATCTTTTGTCACAATGATTTTGAATTTCGTTATGAAATTCTTTGAACCTTTCAAATTTTCCATATCTATTCAAATTAGTAAGTTTACAAAGTATAGACATCCACTGCGCACCGGGTGATCTTCGGACTACATACATCACTATGTTTTATTCCCAATAATTTACTGGCCCTTTCATGATGATGTGAATGATTTCTTAGTCATTTACTCATTAGACAAGTCTCGTATGTGTCTAATGATTCAAGACCAAAAGATGTTGATACTCCATCTTTATGAAGTCTAGCATACATTTCATTCCGATGAGGCCAAGACGGTCGTGCCACATATAAGTGGTATTTATCAGTCTTTTTAAGACGTTTAGCATTAATGTTATACCTATTCTTCAAGATCCATAATGAATAAACCACCGATAATAAAGGTAAATCCAAAACATATTCTTACAAAAATTTGAATGCTGATAACCCACAAGTATAGGGGATCGCAACAGTTTTCGAGGGTAGAGTATTCAACCCAAATTTATTGATTCGACACAAGGGGAGCCAAAGAATATTCTCAGGTATTAACAATTGAGTTGTCAATTCAACCGCACCTGAAAGACTTAATATCTGCAGCAAAGTATTTAGTAGCAAAGTAATATGATAGTAGCGGTAACGGTAGAAAAAGTAACAGTAGCAGTTTTGTAGTAATTGTAAAAGTGGTAACGGAAAAGTAACTAAGCGGAGATCAATATGTGAAAAGCTCGTAGGCAATGGATCAGTGATGGATAATTATGTCGGATCGATTCCTCATGCAACAGTTATAACATAGGGTGACACAGAACTAGCTCCGGTTCATCAATGTAATATAGGCATGTATTCCGAATATAGTCATACATGCTTATGGAAAAGAACTTGCATGACATCTTTTGTCCTACCCTCCCGTGGCAGCGGGGTCCTATTGGAAACTAAGGGATATTAAGGCCTCCTTTTAATAGAGTACCAGACCAAAGCATTAACACTTAGTGAATACATGAGCTCCTCAAACTACGGTCATCACCGGTAAGTATCCCGATTATTGTCACTTCGGGGTTAATGAACCATAACACATAATAGGTGACTATAGACTTGCCAGATAGGATCAAGAACTCACATATATTCATGAAAACATAATAGGTTCAGATCTGAAATCATGGCACTCGGGCCCTAGTGACAAGCATTAAGCATAGCAAAGTCATAGCAACATCAATCTCAGAACATAATGGATACTAGGGATCAAACTCTAACAAAACTAACTCGATTACATGATAAATCTCATCCAACCCATCACTGTCCAGCAAGCCTACGATGGAATTACTCACGCACGGCGGTGAGCATCATGAAATTGGTGATGGAGGAAGGTTGATGATGATGATGACGACGATTCCCCTCTCCGGAGCCCCGGACGGACTCCAGATCAGCCCTACCGAGAGAGATTAGGGCTTGGCGGCGGCTCCGTATCGTAAAACGCGATGAATCCTTCTCTCTAATTTTTTTCTCCCCGAACGTGAATATATAGAGTTGGAGTTGAGATTGGTGGAAATCCAGGGGGCCCACGAGGCAGGGGGCGCGCCCAAGGGGGGTAGGCGCTCCCCCACCCTCGTGGATAGGGTGTGCCCCCTGGTCTTGATTCTTTCGCCAGTATTTTTTCTATATTCCAAAAATATTCTCCGTGAAGTTTCAGGTCGTTTCGAGAACTTTTATTTCTGCACAAAAATAACACCATGGCAATTCTGCTGAAAACAACGTCAGTCCGGGTTAGTACTATTCAAATCATGCAAGTTAGAGTCCAAAACAAGGGCAAAAGTGTTTGGAAAAGTAGATACGTTGGAGACGTATCAACTCCCCCAAGCTTAAACCTTTGCTTGTCCTCAAGAAATTCAGTTGACAAACTGAAAGTGATAAAGAAAAACTTTTACAAACTCTGTTTGCTCTTGTTGTTGTAAATATGTAAAGCCAACATTCAAGTTTTCAGCAAAGATTATGAACTAACCATATTGATTATAACACTTAGGTCTCATGTTTACTCATATCAATGGCATAATCAACTAGCGAGCAATAATAATAAATCTCGGATGAAAACACTTCCTCAAAACAATCATAATATGATATAACAAGATGGTATCTCGCTAGCCCTTTCTGAGACCACAAAACATAAATGCAGAGCACCTTTGAAGTTCAAGGACTGACTAAACATTGTAATTCATGGTAAAAGAGATCCAGTCATAGTCATACTCAATGTAAACTAATAGTAATGCATGCAAATGACAACAGTGCTCTCCAACTGGTGCTTTTCAATAAGAGGACGATGACTCAACATAAAAGTAAATAGATAGGCCCTTCGTAGAGGGAAGCATGGATTTGTAGAGGTGCCAGAGTTCGATTTTGAAATAGAGATAAATAATATTTTGAGTGGTATACTTTCACTATCAACATAACAACCGAGAGATGTCGATATCTTCCATGCTACACACATTATAGGCGGTTCCCAAACAGAATGGTAAAGTTTATACCCCCCTACCACCAACAAACATCAACCCATGGCTTGTCCGAAACAACGGGTGCCTCCAACTAACAACAATCCTGGGGGAGTTTTGTTTGCAATTAATTTAATTTAAGCATGGGATTGGGCATTGATACATCCATTTTGCATCATGCTTTTATATCGATATTTATTGCATTATGGGATGTTATTACACATTATGTCACAATACTTATGCCTTTTCTCTCTTATTTTACAATGTTTACATGATGAGGGGGAATGCCGGCAGCTAGAATTCTGCGCTGGAAAAGGAGCAAATATTAGTGACCTATTCTGCACACCTCCAAAAGTCCTAAAACTTCACGGGATCACGTTTCAGAATATATAAAAAAATATTGGGCGAAAGAAGTACCGGAGCGGGGCCACCCACCGTCCACGAGGGTGGGGGGCGCGCCCTACCCCCTTGGGCGCGCCCCCTGCCTTGTGGGCCCCCTGGTGGCCCTCCGATGCCCATCTTTGGCTGTATGGAGTCTTTCATCGAGGAAAAAAATCATAAGCTAGCTCACGAGATGAAACTCCACTGCCACGAGGCAGAACCTTGGCGGAACCAATCCAGGGCTCTAGCGGAGCTGTTCTGTCAGGGAAACTTCCCTCCGGGAGGGGGAAATCATCACCATCGTCATCACCAACAATCCTATCATCGGGAGGGGGTCAATTGCCATCAACATCTTCACCAGCACCATCTCATCTCAAACCCTAGTTCATCTCTTGTATCCAATCTTTGTATCCAAACCTCAGATTGGTGCGTGTGGGTTGCTAGTAGTGTTGATTACTCTTTGTAGTTGATGATAGTTGGTTTACTTGGTGGAAGATCATATGTTCAGATCCATTATGCATATTAATACCCCTTTGATTATGAACATGAATATGCTTTGTGAGTAGTTAAGTTTGTTCCTGAGGACATGGGAGAAGTCTTGCTATAAGTAGTCATGTGAATTTGGTATTCGTTCGATATTTTGATGAGATGTATGTTGTCGTCCCTCTAGTGGTGTCATGTGAGCGTCGACTACATGACACTTCACCATTATTTGGGCCTAGAGGGAGGCATTGGGAAGTAATAAGTAGATGATGGGTTGCTAGAGTGACAGAAGCTTAAACCCTAGTTTATGCGTTGCTTCGTAAGGGGCTGATTTGGATCCATATGTTTTGTGCTATGGTTAGGTTTACCTTAATACTCCTGTTGTAGTTGCGGATGCTTGCAATAGGGGTTAATCATAAGTGGGATACTTGTCCAAGTAAGGGCAGTACCCAAGCACCGGTCCACCCACATATCAAATTATCAAAGTACCGAACGCCAATCATATGAACGTGATGAAAACTAGCTTGACTGTAATTTCCATGTGTCCTCGGGAGCGCTTTCCTTTATATAAGAGTTTGTCCAGGCTTGTCCTTTGCTACAAAAAGGATTGGGCCATATTGCTGCACCTTATTTACTTTTACTATTTGTTACCTGTTACCAATTACCTTATCACAAAACTATATGTTACCGATAATTTCATAATAGGCTGAATCGGTAACGATGAACTAATCATATTTACAAAAACAAGATAGGTCGAGTTCATACCAGCTTCTCTCATCTCAATCAGTCCATCATATATCATCATTATTGCATTTCACTTGCACAACCGAACGGTGTGGATAATAATAATAGTGCACGTGCATTGGACTAAGCTAAAATCTGCAAGCATTTAATACAAGGGAGAATACAAGGTAATATGGGCTCTTGGTTAAATCAACAATAATGCATATAAGAGCCACTCAACGTTTTCATCATGGTCTTCTCCTCTCGACCCTCAAAGAACAAGAAAGGAAATAAAACTATTTATACGGGAAAGCTCCCAACAAGCAAAAGAAGAACGAGATTTTTTTTGGGTTTTCTTTTTGATTACTACTACAAGCATGGAACTAAACCAGCTAAAAGCTACAACTATATTTTTGGTTTTTCTTAAGGTTTTTCAAACACACAAGAAGAAAGCTTAAAAATAAAATAAACTAGCATGGATAGTAAAATGAAAAAGTATGAGCACCGACAACTGGCATGAGTGTGTGAACATGAATGTAATGTCGGTGAGAAATACGTACTCCCCCAAGCTTAGGCTTTTGGCCTAAGTTGGTCTATGGCCATGGCTGGCCTGGTGGATATCCGAAGTTGAAGCTGGGGTCGTACTAAGATGCAGCAGCTACTGTCTGAAGAGCTGTAGCTTGGAGGCGAGCTGCCTCCGTCCTCCTCTCGTACTCGTTCGCCTCCTCCCTGGTTATAACATATCTCCTTTTTGCCTGAAAGTCAAAGAAAGTAGGAGCAGTAGAGCAACATGGACGGTGCGCCGTCTGTCAAAGATTAGTCGGTACTGGAGGAACTGATCGTTCCTCTCAACAAACTGATGACAAACCATAGCATTATAATCTATATAAGCAGGAGGCAATTCAATATCATTCTCATGTATGGGTATCTCAAGAAAATTAGCTACATGAGTTGCATAAATTCCACCAAAGAAGTCTCCACTTAAACTATTAAGATGCAACCTACGTGCAACAATAGCCCCCAAGTTATATTGTTTATCACCCAATACCGCACTCTTGAGGAAACTAAGATCTGGAACACACATGTGGCAAGCCTCATCTTTACCGTTAATGCATCTACCCACGAAGAGAGCAAAATAATGTATGGCAGGAAAATGAATGCTCCCTATGGTAGCTTGTGTGATTTCCCTAGATTCCCCCACAGTAATACTAGCAAGAAAGTCTTTATATTCAGACTTGCGAGGTTCACTAACATTGCCCCAGTGCGGGAGTTTACAAGCTGTATTAAAATCTTCTAGGTCCATGGTATATGATTTATCATAAAGATCAAATAAAACGGTGTGAGAATTACGCGAGGATGTAAATAAACCTTCTCACAAAGGAATCAGTTAGATAGAGGTATGCTGGCACTTATCTGACACGAAGCTCACAAGATCAGCATTACGCACATATGCGTCGAATTCTTCCTTGATGCCTGCCCGGACCATAAACTCCTCTGACGGCCATTCACAAGGCCACACTTGAGCTTCCCTTGGTAGTTCATTGTCCGGCTCACGTATCGCGGGCCTTGGGCCTTGCTTCCTTGAGGAACCACCTTGGTACATTTTCCTAAACATATTTCTTCCTCTGAAAAATTTATGAAACTTTTAGTAACTCAAAATAAAACCGAACCAAACTCAACAAGATTGATAGTAACTACTCCCACAAGTGCCTGGAGGCCATATCATGCATTAAAACTACTTTTGACCACATAAATTTGACATGCAAGCTCAAGAACAGGTGTCGGTGTCAAAACCGGCGGATCTCGGGTAGAGGGTCCCGAACTGTGCGTCTAGGCCGGATGGTAACAGGAGGCAGGGGACACGATGTTTTACCCAGGTTCGGGCCCTCTTGATGGAGGTAAAACCCTATGTCCTGCTTGATTAATATTGATGATATGGGTAGTACAAGAGTAGATCTACAATGAGATCAGAGAGGCTAAACCCTAGAAGCTAGCCTATGGTATGATTGTATGTTGTGATTGTTCTACGGACTAAAACCCTTCGGTTTATATAGACACCGGAGAGGGTTAGGGTTACACAAGGTCGGTTACAAAGGAGAAGATATCCATATCCATATTTCCTAGCTTGCCTTCCACGCCAAGTAGAGTCCCATCCAGACACAAGACGAAGTCTTAAATCTTGTATCTTCATAGTCCAACAGTCCGGCCAATAGAGATAGTCCGGTTGTCTGGAGACCCCCTAATCCAGGACTCCCTCAGTAGCCCCTGAACCAGGCTTCAATGACGATGAGTCCGGCGCGCAGTATTGTCTTCGGCATTGCAAGGCGGGTTCCTTCTCCGAATACATCACAGAAGAATTTGAATACGAGGATAGTGTCTGACCCTGCAAAATAAGTTCCACATTCCACCGTAGAGAGAATAATATTTTCGCAGATCTAATTTGCTGGCTTGTTTTGGCAGCATGACATTATGTCATGGCCCGGTGATTATTCGACCCATTCCCTTTAACCAGCCCCGCACATAACGCGAGGCAGTTTTTCGACATGTCTTGTCAAAGCAGAGATCATGTCCCCTTATTACGGGATTCTCATCAATACGGGCGTGGGTAACCCAACCGCGCCATCAATTATGACGCTTGGGGGATAAGCGAGTTTTACCAGGCAAGTGGGGACGCTTAGCTTCGTCCGCCCATATAAAAGGATAAGGATTCACCTTCCTATCCACGCCTTATTCCTCCTTTGCTCATCCGTTTTCGCACACTCGAGCCGTAGCGCCCAAGTCCGCTCTTCCCACCTCGACCTTCTCCAACCATGTCCAGAGCGGGAGGCAGGTGGATGGTCTCCTCCGTCACGGAGGGATACATCAAGAAGCTGCGCGGAGCCGGATACTTAGCCGCGAACATCGCGCATCGGCTACCCGCTGCGGGGCAGATCGTCCCTACCCCGGAACCTCACGAGAGGGTAGTTTTCCTTCACCACTTCCTCCGCGGACTAGGGTTTCCCCTCCATCCATTCGTTTGTGGTCTCATGTTCTACTACGGGCTGGACTTTCATGATCTGGCCCCGAACTTCATCCTCAACATTTCGGCGTTCATCATCGTGTGTGAGGCTTTCCTCCGCATCCGACCCCACTTTGGCCTGTGGTTAAAGACCTTCAATATCAAGCCGAAGGTAGTACGAGGCCAACAAGCAGAATGCGGTGGAGCCATGGTGGGCAAGATGCCCAACATCATATGGCTCGAAGGCTCCTTCGTGGAGACAATAAAGGGATGGCAATCGGCGTGGTTCTACATCACCGAGCCGCGCGACGCCAAATGGGCGGCAACCCCTGAGTTTCGATCCGGATTCCCAACACGGCTCACTTCCTGGAAAGAGAAGGGCTTGTCGTGGGATTCATCGGTGGAGCTGGATGGACTCCAGAAATGTATCCGGAGTATGGCGAGCAAGAAGCTCAAGCTTGTCAACATAGTCCAAGTTATGCTCATCTGTCGGATCCTCCCGTGTCAACAACAGGATTTTACCTTGTGGGAGTTCGACCCAGCCCAGCACCAGACTCTGAGCGAGCTGTTCGATACGACGCACAAGGACGTCTGGAAGGTGCTGTTCAAGGGCGCCGAGGTCCCCCCTTCTCTCGCCGAGGACCGCGGACTAAGCGCAAAGCGTCTAGCGCGTTCGGTGAGTTCAATACGTCCCGTAGGACATTTATTTTCCCTAGCTTAATTATGCGTGGGGTCTAATCTCCATGCCTTTGATAGGACTGGTTGGAGATGTCGGGGCAGATTAACTGTCCGTCCCCTTTGCCCGAAGACACTGCGGGCGCTCTCCTGATGGAGATGCTGGCTCCAGCTCCTTACAAGGTGCCGGAGAAGACCAAGAAGGCCAAGGGAACCCGAAAGAATTCCCGATGCCAGGTGTTATCGGACTCATCGTCCGATAACTCTGCGGCACACTCTTCCCCCGAAGATGAGGAGGAAGAAGAAGATGCTCCCCCTCCAGGCGGGGGAGATAAGAAAAGGAAGGCCGCCCCAACTGGGGAGGCCGAAGGGTCCAAGAGGGGAAGGACTCTCCTTCCGGACAGTTCCAGCGCCGCCGACGAAGGCGAAGATGAGTGGTTGCCCAGGGCCAAGCCCCCGGGGAGATCGTAAGTATTCAGATACCAGAGTAACTCATAGAATTCCTTTGTCGCACTGTTTTCCCTAACGTCGAACATAATTATGCAGGCCGCCACGAGCCAATATCGAGGTATCGTCGGACGGCTCCCTGGGCTCGTCGGACATGGATAGCGATCCAGTCCCGACCGCCACCTCCCCTCATCCTACTAGCGACGCCGAGGTGCTGTCTCAAGAGGCACCGGGTCGAGGGGACAGTTCTGGAGGCGCCCCAAGGCAACCTTCCGGACTCCGGGAGCCGAGGGGATGGGGCCCCTGAGAGCTCCGAGTTCGGCCCTCAGCCGAACACCGCGCCGGACCCTCTAGCGGTTCCGGGATCGGGCAGGCGGCCTCCTTCTAATAGGGGCAAGACGCCTGTGCCGGTGACCTCTGTCCATCCAGAGGCACCGGACAATCTACTGGAAGCGCTTCACAGTGCTTCCATCGACGAGGAGCACCGCACTATCATGAGTGCGGTGATCCAAAAGGTTCAGCGCCAAGAGCGGATTAGCTGAAGCCTGTGCCAGCCTTCTAACAGGCTTTGAGGTAAGTGTTATAAAATGTAGTAGAAATATTACCGCATAGACAGTAGCCCCTGATGCTTTGTTCGGTGTTCACAAAGAAAAGCCGAGCAGAGGATCAAATAATATCGCAGGAGTCTAATATAAGTATGTCAATATGCATATGCAGGCTTCGCTGCTGGCGTCCACCGCACTGACTGCGGAGGTCGCCGTACTGAAGCAGGACCTCGAGGGGTCCAGGAAAGAGCTCGGCCTTGCCAAGAGGTAGCTCGAGGAGAACAAGGGTAAGTAATACCCTGTCTATAGATATGTATATATAAAAGAGGACGCGATTGCAAAATGACAGGATCATTGTATGTTTGCCAGGGGCCACGACCGAGGTGGCGACCCTGAAGCAAGTGCTAACCAAGGCCGAAGATAAAGCGGCCAAGGAGCGCACCGAGCGAGAGAAGCACGAGGCTCGGGTTGGCGAGGTGCAGCAAGAGCTCCAGGCTCTCGTGGCGAAGCACGAGGCATTGGGGCTTGACTCAAAGACGCGGGAGTCTGAGCTTGCCGCGGCCCTCGAGAGCACAAAAAGTGCCAAGGCCGAAGCCCAAAAGGCTCTCTAAGAGATCGACGCGATGAAGAAGATAGTGGCGGGTAAGGCTTTCTATATGCAAAGCAAGCATGTAAAAGTAAATTACCGATTACTTACCCGAATCCGGAGCTCTCCAGGAGCATTCGCAGATTTGCCCCGCAGTGTGTCCGATGCCGCACAATTTTACCAGGCCGAGGATGGAAGCTCAATGGAGAAGCTGTTCTGGTCTCAGTATGCTGGGCCGAACACCCGGTGCCAATGAGCGACCAGCTGAAGCAGATGGTCGAGCTACATAAGGCGGCCCATCGGGCCATGAAGAGCTTTATAGTTCGGCTGTGGCCTGGCGACGCCCTTTCGAACAGCTTCTTCGGCCTGGTGAGGCGGCTTGTGGATGCCTGCCCGCGGCTGGAGGTCGTCAAGCGATCTGTCTGCATTGAAGGTGCACGTCGGGCTTTCGCCCATGTGAAATTGCAGTGGGTCAAGCTAGACGCCGTGAAGCTGATCAAGGAGGGGCCGCCGGAGGGCAAGGAGCACCGCCACCCCGAGATGTACTACGAGGGTGTTCTGCCGGGTGCCCGTCCCATCGCGGATGAGTGTTCAAAAGATGTAATATTTGAATGAGACTTGCTCGTTTTATCCTGTATTTATGAAAACTTGTTTCATATGCATTATGCAACGCTTGTTTGAATTTAAAATATTACCTTCTGTTTGGCTGTTTATCCAATCTGAGAGATGGCTAGTCCTCGGCTTCTGCCCCCATGCCACGAGTGCTGGGGTGTTCGGGATAAACCTGCTCTTGTTCCCATGTTTGGGTCCTTCGAGGGAGGTGCTCAACACAGCGAACAGGGCAACCAGACTAATAATGCTTTATCACTCTCACTTAGCCATAGAATTCTATAATTTTAAATTTTGGAGAAGCCCCTGGTATTCAAAAGGCCGAATTTGGGGCGCGATACACGCCTTTAAGCCGGACAGGGCCGGCCCCTCGCTCTAAGCGGCATAAGTATTTAGGGACTCGAAAACCTCGCCGAACAGCGACCAGTCTCTCGCATTATCATGACAGTCAGTTTTAGCTTTCTCTACTGAGGTGCTGAACCCAACAGAACCGGGGCACAATCGCAGTAGTTCTCCTAGCGCTACCTTAGCCGATAGAGCGGAACGTAAGGTACCAAAACATAGGAGCCGGGCAAACCCAACATTTAACCAAAGACATGATTCGGAGCTGATGCATATAATGCTATAAGTTCGGGGTGCCGCACTTGTGAAAGTGTTCGGACTTTTCACACCGTATTGTGAGGTACGTAAGCCCCTGGTGTATTAGCCGTACCAAGGTGTACGGTTGCAAGGCTTCATTAATGAACACATAGATATATATATATATATATATAACAAGAATGCAATAATAGTCGTAATGTCATGCATTGTTTATTAAAAAATTGCGTTAAATCAGAGTGATACAGATAGTGCAATAAGCAAAGAGTAGGACTATGTCCCTTCCAAGGGCAAGCTGAGGAATGATATTAAATTGAATATTTCACTCGTTACTGTAATCAACCTAGAAATTCCGTGGTATGACATAGCTGTCTGCCTCCTTGGTTGCTGCATCATGTGTTCGGCAATAGTGCTACCGAAGAGTGTTTCCAGAGATTAAGGTCCTGAAAAAAAGAAAAATAACCAAACGGGAAGCCCCTAGTGCGGTTTAAGCCGCGTCTTGGGGCGTGCCGCAGTTGTGCCCCCCTCCCCACCTATGCCCATGGTATTTTTAATGCGTAATTATGTACGCGCGGCACGAGTTTCGCAATTGGGCTGGGATTTGGGTGGCCGCCGTATTGCTATGCGAGCTCAGATCGCGCCAGGCGGTCTATTTGCCGATTGCCCCGAGCGCGCTTGAAGGTGTCCGGGCTTTGAAGCGCCGAACTGGTTGATTGCCTTGAGAGGCTGCTTTGCGCTTCTGCTGGGAGGGCCGCGGTGTGCTCCTCTGTTCGGAGAGAGCACTCTGTGTTTCCATTGACTGTAATAACTCTGCGAGGTCCTGGCATCTTGAGCTTAAGGTATGCATAATGCGGTACCGCATTGAATCTAGCGAATGCGGTTCGCCCGAGCAACGCGTGATAACCACTGTGGAACGGGACTATATCGAAGATTAAATCTTCGCTTCGGAAATTATCCGGGGATCCGAAGACCACTTCCAGTGTAACTAAGCCTGTGCAATGGGCCTCCACACCTAGAATGATGCCTTTAAAGGTCATTTTTGTGGGTTTGATCCTTGAGGGGTCTATACCCATTTTGCGCACTGTGTCCTGATAAAGCAGGTTCAGGCTGCTGCCGCCATCCATAAGGACTCGAGTGAGGTGGAATCCGTCAATGATTGGGTCTAGGACCAGTGCGGAAAATCCGCCATGACGGATACTAGTGGGATGGTCCCCGCGATCGAAGGTGATCGGACAGGAGGACCAAGGGTTGAATTTTGGGGCGACTGGCTCCAACGCATATACATCCCTGAGCGCACGCTTCCGCTCCCTCTTGGGGATGTGGGTCGCGTATATCATGTTCGCCGTCCGCACTTGCGGGGGAAACCTCTTCTGCCCTCCGATGTGCGGCTGCCGGGGCTCCTCCTCGTCATCGCTATGCGGCCCGTTGTCCTTGGTTTCGGCAATTAACTTGCCGGCCTGCTTGAGCACCCAACAATCCCTGTTGGTGTGATTGGCTGGCTTGTCTGGGGTGCCGTGTATTTGACACGAGCGATCGAGTATACGGTCCAAGCTGGACGGACCCGACGTACTTTGTTTGAATGGCTTTTTTCGTTGACCGGGTTTAGAGCCTTTGAATCCGGCATTGACTGCCGTATCCTCAGTATTTTCGCTGTTAATGCGGCGCTTATGTTTGTTGCGACGTGACCTGCTATTGCCGCCCTTGGTATCTGAGGTACCATGGTTCTTTGATATGTTATTACTGCGAGCCAGCCAACTGTCTTCTCCCGCACAAAAGCGGGTCATGAGCGTCGTGAGAGCTGCCATAGATTTCGGCTTTTCCTGACCAAGGTGCCGGGCTAGCCACTCATCTCGGATGTTGTGTTTGAAAGCCGCTAAGGCCTCCGCATCCGGACAGTCGACGATTTGATTTTTCTTTGTAAGGAACCGAGTCTAGAATTGCCTGGCCGACTCTTCTGGCTGCTGAATTATGTGGCTCAAGTCATCGGTGTCTGGTGGTCGCACATAAGTGCCCTGAAAGTTGTCGAGGAATGCGGCTTCCAGATCTTTCCAACAGCTAATGGAGTCCGCTGGCAAGCTGTTAAGCCAATGCCGCGCTGGTCCTTTGAGCTTTAGTGGGAGGTATTTGATGGCGTGTAAGTCATCACCGCGGGCCATGTGGATGTGGAGGAGGAAATCCTCAATCCATACTGCGGGATCTGTTGTGCCGTCGTATGATTCAATATTTACAGGTTTGAAACCTTCTGGGAATTGATGTTCCATTACTTCGTCTGTGAAGCATAAGGGGTGTGCGGCGCCTCTGTATTGGGCTATATCGCGACGCAGCCCGAATGGGTCTTGCCCGCTGTGTTCGGCCCGACCGGATTTGCTTTTACTATATCCAGTGTGACGTTTATTGTCTCGCAGAGTGGTGCGCCGTCGTGATCCGTAGATCGATCTTGCATGCTTTGCTTTGTCCTCCAATATGTCTCGTAGGTCTGGCGTATCTCCCCATGCCTTTTTATTTGAATGGCGTCGGGGTGGAGGCTGAGCTTTTGGCTGGGATGCCTCTCTATCGTGGCCACGAGGTGGCCGATCAGCCGTATCATACGCTTCTTCCTCCAGTCAGGGTAGTAGCCTACACTTTGGGTAATTCTTGGAGGGGCTCTCGAGTTTATATTCCTCGGCCGCGAGGACTTCAGTCCATCTGTCAGCTAGCAGATCTTGATCAGCTTGAAGCTGCTGCTGCTTTTTCTTCAGGCTATTTGCCGTGGCCATAAGCCGGCGCTTGAAGCGCTCTTGTTCGACGGGATCCTCTGGTATGGCGAATTCACCGTTGCCGAGGCTTGCCTCGTCTTCGGAGGGGGGCATGTAATTGTCATCCTCCTCCTCTCCGCCTGCCGCTCTCAGGAGAGCTGGCTCCTTCATCCTCCTGCTCTAAATCTTGCTGGAGGGGATTGTTGTTTTCTTCGGCACTATCCGGAGTGTTATTATCTCCTGTGCCGGTATCACCACTTTTGCTTCGGCGGACTTAGAGCGGCGCCGCTGACGTCGGCGCTTGGGTTGCTTCTTGGAGGGGTCATCCTCCGCTATCTCGTCTCCATTGCCTTCGTTGGGTGTATCCACCATGTATATGTCATATGACGAGGTGGCTTTCCAGTGCCCTATAGGCGCTGGTTCATGTTCGTCTCCTACATCGTCGTCCATACCGTCGATGTCTTCGGAGTCGAAGTCGAGCATGTCGGTTAAATCATCGACAGTGGCTACGAAGTGGGTGGTGGGTGGGTGTCGAATTTCTTCGTCGTCCGCATCCCAATCCGGTTGGCCATAGTCCGGCCAGGGCTCTCCTGACAAAGAGAGAGACCTTAGTGAATTCAGAACGTCGCCAAAGGGCGAGTGCTGAAAGATATACGCGGCAGTAAATTCCATGATCGGCGCCCAATCGGATTCGATTGGCAGGGGCGCGGATGGTTCGGAGTCCGGAAAAGAGTCCGGCACCTTGGAGTCACGGGCTGCGCAGAGGGTTAGGCTGGTGTTCGGCTCGATCGTCATTGAGACTGCAGCCCCTGAGGTGGTGTCTAACCACCCGTCCTCGATTGGCGCAGTTGGCTTCGAGCTAAGGGTCGGAGCTGATGAGGGCGCGGCCTCTGGGGTACTGTTCGGTGGCAGAGCTAGGTCATACCCATCGTGACAGTGCGGCGCGCCCGGCTGTGGCTCGAATCCGTCAAAGATCAAGTCTCCGCGGATGTCAGCCGTGTAGTTCAAACTTCCAAATCTGACCTGACGGCCAGGGGCGTAGCTTTCAATCTACTCCAGATGGCCAAGCGAATTAGCTCGCAGTGCAAAGCCGCCAAATACGAAGATCTGTCCGGGGAGAAAAGTCTCACCCTGGACCGCATCGCTATCGATGATAGTAGGAGCCATCAAGCCTAACGACGACGACACAGAGGAACTCTCAATGAAAGCACCAATGTCGGTGTCAAAACCGGCGGATCTCGGGTAGGGGGTCCCGAACTGTGCGTCTAGGCCGGATGGTAACAGGAGGCAGGGGACACGATGTTTTACCCAGGTTCGGGCCCTCTTGATGGAGGTAAAACCCTACGTCCTGCTTTATTAATATTGATGATATGGGTAGTACAAGAGTAGATCTACCACAAGATCAGAGAGGCTAAGCCCTAGAAGCTAGCCTATGGTATGATTGTATGTTGTGATTGTTCTACGGACTAAAACCCTTCGGTTTATATAGACATCGTAGAGGGTTAGGGTTACACAAGGTTGGTTACAAAGGAGAAGATATCCATATCTGTATTGCCTAGCTTGCCTTCCACGCCAAGTAGAGTCCCATCCGGACACGAGACGAAGTCTTCAATCTTGTATCTTCATAGTCCAATAGTTCGGCCAATAGAGATAGTCCGGCTGTCCGGAGACCACCTAATCCAGGACTCCCTCAACAGGGTCACCTAAGCAGCAAAAACTTGCAATAAATAAAGCACTAGAACAAAAACTAATTGGACCATTGGAGGAGCCACATACCGAAGAACAATCCCCCAAAGCAGTTTTGTGAATGGAGCTTTGAGCAAGGAGATCGAAAATGGCAGCAAGATGAGCTAGAACTCGGGTTTGAGTTGGTGGATGATTTTTTCTGGAGGAAGACGGAGTGTGTTGGTGAAAGAATAAGTGGAGGGGGCCCACGTGGGGTCCACGAGGCAGGAGGCACACCCTGGACCCTCGTGGCTAGGTGGTGGGTCCCCCTGGTGTGTTCTCAGTGCCAATAATTCTTAAATATTCTACAAAAAATCATCTAAAATTTTCAGGACATTTGGAGAAATTTTATTTTCGAGGTATTTTTTATTGCAAGGATAATTCAGAAAACAAACAGAAAATACTATTTTTGCTTTATTTAATCTAAATAACAGAAAGTAAAAAGAGGGTACAGAGAGTTGTGTTTTCTAACTTCATCCATCTCATGCTCATCAAAAGGAATCCACTAACAAGGTTGATAAAGTCTTGTTAACAAACTCTTTTCGAATAACATGAAACCGGAGAATTTTCGAATAACACTAGGTTACCTCAATGGGGATATGCACATCCCCAACAATAAGAATATCATATTTCTTCTTGACCGTAGGAAGAGGAAATTCAAAATCTCCAATCGTAATCGTTGAAGTATTTCCAATAGAATTAATATTGTGGACTTGAGGTTGTTTCCTCGAAAAGTGTACCGTATGCTCATTACCATTAACATGAAAAGTGACATTGCCTTTGTTGCAATCAATAACAGCCCCTGCAGTATTCAAAAAGGGTCTACCAAGAATAATAGACATACTATCGTCCTCAGGAATATCAAGAATAACAAAGTCCGTTAAAATAGTAACGTTTGCAACCACAATAGGCACATCCTCACAAATATCGACAGGTATAGCGGTTGATTTATTGGC
Organism: Triticum monococcum; assembly: GCA_034509565.1. Taxonomy (NCBI): domain Eukaryota; kingdom Viridiplantae; phylum Streptophyta; class Magnoliopsida; order Poales; family Poaceae; genus Triticum; species Triticum monococcum. Next base: position 32,302,392 of record CM067844.1, read on the forward strand.
CATTTGCAAAGATATTTCAGTAGGTGTTGATAACCCACAAGTATAGGGGATCGCAACAGTTTTCGAGGGTAGAGTATTCAACCCAAATTTATTGATTCGACACAAGGGGAGCCAAAGAATATTCTCAAGTATTAGCAGCTGAGTTGTCAATTCAACCACACCTGGAAACTTAGTATCTACAGCAAAGTATTTAGTAGCAAAGTAATATGATAGTAGTGGTAACGGTAGCAAAAGGTAACAGTAGTAAAAGTAATGTTTTTGGCATTTTGTAGTGATGTAGCAATAGCAACGGGAAAGTAAATAAGCAAAGAACAATATATGGAAAGCTCATAGGCAATGGATCGGTGATGGAGAATTATGCCGGATGCGGTTCATCATGTAACAGTCATAACCTAGGGTGACACAGAACTAGCTCCAGTTCATCAATGTAATGTAGGCATGTATTCCGAATATAGTCATACGTGCTTATGGAAAAGAACTTGCATGACATCTTTTGTCCTACCCTCCCGTAGCAGCGGGGTCCTTACGGAAACTAAGGGATATTAAGGCCTCCTTTTAATAGAGTACTGGAACAAAGCATTAACACATAGTGAATACATGAACTCCTCAAACTACGGTCATCATTGGTAAGTATCCCGATTATTGTCACTTCGGGGTTAACGGATCATAACACATAATAGGTGACTATAGACTTGCAAGATAGGATCAAGAACACTCATATATTGATGAAAACATAATAGGTTCAGATCTGAAATAATGGCACTCGGGCCCTAGTGACAAGCATTAAGCATAGCAAAGTCATAGCAACATCAATCTGAGAACATAGTGGATACTAGGGATCAAACTCTAACAAAACTAACTCGATTACATGATAGATCCCATCCAACCCATCACCGTCCAGCAAGCCTACGGTGGAATTACTCACGCACGACGGTGAACATCATGAAATTGGTGATGGAGGATGGTTGATGATGACGATGGCGACGGATTCCCCTCTCCGGAGCCCCGAACGGACTCCAGATCAGCCCTCCCGAGAGGTTTTAGGGCTTGGCGACGGCTCCGTATCGTAAAACGCGATGAATTCTTCTCTCTGATTTTTTTCTCCCCAAAACACAATATATGGAGTTGGAGTTGAAGTTAGAGAGGCATCAGGGGGCCCACGAGGTAGGGGGGCATGCGCGCCCCCTCCCTCGTGGACAGGTGGTGGGCCGCCTGGCCTTCATCTTTTGCAGGTATTTTTCATATTTTCCAAAAAGTCGCTCCGTGAAGTTTCAGGTCATTCCGAGAACATTTGTTTCTGCACATAAATAACACCATGGTAATTCTGCTGAAAACAACGTCAGTCCGGGTTAGTTCGATTCAAATCATGCAAGTTAGAGTCCAAAACAAGGGCAAAAGTGTTTGGAAAAGTAGATACGACGGACACATATCAACTCCCCCAAGCTTAAACCTTTGCTTGTCCTCAAGCAATTCAGTTGACAAACTGAAAGTGATAAAGAAAAACTTTTACAAACCCTGTTTGCTCTTGTTGTTGTAAATTTGTAAAGCCAGCATGCAAGTTTTCAGCAAAGACTATAACTAACCACATTCACAATAACGCATATGTCTCAAGTTTACTCATATCAATGGCATAATCAACTAGCAAGCAATAATAATAAATCTCAGATGACATCACTTTCTCAAAACAATCATAATATGATATAACAAGATGGTATATCGCTAGCCCTTTCTGAGACTGCAAAACATAAATGCAGAGCACCTTTAAAGACCAAGGACTGACTAGACATTGTAATTCATGGTAAAAGAGATCCAGTCAAGTCATACTCAATGTAAATTAATAGTAATGAATGCAAATGACAGCGGTGCTCTCCAACTGGTGCTTTTTAATAAGAGGATGACGACTCAGCATAAAAGTTAATAGATAGGCCCTTCGCAGAGGGAAGCAGGGATTTGTAGAGGTGCCAGAGCTCGGTTTTGAAACAGAGGTGAATAATATTTTGAGTGGTATACTTTCATTGTCAACATAACAACCAAGAGATGGCGATATCTTCCATGCTACACACATTATAGGCGGTTCCCAAACAGGATGGTAAAGTTTATACTCCCCCTTCCACCAACAAGCATCAATCCATGGCTTGCTCGAAACAACGAGTGCCTCCAACTAACAAGAGTCCGAGGGGGAGTTTTGTTTGCAATTATTTTGATTTAGTTTGCATAAAGCATGGGACTGGGCATCCCGGTGACCAGCCATTTATCTCGTGAGTGAGGAGCGAAGTCCACTCCTCTTGAGAATAACCATCCTAACATGGAAGATACAGACAGCCCTAGTTGATACATGAGCTATTCGAGCATACAAAACAGGATATTTATTTGAAGGTTTAGAGTTTGGCACATACAAATTTACTGGGAACGGTAGGTAGATACCGTATATAGGTAGGTATCGTGGACTCATGTGGAATAACTTTGGGGTTTAAGGGATTGGATGCACAAGCAGTATTCCTGCTTAGTACAGGTGAAGGCTAGCAAAAGACTGGGAAGCGACCAGCTAGAGAGCGACAACAGTCATGAACATGCATTAAAAATAATCAACACTGAATGCAAGCATGAGTAGGATATAATCCACCATGAACATAAATATCGTGAAGGCTATGTTGATTTTGTTTCAACTACATGCGTGAACAAACATGCGCCAAGTCAAGTCACTTAAATCATTCAGTGGAGGATACCACCCTATCATACCACATCACAAACATTTTAATAGCATGTTGGCACGCAAGGTAAACCATTATAACTCATAGCTAATCAAGCATGGCACAAGAAACTATGATCTCTAGTTTTCATTGCAAACATGTTTATTCATAATAGGCTGAATCAGGAATGATGAACTAATCATATTTACAAAAACAAAAGAGGTTGAGTTCATACCGGCTTTTCTCATCTCAGTCACTCCATCATATATCATCATAATTGCCTTTCACTTGCACGACCGAACGATGTGAATAATAATAATAATAGTGCACGTGCATTGGACTAAGCTGGAATCTGCAAGCATTCAATAAACAGGAGAAGACAAGGCAATATGGGCTCTTTTGTCAGATCAACAACAATGCATATAAGAGCTACTTCAACAATTTAATTATGGTCTTCTCCTATCGAACCCTAAAGAAAAGAAAAGAAATAAAACTATTTACACAGGAAAGCTCCCAACAAGCAAAAGAAGAACATGAAATCTTTTGGGGTTTTTCTTTTTAATTACTACTACGAGCATGGAAAGTAAACTAATTAAAAGCTACAACTATTTTTTTGTTTTTTCTTAAGGTTTATCAAACACACAAGAAGAAAGCATCAAAAGGGAAATAAACTAGCATGGATGATACAATGAAAAAGTATGAGCACCGACATCTAGCAATAAGTGTGAACATAAATGTAATGCCGGTAAGAAATATGTACTCCCCCAAGCTTAGGCTTTTGGCCTAAGTTGGTCTATGGCCATGGCTGGCCTGGCGGATATCCATAATAGTAGCTGGGGTCGTACTGCGATGCAGCGGCTATCGCCTGCTGAGCTGCAGCGTGGCGACGAGCGGCCTCCTCTCTCCTCTCGTACTCATCTGCCTCCGCTCTGGTAATAGTATATTTTCCTCTTTCCTGATAATCAAAGAAGGCAGGAGCAGGGAGAGTAATACGGACAGCATGGCGTCTATCAAAGATTAGTCGATACTGGAGAAGTGATTCATTCCTCTCAACAAACTGGTGGTGAACCATAGCATTAAAATCTAGATAAGCAGGAGGTAATTCAATATCATCTTCGCGTATGGCTACACCAAGAAAATTAGCTATGCGGGTTGCATAAATTCCACCAAAGAAATCTCCATTAAATCTATTAAGATGCAACATACATGCAACAATGGCTCCCAAATTATAAGATTTATCTCCTAACACAGCACTCCTAAGAATACTGAGATCAGGGACACACATGTGACATGCCTCATCTTTACCATTAATGCATCTACCTATGAAGAGAGCAAAATAATGTATAGCAGGAAAGTGAATGCTCCCTATGGTAGCTTGTGTTATATCTCTAGATTCTCCCACCGTTATGCTAGCAAGAAAATCCCTAAATTCAGATTTGCGAGGATCCCTTATACTACCCCATTGTGGAAGTTTGCAAGTAGTGATAAAATCCTCTAAGTCCATAGTATAAGAATTTTCATAAAGACCAAACATGACAGTTGGAGAATTACGTCAAGTTGAAAATTCAAACCTCCTCACAAAGGTACTGGTGAGGTTGTGATACTAGCTGCACTTCTCTTCCTCAAAACTCACAAGATCAGCGTTACGTAAATATGCGTTAAATTCTTCCTTAACTACCGCTCGATCCATAAAGTTTTCAGAAGGCCACTCACAAGGATGCACCGGAGCGTCTCTTGGTGTCTCATCATCAGCATCACGCATTGCAAGCCTGGGTCCTTGCTTCCTTGAAGAACCACCCTGGAACATTTTCCTAAGCATTTTTCTTCCTCTGAAATTTTTTAGTAACTTCAAAATAAAAGTAAACCAAACTCAATAATATTGATAACAACTACTCCTACAAGTGCCTAGGGCCTATATCATGCATCAAAACTACTTTTGGCCAAATAAATTTGACATGCAAGCTCAAGAACATGGTCACATAGGCAGCAAAAAATTGCAATGAATAAAGCACTAGAACAAAAACTAATTGGACCAATGGAGGAGTCACATACCAAGGAACAATCTCCCCAAGCAGTTTTGTGAGAGGTGCTTTGAGCAAGGAGATCGAAAATGGCAGCAAGATGAGCTAGAATTCGTGCATGAGCTGGATATTCTTGTTTGTGGGAGGAAGAAGAAGTGTGTGGGTGCAGGAATAAGTGGAGGAGGGCCACCGTAGGCCCACGAGGCAGGGGGCGCGCCCAGGGGGGCAGGGTGCGCCCTCCACCCTTGTGGTCAGGTGGATGACCCCCCTGCCGTGTTCTTAGTGCCAAATATTCTCAAATATTCTGGAAAAATCATATTTAAATTTCAGGGCATTTGGAGAAGTTTTATTTTCGGGGTATTTTTATATTGCACAGATAATCAGATAACAGACAGAAATTTTTTATTTTATTTAATATAAATAACAGAAAGTAAAAGTGGGGTACAGAAGGTTGTGCCTTCTAGTTTCATCCATCTCATGATCATCAAAAGGAATCCACTAACAAGGTTGATCAAGTCTTGTTAACGAACTCATTCCGAATAACATGGATCCAGAGAGATTTTGAATAACACTATGTTACCTCAACGGGGATATGCACATCCCCAATAATAAGAATATCATATTTCTTCTTGACAATAGGAAGAGGAAATTCAAAACCTCCAAATATAATCGATGGAATTTTTCCAATAGAGTTGATACTGTGAACTTGAGGTTGTTTCTTCGGAAAGTGTACCGTATGCTCATTACCATTAACATGAAAAGTGACATTGCCTTTAGTGCAATCAATAACAGCCCCTGCAGTATTCAAAAAGGGTCTTCCAAGAATAATAGACATACTATCGTCCTTGGGAATATCAAGAATAACAAAGTCCGTTAAAATAGTAACATTTGCAACTACAACAGGCACATGCTCACAAATACCGACAGGTATAGCAGTTGATTTATCAGCCATTTGCAAAGATATTTCAGTAGGTGTCAACTTATTCAAATCAAGTCTGCGATATAAAGAGAGAGGCATAACACTAACACCGACTCCAAGATCACATAAAGCAGTTTTAACATAGTTTCTTTTAATAGAGCATGGTATAGTGGGTACTCCTGGATCTCCAAGTTTCTTTGGTATCCTACCCTTAAAAGTATAATTAGCAAGCATGGTGGAAATTTCAGCTTCCGGTATCTTTCTTTTATTTGTAACAATTTCTTTCATATACTTAGCATAAGGATTCATTTTGAGCATATCAGTTAATCGCATACGCGAAAAGATAGGTCTAATTATTTTAGCAAAGCGCTCAAAATCCTCATCATCCTTTTTCTTGGATGGTTTGGGAGGAAAAGGCATGGGTTTCTGAACCCATGGTTCTCTTTCTTTACCATGTTTCCTAGCAACAAAGTCTTATTTATCATAATGTTGATTCTTTGATTGTGGCTTATCAAGATCAACAACAGGTTCAATTTCCACATCATTATCATTACTAGGTTGAGCATCATCATGAACATTATCATTAACATTATTACTAGTTTCAGGTTCATTACCAGATTGAGTTTCAGCATCAGAAATAGAAATATCATTTGGATTCTCAGGTATTTCAGTAATAGGATCACTAGAAGCATGCAAAGTCCTATCATTTTTCTTTTTCTTCCTTTTAGAAGGACTAGGTGCATCTATATTATTTCTCTCAGAATCTTGCTCAATTCTCTTAGGGTGGCCTTCAGGATACAAAGGTTCCTGAGTCATTTTACCACCTCTAGTCATAACTCTAACAACATTATCATTACCTTTACTATTCAATTCATTCAGAAAATCATTTTGAGCTTTAAGTGCTTGTTCTACTTGAGTGGTAACCATAGAAGCATGTTTACTGATAAGTTTAAGTTCATCTTTGACATTAGCCATATAATCACCCAAGTGTTCTAGCATATTTGAATTGTATTTCAATTGTCTACCAAAATAAGCATTAAAGTCTTCTTGCTTAGCCATAAATTTATCAAACTCATCTAAGCATGGGCTAGCAAACTTAGTAAATGGGATTACAGCTTTATCATATCTATAGAGAGAATTTACCTTTACTACCCGTGTCGGGTTATCAAGACCATGAGTTTCTTCAATAGGTAAAGGATTAAGATCATATGTTTCTTGAACACGCGGTAAATTAAGACCATGTATTTCTTCAATAGGAGATAAATTCTTAACATCTTCGGCTTTAATACCTTTTTCTTTCATAGATTTCTTTGCCTCTTGCATATCTTCAGGACTGAGAAATAGAATGCCCCTCTTCTTCGGAGTTGGTTTAGGAATAGGCTCCGGAGGTGTCCAATTATTTTCATTTGTCAACATATTATTCAATAGAATTTCAGCTTCATCCGGTGTTCTTTCCTTGAAAACAGAACCAACACAACTATCCAGGTAGTCTCTGGAGGTATCGGTTAGTCCATTATAAAAGATATCAAGTATTTCATTTTTCTTAAGAGGATGATCAGGCAAAGCATTAAGTAATTGGAGAAGACTCCCCCAAGCTTGTGGGAGACTCTCTTCTTCAATTTGCACAAAATTATATATATCCCTTAAAGTAACTTGTTTCTTATGAGCTGGGAAATATTTAGCAGAGAAGTAATAAATCATATCCTGGGGACTACGCACACAACCAGGATCAAGAGAATTAAACCATATCTTAGCATCACCCTTTAATGAGAACGAAAATATTTTAAGAATATAGAAGTAGCGAGTTCTCTCATCTTTAGTGGATAGGGTGGCAATATCATTTAATTTAGTAAGATGTGCCATAACAGTTTCATATTCATAGCCATGGAAAGGACCAGATTCAACCAAAGTAATTATATCAGGATCAATAGAGAATTCATAATCCTTATTGGTAACACAAATAGGTGAAGTAGCAAAAGCAGGGTCAGGTTTCATTCTAGCATTTAGAGATTGCTTGTTCCATTTAGCTAATAACCTCTTAAGTTCGTTTCTATCTTTGCAAGCTAAAATAGCTAAAGAAGCTTCTTGATCAAAAACATAACCCTTAGGAATAACAAGTGATTCTTCATCATCAGTATTATCAGATTCAATATTTTCAATCTCTCTAGCCCTAGCAAGTTGTTCATCGAGAAATTTACCAAGTGGGATAGTAGTATCAAGCATAGAAGTAGTTTCATCATAAGTATCATGTATAGCAGCAGTGGCATCATCAATAACATGCGACATATCAGAACGAATAGCAGAAGAAGGTATAGGTGTCGCAAGCTTACTCAAAACAGAAGGTGAATCAAGTGCAGAGCTAGATGGCAGTTCCTTACCTCCCCTCGTAATTGAGGGATAAATCTTGGTTCTTGGATCTTTCAAGTCCTTCATAATGATAAGCAGATATAAATCCCAAGTGACTCAAAGAATATAGCTATGCTCCCCGGCAATGGCGCCAGGAAATGGTCTTGATAACCCACAAGTATAGGGGATCGCAATAGTTTTCGAGGGTAGAGTATTCAACCCAAATTTAGTGATTCGACACAAGGGGAACCAAATAATATTCTCAAGTATTAGCAGCTGAGTTGTCAATTCAATCACACCTGGAAACTTAGTATCTGCAGCAAAGTATTTAGTAGCAAAGTAATATGATAGTAGTGGTAACGGTAGCAAAAGGTAACAGTAGTAAAAGTAATGTTTTTGGTATTTTGTAGTGATGATAGCAATAGCAACGGGAAAGTAAATAAGCGAAGAACAATATATGGAAAGCTCGTAGGCAATGGATCGATGACGGAGAATTATGCCGGATGCGGTTCATCATGTAACAATCATAACCTAGGGTGACACAGAACTAGCTCCAGTTCATCAATGTAATGTAGGCATGTATTCCGAATATAGTCATACGTGCTTATGGAAAAGAACTTGCATGACATCTTTTGTCCTACCCTCCCGTGGCAGCGGGGTCCTTACGGAAACTAAGGGATATTAAGGTCTCCTTTTAATAAAGTATCGGAACAAAGCATTAACACATAGTGAATACATGAACTCCTCAAACTACGGCCATCACCGGTAAGTATCCCGATTATTGTCACTTCGGGGTTGACGGAACATAACACATAATAGGTGACTATAGACTTGCAAGATAGGATCAAGAACACTCATATATTGATGAAACCATAATAGGTTCAGATCTGAAATCATGGCACTCGGGCCCTAGTGACAAGAATTAAGCATAGCAAAGTCATAGCAACATCAATCTGAGAACATAATGGATACTAGGGATCAAACCCTAACAAAACTAACTCGATTACATGATAAATCTCATCCAACCCATCACCGTCCAGCAAGCCTACGATGGAATTACTCACGCACGGCGGTGAGCATCATGAAATTGGTGATGGATGATGGTTGATGATGACGATGGCGACGGATTCCCCTCTCTGGAGCCCCGAACGGACTCCAGATCAGCCCTCTCGAGAGGTTTTAGGGCTTGGCAGTGGCTCCATATCGTAAAACGCAATGAATTCTTCTCTCTGATTTTTTCTCTCCGAAACACAATATATGGAGTTGGAGTTGGAGTCGGAGAGGCATCAGGGGGCCCATGAGGTAGGGGGGGCGCGCCTTAGGGGGGCAGGCGCGCTCCCACCCTCGTGGACAGGTGGTGGGCCCCCTGGCCTTCATCTTTTGCAGGTATTTTTCATATTTTCCAAAAAGTTGCTCCGTGATGTTTCAGGTCATTCCGAGAACGTTTGTTTGTGCACATAAATAACACCATGGTAATTCTGCTGAAAACAACGTCAGTCCGGGTTAGTTCCATTCAAATCATGCAAGTTAGAGTCCAAAACAAGGGCAAAAGTGTTTGGAAAAGTAGATACGACGGAGACGTATCAGGTGTCAACTTATTCAATTCAAGTCTACGATATAAAGAGAGAGGCATAACACTAACACCAGCTCCAAGGTCACATAGAGCGGTTTTAATATAGTTTCTTTTAATGGAGCATGGTATAGTTGGTACTCCGGATCTCCAAGTTTCTTTGGTATTCCTTCCTTAAAAGTATAACTAGCAAGCATGGTGGAAATTTCAGTTTCCGGTATCTTTCTTTTATGTGTGACAATATCTTTCATATGCTTAGCATAAGGATTCATTTTAAGCATATCAGTCAAACGCATACGCAAAAAGATAGGTCTAATCATTTCAGCAAAGCGCTCAAAATCCTCATCATCCTTTTTCTTGGATGGTTTAGGAGGAAAGGGCATGGGTTTCTGAACCCATGGTTCTCTTTCTTACCGTGCTTCCTAGCAACGGAGTCTCTCTTATCATAACATTGATTCTTTGATTGTAGGTTATCAAGATCAACATCAGGTTCAATATCTACATCATTGTTATTGCTAGGCTGAGCATCAACATGAACATCATCATTAATATTATCACTAGGTTCATGTTCACTACCAGATTGTGTTTCAGCATCAGAAATAGAAATATCATTGGGATTCTCAGGTGTGTCAACAACAGGTTCACTAGAAGCATGCAAAGTCCTATCATTTTTCTTTTTCTTCTTCTTAGAAGAACTAGGTGCATCAACATTAGTTCTCTGAGAATCTTGCTCAATTCTCTTAGGGTGGCCTTCAGGATACAAAGGTTCCTGAGTCATTTTACCCCCTCTAGTCACAACTCTAACAGCATTTTCATTTTTCTTATTATCATTGAGCAAATCATTCTGAGCTTTAAGTACTTGTTCTAATTGAGTGGTAACCATGGAAGCATGTTTACTAATAAGTTTAAGTTCACCTTTAACTCTAGACATATAATCACTCGAGTGTTCGATCATATAAGCATTGTGTTTCAATTGTCTACCAACATAAGCATTAAAGTTTTCTTGTTTAACAATAAAATTATCAAACACATCCAAGCATTGGCTAGCAGACTTATTACGAGGAATATCACCTTCATCAATCTATAGAGAGAATTTACCTTTACTACGTGTGTCGGGTTATCAAGACCATGTATTTCTTCAATAGGTGGTAAATTCTTAACATCTTCAGCTTTAATACCTTTTTCTTTCATAGATTTCTTTTCCTCTTGCATATCTTCAGGATTGAGAAATAGAATACCCTTTTTCTTCGGAGTTGGCTTAGGAGTTGGTTCAGGAAGTGTCCAATCATTTTCATCACTCAACATATTATTCAATAGCAATTCAGCTTGATCAACAATTCTTTCCCTGAAGACACAACCAACACAACTATCCAGGTGGTCTCCAGAAGCATCAGTTAGTCCATTATAAAAGATATCAAGTATTTCATTTTTCTTGAGAGGATGATCAGGCAAAGCATTAAGTAATCGGAGAAGCCTCCCCCAAGCTTGTGGGAGACTCTCTTCTTTAATTTGCACAAAATTATATATTTCCCTTAAGGCAACTTGTTTCTTATGAGTGGGGAAATATTTAGCAGAGAAGTAATAAATCATATCCTGTGGACTACGCACACAACCAGGATCCAGAGAATTAAACCATGTTTTAGCATCACCCTTTACTGAGAACGGAAATAACTTAAGGATAAAGTAATAGCGAGTTTTCTCATCATTAGTGAACAGGGTAGCTATATCATTTAATTTAGTAAGATGTGCCACAACAGTTTCAGATTCGTGGTCACAGAAAGGATCAGATTCAACCAAAGTAACTATCTCAGGATATACAGAGAAATCATAATCCTTATCGGAAATACAGATAGGTGAAGTAGCAAAAGCAGGGTCATATTTCATTCTAGCGTTCGAAGATTTTTCTTTAAGCTTAGCTAATAATTTCTTAAGATCATATATATCATTGCAAGCTAAAAAGTCTCTAGCAGTTTCTTCATCCATAACATAACCCTCAGGCACAATAGGTAATTCATATCTAGGGGGAGAATCTTCATCATCAGTTTCATCAATATTATCAGTTTCAATAATTTCATTCTCTCTAACCCTAGCAAGTTGTTCATCAAGAAATTCACCTAGTGGCACAGTATTATCAAGAATAGAAGTAGTTTCATCATAAGTATCAAGCAAAGAAGAAGTGGCATCATCAATAACATGCGACATATCAGAATGAATAGCAGGAGTAGGTGTCGCCAGTTTACTCAAAACAGAAGGTGAATCAAGTGCAGAGCTAGATGGAAGTTCCTTACCCCCCTCGTAGTTGAGGGAAAAATCTTGGTTCTTTTATCTTTCAAGTTCTTCATAGTGATCAGCAGATATAAATCCCAAGTGACTCAAAGAATAGAGCTATGCTCCCCGGCAACGGCGCTAGAAAATAGTCTTGATAACCCACAAGTATAGGGATCGCAACGGTTTTCGAGGGTAGAGAATTCAACCCAAATTTATTAATTTGACACAAGGGGAGCCAAAGAATATTCTTAAGTATTAGCAACTGAGTTGTCAATTCAACCACACCTGGAAACTTAATATCTGCAGCAAAGTGTTTAGTAGCAAAGTAATATGATAGCAGTGGTAACGGTAGTAAAGGGTAACAGTAGCAAAAGTAATGTTTTTGGTATTTTATAGTGATGATAGCAATAACAACGAAAAAGAAAATAAGCGAAGAACAATATATGGAAAGCTCGTAGGCAATGGATCGGTGATAGAGAATTATGCCGGATGCGGTTCATCATGTAACAGTCATAACCTAGGGTGACACAGAACTAGCTCCAATTCATCAATGTAATGTAGGCATGTATTCCGAATATAGTCATACATGCTTATGGAAAAGAACTTGCATGACATTTTTTGTCCTACCCTCTCGTGGCAGCGGGGTCCTAGCGGAAACTAAGGGATATTAAGGCCTCCTTTTAATAGAGTACCAGACCAAAGCATTAACACATCGTGAATACATGAATTCCTCAAACTACGGTCATCACCGGGAGTGGTCCCGATTATTGTCACTTCATGGTTGCCGGATCATAACACATAGTAGGTGACTATAGACTTGCAAGATAGCATCAAGAACTCACATATATTCATGAAAACTTAATAGGTTCAGATCTGAAATCATGGCACTCGGGCCCTAGCGACAAGCATTAAGCATAGCAAAGTCATAGCAACATCAATCTCAGAACATAGTGGATACTAGGGATTGAACCCTAACAAAACTAACTCGATTACATGATAAATCTCATCCAACCCATCACCATCCAGCAAGCCTACGATGGAATTACTCACGCACGGTCGTGAGGATCATGAAATTGGTGATGGAGGATGGTTGATGATGACGATGGCGACGAATTCCCCCCTTCGGAGCCCCGAACGGACTCCACATCAGCCCTCCCAAGAGGTTTTAGGGCTTGGCGGCGGCTCCGTACCGTAAAACGCGATGAATCCTTCTCTCTTATTTTTTCTCCCCGAAAGCAAATATATAGAGTTGGAGTTGAGGTTGGAGGATCTCTAGGGGGGCCACGAGGTAGGGGGGCGCGCCCCCACCCTTGTGGCTAGGGTGTGGCCTCCTTGGTCTTCATCTTTTGCAAGGCTTTTTTATTGTTTCCAAATAGACGTTCCATGAAGTTTCAGGTCATTCCGAGAACTTTTGTTGCTGCACATAAATAACACCAAGGTAATTCTGCTGAAAATAGCGTCAGTCCGGATTAGTTCCATTCAACTCATGCAAGTTAGAGTCCAAAACAAGGGCAAAAGTGTTTGGAAAAGTACATACGACGGAGACGTATCAACTCCCCCAAGCTTAAAGCTTTGCTTGTCCTCAAGCAATTCAGCTGATAAACTGAAAGTGATAAAGAAAAACTTTTACAAACTCCATTTGCTCTTGTAGTTGTAAATATGTAAAGCCAACATTCAAGTTTTCAGCAAAGATTATAAACTAACCATATTCACAATAACGCTTATGTCTCATATTTACTCATATCAATGGCATAATCAACTAGCGAGCAATAATAATAAATCTTGGATGACAACACTTTCTCAAAACAATCATAATATGATATAACAAGATGGTATCTCGCTAGCCCTTTCCGAGACCGCAAAACATAAATGGAGAGCACCTTTAAAGATCAAGGACTGACTAGACATTGTAATTCATGGTAAAGGAGATCCAGTCAAGTCATACTCAATGTAAACTAACCGTAATGAATGCAAATGATAGCAGTGCTCTCCAACTGGTGCTTTTTAATAAGAGGATGATTATCAACATAAAAGTAAATAGATAGGCCCTTCGCAAAGGGAAGCAAGGATTTGTAGAGGTGCCAGAGCTCGGTTTTGAAATAGAGGTGAATAATATTTTGAGCGGTATACTTCCATTGTCAACATAACAACCAATAGATGGCGATATCTTCCATGCTACACACATTATAGGCGGTTCCCAAACAGGATGGTAAAGTTTATACTCCCCCTTCCACCAACAAGCATCAATCCATGGCTTGCTCGAAACAACGAGTGCCTCCAACTAACAAGAGTCCCAGGGGGAGTTTTGTTTGCAATTGTTTTGATTTAGTTTGCATAAAACATGGGACTGGGCATCCCGATGACCAGCCACTTTCTCGTGAGTGAGGAGCGGAGTCCACTCCTCTTGAGAATAACCCGCCTAACATGGAAGATACAAACAACCCTAGTTGATACATGAGCTATTCGAGCATACAAAACAAGATATTTATTTGAAGGTTTAGAGTTTGGCACATACAAATTTACTTGGAACGGCAGGTAGATACCGTATATAGACGTATGGTGGACTCATATGGAATAACTTTGGGGTTTAAGGAGTTGGATGCACAAGCAGTATTCCCGCTCAGTACAGGTGAATGCTAGAAAAAAGACTGGGAAGCGACCAGCTAGAGAGCGACAACAGTCATGAACATGCATTAAAATTAATCAACAGCGAATGCAAGCATGAGTAGGATATAATCCACCATGAACATAAATATCGTGAAGGCTATGTTGATTTTGTTTCAACTACATGCGTGAACATGTGCCAAGTCAAGTCACTTAAATCATTCAGAGGAGGATACCACCCTATCATACCACATCACAACCATTTTAATAGCATGTTGGCACGCAAGGTAAACCATTATAAGCTCCTAGCTAATTAAGCATGGCATAAGAAACTATGATCTCTAGTTGTCATTGCAAACATGTTTATTCATAATAGGCTGAATCAGGAATGATGATATAATCATATTTACAAAAACAAGAGAGGTCAACTTCATACCAGCTTTTCTCATCTCAATAAATCCATCATATATCGTCATAATTGCCTTTCACTTGCACGACCCAATGATGTGAATAATACTAAGAGTGCACGTGCATTGGACTAAGTTGGAATCTACAAGCACTCAATAAACAGGAGAAGACGAGGCAATATGGGCTCTTTTGTAAGATCAACAATAATGCATATAGGAGCCACTTCAACAATTTAATTATAGTCTTCTCCTATCGACCCCCAAAGAAAAGAAAAGAAATAAAACTATTTACACGGGAAAGCTCCCAACAAGCAAAAGAAGAACAGGAAATCCTTTTGGGTTTTCTTTTTAATTACTACTAGAAGCATGAAATTAAAACTAGCAAAAAGCTACAACTATTTTTTTTGTTTTTCTTAAGGTTTATTAAACACACAAGAAGAAAGCATAAAAAGGAAAATAAACTAGCATGGATGATATAATGAAAAAGTATGAGCACCGACATCTAGCAATGAGTGTGTGAACATGAATATAATGTCGGTGAGAAATACGTACTCCCCCAAGCTTAGGCTTTTGGCCTAAGTTGGTCTATGGCCACGGTTGGCCTGGCGGATATCCATAGTAATAGTTGGGGTCGTACTGCGAAGAAGAAGACTCCGATTGCCACTAGTTGGCAATCATCTCCGGATCCCACTAGTAATTAGACTCTCGTGGAGGATCAACTTGTGGTTCCGACCCTGACTCTGTGGCTGATGTAGGGTTTCGGTAGGCGTGAATAGCCTCTAACGGATCAAGGTACTGGCCTGCAGATAAATCAAACAGGGAAGGAGCAGGCAGGGTAATAGTCTTAGGATGATGTTTATAAAAGAACAATTTGTATTTAAGCTCCCCTTCCCTATTCTTAACAATAAAGTCGTGTGCCACCATACTCTTATAATCTAAATAAATAGGGGGCAGCAATTTTTATTCCTTCTCATAATGCCTAATAGGTATGTTAAAATGTGTAGCTAGGCGTGAAGCACAGATGCCTCCAAAGATGGGGCCCTTTGTACGGTTCAGACTTAACCGTTTAGCAATAATACCACCCATACTAATAGAGTTATCACAGAATAAACCGTGGAACAAAATAATAATATCAGGAACACTAAGGTTTCCACAGTTTCTGCGACCAATTAAGAAACGACTAGCAAATATTGCAAAGTAGCGTAAAACAGGAAAATGTATGCTAGTGATTCGTGCATCGGAAACCTTCCTCCTTCCCCCTACAGTGATGGTATCAATAAACCCATCCATATCGCCGCGATGTGGTTCCTCTATCGTGCCCTCGAAAGGGATCAAACAAACCCGACAAAAATCATAAAGTGACATCTCCTTATGCTCATCATATAAATAAAATTCCACCGTAGGTCGTGAGCTCCTAGCATTGGAAATGAAAGTTTTGCACAAAGATATTGGTGAGTAAGAGATAATGGTCGCGTTGGTCGTGGAGGAAGGCGGTGAGCCCTGCATTCTCAGCCAATTCATAAAAATCATCATAAATCCTGGCTGCTCTCAAGAAATCATCGGAAGGCCATTCACACGACCGAACCTCCGTGGTGCGAGACAGATTATACTTGGCCCTCTCTGCTTTATCATTTTGCTTTTCCTTAGAGCTTCGGCTCGATGAGCCCCTCAAAAATCTCTTCATTATTTTCTGAAAAATTCTGAAATTTTTAGTAACTTCAAATAAAAGTGAGCCAAGCTCAACAAAATTGATAGCAACAACTCCTACAAGTACCTAGAGCCTATATCATGCATTAGAACTACTTGCGACCAGATAAATTTGACATGAAAGCTCAAGAACATGGTCACCTAGGAAGCACAAATTTGCAATGAATAAAGCACTAGAGCAAAAACTAATTGGACCAATGGAGGAGTCACATACCAAGGAACAATCCCCCAAGCAGTTTTGTGAGAGGTGCTTTGAGCAAGGAGATCAAAAATCGCAGCAAAATGAGCTAGAACTCGTGCTTGAGCTGGATATTGGTATTTTTGGGAGGAAGAAGGAGTGAGTGGGTGCAGGAATAAGTGGAGGGGGGCCACCGTGGGCCCACGAGGCAGGGGGCGCACCCAGGGGGGTAGGGCGCGCCCTCCACCCTCGTGGCCATGTGGATGCCCCCCTGTTGTGTTCTCACTGCCAAATATTCTCAAATATTCCAGAAAAAATCATATTTAAATTTCAGGGCATTTGGAGAACTTTTATTTTCAGGGTATTTTTATATTGCACGGATAATTCAGATAACAGGCAGAAAAATACTATTTTTATTTTATTTAATATAAATAATAAAAAGTAAAAGGAGGATACAGAAGGTTGTGCCTTCTAGTTTCATCCATCTCATGCTCATCAAAAGGAATCCACTAACAAGGTTGATCAAGTCTTGTTAACGAACTCATTCCGAATAACATGGAACCAGAGAAATTTCGAATAACACTATGTTACCTCAACGGGGATATGCACATCCCCAACAATAAGAATATCATATTTCTTCTTGACAATAGGAAGAGGAAATTCAAAACCTCCAATAATAATCGATGGAATTTTTCCAATAGAGTTGATACTATGAACTTGAGGTTGTTTCCTCGGAAAGTGTATCGTATGCTCATTACCATTAACATGAAAAGTGACATTGCCTTTGTTGCAATCAATAACAGCCCCTGCAGTATTCAAAAAGGGTCGTCCAAGAATAATAGACATACTATCGTCCTTGGGAATATCGAGAATAACAAAGTCCGTTAAAAATAGTAAAGTTTGCAACTACAACAGGCACATCCTCACAAATACCGACAGGGATAGCAGTTGATTTATCAGCCATTTGCAAAGATATTTCAGTAGGTGTCAACTTATTCAAATCAAGTCTACGATATAAATAGAGAGGCATAACACTAACACCGGCTCCAAGATCACATAAAGCAGTTTTAACATAGTTTCTTTTTAATGGAGTATGGTATAGTTGGTACGCCGGGATCTCCTAGTTTCATAGGTATTCCACCTTTAAAAGTATAATTAGCAAGCATGGTGGAAATTTCAGTTTCCGGTATCTTCCTTTTATTAGTAACAATATCTTTCATATACTTGGCATAAGGATTCATTTTAAGCATACAAGTTAATCGCATATGCAAAAAGATAGGTCTAATCATTCCAGCAAAGCGCTCAAAATCCTCATCATCCTTTTTCTTGGATGGTTTGGGAGGAAAAGGCATGGGTTTCTGAACCCATGGTTCTATTTCTTTACCATGTTTCCTAGCAACAAAGTCTTCCTTATCATAACGTTGATTCTTTGATTGTGGGTTATCAAGATCAACAGCAGGTTCAGTTTCTATATCATTATCATTGCTAGGTTGAGCATCATCATGAACATTATCATTAACATTATCACTAGTTTCAGGTTTGTTATCAGATTGTGTTTCAACATCAGAAATAGAAATATCATTTGAATTCTCGGGTGTTTCAGCAATAAGTTCACTAGAAGCATGCAAAGTCCTATCATTTTCCTTTTTCTTCCTTTTAGAAGGACTAGGTGCATCTATATTATTTCTCTGAGAATCTTGCTCAATTATCTTAGGGTGGCCTTCAGGATACAGAGGTTCCTGAGTCATTCTACCAGTTCTAGTAGCCACTCTAACAACATAATCATTATTCTTACTATTCAATTCATTAAGAAAATCATTTTGAGCCTTAAGTACTTGTTCTACTTTTCTTCAATAGTCATTTCAATTGTCTACCAAAATACAATATAGATAGCCTACCAAGTGTTCAAGTGTCAAAGATGAACTTAAACTTGTCCTGAGTCATTTCAATTGTCTGCCAAAATAAGCATTAAAGTCTTCTTGCTTAACCATAAATTTATCAAACTCATCTAGGCATGGGCTAGCAAACTTAGTAAATGGGATTTCAGCTTTATCATATCTATAGAGAGAATTTACCTTTACTACTTGTGTAGGGTTATCAAGACCATGTATTTCTTCAATAGTCAATGGATTAAGATCATATATTTCTTCAACAAGCAGTAAATTAAGACCGTGTATTTCTTCAATAGGAGGTAAATTCTTAACATGTTCAGCTTTAATACCTTTTTATTTCATAGATTTCTTTGCCTCTTGCATATCTTCAGGATTGAGAAATAGAACACCTCTTTTCTTCGGAGTTGGTTTAGGAATAGGCTCAGGAAGTGTCCAATTATTTTCATTTGTCAACATATTATTCAATAGAATTTCAGCTTCATCCGGTGTTCTTTCCCTGAAAACAGAACCAACACAACTATCGAGGTAATCTTTGGAAGCATCGGTTAGTCCATTATAAAAGATATCAAGTATTTCATTTTTCTTAAGAGGATGATCAGGCAAAGCATTAAGTAACTTGAGAAGCCTCCCCCAAGCTTGTGGGAGACTCTCTTCTTCAATTTGCACAAAATTATATATATCCCTTAAGGCAACTTGTTTCTTATGAGCAGGGAAATATTTAGCAGAGAAGTAATAAATCATATCCTGTGGACTACGCACACAACCAGGATCCAGAGAATTAAACCACATCTTAGCATCACCCTTTAGTGAGAACGGAAATATTTTAAGGATATAAAGATAGCGAGATTTCTCATCATTAGTGAATAGGGTGGCTATATCATTTAATTTAGTAAGATGTGCCACAACAGTTTCAGATTCATAGCCATGAAAAAGATTAGATTCAACCAAAGTAATTATATCAGGATCAACAAAGAATTCATAATCCTTATCAGTGACAAAGATAGGTGAAGTAGCAAAAGCAGGGTCAGGTTTCATTCTAGCATTAATAGATTGCTGCTTCCATTTAGCTAATAACCTCTTGAGATCGTATCTATCTTTGCAAGCTAAAATAGCTAAAGAAGCTTCCTTTTCAAAAACATAACCCTCAAGAATAACAGGTGATTCGTATGTATTAAGGGGGGGGGGGAGTCTTCATCATCACTTTCATCAATATTATCAGTTTCAATAATTTCATTCTCTCTAACCCTAGCAAGTTGTTCATGAAGAAATTCACCAAGTGGCACAGTAGTATCAAGCATAGAAGTAGTTTCATCATAAGTATCATGCATAGCAGAAGTGGCATCATCAATAACATGCGACATATCAGAACGAATAGAAGAAGTAGGTTGAGGTGTCGCAAGCTTACTCAAAACAGAAGGCGAATCAAGTGCAGAGCTAGATGGCAGTTCCTTACCTCCCCTCGTAGTTGAGGGATAAATCTTGGTTTTTGGATCTCTCAAGTTCTTCATAATGATAAGCAGATATAAATTCCAAGTGACTCAAATAATAGAGCTATGCTCCCCAGCAACGGCGCTAGAGAATAGTCTTGATAACCCACAAGTATAGGGGATCGCAACCGTTTTTGAGGGTAGAGTATTCAACCCAAACTTATTGATTTGACACAAGGGGAGCCAAAGAATATTCTCAAGTATTAGCAGCTGAGTTGTCAATTCAACCACACCCGGAAACTTAATATCTGCGGCAAAGTGTTTAGTAGCAAAGTAATATGATAGCAGTGGTAACGGTAGTAAAGGGTAACGGTAGCAAAAGTAATGTTTTTGGTATTTTGTAGTGATGATAGAAATAGCAACGGAAAAGTAAATAAGCGAAGAACAATATATGGAAAGCTCGTAGGCAATGGATCGGTGATAGAGAATTATGCCAGATGCGGTTCATCATGTAACAGTCATAACCTAGGGTGACACAGAATTAGCACCAATTCATCAATGTAATGTAGGCATGTATTCTGAATATACTCATACGTGCTTATGGAAAAGAACTTGCATGACATCTTTTGTCCTACCCTCCCGTGGCAGCGGGTCCTAGCGGAAAGTAAGGGATATTAAGGCCTCCTTTTAATAGAGTACCGGACCAAAGCATTAACATATAGTGAATACATGAATTCCTCAAACTACGGTCATCACCAGGAGTGGTCCCGATTATTGTCACTTCGGGGTTGCGGGATCATAACACATAGTAGGTGACTATAGACTTGCAAGATAGGATCAAGAACTCACATATATTCATGAAAACATAATAGGTTTAGATCTGAAATCATGGCACTCGGGCCCTAGCGACAAGCATTAAGCATAGCAAAGTCATAGCAACATCAATCTCAGAACATAATGGATACTAGGGATCAAACCCTAACAAAACTAACTCGATTACATGATAAATCTCATCCAACCCATCACCGTCCAGCAAGCCTACGATGGAATTACTCACGCACGGCGATGAGCATCATGAAATTGGTGATGGAGGATGGTTGATGATGATGGCGACGGATTCCCCTCTCCGGAGCCCCGAACGGACTCTAGATCAGCCCTCCCGAGAGGTTTTAGGACTTGGCGGCGGCTCCGTATCGTAAAACACGATGAATCCTTCTCTCTTATATTTTTCTCCCCGAAAGCAAATATATAGAGTTGGAGTTGAGGTCGGAGGAGCTCCAGGGGGGCCACTAGGTAGGGGGAGGCGCCCTAGGGGGGCAGGCGCGCCCCCACCCTCGTGGCTAGGGTGTGGGCCCCCTGGTCTTCATCTTTTGCAAGGATTTTTTATTATTTCCAAATAGACGTTCCGTGAAGTTTCAGGTCATTCCGAGAACTTTTGTTGCCGCACATAAATAACACCATGGTAATTCTGCTGAAAACAACGTCTGTCCAGGTTAGTTCCATTCAAATCATGCAAGTTAGAGTCCAAAACAAGGGCAAAAGTGTTTGGAAAAGTAGATACGACGGAGACGTATCAGACACAAGGGGAGCCAAAGAATATTTTTAGGTATTAAAAGTTGAGTCGTCAATTTAACCGCACCTGAAAGACTTAATATCTGCAGCAAAGTAATATGATAGCAGCGATAACTGTAGCAAAAGTAACAGTAGCAGTTTTGTAGTAATTGTAACAGTGGCAACGGAAAAGTAACTAAGCGGAGATCAATATGTGAAAAGCTCGTAGGCAATGGATCAGTGATGGATAATTATGTCGGATGTGATTCCTCATGCAACAGTTATAACATAGGGTGACACAGAACTAGCTCCAGTTCATCAATGTAATGTAGGCATGTATTCCGAATATAGTCATACGTGCTTATGGAAAAGAACTTGCATGACATCTTTTGTCCTACCCTCCTGTGGCCGCGGGGTCCTATTGGTAACTAAGGGATATTAAGGCCTCCTTTTAATATAGTACCGGACCAAAGCATTAACACTTAGTGAATACATGAATTCCTCAAACTACGGTCATCACCGGTAAGTATCCCGATTATTGTCACTTCGGGGTTAACGGATCATAACACATAATAGGTGACTATAGACTTGCAAGATACGATCAAGAACTCACATATATTCATGAAAACATAATAGGTTCAGATCTGAAATCATGGCACTCGGGCCCTAGTGACAAGCATTAAGCACAGCAAAGTCATAGCAACATCAATCTTAGAACATAATGGATACTAGGGATCAAACCCTAACAGAACTAACTCGATTACATGATAAATCTCATCCAACCCATCACCGTCCAACAAGCCTACGATGGAATTACTCCTGCACGGCGGTGAGCATCATGAAATTGGTGATGGAGGAAGGTTGATGATGACGATGGCGATGGATTCCCCTCTCTGGAGCCCCAAACGGACTCTAGATCAGCCCTCCCGGGAGAGATTAGGGCTTGGTGGCGGCTCTGTATCATAAAACGTGATGAATCCTTCTCTCTAATTTTTTTCTCCCCCAACATGAATATAGAGTTGGAGTTGAGGTCGGTGGAGCTCCAGGGGGCCTATGAGGGAGGGGGACGCGCCCAGGGGTGTAGGCGGGCCCCCACCCTCGTGGATAGGGTGTAGGCCCCCTGGTCTTGATTCTTTCGCCAATGTTTTTTATATATTCCAAAAATATTCTTCGTGAAGTTTCAAGTCATTCCGAGAACTTTTATTTCTGCACAAAAATAACACCATGGCAATTCTGCTGAAAACAGCGTCAGTCTGGGTTAGTTCTATTCAAATCATGCAAGTTAGAGTCCAAAACAAGGGCAAAAGTGTTTGGAAAAGTAGATACGTTGGAGACGTATCAAATGCCATTGTTTAAAACTTATAAGAATATCCGCCGCATAACCCAAAAGATAATATTTTACACAAGTTTGCAATGAAATAATCAGTATTAGGTTCTAAGATAAATCTTGAAGATAAACTAAAGACATGACTTTGACGGCTTGAGTAGAGATCCCATCACCATTCCCAACTGATACGTCTCCAAAGTATCTATAATTTTTTATTATTCCATGCTATCATATTATCTGTTTTAGATGTTTAATGGGCTTTAATTTACCTTTTTATATTATTTTTGGAACTAACCTACTAACTGAAGGCCCAGTGTAAATTGCTATTTTTTTGACTATTTCAGTGTTTCGCAGAAAAGGAATATCAAACGGAATCCAAATGGAATGAAACCTTCAGAGTTATTTTTGGAACAAACATGATCCACGAGACTTGGAGTGGACGTCAAGAAAGAAGCGAGGAGGCCACGAGGCAAGAGGGCGCGCCTGATGACCCACAAGTGTAGGGGATCTATCGTAGCCTTTTCGATAAGTAAGAGTGTCGAACCCAACGAGGAGTAGAAGGAAATGATAAGCGGTTTTTAGCAAGGTATTCTCTGCAAGCATTGAAATTATCGGTAACAGATAGTTTTGTGATAAGGTAATTTGTAACGAGTAACAAGTAGTAAAAGTAAATAAGGTGCAGAAAGATGGACCAATCCTTTTTGTAGCAAAGGACAAGCCTGGACAAACTCTTATATAAAGGAAAGTCCTCCCGAGGACACATGGGAATTATCGTCAAGCTAGTTTTCATCACGTTCATATGATTCGCGTTCGGTACTTTGATAATTTGATATGTGGGTGGACCGGTGCTTGGGTACTGCCCTTACTTGGACAAGCATCCCACTTATGATTAACCCCTATTGCAAGCATCTTCAACTACAACAGAAGCATTAGGTAAACCTAACCATACCTGAAACATATGGATCCAAATCAGCCCCTTACGAAGCAACGCATAAACTAGGGTTTAAGCTTCTGTCACTCTAGCAACCCATCATCTACTTATTACTTCCCAATGCCTACCTCTAGGCCCAAACAATGGTAAAGTGTCATGTAGTCGACGTTCACATGACACCACTAGAGGGATGACAACATACATCTCATCAAAATATCGAACGAATACCAAATTCACATGACTACTTATAGCAAGACTTCTCCCATGTCCTTAGGAACAAACATAACTACTCACAAAGCATATTCATGTTCATAATCAGAGGGGTATTAATATGCATAATGGATCTGAACATATGATCTCCCACCAAGTAAACCAACTAGCATCAACTACAAGGATTAATCAACACTACTAGCAACCCACAGGTACCAATCTGAGGTTTCTAGACAAAGATTGGATACAATAGATTAACTAGGGTTTGAGATGAGATGGTGCTGGTGAAGATGTTGATGGAGATTGACACCCTCTTGATGAGAGGATCGTTGGTGATGATTTCCCCCTCCCGGAGGGAAGTTTCCCCGGCAGAACAGCTCCGCCGGAGCCCTAGATTGGTTCCGCCTCGTGGCGGCGGAGTTTTGTCCCGTGAGCTTGCTTATGATTTTTTCCTCGACGGAAGACTCCATATAGCCAAAGATGGGCATCGAAGGGCCTCTAGGGGGCCCATGAGGCAGGGGGCGCGCCTAGGGGGGTAGGGCGCACCCCCACCCTCGTGGACGGTGGGTGGCCCCCCTCTGGTACTTCTTTCACCCAATATTTTTTATATATTCTAAAAATACTTCCCGTGGAGTTTTAGGACTTTTGGAGATGTGCAGAATAGGTCTCTAATATTTGCTCCTTTTCCAGCCCAGAATTCGAGCTGCCGGCATTCCCCCTCTTCATGTAAACCTTGTAAAATAAGAGAGAATAGGCATAAGTATTGTGACATAATGTGTAATAACAACCCATAATGCAATATAAATATCGATATAAAAGCATGATGCAAAATGGACATATCAACTCCCCCAAGCTTAGACCTCGCTTGTCCTCAAGCGAAAGCCAAAATCAAAAAATATGTCCACATGTTTAGAGATAGAGTTGTCGATAAAATAAAATACGGACATGAGGGCAACATGATTATTCTTAGAACAGCAATATATATATATATATATATGTATGTATGTATATATATTGTCATATGATCTCTTATGCTAAAGTAACAATTCATTCACATACTCAGTATGAATAAGAAATTTCATTGAAAACTAACAAGCTATAATCTCAGTCATTGAAGCAATTGCAATTTATCATAACATCGGAAAGAGTCAATATGAGCTCTTCAGCAAGTCCACATACTCAACCATCATTTAGTCTTTCACAATTGCTAACACTCACGCAATATTTATGGTTATGAAGTTTTAATCGGATACAAAGAAAGATAGGGGCTTATCGTTTCGCCTCCCAACTTTTTGCCTCAAGGGTAATGTCAACAATAATAGTTCATGAAAACCCACATCCAATTAGCCATATATACCTGGATCTTTCCAACACATTGAGCTTGCCAAAGGATAAAATGTAAAAAAGGAAAGGTGAAGATCGTTGTGACTCTTATATAAAGTAATAGACAAGAATAACAGATAGGCCCTCCACAGAGGGTAGCAGAGGTTGTCATGTGCCTTTATGGTTGGACACACAAAATCTTAATGCAAAAGAACGTCACTTTATATTGCCACTTGTGATATGGACCTTTATTATGCAGTCCGTCGCTTTTATTTCTTCCACATCACAAGATCATATCAAGCTTATTTTCTCCACACTAATAAATCATACATATTTAGAGAACAATTTTTATTGCTTGCAATGATGACAACTTACTTGAAGGATCTTACTCAATCCATAGGTAGATATGGTGGACTCTCATGGCAAAACTAGGTTTAAGGATATTTGGAAGCACAAGTAGTATCTCTACTCGGTGCAAATAAATTGGCTAGCATGAGAGGGAAAGGCAAGCTCAACATGTTGGATGATCCATGACAATATAATTTATCTTAGATGTAAGAAAACATAACCCATTACGTTGGCTTCCTTGTCCAACGTCAACTCTTTAGCATGTCATATTTTAATGAGTGCTCACAATCATAAAAGATGTCCAAGATGGTATATTTATATGTGAAAACCTCTCTTTATTTATTACTTGCTACTAATTGCAACGATGACCAAAACTATGTTTGTCAACTCTCAGCAACTTTTATTCATCATACTCTTTATATGTGAAGTCATTACTCTCCATAAGATCCATAAGATCTCTTTATTTCTTTTTATTTCTTGTCTTTTATTCTATTCCCTCAAGATCATAGCAAAATAATCAAGCCCTTGACTCAACACTAATCTTTATTATATATAGCTCACAGACTCGATTACATAGAAGGATCATAAAGAAAAACTAAAAACTAGATCATATCAAAACTTTATTCTACTAGATCAAGATATTACCAAAAGGATCAAACTAAGAAAAATGGTAAAGATAAAAGTGTGATGGTGATACGATACCGGGGCACTCCCCCAAGCCTGGCAGTTGCCAAGGGGAGTGCCCATACCCATGTGTTTATGTCTCCTTCTTTGGGGATGGTGATGATGGAGTTGTTGATGGCGTGTGCTTCTTCCTTAATTTGCACTTGAGGATAGAATTTTGCTCCCTTAGGTCCTCGATCTCCCGCTCAAGGCTTAATACCTTTTTGCATAGTTCTTGTTTGTTCTTCTGCAAGAGACAAAAAGGGATAAACTCGATCTTAGGTTTCTTTGCTCTATTGGGGAGGCTTGACTTCTTGAACTCCACATGCATGTCCCCAGGTTGAGGTAATGGGAATTCATCTTCATCTGAGCTCGTCTCCTCCTTTCCCCTAGGCTCATAGTCTTCTTCTTCTTCCGTGGTCCAACCACAATGCTCCACGTCCCCGTAGACCTTATGATCTGCCAGGTAATCATCCACATAGCTTTCTCCCTCCGAATCTTGGGATGAAATATTGCTCTAATCTGCAGCAGAAACAACTCGAAACAAAGACAGAGGATATTTGCGTGATACGATGGTCAAAACCTTCGGGAGATTATATAATGAATTTTTACCAACCAAAATAAGTATCACGCAAGAAAACAGAGTCCGGAGAGCACACGGGGTGTCCATGAGGCAGGGGGTGATAACCCACAAGTATAGGGGATCACAACAATTTTCGAGGTAGAGTATTCAACCCAAATTTATTG
Source organism: Triticum monococcum (assembly GCA_034509565.1). Classification (NCBI taxonomy): domain Eukaryota; kingdom Viridiplantae; phylum Streptophyta; class Magnoliopsida; order Poales; family Poaceae; genus Triticum; species Triticum monococcum. The sequence continues at coordinate 32,329,521 of CM067844.1, forward strand.
ATTCGACACAAGGGGAGCTAAAGAATATTCTCAAGTTTTAGCAGCTGAGTTGTCAATTCAACCACACCTGGAAACTTAATATCTGCAGCAAGGTATTTAGTAGCAAAGTAATATGATAGTGGTGGTAACGATAGCAAAAGGTAACAGTAGCAAAAGTAGTATTTTTGGTGTTTTATAGTGATGATAACAATAGCAATGAAAAAGTAAATAAGCGAAGAACAATATATGGAAAGCTCATAGGCAATGGATCGGTGCTAGATAATTATGCCGGATGCGATCGATCATGTAACAGTCATAACCTAGGGTGACACAGAACTAGCTCCAGTTCATCAATGTAATGTAGGCATGCATTCCGAATATAGTCATACATGCTTATGGAAAAGAACTTGCATGACATCTTTTGTCCTACCTTCTCGTGGCAGCGGGGTCCTATTGGAAACTAAGGGATATTAAGGCCTCTTTTTAATAGAGTACCGGACCAAAGCATTAACACATAGTGAATACATGAACTCCTCAAACTACGGTCATCACCGGGAGTGGTCCCAACTATTGTCACTTCGGGGTTGCCGGATCATAACACATAGTAGGTGACTATAGACTTGCAAGATGGGATCAAGACCACTCATATATTGATGAAAACATAATAGGTTCAGAACTGAAACCATGGCACTCGGGCCCTAGTGACAAGCATTAAGCATAGCAAAGTCATAGCAACATCAATCTCAGAACATAGTGGATACTAGGGATCAAACACTAACAAAACTAACTCGATTACATGATAAATCTCATCCAACCCATCACCGTCTAGCAAGCCTACGATGGAATTACTCACGCACGACGGTGAGCACCATGAAATTGGTGATGGAGGAAGGTTGATGATGACGACGACGACAGATTCCCCTCTCCGGAGCCCCGAACGGACTCCAGATCAGCCCTTTCGAGAGAGTTTAGGGCTTGGTGGCGGCTCTGTATCGTAAAACACGATGAATCCTTCTCTCTGATTTTTCTCTCCCCGAAAGTGAATATATGGAGCCAGGGTTGAGGTCGGTGGAGCGTCAGGGGGCCCACGAGGCAGGGGCGTGCCCAGGGGGGGCAGGCGCGCCCCCACCCTCGTGGACAGGTGGAGGCCCCCCTGACGTGGATCTCCCTTCCAGTATTTTATATATATTCCAAAATAATTCTCCATTGATTTTTCAAGTCATTCCGAGAACTTTTATTTCTAAACAAAAATAACACCATGGCAATTATGCTGAAAACAGTGTCAGTCCGGGTTAGTTCCATTCAAATCATGCAAGTTAGAGTCCAAAACAAGGGCCAAAGTGTTTGGAAAAGTAGATACGACGGAGATGTATCAACTCCCCCAAGCTTAAACCTTTGCTTGTCCTCAAGCAATTCAATTGATAAACTGAAAGTGATAAAGAAAAACTTTTACAAACTCTGTTTGCTCTTGTTGTTGTAAATATGTAAAGCCAGCATTCAAGTTTTCAGCAAAGATTATGAACTAACCATATTCACAATAACATTTAGGTCTCATGTTTACTCATATCAATGGCATAATGAACTAGCGAGCAATAATAATAAATCTCGGATGACAACACTTTCTCAAAACAATCATGATATGATATAACAAGGTGGTATCTCGCTAGCCCTTTCTGAGGCCGCAAAGCATAAATGCAGATCACCTTTAAAGATCAAGGACTGACTAGACATTGTAATTCATGGTAAAAGAGATCCAGTCAAGTCATACTCAATGTAAACTAACAGTAATGGATGCAAATGACAGTGGTGCTCTCCAACTGGTGCTTTTTAATAAGAGGGTGATGACTCAGCATAAAAGGAAATAGATAGGCCCTTCACAGAGGGAAGCAGGGATTTGTAGAGGTGCCAGAGCTCGGTTTTGAAATAGATATGAATAATATTTTGAGCGGTATACTTTCATTTTCAACATAACAACCGAGAGATATCGATATCTTTCATGCTACACACATTATAGGCGGTTCCAAACAGAATGGTAAAGTTTATACTCCCCGTCGGTGTCAAAACCGGTGGATCTCGGGTAGGGGGTCCCGAACTGTGCTTCTAAGGCGGATGGTAATAGGAGGCAGGGGACACGATGTTTTACCCAGGTTCGGGCCCTCTTGATGGAGGTAAAACCCTACGTCCTGCTTGATTTATTCTTGATGATATGAGTATTACAAGAGTTGATCTACCACGAGATCAGAGAGGCTAAACCCTAGAAGCTAGCCTATGGTATGATTGTATGTTGTCCTACGGACTAAAACCCTCCGGTTTATATAGATACCGGAGGGGGCTAGGGTTACACAAGGTCGGTTACAAAGGAGGAGATATCCATATCCGTACTACCTAGCTTGCCTTCCACGCCAAGTAGAGTCCCATCCGGACACAAGACGAAGTCTTCAATCTGGTATCTTCATAGTCCAATAGTCCGGCCAAAGGATATAGTCCGGCTGTCCGGAGACCCCCTAATCCAGGACTCCCTCAGTAGCCCCTAAACCAGGCTTCAATGACGATGAGTCCGGCGCGCAGTGTTGTCTTTGGCATTGCAAGGTGGGTTCCTCCTCCGAATACACCACGGAAGAATCTAAATACAAGGATAGTGTCCGACCCTACAAAATAAGTTCCACATACCACCGTAGAGAGAATAATATTTCCACAAATCTAATCTGCTAACACGCTTTGGCAACATGACATCATGCCATGGCTTGGTGATTACTCGAACCGTTTTTCTTTAACTAGCCCCGCACATAACGCGAGGCAGTTTCTTGACACGTCTTGTCAGAGCAGAGATCGTGTCCCCCTTATTACGGGATTCTCATCAATACGGTCGTGGGTAACCCAACCGCGTCTAGGACTCCTAGATTTTAGGCAAGTCCCAAACGACCACGAGGAGGACGCTTGATATTCACCCTCTTTATAAAGGGTCAAGGCTTTTACTTTTTTTTCCTCCCGTGCTCAATCGAATCCTTCCCCTGCCTCGAGTTCTAACACTCAAAGCCTAGGTCAGGTGCTTCGGACCTTCAATCATGTCCGGATCCAGCCTCCAGGGCCGGTGGATGCCCTCCTCTGTCATGGAAGAGGATATCAAGAAGTTGAGGGAGGCAAGATACCTGACCGCCGAAGTCTCACATCGGCTGCCCACCCGAGGGCAGGTCGTCCCTACTCCTAAACCCAATGAAGACGTCGTGTTCATCTCCCACTTCCTCTGAGGACTAGGCCTCACTCTGGATCCCTTCGTTAGGGGTTTGATGTTCCATTACGGGCTTGATTTCCACAATCTAGCCCCGGATTCCTTTCTCCACATCTCGACATTTATTGTCGTATGCGAGGCCTTCCTCCGCATTACCCCTCACTTTGGCCTGTGGCTCAAGACCTTTGATGTGAAGCCGAAGACGGTCGAGGGGCAATATGTAGCGTGCGGGGGTGCATTAATAAGCAAGATTGCTGGAGCTCCGTGGCCAAAAGGTTCCTTTCCAGAGGTGTCCGGATTATGGCAACGGGAGTGGTTCTACATCACCGCTCCCAGAAGTGCCAAGTGGGTAGCTTCCCCCGCCTTTCGCTCGGGCCCTCCACCACAACTGATGTCATGGATCAGCCGGGGGCTAAGCTGGGGTCCAGCCAAGGATGTGCCCATACTGCAGAGCCGCATCCGGGATCTCTTCGAGGGAGATTTTAGTTTGGTTATGGTAGTGCAAGTCATGCTGGTTTGTCAAGCCCAGCCTTGCAAACGACGGCCCCTCCGCTTGTGGGAATTCAACCCAGAAGGACCGCGTGCTATCCAGAATTTCCTCGGCCTGACGCACGAGGAGATGTACAAGTCGTTCTTCGGACCCCAAATAGAGTGTCCGGACACCTCCCAGGACGTGGGCCTGAGCAGCAACCGCACCGCGGCCGAAGTAAGTAATCCTCTAGACGAATACACTGTCTTTCATCTATCATGACATCATTCTGAAGAATCGCTCTTTGACCAGGACTGGATAACAAAGGCGAAGATGATCCGGTGTTCGGCCCCCTTCCCGAAGGCTTGGACAATCTGGTACTGGAAAAGATGCTCGAGCCAGCACCTTGCCTGGTGCCCTCAAAGGAAGATGAAGGGGGGAATAAAGAGGGCGAAAGCGGGCCCCCACCGCTACCTATTCCAACCGAGGGAACAAGCACCTCCATGAGGGAGGATAACCAAGGGAAGGAATTTGACATTCCCTCGCCCCGGGGGAGGAAGAGGACTACCTCTGATGACCCGGAAGCCAAGGTTTCCAAACGGGAGAAGAAAACTCCACCAGAGCGTCCCGCCTCGGAGGGTGCTCTTGCCGCACAAAGTCCGTGCGGGGATCAGCCCTCTAACAAGCTGTAAGTAATCAAAAAGTACTTAATAGTGAAGATATACTACCTTACTTCTGAGGAAGATAACCGAAGCATTTATCTTGCAGTTCGGATCCGAGCCCTTCTCAGCAGAGCTCGTCTTCGGGGGATCTTCTTCCAGAGATGCTGGAGAGTGAAACGCCTCCCCCGGACTCCCTGGCTCAAGAAGCGGGCGACCTTGAAGTTTCATCATGGAGAGTTTCTCCGGATCCGGCAAGGGCAGAAGGTAATCCCATGGTCACCCGAAGCCCTCAGTATCCGGCTCTTGAAGAGAGCAATCAAAAGAGTCCGGCACCATCTGGTATGCGGTCGGACGTACTGAAGGGTCTGCTAGAGCGAGCGACTATCTCAGAAGAGCACCGTACATTAATGTGTACGGTGATTGAAAGGATTTCGTCCGCCAAAAACGGGTTGCATGAAGCCTTTATGAGTCTACCGACGGGCTTTGAGGTACGTGAAATGATATACATTTGTGATGGTACCGCACATTTTTAGGTGCGCCCTGTGTAGATAGTAGCCCCTGAGACTCTGGTTGTCGTCGAGAACGGCGGCGAACGGAGGATTGTAGTCCCAGGTAATAACCAGACTGCCGTTATGTGTAGGTGTCTGAAGCTCCGGTGGCTAGCCGGACTGATGGGGTTGCCGAACTAAAACGGCGACTCGATGCGGCGGATGCTGATATCGAGCTTGTTAACAAGCGGCTTGACGAGGCACAGGGTAGGTGATGTTTATAGTGAATGTCACATAGTAAGAGCAGCGTGATGCCAGTATCTTTAATATGTTGTGACTGCAGATGGAGCTGCCACCATGGAGGCCCTGCGGGCGGAGCTTCCCGAGCCAAGGAGCAAGCAATGAGTAGTAATGCGGCCGCGTTGAAGGCGGCTGAAGAGTTGAGAGCCGAGAAGGCCGCGCATAGCGAGAGCAAAGAGAAAATGGCCAAAATGGCTGTGAAGTTAAAAGACATTGCCGACCGCTGCCAGTTTCTTGAAGAAGAGAACCGAGTGAAGGCTACGGACCTTGAAAAGGCCACAATGGCGACCAAAGACACCCGCTCTGCAATGAGAGCGAAGAAGGAGGAACTACGTGAAGCCGGGGACATAGTGGTTGGGAAGTCCTTTATGCTGCGGAGGAAGTTCGGTGATCCGCGGTATGCCCCTCTAGATCGGCTGTGGAGTTCGGCCGACGCATATATGGACTTAGCGGCGACGCTGTCGATGCGGCCGAATACTTCCGAGATCAAACAGATCGTGAAGTGGACAAGCTGTTCTGGTCGCAATTTAACGTTCCAGAGCGTACGCTTCCATTGACTGATCAACTTGCCGAATGGGCCGAACTCAATAGATTATTCGGACTCGACATGAGGTCTGTCGTGGATCATCCGTGGCCGGAAAGGCCAAAGCCGAACAGTTATTTTAGCTTGGTGCAGCAGTTCCTTGGTGCGGTGCCACGCATTAATGTGATGAAGAGGTTGGCGTGCATAGAAGGCTCACGGATGGCCCTTGCCCGTGTCAAAACATACTGGGCGGAGATGGATGCCACCACTGTCGCGGCGCAGGGTTCAGCCATAGGCCGAGTGGCTGCCGAGCACTATTTTGAAGAAGTTCTTGAGGGCGCTCGTTCGATAGAGGCCCAGTGCTCGAAGAATGTTATGTTTGAGTGACATGTATTCCCATTGTAAAAACAATGTTTTATTGAATTTATCAAGGCTGTATTTATACTTTTGCCCAAAAGTATTGTGATGCCTCCTGTGCGGCCGTTTATGTATACATGTATATAACCTGAAAGATTGCAGTCGTCGGCTTCAGCCCCCATGCATATAATGCGGGGGTGTTAGCAGAAGACGCGTATTCACACTTAATCCAACGTCTTGGTCCTAATAAGGAGGTGATAGCGCAGCGAACTAGGCAACCGGACTATAATGCTTTAACACTTTCACTTAGCCATAGGAGTTTGACAGTGGGGCTACTAGATAGTCCCTGGTGGCTCCGCACTCGTCCGGATTCAGGGTGCGTACATGCCTGGCCGGGAAACGGCCCTTCGTTAATGCGGAGGAATCCCAAAGATTCCAATAAGTCATCGAGTGGTTGACCAGTCTCACGCTATATCATGACAGTCAGTTTTCGGCTTTCTCTACTGAGGTGCTCGTCCGGATGAACCAGGGCACAATCGCAGTAGTTCTCCTGGTGCCGCCTTAGCCGATAGAGTGGAACATAAGGCAACAAAACACAGGAGCCGGGAAAACCCAACATTTTACCAAAGACATGATTCGGAGCTGATGCATATAAGGCCAAACTCGCGACGCCGGACACTCCCTAAGGTATTCGATCTTTATGGTGTGAACCGGGTCTAAACAGTACCCTTTGTAATAAGTCCCTGGTGTCCAGGTACGTGCATTATTCTGGCGTGGCCACATGCCAAGACATCAGCATCCTTCTTGGTTGTACTAAGAATCCGAGGGATGTAAATCAACAAGAGACAGTAAAAAAAGGTTTACGCAGGGTCTTAATCTACAAAGAATCCTTGGAATGGGTCCCTGCTGCACGTCTGCGCCTGTGTCTCCGTTGTGCCGTATCCTGGATGGGTGTAGCACGATGGTCATCTGAAAAAGAGAGGAACTTAATTGAAAAGTTGTCGTGCAAAAGTTAAGTTATACTAAATAAACAGTATATAGTTGAAAATGAGTAAAGGTGAGCCTTATTGCCACTTTTGCACGTGCGTTGAGCCCCTTGTATTGTAATAGGGGTGTAGCCATCAAACCTGTATTAATTACATATAGCTGAGCCGGACTCGTCTAGCCGTGTCCATGGTCTTAACGACCTGTCAAATGCTTGAGTTGGTGAGGCCGCTTAGTGTGCGGCGGCCAAGGCGGCCGCACCGTCTTCGGCGTGCAAGGAGCGCTCAATATTTCCATTTACTGTAATGATGCCGCGTGGACCGGGCATCTTGAGCTTGAGGGAAGTGAGGGAGTCCTGGATTAGGGGGTGTTCGGATAACCGGACTATGCCTTCAGCCGGACTCCTGGACTATGAAGATACAAGATTGAAGACTTCGTCCCGTGTCCGGAAGGGACTTTCCTTGGCGTGGAAGGCAAGCTTGGCAATACGGATATGTAGATCTCCTACCATTGTAACCGACTTTGTGTAACCCTAACCCTCTCCGGTGTCTATATAAACCGGAGGGTTTTAGTCCGTAGGACAACATACACAACAACAATCATACCATAGGCTAGCTTCTAGGGTTTAGCCTCTCCGATCTCGTGGTAGATCTACTCTTGTACTACCCATATCATCAATATTAATCAAGCAGGACGTAGGGTTTTACCTCCATCAAGAGGGCCCGAACCTGGGTAAAACTTCGTGTCCCTTGCCTCCTGTTACCATCCGGCCTAGACGCACAGTTCGGGACCCCCTACCCGAGATCCGCCGGTTTTGACACCGACATTGGTGCTTTCATAGAGAGTTCCTCTGTGTCGTCGCCGTCAGGCTCGATGGATCCTACAATCATCAATAGCGACACAGTCCAGGGTGAGACCTTCCTCCCCGGACAAATCTTCGTCTTCGGCAGCTTCGCACTGCGGGCCAATTCACTTGGCCATCTGGAGCGGATCGAAAGTTATGCCCCTGGCCGTCAGGTCAGATCTGGAAGCTTAAACTACATGACTGACATCCGCGGGGACTTGATCTTCGACGGATTCGAGCCACTGCCGAGCGCGCCGCACTGTCACGACGAGCATAATCTAGCTCTACCGCCGAACAGTGCCCTGGAGGCCGCGCCCGCATCGGCTTCGACCCTTAATTCGGAGCCAACTGTGCCGATCGAGGATGGGTGGTTGGATGCCGCCTCGGTGGCTGCAATCCCAACGGCGATCGAGCCGAACACCAGCCATGCACTTCGCAAGACTCGTGACTCCAAGGAGCCAGACTCCTCTCCGGACTCCGAACCATTCGCGCCCCTGCCAATCGAATCCGATTGGGCGCCGATCATGGAGTTTACTGCCATGGACATCTTTCAGCACTCGCCCTTCGGTGATATTATGAAATCACTAAAGTCTCTCTCTTTATCAGGAGAGCCTGGCCGTACTGCGGTCAGCAAGGATGGGATACGGACGATGAAGAAATTCAAAGCCCGTCCACCACCCACTTTGTAGCCACTGTCGACGATTTAACCGACATGCTCGACTTCGACTCCGAAGACATCGACGGTATGGACGCCGATGAAGGAGACGATGAAGAACCAGCGCCTATTGGGCCCTGGAACGCCACCTCGTCATATGACGTATACATGGTGGACGCACCAAAAGATGACGACGAGGAGCGGAAGGACGCACCGAAGGCTTGTTCCCTCGAAAAGCAGTCAAAGCGATGATGCAAGCGCCGCCCCAAATCCCGCGTCGACAGAAATAGCGATCACACAGACACAGCGCTGGAGTAGGGCAAACCGCTGCCAGACAACAGCAATCTGGATAATCAAACCGAACAAACAAATTCTATCAAGGATAATGGTCCAGACGACATAACGCCGGACAGGCACCCGGAGCAGCAGAATGCCCGTAAAAAGCTTGTTGCCACCGCGAGGAGTCTTAAAAAGCAGAGGCAAAGGCTCAAGGCCGCGCAAGACACACTCCAAATTAGATGGAGTAAAATACTCAACACAGCAGCAAGGTACGGCGACAATCGCCCCTCCAAGAGCTACCCAAAGCGGAAGCTGCTACCCGAATTCGACGAGGAGGCCTCAGACCCCCCACAACCAAATATCAAAGCAGCCACCTGGTCGGATAGACGACCCCTCTACCAACACAGAGCGGCATACAACACCGCTCACAATACAACACGCGACCGATGCGAGGGCTCGCACCCAAAGGACGGTGCAACAAGATCCATCTATGGACCACACAAGCACGCCCCAGCATACAATGCAACACAACAAACATCCGAACAACACGGTACACCCAGCTACAGGGGTGCCGCACACCCCCTATGTTTCACCGATGAGGTGCTGGACCATGAATTTCTAGAGGGATTCAAGCCCGTAAACATAGAGGCATACGATGGAACAACATACCCTGGGGTCTGGATTGAGGACTACATCCTTCATATCCATATGGCTCGAGGAGATGATCTCCACGCCATCAAGTATTTACCCCACAAGCTCAAAGGGCCAGCTCGTCACTGGCTCAAAGGCCTCCCTGAAAGCTCCATTGGAAGTTGGGAAGAGCTCGAAGACGCCTTTCGGGCAAATTTTCAAGGGACTTATGTCCGACCTCCGGATGCGGACGATTTGAGTCATATAACTCAACAGCCCAAAGAGTCAGCCCAAAAGCTTTGGAACAAGTTTCTTACTAAAAAGAATCAGATCGTTGACTGTCCGGACGTCGAAGCCTTGGCAGCTTTCAAGCATAGCGTCCGTGATGAATGGCTCACCAGATACCTCGGCCAAAATAAGCCGAGAATGATGGCTGCATTAACAAACCTCATGACCCGCTTTTGCGCGGGTGAGGACAGCTGGCTAGCCAGATGCAGCACCAGCGACCCCAGTATATCTGAAGTTAGAGATGGAAATGGGAAATCACGGTGCAACAGCAATAACAAACGCTGGAATAAAGAAGACAGGACGAAGGGCACGACAGTAAATGCTGGATTCAAAAGCTCTCGGCCAGGTCAAAAGCCGCCCCCTAAAGGCACCAGGGATGAACTGTCCAGCCTCAACAAAATTCTGGACCAAGTATGTCAGATCCATAGTACCCCTGGTAAACCTGCTAATCATACCCATAGAGAATGTTGGGTCTTCAAGCAGTCCGGCAAGCTCAACGCCGTACATAAGGGGGAGGATACACCAAGTGAAGACAAGGACGAGCCTCCCAATGAAGACACGATGGAACAAAAGAAATTTCCACAAGAAGTCAAAACAGTAAACGTGTTACACGTGATCAATGGAAAAAACAACACGACACTCCCAGGAAAATATACCCAAGTGCCTGTCACCGCGAAGTCCTGCCACTGGTCGTCTCAACCGATCACTTTCGACCACCACGATTACTCAGCAAGTATCCGACACGCAGGATGGGCTGCCTTGGTATTAGACCCAGTAATTGGCGGATATCACTTCACACGAGTCTTGATGGACGGCGGTAGCAGCCTAAACTTAATATATCAGGATACAATCCGTGGGATGGGGTTAGACCCAACACAAATTTGCCATAGCAATACTACCTTTAAAGGAGTAACGCCAGGCCCAGGGGCTCGTTGTACGGGCTCCCTCCTACTACAGGTTATATTCGGCTCCCTCGATAACTTTCGTCGCGAGCATTTAACCTTCCACATCGCTCCGTTTCAAAGTGGCTATCAAGCACTGCTCGGACGCGAAGCTTTCGCTTGCTTTAATGCAATACCACACTACGCCTCCCTCACACTCAAGATGCCCGGTCCACGTGACATCATTTTAGTGAACGGAAATATCAAGCGATCTCTGCGCACCGAAGAGAGTGCGGCTGCCTTGGCAGCCGCACACTAAAGGCGCCCGGACCAGTGAAAGCATCCAAATAGGTCGTCAAGACCTCAGAAACAACTAATCAAGTACGGAGCCGCCATTTATACCGAATAAGTGGTCACACCCCTATTTGTCAATACAAGGGGCTCAACGCGCGCAGACAAGTGGCAATTTCTTATCATCTTGAATTATACATGGTTTCTTTAAAAACTATCTTTTTGCACGACAACTTTTTCACTTAACTTCCTCTCTTTTATAGACGATCATCGTGCTACACCCGTCCAGGATACGGCACAACGGAGACACGGGCGCAGACGTGCAGCAGGGACCCGCTCCAAGGATTCTTTCTAGATTAAGACCCTGCGTAAACCTTTTTTACTGTCTCTTGTTGATACATATCCACCGTTGAGAAGGATGCTGACGTCTTGGCATGTGGCCACGCCAGAACAATGCACGTACCTGGACACAAGGGGCTTCTTACAAAGGCCATTATTTAGGCCCGGTTTATACCACAAAGACCGAATACCTTAGGGAGTGTTCGGCATCGCGAGTTTGGCCCTATATGCATCAGCTTCGAATCATTGTCTTTGGTCAAATGTTGGGTTTGCCTGGCTCCTGTGTTTTGGTGCCTTACGTTCTGCTTTAGCGGCTAAGGTAGCACCAGGAGAACTACTGCGATTGTGCCCTGGTTCATCCGGACGAGCACCTCAGTAGAGAAAGCCGAAAACTGACTGTCATGATATAGCGTGAGACTAGTCAACCACTCGATGACCTGTGGGAATGTTAGAATTCCTCCGCCTTAACGAAGGGCCGTTTTCCGGCCAGGCATTTATGCACCCTGGAATCGGGAGAGTGCCGAGCCACCAGGGGCTATCTAGTAGCCCCACTGTCAAACTCATGTGGCTAAGTGAAAGTGCTAAAGCATTATAGTCCGGTTGCCTCGCTCGCTCCGCTATCACCTCCTTAATAGGACCAAGACGTTGGGTTAAGTGTGAATGTGTGTTTTTGCGAGCACCTCCACACTATATGCGTGGGGGTTGAAGCCGACGACTGCAATCTTTCAGGTTATACACATGTATACATAAACGGCCGCCAGGAGGCATCATATTACTTTCAGGCAAAAGTATAAAAATAGCCTTATAAAAATTTATAAAATCATTTCTCTTACAATGAGATTACATATCACTCAAACATAATATTTTTTGAGCACTAGGTCTCTATCAAACGGGCACCCTCAAGAACTTCAAAGTAGTGCTCAGCAGCCTTTCGACCTATGGCCGAATCCCGCGCTGCAACATTGGTAGCATCCATCTCCGCCCAGTATGCCTTAACACGGGCGAAGGCCATCCGTGCGCCCTCTATGCACGCCGACCTCTTCATCACATTAATGCGCGACACCACGTCAAGGAACTGCTGCACAAAGCTGAAATAGCTATTCGGTTTTGACCTTTCCGTCCATAGCTGATCCACAACAGACCTCATGGAAAGTCCGGACAACCTATTTAGTTCGGCCCATTCGGCTAATTGGTCAGTCAATGAAAGCGAACGCTCGGGAGAATGGAATTTTCTCCAAAACAGCTGGTCTACTTCACGGTCCGTCTGACCCTGGAAGTACTTGGCCACATCGGCACCGCTCGCCGCCAAATCCATATACACATCCTCCGAACTCCACAGCCGATCCAGAGGGGCATACCGTGGATCTCCGAACTTCCTCCGCAACATAAAGGATTTCCCAGCTATAATATCCCCGGCTTCCCGCAGCTCCTCCTTCTTTGCCCTCATAGCAGAGCGGAGGTCTTTTCTCATCGTAGCAGCCTTCTCAAGGTCCGATGCCTTCGCTTGGTTTTCCTTTTCAAGAACCCGGCAACGGTCAGCGGCGGCTTTTAATTCTATGGCCATCTTGGTCATCTTGTCTTGGCTCTCGCCATGCGCGGCCTTCTCGGCTTGCAACTCTTCGGCCGCCTTCAAAGCAGCCGCATTACCCAACCTCGCTTGTTCCTTGTCTCGGGCAAGTTCTGCCCGCAAGGCTTCAACAATGGCAGCTTCATCTACAGTCACAACATATTAAAGATACTGGCATCATGCTGCTCTTCCTATGTGACATTTACCAGATAATGACACTTACCCTGTGCCTCGTCAAGCCTTTTGTTAAAAAGCTCGATGTCGGCGTCTGCCGCATCCAACTGCCGTTCTAAATGGGCAAACTCGCTAGTCCGGCTAGCCACTGGAGCTTCCATCACCTGCACATAGAGGTAGTATGGTTATTACCTGGGAATATGATCCTCTGTTCGTCGTCGTTTCCGACGACAACCAGAGTCTCAGGGGCTACTATCTACACAGGGCACGCCTAGCATGTGCAGGACTATCATACATTCTTTTACGTACCTCAAAGCCTGTCAGTAGACTCATAAAAGCTTCATGCAATCCACTTTCGGCGGACGAGATTCTCTCCATTACCGTATTCATCAGCACACGGTGTTCATCTGAGATGGCCGCTCGCCCTACCAACTCCCGCAGAACATCCGATCGCACACTAGACGGTGCCGGACTCTTTTGTCTGCTCACTTCGGGAGCCGGACACTGGGAGCTTCGGGGGTCAATGGGATTATCTTCTGGCCTCACCGGACTCGAAGAGGCCCTCCGCGACGACACTTCAGGGTTGCCCGCTTCCGGAGCGGAGGAGTCTGGAGGAGGCGTTTCGCTCTCCATCATCTCTGGAAGAAGATCCCCCGAAGACGAGCTCATTAGAGAGGGGCTAAGGCCCGAACTGCAAAGATATATGCGGTGGTTATTTTCTCAGAGGAAAAAGATGGCATATCTAAAGTATTTGGGGTCACTTACAACTCGCGAGAAAATTGATCCCCCCACGGACTTTGTGCGGCAACAGCGCCCCCAAGGTAGGACCCTCTGTGGGAGACTTCTTCTCCTGTTTGGAAGCTTCGGCTTCCGAATCCCCGGGTGCAGTCCTTTTCCTCTTCTGGTCGTCTTCCTTCATGGAGACGCTCGCTCCCTCGGTTAGAATGGGCAGCGTTGGGGGCCCGCGTCCGCCCGTATTATCCTCCACAGTATCTTCCTTCAAGGGCTCCGGGCAAGGTGCGGTCTGGAGCATCTTTTCCAATACCGGATTTTCCAAACCCTCAGGGAGGGGGGCCGAACACCGAATCAACTTCGCCTTTGTTAGCCAGTCCTAGTCAAAAGGCGAACTCTCAGAAATAACTTCGTAACAAAGGAGAGATAGTATGTTTGGCCGGAAGATGCCTTACCTGTTCGGCGACGCGGTTACTACTCAGGCCCACGTCCTCGGTGATTTCCGGACACTTCACCTGAGGTCCGAAGAATGACTTGTACATCTCCTCGTGCGTCAGGCCGAGAAAATTTTGAATAACATGCGGTCCCTCGGGATTGAACTCCCACAGACGAAGAGGTCGGCGTTTGCAAGGCTGGACTTGACGAACCAGCATAACTTGTATTACCGCAACCAAACTGAAATCTAAATTGAAGAGATCTCGAATGCGGCTTTGCAGTATAGGCACGTCCTTGGCTGGACCCCAGCTCAGACCTTTGCTGATCCATGACATCAATTGTGGTGGAGGGCCCGAGCGGAAAATAGGGGCGGCCGCCCACTTGGCACTTCTAGGAGCCGCGATGTAGAACCACTCCTGTTGCCACAATTCAGACACCTCTGGGATGGAACCTTTGGGCCACGGAGCTCCCATCATCTTGCGTATTGAGGCACCTCCACACGCTGCCTGTTGCCCCTCGATCATCTTCGACTTTACTTCAAAGGTCTTGAGCCATAGGCCAAAGTGAGGGGTAACCCGGAGGAAGGCCTCGCACATGACAATAAATGTCGTGATATGAAGAAAGGAGTCTGGAGCTAGATTCTGGAAGTCTAGCTCATAATAAAACATCAAACCCCTGACGACAGGATCCAGAGCAAGGCCTAGACCTCGGAGGAAGTGGGAGACGAACACGACGTTCTCGTGGGGTTCGGGGGTGGGGACGGCCTGCCCTCGGGGAGGCAGCCGATGCAAAATCTTGGCGGTCAGATATCTGGCCTCCCTCAACTTTTTGATGTCTTCTTCCGTGACGGAGGAAGGCACCCATCGGCCTTGAAGGCTAGATCCGGACATGACTGAAGGTTCGGAGCACCTGACCTGAACTTTGGGCGTTTGGGCATCAGGTGGGGGAGGATTCGATTGAGCACGGGAGGGAAAAATAAAAGCCTTGTCCCTTTATAAAGAGGGTGAATATCAAGCGTCCTCTCCGTGTCCGTTTGGACTTGCCTATAATCTAGGAGTCCTAGAAGCGGTTGGGTTACCCACGCCCGTATTGATGAGAATCCCGAAATAAGGGGACACGATCTCTGCTTTAACAAGACGTGCCAAGGAAACCGCCTCGCATGACGCGCTGAGGTGGGATAATAAAATGACTCAAATAAAGGCTTGGCCGTGGTGTGTCGCACTACGGAATACGTCAGCAGATTAGATTTGTGTAAATATTATTCTCTCTATGGTAATATGTGGAAACTTATTTTGCAGAGCCGAACACTATCTTTGTGTTCAAAATCTTCTATGAAGTACTTGGAGGAGGAACCTGCCTTGCAATGCCGAAGACAATCTGCGCGCCGGACTCATCGTCATTGAAGCCTGGTTCAGGGGCTACTGAGGGAGTCCTGGATTAGGGGGTGTTCGGATA
The DNA here is from genome assembly GCA_034509565.1 of Triticum monococcum. Classification (NCBI taxonomy): domain Eukaryota; kingdom Viridiplantae; phylum Streptophyta; class Magnoliopsida; order Poales; family Poaceae; genus Triticum; species Triticum monococcum. Next base: position 32,345,082 of record CM067844.1, read on the forward strand.
ACCGGACTATACCTTCAGCCGGACTCCTGGACTATGAAGATACAAGATTGAAGACTTCGTCCCATGTCCGAAAGGGACTTTCCTTGGCGTGGAAGGCAAGCTTGGCGATACGGATATGCAGATCTCCTACCATTGTAACCGACTTTATGTAACCCTAACCCTCTCCGGTGTCTATATAAATCGGAGGGTTTTAGTCCGTAGGACAACATACACAATAACAATCATACCATAGGCTAGCTTCTAGGGTTTAGCCTCTCCGATCTCGTGGTAGATCTACTCTTGTACTACCCATATCATCAATATTAATCAAGCAGGACGTAGGGTTTTACCTCCATCGAGAGGGCCCGAACCTGGGTAAAACTTTGTGTCCCTTGCCTCCTGTTACCATCCGGCCTAGACGCACAGTTCGGGACCCCCTACCTGAGATCCGCCGGTTTTGACACCGACAGGAAGCGTAATGCGGTATTGCATTAAAGCGAGCGAAAGCTTCACGTCCGAGTAGTGCTTGATAGCCACTTTGGAACGGAGCGGCGTGGAAAGTTAAGTTTTCGCTGCGGAAGTTATCGGGGAAGCCGAATATAACCTATAGTAGCAGGGAGCCCTTGCAGTGAGCCTCCAGGCCTGGCGTTACTCCTTTAAAGGTAGCATTGCTGCGGCAAATTTTTGTTGGGTCTATCCCCATTTTGCAGACTGTGTCCTGATATATCAGATTTAAACTGCTGCCGCCGTCCATTAGGACTCGGGTGAAGTGGTATTCGTCAATTATTGGATCTAATACCAAGGCAGCCCATCCTGCACGCCGGATACTTGCCGAGTAATCCCGTTGGTCGAAGGTGATCGGTTGGGACGACCAGTGGCGGAGCTCCGCGGTGATAGGCCCTGGGGCACGTTCCTCTAAAGGTGCCGCTTTGTTTCTCCCTTTTATCACGTGTAACACGTTGACTGTTTTCACTTCTCGTGGGAATTTCTTCTGCTCCCCTGTCCTTTGTTTGTACTTGACTTCACTTCGTGTATCCTGCCCCTTGTGTTCGGCGTTGAGCTTGCCGGACTGTTTGGAGACCCAACATTCTCTGTGGGTATGATTTGCAGGTTTATCAGGGGTGCTATGGATCTGACATATTTGGTCCAGAATTTTGTTTAGGCTGGACAATTCGTCTCTGTTGCCTTTAGAGGGCGGCTTCTGCTTCCCTGGTCGAGAGCTTCTAAATCCGGCGTTTACCGCTATGCTCTTCGGGCTGTCTTCTTTATTCTGGCGCTTATTCTTGCTGCATCGTGATTTCCCGTTTCCATCCCTGACTTCGGATGTACTTGGGTCGCTGGTGCTGCATCGGGCTAACCAGTTGTCCTCGCCCACGCAAAAACGGGTCATGAGGCTTGTTAATGCTGCCATTGTTCTCAGCTTTTCTTGACCGAGGTGTCTGGCAAGCCATTCGTCTCGAACGCTATACTTGAAGGCTGCTAAGGCTTCGGCGTCTGGACAGTCAACTATTTGGTTCTTTTTAGTGAGGAACCTGTTCTAAAGTTTTTGGGCTGACTCACCGGGCTGTTGAGTTATATGACTTAAATCGTCTGCACCCGGTGGTCGGACATATGTCCCTTGAAATTTGCCTGAAAGGCGTCTTCGAGCTCTTCCCAGCTTCCGATGGAGTTTTCGGGGAGGCTTTTAAGCCAGTGCCGAGCTGGCCCTTTGAGCTTGAGGGGTAAGTACTTGATGGCGTGGAGATCATGTCCTCGAGCCATATGGATATGGAGGATGTAGTCCTCAATCCATACCCCAGGGTCTGTTGTTCCGTCGTACGCCTCTATGTTTACGGGTTTGAATCCCTCTAGAAATTCATGATCCAGCACCTCGTTGGTGAAACATAGAGGGTGTGCGGCATCCCTGTATTTGGGTGTACCGTGGTGTTCGGATGTTTGTTGTGTTGCATTGTATGTTGGAGCGCGCCTGCGTGGTCCATAGATGGATCTGGTTGCGCCGTCCTTTTGATGCGAGCCCTTACGCGGATCACGTACTGGTTTATGTGCGGCGTTGATTGCCGCTTTATGTTGGCTACGAGGTCGTCTATCCGACCGGATGGCCGTTTTATTTTTTAATTGTGGAGGATCTAAGGCCTCCTCATCAAATTCAGGTAGCAACTTTCGCTTCGGATAGCTCTTGGTGTGGTGATTACTGCCGTACTTCGCTGCAGTGTTGAGTACTTCACTCCATTTGATTTTGAGTGTGTCTTGTGCAGCCTTGAGCCTTTGCTTCCGTTTTTTCAGACTCCTCGCCGTGGCAACAAGCCTTTGGTGGGCATTATTTTGCTCCTGGCGCATGTCCGGTGTGATGTCGTACGGACTGTTATCTTCGACGGGGTTGGGTTGTTCGGCTTGATTTTCCGTGTTGCCGTGGTCGGGTAATGATTCACCCTGCTCTAACGCTGGGTCTATATGATCGTTATTTCTACCGAGGCGGGATTTGGAGCGGCGTTTACGCCGCCGCTTTGACTTCTTCTTGAGGGAACCACCCTTCGCTGCGTCCTTCCGTTCCTCGTTGTTATTTTCTTTGGGTGTGTCCACCATGTATACGTCATGTGATGAAGTGGGCGTCCAGTGCCCTGTGGGCAGTGGTTCCTGTTCGTCTCCTGCATCGTCGTCCATACCGTCGATGTCTTCGGAGTCGAAGTCGAGCATGTCGGTTAAGTCATCAACAGTGGCTACTAAGTGGGTGGTGGGTGGGCGGCGAATTTCTTTGTCATCCGCATCCCAATCCTGCCAGACGTAGTTCGGCAAGGACTCTCCTGACAAGGAGAGAGACCTTAATGAGTTCAGTATGTTGCCAAAGGGCGAGTGCTGAAAAATATCCGCGGAGGTAAACTCCATGATCGGCACCCAATCGGATTCGACAGGAACGAGCGTAGGCGGTTCGGAGTCCGTGGCCGGAGAAGGATCCGGCAGTTTGGCAACACGGCTCTCGTGAAGGGTAAGGTCGATATTTGGCTCGATCGCCGTAGAGGATAAGGCCTCCGTGGCGGGGTCTATCCACCCGTCCACGGATCGCGCGACTGGCTCTGAGTTGAGGGTCGGAGCGGCTGTCGGTGCGATTTCTTGAATACTGTCCGATGGTAGAGCTACATCGTACTCATCGTGACCGCGTGGCGCACAAGGCAGGGGCTTGAATCCGTCGAAGATCAAGTCTCCGCGGACATCGGCAGTGTAATTTAAGCTTCCAAACTTGACCTGGTAGCCAGGGGCGTAACTTTCGATCTGTCCAGATGGCCAAGCGAGTTGGCCCGCAGTGCGAAGCCGCCGAACACAAAGCCTAACAGCGACGACACAGAGGAACTCTCAATGAAAGCACCAATGTCGGTGTCAAAACTGGTGGATCTCGGGTAGGGGGTCCCGAACTGTGCGTCTAAGGCGGATGGTAACAGGAGGCAGGGGACATGATGTTTTACCCAGGTTCGGGCCCTCTTGATGGAGGTAAAACCCTACGTCCTGCTTGATTTATTCTTAATGATATGAGTATTACAAGAGTTGATCTACCATGAGATCGGAGAGGCAAAACCCTAGAAGCTAGCCTGTGGTATGATTGTATGTTGTCCTACGGACTAAAACCCTCCGGTTTATATAGACACCGGAGGGGGCTAGGGTTACACAAGGTCGGTTCCAAAGGAGAAGATATCCATATCCGTACTACCTAGCTTGCCTTCCACGCCAAGTAGAGTCCCATCCGGACACGAGACGAAGTCTTCAATCTGGTATCTTCATAGTCCAACAGTCCGGCCAAAGGATATAGTCTGGCTATACGAAGACCCCCTAATCCAGGACTCCCTCACTCCCCCTCCACCAACAAGCGTCAATCTATGGCTTGCTTGAAACGACGAGTGCCTCAAACTAACAAGAGTCCCGGGGGAGTTTTGTTTGCAGTTATTTTGATTTGATTTGCATAAAGCATGGGACTGGGCATCCCGGTGACCAGCCATTTTCTCGTGAGTGAGGAGCGGAGTCCACGCCTCTTGAGAATAACCCGCCTAGCATGGAAGATACAGACAACCCTAGTTGATACATGAGCTATTCGAGCATACAAAACAGGATGATTATTTGAAGGTTTAGAGTTTTGCACATACAAATTTACTTGGAACGGCAGGTAGATGCCGTGTATAGGTAGGTATGGTGGACTCATATGGAACAACTTTGGGGTTTATGGAATTGGAGGCACAAGCAGTATTCCCGCTTAGTACAAGTGAAGGCTAGAAAAAGACTGGGAAGCGACCAGCTAGAGAGCGACAACAGTCATGAACATGCATTAAAATTAATCAACACCGAATGCAAGCATGAGTAGGATATAATGCACCATGAACATAAATATCATAGACGCTATGTTGATTTTGTTTCAACTACATGCGTGAACATGTGCCAAGTCAAGCCACTCAAATCATTCAAAAGAGGATACCACCCTATCATACCACATCACAACCATTTTAATAGCATGTTGGCACGCAAGGTAAACCATTATAAGCTCCTAGCTAATTAAGAATGGCATAAGCAACTATAATCTCTAATTGTCATTGCAAACATGTTTATCATAATAGGCTGAATCAGGAACGATGAACTAATCATATTTACAAAAACAAAAGAGGTCGAGTTCATACCAGCTTTTCTCATCTCAATAAGTTCATCATATAATCATCATTATTGCCTTTCACTTTCACGACCAAATAGTGTGGAAAATAATAATAATGCGTGTGCATTGGACTAAGCTGGAATCTGCAAGCATTCAATTCAAGAGAGAAGACAAGGCAATATGGGCTCTTTGTTATATCAACAATAATGCATATGAGAGCCACTCAACATTTTCATTATGGTCTTCTCCTCTCGACCCCCAAAGAAAAGAAACAAAATTATTTACACAGGAAAGCTCCCAATAAGAAAAAGAAGAACGAGAAATCTTTTTAGGTTTTATTTTTAATTACTACCACTACACGCATGGAAAGTAAACTAGCTAAAAAGCTAGAACTATTTTTTTGTTTTTTCTTAAGGTTTATCAAACACACAAGAAGAAAGCATAAAAAGGAAAATTAACTAGCCTGGATATTATAGTGAAAAAGTATGAGCACCGACAACTAGCATGGGTGTGTGAACATAAGTTTAATGTCGGTGAGAAATACGTAGTCCCCCAAGCTTAGGCTTTTGGCCTAAGTTGGTCTATGGCCACCGCTGGCCTGGTGGATATCCAAAGTAATAGTTGGGGTCATACTGAGAAGAATCCCCCTGGTGCCACTGGTTGGCGATCTCTTCCAGATTCAACTGATAAACAGATTGCCGGTGAGGATCAAATTGTGGTTCCGGCTCCCCGGCAACGGTGCCAGAAAATAGTCTTGATAACCCACAAGTATAGGGGATCGCAACAGTTTTCGAGGGTAGAGTATTCAACCCAAATTAATTGATTCGACACAAGGGGAGCCAAAGAATATTCTCAAGTACTAGCAGCTGAGTTGTCAATTCAACCACACCTGGAAACTTAATATCTGCAGCAAGGTATTTAGTAGCAAAGTAATATGATATTAGCGGTAACGATAGCAAAAGGTAACAGTAGCAAAAGTAATATTTTTGGTGTTTTATAGTGATGATAATAATAGCAATGGAAAAGTAAATAAGCGAAGAACAATATATGGAAAGCTCGTAGGCAATGGATTGGTGATAGAGAATTATGCCGGATGCGATCTATCATGTAACAGTCATAACCTAGGGTGACACAGAACTAGCTCTAGTTCATCAATGTAATGTAGGCATGTATTCCGAATATAGTCATATGTGCTTATGGAAAAGAACTTGCATGACATCTTTTGTCCTACCCTCCCGTGGCAGCGGGGTCCTATTGGAAACTAAGGGATATTAAGGCCTCCTTTTAATAGAGTACCGGACCAAAGCATTAACACATAGTGAACACATGAGCTCCTCAAACTACGGTCATCACCGGGTGTGGTCCCGACTATTGTCACTTCGGGGTGATCATAACACATAGTAGGTGACTATAGACTTGCAAGATAGGATCAAGAACTCTCATATATTGATGAAAACATAATAGGTTCAGATCTGAAATCATGGCACTCGGGCCCTAGTGACAAGCATTAAGCATAGCAAAGTCATAGCCACATCAATCTTAGAACATAGTGGATACTAGGGATCAAACCCTAACAAAACTAACTCGATTACATGATAAATCTCATCCAACCCATCATCGTCCGACAAGCCTACGATGGAATTACTCATACATGGCGGTGAGCATCATGAAATTGGTGATGGAGGAAGGTTGATGATGACGATGGCGACGGATTCCCCTCTCCGGAGCCCTTAACGGACTCCAGACCAGCCCTTCTGAGAGAGTTTAGGGCTTGGCGGCGGCTCCGTATCTTAAAATGAATCCTTCTCTCTGATTTTATTTTCTCTGCAAAAGTGAATATATGGAGTCAGGGTTGAGGTCAGTGGAGCGTCAGGGGGCCCACGAGGCAGGGGCGCGCACGGGGGGGGGGGGGGGCAGGCATGCCCCCACCCTCATGGACAGGTGGAGCCCCCCCTCACGTGGATCTTCCTTCCAGTATTTTTTATATATTCCAAAATAATTCTCCGTTGATTTTCAGGTCATTCTGAGAACTTTTATTTCTGTAAAAAAATAACACCATGGAAATTCTGCTGAAAACAACGTCAGTCCGGGTTAGTTCCATTCAAATCATGCAAGTTAGAGTCCAAAACAAGGGCAAAAGTGTTTGGAAAAGTAGATACGATGGAGATGTCTCAGGGGGGCGCGCCCTCCACCCTCGTGGAAGCCTCGTGTCCTTTCCGGTCTGCTTCTTATTTTCCTATTTTCTTAAATATTTCAAAAGGGAGAAAAATTGCCATTAGAACTGCTTTGGAGTCAGTTTACTTACCATACCACGTACCTATTCCTTTTCGGGGTCTGGAACATTCTGGAAAGTGTCCCTTATGTATTCCTCCGGGGTTATGGTTTCAATAACATTGGTTTCAACATTTATGGGATTACCAGAGATATAATGTTTGATTCTTTGGCCGTTCACCACCTTCGGATTTGTGCCTTCGAAGTTGTTGATTTTTATGGCACCGGAACGATAGACCTCCTCGATGATGTAAGGACCTTCCCATTTTGAGAGGAGTTTTCCTGCAAAAAACCTTAAACAAGAGTTGTATAACAATGCATAATCACCTACATTAAACTCACGTTTTGTATCCTTTTATCATGCCATCTTTTAAATTTTTCTTTAAACAGTTTGGCATTCTCATAAGCCTGGGTTCTCCATTCATCAAGTGAGCTAATGTCAAAAAGCCTCTTCTCACCGGCAAGTTTGAAGTCATATTGAGATCTTTAATAGCCCAATATGCCTTATGTTCTAATTCAAGAGGTAAGTGACATGCTTTACCATAGACCATTTTATATGGAGACATACCCATAGGATTTTTATATGCAGTTCTATAAGCCCATAATGCATCATCAAGTTTCTTCAACCAATTCTTTCTAGATCTATTGGCAGCCTTTTGCAAATTTAATTTAAGCTCTCTATTGCTAAGTTCTACTTGACCACTAGATTGTGGATGATATGGAGATGCAATTCTATGATTAACATCATACTTAGCAAGCATTTTACGAAAAGCACCATGAATAAAATGTGAACCACCATCAGTCATAAGATATCTAGGGACTCCAAACCTCGGAAAAATAACTTCTTTAAGCATCTTAATAGAGGTGTTATGATCAGCACTACTAGTTGGAATAGCTTCTACCCACTTAGTAACGTAATCAACAACAACAAAAATATGTGTGAACCCATTAGAGGAAGGAAAAGGTCCCATATAATCAAAGCCCCAAACATCAAATGGTTCAATAAAAAGTGAATAATTCATAGGCATTTCTTGACGTCTACTGATATTACCAATCCTTTGACATTCATCACAAGACAAAACAAACTTACGGGCACCCTTGAAGAGAGTAGGCCAATAAAAACCGGATTGCAGTACCTTATGTGCAGTTCTGTCTCCAGCATGGTGGCCTCCATAAGCTTCGGAGTGACACTTGCGTAGGATATGTTCCTGTTCATGCTCAGGTACACAACGTCTAATAACACCATCTACTCCTTAATAAAGATGTGGGTCATCACAGAAGTAATGTCTTAAATCATAGAAGAACTTTTTCTTTTGCTGGTATGTGAAACTAGGTGGTATAAACTTACCAACAATATAATTAGCATAATCAGCATACCATGGAGAAGTACGATAAGCATTTATCACAGCTAATTGTTCATCGGGAAAGCTATCATCAATAGGTAGTGGGCCATCAAGAACATTTTCTAACCTAGGCAAGTTGTCTGCAACGGGGTTCTCAGCTCCCTTTCTATCAATAATATGCAAATCAAATTCTTGTAGCAAGAGAACCCATCTAATAAGTCTAGGTTTAGCATCTTTCTTTCCCATGAGATATTTAATAGCAGCATGATCAATGTGAATAGTTACTCTAGAATCAACAATATATGGTCTGAACTTATCACAAGCAAATACAACTGCTAAAAATTCTTTCTCAGTAGTAGCATAATTTCTTTGAGCACTGTCTAGAGTCTTACTAGCATATTGAATAACATTCAATTTCTTATCAACTCTTTGTCCCAGAATAGCCCCTACAACATAATCACTAGCATCACACATGATTTCAAATGGTAAATTCCAATCAGGAGGCTAAACAATAGGTGCAGAAACCAAAGCTTTCTTAAGTATTTCAAATGCTTCTACACAATCTGAAGGAAATATGCCCTAGAGGCAATAATAAAGTTATTATTTATTTCCTTATAATCATGATAAATGTTTATTATTCATGCTAGAATTGTATTAACCGGAAACATAATACATGTGTGAATATATAGACCAACAGAGTGTCACTAGTATGCCTCTACTAGACTAGCTCGTTAATCAAAGATGGTTATGTTTCCTAACCATGAACAAAGAGTTGTTATTTGATTAACGAGGTCACATCATTAGTTGAATGATCTGATTGACATGACCCATTTCATTAGCTTAGCACCCGATCGTTTAGTATGTTGCTATTGCTTTCTTCATGACTTATACATGTTCCTATAACTATGAGATTATGCAACTCCCGTTTACCAGAGGAACACTTTGGGTACTACCAAACGTCACAACGTAACTGGGTGATTATAAAGGAGTACTACAGGTGTCTCCAACGGTAGATGTTGGGTTGGCGTATTTCGAGATTAGGTTTTGTCACTCTGATTGTCGGAGAGGTATCTCTGGGCCCTCTCGGTAATACACATCACATAAGCCTTGCAAGCATAATAACTAAGATGTTAGTTATGAGATGATGTATTACGGAACGAGTAAAGAGACTTACCAGTAACGAGATTGAACTAGGTATTGGATACCGACGATCGAATCTCGGGCAAGTAACATACCGATGACAAAGGGAACAACGTATGTTGTTATGCGGTCTGACCGATAAAGATCTTCGTAGAATATGTAGGAGCCAATATGGGCATCCAGGTCCCGCTATTGGTTATTGACCGGAGACGTGTCTCGGTCATGTCTACATTGTTCTCGAACCGTAGGGTCCGCACGCTTAACGTTACGATGACAGTTATTATGAGTTCATGCATTTTGATGTACCGAAGGTTGTTCGGAGTCCCGGATGAGATCACGGACATGACGAGGAGTCTCGAAAAGGTCGAGACGTGAAGATTGATATATTGGAAGCCTATGTTTGGGCACCGGAAGCGTTCCGGGTGAAATCGGGATTTTTCCGGATTACCGAGAGGGTTACCGGAACCCCCCGGGAGGTAAATGGGCCTATTGGGCTTTAGTGGAAAGGAGAGAAGAGGCAGCCCACACCTGGCCGGCGCCCCCCACCTTTCCCAAGTCCTAATAGGACTAGGAGAGGTGGGCCGGCCCCCTCTTTCTCCTTCCCCCCCAAGAATCCTAGTTGGAATAGGATTGGGGGGAAGGAGTCCTACTCCCGGTGGGAGTAGGACTCCTCCCTGCGCCTCCCTCCTAGCCGGCCGAACCCCCTGCCCCTGGCCTTTATATACGGGGGCAGGGGGCACCACAACACACACAAGTTAATCATTCCTTAGCCGTGTGCGGTGCCCCCTGCCACCAAATTCCACCTCGATAATACCGTTACAGTGCTTAGGCGAAGCCCTGCGTCGGTAGTACATTAAGATCGTCATCACGCCGTCGTGCTGACGGAACTCTTCCTCGACGCTTTGCTGGATCGGAGCCCAAGGAACGTCATCGAGCTGAACGTGTGCTAAGAACTCGGAGGTGCCGGAGTAACGGTGCTTGGATCGGTTGGATCGGGAAGAAGACGTACGACTACTTCCTCTACGTTGTGTGATCGCTTCCGCAGTCGGTCTGCGTTGGTACGTAGACAACACTCTCCCCCCTCGTTGCTGTGCATCACCATGATCTTGCGTGTGCGTAGGAAAATTTTGAAATTACTACGTTCCCCAACAGTGGCATCCGAGCCTAGGTTTTATGGTTTGATGTTATATGCACGAGTAGAACACAAGTGAGTTGTGGGCGATACAAGTCATACTGCCTACCAGCATGTCATACTTTGGTTCGGCGGTATTGTTGGTTGAGACGATCCGGACCAACCTTACGCGTACTCTTACGCGAGACCGGTTCCCTCGACGTGCTATGCACACAGATGGCTTGCGGAAGACTGTCTCTCCAACTTTAGTTAAACCAAGTGTGACTACGCCCGGTCCTTGAGAAGGTTAAAACGGAGTCTATTTGACGAACTATCGTTGTGTTTTTGATGCGTAGGTGAGATGAGTTCTTACTTAAGCCCGTAGCAGCCACGTAAAACTTGCAACAACAAAGTAGAGGACGTCTAACTTGTTTTTGCAGGGTATGTTGTGATGTGATATGGTCAAGGCATGATGCTGATTTTATTGTATGAGATGATCATGTTTTGTAACCGAGTTATCGGCAACTGGCAGGAGCCATATGGTTGTCGCTTTATTGTATGCAATGCAAATCGCGATGTAATGCTTTACTTTATTACTAAGCGGTAGTGATAGTCGTGGAAGCATAAGATTGGCGAGACGACAACGATGCTACGATGGAGATCAAGGTGGCGCGCCGGTGACGATGGTGATCATGACGGTGCTTCGGAGATGGAGATCACAAGCACAAGATGATGATGGCCATATCATATCACTTATATTGATTGCATGTGATGTTTATCCTTTTATGCATCTTATGTTGCTTTGATTGACGGTAGCATTATAAGATGATCTCTCACTAAATTATCAAGAAGTGTTCTCCCTGAGTATGCACCGTTGCAAAAGTTCTTCGTGCTGAGACACCACGTGATGATCGGGTGTGATAGGCTCTACGTTCAAATACAACGGGTGCAAAACAGTTGCACACGCGGAATACTCAGGTTATACTTGACGAGCCAAGCATATACAGATATGGCCTCGGAACACGGAGACCGAAAGGTCGAGCGTGAATCATATAGTAGATATGATCAACATAGCGATGTTCACCATTGAAAACTACTCCATCTCACGTGATGATCGGTTATGGTTTAGTTGATTTGGATCACGTGATCACTTAGAGGATTAGAGGGATATCTATCTAAGTGGGAGTTCTTAAGTAATATGATTAAATTGAACTTAAATTTATCATGAACTTAGTCCTGGTAGTATTTTGCAAATCATGTTGTAGATCAATAGCTCGCATTGTTGCTTCCCTGCGTTTTATTTTGATATGTTCCTAGAGAAAATTATGTTGAAAGAAGTTAGTAGCAATGATGCGGATTGGATCCGTGATCTGAGGTTTATCCTCATTGCTGCACAGAAGAATTATGTCCTTGATGCACCGCTAGGTGACAGACCTATTGCAGGAGCAGATGCAGACGTTATGAACGTTTGGCTAGCTCAATATGATGACTACTTGATAGTTTAGTGCACCATGCTTAACGGCTTAGAATCGGGACTTCAAAGACGTTTTGAACGTCATGGACCATATGAGATGTTCCAGGAGTTGAAGTTAATATTTCAAGCAAATACCCGAGTTGAGAGACATGAAGTCTCCAGCAAGTTCTATAGCTAAAAGATGGAGGAGAATCGCTCAACTAGTGAGCATGTGCTCAGATCGTCTGGGTACTACAATCGCTTGAATCAAGTGGGAGTTAATCTTCCAGATAAGATAGTGATTGACAGAATTCTCTAGTCACCATCACCAAGTTAGTAGAACTTCGCGATGAACTATAATATGCAAGGGATAACAGAAACAACTCCCAAGCTCTTCGTGATGCTGAAATCAACGAAGGTAGAAATCAAGAAAAACATCAAGTGTTGATGGTTGACAAGACCACTAGTTTCAAGAAAAGGGCAAAGGGAAGAAGGGGATCTTCAAGAAGAACGGCAAGCAAGTTGCTGCTCAAGTGAAGAAGCCCAAGTCTGATCCTAAGCCTGAGACTAAGTGCTTCTACTGCAAAGGGACTGGTCACTGGAAGCGGAACTACCCCAAGTGATTGGCGGATAAGAAGGATGGCAAAGTGAACATAAGTATATTTGATATACATGTTAATGATGTGTACTTTACTAGTGTTTATAGCAAACCCTTAGTATTTGATACTAGTTCAGTTGCTAAGTTTAGTAACTCGAAACGGGAGTTGCAGAATAAACAGAGACTAGTTAAGGGTGAAGTGACGATGTGTGCTGGAAGTGGTTCCAAGATTGATATGATCATCATCGCACACTCCCTATAATTTCGGGATTAGTGTTGAACCTAAATAAGTGTTATTTGGTGTTTGCGTTGAACATGAATATGATTTGATCATGTTTATTGTAATACGGTTATTCATTTAAGTAAGAGAATAAATTGTTGTTCTGTTTACATGAATAAAACCTAATATGGTTAAACACCCAATGAAAACAGTTCATTGGATCTTGATCTTAATAATACACATATTCATAATATTGAAACCAAAAGATACAAAGTTAATAATGATAGTGCAACTTATTTGTGGCACTACCGTTTAGGTCATATTGGTGTAAAGCGCATGAAGAAACTCCATACTGATGGGCTTTCGGAATCACTTGATGTTTGTAAACCATGCCTTTTGGGCAAGATGACTAAAACGCCGTTCTCCGGAAAAATGGAGCAAGCAAAAGATTTGTTGGAAATCATACATACTGATGTATGTGGTCCGATGAATATTGAGGCTCGCGACAGGTATCATTATTTTCTGATCTTCACGGATGATTTGAGCAGATATGAGTATATCTACTTGATGAAACATAAGTCTGAAACATTTGAAAAGTTCAAAGAATTTCAGAGTGAAGTGAAAAATCATCGTAACAAGAAAATAAAGTTTCTATGATCTGATCATAGAGAAGAGTATTTGAGTTACGAGTTTGGTCTTCAGTTAAAAACAATGTGAAATAGTTTCACTACTCAAGCCACCTGGAACACCACAACATAATGGTGTGTCCGAACGTCATAACCGTACTTTATTGGATATAGTGCAATATATGATGTTTCTTACCGATTTACCACTATCGTTTTTGGGGTCATGCATTAGAGACAGCTGCATTCACGTTAAATAGGGCACCATATAAATCCGTTGAGACGACACCGTGTGAACTATGGTTTGGCAAGAAACCTAAGCTGTCGTTTCTTAAAGTTTGGGGTTGCGATGCTTATATGAAAAGGTTTCATCCTGATAAGCTCAAACTCAAATCGGAGAAGTGCGTCTTCATAGGATATCCAAAGGAAACTATTGGATACACCTTCTATCACAGATCCGAAGGCAAGACTTTTGTTGCTAAAAAATTCGGAAACTTTCTGGAGAAGGAGTTTCTCTAGAAAGAAGTGAGTAGGAGGAAAGTAGAACTTGACGAGGTAACTGTACCTGCTCCCTTGTTGGAAAGTAGCACATCACAGAAAACTGTTTCTGTGACACCTACACCAGTTAGTGAGGAAGCTAATGATGATGATCATGAAACTTCAGAACAAGATACTACTGAACCTCGTAGATCAACCAGAGTAAAATCCGCGCCAGAGTGGTACGGTAATCCTTTTCTGGAAGTCATGCTACTAGATCATGATGAACCTACGAACTATGAAGAAGCGATGGTGAGCCCAGATTCCGCAAAGTGGCTTAAAGCCATGAAATCTGAGATATGATCCATGTATAAGAACAAAGTATGGACTTTGGTTGACTTGCCTGATGATCGGCAAGCAATTGAGAATAAATGGATCTTCAAGAGGAAGACGGACGTTGATAGTAGTGTTACTATCTACAAAGCTAGAATTGTCGCAAAAGGTTTTTCGACAAGTTCAAGGTGTTGACTACGATGAGAGTTTCTCACTCGTATCTATGCTCGAGTCTGTCCGAATCATGTTAGTAATTGCCACATTTTATGAAATCTGGCAAAAGGATAAACAAAACTGCATTCCTTAATGGATTTATTAAAGAAGAGTTGTATATGATGCAACAGAAGGTTTTGTCAATCCGAAAGGGGCTAACAAAATGTGCAAGCTCCAGCGATCCATCTGTGGACTGGTGCAAGCATCTCGGAATTGGAATATACGCCTTGATGAGTTGATCAAAGCATATAGTTTTATACAGACTTGCGGTGAAGCCTGTATTTACAAGAAAGTGAGTGGGAGCACTACAGCATTTCTGATAAGTATATGTGAATGACATATTGTTGATCAGAAATAATGTAGAATTATTCTGTAAAGCATAAAGGAGTGTTTGAAAGGAGTTTTTCAAAGAAAGACTTCGGTGAAGCTGCTTACATATTGAGCTTCAAGATCTATAGAGATAGATCAAGACGCTTGATAAGTTTTTTCAATGAATACAAACCTTGACAAGATTTTGAAGTAGTTCAAAATGGAGCAGTCAAAGAAAGAGTTCTTGCCTGTATTACAAGGTGTGAAGTTGAGTAAGACTCAAAGCCCGACCACGGCAGAAGATAGAAAGAGAATGAAAGTCATTCCCTATGCCTTGGCCATAGGTTCTATAAAGTATGTCATGCTGTATACCAGATCTATTGTATACCCTGCACTGATTTGGCAAGGGAGTACAATAGTGATCTAGGAGTAGATCACTGGACAGCGGTCAGAATTATCCTTAGTGAAATAAGGATATGTTTCTCGATTATGGACGTGACAAAAAGGTTCGTCGTAAAGGGTTACGTCGATGCAAGTTTTTGACACTGATCCAGATGAATCTAAAAGTCTCAATCTGGATACATATTGAAAGTGGGAGCAATTAGCTAGAGTAGCTCCGTGCAGAGCATTATAGACAAAGAATTTTGCAAAATACTTACGGATCTGAATGTGACAGACCCGTTGACTAAAATTATCTCACAAGCAAAACATGATCACACCTTAGTACTCTTTGGGTGTTAATCACATAGATATGTGAACTAGATTACTGACTCTAGTAAACCCTTTGAGTGTTGGTCACATGACGATGTGAACTATGGGTGTTAGTCACATGGTGATGTGAACTATTGCTGTTAAATCACATGGCGATGTGAACTAGATTATTGACTCTAGTGCAAGTGGGAGACTGAAGGAAATATGCCCTAGAGGCAATAATAAAGTTATTATTTATTTCCTTATAATCATGATAAATGTTTATTATTCATGCTAGAATTGTATTAACCGGAAACATAATACATGTGTGAATATATAGACCAACAGAGTGTCACTAGTATGCCTCTACTAGACTAGCTCGTTAATCAAAGATGGTTATGTTTCCTAACCATGAACAAAGAGTTGTTATTTGATTAACGAGGTCACATCATTAGTTGAATGATCTGATTGACATGACCCATTTCATTAGCTTAGCACCCGATCGTTTAGTATGTTGCTATTGCTTTCTTCATGACTTATACATGTTCCTATAACTATGAGATTATGCAACTCCCGTTTACCAGAGGAACACTTTGGGTACTACCAAACGTCACAACATAACTGGGTGATTATAAAGGAGTACTACAGGTGTCTCCAACGGTAGATGTTGGGTTGGCGTATTTCGAGATTAGGTTTTGTCACTCTGATTGTCGGAGAGGTATCTCTGGGCCCTCTCGGTAATACACATCACATAAGCCTTGCAAGCATAATAACTAAGATGTTAGTTATGAGATGATGTATTACGGAACGAGTAAAGAGACTTACCAGTAACGAGATTGAACTAGGTATTGGATACCGACGATCGAATCTCGGGCAAGTAACATACCGATGACAAAGGGAACAACGTATGTTGTTATGCGGTCTGACCGATAAAGATCTTCGTAGAATATGTAGGAGCCAATATGGGCATCCAGGTCCCGCTATTGGTTATTGACCGGAGACGTGTCTCGGTCATGTCTACATTGTTCTCGAACCGTAGGGTCCGCACGCTTAACGTTACGATGACAGTTATTATGAGTTCATGCATTTTGATGTACCGAAGGTTGTTCGGAGTCCCGGATGAGATCACGGACATGACGAGGAGTCTCGAAAAGGTCGAGACGTGAAGATTGATATATTGGAAGCCTATGTTTGGGCACCGGAAGCGTTCCGGGTGAAATCGGGATTTTTCCGGATTACCGGGAGGGTTACCGGAACCCCCCGGGAGGTAAATGGGCCTATTGGGCTTTAGTGGAAAGGAGAGAAGAGGCAGCCCACACCTGGCCGGCGCCCCCACCTTTCCCAAGTCCTAATAGGACTAGGAGAGGTGGGCCGGCCCCCTCTTTCTCCTTCCCCCCCAAGAATCCTAGTTGGAATAGGATTGGGGGGAAGGAGTCCTACTCCCGGTGGGAGTAGGACTCCTCCCTGCGCCTCCCTCCTAGCCGGCCGAACCCCCTGCCCCTGGCCTTTATATATGGGGGCAGGGGGAACCACAACACACACAAGTTAATCGTTCCTTAGCCGTGTGCGGTGCCCCCTGCCACCAAATTCCACCTCGATAATACCGTTACAGTGCTTAGGCGAAGCCCTGCGTCGGTAGTACATTAAGATCGTCATCACGCCGTCGTGCTGACGGAACTCTTCCTCGACGCTTTGCTGGATCTGAGCCCGAGGAACGTCATCGAGCTGAACGTGTGCTAAGAACTCGGAGGTGCCGGAGTAACGGTGCTTGGATCGGTTGGATCGGGAAGAAGACGTACGACTACTTCCTCTACGTTGTGTGATCGCTTCCGCAGTCGGTCTGCGTTGGTACGTAGACAACACTCTCCCCCCTCGTTGCTGTGCATCACCATGATCTTGCGTGTGCGTAGGAAAATTTTGAAATTACTACGTTCCCCAACACAATCATCATCAAAAACAAATGGGACATCTTTTTGTAAGAGATTGGTCAAAGGCTGAGAATCTTAGAAAAGTCCTTAATGAACCTCCTATAAAAACCGACATGAGCAAGGAAACTTCTTATACCTTTGATGTCCTTAGGACACGACATCTTTTCAATAGCATCAACTATAGCTTTATCAACTTCAATACCTCTTTCAGAAATTTTATGCCCCAAGACAATACCTTCATTAACCATAAAGTGGCACTTCCCCCAATTAAAGACAAGATTAGTTTCTTCACATATCTACAAAACTCGATCAAGGTTGCTTAAGCAATCATCAAAAGAAGTTCCATAAACGGAGAAATCATCCATGAAAACCTCAACAATCTTTTCACAAAAGTCAGAGAATATAACAGTCATACATCTTTTAAAAGTAGCAGGTGCATTGCATAAACCAAAAGGCATACGTCTATAAGAAAAGGTACCGAAAGGGCAAGTAAAAGTTGTCTTTTCTTGATCCTCTTTTGACACCGGTATTTGAGAGAAACCAGAATAACCATCTAGAAAGAAAAAATGTGTTTGTTTGGATAATCTTTCTAGCATTTGATTAATAAAAGGTAACGGGTAATGATCCTTTTTAGTAGCTTTATTTAATTTGCGGAAATCAATTACCATTCTATAACTTGTAACCATTCTTTGTGGGATCAATTCATCTTTATCATTAGGAACAACAGTAATACCTCCCTTCTTAGGGACACAATGGACAGGACTTACCCACTGACTATCAACGACGGGATAAATTATACCTGCCTCCAGAAGCTTTAGTATTTCTTTTCTTACCACTTCTTTCATCTTAGGATTTAACCATCGTTGGTGATCAACAACCGGTTTAGCGTCTTTCTCCAATTTTATTTTGTGCTGGCATAGAGTAGGACTAATGCCCTTAAGATCATCAAGAGTATATCCAATTGCAGCACGGTGCTTCTTCAGAGTTTTCAATAATTTCTTTTCTTCATGCTCTTAAAGGTTAGCACTAATAATAACATGATATATCTCTTTCTCATCAAGATAAGCATATTTAAGAGTATCAGGTAAAGGTTTAAGCTCAAACACGGGATCACCCTTAGGTGGAGGAGGATCCCCTAGGATTTCAACTGGCAAGTTGTGTTTCAAAATAGGTCCCTGTTTAAAGTATACTTCATCTATTTCCCTTCTTTCATTCATAAACATATCATTTTCATGGTCTAGCAAATATTGTTCCAAAGGATCACTAGGAGGCACGGCAATAGATGCAAGACCAAAAATTTCATCTTTACTAGGCAATTCTTTATCTTGGGGTTGTCTACGAAATTTAGCAAAATTAAACTCATGATACATATCCCCTAAACCAACAGAAAAAATATCCTTATTGCAGTCTATCTTAGCATTAAGAGTATTCAAGAAGGGTCTACCAAATATAATGGGACAAAAGTCATCTTGTGGGGAACCAAGCGCAAGAAAAGAAGCAGGATATTTAACTTTCCCACACAAGACTTCAACATCTCTAACAATCCCAACTGGTGAAATAGTATCTCTATCGGCAAGCTTAATTGTAACATCAATCTCTTCAATCTCAACTGGTGCAATATAATGCATAATTTCTTTGTATAAGGAATGCGGTATTGCACTTGCACTAGCACCCATATCACATAAGCCATGATAGCAATGATCTCCTATTTTAACAGAAATAACAGGCATGCCTACAACAGGTCTATGTTTATTTTTAGTATCAGGTCTAGCAATTCTATCATATTCATTGCAGAAGTAAATAACATGCCCAACAATGTTATCGGCCAAGAGATCTTTAACCATAGCAACACTAGGTTCAACTTTAATTTGCTCAGGGGGTTTGGGTGTCTTAATATTAGTTTTGTTGACCATCGTCGAAGCTTTAGCATGATCCTTTATTCTAACAGGAAAAGGTGGTTTCTCAATATAAGAAGTAGAACAACAGGATCATTATAAGTGACAGTCTTTTCTTCAGCTTTAATAGGTGCAACTACTTTTACTTAAATGGGAGGATTATATTTAAACCACTTATCCTTAGGGAGATCAACATGAGTAGCGAAGAATTCACAGAAAGAAGCTACTATCTCGGAGTCAAGTCCATATTTAGTGCTAAATTCACGGAAAGCATCGGTATCCATAAAATATTTAACACAATCAAACTTAGGTGTTATACCTGACTCCTTACCTTCGTCGAGGTCCCAATCTTCACAGTTGCGTTTAATCATCTCCAATAAATCCCATTTGAATTCAATAGTCTTCATCATAAAAGATCCAGTACAAGAAGTATCGAGCATGGAGCAATTACTGAGAGAAAGTCGAGCATAATTTTTTTGAATAATCATTTATTTTGAGAGCTCATTATTGGGGCATGAATATAACATTGACTTAAGTCTCCCCCAAGCTTGAGAGATGCTTTCTCCTTCGCGAGGCCAAAAATTATATATATAATTACGATCATGATGAACAAGATGCATAGGATAAAACTTCTGATGAAATTCCAATTTCAATCGTTGGTAGTTCCATGATCCAATATCATCACATAGCCTAAACCATGTCAATGCATATCCCTTCAAAGATAAAGGGAAGACCTTCTTCTTGATAACATCCTCAGGCATACCTGCAAGCTTAAATAATCCACAAACTTCATCCACATAGATTAGGTGCAAATCGGGATGTAATGTTCCATCACCTGTGAAAGGATTAGCTAGCAGTTTCTCTATCATACTGTCACATCCCTAGTTCTGGTATGACCTAGGCTAGCCTTCATGCTTGTATCATGTTTAAACTCCATTTAAATTTGAAATGGGGATTTGTGAAACCCTCAGAATCATTTCTGAAAATAACCCAAATAAAAAGTGCTCCAAAAGGGTCCAAGAAAATGTTCATGTCTCTCTCTGAAAATATTGGTGAGAGGTAAAATTCAAACCAATATTTTTAGGAGCTTATAAATATTTATTTTGGCCATTTGGAATTAATGCATAATTATTTGTATTGGATTTATATTTGTTATATATTCAAATATACTCCAATAATTCTGTTTTTTAATGTGGGGCTTTGGAATAATCCAATTAGTTCCTACAATAATTTTCAGAAGCATATAAAATGGTTTAGTATTTTATTTAAATCAAAACAAATGTCAGAAAATTAGAAAAGAAAACAGAAAAGGGAGAGAGACCTACATGGGCGCTTACCTGGTGGCCCAGCTGGCCAGCCCACCTGGCGGCCGAGCCCACCAGGGGCAGCCTCGTCTTCTACCTCTTGCCAGTAGGCAGAGGAGAAGCCGGGCACGACGCTCGCCCTGGCCACGTCGCCCCGCCACCTCCTGCTTCCCTCCTCCTCGCTCTGGCCTCCCTGAACGACGCCACGTGCCGCCCCGTTCCCCTCTCACTCTCCCGTGCCCTCTCCTCTCCTCTCCCTCGCCTTCTCGCTCACGGCCGAGCGGTGCTGTCGCCGCCGTTCGCCATTGCCGCGGCCACGGGCCACCCCTCGCCCTGCCGCTGCGCCCAGGAGCTCCGCCACATCGCCGGCTACCTCTCTGTCAAGTCACGCGCCTCGGGAAGCCCTACAGCGTCGCCTTCAAGCTCTTCCTCAACCTGCGGCCGCCGGCGACTTCGTCGTCGATTCGCCGAACCCCGTGCCTCCCCTGCCTCGCCAGCAACACCAGAAGAACCACGGTGAGCCATTGACCCGGTTCCCCCTTGCCCAGTCGTCCCTCGCGTCCTCTAGCGCTAGCACCACCGCGCCCGCGAGCTCCTCGCCGCCGGCCATGGCGCCACCATGGCCAGGGGCCGAGCCAGCCGCACCCGCACACATCGTCGTGTTCCTGGTGACGCCAGGAGCCCGTAGAACCTATCCGCATGCCTCCCCGTGCCTTGTAGCCTCGAACCCGAGCTCGCCCGAGCTCCGGCCGCCTCCTCGAGCCTGATTCCGGCGAGCTCCGGCCGCCCCGCAGCCTTCCGTGTGTCCCACTGGATGCGCGCGAGTCTGGGCATCGCGTAGATGAGCTCCGCCGCCCGAATGGTCACTAGAGCGGCGATCCCGAGCCCCTCCGCCGTGTCTGGCTCGCCGGCGTCAAGCCACCGGCGGGTGTTGACCCCGCTGACCAGGAGGTTTGACCTCCCATGGGTCGCTGACATGTGGGGCCCGGCCCTATTAATCTTTAGTTAGGATTAGTTTAACAACTAATTTAACCCTTTTATTTAAATGGGTCACTGACGCGTGGGCCCAACCCCATTAACCAAGCCAGTTTAGTTTTAATTTAATTAGGATTAGCTACAGACACTGACGTGTGGACCCCACACGTCAGGTTTGACTGGGTCAGCCGCCTTTGACCTGCTGACGCAATGCTGTTGTCATGCCGACGCAATATATCTTTTCTGGAATTAAAATAAATCAGGAAATTCCAGAATATATTCAAAACTTCAAAAATTCATAGAAATTCAACCGTAACTCAGATTGAAATAATTTATATATGAAAAATTATCAGAAAAATTCAATCTATCCATCTGTACCATTTTCATGCATGACAAACCAACCTATACATGCTGTATATGTGAAAACACACTTATGGCATATTTAAGAGCTTATTTTGGAGTTACATTTGAATCTTTAGTTCAAATGGACTTTAACCAAATGAATGCTAGTTGCATTAGCTCCAATAACATCACATCTTCATGCCATGTTCATGCATCATAATGTTGCATATGCTTGTGTTTGATTGCCGACACCGTTCCTTCTCGATAGGTCCTGCTCCGGAGACCGTTCCAGAGTACCTGTCTGAGGAGCAGTGTCTTCCTTGTTGTTCTACCAGGCAAGCAACCCCCTTGTTCATTCCGATACAATCCCACTCTCTCGCTCCTGCTCTCTTTTATTGCATTAGGACAACAACGATTCAACTGCTACTTTATGCTGCGGTAGTTGAACCCATTCCTCTGCATGACCTGTCATTGCCACAGTAAATAGTTAAAACTCACTAGCATGTGTAGGAATTGATTGAGCCATGTTGTGTTCCTACCATGCCATGCCTGCTATTGCTTAGAGTTGTGTCAGGTCTGATTCATCGGGAATGAATTGGAGTGTTATGATATGTTCTGGTGCTGAGAGTTAAACGTGTGAACACGATTTGGTAAAGGTAGCGGTGAGAGGCCATGTAGGAGTACATGGTGGGTTGTCTCATTGGGACCGTCCTTAAGAACTGAGTTCTGTGTAAGTTGTCTAATGACTAGCTACTACCACACATTGGGCTCCGGGCGCTCCAAGCTCTCTCGACTTATTAACCGCCTTGAGCTCTGTCCAGGAGTTGCAAATAGTTTATGGTGTTTGTAGGTAGTGCTATTTTTCTACCGAGTGGCACCCGGTAGGGTGGACTTGGGACAGGCTAGGCACATGTGGCCCGGTGTACCGAGTGGCACCCGGATGGTGGGCTCGGGAACCCTGTACACATCGTTTGGGGCAGTGAGTGAAACCTCGGCCGGATCTCCTTGCGGATGGAACCCGAATAGGCGATAAACCTGGACTAGAGTCTTGCGTGGTTAGTCAGGTCGTGGCCGACACCCTCGCCAGGCTTCCGCTTGAAGGTTGCCGAGATACATGACGTGTACATGGCGGTAAGTGGCGAGAGCGTGTGTGATGAAGTACACCCCTGCAGGGTTATCATGATCTATTCGAATAGCCGTGTCCTCGGTTATGGACTTCTTGGATGCTTACGTGGTACATAGACAACTTAAAGTGGATACTCTAAAATGCTCAAGACTAGTGTGAGTGCTATTGATGGCCTTCTCGTAGGGAGACGAGGATGAATCCTTAGTGGTGTATTGATGTGGTGATTACTGGACTCGTGTGCGCTGCCTCATCTCAAAGAAGTTTCTCGTTGTCGTAGAACAGGATAGCCACTGAGTCAAAGCTGGCTTGCTGCAACTAAACCCCACATTACCTTCTTGATACTAATGCATATATGATAGGATCTGATGTAAGTCTTGCTGAGTACCTTTGTACTCACGTTTGCTTTATTTATGTTTTGCAGATGAGACATCTGTCTTACTAGTAGTTCCGCTTGGACTTCGACGAGTAGCTTGTTACCTCAGCTACGATCTTGTACCCTTGGGAGGGTCTTGTAGATAGTCAGGCTTTCCAGCTCTTTTCTTTTGTAGTTGTCTGTATCCAGACATGTAATGCTTCAGTTGTTTGTATGCTCTGAATGATGGGTCATGTGACCCCTGTTTGTATTTATGCTATGTCGCTCTGTTGAGCCTTTATATATATGAGTTTGCGTTTTGTTGTGATGCCATGTTGTACAACACATACTTGCATGTTATGCGTACGTGTGACGTGTATTGCTATGTGTGGGATCCGACAATCTAGTTGTTTATCCTCGGCAGTCTCTCTTATGGGGAAATGTAGTCTAGTGCTTCCTTGAGCCATAGTAGTCCGCTACAGCCCGGTTCATCGGAGTCCTGCTAGCCCAACACTACTGCTCAGGACACTTGACTAGCCGGCATGTGTTTCACTTCGTTCCTATGTCTGTCCCTTCGGGGAAATGTCACGCGGTGATGACCGGAGTCCTGCCTAGCCTGCTACAGCCCGGGTTCCCCGGAGTCCTGTTAGCCCGGTGCTACAGCCCGGATTCACACGCTACTGACCGACACGCTCAATGTGAATCATGTATGCCTGTTCCCATAGGTTAGGGCCGCTTTGGGTTCACGACTAGCCATGTCGGCCCGGGTTTTCTGTCATATGGATGCTAGCGACACAATCATATACGCGAGCCAAAAGACGCAAACGGTCCCGGGCCATGGTAAGGCGACACCCGTGGGGATACCGTGCGCGAGGCCGCAAAGTGATATGAGGTGTTACATGCTAGATTGGTGTGACTTAGAATCGGGGTCCCGACACATACCCAAAGAAATTTCAAAGTAAACATTTTCAGTAGGTTTAGTAGGTTGAGGACCAACTCTTTGCTCTACTGGTCGGGGTGAAGATACCCCGAACAAGCCCCTCAAAGGATTATGTTCCATAGTAACAAGTGACAGTAAATTTCAGCACACTATATAAATTTTTCCTTACCAAATTCCACCTACCAAAGGCGCTTCACTCCCCGGCAATGGCGCCAGAAAAGAGTCTTGATGACCCACAAGTGTACGGGGTCTATCGTAGCCTTTTCGATAAGTAAGAGTGTCGAACCCAACGAGGAGCAGAAGGAAATGATAAGCGGTTTTCAGCAAGGTGTTCTCTGCAAGCACTGAAATTATCGGTAATAGATAGTTTTGTGATAAGGTAATTTGTAACGAGTAACAAATAGTAAAAGTAAATAAGGTGCAGAAAGATGGCCCAATCATTTTTGTAGCAAAGGACAAGTGTCGGTGTACTAAAGTAGGGGTACCTTAGTACCCCAAACTTGTGCACGGGCAGTCGCAGCGACCCGTGGCAAGGCCTGCCGGGTGACCGCCAAGACCCTCCATGGTTCCTTTAGGAGCCATTCAAGAACAAAGTATCCAAAGAGCAAAACAAGGCCCCGGCAAGAGGAGCTTGCCGGGAAGGAGACAAGACCCCGGCAAGAGGAGCTTGCCGGGAAGGAAACAAGGCCCCGGCAAGAGGAGCTTGCCGGGAAGGAGACGAGACCCCGGCAAGAGGAGCTTGCCGGGAAGACCAACCAGAGCATCTCAAGAAGCTCGCGGCGGCGCACTGCGCGCCCCGACAAGACCCGGTGAGCGACAAGCTCCCGGACGCGACAAGACAACATCCGCGGCAAGGCGCCTGCCGCGGAAAGCTACTACCCGCAGCCCGCGCTCCAGCTCACCCACCAACATGTCGCCCTGGGACCATTCCTGGCGTACGTGGCGGGAGGCTGTGCAGCCGAGGGCATGGGGTGGCAAGCAAGTGCTGACAAGATAACCATCGTGGCAAATGGTGGCGTTCCTAGCGGTCCCTCTCTGGGCTGTCAAGGTGACACAGACAGGCATTTAATGCCCTTGTCCCCTGCCGTCAGAGTTAGGTAGGATGCGACTGTAGGAGGCGGTGGCGCCAACTACCACCCCTTTTACATTTTTACCCTCACCTTTGTTGCCACGTGTCGGTGACCCCTTAGACATATAAAAGGAGGCCCATGCGCAACAGAGAAGGGGGAGGACAGCCATTCTCACGCTCGGTCTCGCCAGCTGCTTGAGTGTACTGTAGCACTCGCCGCTCCCGAGCAAGAACTCAATACAACCACCAAAGCAGGAGTGGGTTTTACGCATCCGTGCGGCCCGAACCTGGGTAAATCGATCGTCTCGCTCGTGTGTTTCGCCTCGATCTGCTCTTTGTGCATCCACCGCCCCCTGCCGAACCAAAAGGGGCTCGGTCCGCCGATCCCCATAGGTGTGCGAGGGATCAGACACCCCCGACATCTTTGGCGCGCCAGGTAGGGGGTGCGTCGAGGTTGTGCGAACCTGATCCGGCGTTCGCACGAGCCGAATCTTCATCGTCTTCATCAACATGCCGCCGAAGAAGAAGGCTTCGGAGGTAGCTGCTCCGTCTGCGCCGAGCCCACCATCGTCGGAGCGGACGGCTGGTGGAACAGGCGCCGACGGAAGGGCGGGCGCCGACGGGGAGACTCGTGGCGCTGCCAGGCCCAAGGACCAGGCTGCACCGCACGTCGGCGGCGCGGTCGCCTCCCACAACAACCGCACGCACTCCAAGACCTCGGCGTCCGTACATGCACCGCGCCCGTCCCAGGAGGCGCGGGACCAGCAGCGTCATGGTACCCACGGTACCATACGTCTGCTGAGCCAAGATCAAGCTGGCAGATCCCGGGGTGCTCAGGATCAGCACGCACGCCAACATGCTGGCGCGAGCGCGGCGCGGTCGCTTGGACGGGATGTTGCTCCTTCTAACGCAGTTAGGAGTCCGAGCATATCTCGCTCCTCGCACCGTTCGCCGCCGCCGCCCGCCACTCCGGCGGAAGCGTTGGCGTGTGCCCAGCTGCTCCTAGACTACCCTCCAGCGCCAGAGAAGATCGATGACTGGAGGGCCACTATTTAGAGTCTCATCGGCTTCGCCAACGGCGACAACCCGCGGCAGCCAAGCGCATCGCTGCCGCGGTAAGTCAGCCAGGCGCGAGCCGGTGGCGACAAGACCGGCGAGGGTGCAACCACTATGCACTCTCCGCCCCAAAGGCCAAGATCGCCGACTCACCGGATCCACCTCGACGGCTACTCCACCGCGTCGTCAGATCCGCGAGCTCATCGCGATCAATGCCAAGTTCTTCATGAGAGACAGCAAGAAGACGCTCGAACACGCATCGAGCGCCGAAGGGAAGCGCGGCGTCGATCAGACTTGCGCGCTGGGCCCTCTGTTGACGTGCATGCACCCGGAGAGCCAGGCAACTTGCCGTATGCGGCAGGTTGTCCTGCGATCACCCGTGAGCTGCGGCAGGTCCAGTGGCCCAACCAGAAGCATTTCAAGCCAGACGTGCCGGAGAAGTACGACAACAAGTCGCACCCGTCGGAGTTCCTCAGCATCTACACCATTGCGGTGCAAGCTGCCGGGGGGCGAGACGACAAGGTCCTTGCCAACTAATTCCCGCTCGTGCTCAAGCCCGAAGTCAGATCCTGGCTCATGCACTTGCCGGACAACTCCATATCCTCTTGGGTGGATTTGTGCCATCAGTTTGTCGGCGCCTTTACGGGCGGCCACAAACCACATGGCCAAGAGAGTGACCTCCACCTGCTTGCCCAGAAGGAAGGAGAACCTCTGCGCAAGTATATCCAGAGATTCAGCCGCGTGCAGCGCAACATCCCAGACATCCACCCTGCCGCGGTTATCAGCGCGTTCCATCAAAACGTGCGTAATCGCAGGATGCAGGAGGAGATGGCGATGAGCAGGATCAGGGACGTCAGCAAGCTGTACGCCCTGGCCGACAAGTGTGCACGCGCTGAAGAAGGGAGGAAACTCCCTGGAGAGGATGCTGGAGCAGGGGGATCTGACAGCGAGGATGCCGCCCCGGCAAGGAAAAATTGGAGGCGCAACAGGAAGAAGAGCGGCAAAGAGGTACTAGTCGTTGAGTAGTCCGGTGATGACGGCCCCGCCAAGCAAGCCAAAGTTGGCAGCTCCGGCAAGGAGGTTGCCGCGTGCACCAACTGTCAGGCTGTGGCGGCCGCCGACAAGCAGGGCAGCTCCGACAAGCAGTACTGCAAGATCCACCGCACCAAGGGCCATGATCTCCAGAACTGCAAGAGGGTCGAGCAGCTTGTCCAGCAACAAAAAGCTGAGTACGAGCGGCGCGACAAGGGGAGAGCCCAAGGAGGCGGTGGAGAAGCCCGCAAGAAGCGCGCTGGCCAGGGAGGAAGCCGCGGCAAGGCCAAGCAGCGGCAAGGAGACAGACCTCCCCGTGGCCGCGACAAGGACGAAGACGAAGACGACGACGAAGACATGGATGATGTTGAGAACAGCGAGCAGGAGTTTCAGAAGGCTACAGAAGTCTTGTGTGTTGACGGTGGCGCTTCTCTGCATACTTCCCACCGCCAAC
This sequence comes from Triticum monococcum, assembly GCA_034509565.1. Lineage (NCBI taxonomy): Eukaryota > Viridiplantae > Streptophyta > Magnoliopsida > Poales > Poaceae > Triticum > Triticum monococcum. The sequence continues at coordinate 32,372,942 of CM067844.1, forward strand.
TCAAATAGTGGCTCCGGGAAGTTAATGCGGCAGAGCCACCTGTCGAATCACGCAAGCTTCTGAAGTGGTCCAGCACGCCAATCATCTTTGACATTGAGGACCACCCTGATCGCACAACTGCGGTCGGGTGCTTGCCGTTGTTGGTTTCCCCAACAATCCGCAACCTCAAGGTCACCAAGATGATAGTTGACGGCGGGGCCGGCCTGAATCTGATCTCCTCCGCTGTGCTCCAGAAACTCCAGATCCCGGACAGCGAGCTCGAAGAAACCGGTACATTCCAAGGAATTAACCCGGGAAGGAGCAAGCCGAAGGGAAAAGTCGCGCTGCCAGTGACATTCGGCAGCGAGATGAACTTCAGGACTGAGAGGGTCACCTTCGACGTTGCCGATTTCCCATTGCCCTACAATGGGATACTTGGCCGTCCGGCACTCGCCAAGTTCATGGCGGCCTCTCACTATGCCTACAACATGCTCAAGATGCCAGGCTCGATAAGCGTCATCTCTGTCCCTGCCGACAAGAAGGACGCCCTTATCTGCGCCGACAAGATCTACCGGGAAGCTGCCGCCGCGACAGACCGCGAGACACTTGCCGCTGAAGCTCCCGGGGGGAAGAAGACCAAGCCCGGCAAGAGCTCTGGTGCCCACTCCGGCAAGCGCGCCTCTTCGGAGTGCTGCACTGCCGTCGAGGACGCACCATCGAGCTCCACCGGCGAGAAGAAGACCAAGCCCGGCAAGTGCTCTGATGCCTACTCCAGCAAGCGCGCCTCTTCGGAGTGTTGCGCTGCCGTCGAGGACGCACCATCAAGCTCCGCCGGCAAGAGCAAGAAGACGATGGCAGCTCCACCACTTACCAAGAAGGTGCCCGCCAAGGAGGACAGCACTGGTGGTACCTTCACCAGCAGTGCCACGCTTGACCCTAAATAGGAAAGCGCGCTCGTTACTTTCCTGCGGGCGAATGTCGACGTGTTTGCATGGCAACCGTCTGATATCCCCGGTGTTCCCAGGAAAGTAATTGAGCACCACCTTGCCGTTTGTCCTCATGCGCGGCCCATCAAGCAGAAGGTCAGGAAACAGGTGGTGGAGCGCCAAGAATTCATAGCAGAAGAGATCAAGAAGTTGGAAGCAGCAGGCCTTGTCAGAGGAGTGCTCCATCCAACGTGGTTGGCCAATCCGGTTGTAGTACGCAAGGCGAATGGGAAGTGGAGGCTTTGTATTGACTTCACTGATGTTAATAAAGCATGTCCCAAAGATCCATTTCCCTTGCCACGCATTGACCAGATTGTTGACTCCACAGCCGGATGTGAGCTGCTTTCATTTCTTGATGCATATTCAGGATACCACCAGATCTTCATGGCAGAAGAGGATGAGGAGAAAACCGCATTCATTACTCCATGTGGCACGTACTGTTTCGTACGGATGCCTTTCGGATTAAAGAATGCTGGTTCGACATTTGCCAGAGTAGTCCACATTGCTTTGAAGCCACAGATACACAGAAATGTAGAAGCTTACATGGATGATATAGTGGTCAAAAGCAAAGACAGGGCAACTCTGATCCAAGACTTAGAAGAGACTTTTGCAAATCTGCGCAAGATCAACCTCAAGCTCAACCCCGAGAAGTGTGTGTTTGGAGTCCCTTCCGGCAAGCTTCTTGGGTTCTTTGTGTCTCAGCGGGGAATCGAAGCCAACCCCGACAAGATCAAGGCCATTGAGCAGATCGAAGCACTGAAGCGCGTCAAGGATGTACGGAAGCTCGCCGGCTGGGTAGCTGCTCTCAGCAGGTTTATCTCTCAGTCTGCTGAGCGCGCCCTGCCGTTTTTCAAAATTCTGAAAAAGGCAGGTCCACTGAAATGGACTCCTGAAGCGGAGGCTGCGCTGCAAGACTTGAAGAGATACCTGTCCTCCACTCCAACACTTGTCGCACCTAAACCACAAGAGAAGTTGCTGCTGTACATAGCGGCAACCAATCAAGTGGTTAGTGCTGCGTTAGTAGCGGAGAGGGAGGTAGATGACGAGCCAGCGACCGCGGCAAGCACATCCGGCGACAAGCGGGGGGCTTCCCCGACAAGCTCTGGTCCCGACACGCAAGGGTCTGCGCAGATGCAAGAGGAGATACAGAAGAAAATGGTGCGGCGCCCAGTTTACTTTGTCAGCTCCCTTTTACAGGGGGCTAGGTCAAGGTACTCTGGTGTGCAGAAGCTGCTTTTCGGCCTTCTCATGGCCTCGAGAAAGCTGCGCCATTACTTCCAAGCACACGAGATCACAGTTGTCACTCGCTTTCCGCTGAAGAGGATATTACAAAATCCAGAAGCAACAGGCAGGATTGTTGAGTGGACACTGGAGCTGTCAAGCTTTGGCCTCAAGTTTGAGAGTACATCAACAATCCAGAGCAGAGCATTGGCAGAGTTCATAGCAGAGTGGACACCAACTCCAGACGAAGAAATTCCGGAGACGACCATCCCCGCCAAGGAAGCAAGCAAAGAGTGGCTCATGTACTTTGACGGTGCCTTCTCGCTGCAAGGCGCCAGTGCTGGTGTACTGCTTGTCGCACCCACCGGAGAGCACCTCAAGTACATAGTCCAGATACACTTTCCCAAGGAGCAAGCGACAAACAATACTGCAGAGTATGAAGGCTTGCTTGCCGGTCTCAGGATCGCGGCAGAACTTGGGATTAAGAAGCTCATTGTCAGGGGTGACTCGCAGCTTGTCGTCCGCCAAGTGAACAAGGATTACCAGAGTCCGTTGATGGAAGCTTACGTTGATGAAGTGAGGAAGCTTGAAGAGCGCTTTGACGGCCTGCAAATGGAACATGTTCCAAGAGCTGAGAACGACATTGCCGATGGCCTGTCAAAGTGCGCAGCACTTAAGTTACCTGTGGAACCAGGGATCTTTGTGCTCAAGCTGACTCAGCCATCCGTAGCACCATTAACTGGACAGAGCAAGAAGAGGAAGTTGATCTCTGGTGACTATCTTCCGGCAGAGCTCCCCGAAGCTGCCGCCAAGAAGGTCCCCAAGATCGATGCCAAGAGTGCTAAGGAGCAGTCTACTCCGGCAAACCCCAGGGTTTGTTCCATTGCAGCAGACACTCCCGGCAAGCTTTGCTCCGGCAAGCTTGTCGGGGGACGTCAAGCTCCGGCAGAGTCGCAGGCTCTTGCCGTAGAAGCGGACGTTCCCACAGCCGCAGATGTGCCTTTAGTCCTTGTTGTCGAGCCACAGGCTCCAACATGGGCGCAGCAGATTGTCCGTTTCCTCCAGACAGGAGAGCTTCCCGAGGAACCAGAAGAAGCGGGAAGAGTAGCCCGGCAGTCTAGTATGTACCAGTTTGTCAACAACACACTGTGCAGAAGAAGACTCAACGGTGTGAAATTGAAGTGTATTCCTCGGGAAGACGGACAGAAGCTATTGGCAGAGATACACGGAGGCATATGTGGTCACCACATTGGCGCGAGAGCTCTTGTCGGAAAAGCATTCCGGCAAGGCTTCTTCTGGCCGACAGCCCTCCAGATGCAACTGCACAAGTAACCAAGTGTGAAGCGTGCCAGTTCCATTCCAAGCAGATACACCAGCCAGCTCAAGCTCTCCAGACGATCCCTTTATCCTGGCCATTTTCGGTCTGGGGGCTCGACATCCTCGGCCCCTTCCCCCGAGCAGTCGGGGGCTTTGAGTACTTGTACGTTACAATCGACAAGTTCACAAAGTGGCCGGAAGTGGAACCAGTGAGGAAGGTGACGACGCAGTCCGCGGTCAAATTCTTCAGGTCGATTGTTTGCCGTTTCGGAATCCCTAACAGGATAATCACCGACAACGGTACACAATTTACGAGCCGCACCTTCATGCAGTACGTCCAAGATCTTGGCGCCAAGGTCTGCTTTGCTTCTGTCGCTCACCCAAGAAGCAACGGCCAAGCTGAGAGGGCAAATGCTGAAGTGCTGCGCGGGCTCAAGACCAGAACCTTTGACAGGCTGCACAAGCGCGGACGCAACTGGATCGAGGAGCTACCAGTGGTTCTTTGGTCGATCAGGACGATGCCAAATCGAGCCACTGGACAGACACCCTTCGCTCTAGTCTATGGAGCGGAGGCAGTTATCCCCACGGAACTCGTATACGGGTCACCTCGAGTGCTCGCTTATGATGAGCTTGAGCAAGAGCGGCTGCGGCAAGATGAAGCGCTGCTCCTTGAGGAAGATCGTCTCCGGGCTGCTGTGCGAGCCGCTCGCTACCAGCAAGCTTTGCGCCGCTATCATAGCCGCAAAGTTAACGCCAGGAGCCTCGAGGAAGGCGACCTTGTTCTTCGGCGCGTTCAGTCCGCCAAGAATTCCAACAAGTTGACGCCGAAGTGGGAAGGCCTTTACCGGGTGAAACGAGTCAGCAGGCCTGGCGCTGTCCGCCTGGAGACCGAAGATGGCGTACCAGTGAGCAACTCCTGGAATATCGAGCTTCTTCGTAAGTTTTACCCGTAAGGCGCGGTTGTCGGACCCTGTCCGGCAACCACCCTTTTGTACAAGTCTTGCCGCTGTTGCATGTAATCCTTTGTACAAAGCCAGGCGCAGACCCTGAGCACAAGATAATGAAGCGCTGGCGCCCATAGTTATAGCATGCATGCTAGGTCGAGTCGAGTCCTCGGTTAGGGTTGATAGTGCCTAACAGCAGCTAACCCCTAACTTAGAGGTTGAGTGTGCGTCCTTTTGCCTTTCTTTCGTTTCCTTTGGTTCGCAGGACTCGCATATCCTTGCCGGACCGCATGGGATGAAAAGGAGAAGAAGGACATACCAGCATCTGGGCCCCGGCAAGCCAGTGTTGCTGGGGGCTGCAAGTACCAAGGTTCGCCCCACGGCAAGCCAGGGTTGCCGAGGGCTGCAATCTCAGATAAGTCTTTCATCCCTCTTCATGCATTCTCTTATGGGCTGGGAATACGAAGCCTCGTTTCTTCCCGAAAGCCACCGTGCTCCCTTAGCTCTGGGCCCTGGGGCCCCAGGGCCAAGTTTTGGTCGCAGTCGCGGCAGGAAAGGGATGAAACGAGGGGCCGCACCCGCCTCGTCCCTGCCTCCGTCAAGGGCGTGAGAAAGGTCGAGCGAGGTGGGTAGGCGGTAGGGCCTGTTGCCGGGGAAGGAGTGTCTATCTGTAAGATACCAAGGATTTGCTCCTTGACGTGGGTTCTACCCGCGAGACAAATGACCCGGCAAACATCCCCTTTTCATTAAACATTCCACACAGATACAGTCCAAAGAGGATGAAAAACATGAAAGAGAGGATTACAAGTTTCAAATGCAACTAAGGCCCAAGGGCTTACAAATTAAAAAGATAAGATGCCCGTAATCCTTTTCCTGTCCCTCTCTTCAGGAGGTAGGTCAAGGAGGCGAGAAGGGCAAAAGGAGCGCCTAGGCGAACTACGGGTGCCAGAAGACACCAAGAGAACATCCCGGGGGCCGTCAAGGCTGGACGGTGATGGCAGCGCCGGAAGCAGGGCTCGAAGACGAGGCGGCAGGACGTCAGCACACTGTCGAGGGCACCACGCCATCGTACTCCGACCTGACGGCCTTGCCGCCAGCCCTCTTCCTCTTCCGCAGCCTCCCTACGCCTGCCGCCCAAGGAGACGCCCCCGGGGAGTTCAAGGAGCCGGCGACACGGATGATGGGGTTGCCGGTGCCGCACGGAGCGGCGCCCGACACCTAGTCGGACCCGCCATCCTGCCGCCCGCTCCCCTCGTCGTCGCTGTCGCTCCCCTCCTCGTCACTCTCGCTCGAGGAGGAGCCTTCGCTGTCGGAGGAGCTTTCCACGCAGCACCGGGCCCGGACGCCGAAGCACCCGAAGACCTTGACGGAGAGGAGATCGCCCTCCATCAGCTCGAAGTGGAGGGTGAGCCCCGGCGTCAAGCTGTGGATGCGGGCGAACGTCTTCCACCCTCGGCCAAGATACATCACGCCGGGGGCTGGGAATTCGGCGTGGACCCGCGTGCCGCTGATCCCACAGCCCCTCATCTGCAGTCTCAGCGTCTCGGGCGGGTCCAACTCCACCACTTCCACAAACGGATCTGGGAGTCGGAGGCGACGACGAGGCGCCCGGCGCAGCCTGATGAAGAACTCGCAAGGGTCGTCCCCAGCATGGGCCACCGCGGGAAGAAGAGCCGCCGGCGGAGGCGAAGCCGACGCGCCGCCTCGTCCACCTCTTCCCTGAGCGCCGCGGCCTCGTCCTCGACCGTGTCCACGACCTCGCCCCCTCCCTCTTCCCTTACGGCTGGCTCCGCCACCACGGGTGCGGGAGAGGGAGGGATGCGCTGCCTGGCGGCAACCCTTGCCGCCACTGACGAAGGACCAGGGTTCCCTCTCTCCATGGCGAATGGGAGGAGGGGGAGCAGAAGCTGAAGGAAGGAGAAGATGGGAGGATGCGGGCTCCCGTCCTCCCCTCCCGCTCTTTATAAAGGAGCGGGGTGGGGGCTCGGCCGCCCCGCTCAGCGAATCAAGACGCGGGGAGGCAGGGAGCTGGGGCCGACCCGCTGCCTCGACCCACGACGGCCCCGTTTCCCGCCTCCACCGCCCGTGACCCCAAGTGCATGGGAACCGCATGGCAGGCGTGCAGAACCGAGGCGACGAATGGGGTAGCCTCTCCCCACCCCGTGATCGTGGGGAGTGGGCGCCTTGAAAACCGCCCGCGATCTCTCAAACGATGCCGCGTTTGACGCGTGCCGTTCGGAGAGAGCGCGGTGGATGCGGAGTGACTTATGACGTGCCCTAGGCCGCACATGCCCGTGCACTATTTTGGGCCTGGCCCAATAGCGCTCGGCACCGTGTATGGCCCAGGCCCGGGGGCTCCTGTCGGTGTACTAAAGTAGGGGTACCTTAGTACCCCGAACTTGTGCACGGGCAGTCGCAGCGACCCGTGGCAAGGCCTTCCGGGTGACCGCCAAGACCCTCCATGGTTCCTTTAGGAGCCATTCAAGAACAAAGTATCCAAAGAGCAAAACAAGGCCCCGGCAAGAGGAGCTTGCCGGGAAGGAGACAAGACCCCGGCAAGAGGAGCTTGCCGGGAAGGAAACAAGGCCCCGGCAAGAGGAGCTTGCCGGGAAGGAGACGAGACCCCGGCAAGAGGAGCTTGCCGGGAAGGCCAACCAGAGCATCTCAAGAAGCTCGCGGCGGCGCACTGCGCGCCCCGACAAGACCCGGACGCGACAAGACAACATCCGCGGCAAGGCGCCTGCCGCGGCAAGCTACTACCCGCAGCCCGCGCTCCAGCTCACCCACCAACGTTTTGCCCTGGGACCATTCCTGGCGTACGTGGCGGGAGGCTGTGCAGCCGAGGGCATGCGGTGGCAAGCAAGTGCTGACAAGATAACCATCGTGGCAAACGGTGGCATTCCTAGCGGTCCCTCTCTGGGCCGTCAAGGTGACACAGACGGGCATTTAATGCCCTTGTCCCCTGCCGTCAGAGTTAGGTAGGATGCGACTGTAGCAGGCGGTGGTGCCAACTACCACCCCTTTTACATTTTTACCCTCACCTCTGTTGCCACGTGTCGGTGACCCCTTAGACATATAAAAGGAGGCCCATGCGCAATAGAGAAGGGGGAGGACAACCATTCTCACGCTCGGTCTCGCCAGCTGCTTGAGTGTACTGTAGCACTCGCCGCTCCCGAGCAAGAACTCAATACAACCACCAAAGCAGGAGTAGGGTTTTACGCATCCGTGCGGCCCGAACCTGGGTAAATCGATCGTCTCGCTCATGTGTTTCGCCTCGATCTGCTCTTTGTGCATGGACCGCCCCCTGCCGAACCAAAAGGGGCTCGGTCCGCCGATCCCCATAGGTGTGCGAGGGATCAGACACCCCCGACAACAAGCCTGGACAAACTCTTATATAAAGGAAAGCGCTCCCGAGGACACATGGGAATTATCGTCAAGCTAGTTTTCATCACGTTCATATGATTCACATTTGGTACTTTGATAATTTGATATCTAGGTGGACCGGTGCTTGGGTAATGCCCTTACTTGGACAAGAATCCCACTTATGATTAACCCCTATTGCATGCATCTGCAACTACAACAGAAGTATTAAGGTAAACCTAACCATAGCATGAAACATATGGATCCAAATCAGCCCCTTACGAAGCAACGCATAAACTAGGGTTTAAGGTTCTGTCACTCTAGCAACCCATCATCTACTTATTAGTTCCCAATGCCTTCCTCTAGGCCCAAACAATGGTAAAGTGTCATGTAGTCGACGTTCACATGACACCACTAGAGGAGAGACAACATACATCTCATCAAAATATCGAAGATACCAAATTCACATGACTACTCATAGCAAGACTTCTCCCATGTCCTCAGGAACAAACTTAACTAGTCACAAAGCATATTCATGTTCATAATCAGAGGGGTATTAATATGCATAATGGATCTGAACATATGATCTTCCACCAAGTAAACCAACTAGCACCAACTACAAGGAGTAATCAACACTACTAGCAACCCACATGTACCAATCTGAGGTTTTGAGACAAAGATTGGATACAAGAGATGAACTAGGGTTTGAGATGAGATGGTGCTGGTGAAGATGTTGATGGAGTTTGACACCCTCCCGATGAGAGGATCGTTGGTGATGACGATGGTGATGATTTCCCCCTCCCGGAGGGAAGTTTCCCCGACAGAACAGCTCCGCCAGAGCCCTAGATTGGTTCCACCAAGGTTCCGCCTTGTGGCGGCGGAGTTTCGTCCCGTGAGCTTGCTTATGATTTTTCCTTGATGAAAGACTCCATATAGCCAAAGATGGGCATTGGAGGGCCACGAGGGGGCCCACGAGGCAGGGGGCGCGCCCCCACCCTCGTGGACGGTGGGTGCCCCCCTCTGGTACTTCTTTCGCCCAATATTTTTTGTATATTCTGAAAATAATTCCCGTGGAGTTTTAGGACTTTTGGAGATGTGCAGAATAGGTCTCTAATATTTATTCCTTTTCCAGCCCAGAATTCCAGCTGCCGGCATTCCCCCTCTTCATGTAAACCTTGTAAAATATAAGAGAGAATAGGCATAAGTATTCTGACATAATGTGTAATAACAGCCCATAATGCAATAAATATCTATGTAAAAGCATGATGCAAAATGGACGCATCAGCGCCCAGGGGGTAGTCGTTCCCCCCACCCTCGTGGGCCCCTCGCAGCTCCACCGACGTACTTCTTCCTCTTATATATACCCATATACCCCAAAAACATCGAGGAGCACCACGAAACCCTATTTCCACCAACCTTCTGTACCCGTGAGATCCCATCTTGGGGCCTTTTCCGGCGCTCCGCCGGAGGGGGAATCGATCACGGAGGGCTTCTACATCAACACCATAGCCTCTTTGATGACGTGTGAGTAGTTTACCACAGACCTTCGGGTCCATAGTTATTAGCTAGATGGCTTCTTCTCTCTCTTTGGATCTCACTACAAAGTTCTCCTTGATTCTCTTGGAGATCTATTCGATGTAATTCTTTTTGTGGTGTGTTTGTCGAGATCCGATGAATTGTGTGTTTATGATTAAGATTATCTATGAACAATATTTGATTGTTCTCTGAAATCTTTTATGCATGATTTAAATATCTTTGCAAGTCTCTTCGAATTATCAGTTTGGTTTGGCCTACTAGATTGATCTTTCTTGCAATGGGAGAAGCGCTTAGCTTTGGGTTCAATCTTGCCGTGTCCTTTCCCAGTGACAGCAGGGGCAACAAGGCACGTATTGTATTGTTGCCATCAAGGATAAAAAGATGTGTTTATATCATATTGCTTGAATTCATCCCTCTACATCATGTCATCTTGCCTAATGCATTACTCTGTTCTTATGAACTTAATACTCTAGATGCATGCTGGATAGCGGTCGATGTGTGGAGTAATAGTAGTAGATGCAGAATCATTTCGGTCTACTTGTCGCAGACGTGATGCCTATATACATGATCATGCCTAGATATTCTCATAAGTATTCACTTTTCTATCAATTGCTCGACAGTAATTTTTTCACCGACCGTAGAATTTGCTATCTTGAGAGAAGTCACTAGTGAAACCTAAGGCCCCCGGGTCTACCTTCCATCATATTATTTTCATATCAACTTGCTATTTCTATTACCGTTTATTATGCAATCTTTATTTTCTACTCTATATCATAAAAATACCAAAAATATTAATCTTATTATCTCTATCAGATCTCACTTTCGTAAGTGACCGTGAAGGGATTGACAACCCCTTTATCGCGTTGTGATACGTCTCCGTCGTATCTACTTTTCCAAACACTTTTGCCCTTGTTTTGGACTCTAACTTGCATATTTTGAATGGAACTAACCCGGACTGGCGCTGTTTTCAGCAGAATTGCCATGGAGTTATTTTTCTACAAAAATAAAAGTTCTCGGAATGACGTGAAAATCAACGGAGATTATTTTTGGAATATATAAAAAATACTTGCAAAAGAATCCACGTCAGGGGCCCACACCCTGTCCATGAGGGTGGGGGCGCGCCCCCTGCCTCGTGGGCCCCCTGACGCTCCACCTACCTCAACTCCAATTCCATATATTTGTGTTTGGGGAGAAAAAAATCAGAGAGATGGATTCATCGCGTTTTACGATACGGAGCCGCCGCCAAGCCCTAATCTCTCTCGGGAGGGCTGATCTGGAGTCCGTTCGGGGCTCCGAAGAGGGGGATCCGTCGCCATCGTCATCATCAACCTTCCTCCATCACCAATTTCATGATGCTCACTGCCGTGCGTGAGTAATTCCATCGTAGGCTTGCTGGACGGTGATGGGTTGGATGAGATTTATCATGTAATCGAGTTAGTTTTGTTAGGGTTTGATCCCTAGTATCCACTATGTTCTGAGATTGATGTTGCTATGACTTTGCTATGCTTAATGCTTGTCACTAGGGCCCGAGTGCCATGATTTCAGATCTGAACCTATTATGTTTTCATGAATATATGTGAGTTCTTGATCCTATCTTGCAAGTCTATAGTCACCTATTATGTGTTATGATCCGTTAACACCGAAGTGACAATAATCGGGATACTTACAGGTGATGACCGTAGTTTGAGGAGTTCATGTATTCACTATGTGTTAATGCTTTGGCCCGGTACTCTATTAAAAGGAGGCCTTAATATCCCTTAGTTTCCAATAGGACCTCGCTGCCACGGGAGGGTAGGACAAAAGATTTCATGCAAGTTCTTTTCCATAAGCACGTATGACTATATTCGGAATACATGCCTACATTACATTGATGAACTGGAGCTAGTTCTGTGTCACCCTAGGTTATAACTATTGCATGAGGAATCGCGTCCGACATAATTATCTGTAACATCCCAAATTTTCAATTTGGAATGTTATACACTAGATCATCATGCATATCATATTTTCTTGCATTTTGGTCGATCCTAGAAATTTCACGCAACTCAAGGACCCTCGGAGAGAGTTGGAGATTTCGTTATTTTCAATTTTGAGTTTTCTCAAACTTTGAAAAGAGGATCATTTGATTTTATTTATTTGATCTTCAATTATTTTCCCAATATCAAATATGAGAGAGGGAAATAATATGACTTTTCCCAAATTTAGGAAAAAGAAGATTTAATAAATAGATTCAATTTGTTTTCCGGTGTTTATTTGCATCTTATTTGGATTAGGGAAAAATGCGCGTTTTCAAAATTTGCACCTAGGCCCCGAGAAAAGTTCATTTTGTTCGACTCATTTTTAGGAGTCGGGGAAAATTTACTTTAGATTTTTCGGAGTTCGTTCAGATTTTCTTTTCTGTGTTTTTCTGCGCACGTAACTATTTAAAAAAACAATTCCGCAGCGCCCGCCTCGGCCAAGGCCCAGCCGGCCGGCCAGGCCTCCTCTCGCGCGCGCGTGCCACGCGCAGCCAGCGCCGCCGCCACCTAACACCGAGTCCTAGTAGGACTCCGCGCCGCCGTTTTTTTTTCTTTCTTGCCCCCTCCCCTAAGTTTTCTCCCCCTCCCCCCTTTAAATACCTAGCTACCCCCCCCTCTCCCCACACCAAGCCGCGCCGCCTCCCACCCCGCGCGCAGCCCTGCCGCCCCTAGCGCCGCCGCCTTACGCCGCCGCCGCCGCCCCCTAGCGCCGCCGCCGCCCGCCGCCGGAGCCCCCCCGCCGGAGCCTCGCCGGAGGTAGCCGCGCCGCGCCACCTTTTCCCCTCGGTTCGGTTTTTCTTATAAACCGTTCCGGTTTTCTTTTCATTCGTTGTTTCGGTTTTTTTTCAAAACCCTAGATCGGTTTTCCGTTTTGTTTTCGGATTAGAGTTTAGCGACCGTTCGCCGGACCATTCGTCCTAACGAACGTGATCACCCGTTATTCCCGGTTAACGAACGTCCGTTCGTTTAACCGTTCTTCTTTTTCTTTTCGTCGGATTTGTTCCGCGATTGCGATCTCAGATCCGATCTTCGTTCTAGTTTATCTTCTCGCTCGTTTATCGGAATCAGGTGATTCAAGCGCCTGGTGTTTCGTTCCGAAACCGCCGTTCCAACTAATCAACTTAAATAAGTTTTTGCTACTATAAAATTTGACCTAGTTTCAACTTGCTAGAACCAAGTTGTTTTCTTCCGCCGTTTGTTTTCCGTTGCTTTGTATGGTTCTTTCTCTCTTTGCAACCGGAGTTCTTAAGTTGAACTATTTGGTTCGATCTCTTGTTCGAGTTTTACCTGTGCATTAGATGAGTACTTATTGTATGCTTGTTGTTTGTCTGTGATAGATTACCCAGATTGCGCCGCCTGTTACTTCGAATCTCTAGGTCTCGCGGATCATCAACAAGGCAAGTAACACTTTGATCATACCTTTTCTACAACCCAGTTTTATTGCATTAGATCAATCCTCACACATTGCATGATTAGGATCTAATTAAATTGTGGGATGGGAAGTAGATGAGGTAGTACCTATTACCTGTTTATTATGAAACCTTTGTGAGTTACTTCTACGTTTGCTTATTATGCCATGCTATGCTAGTAGACATGGATTGGGTGAGTGATATCCATGACAGATGTGAGATTGATAATTTTAATGGTTTATCTAAGGTGGCAACTTAAACACACATCTGGGTGGATTGAGGCACCTGGTTTCTATCAGGACTTGCCTGTTTTCTTTTGGACCGCCACCCAGGCTCAAAGGGATCATAAGATCTTTCATACTAAATACTTCTGTGTGCAGCCACAAGCCATTATGGGCTCTGTCATAGTTGACTAAGTCGTGCGAACTCTTACAAGGTAGACTAGCAGATGTAGGGGAAACTGGTGTACCGGTCTATCCATCGTAAGGTGCTAGCGCTACTGAAAGACTGTGTCTCGGTCATCCGTTTCTCAAACACCGTGTAGTGCGAGAAGCCCAACGGAGGCGATCGAGTCTTGTGGGGAAAAGTGCGCAAACCTCTGCAGAGTGTAATAAACTAATCGTGATTAGCCGTGTCCCCGGTTATGGACATCTTGAGTATCTAGTACTTGAATATCATGAGAATCTCATCATGTTACTTCTAATTAATATTGTTTGGTTTTAATTGTTCACTTAATTGGGATCGGAATGCTGTCAACCATTCTCGATGTTCAACCACCATGATAGTTAAATAAAATTTATTCCTTTGCAGTAGGGAAAAACTGGCTTTACGCAAAACAGTAACCATAGAGCTTTCCACCAGCCAAATATGCATATAGTATAGCTGTTACATTCCTTTACTCTCTATGTGTTACCTTGCCAGCATATTCCATGTGCTGACCCGTTTTCGGGCTGCAACTTTCATGTTGCAGACTTTTCAGACAACGAGTAAGGTGCTTTTAGGTCGTGGTTCTATACTCAGTGATGCCGTTGGAGTTGATGGACCCATTTACCTTCCAAGTCTTCCGCAGTTATCGATATTAGATGGCCTTAAGCCATATTTATTGTAATAAGGTCTCTTTTGAGACACCGATGTAATAAGTGTGTGATTGCTACTCTGCTATAAATCCTTTGAAGTACTGTGTGGTGTCAGCATTACTGATCCAGGGATGACACCGGAGCACAGAGACTTGATCCATTCGGGTCGGGTCGCTACAGAGATGGTATCAGAGCACATGCTGACTGTAGGACACGACCACTAAGTTAAAGCCATAGATCACTATTCTCTCCTCATTTTCTAACTCCTCATCTTTTCTACTCTTTAGGATGAAGGACGCGAAGATCAAGTACGCTCAACCGGATGAAGGCACACCTTTTGGATTTCACTTGAAGGAAGTCACCAAGTACCTAAACATTGGACTACCAAGTTTCACGGGAACATTCAACGCCACTCTACCTGAAGAGGAGCGCTGGAAGATTCAAGCTCACGTTCCGGGAAGGACATTCATGCCAATCACGAAACCCATAGATAGTATTTTCAATGCACCTACCTGGAGTCTGGGAAAGAGCATGGCAGCCCATATCACCATAGGACGCATTGGAGAAGTTTATCAAGAAGACCTCAAGGATACTATCTACCAGATTTGCGGAAGCCGAGATGAACAATGGGAATTAGTCAGCACCAAGAAGGATAGATCCATTGCGGCTTTCATCCAGGAGTTAAACCAGCACATCCGACGCCACGAGAACCAGATGTGTAATGATATGATAGAGTTGAAGAATGCGAAGGCAAGGATCATCGAGTTAGAAGGAGAACTGAAGGCTACACACAAGGACTACATGGACGAGATCGTAGCTCTAGCAAGACACAACGGCGATCTTAAGCAAGAGATTGAAGAACTCAAGAGGGAGTTAGCATCCAGGAAGGAAGACATGTACGTCGCATGTCCGGACAACTACATCATTCTCGATGATACCGATTCGGATCCAAGTGAACCCGACTTTGAAGACGAAGCTGGAGCGGACATCATGGAGTCTTCCACCGGTACAAATTTCTAGATGACCACCAACTATTAGTAGTATTTCCCCCCATGTATACATTATAGTTCGAGCACTTTTGCGATAGCTAGATCGATTGTAAGCCCTTATTTGAATTGAATGAAGTGAATTTGTGTGCATTTGCTCATGTGCATTGGGGTAGTGTTTTCTCTTTAGACCTCACTCTATTCTTATTTCTCATCTTTTCTAAACCCTCAGATGCCTCCGAGACGTGACAATGGATTTCCACCGGAACTCACTCAGTTGATCCAGCAGCAGAATCAATTGATGCAATTGTTAGTCCAGAACCAGCAGAACAACAACAACAACCCACCACCACCGCCGCCACCTATTGACCACTTAGCCCGTTTCCTTAGGCTAAATCCGCCGGTGTTTTCTAGTAGCACCGAGCCGATAGTAGCAGATGATTGGCTCCGCAAGATAGGAAGGGAGTTGACCACTGCAGGATGCACAGATTGTGAGAAAGTGAAGTTTGCCACACATCAGCTTGACGGACCCGCGACAGCATGGTGGGAGAATTTCACAGCCACCTTCCCAGTCGGCACTGTCACATGGGATCAGTTTCAGCAAGCTTTCCACACTGCACATGTTTCAGCAGGAGCTATGGCCATGAAGAAGCGTGAGTTTCGCAACTTACGCCAAGGAGGAAGGACAGTTGGCCAGTACGTTGACGACTTCATCAAGTTAGCACGTTATGCCCCAGATGACGTTGCTACAGATGCAACTAAGCAGGAGAAGTTTCTGGAAGGATTGAATGATGAGTTAAGCATGCAGTCGATGGTAGCAAGTTTCAACAACTACCAGGAGTTGGTAGATCGTGCCATCATGATTGAAGGGAAGCAACAGCAGATTGAGAACCGCAAGAGGAAGTATGGACAGGGGAAGTATAACTCTGGAGCCCAGCAGAAGCCCCGTTTTACCCCTAAATCGGGATTTCAGTTTCAGGATACCCATGGAGGAGGTAGTTCGCACAACCATAATGGCCACAAGAATGGTAATGGGAATGGAGGAAGCAACGGCCAGAACCGTACCACCCCATCAACCCCAGCCAAGAGAGATCTGAGTCAAGTCACCTGTTTCAAGTGTTCCAAGACCGGACATTATGCCAATGAATGTCCTAAAGGCCAGAATTGAAATGGCAATGGGAGCTCAGGGAAGAAGCCGAACCCTTTCAATAGGGGACAAGTGAACCACGTTAATGTGGAGGAGGTTGAAGCTCAGCCCGATGCAGTAATAGGTAAGTTTTTGGTTAAGTCATTTACTGCACTCGTTCTTTTTGATACTAGTGCATCACATTCATACATATCAAGGGGATTTGTGGAAAAATATAGCCTGCCCACTAGGATCCTTAAAACACCTATGCTAGTAAGCTCGCCAGGAGCAGAATACATGGCCAGTCAAGGATGTTTTCAAGTGCCATTAAGCATAGGAAGGCATGTTTTCCCAACAGATTTAATTATTCTGGAATCCCAAGGTCTGGATGTAATTCTCGGTATGGATTGGCTGTCGATGTATGGAGGAAACATCGATTGTGCTAGTAAGTCAATTTTGCTTACAACGCCAGAAGGAAGAAGGATCAAGTATGTATCCCGGCATGTGCCAAATAGGACACAAGTAAATTGCCTAACAGGAGTTGTGCAGGAGGAAGTACCAGTGGTAAAGGATTTTCCTGATGTATTTCCTGAAGAATTGCCAGGCATGCCACCGGATAGAGACATTGAGTTTTTGATTGAGTTATTGCCAGGTACAGGCCCAATATCAAAGAGACCGTACCGGATGCCAGCAAAGGATTTGGTAGAAATTAAGAATCAGATTAAGGAGTTACTGGAGAAGGGTTACATACGCCCAAGTTCGTCGCCTTGGGGATCACCCGTACTTCTAGTGGAGAAGAAGGATGGATCATTAAGGATGGTTGTTGATTACCGTGGATTAAATGAAGTAACCATCAAGAACAAGTACCCACTGCCAATGATTAATGACCTGTTTGATCATTTGCAAGGAGCTAAAGTGTTTTCCAAGATCGATTTGCGATCAGGGTACCACCAGTTGAAGATTCGAGAGCAGGACATACCTAAGACAACATTCACCACAAGATATGGACTGTATGAGTATACCGTTATGTCATTTGGATTGACTAACGCACCTGCCTATTTTATGAACCTGATGAACAAAGTGTTTATGGAGTTTTTGGATAAGTTCGTCGTAGTGTTCATTGATGATATCCTGGTTTACTCAAGGAATGAAGAAGAGCATAAGGAACATTTGCGTTTGGTTTTGGAGAAACTAAGGGAACATCAGTTGTATGCCAAATTTAGCAAATGTGAGTTTTGGTTGAAGGAAGTAGGATTCCTTGGACACGTTATATCCGGAGAAGGGATAGCAGTTGACCCCACAAAGGTTGAGACCGTAACCGAATGGGAAGCACCAACGACAGTTGGAGACATTCGGAGTTTTCTTGGACTCGCAGGATACTACCAGAGATTTATTGAGGACTTTTCAAAGATTGCAAAGCCTATGACGGAGTTGTTGAAGAAGGATACTAAGTTCAAATGGACTGAGGAGTGTGAGGCTAGTTTCCAGGAGTTGAAGAAACGTTTGGTTACCTCACCAGTGTTGATTTTGCCAGATCAGACCAAGGATTATGAGGTGTATTGCGACGCTTCACGTCAAGGACTTGGAGCAGTGCTTATGCAGGAAGGGAGAGTTGTTTCGTATGCTTCACGACAACTGAAGCCTCATGAGTTGAATTATGCCACACATGATTTGGAGTTAGCAGCCGTAGTGCATGCATTGAAGACATCGAGACATTTCCTCATTGGAAATCATTGTGAGGTGTACACGGATCACAAGAGTTTGAAGTACATTTTCACGCAGAAGGAGTTGAATCTCAGACAAAGGAGATGGTTGGAGCTCATCAAGGATTATGATATGAGATTGCATTACCATCCCGGAAAAGCTAATGTAGTAGCAGACGCACTAAGCCGTAAGAGCCATGTAAATACGTTGATGACGGGAGAGATACCAAAGGAATTAGCAGAAAACCTTCGTGGACTAAGTTTAGAGATAGTTCCGAAAGGCCATGTAGCAGCATTGGAGATTCATCAACATTGATGGATAAAATCAGAGAAGCTCAGAAATCTGACAAGGAGGTTGTTTCTATAAAGAAGAAAATGAGTAAAGGAAAAGCAAAGGGATTTCATGAGGATGAGCACGATACCCTATGGTTTGAGGACCGTGTTTATGTGCCAAATGACCCGGAGATCAGGAAGTTGATTCTACAAGAGGCACATGATTCACCATATTTGATTCACCCAGGAAATACCAAGATGTATTTGGATTTAAAGGAAACATTCTGGTGGACCGGAATGAAGAATGATATTGCAGCATATGTAGCAGTTTGTGATGTGTGTCATAGAGTGAAGGCAGAGCATCAGAAGCCAGCCGGATTATTACAACCATTGCCGATACCCGAATGGAAGTGGGATAAGATAGGCATGGATTTTATCACAGGACTATCCAGGACGAAGGCAGGCTATGACTCGATATGGGTAGTAGTTGATCGTTTGACGAAGGTAGCACATTTCATTCCAGTTAAGACCACTTACACCAATGCTAAGTTGGCAAAGATATACATGACTAGGATCATTTTTTTGCATGGAGTTCCGAGGAGTATTGTATCAGACAGAGGAACCCAATTTACCTCAAAATTTTGGAATCAGTTGCATGAAACTTTGGGAACCAGGCTAGAGTTCAGCACCGCTTTTCATCCGCAGACAGATGGACAGACCGAGAGAGTCAATCAAATTTTGGAAGATATGCTGAGAGCTTGTGCACTAGATTATGGATCTAGTTGGGACGATAACTTGCCGTATGCGGAGTTTTCCTATAACAACAGTTACCAAACCAGTTTGAAGATGGCACCTTTCAAAGCTTTATACGGAAGGAGGTGCAGGACACCGTTGTCATGGGACGAAGTTGGAGACCGTCAATTCTTTGGACCAGATTTGATTAAGGAGTCTGAACGGAAAGTTAAGTTGATTCACGATAGGCTCAAGGTAGCCCAATCTAGGCAGAAGAGCTACGCAGATTCTAAACGCAAGGAGACATTTTACGAAACTGGAGACAGGGTGTATCTCCGAGTATCCCCACTACGAGGAGTTAAGCGTTTTGGAGTTAAGGGAAAATTAGCACCGCGTTTCGTTGGACCATATAAGATCTTGCAACGTATGGGAGAAGTCGCGTATAAGTTGGAATTACCAGAGGGACTGTCAGGAGTTCATGACGTATTCCATGCTTCTCAGCTGAAGAAATATCACGCCAAGATGGCGGAGGTACCGCTAAGAGATACAGTGCCGCTTGAAGCAATTCAGTTGAAGGACGACTTAACATATGAGGAGAAACCAGTCAAGATTCTCGATTTTGCCAGCAGAGTTACCCGCAGCAAGGTTATCAAGTTTTGTAAAGTTCAGTGGAACCACCACTCAGAGGATGAAGCCACCTGGGAGAGAGAAGAAGATTTGCTCAAGGACCACCCTCACCTATTTTCTAGCCAACCCGAATCTCGAGGGCGAGATTCATCTTAAGGGGGGTAGGTTTGTAACATCCCAAATTTTCAATTTGGAATGTTATACACTAGATCATCATGCATATCATATTTTCTTGCATTTTGGTCGATCCTAGAAATTTCACGCAACTCAAGGACCCTCGGAGAGAGTTGGAGATTTCGTTATTTTCAATTTTGAGTTTTCTCAAACTTTGAAAAGAGGATCATTTGATTTTATTTATTTCATCTTCAATTATTTTCCCAATATCAAATATGAGAGAGGGAAATAATATGACTTTTCCCAAATTTAGGAAAAAGAAGATTTAATAAATAGATTCAATTTGTTTTCCGGTGTTTATTTGCATCTTATTTGGATTAGGAAAAAATGCGTGTTTTCAAAATTTGCACCTAGGCCCCGAGAAAAGTTCATTTTGTTCGAATCATTTTTAGGAGTCGGGGAAAATTTAGTTTAGATTTTTCGGAGCTCGTTTAGATTTTCTTTTTTGTGTTTTTCTGCGCGCGTAACTATTTAAAAAAATCCGCAGCGCCCGCCTGGGCCAAGGCCCAGCCGGCCGGCCAGGCCTCCTCTCGCGCGCGCGCGCCACGCGCAGCCAGCGCCGCCGCCGCCTAACGCCGAGTCCTAGTAGGACTCCGCGCCGCCGTTTTTTTTTCTTTCTTGCCCCCTCCCCCAAGTTTTCTCCCCCTCCCCCCTTTAAATACCTAGCTACCCCCCCCCCTCTCCCCACACCAAGCCACGCCGCCTCCCACCCCGCGCGCAGCCCCGCCGCCCCTAGCGCCGCCGCCGCCCGCTGCCGGAGCCTCGCCGGAGGTAGCCGCGCCGCGCCACCTTTTCCCCTCAGTTCGGTTTTTCTTATAAACCGTTCCGGTTTTCTTTTCGTTCGTTGTTTCGGTTTTTTTCGAAACCCTAGATCGGTTTTCCGTTTTGTTTCCGGATTAGAGTTTAGTGACCGTTCGCCAGGCCGTTCGTCCTAACGAACGTGATCACCTGTTATTCCCGGTTAACGAACGTCCGTTCGTTTAACCGTTCTTCTTTTTCTTTTCGTCGGATTTATTCCGCGATCGCGATCTCAGATCCGATCTTCGTTCTAGTTTATCTTCTCGCTCGTTTATGGGAATCAGGTGATTCAAGCGCCTGGTGTTTCGTTTCGAAACCGCCGTTCCGACTAATCAACTTAAATAAGTTTTTGCTACTGTAAAATTTGACCTAGTTTCAACTTGCTAGAACTGAGTTGTTTTCTTCTGCCGTTTGTTTTCCGTTGCTTTGTACGGTTCTTTCTCTCTTTGCAACCGGAGTTCCTAAGTTGAACTATCTGGTTCGATCTCTTGTTCGAGTTTTACCTGTGCATTAGATGAGTACTTATTGTATGCTTGTTGTTTGTCTGCGATAGATTACCCGGATTGCGCCGCCTGTTACTTTGAATCTCTAGGTCTCGCGGATCATCAACAAGGCAAGTAACACTTTGATCATACCTTTTCTACAACCCAGTTTTATTGCATTAGATCAATCCTCACACATTGCATGATTAGGATCTAATTAAATTGTGGGATGGGAAGTAGATGAGGTAGTACCTATTACCTGTTTATTATGAAACCTTTGGGAGTTACTTCTACGTTTGCTTATTATGCCATGCTATGCTAGTAGACGTGGATTGGGTGAGTGATATCCATGACAGATGTGAGATTGATAATTTTAATGGTTTATCTAAGGTGGCAACTTAAACACACATCTGGGTGGATTGAGGCACCTGGTTTCTATTAGGACTTGCCTGTTTTCTTTTGGACCGCCACCCAGGCTCAAAGGTATCATAAGTTCTTTCATACTAAATACTTCTGTGTGCAGCCACAAGCCATTATGGGCTCTGGCATAGTTGACTAAGTCGTGCGAACTCTTACAGGGTAGACTAGCAGATGTAGGGGAAAGTAGGTGTACCGGTCTATCCATCGTAAGGTGCTAGCGCTACTGAAAGACTGTGTCTCGGTCATTCGTTTCTCAAACACCGTGTAGTGCGAGAAGCCCAACAGAGGCGATCGGGTCTTGTGGGGAAAAGTGCACAAACCTCTGCAGAGTGTAATAAACTAATCATGATTAGCCGTGTCCCCGGTTATGGACATCTTGAGTATCTAGTACTTGAATATCATGAGAATCTCATCATGTTACTTCTAATTAATATTGTTGGGTTTTAATTGTTCACTTAATTGGGATCAGAATGCTGTCAACCATTCTCGATGTTCAACCACCATGATAGTTAAATAAAATTTATTCCTTTGCAGTAGGGAAAAACTGGCTTTACGCAAAACAGGAACCATAGAGCTTTCCACCAGCCAAATATGCATATAGTATAGCTGTTACATTCCTTTACTCTCTATGTGTTACCTTGCCAGCATATTCCATGTGCTGACCCGTTTTCGGGCTGCAACTTTCATGTTGCAGACTTTTCAGATGACGAGTAAGGTGCTTTTATGTCATGGTTCTATACTCAGTGATGCCATTGGAGTTGATGGACCCATTTACCTTCCAAGTCTTCCGCTGTTATCGATATTAGATGGCCTTAAGCCATATTTATTGTAATAAGTTCTCTTTTGAGACACCGATGTAATAAGTGTGTGATTGCTACTCTGCTATAAATCCTTCGAAGTATTATGTGGTGTCAGCATTACTGATCCAGGGATGACACCGGAGCACAGAGACTTGATCCATTCGGGTCGGGTCGCTACATTATCCATCACCGATCCATTGCCTACGAGCTTTTCATATATTTTTCTTCGCTTATTTACTTTTCCGTTGATACCGTTACAATCACTATAAAACCCAAAAATATTACTTTTTCTACCGTTACCACTACTATCATATTACTTTGCTACTAAACACTTTGTTGCAGATATTAAGTTTCCAGGTGTGGTTGAATTGATAACTCAGTTGCTAATACTTGAGAATGTTCTTTGGCTCCCCTTGTGTTGGATCAATAAATTTGGGTTGAATAGTCTACCCTCGAAAACTGTTGCGATCCCCTATACTTGTGGGTTATCAAGACTATTTTCTGGCGTCGTTGCCGGGGAGCATAGCTCTATTCTTTGAGTCACTTGGGATTTATATCTGCTTATCACTATGAAGAACATGAAAGATCAAAGAACCAAGATTTTTCCCTCAACTACGAGGGGAGGTAAGGAACTGCCATCTAGCTCTGCACTTGATTCACCTTATGTTTTGAGTAAACTTGCGACACCTACACATGCTATTGATTCTGATAGGTCGCATGTTATTGATGATGCCACTTCTGCTTTGCATGACACTTATGATGAAACTACTTCTGTGCTTGATAATACTGTGCCACTAGGTGAATTTCTTGATGAACAACTTGCTAGGGTTAGAGAGAATGAAATTATTGAAACTAATAATATTGATGAAAGTGATGATGAAGATTCTCCCCCTAGATATGAATTACCTGTTGTTCCTGAGGGTTATGTTATGGATGAAGAAACTGCTAGAGACTTCTTAGCTTGCAATGATAGATCTGATCCTAAGAAATTATTAGCTAAGCTTAAAGAAAAGTCTTTGAATGCTAGAATGAAATATGACACTGCTTTTGCTACTTCACCTATATTTGTTACTGATAAGAATTATGATATCTTTGTCGATCCTGAGTTAATTACTTTGGTTGAATCTGATCCTTTCTATGGCTATGAATCTAAAACTGTTGTGGCACATCTTACTAAATTAAATGATATAGCCACCCTATTTACTCATGATGAGAAAACTCGCTATTACTTTATCCTTAAGTTGTTTCCATTCTCATTAAAGGGTGATGCTAAAACATGGTTTAATTCTCTTGATCCTAGTTGTGTGCGTAGTCCCCAGGATATGATTTATTACTTCTCTGCTAAATATTTCCCCACTCATAAGAAACAAGTTGCCTTAAGGGAAATATATAATTTTGTGCAAATTAAAGAAGAGACTCTCCCACAAGCTTGGGGGAGGCTTCTCCGATTACTTAATGCTTTGCCTGATCATCCTCTCAAGAAAAATGAAATACTTGATATCTTTTATAATGGACTAACTGATGCTTCCAGAGACTACCTGGATAGTTGTGCTGGTTGTGTTTTCAGGGAAAGAACTGTTGATCAAGCTGAATTGCTATTGAACAATATGTTGAGTAATGAAAATGATTGGACACTTCCTGAACCAACTCCTAAGCCAACTCCGAAGAAAAGAGGTATCCTATTTCTCAGTCCTGAAGATATGCAAGAGGCAAAGAAATCTATGAAAGAAAAAGGTATTAAAGCTGAAGATGTTAAGAATTTACCACCTATTGGAGAAATACATGGTCTTGATAACCCGACACAGGTAGTAAAGGTAAATTCTCTCAATAGATTTGATGAAGGTGATATCCCTCGTTATAAGTCTGCTAGCCAATGCTTAGATGAGTTTGATCACTTTATTGTTAAACAATAAAACTTCAATGCTTATGTTGGTAGACAATTGAAACATAATGC
Source organism: Triticum monococcum (assembly GCA_034509565.1). NCBI lineage: Eukaryota > Viridiplantae > Streptophyta > Magnoliopsida > Poales > Poaceae > Triticum > Triticum monococcum. The sequence continues at coordinate 32,396,860 of CM067844.1, forward strand.
TCATATGCTTGAACACTTGAGTGATTATATGTCTAGAGTTAAAGGTGAACTTAAACTTATTAGTAAACATGCTTCTATGGTTTCCACTCAAGTATAACAAGTGCTTAAAGCTCAGAATGATTTGCTCAATGAATTAAATAATAAGAAGAATGATAATGTTCTTAGAGTTATGACTAGAGGAGGTAAAATGACTCGGGAACCTTTGTATCCTAAGGGCCACCCTAAGAGAATTGAGCAAGATTCTCAGAGAGCTAATGTTGATGCACCTAGTTCTTCTAAGAAGAAGAAAAAGAAAAATGATAGGACTTTGCATGTTTCTAGTGAACCTGTTGTTGACACACCTGAGAATCCCAATGATATTTCTATTTCTGATGTTGAAACACAATCTGGCAATGAACATGAACCTAGTGATAATGTTAATGATGATGTTCATGTTGATGCTCAACCTAGCAATAGCAATGATGTGGAGATTGAACCTGCTGTTGATCTTGATAACTCACATTCAAAGAATCAACGTTATGATAAGAGAGACTTCATTGCTAGGAAGCACGGTAAAGAAAGAGAACCTTGGGTTCAGAAACCCATGCCTTTTCCTCCTAAACCATCCAAGAAAAAGGATGATGAGGATTTTGAGCGCTTTGCTGAAATGATTAGACCTATCTTTTTGCGTATGCGTTTGACTGATATGCTTAAAATGAACCCTTATGCTAAATACATGAAGGATATTGTTACTAATAAAAGAAAGATACTGGAAGCTGAATTTTCCACCATGCTTGCTAATTACACTTTTAAGGGTGGAATACCAAAGAAACTAGGAGATCCCAAAGTACCAACTATACCATGCTCTATTAAGAGAAACTATGTTAAAACTGCTTTATGTGATCTTGGAGCCGGTGCTAGTGTTATGCCTCTCTCTTTATATCGTAGACTTGAATTGAATAAGTTGACACCTACCGAAATATCTTTGCAAATGGCCGATAAATCAACCGCTATACCTGTCGGTATTTGTGAGGATGTGCCTGTTGTGGTTGCAAACGTTACTATTTTAACGGACTTTGTTATTCTTGATATTCCCGAGGACGATAGTATGTCTATTATTCTTGGAAGACCCTTTTTGAATACTGCAGGGGCTGTTACTGATTGCAATAAAGGCAATGTCACTTTTCGTGTTAATGGTAAGGAGCATACGATACACTTTCTGAGGAAACAACCTCAAGTCCACAGTATCAATTCTATTGGAAAAACTTCAACAATTACTATTGGAGGTTTTGAATTTCTTCTTCCTACTGTCAAGAAGAAATATGATATTCTTATTGTTGGGGACGTGCATATCCCCGTTGAGGTAACCTAGTGTTATTGAAATTTCTCCGGTTTCATGCGATTCGGAATGAGTTTGTTAACAAGACTTGATCAACCTTGTTAGTGGATTCCTTTTGATGAGCATGGGATGGATGAAGTTAGAAAGCACAACTCTCTGTACCCTCCTTTTACTTTCTGTTATTTATATTAAATAAAGTAAAAATAGTATTTTCTGTCTATTTTTCTGAATTATCCTTGCAATAAAAAATACCCCAAAAATAGAAGTTCTCCAAATGCCCTGAAAATGAAATATGATTTTTTCTAGAATATTTGAGGACTTTAGGCACTTAGAACACAACAGGGGGATCAGCCACGTGCCCACGAGGGTGGAGGGCGCGCCCCCTACCTCGTGGACCCCACGTGGGTCCCCTCCACTTATCCTTGCATCCACACACTTCGTCTTACTCCATAAAAAAATCACTAGCCAGCTCAAACCCGAGTTCTTGCTCATCTTGCTGCCATTTTCGATCTCCTTGCTCAAAGCTCCATTCACAAAACTGCTTTGGGGGATTGTTCTTCGGTATGTGACTCTGATACGTCTCCAACGTATCTATAATTTTTGATTGCTACATGCTATATTATCTACTGTTTTGGACTATATTGGGCTTTATTTTCCACTTTTATATTATTTTTTGGGACTAACCTATTAACCGGAGGCCTAGCCCATAATTGCTCTTTTTTGCCTATTTCAGTGTTTCGAAGAAACAGAATATCAAACAGAGTCCAAACGGAATGAAACCATCGGGAACATGATTTTCTCACCGGACGTGATCCAGGAGACTTGGACCCTACGCCAAGGCATCAGAGAGGCGGTCACGAGGGTGGGGGGCGCCCCCCCCCCCCTAGGGCGCGCCCCCCTACCTCGTGGGCCCCTCGGAGCTCCACCGACATACTCCTTCCTCCTATATATACCTACGTACCCCCAAACAATCAGAACAGGAGCCAAAAACCTAATTCCACCGCCGCAACTGTCTGTATCCACGAGATCCCATCTTGGGGCCTGTTCCGGAGCTCCGCCGGAGAGGGCCGTCATCACGGAGGGCTTCTACATCATCATAGCCTCTCCGATGAAGTGTGAGTAGTTTACCTCAAACCTTCGGGTCCATAATTAGTAGCTAGATGGCTTCTTCTCTCTTTTTGGATCTCAATACAAAGTTCTCCCCCTCTCTTGTGGAGATCTATTCGATGTAATCTTCTTTTTGCGGTGTGTTTGTTGACACCGATGAATTGTGGGTTTATGATCAAGTCTATCTATGAATAATATTTGAATCTTCTCTGAATTCTTTTATGTATGATTGGTTATCTTTGCAAGTCTCTTCGAATTATCCATTTGGTTTGGCCAACTAGATTGGTAGTTCTTGCCATGGGAGAAGTGCTTAGCTTTGGGTTCGATCTTGCGGTGTCCTTTCCCACTGACAGAAGGGGCAGCAAGGCACGTATTGCATCGTTGCCATCGAGGATAACAAGATGTGGTTTATTTCATATTGCATGAATTTATCTCTCTACATCATGTCATCTTGCTTAAGGCGTTACTCTATTTTTAACCTAATACTCTAGATGCATGCTTGATAGCGGTCGATGAGTGGAGTAATAGTAGTAGATGCAGAATCGTTTCGGTCTACTTGTCACGGACGTGATGCCTATATACATGATCATGCCTAGATATTCTCATAACTATGCTCAATTATGTCAATTGCTCAACAGTAATTTGTTCACCCACCGTAGAATACTTATGCTCTTGAGAGAAGCCACTAGTGAAACCTATGGCCCCCGGGTCTATTCTCATCATATTAATCTCCATCACTTTAATCTTGCTTTGCTTTTTACTTTGCCTTTTACTTTTCACTTTGCATCTCTATACCAAAAATACCAAAAATATTATATCTATCAGATCTCACTCTCGTAAGTGGCCGTGAAGGGATTGACTACCCCTAATCGCGTTGGTTGCGAGTAGCTATCATTTTGTGCAGGTACGAGGGACTTGAGCGTGGCCTCCTACTGGATTGCTACCTTGGTTCTCAAAAACTGAGGGAAATACTTACACTACTCTGCTGCATCATCCCTTCCTCTTCGGGGAAATCCAACGCAAGCTCAAGAGGTAGCAAGAAGGATTTCTGGTTCCCTTGCCGGGGAGTCTACGCAAAAAGTCAGCATACCAAGTACCCATCACAATCCCTATCTCTCGCATTACATTATTTGCCATTTGCCTCTCGTTTTCCTCTCCCCCACTTCACCCTTGCTGTTTTATTCGCCCTCTTTTTCCCAATCTCCTTCTCCACCTCTTTTGCCCATTTGGTCTTGTTTGCTTGTGTGCTAGTTTGCTCGTTTGTCGCGATGGCTCAAGATACTACCAAATTGTGTGACTTCACCAATACCAATAATAATGGTTTCCTTAGCACTCTGATTGCTCCTCTTGCCAATACTGAATCTTGTGAAATCAATACTGCTTTGTTGAATCTTGTTATGAAAGATCAAATCGCCGGCCTTCCTAGTGAAGACGCCGCTACTCATCTGAATAGCTTCGTTGATTTATGTGATATGCAAAAGAAAAAAGATGTCGATAATGATGTCATTAAATTGAAGCTATTTCCTTTTTCGCTTAGAGATCGTGCTAAAGCTTGGTTTTCGTCTTTGCCTAAAAATAGTATTGATTCTTGGAACAAGTGCAAAGATGCTTTTATCTCTAAGTATTTCCCTCCCGCTAAGATCATCTCTCTTAGAAATAATATTATGAATTTTAAGCAACTTGATCATGAACATGTTGCAAAAGCTTGGGAGAGAATGAAATTAATGATACGTAATTACCCTATTCATGGTTTGAATTTGTGGATGATTATACAAAAAATTTATGTCGGATTGAATTTTGCTTCTAGAAATATTTTAGATTCGGTCGTGGGAGGCACTTTTATGGAAATCACTTTAGGACATGCTACTAAACTCCTAGATAATATTATGGTTAATTATTCTCAATGGCATACTGAAAGATCTTCTAATAAAAAAGTGCATGCGATAGAAGAAATCAATGTTTTGAGTGGAAAGATGGATGAACTTATGAAATTATTTGCTACTAAGAGTGTTTCTTCTGATCCTAATGATATGCCTTTGTCTACTTTGATTGAGAATAACAATGAATCTATGGATGTGAATTTTGTTGGTAGGAATAATTTTGGTAACAACGCTTATAGAGGGAATTTTAATCCTAGGCCATATCCTAGTAATCCTTCTAATAATTACGGGAATTCCTACAACAACTCTTATGGAAATTATAATAAGATGCCCTCTGAATTTGAGAATAGTGTTAAAGAGTTTATGAATTCACAAAAGAATTTTAATGCTTTGCTTGAAGAGAAATTGCTTAAAGTTGATGATTTGGCTAGGAACGTTGATAGAATTTCTCTTGAGGTTGATTCTTTAAAGCTTAGATCTATTCCTCCTAAGCATGATATCAATGAGTCTCTCAAAGCCATGAGAATTTCCATTGATGAGTGCAAGGAAAGAACCGCTAGGATGCGTGCTTCCAAACATGCCTTTATTAAAGCGTGTTCTTCCAATTTCTATTAAAATCAAGATGAAGATCTAAAAGTTATTGATGTGTCTCCTATTAAATCTTTGTTTTGCAATATGAATCTTGATGAAACTGAATATGATCTTCCTTTACCTAGAAGGCGTTCTAAAAATTCAGAGTATTTAGATCTTTATGATGAAATTGATGAAAGTGGGATTGAAAGAAATAAAAATCTAGATGTTGCTAAACCCACTATATTGGATTTCAAGGAATTTAATTATGAAAGTTGCTCTTTAATTGATTGTATTTCCTTGTTGCAATCCTTGCTAAATTCTCCACATGCTTATAGTCAAAAGAAAGCCTTCACCGAACATATTGTTCATGCCTTGATGCAATCTTATGAATAAAAACTTGAGTTGAAAGTTTCTATCCCTAGAAAGCTCTATGATGAGTGGGAACCAACTATTAAAATTAAAATTAAAAATCATGAGTTTTATTCTTTGTGTGATTTGGGTGCTAGTGTCTCCACTATTCCCAAGACTTTGTGTGATTTGCTAGATTTCCGTAATTTTGATGATTGCTCTCTAAACTTGCATCTTGCGGATTCTACTATTAAGAAATCTATGGGAAGGATTAATGATGTTCTTATTGTTGCAAATAGGAATTATGTGCCCGTAGATTTCATTGTTCTTGATATAGATTGCAATCCTTCTTGCCCTATTATTCTTGGTAGACCTTTCCTTAGAACAGTTGGTGCGATTATTGATATGAAGGAAGGGAATATTAGATTCCAATTTACATTAAAAAGGGCATGGAACACTTGCCTAGAAAGAAAATAATATTGCCATATGAAACTATCATGAGATCCACTTATGGATTGCCTACTAAAGATGGCAATACCTAGATCTATCCTCGCTTTTATGCCTAGCTAGGGGCGTTAAACGATAGCGCTTGTTGGGAGGCAACCCAATTTTATTTTTATTCCTTGCTTTTTGCTCCTGTTTAGTAATAAATAAACTATCTAGCCTCTGTTTTGGTTGTGTTTTTTGTGTTTCATTAGTGTTTGTGCCAAGTAGAACCGTTGGGAAGACTTGGGGAAAGTCTTGTTCAACTTGCTGTAAAAACAGAAACTTTAGCGCTCACGAGAACTGCTCTAATTTTTATTTTAAGAGTGATATTTAGTTAATTCTTTCTTCAGATGATTAATAGATAAATTCCTCACGTCCAACAATTTATTTTAAAAATTTTGGGGTTCCAGATATTGCGCTAGCTACAGATTACTACAAACTGTTCTGTTTTTGACAGATTCTGTTTTTCGTGTGTTGTTTGCTTATTTTGATGAATCTATGGTTAGTAAAATAATTTATAATCCATAGAGAAGTTGGAATATAGTAGGTTTAACACCCATATAAATAAAGAATGAGTTCATTACAGTACCTTGAAGTGGTCTTTTGTTTTCTTTCGCTAACGGAGCTCACGAGTTTTTTACTTTAAGTTTTGTGTTGTGAAGTTTTCAAGTTTTGGGTGAATTCTTTTGATGGATTATGGAACAAGGAGTGGCAAGAGCCTAAGCTTGGGGATTCCCATGGAACCCCCAAGATAATCCAAGGACACCAAAAAGTCAAAGCTTGGGGATGCCCCGGAAGGCATCCCCTCTTTCGTCCACTTCCATCGGTAATTTACTTGGAGCTATATTTTTATTCACCAACATGATATGTGTTTTGCTTGGAGCATCTTGTATTATTTGTGTCTTTGTGTTTTAGTATGGCACAATCATACTTGCTGTACACACCTTTTGAGAGAGCCATACATGAATTAAAATTTGATAGAATACTCTATGTGCTTCACTTATATCTTTTTGAGCTATGTAGTTTTGCTCTATGTGCTTCACTTATATCTTTTGAGCGTTATAATTTTTGCTCTATGTGCTTCACTTAGATCTTTTAGAGCACGGTGGTGGATTTGTTTTAAAGAAACTATTGATCTCTCATGCTTCACTTAAATTATTTTTAGAGTCTCTTAATAGCATGATAATTTGCTTAATAATAGTATGCTTGGTATTCAAGATTTGTGAAACTTTCTTTTGAGTGTGTTGAATACTAAGCAAAGATTGAAGCATGATAATTGTTTGGAGATATGGAGGTGATAATATTAGAGTCATGCTAGTCAAGTAGTTGTGAATTTAAAGAATACTTGTGTTAAAGTTTGTGATTCCCGTAGCATGCACGTATGGTGGACCGTTATGTGATGAAGTCGGAGCATGATTTATTTATTGATTATCTTCCTTATGAGTGGCGGTCGGGGACGAGCAATGGTCTTCTCCTACCAATCTATCCCCCTAGGAGCATGCACGTAATACTTTGCTTTGATAACTTCTAGATTTTTGAAATAAGTATATGAGTTATTTATGACTAATGTTGAGTCCATGGATTATACGCACTCTCACCCTTCCACCTTTGCTAGCCTCTCTAATACCGCGCACCTTTCGTCGATATCATACACCCACCATATACGTTCCTCAAAACAGCCACCATACCTACCTATCATGGCATTTCCATAGCCATTCCGAGATATATTGCCATGCAACCTTCCACCGTTCCGTTCATGACACATTCATCATTGTCATATTGCATATCCCGGTACACCGCTCGAGGCATTCATATAGAGTCATATTTTGTTTTAAGTATCGAGTTGTAATTGTTGAGTTGTAAGAAAAATAAAAGTGTGATGATCATCATTATTAGAGCATTGTCCCAAGTGAGGAAAGAATGATGGAGACTATGATTCCCCCATAAGTCGGGATGAGACTCCGGATGAAAAAATAAAAAAAGAGGCCAAAGAAGCCCAAATAAAAAGAGGACATAAAAAAAGAGAAAAGGCCCAAATAAAAAAATGAGAGAAAAAGAGAGAAGGGACAATGTTACTATCCTTTTACCACACTTGTGCTTCAAAGTAGCACCACGATCTTCATAGTAGAGAGTCTCTCATGTTATGTCACTTTCATATACTAGTGGGAATCTTTCATTATAGAACTTGGCTTGTATATTCCAATGATGGGCTTCCTCAAATTGCCCTAGGTCTTCATGAGCAAGCAAGTTTGATGCACACCCACTTAGTTTCTTTTTGAGCTTTCATATACTTATAGCTCTAGTGCGTCCGTTGCATGGCAATCCCTACTCACTCACATTGATATCTATTGATGGGCATCTCCATAGCCCGTTGATATGCCTAGTTGATGTGAGACTATCTTCCCCTCCTTTTGTCTTCTCCACAACCACCATTCTATTCCACCTATAGTGCTATATCCATGGCTCACGCTCATGTATTGCGTGAAGATTGAAAAAGTTTTGAAAAAGTTAGAGTATGAAACAATTGCTTGGCTTGTCATCGGGGTTGTGCATGATTTAAATATTTTGTGTGGTGAAGATAGAGCATAGCTAGACTATATGATTTTGTAGGGATAACTTTCTTTGGCTATGATATTTTGAGAAGACATAATTGCTTTGTTAGTATGCTTGAAGTATTATTATTTTTATGTCAATATAAACTTTTGTCTTGAATCTTTCGAATCTGAATATTCATATCACAATTAAGAAGATTTACATTGAAATTATGCCAAGTAGCACTCCGCATCAAAAATTCTCTTTTTATCATTTACCTACTCGAGGACGAGCAGGAATTAATCTTGGGGATGTCTGATACGTCTCCAACGTATCTATAATTTTTGATTGCTCCATGCTATATTATCTACTGTTTTGGACTATATTGGGCTTTATTTTACACTTTTATATTATTTTTTGGGACTAACCTATTAGCCGGAGGCTCAGCCCAGAATTGTTGTTTTTTTGCCTATTTTGGTGTTTCGAAGAAACGGAATATCAAAGGGAGTCCAAACAGAATGAAACCTTCGGGAACATGATTTCCTCACCGAACGTGATCCAGGAGACTTGGACCCTACACCAAGGCATCAGAGAGGTGGTCACGAGGGTGGGGGCGCCCCCCTAGGGCGCGCCCCCTGCCTCGTGGGCCCCTCGGAGCTCCACCGACGTACTCCTTCCTCCTATATATACTCCCTCCGTTTCTTTTTAGTTCGCATATAAGGTTTGGTCAAAGTCAAGCTTTGTAAAGTTTGACTAACTTTATATTAAAAAAATATAAACATTCACAATATAAAATCAGTATTATCAGATGCGCCATGAAACGCATTTTCATACTATATAGTTTTAGTATTGTAGATGTTCATATTTTTTTATATAAATTTGGTCAAACTTATGTAGTTTGACTTTGACCAAATCTTATATGCGGAGTAAAAAGAAATGGAGGGAGTACCTACGTACCCCCAAACGATCAGAACAAGAGCCAAAAACCTAATTCCACCGCCGCAACTTTCTGTATCCACGAGATCCCATCTTGGGGCTTGTTCCGGAGCTCCGCCGGAGAGGGCCGTCATCACGGAGGGCTTCTACATCATCATAGCCTCTCCGATGAAGTGTGAGTAGTTTACCTCAGACCTTCAGGTCCATAGTTAGTAGCTAGATGGCTTCTTCTCTCTTTTTGGATTTCAATACAAAGTTCTCCCCCTCTCTTGTGGAGATCTATTCGATGTAATCTTCTTTTTGCGGTGTGTTTGTTGAGACCGATGAATTGTGGATGTATGATCAAGTCTATCTATGAATAATATTTGAATCTTCTTTGAATTCTTTTATGTATGATTGGTTATCTTTGCAAGTCTCTTTGAATTATCCGTTTGGTTTGGCCAACTAGATTGGTAGTTCTTGCCATGGGAGAAGTGCTTAGCTTTGGGTTCGATCTTGCGGTGTCCTTTCCCTGTGACAGAAGGGGCAGCAAGGCACGTATTGCATCGTTGCCATCGAGGATAACAAGATGGGGTTTATTTCATATTGCATGAATTTATCTCTCTACATCATGTCATCTTGCTTAAGGTGTTACTCTGTTTTTAACTTAATACTCTAGATGCATGCTGGATAGCGGTCAATGAGTGGAGTAATAGTAGTAGATGCAGAATCGTTTCGGTCTACTTGTCACGGACGTGATGCCTATATACATGATCATGCCTAGATATTCTCATAACAATGCTCAATTCTGTCAATTGCTCAATAGTAATTTGTTCACCCACCGTAGAATACTTATGCTCTTGAGAGAAGCCACTAGTGAAACCTATGGCCCCCGGGTCTATTCTCATCATATTAATCTCCATCACTTTAATCTTGCTTTGCTTTTTTACTTTGCCTTTTACTTTTCACTTTGCATCTCTATACCAAAAATACCAAAAATATTATATCTATCAGATCTCACTCTCGTAAGTGGCCGTGAAGGGATTGACAACCCCTAATCGCGTTGGTTACGAGTAGCTATCGTTTTGTGCAGGTACGAGGGACTTGAGTGTGGCCTCCTACTAGATTGATACCTTGGTTCTCAAAAACTGAGGGAAATACGCTGCTCTGCTGCATCATCCCTTCCTCTTCGGGGAAATCCAACGCAAGCTCAAGAGGTAGCAGACTCCTCCAATGGTCCAATTAGTTTTTGTTCTGGTGCTTTATTTATTGCAAATTTTTGCTGCTTAGGTGACCCTGTTCTTGAGCTTGCATGTCAAATTTATGTGGCCAAAAGTAGTTTTAATGCATGATATGGCCTCTAGGCACTTGTAGGAGTAGTTGCTATCAATTTTGTTGAGTTTGGTTCACTTTTATTTTAAGTTACTAAAAATTTCAGAAAATTTCAGAAAAAGATGAAGAGATTTTTGAGGGGCTCGTCAAGCCAAAGCTCTAAGGTTAAGAAAACTAAAGAAAATAAGAATCCCAAGTATAATCTCCCTCGTACCGTGGAGGTTCGTCCGTGTGAATGGCCTTGTGATGAGTTCTTGAGAGAAGCCGGGATTTATGAAGATTTTTATCGTTTGGCTGAGAATGCAGGCCTCACCGACTTCCGCCGCGACCGGCGTGAACAGTATACTCACCAATATTTTTGTGCAAAATTTTCATTTCCATGCTAGAAGATCGCCACCTTCGGTGGAATTTTATTTATATGATGAGCATAAGGAAATGTCACTTTATGATTTTTGTCGGGTCTGTATAATACCCTTTGCGGGTAGCGTAGAGGAACCGCATCGTAATGATGTGGAAGGGTTTATTGATACAATTGCTGTAGGGGAAACTAGGAAGGTTTCCGATGCAAAAATCACTAGCATACATTTTCCTGTTCTGCATTACTTGGCAATATTTGCTAGTAGATGTTTAATTGGTCATGGGAACTGCGGAAACCTTAGTGCCCCTGATATTTTTATTTTGTGTCATGCCATGTTTCGTGATACTACTTTCAGTTTAGGCGCCATTGTTGCTAAATGGTTAAATCTAAAACGTACAAATGGCCCAGTCCTTGGAGGTATCTTTGCCTCGCGCCTTGCTGCACACTTTAACATACCTATTAGGCATTTTGAGAAAGAGGAAAAGTTGCTACCTCCTATTGTTCTAGGTTATAAGAGTATGGTAGCACATGAGTTTATTGTTAAGGATAATAATAAGATACTTAAGTACAAATTAATATTTGGTAAAAATTATTGTGAGATTATTACCTTGCCTGCGCCCTCTTTGTTTAACATATTTTCAGGCACGTACCTCATTTTTCCTGAGGCCATTCATGCATACCGGGGCCAGATGTCAGCTGCAGAGCCGGAGCCACCACTTGATCCTCACCATCAGTCTGTTTATTAGTGGAATCCGGTGGAGATCACCAACCAGTGGCAGCCTGAGGATCCTCCTCAGTACGACCCCAGCTACAACTTTAATCCATGGGCATAGACCGACTTAGGACAAAAGCCTAAGCTCGGGGGAGTACGTATTTCTCACCGACATTATATTCATGTTCACACACTCATGCTAGTTGTCGGTGCTTATACTTTTTCATTGTACTATCCATGCTAGTTTATTTTCTTTTTAAGCTTTCTTCTTGTGTGTTTGGAAAACCTTAAGAAAAATCAAAAAAATAGTTTTAGCTTTTAGCTAGTTTACTTTCCATGTTTGTAGTAGTAATTAAAAAGAAAACCTAAAAAATTCTCGTCCTTCTTTTTCTTGTTGGGAGCTTTCTCGTGTAAATAGTTTTATTTCCTTTCTTGTTCTTTGGGGGTTGAGAGGAGAAGACCATGATGAAAATGTTGAGTGGCTCTTATATGCATTATTGTTGATTTAACCAAGAGCCCATATTACCTTGTCTTCTCCCTTGTATTAAATGCTTACAGATTTCAGCTTAGTCCAATGCATGTGCACTATTATTATTATCCTCACCATTCGGTTGTGCAAGTGAAAGGCAATAATGATGATATATGATGGACTGATTGAGATGAGAGAAGCTGGTATGAACTCGACCTATCTTGTTTTTGTAAATATGATTAGTTCATCATTCCTGATTCAGCCTATTATGAATGAAACATGTTTGCAATAACAATTAGAGATTATAGTTGCTCATGCCATGCTTAATTAGCTAGGAGTTTACAATGGTTTACCTTGCATGGAAACATGCTATTAAAATGGTTGTGATGTGGTATGATAGGGTCGTATCCTCCTTTGAACGATTCGAGTGGCTTGACTTGGCACATGTTCACGCATGTAGTTGAAACAAAATCAACATAGCGTCTATGATATTTATGTTCATGGTGCATTATATCCTACTCATGCTTGCATTCGGTGTTGATTAATTTTAATGCATGTTCATGACTGTTGTCGCTCTCTAGCTGGTCGCTTCCCAGTCTCTTTCTAGCCTTCACTTGTACTAAGCAGGAATACTGCTTGTGCATCCAATTCCATAAACCCCAAAGTTATTCCATATGAGTCCACCATACCTTCCTATATACTGTATCTACCTGCCGTTCCAAGTAAATTTGTATGTGCCAAACTCTAAACCTTCAAATAAACATTCTGTTTTGTATGCTCGAATAGCTCATGTATCAACTAGGGTTGTCTGTATCTTCCATGCTAGGCGGGTTATTCTCAAGAGGAGTGGACTCAGCACCTCACTCACGAGAAAATGGCTGGTCACCGGGATGCCCAGTCCCATGCTCAAATCAAATCAAAATAATTGCAAACAAAACTCCCCCAGGATTGTTGTTAGTTGGAGGAACCCGTTGTTTCAGGCAAGCCATGGATTGATGCTTGTTGGTGGTGGGGGAGTATAAACTTTACCATTCTGCTTGGGAACCGCCTATAATGTGTGTAGCATGGAAGATATTGAGATCTCTCAGTTGTTATGTTGACAATGAAAGTATATCGCTCAAACTATTATTCATATCTATTTCAAAATCGAGCTCTGGCACCTCTACAAATCCCTGCTTCCCTCTGCGAAGGGCCTATCTATTTACTTTTATGTTGAGTCATCATCCTCTTATTAAAAAGCACCAGTTGGAGAGCACCGCTGTCATTTGCATGTATTATTGTTAGTTTACATTGAGTATGACTTGACTGGATCTCTTTTACCATGAATTACAATGTCTAGTCAGTCCTTGATCTTTAAAGGTGCTCTGCATTTATGTTTTGCGGTCTCAGAAAGGGCTAGCGAGATACCATCTTGTTATATCATATTACGATTGTTTTGAGAAAGTGTTGACATCCGAGATTTATTATTATTGCTCGCTAGTTGATTATGCCATTGATATGAGTAAACATAAGACCTAAATGTTATTGTGAATATGGTTGGTTCATAATCTTTGCTGAAAACTTGAATGCTGGCTTTACATATTTGCAACAACAAGAGCAAACAGAGTTTGTAAAAGTTTTTCTTTATCACTTTCAGTTTATCAACTGAATTGCTTGAGGAAAAGCAAAGGTTTAAGCTTGGGGTTTGATAAGTCTCTGTCGTATTACTTTTCCAAACACTTTTGCTCTTGTTTTGGACTCTAACTTGCATGTTTTGAATAGAACTAACCCGGACGGATGCTGTTTTCAGCAGAATTGCCATGGTGTTATTTTTGTGCAGAAATAAAAGTTCTCGGAATGACCTAAAAATCAATGGAGATTATTTTTGGAATATATAAAAAATACTGGCAAAAGAATCCATGTCAGGGGGCCCACACCCTGTCCACGAGGGTGGGGGCGCGCCTACTCCCATCGGCGCGCCCCCTGCCCCGTGGGCCCCCTGACGCTCCACCGACCTCAACTCCAACTCCATATATTCGTGTTCGGGGAGAAAAAAAAATAGAGAGAAGGATTTATCACGTTTTACGATACGGAGCCGCCGCCAAGCCCTAATCTCTCTCAGGAGGGCTGATCTGGAGTCCGTTCGGGCCTCCGGAGAGGGGGATCCGTCGCCATCGTCATCATCAACCTTCCTCCATCACCAATTTCATGATGCTCATTGCCGTGCGTGAGTAATTCCATCATAGGCTTGCTGGATGGTGATGGGTTGGATGAGATTTATCATGTAATCGAGTTAGTTTTGTTAGGGTTTGATCCCTAGTATCCGCTATGTTCTGAGATTGATGTTGCTATGACTTTGCTATGCTTAATGCTTGTCACTAGGGCCAGAGTGCCATGATTTCAAAGCTGAACCTATTATGTTTTCATGAATATATGTGAGTTCTTGATCCTATCTTGCAAGTCTATAATCACCTATTATGTGTTATGATCCGTTAACCCTGAAGTGACAATAACCGGGATACTTACCGGTGATGACCGTAGTTTGAGGAGTTCATGTATTCACTATGTGTTAATGCTTTGGTCCGGTACTCTATTAAAAGGAGGCCTTAATATCCCTTAGTTTCCAATAGGACTCCTCTGCCACGGGAGGGTAGGACAAAAGATGTCATGCAAGTTCTTTTCCATAAGCATGTATGACTATATTCAGAATACATGCCTACATTACATTGATGAAATGGAGCTAGTTCTGTGTCACCCTAGGTTATAACTATTGCATGAGGAATCACATCTGACATAATTATCCATCACTGATCCATTGCCTACGAGCGTTTCATATATTGTTCTTCGCTTATTTAATTTTTCATTGCTACTGTTACAATCACTATAAAACCCAAAAATATTACTTTTGCTGCCGTTACCACTACAATCATATTACTTTGCTACTAAACACTTTGCTGCAGATATTAAGTTTCCAGGTGTGGTTGAATTGACAACTCAACTGCTAATACTTGAGAATATTCTTTGGCTCCCCTTGTGTCGAATCAATAAATTTGGGTTGAATACTCTACCCACGAAAATTGTTGCGATCCCCTATACTTGTGGGTTATCACGTTGGTTGTGAGGTTCTTGTTTTTGTGTGCAGGTACTAGGTGACTTACGTGTTACCTCATACTGGATTGATACCTTGGTTCTCAAAAATTGAGGGGAATACTTACGCTACTGTGCTACATCACCCTTTCCTCTTCAAAGGGAAACCAACGCATGCTCAAGAGGTAGCAAGAAGGATTTTTGGCGCCGTTGCTGGGGAGGTTGCATCAAGTCAAGACATACCAAGTACCAATCACAAACTCTTATCCCTCGCATTACATTATTTTCCATTTGCCCCTCGTTTTCCTCTCCCCCACTTTACCCTTGCTATTTTATTCACCCTCTTTTTCGCTCGCCTCTTTTCCGTTCGTATCTTTTCGCTTGCTTCTTGTGTATCCGTGTGTTAGATTGTTGGTTTTGCTATTATGGCTAGCCCTTCTATCATCGTTAGTACTCCCGATCATGAAGTTCTTAATTTTAAACAAAGGGAGGGAGAAAATTTAAAAGATGCTTGGTATAGAATTTGCAATGCTCCGAATAGATCCACTAGGAAGCAATCCACTTCTGTTCTTCTTCGCAATTTTTACGTAGGCATCACCCCTTGGAATAGATATATTCTTGATATTGTTGGGGAACGTTGCAGAAAACAAAAAAATTCCTACGGTATCACCAAGATCCATCTATGAGTTCATCTAGCAACGAGTGATCGGATGCATCTACATACGTTGTAGATCGCGAGCGAAAGCGTTCAAAGAACGGGGATGAGGGAGTCGTACTCGACGTGATCCAAATCACCGGAGATCCTAGCGCCGAACGGACAGCACCTCCGCGTTCAACACACGTACGGTCAGCGTGACGTCTCCTCCTTATTGATCCAGCAAGGGGGAGGAGAGGTTGAGGAAGATGGCTCCAGCAGCAGCACGGTAGCGTGGTGGTGGTGGAGAAGCCGTACTCCGACAGGGCTTCGCCGAGCTCTACGGAGGAGGAGGAGGTGTTGGAGGGGAGAGGGAGGCGCCAGGGGCATGGGTGCGGCTTCCCTCCCTCCCCCCTCTATATATAGGGTCCCCAAGGGGGGCGCCGGCCCTGGAGATCCAATCTCCCAAGGGGGCGGCGGCCAAGGGGGTGGAGTGCCCCCCAAGGCAAGTGGGGCGCCCCCCCCCCCCACCCTAGGGTTCCCAACCCTAGGCGCAGGGGGAAGGCCCAAGGGGGGCGCACCAGCCCACTAGGGGCTGGTTCCCCTCCCACTTCATCCCATGGGGCCCTCCGGGATAGGTGGCCCCACCCGGTGGACCCCCGGGACCCTTCGGTGGTCCCGGTACAATACCGGTGACCCCGAAACTTGTCCCGATGGGCGAAATAGCACTTCCTATATATAATTCTTTACCTCCGGACCATTCCGGAACTCCTCGTGATGTCCGGGATCCCATCTGGGACTCTGAACAACTTTCGGGTTACTGCATATTCATATCCCTACAACCCTAGCGTCACCGAACCTTAAGTGTGTAGACCCTACGGGTTCGGGAGACATGTAGACATGACCGAGATGGCTCTCCGGTCAATAACCAACAGCGGGATCTGGATACCCATGTTGGCTCCCACATGCTCCTCGATGATCTCATCGGATGAACCACGATGTCAAGGATTCAAGCAACCCCGTATACAATTCCCTTTGTCAATCGGTACGTTACTTGCCCGAGATTCGATCGTCGGTATCCCAATACCTCGTTCAATCTCGTTACCGGCAAGTCACTTTACTCGTACCGTAATGCATGATCCCGTGACAAGACACTTGGTCACTTTTAGCTCATTGTGATGATGCATTACCGAGTGGGCCCAGAGATACCTCTCCGTCATACGGAGTGACAAATCCCAGTCTTGATCCGTGTCAACCCAACAGACACTTTCGGAGATACCCGTAGTATACCTTTATAGTCACCTAGTTACGTTGTGACGTTTGGTACACCCAAAGCACTCCTGCGGTATCCGGGAGTTACACGATCTCATGGTCTAAGGAAAAGATACTTGACATTGGAAAAACTCTAGCAAACGAACTATACGATCTTGTGCTATGTTTAGGATTGGGTCTTGTCCATCACATCATTCTCCTAATGATGTGATCTCATTATCAATGACATCCAATGACCATAGTCAGGAAACCATGACTATCTGTTGATCAACGAGCTAGTCAACTAGAGGCTTACTAGGGACATGTTGGTGTCTATTTATTCACACATGTATTACGATTTCCGGATAACACAATTATAGCATGAATAAAAGACAATTATCATGTACAAGGAAATATAATAATAATGCTTTTATTATTGCCTCTAGGGCATATTACCAACAGTCTCCCACTTGCACTAGAGTCAATAATCTAGTTACATTGTGATGAATCGAACACCCATGGAATTCTGGTGTTGATCATGTTTTGCTCTAGGGAGAGGTTTAGTCAACGGATCTGCTACATTCAGGTCTGTATGTACTTTACAAATATCTATGTCTCCATCTTGAACATTTTCACGAATGGAGTTGAAGCGACGCTTGATGTGCCTGGTCTTCTTGTGAAACCTGGGCTCCTTGGCAAGTGCAATAGCTCCAGTGTTGTCACAGAAGAGTTTGATTGGCCCCGACGCATTGGGTATGACTCCTAGGTCGGTGATGAACTCCTTCACCCAAATTGCTTCATGCGCTGCCTCCGAGGCTGCCATGTACTCCCCTTCACATGTAGATCCCGCCACGACGCTCTGCTTGCAACTGCACCAGCTTACTGCCCCACCATTCAAAATATATACGTATCCGGTTTGTGACTTAGAGTCATCCAGATCTGTGTCGACTTAGAGTCATCCAGATATGTGTCAAATCTAGCGTCGACGTAACCCTTTACGACGAGCTCTTCGTCACCTCCATAAACGAGAAACATTTCCTTAGTCCTTTTCATGTACTTCAGGATATTCTTGACCGCTGTCCAGTGTTCCTCGTCGGGATTACTTTGGTACCTACCTACCAAACTTACGGCAATGTTTACATCAGGTCTGGTACACAGCATGGCATACATAATAGAACCTATGGCTGAGGCATAGGGGATGACACTCATCTCTTCTATATCTTCTGCCGTGGTCGGACATTGAGCTGAGCTCAATTTCACAGAAAGGGCTAGCGAGATACCATCTTGTTATATCATATTATGATTGTTTTGAGAAAGTGTTGACATCCGAGATTTATTATTATTGCTCGCTAGTTGATTATGCCATTGATATGAGTAAACATAAGACCTAAATGTTATTGTGAATATGGTTGGTTCATAATCTTTGCTGAAAACTTGAATGCTGGCTTTACATATTTGCAACAACAAGAGCAAACAGAGTTTGTAAAAGTTTTTCTTTATCACTTTCAGTTTATCAACTGAATTGTTTGAGGACAAGCAAAGGTTTAAGCTTGGGGGTTGATAAGTCTCCGTCGTATTACTTTTCCAAACACTTTTGCTCTTGTTTTGGACTCTAACTTGCATGTTTTGAATGGAACTAACCCGGACGGATGCTGTTTTCAGCAGAATTGCCATGGTGTTATTTTTGTGCAGAAATAAAAGTTCTCGGAATGACCTAAAAATCAACGGAGATTATTTTTGGAATATATAAAAAATATTGGCAAAAGAATCCACGTCAGGGGGGCCACACCCTGTCCACGAGGGTGGGGGCGCGCCTACTCCCCTCGGCGTGCCCCCTGCCCCGTGGGCCCCCTGACGCTCCACCGACCACAACTCCAACTCCATATATTCGTGTTCGGGGAGAAAAAAATCAGAGAGAAGGATTTATCATGTTTTACGATACGAAGCCGCCGCCAAGCCCTAATCTCTCTCAGGAGGGCTGATCTAGAGTCCGTTCGGGCCTCCGGAGAGGGGGATCCGTCGCCATCGTCATCATCAACCTTCCTCCATCACCAATTTCATGATGCTCACTGCCGTGCGTGAGTAATTCCATCATAGGCTTGCTGGACGGTGATGGGTTGGATGAGATTTATCATGTAATCGAGTTAGTTTTGTTAGGGTTTGATCCCTAGTATCCGCTATGTTCTGAGATTGATGTTGCTATGACTTTGCTATGCTTAATGCTTGTCACTAGGGCCAGAGTGCCATGATTTCAGAGCTGAACCTATTATGTTTTCATGAATATATGTGAGTTCTTGATCCTATCTTGCAAGTCTATAATCACCTATTATGTGTTATGATCCGTTAACCCTGAAGTGACAATAACCGGGATACTTACCGGTGATGACCGTAGTTTGAGGAGTTCATGTATTCACTATGTGTTAATGCTTTGGTCCGGTACTCTATTAAAAGGAGGCCTTAATATCCCTTAGTTTCCAATAGGACCCCGCTGCCACGGGAGGGTAGGACAAAAGATGTCATGCAAGTTCTTTTCCATAAGCACGTATGACTATATTCGGAATACATGCCTACATTACATTGATGAAATGGAGCTAGTTCTGTGTCACCCTAGGTTATAACTATTGCATGAGGAATCACATATGACATAATTATCCATCACTGATCCATTGCCTACGAGCGTTTCATATATTGTTCTTCGCTTATTTAATTTTTCATTGCTACTGTTACAATCACTATAAAACCCAAAAATATTACTTTTGCTACCGTTACCACTACAATCATATTACTTTGCTACTAAACACTTTGCTGCAGATATTAAGTTTCCAGGTGTGGTTGAATTGACAACTCAACTGCTAATACTTGAGAATATTCTTTGGCTCCCCTTGTGTCGAATCAATAAATTTGGGTTGAATACTCTACCCACGAAAATTGTTGCGATCCCCTATACTTGTGGGTTATCACGTTGGTTCCGAGGTTCTTGTTTTTGTGTGCAGGTACTAGGTGACTTACGTGTTACCTCATACTGGATTGATACCTTGGTTCTCAAAAATTGAGGGGAATACTTACGCTACTGTGCTGCATCACCCTTTCCTCTTCAAAGGGAAACCAACGCATGCTCAAGAGGTAGCAAGAAGGATTTTTGGCGCCGTTGCCGGGGAGGTTGCATCAAGTCAAGACATACCAAGTACCAATCACAAACTCTTATCCCTCGCATTACATTATTTGCCATTTGCCTCTCGTTTTCCTCTCCCCCACTTCACCTTTGCCATTTTATTCGCCCTCTTTTTCGCTCACCTCTTTTCTGTTCGTATCTTTTCGCTTGCTTCTTGTGTATCCATGTGTTAGATCGTTGGTTTTGCTATTATGTCTAGCCCTTCTATCATCGTTAGTACTCCCGATCATGAAGTTCTTAATTTTAAACAAAGGGAGGGAGAAAATTTAAAAGATGCTTGGTATAGAATTTGCAATGCTCCGAATAGATCCACTAGGAAGCAATCCACTTCTGTTCTTCTTCGCAATTTTTACGTAGGCATCACCCCTTGGAATAGATATATTCTTGATATTGTTGGGGAACGTTGCAGAAAACAAAAAATTTCCTACGGTTTCACCAAGATCCATCTATGAGTTCATCTAGCAACGAGTGATCGGATGCATCTACATACGTTGTAGATCGCGAGCGGAAGCGTTCAAAGAATGGGGATGAGGGAGTCGTACTCGACGTGATCCAAATCACCGGAGATCCTAGCGCCGAACGGACAGCACCTCCGCGTTCAACACACGTACGGTCAGCGTGACGTCTCCTCCTTATTGATCCAGCAAGGGGGAGGAGAGGTTGAGGAAGATGGCTCCAGCAGCAGCACGGTAGCGTGGTGGTGGTGGAGAAGCCGTACTCCGACAGGGCTTCGCCGAGCTCTACGGAGGAGGAGGAGGTGTTGGAGGGGAGAGGGAGGCGCCAGGGGCATGGGTGCGGCTTCCCTCCCTCCCCCCTCTATATATAGGGTCCCCAAGGGGGGCGCCGGCCCTGGAGATCCAATCTCCCAAGGGGGCGGCGGCCAAGGGGGTGGAGTGCCCCCCAAGGCAAGTGGGGCGCCCCCCCCCCCCCCACCCTAGGGTTCCCAACCCTAGGCGCAGGGGGAAGGCCCAAGGGGGGCGCACCAGCCCACTAGGGGCTGGTTCCCCTCCCACTTCAGCCCATGGGGCCCTCCGGGATAGGTGGCCCCACCCGGTGGACCCCCGGGACCCTTCCGGTGGTCCCGGTACAATACCGGTGACCCCGAAACTTGTCCCGATGGGCGAAATAGCACTTCCTATATATAATTCTTTACCTCCGGACCATTCCGGAACTCCTCCTGACGTCCGGGATCTCATCCGGGACTCCGAACAACTTTCGGGTTACTGCATATTCATATCCCTACAACCCTAGCGTCACCGAACCTTAATTGTGTAGACCCTACGGGTTCGGGAGACATGTAGACATGACCGAGATGGCTCTCCGGTCAATAACCAACAGCGGGATCTGGATACCCATGTTGGCTCCCACATGCTCCCCGATGATCTCAATGGAAGAACCACGATGTCAAGGATTCAAGCAACCCCGTATACAATTCCCTTTGTCAATCAGTACGTTACTTGCCCGAGATTCGATCGTCGGTATCCCAATACCTCGTTCAATCTCGTTACCGGCAAGTCACTTTACTCGTACCGTAATGCATGATCCCGTGACCAGACACTTGGTCACTTTGAGCTCATTGTGATGATGCATTACCGAGTGGGCCCAGAGATACCTCTCCGTCATACGGAGTGACAAATCCCAGTCTTGATCCGTGTCAACCCAACAGACACTTTCGGAGATACCCGTAGTATACCTTTATAGTCACCTAGTTACGTTGTGACGTTTGGTACACCCAAAGCACTCCTGCGGTATCCGGGAGTTACACGATCTCATGGTCTAAGGAAAAGATACTTGACATTGGAAAAACTCTAGCAAACGAACTATACGATCTTGTGCTATGTTTAGGATTGGGTCTTGTCCATCACATCATTCTCCTAATGATGTGATCTCGTTATCAATGACATCCAATGTCCATAGTCAGGAAACCATGACTATCTGTTGATCAACGAGCTGGTCAACTAGAGGCTTAGTAGGGACATGTTGGTGTCTATTTATTCACACATGTATTACGATTTCCGGATAACACAATTATAGCATGAATAAAAGACAATTATCATGTACAAGGAAATATAATAATAATGCTTTTATTATTGCCTCTAGGGCATATTACCAACAGTCTCCCACTTGCACTAGAGTCAATAATCTAGTTACATTGTGATGAATCGAACACCCATGGAATTCTGGTGTTTATCATGTTTTGCTCTAGGGAGAGGTTTAGTCAACGGATCTGCTACATTCAGGTCCGTATGTACTTTACAAATATCTATGTCTCCATCTTGAACATTTTCACGAATGGAGTTGAAGCGACGCTTGATGTGCCTGGTCTTCTTGTGAAACCTGGGCTCCTTGGCAAGTGCAATAGCTCCAGTGTTGTCACAGAAGAGTTTGAGTGGCCCCGACGCATTGGGTATGACTCCTAGGTCGGTGATGAACTCCTTCACCCAAATTGCTTCATGCGCTGCCTCCGAGGCAGCCATGTACTCCGCTTCACATGTAGATCCCGCCACGACACTCTGCTTGCAACTGCACCAGCTTACTGCCCCACCATTCAAAATATACACGTATCCGGTTTGTGACTTAGAGTCATCCAGATCTGTGTCGAAGCTAGCGTCGACGTAACCCTTTACGACGAGCTCTTCGTCACCTCCATAAATGAGAAACATTTCCTTAGTCCTTTTCAGGTACTTCAGGATATTCTTGACCGCTGTCCAGTGTTCCTTGCCGGGATTACTTTGGTACCTACCTACCAAATTTATGGCAAGGTTTACATCAGGTCTGGTACACGGCATAGCATACATAATAGAACCTATGGCTGAGGCATAGGGGATGACACTCATCTCTTCTATATCTTCTGCCGTGGTCGGACATTGAGCTGAGCTCAATTTCACACCTTGCATCACAGGCAAGAACCCCTTCTTAGACTGATCCATATTGAACTTCTTCAATATCTTATCAACGTATGTGCTTTGTGAAAGACCTATGAGGCGTCTTGATCTATCTCTATAGATCTTAATGCCTAATATATAAGCAGCTTCTCCAAGGTCCTTCATTGAAAAACCCTTATTCAAGTAGGCCTTAATGTTGTCCAAGAGTTCTATATCATTTTCCATTAGAAGTATGTCATCTACATATAATATAATAAATGCTACAGAGCTCCCACTCACTTTCTTGTAAACGCGGGCTTCTCCATAAGTTTGCGTAAACCCAAACGCTTTGATCATCTCATCAAAGCGAATGTTCCAACTCCGAGATGCTTGCACCAGCCCATAAATCGAGCGTTGGAGCTTGCACACCTTGTCAGCATTCTTAGGATCGACAAAACCTTCCGGCTGCATCATATACAATTCTTCCTTAAGGAAACCATTAAGGAATGCCGTTTTGACGTCCATTTGCCATATCTCATAATCATAGAATGCGGCAATTGCTAACATGATTCGGACGGACTTTAGCTTCGCTACCGGTGAGAAAGTCTCATCGTAGTCAACCCCTTGAACTTGTCGATAACCCTTAGCGACAAGCCGAGCTTTATAGATGGTCACATTACCATCCGCGTCTGTCTTCTTCTTAAAGATCCATTTATTTTCTATGGCTCGCCGCTCAACGGGCAAGTCAGTCAAAGTCCATACTTCGTTTTCATACATGGATCCTATCTCGGATTTCATGGCTTCTAGCCATTTGTTGGAATCCGGGCCCGCCATCGCTTCTTCATAGTTTGAAGGTTCACCATTGTCTAACAACATGATTTCCAAGACAGGGTTGTCGTACCACTCTGGTGCGGAATGTGTCCTTGTGGACCTACGAAGTTCAGTAGCAACTTGATCTGAAGTTTCATGATCATCATCATTAATTTCCTCTCTAGTCGGTGCAGGCACCTCAGGAACATTTTCTTGAGTTGCGCCATTTTCCGGTTCAAGAGGTAATACTTCACCAAGTTCTACTTTCCTCCCACTTACTTCTTTCGAGAGAAACTCCTTCTCTAGAAAGGATCCATTCTTGGCAACAAAGATCTTGCCTTCGGATCTGAGGTAGAAGGTATACCCAATAGTTTCTTTATGGTATCCTATGAAGACGCATTTTTCCGACTTGGGTTCGAGCTTTTCAGGTTGAAGTTTCTTGACATAAGCATCGCATCCCCAAACTTTTAGAAATGACAGCTTAGGTTTCTTCCCAAACCATAATTCATACGGTGTCGTCTCAACGGATTTTGACGGAGCCCTATTTAAAGTGAATGCGGCAGTCTCTAAAGCATAGCCCCAAAATGATAGTGGTAAATCGGTAAGAGACATCATAGATCGCACCGTATCTAATAGAGTGCGATTACGACGTTCGGACACACCATTACACCGAGGTGTTCCAGGCGGCATCAGTTGTGAAACTATTCCACATTTTCTTAAGTGTGTGCCAAATTCGTGACTCAAGTATTCTCCTCCACGATCTGATCGCAAGAACTTGATTTTCCTGTCACGTTGATTCTCAACCTCACTCTGAAATTCCTTGAACCTTTCAAAGGTCTCAGACTTGTGTTTCATTAAATAGACATACCCATATCTACTCAAGTCATCAGTGAGGGTGAGAACATAACGATAGCCACCGCGAGCCTCAACACTCATTGGACCGCACACATCAGTATGTATGATTTCCAATAAGTTGGTTGCTCGTTCCATTGTTCCTGAGAACGGAGTCTTGGTCATTTTACCCATGAGGCATGGTTCGCACATGTCAAATGATTCGTAATCAAGAGACTCTAAAAGTCCATCCGTATGGGGCTTCTTCATGCGTTTGACACCTATGTGACCAAGGCGGCAATGCCACAAGTATGTGGGACTATCATTATCAATCTTACATCTTTTGGTATTCACACTATGAATATGTGTAGCATTACGCTCGAGATTCATTAAGAATAAACCATTCACCATCGGAGCATGACCATAAAACATATCTCTCATATAAATAGAACAACCATTATTCTCGGATTTAAATGAGTAGCCATCTCATATTAAACGAGATCCTAATACAATGTTCATGCTCAAACTTGGCACTAAATAACAATTATTGAGGTTCAAAACTAATCCTGTAGGTAAATGTAGAGGTAGCGTGCTGACGGCGATCACATCGACCTTGGAACCTTTCCCGACGCGCATCGTCACCTCGTCCTTCGCCAGTCTCCGCTTATTCCGCAGCTCCTGCTTTGAGTTACAAATGTGAGCAACTGCACCGGTATCAAATACCCAAAAGCTACTACGAGTACTGGTAAGGTACACATCAATTACATGTATATCACATATACCTTTCGTGATGCCGGCCTTCTTGTCTGCTAAGTATTTGGGGCAGTTCCGCTTCCAGTGACCACTTCCCTTGCAATAAAAACACTCAGTCTCGGGCTTGGGTCCATTCTTTGGCTTCTTCCTGGCAGCTTGCTTGCCGGGCGCGGCAACTCCCTTGCCGTCCTTCTTGAAGTTCTTCTTACCCTTGCCTTTCTTGAACTTAGTGGTTTTATTCACCATCAACACTTGATGTTCCTTTTTGACTTCTACCTCTGCTGATTTCAGCATTGCAAATACTTCAGGAATGGTCTTTTCCATCCCCTGCATATTGAAGTTCATCACAAAGCTCTTGTAGCTCGGTGGAAGCGACTGGAGGATTCTATCAATGACCGCGTCATCCAGGAGATTAACTCCCAGCTGAGTTAAGCGGTTATGTAACCCAGACATAATGAGTATGTGCTCACTGACAGAACTATTTTCCTCCATCTTACAGCTGAAGAACTTGTTGGAGACTTCATATCTCTCGACCCAGGCATGAGCTTGAAAAACCATTTTTCAGCTCTTCGAACATCTCATATGCTCCGTGTCTCTCAAAATGCTTTTGGAGCCCCGGCTCTAAGCTGTAAAGCATGCCGCACTGAACGAGGGAGTAATCATCGGAACGTGTCTGCCAAGCGTTCATAACGTCTTGTTCTGCAGGGAGAACAGGTGCTTCACCTAGCGGTGCTTGTAGGACATAACCTTTCTTAGCAGCTATGAGGATGATCCTCAGGTTCCGGACCCAGTCCGTATAGTTGCTACCATCGTCTTTCAGCTTGGTTTTCTCTAGGAACGCGTTGAAGTTGAGGACGTTGGCCATTTGATCTACAAGACATATTGTAAATATTTTAGACTAAGTTCATGATAATTAAGTTCATCTAATCAAATTATTCAATGAACTCCCACTTAGATAGACATCCCTCCATTCATCTAAGTATAACATGATCCGAGTTAACTAGGCCGTGTCCGATCATCACGTGAGACGGACTAGTCAACATCGGTGAACATCTTCATGTTGATCGTATCTTCTATACGACTCATGCTCAACCTTTCGGTCTTCTATGTTCCGAGGCCATGTCTGTACATGCTAGGCTCGTCAAGTCAACCTAAGTGTTTGCATGTGTAAATCTGTCTTACACCCGTTGTATGTGAACGTTGGAATCTATCACACCCAATCATCACGTGGTGCTTCGAAACAACGAACTGTCGCAACGGTGCACAGTTAGGGGGAACACTCTCTTGAAATTATTATGAGGGATCATCTTATTTACTATCGTCGTTCTAAGTAAACAAGATGCAAAAACATGATAAACATCACATGCAATCAAATAATAATAGTGACATGATATGGCCAATATCACATAGCTCCTTTGATCTCCATCTTGGGGCTCCATGATCATCTTGTCACCGACATGACACCATGATCTCCATCATCATGATCTCCATCATCGTGTCTCCATGAAGTTGCTCGCCAACTATTACTTCTACTACTATGGCTAACACGTTTAGCAATAAAGTAAAGTAATTTACATGGCGTTTCTCAATGACACGCAGGTCATACAAAAAATAAAGACAACTCCTATGGCTCCTGCCGGTTGTCATACTCATCGACATGCAAGTCGTGATTCCTATTACAATAGCATGAACATCTCATACATCACATATATGTCATTCATGACTCATCACAACTTTGGCCATATCACATCACAAAACACTTGCTGCAAAAACAAGTTAGACGTCCTCTAATTATTGTTGCAAGTTTTACGTGGCTGCAATAGGGTTCTAGCAAGAACGTTTTCTCACCTATGTGAAAGCCACAACGTGATTTGTCAACTTCTATTTACCCTTCATAAGGACCCTTTTCATCGAATCCGCTCCAACTAAAGTGGGAGAGACAGACACCCGCCAGCCACCTTATGCAACTAGTGCATGTTAGTCGGTGGAACCGGTCTCACGTAAGCGTACGTGTAAGGTTGGTCCGGGATGCTTCATCCCACAATACCGCTGAAGCAAAATAAGACTAGTAGCGGCAAGAAAGTTGACAACATCTACACCCACAAAAAATTGTGTTCTACTCGTGCAAAGAGAACTACACATAGACCTAGCTCATGATGCCACTGTTGGGGAACGTTGCATAAAACAAAAATTTTCCTATGGTTTCACCAAGATCCATCTATGAGTTCATCTAGCAACGAGTGATCGGATGCATCTACATACCTTGTAGATCGCGAGTGGAAGCATTCAAAGAACGGGGATGAGGGAGTCGTACTCGACGTGATCCAAATCACCGGAGATCCTAGCGTCGAACGGACAGCACCTCCGCGTTCAACACACGTACGGTCAGCGTGACGTCTCCTCCTTCTTGATCCAGCAAGGGGGAAGGAGAGGTTGAGGAAGATGGCTCCAGCAGCAACACGACGGCGTGGTGGTGGTGGAGAAGCAGTACTCCGACAGGGCTTCGCCGAGCTCTACGGAGGAGGAGGAGGTGTTGGAGGGGAGAGGGAGGCGTCAGGGGCATGGGTGCGGCTGCCCTCCCTCCCCCCCTCTATATATAGGGTCCCCAAGGGGGGGGGGGCGGCCCTGGAGATCCAATCTCCCAAGGGGGCGGCGGCCAAGGGGGGTGGAGTGCCCCCCAAGGCAAGTGGGGCGCCCCCGCACCCTAGGGTTCCCAACCCTAGGCGCAGGGGGAAGGCCCAAGGGGGGCGCACCAGCCCACTAGGGGCTGGTTCCCCTCCCACTTCAGCCCATGGGGCCCTCCGGGATAGGTGGCCCCACCCGGTGGACCCCCGGGACCCTTCCGGTGGTCCCGGTACAATACCGGTGACCCTAAAACTTGTCCTAATGGCCGAAATAGCACTTCCTATATATAATTCTTTACCTCCGGACCATTCCGGAACTCCTCGTGACATCCGGGATCTCATCCGGGACTCCGAACAACTTTCGGGTTACTGCATATTCATATCTCTACAACCCTAGCGTCACCGAACCTTGAGTGTGTAGACCCTATGGGTTCGGGAGACATGTAGACATGACCGAGATGGCTCTCCGGTCAATAACCAATAGCGGGATCTAGATACCCATGTTGGCTCCCACATGCTCCTCGATGATCTCATCGGATGAACCACGATGTCGAGGATTCAAGCAACCCCGTATACAATTCCCTTTGTCAATCGGTACGTTACTTGCCCGAGATTCGATCGTCGGTATCCCAATACCTCGTTCAATCTCGTTACCGGCAAGTCACTTTACTCGTACCATAATGCATGATCCCGTGACCAGACACTTGGTCACTTTGAGCTCATTGTGATGATGCATTACCGAGTGGGCCCAGAGATACCTCTCCGTCATACGGAGTGACAAATCCCAGTCTTGATCCGTGTCAACCCAACAGACACTTTCGGAGATACCCGTAGTATACCTTTATAGTCACCCAGTTACGTTGTGACGTTTGATACACCCAAAGCACTCCTACGGTATCCGGGAGTTACACGATCTCATGGTCTAAGGAAAAGATACTTGACATTGGAAAAACTCTAGCAAACGAACTATACGATCTTGTGCTATGTTTAGGATTGGGTCTTGTCCATCACATCATTCTCTTAATGATGTGATTTCCTTATCAATGACAATTTCTGGATAACACAATTATAGCATGAATAAAAGACAATTATCATGAACAAGGAAATATAATAATAATGCTTTTATTATTGCCTCTAGGGCATATTACCAACAGATACCATTACCGGAGGTAATTTCTTGGGTAGTCATACTTTTGATTCCTATAATGCTATGATAGATTTGTTCGGATCACCACCTCTCTTGGTTAATGGAACTATTTTAACTTTGGAATATGTGATGCAAAGGCTTGAAATTATTGAAAATAAAGTTGCCACAGTAGAGTTGATTGAGAATTTGGATAAAAATATCCACAACCAGATTACCCAATATGGATCTAAGGTAGGAGTTACTTTGAATTTTTTTAAAGAAAAAGAACCCATAGTCAACAAAAAAATAGATCAAAATTCCACAAGAATTGATAAACTTGAGGATATTATTACCAACTTAGGGTCTGCCTTTTCTTTCGTGAAAAATCTCCAAATCCTCCTACTACTAGAGTTGCCAAGTTTATGTATGTGCCTAAAAATAAAAAGGGTGAATATTCTAGTAAGGAAAATGCGGATCTTAAAGCAATAAGCGTTCACCCCAACTTTTTCACTATCATTAAGGAACCTTTTGCTACAAATGATTTTATTGATTTCTTGCCCAGGAGTTTGATCATTAATAAAAAGAAGAAAACTCCTAAGGGTTATAAGTGTTCTATTGAAGAATTGCCTACCAAAGATGACAATACCTAGATCTATTATTGTTCTTATGCCTAGCCAGGGGCGTTAAACGATAGCGCTTGTTGGGAGGCAACCCAATTTTATTTTTGTTTCTTGTTTTTTTTCCTGTTTAGTAATGAATAATTCATCTAGATTCTTTTTAGATGTGGTTTTATGATTTTAATTAGTGTTTGTGCCAAGTAGAACCTTTGGGAAGACTTGGGAGAAGTCTTTGCGATCTTGCTGTAAAAAACAGAAACTTTAGCGCTCACGAGATTTGCTGCCATTTTTTACTGGAGAGTGCAATTAGGTTGATTCTTTTTGAAGATGATTAACAGACAAATTCCTAAAGTCCACCAATTTATTTCAGAATTTTTGGGGTTACATAAGTATTCTAAACCTACAGATTACTACAGACTGTTCTGTTTTTGACAGATTCTGTTTTTCGTGTGTTGTTTGCTTATTTTGATAAATCTATGGCTAGTATCGGGGGGTATGAACCATAGAGAAGTTGGAATACAGTAGGTTTAACACCAATATAAATAAATAATAAGTTCATTATAGTACCTTGAAGTGGTGTTTTGTTTTCTTATACTAACGGAGCTCATTAGATTTTCTGTTGAGTTTTGTATTGTGAAGTTTTCAAATTTTGGGTAAAGATTTGATGGATTTTGGAATAAGTAGTGGAAAGATCCTAAGCTTGGGGATACCCAAGGCACCCCAAGGTAAAATTCAAGGACAACCAAAAGCCTAAGCTTGGGGATGCCCCGTAAGGCATCCCCTCTTTCGTCTTCGTCTATCGGTAACTTTACTTGAGGCTATATTTTTATTCACCACATGATATGTGTTTTGCTTGGAGCGTCTTGTATGATTTGAGTCTTTGCTTTTTAGTTTACCACAATCATCCTTACTGTACACATCTTCTGGAGAGAGACACATGAATCGGAATTTATTAGAATACTCTATGTGCTTCACTTATATCTTTTGAGCTAGATAATTTTGCTCTAGTGCTTCACTTATATCTTTTTAGAGCACGGTGGTGGTTTTATTTTATAGAAATCATTGATCTCTCGTGCTTCCCTTATATTATTTTGAGAGTCTTATAGAACAGCATGGTAATTTTCTTTGGCTATAAAATTAGTCCTAATATGATAGGCATCCAAGATGGGTATAGAAAAACTATCATAAAAAGTGCACTGAATACTATGAGAAGTTTGATACTTGATGATTGTTTTGAGATATGAAGATGGTGATATTAGAGTCATGATAGTTGAGTAGTTGTGAATTTGAGAAATACTTGTTCTAAAGTTTGTGATTCCCGTAGCATGCACGTATGGTGAACCATTATGTGATGAAGTCAGAGCATGATTTATTTATTGATTGTCTTCCTTATGAGTGGCGGTCGGGGACGAGCGATGGTCTTTTCCTACCAATCTATCCCCCTAGGAGCATGCGTGTAGTACTTTGTTTCGATAACTAATAGATTTTTGCAATAATTATGTGAGTTTTTATGACTAATGTTGAGTCCATGGATTATACGCACTCTCACCCTTCCACCATTGCTAGCCTCTCTAGTACCGCGCAACTTTTGTCGATACCATACACCCACCTTATAGCTTCCTCAAAACAGCCACCATACCTACCTATTATGGCATTTCCATAGCCATTCCGAGATATATTGCCATGCAACTTACCACCATTCCATTTGTTATGACACGTTACATCATTGTGCATGATCATGTAGTTGACATCATTTTTGTGGCAAAGTGTGATGATCATTGCACATCCCGGTACACCGCCGGAGGCATTCATATAGAGTCATATTTTGTTTTAATATCGAGTTGTAATTTTTGAGTTGTAAGTAAATAAAAGTGTCATCATTATTAGAGCATTGTCCCAAGTGAGGAAAGGATGATGGAGACTATGATTCCCCCACAAGTCGGGATGAGACTCCGGACTAAAAAAAGAGAAAGTCCATAAAAAAGAGAAGGCCCCAAAAAAGAGAGAGAAAAAGAGAGAAGGAACAATGCTACTATCCTTTTACCATACTTGTGCTTCAAAGTAGCACTATGATCTTCATGATAGAGAGTCTCCTATGTTGTCACTTTCATATACTAGCGGGAATTTTACATTATAGAACTTGGCTTGTATATTCCAATGACGGGCTTCCTCAAAATGCCCTACGTCTTCGTGAGCAAGCAAGTTGGATGCACACCCACTTAGTTCTTTTGTTGAGCATTCATACACTTATAGCTCTAGTGCATCCGTTGCATGGCAATCCCTACTCACTCACATTTATATCTATTGATGGGCATCTTCATAGCCCGTTGATACGCCTAGTTGATGTGAGACTATCTTCTCCTTTTGTCTTCTCCACAACCATCATTCTATTTCACCTATAGTGCTATGTCCATGGCTCACGCTCATATATTGCGTGAAGATTGAAAAAGTTTGAGAACATCAAAAGTATGAAACAATTGCTTGGCTTGTCATCGGAGTTGTGCATGATTTAAAACTTTGTGTGGTGAAGATAGAGTATAGCCAGACTATATGATTTTGTAGGGATAACTTTCTTTGGCTATGTTATTTTGAGAAGACATGATTACTTTGTTAGTATGCTTGAAGTATTTTTATTTTTATGTCAATATTAAACTTTTGTTTTGAATCTTTCGGATCTTAACATTCATGCCACAATAAATAAAATTACATTGAGAATTATGCTAGGTAGCATTCCACATCAAAAATTCTATTTTTATCATTTATCTACTCGAGGACGAGCAGGAATTAAGCTTGGGGATGCTTGATACGTCTCCAACGTATCTATAATTTTTTATTGTTCCATACTATTATATTATCTATTTTGGATGTTTAATGGGCTTTACTTTACCTTTTTATACTATTTTTGTGACTAACCTACTAACCAAAGGCCTAGTGCAAATTGCTGTTTTTTTGCCTATTTTAGTGTTTCGCAGTAAAGGAATATCAAACAGAATCCAAACGGGATGAAACCTTCAGGAGAGTTATTTTTGGAACAAACGTGATCCACGAGACTTGGAGTGGACGTCAAGAAAGAAGCGAGGAGGCCACGAGACAGGAGGGCGCGCCCAGGGGGGTAGGCGCGCCCCCACCCTCGTGGGCCCCTCACAGCTCCACCGACGTACTTCTTCCTCCTATATACACCCATATACCCGAAAACATCCAGGAGCACCACAAAACCATATTTTCATCGCCGCAACCTTCTATACCCGTGATATACCATCTTGGGGCCTTTTTCGGTGCTCCGTCGGAGGGGGAATCGATCACGGGGGGCTTCTACATCAACACCATAGCCTCTCCGATGATGTGTGAGTAGTTTACCACAGACCTTCGGGTCCATAGTTATTAGCTAGATGACTTCTTCTCTCTCTTTAGATCTCAATACAAAGTTCTCCTTGATTCTCTTGGAGATCTATTCGATGTAATTCTTTTTGCGGTGTGTTTGTCGAGATCCGATGAATTGTGGGTTTATGATCAAGATTATCTATGAACAATATTTGATTGTTCTCTGAAATCTTTTATGCATGATTTAAATATCTTTGCAAGTCTCTTCGAATTATCAGTTTGGTTTGGCCTACTAGATTGATCTTTCTTGCAATGGGAGAAATGCTTAGCTTTGGGTTCAATCTTGCGGTGTCCTTTCCCAGTGACAGCAGGGGCAACAAGGCACGTATTGTATTGTTGCCATCGAGGATAAAAAGATGGAGTTTATATCATATTGCTTGAGTTTATCCCTCTACATCATGTCATCTTGCCTAATGCGTTACTCTGTTTTTATGAACTTAATACTCTAGATGCATGATGGATAGCAGTCGATGTGTGGAGTAATAGTAATAGATGCAGAATCATTTCGGTCTACTTGTCGCGGACGTGATGCCTATATACATGATCATGCCTAGATATTCTCATAAGTATTCACTTTTCTATCAATTGCTCGACAGTAATTTGTTCACCCACCGTAGAATTTGCTATCTTGAGAGAAGTCACTAGTGAAACCTTTGGCCTCCGGGTCTATCTTCCATCATATTATTTTCATATCAACTTGCTATTTCTATCACCGTTTATTTTGCAATCTTTATTCTTTAATCTATATCATAAAAATACCCAAAATATTTATCTTATTATCTCTATCAGACCTCACTTTCGTAAGCGACCGTGAAGGGATTGACAACCCCTTTATCGTGTTCGTTGTGAGGTTCTTGTTTGTTTGTGCAGGTACTAGGTGACTTCCGTGTTACCTCCTACTGGATTGATACCTTGGTTTTCAAAAACTGGGGGAAATACTTACGCTACTGTGCTGCATCACCTTTACTCTTTCAGGAAAAACCAACGCATGCTCAAGAGGTAGCACCAACTCGCATCACGACTTCGTTCCTTCTCGACTTGCGAGCTTTCTGCAGTCCGTGCACCGGTTTGCAAATGAGAGCAACCGATTGGTATCAAATACTCATGACTTACAAGAAATCAACAAGTAAATTAACACTAACTCTGTATAACTTTTATACCTTTACCGAAGAACCATTCTCTTCTTACCCACCAAATATTTCTCGTTTTAACCGGAATCTAGTGACGGAGAAAGAAGAAAGATTTTTA
Source organism: Triticum monococcum (assembly GCA_034509565.1). NCBI lineage: Eukaryota > Viridiplantae > Streptophyta > Magnoliopsida > Poales > Poaceae > Triticum > Triticum monococcum. The sequence goes on from CM067844.1 coordinate 32,431,267, forward strand.
AGTGCTAGATAGGGTGCAACTGTGCTTCAAGTGTTCTTTTTGTCTGCAGTAGAAACACTCAGTCTCCTTGGTAGCTTCGCCTTTGTTCCTCTTATGTGACACGGTCTTACCGGCGCCTGAAGATTTCTTCTTGGAGTTTCCTTTCTTCTTGAAACTGGCGGTCTTATTGACCATCAACACTTCTTTGTTCTTCTGCATTCCAGTTTCCGCAGTTTTGGGCATAGTGAACAACTCGTTTGTACTTTTCTCCATCCCATTCATGTTGTAAGTCATGATAAAACCATCGTAAGATGGGGGGAGTGAAGCAAGCACAAATATTTGTACCTCTCTTGGAGGAGCACCGCACCATGGACGCGTCTGGACTTAGAGCAACTCTAGCAGATACACTAAAACCTCGCTGGCCCTTATAATTCCTACCATTTTACACATTTAGCTCTTTTTCGGGTCTGAACAGATCCGATAAAATGCTCCGGCCATAAAAGTTTACAAGCGCCCGCATATTGCCCCCTCCGCCGCTATATCTATGGGACGGACCACATTTTAGGGTCCACTTCTTCCATATCCTCTGCCTCCTCCGTCGTCTCCGATGCCCTCTCCGGGGAGAGATTCCTCTCCGTCCCGTCCATTTCTCGAAGATCCATGGTCGGACACCATGGCAGGCATGGTGGCCGAGGCAGATAGCCGCCGCACAAACGCGCCCGGCACGACGCGGAGGCCGGTAGCTCTAGCTGGCCCGCCGTCGAGCCATGAGGCTCGAAGCAGTCGTGCAAACGCGGCGGGTTCGGGCATGTGGGCTCGCTTCTTCAAGCTCGGCGACACGCTTTGACCAAACACCAAGCGGTGCCGTGAGGCGGAGGTTGAGCTCGCCACCGCGCATGACGAGGTGGCGGCCGGTGAAGATGGCCCCGCCGAACGGCTTGCGGCGAACCCCCCCCCCCCCCTCCCCCCCACCCAAACTATGTTTATCTATGTTTTAGTTTTTAATGTATGAACTCCGGTGTGGCGTGTTCCGTATTAGCGGGAACTATGTTTATCTAAGTTCTTAAATATGCAGTACGCTTTTGTGAGATTATTCTTCGGCGGTGCATAACTTTCGTAAAATCATTTTAGGACAAACCGATAAAATGATTTTGTGGGACAAAAATATTCGGCATTTGCTAAGAGCATCTCCAATAGCTTGTCTATATGGATGTCTATACTCGTTTTCCACGACGTGAGCTCAAAACAGGCGTCCAACAGTTTGTCTATATGATCGTCCAAATATACACATCCTCTAAATTGGCCTCGACAATGTTCATGCCTGGACAATGTGAAGGCGTTGTCTAAACTCAGCTGCAGTCATGATTTCTTCCTCTCCCTAGCGATGGCCCACCTGTCATGGTCTCTGTATATAGACATTCTGATGCAAAACTGGATGTGTATATGAGGAAATCTTTTTAGATCATTATCTATATGAATATATAGACACCCAAATATACACATGCTATTGGAGATGCTCTAAAGTTGCTCTTAAAGACGCCCTAAGCCCGTACCGTGTGCTCTAAGTAGGGCAAAGTTCCAATCCGGGTGACGTTACCCGGCTGACATGGAGACCCCAGGAATCTTGTATCATGGGTTCCCTGTCACATAAGTCATCCCAGCACAAACATAGGAGCATTATTAATCGACTCACTGTCTTAATCACACATTCCACTTGCTATCTTAATCATTCGTCAGAATATTAGCAGGGACGGCTCGTTTCGCACAAGTTGCCCTCTCTCTCTCTCTGGGTAGTGGTTGATGAGCACCCCGTCGGCGGACTCCTTTCCACCGGTCGCCGGGCCAGCAGCAGTGCAGTTTCAGCAAGTTGCGAGCAGCATACGCACGCATCCTCGCAGTAAAAGCTGACCGGCAGCGCCCATGAAATTTCCTCCGTGACTTTCAGAAACAAAGCCAGCCGCCATGGATTTCGTGGTAATATCTGCCTGACAGCTACGGCCAAGTCAATGCATTAGGTCAGTGCAGGCCGGATTAACTCGCTGATTACCGGTCGCTAATGAAGCCTCGCCTTGATTAATCAATCGAGGCAGCGGTGCACTGCACTGACTCTGTACGTAGATGCCAAAAAGAGGCGGAAAGAGGATCCTCCAGCACTAAAGTGCAATTTAAAGGAAGAGAGGCGGAAAGTGCGATTTGCGCGGGGAAGAAGAAGACAGGGCGGGAATCCGATTGGGATCCCTCCAATGGCGGGGCGACAGGCAGCGTATCTTAGGCGTCACATGGGTGTGCGCAGGACGGCGACATCCTACCCCACTCCGCCTCCGCCTACTGTACGTGCGTAGGCCACCGTAAATACAATATCGCGGCAGCGGGCCTGTCAGTGTGCACAGTCCCATGACCCCGAGTGAGCACGCCCTACCTCTACCTAGGATAGGCGTAAACCTAGTGGCAGTTGTGCCTTGTGCATGCATCGATCTTGCACATAATGTAACTTTGTGAATTCCACAACATTTTGTTACAATGCCGGAGCGGATGAATTTGATTTTACAGAGCCATAGAGATACCATAGGAATCACAAACAAAAACTTTCGATCTATATTTATCAATTGTCATGACGGTATAAAGAACACATGAAATAACGTAAATTACATCAAGTCCGTAGACCATCTAGCGACGATTACAAACAATAAAGCGAGTTGAATGGGCATCATCATCATCACCCCTTTCTTGTTGGAGTCAGTCAACCAGAAAATCGTTATGCTAAGACCTTCTAGACTAGCGCACCAAATCGGCATATCGGTGATGAAGAGAAGCATAGAAGTTCAAAAATCATAAACTCGACTAGTGCGTAAAACTTTTCACCCTCATGAATCCGAACCACTGATAAAATTTCTTTTTGATCATCTGAACCACTGGATACTTGCCTACACGCACAATCTCCATGCGGCATGGAAGAGAGAATCACCTGCGCGGCTGCGTAGATACTAGCTGGGCGGATAGATACTCCAAATGAATGGATCAATCAATCATGGATGATGATGATGATGCAACTTGCAGACGATATGTCATGTGGCCTGCAGGCTGCAGGACGCAGCCGTATGTGGGAGGAATATATCTATCCATTAAAAACTCGTCGACCACGTGTGACGTGGATTGGACGGCCTGCAGCATACTTTGGCGAGTCCTCCAATGATTTCTCGGCCGAAAGACGAAAGCGGCCATTGTTTCAGGGTCGGTCGATAAAGCTCGCTCATTTCACTCCATCAGCTGCCGCCGCTCGGCCGTCTTATCTTCTCCTTTGTCTCGAAATCATACGTTCAGCAAAACATGCTTTATGTTATGTGGGTCTATGTTTGGGCAGATAAAAAAAATACAGGAAAGTATAGATGCAGAAACTGAGAAACAGGACCTGCAATGGCACTCGTTTTTTCTTTTTTCTTTTGATTGAGGGATCTGAAATGGCACTCGTGGTGCAATTTTGTTTTTTGAGCAAAACTCGTGGTGACCCATTCTTGGGCTGCATCTAGCCCACTAGTTGCGTGGCTTCTTGACCAGCCTGACTGCGCAGCGCGAGCAGCCTGGCCCGTTAGAGTATGATTTGCCCACTATAGGTCCGGTGTTCTTCAGGGTTTTTTTTTCGGTTTTTTCGTTTTTTCACCGGTTATCTTTGATTTTTCTTGTTTTCTTCCTTGTAACTTTTGTTTTCTTTGCTCTCCACTGGTTTTTCTTGGTTCTCCTTTATTTCTTTCTTTCTTCCTAGGTTTTTCTTTACTTTTCTCGGGTTTCACTGGTTTCTTCTTCCTTTTTTCTGCTTCGGGTTTCTTTGTTTTTAATGATTTCCTTTGGTTTCCATCATTTCTTTTGCCTTTTCACAGGTTTCTTTCGGTTTTTTTACTTCTTTTTAAGTGTGTTTCTATGTGGTTTTCATATTTCTCTTTGGTTTTAGAAACCTCTTGACTGACTTTTTTTGTTACCTAAGTGTTGTTTGTAACATTTTTTGTTGTTGAAAATCTAAATCCTGACTAAAATAATAGTCATTGGACATCGTGTGGAACAACTTCCCTGTGAAAATCCTCTTGAGACTTAATATTTATTATTGCCTTTATGTCTATTAATCTTCATCTGGGAGTTATACATAAAAAATGATAAATTTAGATTGCACCTTCACTGCTTTAATAATATAATAGATTTCATAGAGAAGTTTATCAGGTCCTAGATTTTATATTAGGAGTTATACATCTGGGAGTTATACATAAAAATCCTCTTGAGACTTAATAGATTGCATCTTCAACTGGGAAGTTTATCACCTTCCCAGTTGAACCGATGGGGCTGTGACCTAGATCGATAGGAGTGCTTTTTCTGCGGAGTGTTTTTTCCGGCTACGTGCGTGGGTGGCTGGAGGAGTGGAGGGGACGAATAAACCGACGAAAATAAACCGGACAAAAATGATGGGACGAAAATAAAATCCGGAACGCGACCTACCAACTGAGACATTAGGAGTAGAGATCTTTTGTCTCGAAATCATACGTTCAGCAAAACTTACTTTTTATCCTTTAAAAAACTTACTTTATGCTATCGGGGTATATATATGTTTACGCAGATAAAAGAACAAAGAAAAGAATCGACGCAGAACAAGGCCTGAAATGGCACTCGTTTTTTCTTTTCTTCTGAGGGATTTCAAATGGCACTCGTGGTTCAATGATCGGTATGGAGAGGGAAAGAGAGGGCGGACTGGGTGGGGCGCTAACTCATTTCATGGGCTGCATCAAGCTCTTGTGGCTACAACCAACCCCCTGCCTGCCACAAGGACGCCCTCAATGGGGTGTGGGGGGCGTAGTCCAGCGCCGGAGGACCAGCGCATATTTTACTTCTACTTATATTTTTAAAACAGAAAAAAAATTCTTAAAATTTAAAAGCTTTATAGGGTGTTCTAAATATGTTTGTACAATGTCACATAATGTTATGTATTCATGACAAATGTTTAAGTATTTAAAAAAAGGTTAATAGCATTAAAAAATTGTATATGACACTTTAAAAATGTTTAATTATTCAAAATGAATGTTTGTGACAAGGAAAAATGTTTCTACAATGTACTTTTTGTGTAATTAAAAAATGGTTTTTCCCATTGAAAAAATGCTGACTTTTTTCCCAGTATAATCAAAATCGCTCACATACACGAGCATACACTCACCCTATGAACACATGCAGGCATGCACACCCTACCTTATGAGCACCTCTGAGAGACTGAGTCGGCACATCATCTTGAGATTGATGAAGTCGACACAGAAGTCTTCGTGGTCAACGGAAATGTCTTCTCTCACTTAACGCACATCGTCGAAATGCCTGGAATAAATCCAACACCAATGCCAAGTTTAGGACTTGTGGATGAGGATATCACTGTCCTGCTAACACATCCAACCACACGTTAATTCGCAAAATGCTGAAATTTTAAAATATGTTGATGTGTTTCGAAAAAATATTCACACAAAAAATAAAAAATGTTAAAAAAAGTTCATGTAATTCAAGAAAAAAGTGTTGCATCAGTCCGAAAAATGTACATGACATTTACAAAAATGTTCACAGAATTAAATAATATGTTCATGATATTTTAAAAAAAGTTCAACTAGTTTAAAAACATAGTTTTGTACCACTTAAAAAGACTGCAAAGTGTATTTTATTTTTTAGCATGTATTCGGAACAATGATGAAAATATGTATTTAAAAAAATGTTAATCATGTATTTAAAAATATTCAATATGTATCAGAAAAATATTACACATTTATAAAAATGGTGTACAATGTGCAGTGAAAGAAGTAGACATTTGTTGAAAAAAGGGAAAGAAAAAAATAAATATAAATATAAAGGAGAGAGCCAGTGAAAATAAAAGGAAAAACAAATAAAACCAAAAAGAAAACCGAAGAAAATTAATATAAAATAATAAACAGGAAAATTAAGAAAACAGAAGATCATCGTAAAAGGAAACACAAAAATAGAGAAAACTGCGACAGAAAACTAATTCCGCTGGAACCCGAACTGGGCTGAGCTATAATGGCTCGCCTATTGCAAGACAAACTGCCATCTCCGCGGGAGCTGTATCTCGCTTAGAGCGAGATGTCATGAACATTTTTTCTCAAAGCCATAAACAGTTTATAAAATTGGGTTGTCTTATATTTTTTTAAGAATTACAATATTTAAATTTATATCTAAGTTTAAGTTTTACAATTTGATTCGTTTAAAATATACATAAAATGGAATAATAAAAAATAAAATTAGTTTGACATAGACGTAATGGCAATGCAACGACCCACGTCCCTGTTGGGCCGGCCCAGCACCGGCTCCCTCTAGCGAGGCTGTCTTCCACCTCGCGTCAGGTGAGGTATAGTACACCCCTCAAAAGATTCTCAAAAAAGAAAAGGTACACCCCTAATAAAAAGGCGAGGTATAGTAGCGCCCTAACATCTCACAATAAGTGATAAATAGCTCCCGCGCCGCCCTGGGTACGTTATAGTCGTTCACGCTTCTCCTATATGGCTGCTCATAGTATTGTCCAATAATTTCATTCTTTATTATTAGAAATTTTTATTGCAATTTTTTTAAAAAAATCTTACAAATTCTGGTAACCAGCTGAAGAATTGAAAATTATACTATTCTCTTTAAACGTATCTGAAAAATGTTCGTAAATTTTCATTGTATGTTAAGGAATACTCATCATGTATGTAAAAAATATATTCATTGTGTGTTTGGGAAAAAGTATAAAAATTACATAACATTAAAATATGAAGAAAAAAAAAGAGCCAAAAGTAAACAAATGAAAATGCAAGAAAAAAATATATTTTTTGAGAGAAAACCAACTGTTGTACATGCCGAGAAACATAGGTGAATCGCAAAGATGGGTTGAGGTTGACCCATGAAAATGGGTGAAGCACGTCTTGCCTACCATTTGACACAGCGAGCGTCAGATATAGTTTACCATTACCGACATGTTAATAGCAGCCATTTAGGCATGGTTTAGATCTTTTTTTTGAAAATCTGAATCCCGACGAAAATAATAGTCATTGGACATCGTGTGGAACAATTTCCCTTTGGAAATCCTCTTGAGACTTAATATTTATCACTGTCTTTATGTCTATCAATCTTCGTATTGGAATTAAACTAAAAAGTAATAAATTAAGATTGTGCCTTCATTGCTTTAATAATGTAATAGATTTCACAGAGAAGTTTACCAAATCCTAGATTATATATATTATTTCCCTGTGCTACGAAATTGAAAATCATATGAATTTTTCTACCAAACTACCTTTCATACGATGTCAACATGCCAATACTTTTCTTTGGCAAAGACAGTGTGGAAATAAGAATATCATTGCACGGTCACAACGAAATGTCTCGTCTTTTTACATGTCTTAAATGCAAACCGCACAAATATATTACACTTTGTGTCATTGAGAACACTCAAAATTTATCGGATCCATGAAGAGCTGCGAGATTTCCAAATTAAAGGAATAGGAAAAGTAAGGTTCGGGTGCCCTCTCCTCTCAAACCTTCAAGTTTTTTTTTCATGAAGTCTCCTCACCTAATGCTAAGAAATACTTAGAAATTAGGTCATTATGGACACAATTGTAAGGAATCCAGTATCTCCATTCCTATGGAACAGACATCATACATGGAAACAAGATCTCGAGGGTTGAAAATCCATGGAAATTCTTAGAAAAATCTTGCAGACCGAACGAGCCCATATTGATTGTTTTTAAAATTTTATTTCCAATAGTTATCAATGTGGTGTTTTTTTTTCAAGGATACTCAAGGGGGTGTTTTCATTTTACCACTCCATAAATGGGGTAATTTAATTTAATTTGCAAAAGAAAAAGAGATATTGGTGGACAACATTTTGGAGGAGATATTAATGGGGTGTCATCATCCATTCCAGACGGATCCTCCTCATCCTAATCCATTCCCCTGCTTCCCTTTGTCGTGTCCCCTCCAAAAACAGAGCAGCCACCCTAAAAAAAAAAAAAAAAAAAAACAGAGCAGCCGATTAACCGACGCACTCCACCGCGGACCCTCCCCTCCTCGCCGTCCCCGTCCCCGGAGCGCAACCAACCGGAAGAAAAGAAGAAAAAAAAATCCCCAATTCCCCGACACCCGACGGCAATGTCGCTCCGCAAGCGCCAGCGCTCGGCGAGCAGCTCCCGCCTCTCCTCCCTCTCGTCGCCGGCGTCGCCCCCCCGCCCCGTCGCCGCCTCCGCCTCCTCCCCGCCGCTCTCGTTCCCCGGCGCCGACCTCCTCCTCCGCCTCCACCTCGACCCCTCCTCCGCCGACGACGCCGACGTCAAGCCCGACCCCGCCGCCTTCCTCGACCTCCACGTCTCCTCGGCGTCCCTCCTCCGGTCCCGCTACTTCGCGGCGCTCCTCTCCGACCGCTGGTGCCCCGACCCGTCCTCCTCCCCCGCCGGCCGCCTCTCCCTGGCCGTCCCCGCCGCGCCCTCCTGCGCCCGCCCCTTCCACGCCCACGTCGAGGTCGTCCGCCTCCTCCACACGCTCGACTTCGCCGGCGCCATCCGCTCCCCCGCCGACGCGCTCGACATCCTCCCCGTCGCGCTGCAGCTCCTCTTCGACGCCTGCGTCGAGGCCTGCATCCGCTTCCTCGAGGCCGTGCCCTGGTCCGAGGAGGAGGAGGCCCGCGTGCTGGACCTCGCGCCGCTCCTCCCCGGCGACGAGGCCGCCGACCTCCTCGCCAGGGTCTCCCTCCCCCCCGCCGCCGCCGCCGCGGGCGAGGCGGCCGCCAGGTCGCCCTCGGAGGCCATGCTGCACGGCCTGATCCATTCCGCCATCCACGGCCACCCCGTCCCCGCCGCCACCAAGGCGTTCGTGGCGATGCTCCTCAAGGACTACCCCTCCCGCGACTGCGTGCACAAGGTGCTCGACGAGGCGTTCCTCTCCCGGCTCGACACCGTCAAGGAGCTCCTGGGCAAGTACGCCAGCCCGGACTTCAGGATCGCCGTCGACAGCGACGAGCGAGAGGCGATACAGAAGTTGAACCTGCACTCGGCGGTCCTGAATGTGAAGCATCTGCTCTGGCTCATTGAGAGGATGGTGGACATGAGGGTGGCTGATAACGCGGTGAAGCTTTGGAGCGAGCAGGTTGCGCTTGCTGCTGACTTGCAGAAGTTGCTCAATGATGCTGACATGTGGAGGAACATGGCTCCTGGGCTCCCGATGCTTGTGACCAGATGCACCCTCAGGCTCGCTCATTCAGTTATGATTGGGGAGACACTGGTTCCTCGGCAGGTTAGTCTGCAAGATGACATATCTCCATCTTAGTAGATGTTAGTACTTCTTGAAATATGCTACGATGCTAAGTGCCTAACTTCCAATATGATCACTTGATTCTGTTGCAAATCAGTCAGTGAGTTATCCATATGTGACATCAGATATTCTGGTATTTTCATGCTAGATGATTTGCTACAGTGTTCGTGGTTAGATATTATCGTATCTAAGTACTATGTCTTTGTGTGATTGTACATGTGCAGTAGCTTACCTGTGGAAATGATCTCATGCTATATTTGAGTACCTAACTCTGCCTCAGCTTTTGCTATAATTTATTGATGGAATGCTTTCACAGATATAAGTTAGTGAATTAGTGATATTGACATTTTGTTAAATCTTAGAACAAAATATCAATAAGTGTACTCCATTCTTTATACTTGAGCCATGACTTGCATCTGGATATGACATAAGGCTGTAGGTTCCCATTCCCGTAATCATGGTGGTTTCCTGGTTGATTCTGGTGTACTTTTAGGTCACATTTTCTGTAGGATTGACCATCTGTACTTATGTTGAAGACTCACCTAGAACATGATAGAACTTTTTGAAGTATTAATGTGCTGGTGCTTGCAGTAATAGAGTTCCATTCACTTCTTGCACTAATAGAATGCATTTCCAAGTTCTTATAGTAACGGAGACCCTATGATGACCTGGAAGCTTGCATGTGTTCTAGGCAAAATTCTGGTGGAATTCTTCTAATAAAGGAGTTGATTGGTTGATATAGAAATATGTTTGTGGTGGGAACTGGAACTGGTTAAGAGTTGAATGAAAGGTATCTAATTAGAAAAATAGGTGGAGGGTTTTGTAGAGGATAGATAGGTAGCAGAATCTATTCAGATGGAAAGCTTTTATGAGGATGAATCAAGATTTGGGTAATTCATGCCTTTAGGTGAATAGAAAGTTACTTCTGCAAATATCCGTTGGGTCCAATAAGATAATGCACAGTATGGTGAAAACACGCCCTTCGAACTGGTTCGAGCTATTGGTGAATGGAGATGGTCTAAGATTTTCTTTAGTAAGTGAAGTGGTAATTTTTGAGAGCAAATGGTTAGGATGAGTGGTTCCTCTTTCCTGTTTAGCTTTACAATGGAATATTGTTAGTCATGCACACTTGTGCATTTTCAGCCAGGCCCAGTGGAGTTTCTTTCTTTAAGCCTGCCAGATCCATCTCAAGTATTTATGGTCAAGGGCTAGCAGGGCCATCCGAATAGAAATAGGTGGTATGGGCTTTTTTTAGTAGGTCATCCTAGCAGATGTCCTAAAGTCACAAGCACCATTTTATTCGTATCAATTGAATGTAGAGACTCCCCCATGTTGTGTATCGTAAATTCATAAGCTAGTGGATTTTGCTCCTGAAAACATCAAGACTTATGGGGACTTTCAATCTAACCCTTTCCACATGCTATCTAGTGCCATTAGTCGTTCGAATCTTACAAGTGGGCTCTCGGTTGGCTCTGTGCACAATGTTCATGATATAATTCACTGTAAAATCGATCCTTGGTATTATCTGATCATGCAGCTTTTTGCATCTATATCTGCTATATGAACTTGTTTATGTTTAAAGTGTCCTGCCTGAGCCTGCAATTCTTTAGGCCTTGTTTGGATTACCATTTCGTCTCAAATACCGCTGTAGAAAAGACACAGATCTCCGCCCATCGTTTTGTTTCCAACTGGAAATCTGCTAGTCGCCGGTAAGATGCATGTGTAAACTAAATACGTCTGTATTTGATTACACCGCATCCAAGCGTGGCCTTAGTTGTATTTTGTCACACCCATTTGGACGCTAACTAATTGCTTGCTGTGCCATCTTTCATTCCACCACCTGCTTGGCATCCAGTGTGCACAGCCACTGCAGTTTTTAGTTCAGCATAAAATTTGAGAAAATGATCAGTCTCTGAATAGTTTGATGTATCGGAATGTAGCACTTCTTGTGACCCTGCCAATTATCTTGATCTACAACAAAACAGAACTGGCAATTTATATATTCTGGACATCTTCTAGCTCTCTGTTGCCAGATTTCTTATAAAAACTCTTAGACTGCACTACATCAAATTTATGCTTGTAGCATTGTTGTTGTATACCACTGGGTTTGGGCTCTCATGTGTCACCTCTATTTCTCAGGTGAGGATGAAGCTTGTCAAAAGTTGGCTTCCTGTCCTGAATGTCTGCAGGGACATCGCCCAACCTATGCACAGTGGATACAAATCGTCAAACTGCCAAGAGCTGGAGGAGACATTTCTTAAGATCATCTCCACTTTGTCTGTCCCGGATGCTCAGGAGCTGCTGCAACAGTGCCTCGGGTTCTCAACTCGCAACGTGGATGACTGCCAGCATTTGGTTACCGCCTTCAAGACATGGTTCAGGCGAGCTTCCAGGGATCCACAAGGTCCACAAGGTGGGGAAGACTGAGTGATGGAGCTGACGTTAACGTTTTCAAGCAGCGTGCTCTGTGCGTCATTGTACAATCGAACCTGTAATTATCTGTAGGCCTCCTTGTCCTTGAATAATCTGAAGTTTGTTTAGCCTGGTGCCTGTCTTTTGTATATAAAATCCTTGATTATGCACTAAGCTAAGCTATTCATCACCTTCTGAGATACTAACTGCCACTGGTTTCATCCCCACTCTCGATGTCAAACAGACAAACATGGACGAGGCCATCGAGCAGGTGAGATCTGCGCTTAACTTGTCTTGCTTGCTGTGCTCTGTCGTGTGGAATCCATCTTATTCATGTGTCTGGGACTCTTCCATCTATTTATGTGTCTGGGACTCTACCGTACCATAGTAGATATTTATCCATAGATATCTAATCTAGACTTACTAGGCGCCTTTTCCTCTTTATTGCGAACAAGCAAAGGCGCTCAAGGTGCCATTCATTTCTCTTCAAAATATTTTACATGAGTGATAGCATCTGTTAAAGCCTGGATCAGGGGGGAATGCCTATCAGAGTGAACAACATTGGTACATATGAACCTAGAACTGTGTGGGTTTGCATTACCCTGTTCCCTAGCTAATTTTGCTGCATTATGGGCTTCACTGTTACCAGTTCTAAGGATATGGAAAACCTGGATATCCTTCTGGCTGATGAGCTCACAAAAATCTGCGGCGTTGTTCCTGATTTTGCCAGTGCCCCGGTTGAGTCAGGGGAGACCTTGCCGCTGCTGTTTTCGCTAATATACTGTTGTCGGTGAAGAGTGATGCTTCTTGTATGTTCAGTTTGTCCAAAATAGCTGCAGCAAACTTGACACCTTGTGCTTCTGCTTGAAGTGGTGAGGTAGTCTGGACTGCAATTGCCGAAATTGTAGCTTCCATCCTGCCTTCATTTTGCTGCATCTGCAGGTGTGATCCAAGACCTATATGTGTATTCCCTGTTGAGTTTTCATTCCCCATTTCATGGCAGGCAGGGTCCGTGAAGATCTTGTTTGGAGCCTGAATGCCGCTAGCATCAACTGTAGTTTCCTGCATGAAGTTGCCTTGTCCCTGCGAGTCTGCATTGTGAGCCTTGTTTTTGTGACGTTTCCTGAAGAGTGGGGTCCCTTTCTAAAGACAAGCTTTTGAATAGTAATATTGCCTGTGCTGCAAAATGGATCTGCACAGGAGAAGTATCTTTCCTTTGAAAAAAGTTTGTTGCTTAAAGTAGAGCTCTGAATGTTTAAAACAACAGAGGCTAGAGAATCAGAGTTTTGCATTAAAAGATCAGTTCTCATATGCCAAGGATTTGCAAACCAATCAGCTCTAGCAAAGGGGCAATTGAAAAATGTGTGCAAATCATCCTCTTCAGTATCAAATCTTGCGCATATAATTTACTTATATATGCTTTGAGTAGTTGCCTGCTCTTTTACCCATTGGAAGCGCTATCCTAAGTAATCTCCATGTAAATGTTTGAATCCTTGGTACCATATCCTTTGCCTTCCAAAGCTTGCATGCACTCTTGGAAGAGAATTTCCCTGTGGGTATTGGTTTCCAACGCAAGAGATCATTGTCATCTGAGTGAATAATTGGAACCTGCTTTATAAGTTGTATCAACATAAAAGAGAGTCAATAAGTTCAACATTCCATTGTTTTTTTTAATTAGGGACCCAAAGTCTTTTACCAGAGCAGGGTAAACAAAATTACTATCCTTAGATAACAAGGTGATGATAAATAGAGTCCCAAGAGTTATCCCATGGAGAGCGAGAAACGCTGCCTTGTGTGAGTTGGTACAAAGAAGATATGTCTGACTTTTAGAATGGATGCCTAAAATTCATGTTTAGGGACATTGGATTGAGCTCTCCGGAAAGAAGTATCCGGCAAATACTTGGACTGCAAGACTTTGTATATATGGTTGTTTGGGTCACGGAAAGACTGGCGCGGCAAGACCGTGAAAGAGGAGGTGCCACCGGCGTTCGTGAAGACACGCGGGCGCCTCCTTCACTGCCTTGATGGCTGCGGCGGTGGCGGCTCCTCGTCGCGGAGCATTGTCATGCCGGAGAAGAGGACGGCGGGGCAAGCGACTCATTGCAATGAAACAGCCCTCTGTAAGCAGCGAAGATCATCGTATCCTTGTCATCTCTTAAAATCGTCCTTGTCCCAGCCTTACCATCATTTGAGCCGAAGGAGCTATCGACCGATAGTGCAGCCCGCCCCGAAGGTGGGCATGGCCATGGTATGCTTGGGGGATCATCGGCATGCGGCGTATGAGGTTTCACCGAAAACTCCAGAGGCATAGGGCATTTCCCTTTGATAGTCTCTTCTAGGCTTGATGATTTTTTTTTTGCGGGGAAGGCTTGATGAAATTTGGCAAAACGTGTTATAGTAACTGCTCACAAAAGAATATGGTGTAATTGACAACAACGTGGTTGATGACGTGCTTTTAATTTGCATCACGTGTGTCAACTCATTGCCTCAATTGTATGGTGTGTTTCCACTGTGCATTGTTGCTACTAAATCACACTCACACTTTAAGATTATCGCGAAACAAGATCGGCTTGAATTCGGAGTTTATCTCCAAGAGCTATTGATCACGGATTTTGGCGTGCGAAATCTTTCGCACGATCTTTGCATCTTCTTCTCAATCTTGGCAAGAAAATATGAACACACGCACGTACACCCAGCTTTGATTGACCGAAAAACTCAAGGGTCACAACTCAGAAGGAAAGCCAATGTAGATAGAGGAGTAGCCATCATTTTGCTGCTCATCGTCAACGACATCGAAACCACGAGGAAAGGGAAAGGAAACAAACCCGAACAAGATCAACGACATCGTCAACGTCATGGGTAGTAGCAGCTTCGACGTACAGACACAGCACGTACTAGTCGAATCAACGAAGAGAATTAAACGCGACGACAAGTCCACGACGCACGGCGAAGACCCCTAGTAGAACCCCTGCACCGGCCACCGGCGGTCGGGGTCCGGCAGCCACGAGGAGCGCTTCTTCTTCTGCTTGTCCTTCCTCCCCTCCTCGTCGCCGTCGCCGTCGCCGTCGCCGTCGACCCCCTCCTTCTCGCCGTCGGAGCTCTTGGAGTCGCCGTCCGACGAGCCGCCGCAGTACGCGCCGGCGACCACGACCCCCGCCGACGACCTGTGCATCGACCGCACGTACTGGAGCAGCCTCCACGCCGCCGGCTTCTGCTGCTGCTGCTGCTGCCGCGGCGGGGGCGTCAGGGACGCGCCCCGCTCGGCCGGAGGAGGCGGGTCCTCAGCGCCGGCCCGGTCGTCGTCCGGGAGGCGCGCGGACTGGGACAGCCGCTCGTACTCCGGCAGCGGCACGATCTCCTCCTCCTCCGACGCGCACTCCGCGCCCGCGCCGGCCTTGCCCCCGCCGACGCTGTCCATGAGCAGCAGCTGGTGGTGGCTCTTGGACCTCGGCTTCTGC
Source organism: Triticum monococcum (assembly GCA_034509565.1). Lineage (NCBI taxonomy): Eukaryota > Viridiplantae > Streptophyta > Magnoliopsida > Poales > Poaceae > Triticum > Triticum monococcum. The sequence goes on from CM067844.1 coordinate 32,446,422, forward strand.
CGCCGCGCCCCAAACCTCGCGCCTCCGCCGCAGTGGCTCCCCTCCTCCTCCTCGTCCTCCGAGTGATCCAGGATGCCCATATTTAACACGCTCGCTCTCCCGCTCCCGCAGTCGCGCCACAAATTAAACCATGCACGGACACACCTCTCTATCTCTCTCTCGATCTCGATCTCGCGCCGGGATTATAAACTTTGCGCCGGGCGAGACGGCGTATGGGAGGATGAGGCAGAGCTAGCGGGCGACAGGCGAGAGGGAATTTAATTTGCGATGTGGGGTGGAGAAGTTTGACAAGGGTTGCTCGAGCCCGCCAATGGCGATGGCGAGTAGGGAATTGGGAATGGAATTATTGGTTTTGACTCTGGGGGGTCGGGTCACGTCGTCGAGGGCCACGCGCGCGCTCGCCTCGCTCGAGGATGAGGCGCGGCGCACGGTATTTGCGTCCGACGCAGCATGACGCGGGTATTTGGCGGCTCATCTTTCATTCTTCGCTCAATTTTCTCAAACCGTCTCGATCGATCGCTGCTTTCAACTTTTTTTTTGGAACGATCTTCCACAGAGGAGGAGTATGGGGAGCACTTTTCGTAATTTCCGGCCATCTGTTTTTCATTTGGCTTCCGGGCTGTTTTTTTTTTTTGCCGTCCGATTGTCCACGAATCTTGGCATCCCTTGCGTCTTCATTCCACCTTCTTAACTGCGCGGGCGTCGGTTGCTGACTGGATTGGTGGGGTCGCCCACTTGATCTGTAGGCCGACCCCTTCCCCCACGTGATTCTTTTTGGGGTGGTCTGTGGTCCATGGCGTTGCGTAGCGGAGGAATGGAGGGGAGGGAGGCGGATGCGATGGAGGAAAGTGCCCCCGTCAGCAAGGGTTAGCGAGAGGTCATGGAGCATGGCCAACTACCTGTAAGGAGGCTGGCTGTCGGGGAGGAGGTCGGTGGAGGCCGGAAGCAACGCCATCGCATCCGGAAGAGGGAGGTTGGCTGTCGGGGAGGAGGTCGGTGGAGGCGTGCCATCAGGTTCGTCAACAGGAAGCTCTCGCAGGGGAGGCTGGAAAGCAACCGTCTCCAAACGGGTGAAAGGTACACTAAGCTTTTCCCCATCTCCCTCTTTATCCACAACTCCCCTCGGGTTTTGTATCGCTCTGCCTTGCTTAGTTGCTTGGAGGTCACACACAACGATGTTGTACACCATTTTCCAATTTGAAATTATGCTAAAAACCCTCATTTAATCGTGCTAAAACTTTTGTGTGAGTAATTTGAAACGAAGGGAGTAGATGTTTTCTAAAAATGTCACATCTAAGCTCTCACAAATACACAACAACAAAGAACCAAAAAAAAAACTAAGACAAAAAAATAGACCACAAACATAGTAGACATCATGTTAGATGTGACATAACTATATCACATCTAGATGTGTCCTAAACAGATATTTTTTTTATGGTTCTATCTTATAAATTTATAGTTTAGTGGGCGTAATAAAACTGGATACTACTCCACCTTGTGGGAGTATATGAAGTCGTGAAGAGACATTTCCCTCGATCCCGAACTGTTGCCACATGGCGATCAGGGACTTCAAGGAACCTCGTTTCGCAGAACTTCTTTTGGACCAGCCGCGCAAACTTTCATGCTAACTGCATCTGGAATGACATTAACTCTTGTTAATCCGTGCTGATTGGGATTTACGCGGCGAGCCGGCGTGGATACGTTCACTGGCTTTGTACGCCAAGAGAGTCAGCTAGACCGACCCGGCGACCCGCATACGAAGTGACCAGCCTCACCATGGATCCAGTCGAGGAGCTCCTGTCCTATGTGCCGCGTTCTGCGACAAATACATACCCCATCGCACAGAGTGCGTTCGACTCATAAGTGTCAAATTTTGTGGCAAATACCGAAATCACTAATTAAGAAATATTTGTTGTAAAAACCACTCTAATTTTCCTAGTTGCGACAAGTGGTGCACATGCAGCGTGTCACTTATCGCAACCTGTGGGTTTTCTTTTTTCTTTTTATAAATCCGTTTATTCAAAACGTTTTATATCTCAAATCGTGCGTCCAAATCTTGAATCGCTTTCACCGTTGGGTTCCTCGCGTCGATATCTTCAAAATAGATTCCATGTTGATAGATTTTGACGAATTTTTTTTCATGAAAAATGGACAAAAAAACTGAACCAGGAGCACGGGGTTTTTCCCTTTCCGAAAAAGACACGCCCGTGCCTCTCGCGGAAGCAAAACCGTGACTCTCGTGAAAAAAAAGAGAAAACATGTTTTTTTTCGTTTCCGAGAAGGCACGGCCGTGACTCTCGCGAAAGCACAACCGTGATTCTTGCGGAAGCAAAATCGTGACTCTCACGAAAAAATAAATAGCAAACACATTTTTTCCCTTTCCGAGAGGCACGGCCGTGACTCTCACGAAAGCATAACCATGCTTCTCGCGGAAGAAAAACCGTGCCTCTCACAAAAGAAAAAGAAACAGAAAACACGTTTTTTTTTCGTTTCCGAGAGGCACGGCCGTGACTCTCACATAAGCATACCCGTGCCTCTCGCGAAAGCAAAACCGTGACTCTCGGAAAAGAAAAAAACAGAAAACATTTTTTTTCGTTTTCTAGAGGCACGACCGTGACTCTCGGAAAAGCAAAACCGTGCCTCTCGCGGAAGCAAAACCATAACTCTCATGAAAGGAAAAAAACATGTTTTTTTCGTGAGAAATAATTTTTTTTTTCAATTTTTTTCATTAAAAAGCTAAGGAAGACCGGTGAAAAACCAAAACGTCGAAAAAATCTGAAAAAAACCGTTTAAAAAACCGAAAACGCGTGCGAAAAAAATAAAATTTGAAGAGAACGCCTAGAGCGCGACATGTAGCGAATAACTGAGAGCGCGCCAAGTGCGTTGATCGTTGCGAGGCTCCCAAAGAAACGCTCGTTGCTCCCGACAAATACATGCCCCATCACACATGATGCGTCCGACTGGGCCGGCCCAGTGCACCGCGAATGGGATGCTGAAAAATTGCAAAAAAGGTTGTTCGCGCTTGCTGGAATCAAACCCACAACAACCTGCTCAATTGTGCTCGCTGCTAGCCATTACGATCGAAGAGGACTCATGACAGAAATGCAACGTGATAGTTAAAAAGTACTTCCTCTGTTCTAAAATAGATGACTCAACTTTGTATTAATTTTAATATAAAGTTGGGTCATCTATTTTAGAACGGAGGGAGTAATAGCAGTAGCAGACTTAACAATATTTGAAAGAATCCCAAATAATATTCCAAAATTTGAATTATTTTTTGAACTTACGAACAAATTTTGACAAACCCGAACAATTTTCTTAACTGGCGAACAAAATTTGAAATTTCTGAAAAAAATCGTAAAAAATAATATTTTCTGAATTTCTGAACAAAATTTCAAAACAGGAACGAATTTTAAAATCACAAACATATTTTAAACTTTTAGAACTAATTTAGAAATGGAGAACAGTTTTGAAAATCTCAAATAAATTTGAAACGTGAACAATCTTTTAATACATGGCCAAAAATTTAAAAACTAAAATATTTTTGAAATTTTTGAACATTTTTTAAGTCCCTGTAATTATTTTAAAAGTTCTGAAAAAATGAACAAAAACATTCCTAACAACTTTTTAAAAACGGAAACATTTTTTGAAATTCTTGAAGAATTTTTAAAAAATGTGCCTTTTGAATTTATGAACAATTTCCGAACACATAAACATTTTTTCAAACAATGAACGTTAAAAATATGATTATTTTTAAGTTTCTGGACAATCTTTGAAACATAAACTTCTTAAAAAATAAATTAAACATGAAAATAAAAAAACAAAAAAAAACGAAACAGAAAAGGAAAAGAAACGAAAGAAGAAAGAAGAAAGAAAAAAAAATAGGAAAACCGGTTCAGGCAAACTCTAGAAGGTTCCCAAAACCGGAAACGTTGAAACACGTTAATCTACCGGCCCAGGTTACCGCGCGATCGCCAATTGTGTGCGAAAGGTCGAAGTGGACGAAGGTAGCTCCCCATCCATCCACCGCAGTCGACATGGATGAAGGTAGCTCGAGCAGCCAACACACGTCCTTTGGCGACCTCACCATTCCCATTCAATCTGCTTGCGTGTGAAGTGTGAACATAGATGAGACGACGACGAAGGTAGCTTGAGCCCGAGCTGGAGCAGCAACTTGTCCCATTGCTAGACGTGAGCCCAGTTGCTCGTTGCTCGTCTCATAAAGGAGAAGCTCACCTCTATGTTATGACGTCTTAGGCTTGTAGGGACGCTCTGACTCTGTGTGAGGCCACTGGCGGAAGGACAGAGATCCAGTGCCTTGCCCACAGCAAGGCACGGCGTAACTGGCGGGCGGGCAGCCGTTACATGCAGGGGGGGGGGGGGGGCTCAGATTGAGTGTTGTAGCGCAAAACACTGTAGTTGACACTGTAGATAATCTCCTGTAGACGAGTTACTGTAGCTCGGGTACTATTCACGCGGATTTGTCCGTTGACCCTCAATCGGACGGTGTGGAGAGGGCAGCCAGTCACCGTACTGTTCACCGGTGACTTGCTCACAGCAGCAAGTCACTGGATCTCGATCCAGTGCCTTGCCCACAGCAAGGCACGGCGTAACTGGCGAGCGGGCAGCTGTTGGATGCAGGGGGGCGGCTCAGATTGAGTGTTGTAGCGCAAAACACTGTAGCTGACACTGTAGACCGGGGTACTGTAGATAATCTCCTGTAGACGAGTTACTGTAGCTCGGGTACTGTTCACGCGGATCTGTCCGTTGACCCTCAATCGGACGGTGTGGAGAGGGGAGCCAGTCACCGTACTGTTCACCGGTGACTTGCTAGCAAGTCACTGGATCTCGATCCAGTGCCTTGCCCATAGCAAGGCACGGCGTAACTGGCGAGCGGGCAGCTGTTGGATGTAGGGGGGGCGGCTCAGATTGAGTGTTGTAGCGCAAAACACTGTAGCTGACACTGTAGACCGAGGTACTGTAGGTAATCTCCTGTAGACGAGTTACTGTAGCTCGGGTACTGTTCACGCGGATCTGTCCGTTGACCCTCAATCGGACGGTGTGGAGAGGGGAGCCAGTCACCGTACTGTTCACCGGTGACTTGCTCACAGCAAGTCACTGGATCCCCCGGTCTACAGTGTCAACTACAGTGTTTTGCGCTATAACACTCAATCTGAGCCGCCCCCTGCATCCAACGGCTGCCCGCCCGCCAGTTACGCCGTGCCTTGCAGGCACTGGATCTCTGTCCGGATCTCAGTCCCTGGCGGAAGGATCTTCACCGCATCTTCGTCAAGCCCACATGAGTCCTCTATGTTCGGGCTATTTTCTATAAGCCTTTTTTGTCTTACGATCAAATTGACATTGGGATTTGACTTTCTGCACAATAAATTGATCGATCCATTTTCTGTATCCTATTGCTAAGCATTTTTCATTAATTAGATAGTAACTTTTTTTGGACAATGTATTTTTTTATGACATGCATACATATAAATATTGTACATGTGAGCATTTGTGTTACTGGTATGCCGAATGTGAGAAAAATAAAGATTGTACTGTTGGTCATTGTGGTATAAACATGGGTATCGTAATGGTATTTAACACTTTGTGATACTCGTATGCAAGACAATGGTGTTCGTAACTAAGGTATCATAACAATCAATATGATGTTCATATGTGTGATAAAACACTATCAAATAACTCCATATCAGAAAATAAGCTAAAATGACAAAAAAAATGGATAAGTTATTTTCATGAGCTTATTTCCATCGTAGCTTCTCCTAGGCTTATTTTCGCCGCAGCTTATGCATCGTTGCTGTGGCCGTGTAACGTCTTGAGCTCATCTACAAGCCGTGCCCAGTCACTCCACGACGACCCTCCTTCCGCCACCGCGGCGCGACCGGCGACGCCGAGCTCCCGCACCCTCGCCCTCCTAGCCGCGGCTTCGTCCGCGCCGTCGTCCATCAGCTTCCCCACCGCGCTGGCCACCGCGGCGGCCGGCACCACCGCCTCCACGTCCGCCTTGCTGCCCACCTCCCGCACCCGCACGCCCACGCGGAGCACGTCCACGAGGAGCGCCTCGTTCAGGAACTGCTCGGCGCGGAGCGGCCACGTCGCGAGGGGCACCCCGGCGCACACGGCGTCCAGCACCGAGTTCCAGCCGCAGTGGCTCAGGAAGCCGCCCACCGCGCGGTGCGCCAGGATCTCCGCCTGCGGCGCCCATCGCCCGGCCACCACCATGCCGTGGCCGGACGCGCGCTCGTCGTGCTGCTCCGTGCCCTCCGTCGCCGCCGGGATCACCCAGAGGAACGGCGTGCCGGACGCGCGCAGTCCGGCGCCCAGCTCCCTGAGCTGCTCCGCGCTCAGACCGCACGTGCTGCCGAAGCAGGCGTACACCACGGACCCGGCCTCCTGGCCGTCGAGCCACTGCAGGATGGGGTCGCGCTCTGCGGCGCCGGTGACGCTGACGTCGCTGCGGGCGGCCCCGGGGGTGGCCCGCCTGGGGCCGACGAGGAACACTTTCTTGGGAGAGCCATCCACGTTCCGGTAGTACTCAGCAAAATCAGCCTCCAGCGCCGAGAAGCTGTTAAAGGCGACGGCGCAGCTCCCAGCCTCGGCCGCGCGGAACAACGGGAGGTGCGCCAGAGCCTCCTCGTTGACATGGACCCTGCGGAGCTTCACGGGGACCGGGAAGCCGCCGGGTACAGCGATGGGGTCCTCCAGGACGTCGGGGCGGTGGAGGTGGACGGCGACCATGGAGGCCGCCGCGAAGGCGCCGATGGTGTGGAACGTGACGTGCGGGGCGCCGCACTCGCGGGCGACGCGGGGCGCCCAGTGGAGCACAGCGTCCGACACAACAGCCACGGCGTCTGCGTGGGCGCGCACGGCCGCCGCGAGCGCCGGCGCCAGGGCGGCCTCCGCGGCGAAGAAGAACGCGGGCGCGGAGGATTCGTCCGGGAGCAGGGAGAAGTCCTCGTGCCCTCCGGGGAAGCTGAACGGCGCCGCGCGGACCGGCACGGAGGCAGGCGCGAGGGCCGCGAAGTGCGGCGTGGTGAGGATGGTGGCGCCGGTGGCGCCATCGCCGCAAGCGGCCGCCGCGGCGGCCGCCAGCGGAGCGAAGTGGCTGCGCGCGAGGAAGGGCACGAAGACGAGGTGCAGGGGCGCCGGCATCGTCGACCGCCTGTGAGAGAGAAGAGAATGTAATGAACAAGATCCTTAAAACCGTGTGCACTGGTGCTCTTCGTCTCGGGGCAATTTATACATAGGTTACTCATCAGAGATGCAGGAGGAAGAAGGTGTAGGATTATTCCACAAGTAAGCAACAACCTGACCCTAATGGAGGAGGAGGAGCCATGCATGGGGGAGAGCCATGACGTGCTCCAGAAGAACTGGGCGGCTGCAGCATGCATGCACGCCTGGTTTTCGGCATTGCTTGTTATTTTTTGGGTCACACGGGCAGGAGATGCGTGTAGAAACTCGTGCTCACGACGTACGCGTGCATGGTTTGTTTCATGAATTTATGATCGCTGGTTCGTGCCAAGTGAATTCTCAGTCTCTGAAATCGGCACCCTACTTTTTGAATTTGGTTAACCCTTTCTGAATGTTACTCACTTCGTTCATAAATATAAAATGTTTTGGATATTGAAAAAAAATACCAGCACGTTGCATCGGGAAAATAAGTAGCTATAAGAATCAGACAGTATAAATAACCAATTGAAATGGATTTCTTTTATTAACAGGGTATCTTCCACAATTATCCTTGCCGAGTACTTCCTTCATCCGGAAATACTTGTCATCAAAATGAATAAAAAGAGATGTATCTAGATCTAGATACATCTCCTTTTATCCATTTTGATGACAAGTATTTTTAAACGGAGGGAGTATTCTTTTTGATTGATTTCCATTCGAACGTAGCTGAATAATTTTCTAGCCGGTTGTCATGGCTGAAGTTTTTTATTTGATAGAAGGCTGTAGTTTTCTTTAGAATCACACAAGGTCGTAGATGAAGCGAGTAATGCTACACAAACATCAGTTTATATGAATTTTACAAACAGGTAGATTGTGATTGAAGGTTAAGGAGGAGGAGGGATCCACCCCCATAAAAATCAGTGGGAGAGTGGTTAGTTAGAAAGAAAGAATCCTAATCAGCGTATAATTGCATGTAACTCTTTGTATGTTTAGCATTTTTGGAGATGAAGCTGTTCCGTCCTCTCCCGAATATTATGTGCCGCCATCAGCACCAAATAGAGTGTATATGGTACGCGGCGCACCCCGCCTGACCCCGGCCAAAACGGGCCGACCCATTTAGCACTGTAGCGGTAGTCTTGGTCTTCTCGCATTTTTTAATGGTTGGTTTTTGTTTCCTGTTTAGTTTAGGTTTTATGCTGGTTTTGGTTGTTTTTTCTTTTTCGTTTTCCCCCCAATTTTTACCTCCTTTTTAATTTGCATTAGTTTTTTATTTTTCAAATTCATGAACTTTTCTCTGAGTCATGAACTTTTTTCCTAATTTTCTGAAGTTTTTCAATAATTCAGTGAACATTTTTTTCAAATTCAAAAACTTTTTCTAAAATCCACGAACTTTTTCCATAAACGAAGGACTTCTCTAAATCCATGATTGTTTTTCAAATTGGTTATAAAAAACCATATTCATGAACATTTTTTAGATCCACAATTTATTTCAACTTTTGTAAAGTTTAAGGAAAAATCACACCTGTTGCTTTAACGAGAAGCACAACTTTGCTTCCCCAAAAATGAAAACGCACAACCTATGCTTCCGTGCTTAAAAAAATGAGAAGCACTGTTGTCCTTCCGGGTTCTGATTTTCTTTTGCAGATTTTGAACATTTTTTCCGGTTATATTTGTTTTGCTTTTTATTCCCCTTTTTTCGTGATAAAAAAGTTTATGGAAACATACTAATATGGGACCTAGTTTCAAAGAAATTCTGTGGTGAAAATGGTTCATGATTTGGAAGCACATGATCAGTTGAGTTTGATCGTTGCTCGATTGCTAGGCACTTGGGAAGGGATTTAAGAAATCCTATGTACCAGCCATAGCGGCACATAGTCGGGGCTTGGCACACGGGTGCCCCTAACTTGGCCAACCCATTTCCACTTTTCTGTCTTTTTAATTTTTTCAAAAATGCTCAAAATTTTCCAATTTTTTTGCATGTTTCAAAATTTATTTAAAATTTAAAATATGTTTATGTTTTCAAGTTTGGTTCAGAAATTTCAAAACATGTTCAGAAATTCAAGAGTTGTTCGCTTCTTCTCAGAAAATGTTCTGATACTCAAAAAAGTTAAGAGTTTCAAAATAAATTCAAAAATTCAAAAACTGGTTGTATTTTGGAAATTAGTCACAAATTTTGCAAAACATTCAGTAATTAATATATATATATATATATATATATATATATATATATATATATATATAGTGATGCTATTCATCACCCAGGGTGCAGAATAGGTTATTCTTCACCCGAGGTAATCTTACGATCACTTCATAATTAAATTACGTTTAGAATTCAAATAGTTACATTCCTATTGATTCATTAAGTAAAATTTGGTATAAGAAAATAAAAATATAGGTCATAAGACAAGAAAATTTGCAGTTTATGTGTATTTTACACTATGTTTTTACGTTTGTAATTTTACATAACATAAAATATTTTTTACGGCGATTATATATTTTTTTACGGTCTTTTTTTACGTCAGAAATAAGACAAAACTTACAAAACGTAAAATTACAGTGCATTGATGGTAAAATAGAGGGGAGTGAAGAATAACTATTCCTCACCCAGGGTGACGAATAGTCAATCCCTATATATATATATATATATATATATATATATATAGGTGGAAAATATTTTCGGGGATGTTAAAATTTATATATATAATACTTTGAAAATGTTTAAAGTATTATATATATAATTTAAATATCAACGGGCCTTAAAAGGCCAATAGATGAAAGGCAACTTGGGCCAAAAAGGCCCAAGTGGGAAAGTGTCACCATTCCCTAAGGAGTAGGACTCCCACCCCCTTGGCCGGCGCACCAAGGGAGGCTTTCCTCCCTTGGTGGCTGCCCTCTCCTCCCCTCCCAACCTATATATACTAGAGGTTTTTCACCTTATTGAAAAGCCAAGTTTTGGGAGCCTACTCTAGTTGATCTAGTTCTAATTCTACTTGTTCTAGACTAATTAGAGCTAGCCCTAGCCACCTCTAATCCTCATAATTAGAAGCATTGTGTGGTTCTAATCTCCTCCCTCTAATTCTCCGACGACGATTAGCTCTGGACGGTGAAGCGCTGTCGGATCGTGAAGAATGTATGCTTGCAACCAAGTAGAGAGGCCGCGCTTTCGGTCTTCAGTTCAAGGGATCATTCGAGGGCGGTTCGCGGGATCATCATCAACGTTCGAGGGACTTCAAGTACGATCTACACCGACTTGTCTACTTTCGCTGCATTCCGGAGTCAGTAACGATCGTTGATCACAACCCGTTATGCATCTTCATATTGTTCCTGGGTGATCGTAGGTACGATTTTTTTGTTTTCTACTACATTTCCCAACACTCTCCACTACACAAGTGATGTGCCGAGGAGAGAAAGAGAAGACCACACACGCTCGCTTGACTGACCTGGCTGGGCTTAGGCCTGGGTGGCACGGGTGTGCGACATGCGCGTAATGGTCCACCTAAATCCGGTCCGAAACCTTGTAGGGGACGCAACTTCCTTTTGCCATTCAATTTTTGGATGTCTTGACACACAAAGTTGCTTGTTTCCTTGTCTGGTAAGTTTGACTTAGAAATCAAGTCAGTTGGAGATCGTGATCGTGACACGATACCGCCTCTGATCTTCCTATATATACTGCTTACGGGTTTCGGCCAAAGATACATCAAAATCGAGTAGGGTCTTGCCTCGTCTCTCTACTTGCACCTCCACCATAGTCTACTCCATGCCGAACACCGGCGTGCACCGGCGAACGGGAGAGAAGGTCTCCGAAATATCTTGCCCCTGTGATCCTGCAACAGGAAAGGATGAATAAGGTTGTTTTGGAAGCGCTCTGTGTGACTACTCAAATTCATCAACATGGGTCGTATTCCATCAAGATCATGTGTTGGCGCATGGCGCCGTCATGAACACCTGCTCCGACGGGTTGTCACCAATGTCATCGCAAACAACACCGTTGCCTCTGCAACAGTCACGGCTACTTCATCTATGAACGATCAGTACATGCACCATAATATGATCTCATCTCTAATTATGATAGTTGTTGCATGTGCTTTGCTGTTGTTTAGATCCTCTAGTATGCTAGAGCTATGCATGCTAATTACTGTTCTAGTCATGAATTATTTATAGTGAAATAATTCATTAAATACCGTACCATGAGCACTTTGGTTTGTGCGTGAGCGAGCAGGGTAGCATCCAAGTTAGTCGCAATCTCGTCCAGCTTGTGCTCACAGAAGCTTGGTGATGAGGAGTTGTAGGCGGCAAGCTTATTAATCAATATATACTCGTATCTGTTTCGGAACAACTTTGACCCCGAAAGTCTCTTCTACTCCTCATCACCGGCAAGGGCCAAGATCCACTCCGTCTCCATGGCCCTAAGGCCACCGGAGACGGGACGGACCGGTGCCGGCGCCGGCGGGAGGCAGAGAACCCTAGATTTTTGGAGGCGACGGCTGATACGTCTCCAACGTATCTATAATTTTTTATTGTTCCATGCTATTATATTATCAACCTTGGATGTTTTATATGCATTTATATGCTATTTTATATGATTTTTGGGACTAACCTATTAACCTAGAGCCAAGTGCCAGTTTCTGTTTTTTTCGTTGTTTTTGAGTATCGCAGAAAAGGAAAACCAAGCAGAGTCCAATTGACCTGAAATTTCATGGAGATCATTTTTGGACCAGAAGAAGCCCACGGAGTACCGGAGATGGGTCAGAAGAGTTCCGAGGCCACCACGAGGGTGGGGCGCGCGCCCTACCTGTAGCGACCCGACCTCAAACGGTCAAGTCTCTGTGCTTCAGTGTCATCCCTGGATCGGTAATGCTGACACACACAATACTTGAGGATTTATAACAGAGTAGCAATCACACACTTATTACATCGAATGTCTCAAAAGGGAACTTATTACAATAAATATGGCTTAAGGCCATCTAATACGATAACAGCGGAAAGCTTGGAAGATAAAGTGAGTCCATCAACTCCAACAGCATAGCTGAGCTGCACGGCAACGACCTAACGAACCTTACTCCTCGTCTGAAAAGTCTGCAACATAATACGTTACGGCCCGGAAATGGGTCAGCACATGGAATATGCTGGCAAGATAACACACTAGAGCAGGAACAGAATAATGCTATCACTACATGCATATTTGGCTGGTGGAAAGCTCTATGGTTATAGTTTTTGCGAAAAGCCATTTTTCCCTACAACAAAGGAATAGATTTTATTTAACTATCATGGTAGTTGAAACATCATTGAGAAGGTTCCTCCAACTCAATCCCAATTAAAGTAATTAACAACCCAACAATATTAGTTTAGAGTGATGAGATACTTATGATACTCCAAGTACTAGATACTCAAGATGCCCATAACCGGGGACACGGCTAACCATGATTAGTTTATACACTCTGCAGAGGTTTGCGCATTTTCCCCACAAGACTCGATCTCCTCCGTTGGATTTCTCGCACTACAGGGTGTTTGAGAAACGGATGACCGAGACACAGTTTTTCAAAAGCATTAACTCCTTACTCTGGGCAGACCATACCAAACCTACATCCCACTACCTGCTGATCCACCTCTTCGGGAGCTTCATGCAACTTACTCCACTATGCTAGAGCCCATAATAGCTTGTGGCTGCACACGGAAGTTTCTAGCATGAAAATATCTCAGTTCCCTTTGAGCCTGGGTGGCGGACCATAGGATTACCACACGGGTACTCCGGGATATCCTAGGACAACACTGGATTCTCCAGGTGCCCAACAAACAATCCACCCAGATGTGTATTCAAGTTGCCACCTTAAGTTGAACCATTAATTAACAATCTCACATCTGTCATGGATTTCACTCACCCAACCACGTCTACGAGCATAGCATAGCAATATAAGCAATACGTAGAAGTAACTCCCAAGGGTTTGAATATAACAGGGCAATAGGTTCTACCTCATGAACTACTTCCCAACCCACATATTAATTGTTGGAAATATGCCCTAGAGGCAATAATAAAATGGTTATTATTATATTTCCTTGTTCATGATAATTGTCTATTATTCATGCTATAATTGTGTTATCTGGAAATTGTAATACATGTGTGAATACATAGACCACAACATGTCCCTAGTGAGCCTCTAGTTGACTAGCTCGTTGATCAACAGATGGTTACGGTTTCCTGACCATGGACATTGGATGTCATTGATAACGAGATCACATCATTAGGAGAATGATGTGATGGATAAGACCCAATCCTAAGCATAGCGCAAGATCGTGTAGTTCGTCTGCTAAAGCTTTTCTAATGTCAAGTATCTTTTCCTTAGACCATGAGATTGTGCAACTCCCGGATACTGTAGGAATACTTTGGGTGTGCCAAACGTCACAACGTAACTGGGTGACTATAAAGGTGCACTATGAGTATCTCTGAAAGTGTCTGTTGGGTTGGCACGAATCGAGACTGGGATTTGTCACTTCGTATGACGGAGAGGTATCTCTGGGCCCACTTGGTAAGACATCATCGTAATGAGCTCAATGTGAATAAGGGTTGGTCACGGCATGATGTGTTACGCAATGAGTAAAGTGACTTGCCGGTAACGAGATTGAACGAGGTATTGGGATACCGATGATAGAATCTCGGGCAAGTAACATACCGATTGACAAAGGGAATTGTATACGGGATTGCTTGAATCCTCGACATCGTGGTTCATCTGATGAGATCATCGTGGAACATGTGGGAGCCAACATGGGTATCCAGATCCCGCTGTTGGTTATTGGCCGGAGAGTTGTCTCGGTCATGTCTGCATGGTTCCCGAACCCGTAGGGTCTACACACTTAAGGTTCGATGACGCTAGGGTTATTAGGAAGATTTGTATGTGATTAACGAATGTTGTTCGGAGTCCCGGATGAGATCCTGGACGTCACGAGGAGTTCCGGAATAGTCCGGAGGTGAAGATTTATATATGGGAAGTCATCATACGGTCACCGGAAATATTCGGGGGTATACCGGTATTGTACCGGGACCACCGGAGGGGTTCTGGGGGTCCACCTGCCCCGGAGGGCCTTATGGGCTGTAGGTGGAAGGGAACCAGCCCCTAGTGGGCTGGGTGCCATCCCCCCTGGGGCCCATGCGCCTAGGGTTTGGGGGGAACCCTAAAGGGGGGCGCCCCCTTGCTTGGGGGGCAAGCCCCCTCCCCCTTGGCCGCCGCCCCCCTCTAGATCTCATCTAGAGGGGCCGGCCCCCTTCCCCCTTCTCCCTATAAATAGAGGGGCGAGGAGAGGGCTGCAACACCACATCCAAGGCGCAGCCCCTCCCCTCCCCAACACCTCTCCTCCTCCGCGTGAGCTTGGCGAAGCCCTGCCGGAGAACTGCCACTCCATCACCAGCACCCCGTTGTGCTGCTGTTGGAGCCTTCTTCCTCAACCTCTCCCTCCTCCTTGCTGGATCAAGGCATGGGAGACGTCATCGGGCTGCACGTGTGTTGAATGTGGAGGCACCGTTGTTCGGTGCTTAGATCGGATTCGGCCGCGATCTGAATCGCTACGTGTACGACTCCTCCAACCGCGTTCTTGCAACGCTTCCGACTCGCAATCTTCAAGGGTATGAAGATGCACTCCCCTCTCGTTGCTAGTTACTCCATAGATTGATCTTGGTGATGCGTAGAATTTTTTTTAATTTCTGCAACGATCCCCAACAGTGGCATCATGAGCTAGGTCTATGCGTAGTTTCTATGCACGAGTAGAACACAAGTTGTTGTGGGCTTCGATTTTGTCAATTTACTTGCCGTTTCTAGTCTTATCTTGATTTGGTGGCATCGTGGGATGAAGCGGCCCGGACCGACCTTACACGTACGCTTACGTGAGACTGGTTCCACCGACTGACATGCACTAGTTGCATAAGGTGGCTAGCGGGTGTCTGTCTCTCCCACTTTAGTCGGATCGGATTCGATGAAAAGGGTCCTTATGAAGGGTAAATAGAAATTGGCATATCACGTTGTGGTTTTGGCGTAGGTAAGAAACATTCTTGCTAGAAACCTATAGCAGCCACGTAAAAATTTGCAACAACAATTAGAGGACGTCTAACTTGTTTTTGCAGCATATGCCGTGTGATGTGATATGGCCAAAAGGTTGTGATGAATGATATATGTGATGTATGAGATTGATCATGTTCTTGTAATAGGAATCACGACTTGCATGTCGATGAGTATGACAACCGGCAGGAGCCATAGGAGTTGTCTTAATTTATTTATGACCTGCGTGTCAACATAAACGTCATGTAATTACTTTACTTTATTGCTAACCATTAGCCATAGTAGTAGAAGTAATAGTTGGCGAGACAACTTCATGAAAACACGATGATGGAGATCATGATGATGGAGGTCATGGTGTCATGCCGGTGATAATGATGATCATGGCGCCCCGAAGATGGAGATCAAAAGGAGCAAAATGATATTGGCCATATCATGTCACTATTTCATTGCATGTGATGTTTATCATGTTTTACATCTTATTTGCTTAGAACGACAGTAGCATAAATAAGATGATACCTCGCAATAATTTCAAGAAAGTGTTCCCCCTAACTATGCACCGTTGCTAAGGTCCGTTGTTCCGAAGCACCACGTGATGATCGGGTATGATAGGTTCTAACGTTCGCATACAACGGGTGTAAGCCAGATTTACACACGCAATACACTTAGGTTGACTTGACGAGCCTAGCATGTACAGACATGGCCTCGGAACACGAAAGACCAAAAGGTCGAACATGAGTCATATAGAAGATACGATCAACATGAAGATGTTCACCGATGATGACTAGTCCGTCTCATGTGATGATCGGACACGGCCTAGTTAAATCGGATCATGTATCACTTAGATGACTAGAGGGATGACTATCTGAGTGGAAGTTCATTAAATAATTTGATTAGATGACCTTAATTATCATGAACATAGTCTAAAATTCTTTGCAATATGTCTTGTAGATCAAATGGCCCACGCTAATGTTGCCCTCAACTTCAACGCGTTCCTAGAGAAAACCAAGCTGAAAGACGATGGCAGCAACTACACGGACTGGGTCCGTAACCTGAGGATTATCCTCATAGCTGCCAGGAAGGCATATGTCCTTGATGCACCGCTAGGTGAAGCACCCGTTTTCCCAGCAGAACAAGACGTTATGAACGCTTGTCAGACGCGTAGTGATGATTACTCCCTGGTTCAGTGCGGCATGCTTTATAGCTTAGAACCAGGGCTCCAAAAGCGTTTTGAGCAACACAGAGCATATGAGATGTTCCAAGAGCTGAAAATGGTTTTCCAAGCTCATGCCCGGGTCAAGAGATATGAAGTCTCCGACAAGTTCTATAGTTGTAAGATGGAGGAGAATAGTTCCGTCAGCGAGCACATACTCAAAATGTCTGGGTTGCACAACCGCTTGTCTCAGCTGGGAGTTAATCTCCCAGATGATGCGGTCATTGACAGAATCCTTCAGTCGCTCCCACCTAGCTAGAAGAGCTTTGTGATGAACTTCAATATGCAGGGGATGGAAAAGACCATTCCTGAGGTATATTCAATGCTGAAATCAGCGGAGGTGGAAATCAAAAAGGAACATCAAGTGTTGATGGTGAATAAAACCACTAAGTTCAAGAAAGGCAAGGGTAAAAAGAACTTCAATAAGGACGGCAAGGGAGTTGCCGCGCCCGGTAAGCAAGCTGCCGGGAAGAAGCCAAAGAATGGACCCAAGCCTGAGACTGAGTGCTTTTATTGCAAGGGAAACGGTCACTGGAAGCGGAACTGCCCCAAGTACTTAGCAAATAAGAAGGCCGACAATGCCAAAGGTATATGTGATATACATGTTATTGATGTGTACCTAACCAGCGCTCGTAGTAGCTCCTAGGTATTTGATACAGGTGCAGTTGCTCATATTTGTAACTCAAAACAGGAACTGCGGAATAAACGGAGACCGGTGAAGGACGAGGTGATGATGCGCGTCGGGAATGGTTCCAAGGTCGATGTGATCGCCGTCGGCATGCTACCTCTACATTTACCTATGAGATTAGTTTTAAACCTCAATAATTGTTATTTAGTACCAGCTTTGAGCAATAACATTGTATCTGGATCTCGTTTAATGCGAGATGGCTACTCATTTAAATCTGAGAATAATGGTTGTTCTATTTATATGAGAGGCATGTTTTATGGTCATGCCCCGCTGGTCAATGGTTTATTCTTATTTAATCTCGAACGTGATGTTACACATATTCATAGTGTGAATGCCATAAGATGTAAGGTTGATAATGATAGCCCCACATACTTGTGGCACCGCCGCCTTGGTCACATTGGTGTCAAACGCATGAAGAAACTCCATGTAGATGGACTTTTGGAGTCTCTTGATTATGAATCATTTGACACATGCGAACCTTGCCTCATGGGCAAAATGACCAAGACTCCGTTCTCCGGAACAATGGAGCGAGCAACCAACTTATTGGAAATCATACATACTGATGTGTGCGGTCCAATGAGTGTTGAGGCTCGCGGTGGCTATCGTTATGTTCTCACCGTCATTGATGACTTGAGTAGATATGGGTATGTCTACTTAATGAAACACAAGTCTGAGACCTTTGAAAAGTTCAAGGAATTTCAGAGTGAGGTTGAGAATCAACGTGACAGGAAAATCAAGTTCTTACGATCAGATCATGGGGGGGGGGGATATTTGAGTCACGAATTTGGCACACACTTAAGAAAATGCGGAATTATTTCACAACTCACGCCGCCTGGAACACCTCAGCGTAATGGTGTGTCCGAACGTCGTAATCGCACTCTATTGGATATGGTACGATCTATGATGTCTCTTACTGATCTACGCTATCATTTTGGGGTTATGCTATAGAGACTACCGCATTCACTTTAAATAGGGCTCCGTCGAAATCCGTTGAGACGACACCGTATGAATTGTGGTTTGGTAAGAAACCTAAGCTGTCATTTCTGAAAGTTTGGGGATGCGATGCTTATGTCAAGAAACTTCAACCTGAAAAGCCCGAACCCAAATCGGAAAAATGCGTCTTCATAGGATACCCTAAAGAAACTATTGGGTATACCTTCTACCTTAGATCCGAAGGCAAGATCTTTATTGCCAAGAATGGATCCTTTCTAGAGAAAGAGTTTCTCTCGAAAGAAGCAAGTGGGAGGAAAGTAGAACTTGATGAAGTATTGCCTCTTGAACCGGAGAGTGGCACAACTCAAGAAAATGTTCCTGAGGTGTCTGCACTGACTAGAGAGGAAGCTAATGATGATGATCATGAAACTTCAGATCAAGTTGCTACTGAACTTCATAGGTCCACAAGGACACATTCCGCACAAGAGTGGTACGGCAACCCTGTCCTGGAAATCATGTTGTTAGACAATGGTGAACCTTCGAACTATGAAGAAGCGATGGCGGGCCCAGATTCCGACAAATGGCTGGAAGCCATGAAATCCGAGATAGGATCCATGTATGAAAACGAAGTATGGACTTTGACTGACTTGCCCGATGATCGGCGAGCCATAGAAAATAAATGGATCTTTAAGAAGAAGACAGACACGGATGGTAATGTGACCATCTATAAGGCCCGGCTTGTCGCTAAGGGTTATCGACAAGTTCAAGGGGTTGACTATGATGAGACTTTCTCACCTGTAGCGAAGCTAAAGTCCGTCTGAATCATGTTAGCAATTGCCGCATTATATGATTATGAGATATGGCAAATGGACGTCAAAACGGCATTCCTTAATGGTTTCCTTAAGGAAGAATTGTATATGATGCATCCGGAAGGTTTTGTCGATCCTAAGAATGCTGACAAGGTGTGCAAGCTCCAGCGCTCAATCTATGGGCTGGTGCAAGCCTTTCAGAGTTGGAACATTCGATTTGATGAGATGATCAAAGCGTTTGGGTTTACGCAGACTTATGGAGAAGCCTGTGTTTACAAGAAAGTGAGTGGGAGCTCTGTAGCATTTCTCATATTATATGTGGATGACATACTATTGATGGGAAATGATATAGAATTCTTGGAAAGCATAAAGACCTACTTGAACAAGTGTTTTTCAATGAAGGACCTTGGAGAAGCTGCTTATATATTAGGCATCAAGATCTATAGAGATCGAGACGCCTCATTGGTCTTTCACAAAGTACGTACCTTGACAAGATATTGAAGAAGTTCAATATGGATCAGTCTAAGAAGGGGTTCTTGCCTGTATTGCAAGGTATGAGATTGAGCACGGCTCAATGGCCGACCACGGCAGAAGATAGAGAAAAGATGAGTGTCGTCCCCTATGCCTCGGCCATAGGGTCTATTATGTATGCCATGCTGTGTACCAGACCTGATGTAAACCTTGCCATGAGTTTGGTAGGAAGGTACCAAAGTAATCCCGGCATGGAACATTGGACAATGGTCAAGAATATCCTGAAGTGCCTGAAAATGACTAAGGATATGTTTCTCGTTTATGGAGGTGACGAAGAGCTCGTCGTAAAGGGTTACGTCGATGCTAGCTTCGACACAGATCTGGATGACTCTAAGTCACAAACCGGATACGTGTATATTTTGAATGGTGGGGCAGTCAGCTGGTGTAGTTGCAAGCAAAGCGTCGTGGCGGGATCTACATGTGAAGCGGAGTACATGGCAGCCTCGGAGGCAGCACAAGAAGCAGTCTGGATGAAGGAGTTCATTACCGACCTAGGAGTTATTCCCAAAGCGTCGGGCCCGATGACTCTCTTCTATGACAACACTGAAGCTATTGCCCTTGCCAAGGAGCCCAGGTTTCACAGGAAGACCAGGCATATCAAGCGTCGCTTCAACTCCATTCGTGAAAATGTTCAAAGTGGAGACATAGATATTTTTAAAGTGCATACGGACCTGAATGTCGCAGATCCGTTGACTAAACCTCTTCCTCGAGCAAAACATGATTAACAACAGAACTCTATGGGTGTTTGATTCATCACAATGTAACTAGATTATTGACTCTAGTGCAAGTGGGAGACTGTTGGAAATATGCCCTAGAGGCAATAATAAAATGGTTATTATTATATTTCCTTGTTCATGATAATTGTCTATTGTTCATGCTATAATTGTGTTATCCGGAAATCGTAATACATGTGTGAATACATAGACCACAACATGTCCCTAGTGAGCCTCTAGTTGACTAGCTCGTTGATCAACAGATGGTTACGGTTTCCTGACCATGGACATTGGATGTCATTGATAACAGGATCAGATCATTAGGAGAATGATGTGATGGACAAGACCCAATCCTAAGCATAGCGCAAGATCATGTAGTTCGTCCGCTGAAGCTTTTCTAATGTCAAGTATCTTTTCCTTAGACCATGAGATTGTGCAACTCCCAGATACTGTAGGAATACTTTGGGTGTGCCAAACGTCACAATGTAACTGGGTGACTATAAAGGTGCACTACGGGTATCTTTGAAAGTGTCTGTTGGGTTGGCATGAATCGAGACTGGGATTTGTCACTTCGTATGACGGAGAGGTATCTTTGGGCCCACTCGGTAAGACATCATCATAATGATCTCAATGTGACTAAGGGTTGGTCACGGGATGATGTGTTATGCAACGAGTAAAGTGACTTGCCGGTAACGAGATTGAACAAACAGACGATCGAATCTCGGGCAAGTAACGTACCGATTGACAAAGGGAATTGTATACGGGATTGCTTGAATCCTCGACATCGTGCTTCATCCAATGAGATCATCGTGGAACATGTGGGAGCCAACATGGGTATCCAGATCCCGCTGTTGGTTATTGGCCGGAGAGTTGTCTCGGTCATGTCTGCATGGTTCCCGAACCTATAGGGTCTACTCACTTAAGGTTCAATGATGCTAGGGTTATTAGGAAGATTTGTATGTGATTACCGAATGTTGTTCGGAGTCCCGGATGAGATCCCGGACGTCACGAGGAGTTTCAGAATAGTCCGGAGGTGAAGATTTATATATGGGAAGTCATCATACGGTCACCGGAAATATTCGGGAGTATACTAGTATTGTACCGGGACCATCGGAGGGGTTCCGGGGGTCCACCGGGAGGGTCCACCTGCCCCAGAGGGCCTTATGGGCTGTAGGTGGAAGGGAACCAGCCCCTAGTGGGCTGGGCGCCATCCCCCTAGGGCCCATGCGCCTAGGGTTTGGGGGGAACCCTAAAGGGGGGCGCCCCCCTTGCTTGGGGGGCAAGCCCCCTCCCCCTTGGCCGCCGCCCCCCTCTAGATCTCATCTAGAGGGGTCGACATCCTTCCCCCTTCTCCCTATAAATAGAGGGGCGAGGGGAGGGCTGCAACACCACATCCAAGGCGCAGCCCCTCCCCTCCCCAACACCTCTCCTCCTTCGCGTGAGCTTGGTGAAGCCCTGCCGGAGAACTGCCACTCCATCACCACCATGCCGTCGTGCTGCTGTTGGAGCCTTCTTCCTCAACCTCTCCCTCCTCCTTGATGGATCAAGGCGCGGGAGACGTCACCGGGCTGCACGTGTATTGAACATAGAGGCACCGTTGTTCGGTGCTTAGATCGGATTCGGCCGCGATCTAAATTGCTACGTGTACGACTCCTCCAACCGCGTTCTTGCAACGCTTCCGACTCGCGATCTTCAAGGGTATGAAGATGCACTCCCCTCTCGTTGCTAGTTACTCCATAGATTGATCTTGGTGATGCATAGAATTTTTTTAATTTCTGCAACGATCCCCAACATTAATCACATCCTAACCATGCAATATTTGAGGATTGGAACTAATGCATAAAAACTAGGTGATAAAGGGGTATGATCAAAGTGTTACTTGCCTTGCTGATGATCCGCAAAACCTAGGGATTCGTAGTAGTACGCTTCGCACTCCTGGTGTTCTATCGCAAACAAACAATAGCATACATAAGCAATCAAGCAAAGAAACACGGATAAAATTCAAACAAGAAGATCTAACCAGAAATCTCAACTTAAGAACTCCGGTTTGCAAAAAGAATCAAATCAAACGGAGCAACGAAACTCAAACTGCGAAAGAAACAAGATCCGTTTACTAATCTGGACTAGGGTCAAATTTTATAGTAGCAAAAGCTTGTTCAAGTTGGTTAAACGGAAAGAGGGTTTCGAGGCGAAGATCTAGGCGCTTGAATCGCCTGATTCCGACAAATGAGCGAAAAGATAAACTAAAACGAAAATCGGATCAGAAATCGCGATTGAAAATAATCACGGAAAATCCAACAAAAAGAAAACTGACGAACAGGCTAACGAACGCGCGTTCGTTGTCTGTTACTAATGAGTACACTCCGTTCGTTAAAAAGAACGTACGGACGAACGTCCGCAAACTAACTAAACCGCGTAAAACCGGTGAACCGATCTATCCAAAAAAAAACTAGGGTTTCTAAAAAACCGAACCGGGCTTTAAAAAAAACTGAACGGTTCTACCTCCGGGGAAGTCCGGCGCAGCGGGGTCGGCTCCGGCGAGGGCAGGGCAGTGCGGGGCGGCGGCGGTGCGGGCAAAGGGCGGCGGCGGCGGCTCCGGTAAGGGGCGGCAGCGGCGCGACAAATGGGCGGCGGGGCGGCGCGACAAGTGAGCGGCGGTGATACGTCCATTTTGCATCATGCTTTTATATCAATATTTATTGCATTATGGGCTGTTATTTCACATTATATCACAATAGTTATGGCTATTCTCTCTTATTTTACAAGGTTTACATAAGGAGGGAGAGTGCCGGCAGCTGGAATTCTGGGCTGGAAAAGGAGCAAATATTAGAGACCTATTCTGCACAACTCCAAAAGTCTTGAAACTCCATGGAACACCTTATAATAAATAATGAAAAATCCTCGCCAAAGATGAAGACCAGGGGGCCCACACCCTTCTCACGAGGGTGGGGGGGCGCCCCCCCCTAGGGTGCGCCCCCTACCTCGTGGGCCCCCTGGTGGCTCTTCGATGACCATCTCCTATATGAAGTCTTTCGTCTAGAAAAAAAATAAGAAGCAACCTTTTGGGAAGAAACTCCACCGCCACGAGGCGGAACCTTGGCGGATCCAATCTAGAGCTTCGGTAGAGCTGTTCTGCTAGGGAAACTTCCCTCCCGGAGGGGGAAATCATCGCCATCGTCATCACCAACGCTCCTCTCATCCGGAGAGGGCAATCTCCATCAACATCTTCATCAGCACCATCTCATCTCAAAACCCTAGTTCATCTCTTGTATCTAATTCTTGTCTTCAAGTCCGGGATTGGTGCTAGTAGGTTGCTAGTAGTGTTAATTACTCCTTGTAGTTGATGCGAGTTGGTTTAATTGGTGGAAGATCTTATGTTTAGATCCTTTATCCATATTAATACCCCTCTAATTATGAACATGTTTATGCTTTTTGAGTAGTTACGTTTGTTCCTGAGGACAAGGGAGAAGTCTTGCTATTAGTAGTCATGTGAATTTGGTATTCGTTCGATATTTTGATGAGATGTATGTTGTCTAGCCTCTAGTGGTGTTATGTGAACGTCGACTACATAACACTTCACCATTATTTGGGCCTAGAGGAAGGCATTGGGAAGTAATAAGTAGATGATGGGTTGCTAGAGTGACAGAAGCTTAAACCCTAGTTTATGCATTGCTTCGTAAGGGGCTGATTTGGATCCATATGTTTCATGCTATGGTTAGGTTTACCTTAATACTTTTGTTGTAGTTGCGGATGCTTGCAATAGAGGTTAATCATAAGTGGGATGCTTGTTCAAGTAAGAACAGCACCCAAGAACCGGTCCACCCACATATCAAATTATCAAAGTACCGAACGCGAATCATATGAAGGTGATGAAAACTAGCTTGACGATATTCCCATGTGTCCTCGGGAGCGCTTTTCCTTATATAAGAGTTTGTCCAGGCTTGTCCTTTGCTACAAAAAGGATTGGGCCACCTTGCTGCACTTTATTTACTTTTGTTACTTGTTGCTCGTTACAAATTATCTCATCACAAAACTATCTGTTACCACTTATTTTAGTACTTGCAGAGAATACCTTGCTGAAAACCGTTTATCATTTCCTTGTGCTCCTCGTTGGGTTTGACACTCTTACTTATCGAAATGACTATGATAGATCCCCTATACTTGTGGGTCATCAAGACTCTTTTCTGGCGCCGTTGCCAGGGAGTGAAGCGCCTTTGGTAGGTGGAATTTGGTAAGGAAAAATTTATATAGTGTGCTGAAATTTACTGTCACTTGTTACTATGGAAAGTAATCCTCTGAGGGGCTTGTTCGGGGTATCTTCACCCCGACCAGTAGAGCAAAGAGTTGCTCCTCAACCTACTGAACATATTAAACATGAAATTCCTTATGAGTATCCTTCAAGTATAATAGAAAAACTTCTAGCTAATCCTTTTACAGGAGATGGAACAAAGCATCCTGATGAACACCTAATATATGTGGATGAAGTTTGTGGATTATTTAAGCTTGCAGGTATTCCCGATGATGTTCCTAAGAAGAAGGTCTTCCCTTTATCTTTGAAGGGAGACACATTGACATGGTATAGGCTATATGATGATATGGGATCATGGAACTGAAGGAAATATGCCCTAGAGGCAATAATAAAGATATTATTTATTTCCTTCTATCATGATAAATGTTTATTATTCATGCTAGAATTGTATTAACTGGAAACATAATACATGTGTGAATACATAGACAAAACAGAGTGTCACTAGTATGCCTCTACTTGACTAGCTCGTTGATCAAAGATGGTTATGTTTCGTAACTGTTGGGAAACGTAGCAGAAATTCAAAATTTTCCTACGTGTCACCAAGATCTATCTATGGAGAAACCAGCAATGAGGGGAAGGAGAGTGCATCTACATACCCTTGTAGATCGCTAAGCGGAAGCGTTCAAGTGAACGGGGTTGATGGAGTCGTACTCGTCGTGATTCAGATCACCGACGATCCTAGTGCCGAACGGACGGCACCTCCGCGTTCAACACACGTACAGCCCAGTGACGTCTCCCACGCCTTGATCCAGCAAGGGGAGAGGGAGAGATTGAGGAAGACTCCATCCAGCAGCAACACAACGGCGTGGTGGTGATGGAGGAGCGTGGCAATCCTGCAGGGCTTCGCCAAGCACCACGGGAGATGAGGAGAAGGACTTGGGAGAGAGGGAGGGCTGCACCAAGGCAAAAAGTGTGTCTTGAGAGGCCCTCCTTCCCCACTATATATAGGGAGCCCAAAGGGGGGGGCGCCGGCCCTAGGAGATCCAATCTCCTAGGGGGGCGGCGGCCAAGGGAGGTTTCCCTCCCCCCCAAGGCACCTAGGAGGTGCCTTCCCTCCTTGGGACTCTTCCTTAGGGTTCCCCCTTCACCCTAGGCGCATGGGCCCTAGGGGAAGTGGCGCCCCAGCCCACTTTGGGCTGGATCCCTTCCCACTTCAGCCCATGGTACCCTCCGGGATAGGTGGCCCCACCCAGTGGACCCCCGGGACCCTTCCGGTGGTCCTGGTACAATACCGATGACCCCGAAACTTGTCCCGATGGACGAAATAGGACTTCCTATATATAAATCTTTACCTTCGGACCATTCCGGAACTCCTCGTGACGTCCGAGATCTCATCCGGGACTCCGAACAACATTCGGTAACCACATACAAACTTCCTTTATAACCCTAGCGTCATCGAACCTTAAGTGTGTAGACCCTACGGGTTCGGGAACCATGCAGACATGACCGAGACGTTCTCCGGTCAATAACCAACAGCGGGATCTGGATACCCATGTTGGCTCCCACATGTTCCACGATGATCTCATCGGATGAACCACGATGTCAAGGACTTAATCAATCCCGTATACAATTCTCTTTGTCTAGCGGTATTGTACTTGCCCGAGATTCGATCATCGGTATCCCGATACCTTGTTCAATCTCGTTACTGGCAAGTATCTTTACTCGTTCCATAACACATCATCCCGTGATCAACTCCTTGATCACATTGTGCACATTACGATGATGTCCTACCGAGGGGGCCCAGAGATACCTCTCCGTTTACACGGAGTGACAAATCCCAGCCTCGATTCGTGCCAACCCAACAGACACTTTCGGAGATACCTGTAATGTACCTTTATAGCCACCCAGTTATGTTGTGACGTTTGGCACACCCAAAGCACTCCTACGGTATCCGGGAGTTGCACAATCTCATGGTCTAAGGAAATGATACTGACATTAGAAAAGCTTTAGCATACGAACTACACGATCTAGTGCTATGCTTAGGATTGGGTCTTGTCCATCACATCATTCTCCTAATGATGTGATCCCGTTATCAACGACATCTAATGTCCATGGTCAGGAAACCGTGACCATCTATCGATCAACGAGCTAGTCAACTAGAGGCTTACTAGGGACATGGTGTTGTCTATGTATCCACACATGTATCTGAGTTTCCTATCAATACAATTATAGCATGGATAATAAACGATTATCATGAACAAGGAAATATAATAATAATCAATTTATTATTGCCTCTAGGGCATATTTCCAACAGTCTCTCACTTGCACTAGAGTCAATAATCTAGTTCACATCGCCATGTGATTAACACTCACAGGTCACATCGCCATGTGACTAACACCCAAGAGTTTACTAGAGTCAGTAGTCTGGTTCACATCACTATGTGATTAACACTCAATGATTTCTAGGTTTGATCATGTTGCTTGTGAGAGAGGTTTTAGTCAACGGGTCTGAACCTTTCAGATCCGTGTGTGCTTTACAAATCTCTATGTCATCTCCTAGATGTAGCTACCACGTTCTATTTGGAGCTATTCCAAATAACTGTTCTACTTGGAGCTATTCTAAATTGTTGCTCCATTATACGTATCCGATATCTCTACTCAGAGCTATCCGGATAGGTGTTAAGCTTGCATCAACGTAACCCTTTACGACGAACTCTTTTACCACCTCCATAATCGAGAAAAAAAATCCTTAGTCCACTAGTTACTAAGGATAACTTTGACCGCTGTCCTGTGATCCATTCTTGGATCACTCTTGTACCCCTTGACTGACTCATGGCAAGGCACACTTCAGGTGCGGTACACAGCATAGCATACTATAGAGCCTATGTCTTAAACATAGGGGACGACCTTCGTCCTTTCTCTCTATTCTGCCATGGTCGAGCTTTAAGTCTTAACTTCATACCTTAGAACTCAGGCAAGAACTCCTTCTTTGACTGATCCATTTTGAACACCTTCAAGATCATGTCAAGGTAATTGCTCATTTGAAAGTACCATTAAGTGTTTTGATCTATCCTTATAGATCTTGATGCTCAATGTTCAAGCAGCTTAATCCAGGCTTTCCATTGAAAAACACTTTCCAAATAACCCTATATGCTTTCCAGAAATTCTACGTCATTTCTGATCAACAATATGTCAACAACATATACTCATCAGAAATTCTATAGTGCTCCCACTCACTTCTTTGGAAATACAAGTTTCTCATAAACTTTGTATACACCCAAATCTTTGATCATCTCATCAAAGCATACATTCCAACTCCGAGATGCTTACTCCAGTCCTTAGAAGGATTGCTGGAGCTTTGCATACTTATTAGCATATTTCAGGATTGACAAAACCTTCCGGTTGTATCACATACAACCTTTCCTCAAGAAAATCGTCGAGGAAACAATGTTTTGACATCCTATCTGCAAGATTTCATAAATAATGCAGTAATCGCTAATATAATTCCAACAGACTCTCAGCATCGCTATGAGTGAGAAAGTCTCACCGTAGTCAATTCCTTGAACTTGTCGGGAAACACCTTAACGACAAGTCGAGCTTTCTCAATGGTGACACTTACCATCATTATCTGTCTTCCTTTTAAAATCCATCTGTACTCAACAGCCTTACGACCATCAAGTAGTTCTTCCAAAGTCTACACTTTGTTTTCATACATGGATCCTCTCTTGGATTTTATGGCCTCGAGCCATTTATTGGAATCCGGGCCCACCATTGCTTCTCCATAGCTCGTAGGTTCATTGTTGTCTAGCAACATGACTTCCAAGACAGGATTACGTACCACTCTGAAGTAGTACGCATCCTTGTCATCCTACGAGGTTTGATAGTGACTTGATCTGAAGTTTCATGATCACTATCACAAGCTCCCACTTCAATTGGTGTAGGAGCCACTGGAACAACTTCCTGTGCCCTGCCACACACTAGTTGAAGAGACGGTTTAATAACCTCATCAAGTCTCCACCATCCTCCCACTCAATTCTTTCAAGAGAAACTTTTCCTCGAGAAAGGACCCGATTCTAGAAACAATCCCTTATTGCTTTCGAATCTGAGACAGGAGATATACCCAACTATTTTGGGTGTCCTATGAAGATGCATTTATCCGCTTTGGGTTCGAGCTTATCAGCCTGAAATTTTTTCACATAAGCGTCGCAGCCCCAAACTTTTAAGAAATGACAGCTTAGGTTTCTCTAAACCATAGTTCATACGGTGTCATCTCATCGGAATTACGTGGTGCCCTATTTAAAGTGAATGTGGTTGTCTCTAATGCCTAACCCATAAACTATTGTGGTAATTCGATAAGAGACATCATGGTATGCATCATATCCAATAGGGTGCAGTTATGATGTTCGGACACACCATCACACTATGGTGTTCCAGGCTGTATCAGTTGTGAAACAATTTCCACAATGTATTAATTCTGTGCCAAACTCGTAATTAAGACATTCATCTCTATGATCATATCATAGATATTTTATCCTCTTGTCACAACGATCTTTCAACTTCACCCTGAAATTACTTGAACCTTTCAATCATTCAGACTCATGATTCATCAAGTAAATATACTCAACATCTACTCAAATCATCTGTGAAGTAAGAACATAATGATATCCACTACATGCCTCAGCACTCATTGGACTGCACACATCAAAATGTATTACTTCCAACTAGTTGCTTTCCATTTTACTGAAAACGAGGCTTTCAGTCATCTTGCCCATGTGGTATGATTTGCATGTCTCAAGTGATTCAAAATCAAGTGAGTCCAAATGGTCCATTTGCATGGAGTTTCTTCATGCATATACACCAATAGACATGGTTCACATGTCTCAAACTTTTCAAAAACGAGTGACCCCAAAGATCCATCAACATGGAGCTTCTTCATGCGTTTTATACCGATATGACTCAAATTGCAGTGCCACAAGTATGTGGTACTATCATTACTATCTTTTGGCATGAACATGTGTATCACTACGATCGAGATTCAATAAACCATTCATTTTAGGTGTAAGACCATTGAAGGTATTATTCAAATAAACAGAGTAACCATTATTCTCCTTAAATGAATAACCGTATTGCGATAGACGTAATCCAATCATGTCTATGCTCAACGCAAACACCAAATAACAATTATTTAGGTTTAACACCAATCTCGATGGTAGAGGGAGCGTGCGATGCTTGATCACATCAACATTGGAAACACTTCCAACACATATCATCAGCTCACCTTTAGCTAGTCTCCATTTATTCTGTAGCTTTTATTTCGAGTTACTAACACTTAGCAACCGAACCGGTATCTAATACCCTGGTGCTACTAGGAGTACTAGCAAAGTACACATTAGCATATTGTATATCCAATATACTTCTATCGACAGCCTTCTCATCTACCAAGTATCTAGTGTAATTCTGCTCCAGTGGCTGTTCCCCTTATTACAGAAGCACTTAGTCTCGGGTTTGGGTTCAACCTTGGGTTTCTTCACTAGAGCAGCAGCTGAATTGCCGTTTCATGAAGTATCCCTTCTTGCCCTTGCCCTTCTTGAAACTAGTGGTTTCACCAACCATCAACAATTGATGCTCCTTCTTGAT
This sequence comes from Triticum monococcum, assembly GCA_034509565.1. Classification (NCBI taxonomy): domain Eukaryota; kingdom Viridiplantae; phylum Streptophyta; class Magnoliopsida; order Poales; family Poaceae; genus Triticum; species Triticum monococcum. The sequence goes on from CM067844.1 coordinate 32,476,422, forward strand.
TTCTACTTTTGTGGTGTCAAACATCGCGAATATCTCAAGGATCATCATATATGTCTCTGATATATTATAGTTCATCACGAAGCTCTAGCAGCTTGGTGGTAATGACTTAGGAGAAACATCACTATCTCATCTGGAAGATCAACTCCCACTCGATTCAAATGATTGTTGTACTCAGACAATCTGAGCACAAGCTCAACAATTGAGCTTTTCTCCTTTAGTTTGCAGGCTAAGAAAATCGTCGGAGGTCTTATAACTCTTGACGTGGGCACGAGCCTGAAATCCCAATTTCAGCCCTCGAAACATCTCATATGTTTCGTGACGTTTCAAAACGTCTTCGGTGCCTCAAATCTAAACCGTTTAACAGAACTGTCACGTAGTTATCAAAACATGTGTGTCAGATGTTCGCAACATCCACAAACAACGTTCGAGGTTCAGCACACTGAGCGGTGCATTAAGGACATAAGCCTTCTATGAAGCAATGAGGACAATCCTCAGTTTATGGACCTAGTCCGCATAATTGCTACTATCAAATTTCAACTAAATTTTCTCTAGGAACATATCTAAACAGTAGAACTAAAGCGCGAGCTACGACATAATTTGCAAAATCCTTTTGACTATGTTCAGGATAATTAAGTTCATCTTATGAACTCCCACTCAGATAGACATCCCTCTAGTCATCTAAGTGATTACATGATCTGAGTCAACTAGGCCATGTCCGATCATCACGTGAGACGGGCCAGTCAACGTCGATGAACATCTTCATGTTGATCGTATCTTCTATATGACTCATGCTTGACCTTTCGGTCTTCTGTGTTCCGAGGCCATGTCTGTACACATGCTAGGCTCATCAAGTTAACCCTAAGTGTTTTGCATGTGTAAAACTGTCTTACACCCATTGTATGTGAACGTAAGGATCTATCACACCCGATCATCACGTGGTGCTTCGAAACGACGAACTTTAGCAACGGTGCACAGTTAGGGGAGAACACTTCTTGAAATTGTTGTAAGGGATCATCTTATTTACTACCGTCGTTCTAAGCAAATAAGATGTATAAACATGATAAACATCACATGTAATCAAATAGTAGTGACATGATATGGCCAATATCATATAGCTCCTTTGATCTCCATCTTGGGGCTCCATGATCATCTTCGTCACCGGCATGACACCATGATCTCCATCATCATGATCTCCATCATCGTGTCTTCTTGAAGTTGTCACGCCAACTATTACTTCTACTACTACAGCTAACGGTTAGGAATAAAGTAAAGTAATTACATGACGTTTATGTTGACACGCAGGTCATAAATAAATTAAGACAACTCCTATGGCTCCTGCCGGTTGTCATATTCATCGACATGCAAGTCGTGATTCCTATTACAAGAACATGATCATCTCATGCATCACATATATCATTCATCACATCCTTTGGCCATATCACATCACATAGCATACCCTGCAAAAACAAGTTAGACGTCCTCTAATTGTTGTTTGCATGTTTTACGTGGCTGCTATGGGTTTCTAGCAAGAACATTTCTAACCTACGCAAAACCACAACGTGATATGCCAATTGCTATTTACCCTTCATAAGGACCCTTTTCATCGAATCCGTTCCGACTAAAGTAGGAGAGACAGACACCCGCCAGCCACCTTATGCAACTAGTGCATGTCAGTCGGTGGAACCGGTCTCACGTAAGAGTACGTGTAAGGTTGGTCCGGGCCGCTTCATCCCACAATACCGTCGAAACAAGATAAGACTAGTAACGGCAAGCATATTGAACAAAATCAACGCCCACAACTACTTTGTGTTCTACTCGTGCATAGAATCTACGCATAGACCTAGCTCATGATGCCACCGTTGGGAAACGTAGCAGAAATTCAAAATTTTCCTACGTGTCACCAAGATCTATCTATGGAGAAACCAGCAATGAGGGGAAGGAGAGTGCATCTACATACCCTTGTAGATCGCTAAGCGGAAGCATTCAAGTGAACGGGGTTGATGGAGTCGTACTCGTCGTGATTCAGATCACCGATGATCCTAGTGCCGAACGGACGACACCTCCGCGTTCAACACACGTACAGCCCGGTGACGTCTCCCATGCCTTGATCCAGCAAGGAGAGAGGGAGAGATTGAGGAAGACTCCATCCAGCAGCAGCACAACGGCGTGGTGGTGATGGAGGAGCGTGGCAATCCTGCAGGGCTTCGCCAAGCACCACGGGAGATGAGGAGAAGGACTTGGGAGAGAGGGAGGGCTGCACCAAGGCAAAAAGTGTGTCTTGAGAGGCCCTCCTTCCCCACTATATATAGGGAGCCCAAAGGGGGGGGGGGGCGCCGGCCCTAGGAGATCCAATCTCCTAGGGGGGGCGGCGGCCAAGGGAGGTTTCCCTCCCCCCAAGGCACCTAGGAGGTGCCTTCCCTCCTTGGGCTCTTCCTTAGGGTTCCCCCTTCACCCTAGGTGCATGGGCCCTAGGGGAAGTGGCGCCCCAGCCCACTTTGGGCTGGATCCCTTCCCACTTCAGCCCATGGTACCCTCCGGGATAGGTGGCCCCACCCGGTGGACCCCCGGGACCCTTCCGGTGGTCCCGGTACATTACTGATGACCCAGAAACTTGTCCCGATGGCCGAAATAGGACTTCCTATATATAAATCTTTACCTCTGGACCATTCCGGAACTCCTCGTGACGTCCGGGATCTCATCCGGGACTCCGAACAACATTCGGTAACCACATACAAACTTCCTTTATAACCCTAGCGTCATTGAACCTTAAGTGTGTAGACCCTACGGGTTCGGGAACCATGCAGACATGACCGAGACGTTCTCCGGTCAATAACCAACAGCGGGATCTGGATACCCATGTTGGCTCCCACATGTTCCACGATGATCTCATCGGATGAACCACGATGTCAAGGACTTAATCAATCCCGTATACAATTCCCTTTGTCTAGCGGTATTGTACTTGCCCGAGATTCGATCGTCGGTATCCCGATACCTTGTTCAATCTCGTTACCGGCAAGTCTCTTTACTCGTTCCATAACACATCATCCCGTGATCAACTCCTTGATCACATTGTGCACATTACGATGATGTCCTACCGAGTGGGCCCAGAGATACCTCTCCGTTTACACGGAGTGACAAATCCCAGTCTCGATTCGTGCCAACCCAACAGACACTTTCGGAGATACCTGTAATGTACCTTTATAGCCACCCAGTTACGTTGTGACGTTTGGCACACCCAAAGCACTCCTACGGTATCCGGGAGTTGCACAATCTCATGGTCTAAGGAAATGATACTTGACATTAGAAAAGCTTTAGCATACGAACTACACGATCTAGTGCTATGCTTAGGATTGGGTCTTGTCCATCACATCATTCTCCTAATGATGTGATCCCGTTATCAACGACATCTAATGTCCATGGCCAGGAAACTGTGACCATCTATCGATCAATGAGCTAGTCAACTAGAGGCTTACTAGGGACATGGTGTTGTCTATGTATCCACACATGTATCTGAGTTTCCTATCAATACAATTATAGCATGGATAATAAACGATTATCATGAACAAGGAAAATAATAATAATCAATTTATTATTGCCTCTAGGGCATATTTCCAACAGTAACCATAGACATGAGTTGTCATTTGATTAACGGGATCACATTATTAGGAGAATGATGTGATTGACTTGACCCATTCCGTTAGCCTAGCACTTGATCATTAGTTTGTTGCTATTGCTTTCTTCATAACTTATACCTATTCCTATGACTATGAGATTATGCAACTCCCGTTTACCGGAGGAACACTTTGTGTGCTACCAAACGTCACAACGTAACTGGGTGATTATAAAGGAGCTCTATAGGTGTCTCCAAAGGTAGATGTTGGGTTGGCGTATTTCGAGATTAGGATTTGTCACTCCGATTGTCAGAGAGGTATCCCTGGGCCCTCTCGATAATACACATCACTCAAGCCTTGCAAGCATTGCAACTAATAAGTTAGTTGCGGGATGATGTATTATGGAACGAGTAAAGAGACTTGCCGGTAACGAGATTGAACTAGGTATTGAGATACCGACGATCGAATCTCAGGCAAGTAACATACCGATGACAAAGGGAACAATGTATGTTGTTACGCGGTCTGATCGATAAAGATCTTCGTAGAATATGTAGGATCCAATATGGGCATCCAGGTCCCGCTATTGGTTATTGACCAGATAGGTGTCTCGGTCATGTCTACATAGTTCTCGAACCCGTAGGGTCCGCACGCTTAACGTTCGTTGACGATATAGTACTATATGAGTTGTGTATGTTGATGACCGAATGTTGTTTGGAGTCCGAGATGAGATCACGGACATGACGAGGAACTCCGGAATGGTCCGGAGATAAAGTCTGATATATGGGATAGTAGTGTTTGATCTCCGGAAGGGTTCTGGAATTCACCGTAAGGGGTTCCGGATGTTTCCCGAAATGTTTGGGCACTAGAACACTTTATCTAGGCCAAAGGGGAAAGCCCACGAGGCTTTTGGAAAGTGCAAAAGGAAGTTTTGTGGAGACCAGAGGCTAGACGCCAGGAACCCTGGCGTCTAGGGGGTAGACACCGGGAACCCTGGCGTCTAGCCCTGGAGTCCGAGAAGGACTCTTGCCTTTTGGGTGAAACCGACTTTGAGGAGGCTTTTACTCCAAGTTTCGACCCTAGGGCTCAACATATAAATAGAGGGGTAGGGCTAGCACCAAAGACACATCAAGAAACACCAAGCCGTGTGCCGGCAACCCCGTCCCCTCTAGTTTATCCTTCGTCATAGTTTTCGTAGTGCTTAGGTGAAGCCCTGCGGAGATTGTTCTTCACCAACACCGTCACCACGCCGTCGTGCTGCCGGAACTCATCTACCACTTCACCCCTCTTGCTGGATCGAGAAGGCGAGGACGTCACCGAGTCGAACGTGTGCAGAACTTGGAGGTGCCATACTTTCGGTACTTGGATCGGTCGGACGTGAAGACGTACGACTACATCAACCGCGTTTATATAACGCTTCCGCGAACGGTCTACGAGGGTATGTAGACAACACTCTCCCCTCTCGCTGCTATGCATCACCATGATCTTGCGTGTGCGTAGGAATTTTTTTGAAATTACTACGTTCCCCAACAGTGGTATCAGAGGCTAGGTTTTATGCGTTGATGTTGTGCACGAGTAGAACACAAGTGAGTTGCGGGCGATATAAGTCATACTGCTTACCAGCATGTCATACTTTGGTTCGACGGTATTGTTGGATGAAGCGGCCCGGACCGACATTACGCGTACGCTTAGGCGAGACTGGTTCTACCGACGTGCTTTGCACACAGGTGGCTGGCGGGTGTCAGTTTCTACAACTTTAGTTGAACCAAGTGTGGCTACGGCCGGTCCTTGCGAAGGTTAAAACAGCACCAACTTGACAAACTATCGTTGTGGTTTTGATGCTTAGGTAAGAACGGTTCTTGCTAAGCCTGTAGCAGCCACGTAAAACTTGCAACAACAAAGTAGAGGACGTCTAACTTGTTTTTGCAGGGCATGTTGTGATGTGATATGGTCAAAACATGATGCTAAATTTTATTGTATGAGATGATCATGTTTTGTAACCGAGTTATCGGCAACTGGCAGGAGCCATATGGTTGTCGTTTTATTGTATGCAATGCAATCGCGATGTAATGCTTTACTTTATCACTAAGCGGTAGCGATAGTCGTGGAAGCATAAAATTGGCGAGACGACAACGATGCTACGATGGTGATCAAGGTGTCGCGCCGGTGACGATGGTGATCATGAAGGTGCTTCGGAGATGGAGATCACAAGCACAAGATGATGATGGCCATATCATATCACTTATATTGATTGCATGTGATGTTTATCTTTTATGCATCTTATCTTGCTTTGATTGACGGTAGCATTATAAGATGATCCCTCACTAAATTATCAAAGTATAAGTGTTCTCCCTAAGTATGCACCGTTGCGAAAGTTCTTCGTGCTAAGACACCACGTGATGATCGGGTGTGATAGGCTCTACGTTCAAATAAAACGGGTGCAAAACAGTTGCACACGCAGAATACTCAGGTTTAACTTGACGAGCCTAGCATATAACAGATATGGCCTCGGAACACGAAGACCGAAAGGTCGAGCATGAATCATATAGTAGATATGATCAACATATTGATGTTCACCATTGATACTACTCCATCTCACGTGATGATCGGACATGGTTTAGTTGATTTGGATCACGTGATCACTTAGAGGATTAGAGGGATATCTTTCTAAGTGAGAGTTCTTAAGTAATATGATTAATTGAACTTAAATTTATCACGAACTTAGTACCTGATAGTATCTTGCTTGTCTATGTTTGATTGTAGATAGATGGCTCGTGCTGCTGTTCCGTTAATTTTTAATGAGTTCCTTGAGAAAGCAAAGTTGAAAGATGATGGTAGCAATTAGACGGACTGGGTCCGTAACTTGAGGATTATCCTCATTGCTGCACATAAGAATTACGTCCTGGAAGAACTGCTAAGTGCCAAGCCTGCTGCAGGAGCAACACCAGAAGTTATGAACGTCTGGCAGGGCAAAGCTGATGACTACTCGATAGTTCAGTGTGCCATGCTTTACGGCTTAGAACCGGGTCTTCAACGACGTTTTGAACGTCATGGAGCATATGAGATGTTCCAGGAGTTGAAGTTAATATTTCAAGCAAATGCCCGTATTGAGATATATGAAGTCTCCAATAAGTTCTATAGCTGCAAGATGGAGGAGAATAGTTCTGTCAGTGAACATATACTCAAAATGTCTGGGTATCATAATCACCTGACTCAACTGGGGGTTAATCTTCCTGTTGATAGTGTCATTGACAGAGTTCTTCAATCACTGCCACCAAGCTACAAAAGCTTCGTGATGAACTATAATATGCAAGGGATGAATAAAACTATTCCTGAGCTCTTCGCAATGCTAAAAGCCGGGGAGGTAGAAATCAAGAAGGAGCATCAAGTGTTGATGGTCAATAAGACCACCAGTTTCAAGAAAAAGGGCAAAGGGAAGAAGAAAGGGAACTTCAAGAAGAACAGCAAACAAGTTGCTGCTCAGGAGAAGAAACCCAAGTCTGGACCTAAGCCTGAGACTGAGTGCTTCTACTGCAAGCAGACTGGTCACTGGAAGCAGAACTGCCCCAAGTATTTGGCGGATAAGAAGGATGGCAAAGTGAACAAAGGTATATGTGATATACATGTTATTGATGTGTACCTTACTAATGCTCGCAGTAGCACCTAGGTATTTGATACTGGTTCTGTTGCTAACATTTGCAACTTGAAACAGGGGCTACGGATTAAGCGAAGATTGTCTAAGGACGAGGTGACGATGCGCGTGGGAAATGGTTCCAAAGTCGATGTGGTCGCGGTCGGCACGCTACCTCTACATCTACCTTTGGGATCAGTATTAGACCTAAATAATTGTTATTTGGTGCCAGCGTTGAGCATGAACATTATATCTGGATCTTGTTTGATGCGAGACGGTTATTCATTTAAATCAGAGAATAATGGTTGTTCTATTTATATGAGTAATATCTTTTATGGTCATGCACCCTTGAAGAGTGGTCTATTTTTGATGAATCTCGATAGTAGTGATACACATATTCATAATGTTGAAATCAAAAGATGCAGAGTTGATAATGATAGTGCAACTTATTTGTGGCACTGCCGTTTAGGTCATATCGGTGTAAAGCACATGAAGAAACTCCATACTGATGGACTTTTGGAACCACTTGATTATGAATCACTTGGTACTTGCGAACCGTGCCTCATGGGTAAGATGACTAAAAGGCCGTTCTCCGGTACTATGGAGAGAGCAACGGATTTGTTGGAAATCATACATACAGATGTATGTGGTCCAATGAATGTTGAGGCTCATGGCGGATATCGTTATTTTCTCACCTTCACAGATGATTTAAGCAGATATGGGTATATCTACTTAATGAAAGATAAGTCTAAAACATTTGAAAAGTTCAAAGAATTTTAGAGTGAAGTTGAAAATCATCATAACAAGAAAATAAAGTTTCTACGATCTGATCGTGGAGCAGAATATTTGAGTTATGAGTTTGGTCTACATTTGAAACAATGCGGAATAGTTTCGCAACTCACGCCACCCGGAACACCACAGCGTAATGGTGTGTCCGAACGTCGTAATCGTACTTTATTAGATATGGTGCGATCTATGATGTCTCTTACTGATTTACCGCTATCGTTTTGGGGTTATGCTTTAGAGACGGCGGCATTCACGTTAAATAGGACACCATCGAAATCCGTTGAGACGACACCTTATGAACTGTGGTTTGGCAAGAAACCAAAGTTGTTGTTTTTGAAAGTTTGGGTTTGCGATGCTTATGTGAAAAAACTTCAACCTGATAAGCTCGAACCCAAATCGGAGAAATGTGTCTTCATAGGATACCCAAAGGAGACTGTTGGGTACACCTTCTATTACAGATCCGAAGGCAAGACTTTTGTTGCTAAATTCAGAGTTTTTCTAGAGAAGGGTTTTCTCTCGAAAGAAGTGAGTGGGAGAAAAGTAGAACTTGATGAGGTAACTGTACCTGCTCCCTTATTGGAAAGTAGTACATCACAGAAACCGGTTTCTGTGACACCTACACCAATTAGTGAGGAAGCTAATGATAATGATCATGAAACTTCAGATCAAGTCACTACCGAACCTCATAGATCAACCAGAGTAAGATCCGCACCAGAGTGGTACGGTAGTCCTGTTCTGGAAGTCATGCTACTAGATCATGATGAATCTATGAACTATGAAGAAGCGACGATGAGCCCAGATTCCGCAAAATGGCTAGAAGCCATGAAATCTGAGATGGGATCCATGTATGAGAACAAAGTGTGGACTTTGGTTGACTTGCCCGTTGATCGGCAAGCAATTGAGAATAAATGGATCTTCAAGAAGAAGACCGACGCTGACAGTAATGTTACTGTCTACGAAGCTCGACTTGTTGCAAAAGGTTTTCGACAAGTTCAAGGGATTGACTACGATGAGACCTTCTCACCCGTAGCGATGCTTAAGTCTGTCCGAATCATGTTAGCAATTGCCGTATTTTATGATTATGAAATTTGGCAAATGGATGTCAAAACTGCATTCCTGAATGGATTTCTGGAAGAAGAGTTGTATATGATGCAACCAGAAGGTTTTGTCGATCCAAAGGAAGCTGACAAAGTGTGCAAGCTCCAGCGATCCATTTATGGACTGGTGCAAGCCTCTCGGAGTTGGAACAAATGCTTTGATAGTGTGATCAAAGCATTTGGTTTTGTACAAACTTTTGGAGAAGCCTGTATTTACAAGAAAGTGAGTGGGAGCTCTGTAGCATTTCTGATATTATATGTGGATGACATATTATTGATTGGAAATGATATAGAATTTCTGGATAACATAAAGGGATACTTGAATAAGAGTTTTTCAATGAAAGACCTCGGTGAAGCTGCTTACATATTGGGCATTAAGATCTATAGAGATACATCAAGACACTTAATTGGACTTTCACAAAGCACATACCTTGACAAGGTTTTGAAGAAGTTCAAAATGGATCAAGCAAAGAAAGGGTTCTTGCCTGTGTTACAAGGTGTGAAGTTGAGTAAGACTCAATGTCCGACCACCGCAGAAGATAGAGAGAAAATGAAAGATGTTCCCTATGCTTCAGCCATAGGCTCTATCATGTATGCAATGCTGTGTACCAGACCTGATGTGTGCCTTGCTATAAGTCTAGCAGGGAGGTACCAAAGTAATCCAGGAGTGGATCACTGGACAGCGGTCAAGAACATCCTAAAATACATGAAAAGGACTAAGGATATGTTTCTCATATATGGAGGTGACAAAGAGCTCATCGTAAATGGTTACGTTGATGCAAGCTTTGACACTGATCCGGACGATTCTAAATCGCAAACCAGATACATGTTTTTACTGAACGGTGGAGCTGTTAGTTGGTGCAGTTCTAAACAAAGCGTTGTGGCGGGATCTACATGTGAAGCAGAGTACATAGCTGCTTCGGAAGCAGCAAATGAAGGAGTCTGGATGAAGGAGTTCATATCCGATCTAGGTGTCATACCTAGTGCATCGGGTCCAATGAAAATCTTTTGTGACAATACTGGTGCAATTGCCTTGGCGAAGGAATCCAGATTTCACAAGAGAACCAAACACATCAAGAGACGCTTCAATTCCATTTGGGATTTAGTCCAAGTGGGAGACATAGAAATTTGCAAGATACATACGGATCTGAATGTTGCAGACCCGCTGACTAAGCCTCTTCCACGAGCAAAACATGATCAGCACCAAGGCTCCATGGGTGTTAGAATCATTAGTGTGTAATGTAGATTATTGACTCTAGTGCAAGTGGGAGACTGAAGGAAATATGCCCTAGAGGCAATAATAAAGATATTATTTATTTCCTTATATCATGATAAATGTTTATTATTCATGCTAGAATTGTATTAACCAGAAACATAATACATGTGTGAATACATAGACAAAACAGAGTGTCACTAGTATGCCTCTACTTGACTAGCTCGTTGATCAAAGATGGTTATGTTTCCTAACCATAGACGTGAGTTGTCATTTGATTAACGGGATCACATCATTAGGAGAATGATGTGATTGACTTGACCCATTCCGTTAGCCTAGCACTTGATCGTTTAGTTTGTTGCTATTGCTTTCTTCATAACTTATACATGTTCCTATGACTATGAGATTATGAAACTCCCATTTACCGGAGGAACACTTTGTATGCTCCCAAACGTCACAACTTAACTGGGTGATTATAAAGGTGCTCTACAGGTGTCTCCGAAGGTACTTGTTGGGTTGGCGTATTTCGAGATTAGGATTTGTCACTCCGATTGTCAGAGAGGTATCTCTGGGCCCTCTCGGTAATACACATCACTCAAGCCTTGCAAGCATTGCAACTAATAAGTTAGTTGCGGGATGATGTATTACAGAACGAGTAAAGAGACTTGCCGGTAACGAGATTGAACTAGGTATTGAGATACCGACGATCGAATCTCGGGAAAGTAACATACCGATGACAAAGGGAACAACGTATGTTGTTATGCGGTCTGATCGATAAAGATCTTCGTAGAATATGTAGGAGCCAATATGGGCATCCAGGTCCCGCTATTGGTTATTGACCAGAGAGGTGTCTCGGTCATGTCTACATAGTTCTCGAACCCGTAGGGTCCGCACGCTTAACATTCGTTGACGATATAGTACTATATGAGTTGTGTACGTTGATGACCGAATGTTGTTCGGAGTCCGAGATGAGATCACGGACATGACGAGGAACTTCGGGATGGTCCGGAGATAAAGTTTGATATATGGGATAGTAGTGTTTGATCTCCGGAAGGGTTCCGGAATTCACCGGAAGGGGTTCCGGATGTTTCCCGAAATGTTTGGGCACGAGAACACTTTATCTGGGCCAAAGGGGAAAGCCCACGAGGCTTTTGGAAAGTGCAAAAGGAAGTTTTGCGGAGACCAGAGGCTAGATGCCAGGAACCCTGGCGTCTAGGGGGTAGACGCCGAGAACCCTGGCGTCTAGCCCTGGAGTCCGAGAAGGACTCTTGTCTTTCGGGTGAAACCAACTTTGAGGAGGCTTTTACTCCAAGTTTCGACCCCAGGGATCAACATATAAATAGAGGGGTAGGGCTAGCACCAAAGACACATCAAGAAACACCAAGCCGTGTGCCGGCAACCCTGTCCCCTCTAGTTTATCCTCCGTCATAGTTTTCGTAGTGCTTAGGCGAAGCCCTGCGGAGATTGTTCTTCACCAACACCATCACCACGCCATCGTGCTGCCGGAACTCATCTACTACTTTGCCCCTCTTGCTGGATCGAGAAGGCGAGGACGTCACCGAGCCGAACGTGTGCAGAACACGGAGGTGCCGTACTTTCGGTACTTGGATCGGTCGGACATGAAGACGTACGACTACATCAACCGCGTTGATATAATGCTTCCGCGAACGGTCTACGAGGGTATGTAGACAACACTCTCCCCTCTCGTTGCTATGCATCACCATGATCTTTCGTGTGCGTAGGAATTTTTTGAAATTACTACATTCCCCAACAGGAACTATAGAAGATTGAAATTGGAATTTCATCAAAAGTATTACCCTATGCATCTTGTTCATCGTGATCGCAATTATATATATATAATTTTTGGCCTCGCGAAGGAGAAAGCATTGCTCAAGCTTGGGGGAGGCTTAAATCAATGTTATATTCATGCCCCAATCACGAGCTTCCAAGAGAAACAATTCTTCAAAAAAATTATGCTCGGCTTTCTGATAACAATCGCACCATGCTTGATACTTCTTGTGCTGGCTCTTTTATGATGAAGACTATTGAATTGAAATGGGATTTATTGGATACAATTAAACGCAACTCTGAAGATTGGGACCTCGACAATGGTAAGGAGTCAGGTATGACACCTAAGTTTGATTGTGTTAAATCTTTTATGGATACTGATATTTTCCGTAAGTTTAGCACTAAATATGGACTTGATTCTGAGATAGTAGCTTCTTTTTGCGAATCTTTTGCTACTTATGTTGAAGTCCCTAAGGAGAAGTGGTTTAAATATCATCCTCCCATAGAAGTAAAAGTAGCTGCACCTATTAAAGTTGAAGAAAAGACTGTCACTTATAATGATCCTGTTGTTCCTACTTGTTATGTTGAGAAACCACCTTTCCCTGTTAGGATAAAGGATCATGCAAAAGCTTCAACAGTGGTTCATAAAAGCAATATTAAAACATATACACCTCCTGAGCAAGTTAAAGTTGAACCCAATATTGCTATTGTTAAAGAGCTCTTGTCTGATAATATTGATGGGCATGTTATTCAGTTCTACGGTGAAACTGCCAGAATTGCTAAACCTTGTGCTAAAGATAAACATAGACCTGTGGTAGGCATGCCTGTTATTTCTGTTAAAATAGGAGATCATTGTTATCATGGCTAATGTGATATGGGTGCTAGTGCTAGTGTTATACCTTATGACTTGTATAAAGAAATCAAGCATGAAATTGCACCTGCTGAGTTAGAAGATATTGATGTCACAATTAAACTTGCTAATAGATATACTATTTCAGCAATGGGAATTATTAGAGATGTTGAAGTCCTGTGCGGGAAAACTAAATATCCTGCTGATTTTCTTGTTCTTAGTTCTCAACAAGATAGCTTTTGTCCCATTATATTTGGTAGACCCTTCTTGAATACAGTTAATGCTAGGATATACCGCGAAAAGAATGTTGTTACTATTGGCTTGGATGATATGACTCATGAGTTTAATTTCTCTAAATTTAGTAAACAACACCGTGAAGAAGAATTGCCTAGTAAGGATGAAATTATTGGTCTTGCTTCTATTGCCGTACCTCCTAATGATCCTTTAGAACAATATTTTCTAGACCATGAGAATGATATGTTTATGAATGAAAGAAGGGAAATAGATGAAGTATTCTTTAAACAAGAACCTATGCTAAAACACAATTTGCCTGTTGAAATCCTAGAGGATCCTCCTCCACCTAAGGGTGATCCCGTGTTTGAGCTTAAACCGTTGCCTGATAATCTTAAATATGCTTATCTTGATGAAAAGAAGATATATCCTGTTATTATTAGTGCTATCCTTTCAGAGCATGAAGAAGAAAGATTGTTCAAAACTCTGAAGAAGCACCGTGCTGCTATTGGATATACTCTTAATAATCTTAAAGGCATTAGTCCCACTCTATGTCAACATAAAATAAATTTGGAAGCAGATGCCAAACCAGTTCGTGATCCTCAACAACATCTGAATCCTAAAATGAAAGAAGTGGTAAGAAAAGAAATACTAAAGCTTCTAGAAGCAGGTATAATTTATCCCGTTGCTGATAGTCAGTGGGTAAGTCCTGTTCATTGTATCCCTAAGAAGGGAGGTATTACTGTTGTTCCTAATGATAAAGATGAATTGATTCCACAAAGAATTATTACAGGTTATAGGATGGTAATTGATTTCCGCAAATTAAATAAGGCTACTAAGAAAGATCATTACCCCTTACCTTTTATTGATCAAATGCTAGAAAGATTATGCAAACATACACATTACTGCTTTCTAGATAGTTATTCTGGTTTCTCTCAAATACCTGTGTCGGCTAAAGATCAATCAAAGACTACTTTTACATGCCCTTTTGGTACTTTTGCTTATATACATATGCCTTTTGGTTTATGTAATGCACCTGCTACCTTTCAAAGATGCATGATGGCTATATTCTCTGACTTTTGTGAAAAGATTTGTGAGGTTTTCATGGACGACTTTTCCGTCTATGGATCTTCTTTTGATGATTGCTTGAGCAATCTTGATCGAGTTTTGCAGAGATGTGAAGAAACTAATCTTGTCTTGAATTGGGAAAAGTGCCACTTTATGGTTAATGAAGGTATTGTCTTGGGGCATAAAGTTTCTGAAAGAGGTATTGAAGTTGATAAAGCCAAGGTTAATGCTATTGAAAAGATGCCATGTCCCAAGGACATCAAAGGTATAAGAAGTTTCCTTGGTCACGTCGGATTTTATAGGAGGTTCATCAAGGACTTCTCGAAAATTTCTCGGTCTCTGACTAATTTATTACAAAAAGATATACCATTTGTCTTTGATGATGATTGTGTAGAAGCATTTGAAACACTTAAGAAAGCATTAGTCTCTGCACCTATTGTTCAGCCACCTAATTGGAATTTACCCTTTGAAATTATGTGTGATGCTAGCGATTATGCTGTAGGTGTTGTTCTAGGGCAAAGAGTTGATAAGAAATTAAATGTTATCCATTATGCTAGTAAGACTCTAGACAATGGTCAAAGAAATCATGCTACTACTGAAAAAGAACTTTTAGCAATTGTATTTGCCTGTGATAAGTTTAGACCTTATATTGTTGATTCTAAAGTAACTATCCACACTGATCATGCTGCTATTAAATATCTTATGGAGAAGAAAGATGCTAAACCTAGACTTATTAGATGGGTTCTCTTGCTACAAGAATTTGATTTGCATATTGTTGATAGAAAAGGAGCTGAGAACCCCGTTGCAGACAACTTATCTAGGTTAGAGAATGTTCTTGATGACCCACTACCTATTGATGATAGCTTTTCTGATGAACAATTAAATGTCATAAGTACTTCTCGTAGTACCCCTTGGTATGCTGATTATGCTAATTACATAGTTTCTAAATTTATACCACCTAGCTTCACATACCAACAAAAGAAAAAAAATTCTTCTATGATTTGAGACATTACTTTTGGGATGACCCACATCTTTATAAAGAAGGAGTAGATGGTGTTATTAGACGTTGTGTACCTGAGCATGAACAGGAACAGATCCTACGCAAGTGCCACTCCAAAACTTATGGAGGACACCGCGGGGGAGATAGAACTGCACATAAGGTATTGCAATCCGGTTTTTATTGGCCTACTCTCTTCAAGGATGCCCGTAAGTTTGTCCTTTCTTGTGATGAATATCAAAGAATTGGTAATATTAGTAGACGTCAAGAAATGCCTATGAATTATTCACTTGTTATCAAACCATTTGATGTTTGGGGCTTTGATTATATGGGACCTTTTCCTGCCTCTAATGGATATATACATATTTTAGTTG
Organism: Triticum monococcum; assembly: GCA_034509565.1. Taxonomy (NCBI): domain Eukaryota; kingdom Viridiplantae; phylum Streptophyta; class Magnoliopsida; order Poales; family Poaceae; genus Triticum; species Triticum monococcum. Next base: position 32,492,065 of record CM067844.1, read on the forward strand.
CTGTTGATTATGTTACTAAGTGGGTAGAAGCTATTCCAACTAGTAGTGCTGATCATAACACTTCTATTAAAATGCTTAAAGAAGTTATTTTTCCGAGGTTTGGAGTCCCTAGATATTTAATGACTGATGGTGGTTCACATTTTATTCATGGTGCTTTCCGTAAAATGCTTGCTAAATATGACGTCAATCATAGAATTGCATCTCCGTATCACCCACAGTCTAGTGGTCAAGTAGAATTGAGTAATAGAGAACTCAAATTAATTTTGCAAAAGACTGTCAATAGGTCTAGAAAGAATTGGTCCAAGAAACTTGATGATGCATTATGGGCCTATAGAACTGCATATAAAAATCCTATGGGTATGTCTCCGTATAAAATGGTATATGGAAAAGCATGTCACTTATCTCTCGAACTAGAACATAAGGCATATTGGGCTATTAAAGAGCTCAACTATGATTTCAAACTTGCCGGTGAAAAGAGGTTATTTGATATTATCTCACTTGATGAATGGAGAACCCAAGCTTATGAAAATGCCAAGTTGTTTAAAGAAAAGGTTAAAATATGGCATGACAAAAGGATACAAAAGCGTGAGTTTAATGTAGGTGATTATGTATTGCTATACAACTCTTGTTTAAGATTTTTTGCAGGGAAACTTCTCTCTAAATGGGAAGGCCCCTATGTTATCGAGGGGTCTATCGTTCCGGTGCCATAAAAAATCAACAACTTCGAAGGCACAAATCCAAAGGTGGTAAACGGTCAAAGAATCAAACATTATATCTCAGGTAATCCCATAAATGTTGAAACCAATATTATTGAAACCGTAACCCCGGAGGAATACATAAGGGACACTTTCCAGAACGTTTCAGACTCCAAAAAAGAATAGGTATGTGGTACGGTAAGTAAACCGACTCCAAAACAATTTTAAGGCAATATTTCTCTGTTTTGGAATATTTAGAAAAATAGAAAATTAAGTAGCAGTCCGGGAAGGACACGAGGGCCTCACGAGGGTGGAGGGCGCTCCCTACCCCCCTGGGCGTGCCCCCTACCTCATGAGCTCCTCGTGTGCCTTCCGGACTCCGTTTTCTTGCACGATACGTATTTTGGTCGGTAAAAATTCATTATATAATCTCCCGAGGGTTTTGACTCCCGTATCACGCAAAAATCTCATGTCTTTGTTTCAAGCTGTTTTCTGTCAGGGTTTTCAAGGCCAGGCACTATGTCGTCTCCCTCCTCCTCCAACTATGAGGGCAATGATTCTTGGCTAGTGAAGATAGAGCTGAAGAGAGAAGAACCTATGGAGATCAATAAGGATGAAGGGATCAAGAAGGCTGTGGAGGACCAAGTTCCAGCGACAGAAGACACCCTTCAACTGGATCATAATCTTCTTAGCCCTACAGAAATCGAAGCTTTCAAGATGATTGAGTTGGCTCGTATACAAAATAAGTATCTCGCATGTGAAAATATTTTGTTGAAGGAGCATATCATCGCACTCAAGGGCATTATCCGCAAGTTAGAAGACCTCCTACGCTCGATGTGCGATTATCCATCATCAACAACACCTCCACCTTCTTGACCAACCAAGGAGATATAATAACATGGGTATGGGCACTCCCCTTGGAAACTGCCAAGCTTGGGGGAGGTGCCCTGGTATCGTATCACAATCACAACTCCTATCTTTACCGTTTTCCTTAGTTCGATCCTATTAGTAGTATTTTGATCTAGTAGAATAAAGTTTGTGGCATGATCTAGTTATGAGTTTTGCTTTATTATCCTTCTATGTAATCGAGTTTGTGAGCTATATAATAAAGATCAGTGTTGAGTCAAGGGCTTGATTGTTTTGCCATGATCCTAAGTGAATAAAAGAAAAGAGAAAGAAATAAAAACAAACAAAGAGATCCTATGGATCTCATGGAGAGTAATGAGCTCACATAGAAAAAGTATGATGAATAAAAGTTGTTGAGAGTTGACAAGCATAGTTTTGGTCATTGTTGCAATTAATAGGAAGTAATAAAGAAGGAGAGGTCTTCAAATATAGATATACTATCTTGGACATCTTTTATGATTGTGAGCACTCATTAAATATGACATGCTAAAGAGTTGACATTGGACAAGGAAGACAACGTAATGGGTTATGTTTTCTTACATCTGAGATAAATTATATTGTCTTGGATCTTCCAACATGATGAGCTTGCCTTTCCCCCTCATGCTAGCCAAATTCATTGCACCAAGTAGAGATACTACTTGTGCTTCCAAATACCCTTAAACCAGTTTTGCCATGAGAGTCCACCATATCTACCTATGGATTGAATAAGATCCTTCAAGTAAGTTGTCATTAGTGCAAAACAATAAAAATTGCTCTCTAAATATGTATGATTGATTGGTGTGGGAGAAATAAGCTTTATACGATCTTGTGATGTGGAAGTAATAAAAGCGACTGACTGCATAATAAAGGTTCATATCACAAGGGGCAATATAAAGTGACGCTCTTTCGCATTAAGATTTCGTGCATCCAACCATAAAAGCGCATGGCAACCTCTACTTCCCTCTGCGAAGGGCCTATCTTTTATCATTATCTTCTACCTTATGCAAGAGTCATGGTGATTTTCACCCTTCCTTTTTACACTTTATCCTTTGGCAAGCACAGTATGTTGGAAAGATCCTGGTATATATGGATAATTGGATGTGAGTTTTCATGTACTATTACTGTTGACATTACCCTTGAGGTAAAACGTTGGGAGGCAAGACTATAAGCCCCTATCTTTCTCTGTGTCCGATTAAAACTCCACACCCATAAGTATTGCGTGAGTGTCAGCAATTGTGAAAGATTATATGATAGTTGAGTATGTGGACTTGCTGAAAAGCTCTTATACATTGACTCTTTCCTATGTTATGATAAATTGCAATTGCTTCAATGACCGAGATTGTAGTTTGTTAGTTTTCATTGAAGTTTACCATTCATACTTGATATTGTGATTGAATTATTACTCTAGCATTAGAGATCACATGACAAGAATTATATAAATTGTTGTTCTAAGAATGATCATGATGCCCTCATGTCCGTATTTTATTTTTTATCAACACCTTCATCTCTAAACATGTGGACATATTTTTCAATTTCGGCTTTTCGTTTGAGGACAAGCGAGGTCTAAGCTTGGGGGAGTTGATACGTCCATTTTGCATCATGTTTTTATATCAATATTTATTGCATTATGGGCTGTTATTTCACATTATGTCACAATACTTATGGCTATTCTCTCTTATTTTACAAGGTTTACATAAGGAGGGAGAATGCCGGCAGCTGGAATTCTGGGCTAGAAAAGGAGCAAATATTAGAGACCTATTCTGCACAACTCCAAAAGTCCTGAAACTCCACGGAACACCTTATAATAAATAATGAAAAATCCTCGCCAAAGATGAAGACCAGGGGGCCCACACCCTTCTCACGAGGGTGGGGGCGCGCCCCCCTACCTCGTGGGCCCCCTGGTGGCTCTCCGATGACCATCTTCTCCTATATGAAGTCTTTCGTCTAGAAAAAAAATAAGAAGCAACCTTTCTGGACGAAACTCCGCTGCCACGAGGCGGAACCTTGGCAGATCCAATCTAGAGCTCCGGCAGAGCTGTTCTGCCGGGGAAACTTCCCTCCCAGAGGGGGAAATCATCGCCATCGTCATCACCAACGCTCCTCTCATCGGGAGAGGGCAATCTCCATCAACATCTTCATCAGCACCATCTCATCTCAAAACCCTAGTTCATCTCTTGTATCCGATTCGTGTCTTCAAGTCCGGGATTGGTGCTAGTAGGGTGGTTGTAGTGTTAATTACTCCTTGTAGTTGATGCTAGTTGGTTTAATTGGTGGAAGATCATATGTTCAGATCCTTTATGCATATTAATACCCCTCTAATTATGAACATGTTTATGCTTTGTGAGTAGTTATGTTTGTTCCCGAGGACAAGGGAGAAGTCTTGCTATTAGTAGTCATGTGAATTTGGTATTCGTTCGACATTTTGATGAGATGTATGTTGTCTAGCCTCTAGTGGTGTGATGTGAACGTCGACTACATAACACTTCACCATTATTTGGGCCTAGAGGAAGGCATTGGGAAGCAATAAGTAGATGATGGGTTGCTAGAGTGACAGAAGCTTAAACCCTAGTTTATGCCTTGCTTCGTAAGGGGCTGATTTGGATCCATATGTTTCATGCTATGGTTAGGTTTACCTTAATACTTTTGTTTTTTTATAGAAACCTTAATACCTTTGTTGTAGTTGCGGATGCTTGCAATACAGGTTAATCATAAGTGGGGTGCTTGTTCAAGTAAGAACAGCACCCAAGCACCGGTCCAGCCACATATCAAATTATCAAAGTACCGAACGCGAATCATATGAACGTGATGAAAACTAGCTTGACGATATTCCCATGTGTCCTCGAGAGCGCTTTTCCTTATATAAGAGTTTGTCCAGGATTGTCCTTTGCTACAAAAGGATTGGGCCACCTTGCTACACTTTATTTACTTTTGTTACTTGTTGCTCATTACAAATTATCTCATCACAAAACTATCTGTTACCACTTATTTCAGTACTTGCAGAGAATACCTTGCTGAAAACCGTTTATCATTTCCTTCTGCTCCTCGTTGGGTTCGACACTCTTACTTATCAAAATGAGTACGATAGATCCCCTATACTTTTGGGTCATCAGGCGGCGGCGCGGCAAGCGAGCGGCGGCGGCGCGGTTGCGGGCGGCGGGATGGCGGCTCTAGGGGCGGGGGTGGCGGCTTATAAGGAGGCGGGGGCGGCGTGGCTTGGGGGAGGGGGCACGGCGCGGGGGAGTGGAGTCCTGGCCGGACTCTGGTTCGGGCGGCGCGGCGGCGGTCTCCCACTAGGAGACAGCGACGCGGGGAGTGGGCCGGCGGCTGGGCTTCGGCCCAGTTAGCCACTACGCGTTTTTTAAATAATTCCGCCGAAACTAAAAAAATCCTAGAAAATAAAATAAAATTCTAAGTTCACCGCCTAAATAAAATATTTAGAACAAGATGAACATTTTCTTGGCCCTAAAATGCAACTTTGAAAAACGTGCAATTTTTCTAATTCAAATAAAATAGTAATAAACTCCGGATAAAAATCAAATATTTGATTTTAGTCTTTTTCCTCCAATATTTAATTTATTTTGAAGAAGTCATATTATCTCCTCTCATGTATTTTAATATGAAATATTTTCGGAGAGAAAATAATTAAAACAAAAAAAACCTTGTTTCAATATTTGATAAAACTCAAATATGAAAACAGGGAAATCCCCAACTCTCCCCGAGGGTCATTGAGTTGCTTAGGATTTCGAGGATTCGCGAAACGAAGTGCAATAAAATATGATATGCATGAATGATCTATGTATAACATTCCAAATTTAAAATTTGGGATGTTACAAACCTACCCCCTTAAGATGAATAGGTGTCGGTGGTCTTTGCGAAGATCATCCTCTCGTTCCCAAGTGGCTTCATCCTCGGTATGGTGGCTCCACTGAACTTTGCAAAACTTGATAACCTTGCTGCGGGTGACTCGGCTGGCAAATTCGAGAATCCTGACTGGCTTCTCCTCATAGGTCAAATCACTGTCCAACTAAATCGCATCTAAGGGTACTGTATGTCTTAACGGTATATTGGCCATCTCGGCATGACACTTCTTCAGCTGTGAAACATGAAATACATCATGAACTCCTGACAGTCCTTCAGGTAACTCCAACTTGTAGGCAACTTCTCCCATACGTTCCAAAATTTGATACGGCCCTATAAATCTCGGGGCTAACTTTCCCTTAACTCCAAAACGTTTCACTTCTCGCAGGGGTGACACTCGCAGATATGCTCTGTCTCCAATTTTATAGGTTAATTCCTCGCGTTTTGAATCTGCATAACTCTTTTGTCTAGACTGAGCCATCTTCAGTCTATCTCGAATCAACTTAACCTTCTCTTCAGACTCTTTGATCAAATCTGGTCCAAACAATTGTCGGTCTCCGACTTCATCCCACATCAATGGTGTTCTGCAACTTCGTCCGTACAGGGCTTCAAATGGCACCATCTTCAAACTGGCTTGGTAGCTGTTGTTGTATGAGAACTCCGCATAGGGCAAATTGTCATCCCAACTAGATCCATAATCTAGCGCACAGGCCCTCAACATATCCTCTAGAATCTGGTTGACTCTCTCTGTCTGTCCATCTGTCTGCGGGTGAAAAGTTGTACTGAATTCTAGCCTTGTTCCCAAAGTTTGGTGCAACTGATGCCAAAACTTTGAAGTAAACTGTGAAAGAACGTGCGGTGCCCCCATGTTTGGTTTTGGTAATTGATGACAATCTCTATGGACTAATGGTTGCCTTGAGTTATATTTGAAGGTTTTGTCCATAGGCTTTTCTTGGAGTACATGTGTTGGTTTCAAGGAGAGTTTGTGTCGACCAAGGTGCTATTCAAGGAATTACCTAAAGATTAGTCATGTGAGAGTTGAGCTTATTGCAAGCATGTCTTGAAGAAGAAGATTGTGTGATCATTCATGCTTACCTTCAAGGCATCATCCAAATGAAGAGAGTTGGAAAGGTTCAAGGTTGATCAAGAAGAAGTTAAGAGTGAATCAAGTTGATCAAATCATAAAGCGTAGAAGATGTACCGAGAGGGATCAAGTGATCCCATGGTATGGTAAGCATTGACCATTACACGTTGTGTACTAACCCATAGTCTTCGTGAGAGTTCTTTGTGGGGTTAGGTTGCGGTGTGCACGTTCAAGTGATGCATCACGAAGAGATCAAGTGCTTGAATATTGCCGTCCATTGTGGTGACAATGGACTTGTGAAGATGTGCCGAAAAGTGGCTCACCCATAATGGAGTACGGGGGAGCAATCTACTAGTCTTCACCGAGCCAACGCAATCAAGAAAGGTGGTCCTACTTGAGGAAGTCAAGATCGTCTACATCTAGCTCAAGTGGACTTTGTGCAAGTCAAAGGTTTGTCGTTGATAGGTTTTCTATTTTACCGGTCTCATAGTGGTAGTTGGGAGACCGGGTCATAGGATCGATTGCCGTACTATCAAGGGGGGCCCTCGATGAGTAGCTTGATTGTATCATTCATAGAGAGCTCAAACCATTGCATCCTTGCATCATCTTTCTTGGTTCTTGTTTGGTTCTCTTTGTGAGTCTTAGAGCTTATGGTCATCTTGATGACAAGCTTGAGTTCATCGAAAACGGAGTTCGCATGCGTCTTCTATGATGTTTTCGGTGTTGGAGGTTTTACCGGTCTTATCCAAGGAAGGGTTCTCACCATTTTCTTATGAGACTTTTCTCATTTGCTTCTTATTGATATTTGTATCAAGATTGTGTTAGCCCATTTCGTTAGCTTTCCAACAAACTTGGTTTCGTTGAATTCGGAGTCCATTTGCAGAAGTTGTGGCTGTTTTGGTAAAGGCTGCAGCGGTACTACCGTGGCTAGAGCGGATGTAATTTTTTACTACCGCTCCAGAGCGGTACTACCGCGGCTCCTGAGTGGTAGTACCGCTCCAGAGCAGTACTACCGCGGCTCCTAAGCGGTAGTACCGCTCCGGACCAAAATCTCGTGTTTTGCTCGGCGGAGGTAGGCACAGAAGTATTTTTTTTGTACCGCTCACAAGCAGTAGTACCACTACCATTTGCGGTAGTACCGTGAGGTCGAGCGGTAGTACCGTGAGGACGAGCGGTAGTACCGCTCCGGCGGTTCTACTGGCCTTTTGCCTCCTTGCTGTTGTTTTCAAAGGGGTACTACCGCCCTAGCGGTAGTACCGCTCCTTGGAGCGGTAGTACCGCTCTGTGCGGGCTGTGAGCATAACAATTGGATTTTTCCCCACCTATAAAGGGGGTCTTCTTCCCCAATGAACTTCATCTCTTGAGCTTGTGTTCTTCCCCCATTGTTGACCTTCTTCGAGCTTTCTAACTCTCAATCTCTCCATGGATTCTTGCTAGTTTTTGAAGGAAAAGAAAGAGGAGATCTAGATCCACATTTCCAGCAATCACTTTCTCTTCTATGTGAGGGGAACCCCTTGGATCTAGATCTTGGAGTTCTTGGTGTTCTCCTTCTTGTTCTTCCTCTCATTTTCCTCCCTAGCATTAGTTGCTTTGGTGGGATTTGGGAGAGAAGGACTTGGGCACTCCGTGTGCCCTTTCCATTGCATTTGGTGCATCGGTTTGAGTTCTCCACGGTGATCTGTGGAAGTTACAAGTTGAGAAGCTTATTACTCTTGGGTGCTTGGTACCCTTGAGCTTGTTCCACTTGGATGCTTGGGCGCCCTAGACGGTTGAGGTCACCTCGGAGCCATATTCCATTGTGGTGAAGTTTCGTGGTGTCGTTGGGGAGTTAACCCCAACCTTTCTGGTGTTCGGAGCTCAATCATTGTGGTGTAAAGCTCCGAGCAAGCGTCGGGGTCTCCAATTAGGTTATGGAGATCGCCCCGAGCAATTTGACGGGTTCCGGTGACCGCCCCCAAGGGTTGCCAAAGTGTACGGGTTTGGTAACCGCCCCCAAGGGTTGCCATTTGTATGGGTTCGGTGACCGCCCTCAAGGGTCCCTTAGTGGAATCACGACATCTTGCATTGCGTGAGGGCGTGAGGAGATTACGGTGGCCCTAGTGGCTTCTTGGGGAGCATTGTGCCTCCACACCGCTCCAAACAGAGATTAGCATCCGCAAGGGTGTGAACTTCGAGATACATCGTCGTCTCCGCGTGCCTCAGTTATCTCTTACCCGAGCCCCTTTACTTATGCACTTTACTTTGTGATAGCCATATTGTTTCTTGTCATATATCTTGCTATCACATAGTTGCTTATCTTGCTTAGCATAAGTTGTTGGTGCACATAGGTGAGCCTAGTTGTTTTAGGTTTTGTGCTTGACAAATTAACCGCTAGGTTTATTCCGCATTTGTTCAAGCCTAAACCGTAATTATTTTAAAAGCGTCTATTCACCCCCACCTCTAGGCGACATCCACGATCTTTCAATTGGTATCAGAGCCTCGTCTCTCTTTATAGGGCTTAACTGCCTAGAGAGTAAGGATGTCGACTAGGGGTTTAGGATTCTCTGACACTCTTAGTTTCGATGGCACAAATTTTGATGTTTGGATAATTCGCATGCTTAATCTCTTTAGGGTCATGGACCCAAATTTAGATCGAATTGTAGATATGGGTTTTTCTCCTCCAAAGGATCCCCAAAGATTATCTTTAGAGGATGAGAAAAACTCTTATCTCAATGCTCAAGCTTCTAATGTGCTTTTCGATGCTTTGAGCAATGTAGTTATATTTCAACTCAAGCCATTCCAGGATGCTCATGAGTTGTGGACAAAGCTTCAAGATAAATATGGCGTGTCCAAGTTTTGTGGGGATGATTGTTCTCCCTCCACATCCGGCCGTATAGTCTTCTCAACTTCTTATACTTCACCTACATGTGGTTTGCCACAAGGTAATGATATGGTGAGTAGTGTTGGTCATTGCAATGATGATAGTATGTTTATTGTGGATGATCCTTCATCACTATCTTATTGTAATGCTTCTTCTTTGGGCTTTAACACTTCAAGCACTCCAAATGTTTCACATGGTTGTGTTGATAGTCCTTGCATATCATGTAGAAATTGCTTGACTAAATCTCATGATGATATGTTTACTATGTCTTATTGCCATGATAAAAATGCATATATGTCCTCGAATTGTTGTGCTAACAATGTAGAGGAAACCCAACACCCCATGGAACAAGATGTGTTCTTGAATGGTGCTTCAACGGATCCTACATCATCATCTATTGCATTTTTCCTTATGGCCAAGGCTTCAAAGGTATCTCCCACTTTGAATCCCAATATATCTTGTGATGATGGCAAGAGTGATGATGATGTTGATTATGATGAAGAGAATGATAACGTTGCCTCCTTAAAAACTAAGGGGAAATGATTTTTAAAGCTCTTCACAAAAATAAACGTGCTTGTTCCAACTTCATGGAAATCATGTCTATTGCCATTGAAGGCAAGAAATACATTGAGGAGTTGGAATCTCATCTAGAGGAGCATGAGGTCACCATTGAGAAAATGGAAGCTCATGAGCGTGATTACGCAAATGAGATCGCGGAGCTATCTCAAGCTCTTCAACATGAACAAACCACATCCGAATCTCTTGAGGAGACCTTTGCTCTAGAATTATCTAGAATAAAGGAATCTCATGATTGAGCACTCGAGGTGGCCAATGATTTCAAAACTAAAAATGCTAAGCTTGAAGTTGCTCATGCTAGACTCCTTGAGGATTTTGAGCACCTCGAAAATGGCTCAAGGGTCATCAAGGGTGAGCTCATCAAACTTACCGAGTCTCATGCTCAACTTGAAGCTTCTTACTTAAAAGAGCTTGCCAAGGTGTCCTCTCCTATTGTTGTTAATGATGATGCTTGGGATACTAACTCTATTACTTGTGAAGCATCCATTTTGAAGGAGAATGTTGAGCTTTGGGCTCAACTTGAGTTGCTATCTAGCAATTATGGGAAATTGGAAGAAACCCATGAAAAGCTCTCAAGCTCTCATGATGATCTTCTAGTATCCCATAATGAGCTAAAGATAGCTCATGAGGCCATGATTTCTAAGGTAACATCTAGTGAGCCTCATGTGGATACTAGCACTACTTCTAGTCAAAATGCTATATTGCCATGTGCTAGTCCTTGTAATTCATCTACTCACGATGTTGGTACATCTTGTGATGAATTGCTTCCCTTGCCTTGTTGCTCTAACAATGAAGCTTATACTTCCTCTAGTACTTGTGTTGAGACTAAACATGTAGAGGGAATCAAAGAGCTCAAGGCCCAAGTCACTTCTTTGAAGAAAGACTTGGAAAAGAGTCATGAAGGTAAATCCACACTCAACAATATCTTGAGTGTGCAAAAATCCCCCAATGACAAAGGTGGACTTGGATTCAACTCTAATAAGAAGAAGAAGTCTAGGATGATCAAGAAGAAGGGCCAAGAACAAGTCAAGAATTCGGCTAAGATTATTTGCTTCAAGTGCAAAATTGAAGGGCATCATTTTAGATCTTGCCCATTGAAGAAGAAACCCATTAGTGACAAGCAACAAGGGAAGCGACCACAAGTTCATTCTCATGCTCAACCTCAAGTTGAAGAAAAGCCCCTTCCCAAGAAGACTCAAGCTTATGCTTCTCAAGTTGAGAAATCAAGTGAGAAGAAAGTGAAGAGTAGACATTGCTACCTATGTCGCGAGAAAGGTCACCTCGCCTCTTCATGCACTAGTGGTAACTTATCCAACCCAATTATTATTGATGATATCTATTCTCTTGGGAAGGATAATGTTGGCAATGTGTTTGCCAAATTTGTTGGTGCTCAAAGTGGTGTCAAGAAAAGAACCATTTGGGTAGCCAAGCCTATTGTCACTAACCTCTTAGGACCCAACTTGGTCGGGGACCAACAAGCTCAAACTTGATCAATAGGTGATATTGGAGGTCATTGGAGACTTGGCTACATTACGAAGAATTAAGGGGACTTCATCATTCTTATTTTCTCAAGCCAAGTCATTCGGATTATCAAGTTTCTATCTTATATCCAATGTTCCTCCTTGCGGTAACTCATGCTTAAAGTGTCTACATTGATAGTTACTTGCCCCTTTGCATGTTTGGTTTCGTTCCTTGCATGTGTTTGTATATGTTGTGCTTCCAACTTGATTATCTTGAGCAATCAAGTATGTGTGTGTTGGTTTGCACATCATGTACATGTGTGTCGTTCGTTGAGCCTTTGTGCATCTTGGTCATTTCTTAGTTGGCTCTTGAGAGATTAATGGAACATCCCATTATGGGGGAGTGATGTGCTTTATGCATCTCACAATCCTATAAATGTGTGTACATGAGTAATACCATCTAGTATTGAGATTTCAAGATTATCTAGTCGCTATGTGGTATGTCTTCTCATGAGAAATTCAAATTCTAAATAGTCCATTAATTATCTCTTGTTGGATCCTTTTATTTGCCTCTTGTTCATCCTTAATTGGTATCACATTATGGGGGAATAATATTCTATGTGTATATTACTAGCCTAGAAAATGTGTACATTTGAAGATATTGTCACCTAGAGTTGATATTGTAAATTATCTTGTTCCTAGGTGGCATGTTAGCTCTAAAAGTTGTGATTTGCTTTTTGTTTGGTGTGAAGATGATGTCGGATATCCTTGCTATCTACCACCGGGAATTATTTCCATTTACTCCTTGTCTTTTGACAATTGGTACTCACTTTTGTGGTAGAATTTATTGATCATCTTTACATTGGCTTTTGCTTTTATTTGCCTTTTCTCTTGCCAAGGATTGTATCAACTCCCTTTGTCTTCCATACCACTTGTGGATCTTGTTTAGTGTTTTCTAGATATAGTGAAAGTGGTGATCCCACCTTGTGTATTTTGTATTCAAATGCAATTTCTCTATAATGCACTATTCTTGGGGGAGCTATCCTATTTTCTATAAAACACTCATCTTGTGATCCTTATCAAGTGTGCCTCAGTGGAAGGCAAGTCGTTTCTTTTGGGTACTTTGTGCCATCATGAAACTTTGTAGAGATCTTGGTTTGTTTGGAACCATCCTCTCTTTTGGGGGTTTGATATCCTTTATTTAGTGGGTATCAATGTATATCTCATTCCTTGATGTATCTTTTATTGATATCCTCCAAGTGATGATTTATTCATTTGGTATCTTTTCTTCACTTGGCATTTCTTTGTCTTTTGGTCTCGGTTCTTGAAAGTCTTGAGCATGCATATTTACTTCTTGTAGTTTCTTTGGCATGTTTTCTTTTTTTGACCCAATATATAGGGGGAACTCCACCAAGTCTCAAATTGGATGAGATGTTCCTGAAGTTCATTTTCATATCTATATGCACATATTTATGTGGAGTTTGTCCTATGTGTTGTTGGTTCTCTAACTCTTTGGTCCCAATGAGTTTGGGTACCATTTTGTTTGTGTTGTTGTTATAGGAAAAATTTGGAGATGCATTGGATGCTCGGCTCACTCACAAGGAAGGTGTTGTCACCATGTGCATATTGGAGTCAAGCTAGGATGATCAATGAACTACTATCTACCTTCAATTGGTATCTACTACATCCTTCCAATGATATCTTGGTAACAAGTATCTATTCATGCTTTCCTCTCTTGCATTCAACCTTGTGTAGGTTGCATCTTGGCATGATATTCATTTCATATCTTGTGATACTTGTTTCCTTTCTCAAAGCATCCCAACGATGATCTCTTGTTGCTAGTTGTGATGTCTTTAATGGATGTGTGATTGGACTTCATTTATATACAATAAGACCATATCTAGCCAAGTGCTATGCTTTCAAGCAAATATCTTATTGGTATATTTATGACTTCCTTGTGGATATCTTGTTCCTTCGTGTTGTAAATATTTCGGGTGTACATCCTTCTTTGTACATATTGATTTCATCTACCTAGAACCTTATACACTTGAGAGAAATTACATCTCTAGTTGATATCCTTTCTTTCACGTCCACCTTGTCTTTCTTATGTTATTTCTTTGGTGGCTCCGTGAAAGCATTTGCCTTGAGTGCATGTCCTCTATCGTTGCATCTTGATGCACTCTTGTATGGTGAAGATTATTTTCCTCTTGCTTATCTTTATGAGGCTTGCCATCTTAATTGGTATCCCTCGTCTTGATGAGCCTCTCATCGTCTATCTTCACCATGGGTTGTCACAAGCATAGGTTCTCTATTTGCTTATTAAAATAGTAAGCTTGTGAACCCATTTGCCAGTTGTGTGTGGGAATGATAGGCCTTGCACCGTGTGCCTCATTCTTTCAAGACTATGTTGATGCTTAACGCTCATCCTAATTTTAGTCTTCTCAAGTGCTTCGCCATGACTCACACACATCATTTTGGTTGAGCCTATTCTCAAGTTGCCTCTTTTACATGTTGCTCAACCATGTGCTTGTTGCAAGCGCTAGGCTTTGTTTCCTATATGCTCACTTGCACTGGATGTGAGTTTCTATTGATTTTGGGGGAGCTATGATCCTATCTTGTGCACTTTATATCCAATACAAATATTCTTATCTGTGCACAAATCACGGGGAGCTTCACCTAGTTTCTTTAGAACACTCCTCTACTCATATCATAATATCATTTATTCTTGTGGCTCATAGGATCCTTGGTCTAGTTGGTTCAGTTGATATCCTTTGATTGCTTGCTTCAATTGGTATATTTTGACTGCTTCATTGCTTGTGTCTCTCTTTGTTATGTCTTTGTGGCATATCATTCTTTAGCAATCTTTGTGCCTCAATATAGTTTGTGTTCCTCCAAGTATTTACCTTTGGGTATGTGTATTGCATTCCACTCTCTTGTTGAGAAATACATATTTTATGGAGGACCACAATTTATATTGGCCTTCTTAGATTTTTGCCCATTTTGGCAATCGATGCCAATGGGGGAGAAGTTTCAGAGAGTTTCGTGGAGAAGTCTTCAGAGTTTTCTTCTTGCTTTGGTTTTGTTCCTAAGCATTTGCATCTCATACTCATGCATCATTGGTTGTTGCATTGCATGGTGATGCATAATTCCTTGTATAAACTCCCTTGAAAGTGATTGTCATCAATTACCAAAATGGGGGGGGGGATTGAAAGAACATGCGATGCCCCCATGTTTGGTTTTGGTAATTGATGACAATCTCTATGGACTAATGGTTGCCTTGAGTTATATTTGAAGGTTTTGTCCATAGGCTTTTCTTGGAGTACATGTGTTGGTTTCAAGGAGAGTTTGTGTCGACCAAGGTGCTATTCAAGGAATTACCTAAAGATTGTTCATGTGAGAGTTGAGCTTATTGCAAGCATGTCTTGAAGAAGAAGATTGTGTGATCATTCATGCTTACCTTCAAGGCATCATCCAAATGAAGAGAGTTGGGAAGGTTCAAGGTTGATCAAGACTAAGTTAAGAGTGAATCAAGTTGATCAAATCACAAAGCATAGAAGATGTACCAAGAGGGATCAAGTGATCCCATGGTATGGTAAGCATTGACCATTACGCTTTGTGTACTGTTACGTCTTGAGCTTGCGTTGGTTTTCCCCGAAGAGGAAGGGATGATGCAGCAGAGTAGCGTAAGTATTTCACTCAGTTTTTGAGAACCAAGGTATCAATCCAGTAGGAGCCCATGCTCAAGTCCCTTATACCTGCACAAAGCGATAGCTACTTGCAACCAACACGATTAGGGGTTGTCAAGCCCTTCACGGCCACTTACGAGAGTGAGATCTGATAGATATAATATTTTTGGTATTTTTGACATAAAGACGCAAAGTAAAAAGTAAAAGCAAACTAAATAGGAAAAAAATATAAAAGTGATGGAGATTGATATGTTGAGAATAGACCGGGGGGCCATAGGTTTCACTAGTGGCTTCTCTCAAGAGCATAAGTATTCTACGGTGGGTGAACAAATTAATGTTGAGCAATTGATAGAACTGAGCATAATTATGAGAATATCTAGGCATGATCCTGTATATAGGCATCACGTCTGTGACAAGTAGATCGAAACGATTTTGCATCTACTACTATTACTCCACTCATCGACCGCTATCCAGCATGCATCTAGAGTATTAAGTTAAAAACAGAGTAACGCCTTAAGCAAGATGACATGATGTAGAGAGATAAATTCATTCAATATGAAATAAACCCCATCTTGTTATCCTCGATGGCAACGATACAATACGTGCCTTTCTGCCCCTTCTGTCACTGGGTAAGGACACCGCAAGATTGAACCCAAAGCTAAGCACTTCTCCCATGGCAAGAACTACCAATCTAGTTGGCCAAACCAAATGGATAATTCGAAGAGACTTGCAAAGATAACCAATCATGCATAAAAGAATTAAGAAAAGATTCAAATATTATTCATAGATAGACTTGATCATAAACCCACAATTCATCGGTCTCAACAAACACACCGCAAAAAGAAGATTACATCGAATAGATCTCCACGAGAGAGGGGGAGAACTTTGTATTGAGATTCAAAGAGAGAGAAGAAGCCATCTAGCTACTAACTATGGGCCCGAAGGTCTGAGGTAAACTACTCACACTTCATCGGAGGGGCTAGGATGATGTAGAAGCCCTCCGTGATGATGGCCCTCTTCCGGCGAGCTCCGGAACAGGCCCCAAGATGGGATCTCGTGGATACAGAAAGTTGCGGCGGTGGAATTAGGTTTTTGGCTCCTCTTCTGATTGTTTGGGGGTACGTGTGTATATATAGGAGGAAGGAGTACGTCGGTGGAGCACCGAGGGGCCCACGAGGCAGGGGCGCGCCCTAGGGGGGGCGCCCCCCACCCTCGTGACCACCTCTTTGATCCCTTGCAGTAGGGTCCAAGTCTCCTCGATCACGTTCGGTGAGAAAATCACGTTTCCGAAGATTTTATTCCGTTTGGACTCCAATTGATATTCCGTTTATCCGAAACACTGAAATAGGCAAAAAACAACAATTCTGGGTTGGGCCTCCGGTTAATAGGTTAGTCCCAAAAATAATATAAAAGTGGAAAATAAAGCCCAATATAGTCCAAAACAGTAGATAATATAGCATGGAGCAATCAAAAATTATAGATACGTTGGAGACGTATCAGGCATCCCCAAGCTTAATTCCTGCTCGTCCTCGAGTAGGTAAATGATAAAAAGAGAATTTTTGATGAGGAGTGCTACTTGGCATAATTTCAATGCAAATGTTCTTAATTGTGGTATGAATATTCAGATTAGAAAGATTCAAGATAAAAGTTTATATTGACATAGAAAATAATAATACTTCAAGCATACCAACAGAGCAATTATGTCTTCTCAAAATAACATGGCCAAAGAAAGTTATCCCTACAAAATCATATAGTCTGGCTATGCTCCATCTTTCCCACACAAAGTATTTAAATCATGCACAACCCCGATGACAAGCCAAGCAATTGTTGCATACTCTAACTTTTTCAAAACTTTTTCAATCTTCACGCAATACATGAGCGTGAGCCATGGATATAGCACTATAGGTGGAATAGAATTATGGTTGTGGAGAAGACAAAAAGGAGAAGATAGTCTCACACAACTAGGCGTATCAACGGGCTATGGAGATGCCCATCAATAGATATCAATGTGAGTGAGTAGGGATTGCCATGCAACGGATGCACTAGAGCTATAAGTATATGAAAGCTCAAAAAGAAACTAAGTGGGTGTGCATCCAACTTGCTTGCTCATGAAGACCTAGGGCAATTTGAGGAAGCCCATCATTGGAATATACAAGCCAAGTTCTATAATGAAAAATTCCCACTAGTATATGTCGGATTTCGGGTTCCGGCAGACCCTTATGGTTCGAACACTGGGTGCGCGCGGAAATCTCGCCTTCAACCTCTCCGCCTCGATGGGATCTAAACTACTAAAGGAATCACACAAGAGACACAAGATTTATACTGGTTCGAGCCACCGATGTGGTGTAATACCCTACTCCAGTGTGTGGTGGATGGATTGCCTCCTGGGGCTGGTGTGGATGAACAATACAAGGAAGAACAGCCTCGCGATGGTCTGTTCTTGGTTGTGGTGATGAACTGCTATGAAGAGTTCAGTCACCTTTCTCTCTCAGATCCCGGATCGAACGACCAGGAATCGAACCCCTTGCTATGTGGGTGGCTAGTCCTATTTATAGAGGCCCTAGTCCTCTCCCCAAATATTGAGCGGGAAGGGATCCAACAATGGCGGGCTAATTTGAAGGGGGGCAGCGAGTACATCTATCCTGACAAAAGCAGTCTTCGCCTGCCAAAGGCTCCGGTGATGACGCCGCGGTGGGCTCCATGGTGACCTCCGTCTCGTAGTCCTCCTGGTCTTGGTCTCGTTGCACCAAACTGGCAACCTTTGCCTGATGCCTCGGTACTCCGCGGATACGCTTGCCCCCTTTGCACCAAAGAGCAAAGAGGGACGCTGCGCGCGCTGGCACCCGCCTGGTGCCCCGTGTCGTCATGGCTTGCGTCATGGGCACCTCGCGAGGTACCCCGCCTTGAACTCTCCGCCTCCTCGCGAGCCAGCCTGACGAGGCTGTGCCTGAGGATGCGCCACGTCGTCCACCTCACGAGTCTTGGCCCCTCGCGAGGGTCTTGAGCCTCGTGTTGATGAAGATGGGCCGCGCTGGGCCCCCATTTGAGCCATGCCACAGGCAGGCAAGTCTGGGGACCCCCGTTCCCAGAACGCCGACAGTAGCCCCCGGGCCCAAGGTGCGCATGGACTTGGCCGTGCCGAGAGGCGAAAGGGCAAGGGCGAAGCGCCGCGGGCCCCAACAGCCTGCGGCCTTGGACGCCGTATGGCGGTTGATTGGACGTGGCGCCTGTTGGGGAACGTAGTAATTTCAAAATTTTCCTACGCACACGCAAGATCATGGTGATGCATAGCAACGAGGGGGAGAGTCTGATCTACGTACCCTTGTAGATCGCAACGGAAGCGTTGACACAACGTAGAGGAAGTAGTCGTACGTCTTCTTCCCGATCCGACCGATCCAAGCACCGTTACTCCGGCACCTCCGAGTTCTTAGCACACGTACAGCTCGATGACAATCCCCGGGCTCTGATCCAGCAAAGCTTTGGGGAGGAGTTCCGTCAGTACGACGGCATGATGACGATCTTGATGTACTACCGACGCAGGGCTTCGCCTAAGCACTACAACGATATGATCGAGGTGGAATATAGTGGCAGGGGGCACCGCACACGGCTAAGGAACGATCTCAATCATCAACTTGTGTGTCTAGAGGTGCCCTCTGCCCCCGTATATAAAGGATCCAAGGGGGAGGGGCTGGCCGGCCAAGGGAGGCGCGCCAGGAGAGTCCTACTCCCTCTGGGAGTAGGATTCCCCCCCCCCCCCCACTCCTAGTTGGAATAGGATTCATCAAGGGGGGGGGGGGAAGAGAGAGAGGGGGGCCGGCCACCTCTCCTAGTCCTAATAGGACTAGGGGAGGGGGAGGCGCGCGGCCACCTTGGGCTGCCCCTTTCTCCTTTCCACCAAGGCCCACTATGGCCCATATGACTCCCGGGGGGTTCCGGTAATCTCCCGGTTCTCCGGTAAAATCCCGATTTTACCCGGAACACTTCCGATGTCCAAACACAGGCTTCCAATATATCAATCTTTATGTCTCGACCATTTCGAGACTCCTCGTCATGTCCGTGATCACATCCGGGACTCCGAACAACCTTCGGTACATCAAAATGCATAAACTCATAATAACTGTCATCGTAACGTTAAGCATGCGGACCCTACGGTTCGAGGACAATGTAGACATGACTGAGACACATCTCCGGTCAATAACCAATAGCGGGACCTGGATGCCCATATTGGCTCCTACATATTCTACGAAGATCTTTATCGGTCAGACCGCATAACAACATACGTTGTTCCCTTTGTCATCAGTATGTTACTTGCCCGAGATTCGATCGTCGGTATCCAATACCTAGTTCAATCTCGTTACTGGCAAGTCTCTTTACTCGTTCCGTAATACATCATCCCGCAACTAACTCATTGGTTGCAATGCTTGCAAGGCTTAAGTGATGTGTATTACCGAGAGGGCCCAGAGATACCTCTCCGACAATCGGAGTGACAAATCCTATTCTCGAAATACGCCAACCCAACATCTACCATTGGAGACGCCTGTAGAGCTCCTTTATAATCACCCAGTTACGTTGTGACGTTTGGTAGCACACAAAGTGTTCCTCCGGCAAACGGGAGTTGCATAATCTCATAGTCATAGGAACATGTATAAGTCATGATGAAAGCAATAGCAACATACTAAACGATCGGGTGCTAAGCTAATGGAATGGGTCATGTCAATCAGATCATTCAACTAATGATGTGACCTCGTTAATCAAATAACAACTCTTTGTTCATGGTTAGGAAACTTAACCATCTTTGATTAACGAGCTAGTCAAGTAGAGGCATACTAGTGGCACTCTGTTTGTCTATGTATTCACACATGTATTATGTTTCCGGTTAATACAATTCTAGCATGAATAATAAACATTTATCATGATATAAGGAAATAAATAATAACTTTATTATTGCCTCTAGGGCATATTTCCTTCAGTCTCCCACTTGCACTAGAGTCAATAATCTAGATTACATAGTAATGATTCTAACACCCATGGAGCCTTGGTGCTGATCATGTTTTGCTCGTGGAAGAGGCTTAGTCAATGGGTCTGCAACATTCAGATCCGTATGTATCTTGCAAATCTCTATGTCTCCCACCTGGACTAGATCCCTGATGGAATTGAAGCGTCTCTTGATGTGCTTGGTCCTCTTGTGAAATCTGGATTCCTTTGCCAAGGCAATTGCACCAGTATTGTCACAAAAGATTTTCATTGGACCCGATGCACTAGGTATGACACCTAGATCGGATATGAACTCCTTCATCCAGAGTCCTTCGTTCGCTGCTTCCAAAGCAGCTATGTACTCCGCTTCACATGTAGATCCCGCTACGACGCTTTGTTTAGAACTGCACCAACTTACAGCTCCACCGTTTAAAGTAAACACGTATCCGGTTTGCGATTTAGAATCGTCCGGATCAGTGTCAAAGCTTGCATCAACGTAACCTCTTACGGTGAGCTCTTTGTCACCTCCATATACGAGAAACATATCCTTAGTCATTTTCAGGTATTTCAGGATGTTCTTGACCGCTGTCCAGTGATCCATTCCTGGATTACTTTGGTACCTCCCTGCTAAACTTATAGCGAGGCACACATCAGGTCTGGTACACAGCATTGCATACATGATAGAGCCTATGGCTGAAGCATAGGGAACATCTTTCATTTTCTCTCTATCTTCTGCAGTGGTCGGGCATTGAGTCTGACTCAACTTCACACCTTGTAACACAGGCAAGAACCCTTTCTTTGCTTGATCCATTTTGAACTTCTTCAAAATTTTGTCAAGGTATGTGCTTTGTGAAAGTCCAATTAAGCGTCTCGATCTATCTCTATAGATCTTAATGCCCAATATGTAAGCAGCTTCACCGAGGTCTTTCATTGAAACACTCTTATTCAAGTATCCCTTTATGCTATCCAGAAATTCTATATCATTTCCAATCAGAAATATGTCATCCACATATAATATCAGAAATGCTACAGAGCTCCCACTCACTTTCTTGTAAATATAGGCTTCTCCAAAAGTCAGTATAAAACCAAATGCTTTGATCACACTATCAAAGCGTTTATTCCAACTCCGAGATGCTTGCACCAGTCCATAAATGGATCGCTGGAGCTTGCACACTTTGTTAGCTCTCTTTGGATCGACAAAACCTTCCGGTTGCATCATATACAACTCTTCTTCCAGAAATCCATTCAGGAATGCAGTTTTGACATCTATCTGCCATATTTCATAATCATAAAACGCGGCAATTGCTAACATGATTCAGACAGACTTAAGCATTGCTACGGGTGAGAATGTCTCATCGTAGTCAACCCCTTGAACTTGTCGAAAACCTTTTGCGACAAGTCGAGCTTTATAGACAGTAACATTACCGTCAGCGTCAGTCTTTTTCTTGAAGATCCATTTATTCTCAATTGCTTGCCGATCATCGGGCAAGTCAACCAAAGTCCATACTTTGTTCTCATACATGGATCCCATCTCAGATTTCATGGCTTCAAGCCACTTTGCGGAATCTGGGCTCACCATCGCGTCTTCATAGTTCGTAGGTTCATCATGATCTAGCAGCATGACTTCCAGAACTGGATTACCATACCACTCTGGCGCGGATCTTGCTCTGGTTGATCTACGAGGTTCAGTAGTATCTTGTTCTGAAGTTTCATGATCATTATCATTAACTTCCTCACTTATTGGTGTAGGTGTCGCAGAAACAGTTTTCTATGATGTACTACTTTCTAACAAGGGAGCGGGTACAGTTACCTCGTCAAGTTCTACTTTCCTCCCACTCACTTCTTTCGAGAGAAACTCCTTCTCAAGAAAGTTTCCGAATTTAGCAACAAAAGTCTTGCCTTCGGATCTGTGATAGAAGGTGTATCCAATAGTTTCCTTTGGATATCCTATGAAGACACATTTCTCCGATTTGGGTTCGAGCTTATCAGGTTGAAGCTTTTTCACATAAGCATCGCAGCCCCAAACTTTCAGAAACGACAACTTTGGTTTCTTGCCAAACCATAGTTCATAAGGCGTCGTCTCAACGGATATTGATGGTGCCCTATTTAACGTGAATGCGGTCGTCTCTAGAGCGTATCCCCAAAACGATAGCGGTAAATCAGTAAGAGACATCATAGATCGCACCATATCTAGTAAAGTACGATTACGATGTTCGGACACACCATTACGCTGTGGTGTTCCGGGTGGCGTGAGTTGTGAAACTATTCCACAATTTTTCAAATGTACACCAAACTCGTAACTCAAATATTCTCCTCCACGATCAGATCGTAGAAACTTTATTTTCTTGTTACGATGATTTTCCACTTCACTCTGAAATTCTTTGAACTTTTCAAATGTTTCAGACTTATGTTTCATTAAGTAGATATACCCATATCTGCTTAAATCATCTATGAAGGTGAGAAAATAACGATATCCGCCACGAGCCTCAATATTCATCGGACCGCATACATCTGTATGTATGATTTCCAACAAATCTGTTGCTCTCTCCATAGTACCGGAGAACGGTGTTTTAATCATCTTGCCCATGAGGCACGGTTCGCAAGTACCAAGTGATTCATAATCAAGTGGTTCCAAAAGTCCATCAGTATGGAGTTTCTTCATGCGCTTTGCACCGATATGACCTAAACGGCAGTGCCACAAATAAGTTGCACTATCATTATCAACTCTGCATCTTTTGGCTTCTACATTATGAATATGTGTATCACTACTATCGGGATTTAACAAGAATAGACCACTCTTCAAGGGTGCATGACCATTAAAGATATTACTCATATAAATAGAACAACCATTATTCTCTGATTTAATTGAATAACCGTCTCGCATTAAACAAGATCCAGATCTAATGTTCATGCTCAACGCTGGCACCAAATAAAAATTATTTAGGTCTAATATTAATCCCGAAGGTAGATGTAGAGGTAGCGTGCCGACCGCGATCACATCGACTTTGGAACCGTTTCCCACGCGCATCGTCACCTCGTCCTTAGCCAATCTTCGCTTAATCCGTAGTCCCTGTTTCGAGTTGCAAATATTAGCAACAGAGCCAGTATCAAATACCCAGGTGCTACTGCGAGCATTAGTAAGGTACACATCAATAACATGTATATCACATATACCTTTGTTCACCTTGCCATCCTTCTTATCCGCCAAATACTTGGGGTAGTTCTGCTTCCAGTGACCAGTTTGCTTGCAGTAGAAGCACTCGGTTTCAGGCTTAGGTCCAGACTTGGGTTTCTTCTCCTGAGCAGCAACTTGCTTGCCGTTCTTCTTGAAGTTCCCTTTCTTCTTCCCTTTGCCCTTTTTCTTGAAACTAGTGGTTTTATTAACCATCAACACTTGATGCTCCTTCTTGATTTCTACCTCCGCAGCTTTCAGCATTGCGAAGAGCTCGGGAATAGTCTTGTTCATCCCTTGCATATTATAGTTCATCACGAAGCTCTTGTAGCTTGGTGGCAGTGATTGAAGAATTCTGTCAATGACACAATCATCTGGAAGATTAACTCCCATCTGAATCAAGTGATTATTATACCCAGACATTTTGAGTATATGCTCACTGACAGAACTGTTCTCCTCCATCTTGCAGCTATAGAACTTATTGGAGACTTCATATCTCTCAATCCGGGCATTTGCTTGAAATATTAACTTCAACTCCTGAAACATCTCATATGCTCCATGACGTTCAAAACGTCGTTGAAGTCCCGATTCTAAGCCGTAAAGCATGGCACACTGAACTATCGAGTAGTCATCAGCTTTGCTCTGCTAGACGTTCATAACATCTGGTGTTGCTCCAGCAGCAGGCCTGGCACCCAGCGGTGCTTCCAAGACGTAATTCTTCTGTGCAGCAATGAGGATAATCCTCAAGTTACGGACCCAGTCCGTGTAATTGCTACCATCATCTTTCAACTTTGCTTTCTCAAGGAATGCATTAAAATTCAACGGAACAACAGCACGAGCCATCTATCTACAATCAACATAAACAAGCAAGATACTATCAGGTACTAAGTTCATGATAAATTTAAGTTCAATTAATCATATTACTTAAGAACTCCCACTTAGATAGACATCCCTCTAATCTTCTAAGTGATTACGTGATCCAAATCAACTAAACCATGTCCGATCATCACGTGAGATGGAGTAGTTTCATCGGTGAACATCATTATGTTGATCATATCTACTATATGATTCACGCTCGACCTTTCGGTCTCCGTGTTCCGAGGCCATATATGTATATGCTTGGCTCGTCAAGTATAACCTGAGTATTCCGCGTGTGCAACTGTTTTGAACCCGTTGTATTTTAACGTAGAGCCTATCACACCCGATCATCACGTGGTGTCTCAGCACGAAGAACTTTCGCAACGGTGCATACTCAGGGAGAACACTTCTTGATAATTTAGTGAGAGATCATCTTATAATGCTACCGTCAATCAAAGCAAGATAAGATGTATAAAAGATAAACATCACATGCAATCAATATAAGTGATATGATATGGCCATCATCATCTTGTGCTTGTGATCTCCATCTCCGAAGCACCATCATGATCACCATCGTCACCGGCGCGACACCTTGATCTCCATCGTAGCATCGTTGTCGTCTCGCCAATCTTATGCTTCCATGACTATCGCTACCGTTTAGTGATAACGTAAAGCATTACATCGCGATTGCATTGCATACAATAAAGTGACAACCATATGGCTCCTGCCAGTTGCCGATAACTCGGTTACAAAACATGATCATCTCATACAATAAAATTTAGCATCATGTCTTGACCATATCACATCACAACATGCCCTGCAAAAACAAGTTAGACGTCCTCTACTTTGTTGTTGCAAGTTTTACGTGGCTGCTACGGGCTTAAGCAAGAACCAATCTCACCTACGCATCAAAACCACAACGATAGTTTGTCAAATAGACTCCGTTTTAACCTTCGCAAGGACCGGGCGTAGACACACTCGGTTCAACTAAAGTTGGAGAGACAGTCGCCCGCAAGCCACCTGTGTGCAAAGCACGTCGGGGGAACCGGTCTCGCGTAAGCGTACGCATAAGGTTGGTCCGGGTCGTCTCGTCCAACAATACTGCCGAACCAAAGTATGACATGCTGGTAGGCAGTATGACTTCTATCGTCCACAACTCACTTGTGTTCTACTCGTGCAAATAACATCAAACCATAAAACCTAGGCTCGGATGCCACTGTTGGGGAACATAGTAATTTCAAAATTTTCCTACGCACACGCAAGATCATGGTGATGCATAGCAACGAGGGGGAGAGTATGATCTACGTACCCTTGTAGATCGCAACGGAAGCGTTGACACAACGTAGAGGAAGTAGTCGTACGTCTTCTTCCCGATCCGACCGATCCAAGCACCGTTACTCTGGCACCTCCGAGTTCTTAGCACACGTACAGCTCGATGACGATCCCCGGGCTCCGATCCAGCAAAGCTTCGGGGAGGAGTTCCGTCAGTACGATGGCGTGATGACGATCTTGATGTACTACTGACGCAGGGCTTCGCCTAAGCACTACAACGATATGATCGAGGTGGAATATAGTGGCAGGGGGCACCGCACACGGCTAAGGAACGATCTCAATCATCAACTTGTGTGTCTAGAGGTGCCCTCTGCCCCCGTATATAAAGGATCCAAGGGGGAGGGGCTGGCTGGCCAAGGGAGGCGCGCCAGGAGAGTCCTACTCCCTCTGGGAGTAGGATTCCCCCCCCCCACTCCTAGTTGGAATAGGATTCATCAAGGGGGGGAAAGAGAGAGAGGGGGGACGGCCACCTCTCCTAGTCCTAATAGGACTAGGGGAGGGGGGAGGCGCGCGGCCACCTTGGGCTGCCCCTTTCTCCTTTCCACCAAGGCCCACTATGGCCCATATGACTCCCGGGGGGTTCCGGTAACCTCCCGGTTCTCCGGTAAAATCCCGATTTTACCTGGAACACTTCCGATGTCCAAACATAGGCTTCCAATATATCAATCTTTATGTCTCGACCATTTCGAGACTCCTCGTCATGTCCGTGATCACATCCGGGACTCCGAACAACCTTCGGTACATCAAAATGCATAAACTCATAATAACTGTCATCGTAACGTTAAGCGTGCGGACCCTACGGTTCGAGAACAATGTAGACATGACTGAGACACATCTCCGATCAATAACCCATAGCGGGACGTGGATGCCCATATTGGCTCCTACATATTCTACGAAGATCTTTATCGGTCAGACCGCATAACAACATACGTTGTTCCCTTTGTCATCAGTATGTTACTTGCCCGAGATTCGATCGTCGGTATCCAATACCTAGTTCAATCTCGTTACTGGCAAGTCTCTTTACTCGTTCCGTAATACATCATCCCGCAACTAACTCATTGGTTGCAATGCTTGCAAGGCTTAAGTGATGTGTATTACCGAGAGGGCCCAGAGATACCTCTCCGACAATCGGAGTGACAAATCCTATTCTCGAAATACGCCAACCCAACATCTACCATTGGAGACACCTGTAGAGCTCCTTTATAATCACCCAGTTACGTTGTGACATTTGGTAGCACACAAAGTGTTCCTTCGGCAAACGGGAGTTGCATAATCTCCTAGTCATAGGAACATGTATAAGTCATGAAGAAAGCAATAGCAACATACTAAACGATCGGGTGCTAAGCTAATGGGATGGGTCATGTCAATCAGATCATTCAACTAATGATGTGACCTCGTTAATCAAATAACAGCTCTTTGTTCATGGTTAGGAAACTTAACCATCTTTGATTAACGAGCTAGTCAAGTAGAGGCATACTAGTGGCACTCTGTTTGTCTATGTATTCGCACATGTATTATGTTTCCGGTTAATACAATTCTAGCATGAATAATAAACATTTATCATGATATAAGGAAATAAATAATAACTTTATTATTGCCTCTAGGGCATATTTCCTTCAGCGCCTCCGCTTCCCCACGACACCTTGGTGATCGTGCGAGTTGGACAAGTCCCTGCATGCAAAACGTGTTATGATTAGCTATGATCGTGGAGACCGGCGGTTGGCCTTCGCCGGCTATAAGTACGGCACCGCTCGAGCCCGTCCAGTCCATCTCCTCTTGCTCTCTCCTTCGCCTCAGTTCTTGCTCCGTCTTGGTGTGATGGCTCCGATTCGCCGATTCTCTGCAGCGAAGAAGGGAAAGGCTCCTCGAGAAGGGCTAGACCCTCTCCCGCCGAAGAAGCGACTCGCCCATTGCAGCTGGGATGATGAGGACCATCCGGTGGTGGCGAGGCCCTGGGGCGAGCGGGCTCTGCCGGGGTTCCTGCTGCCCTTGTACGCCCACGTCGAGGGCCCCGGAGGTGTTGATGCTGATCCCCGCGGTCAGCGCCGTCGTCGGCGCCGTCGGGTTATGAAGGCGTGGGTGGTTCCTCCTAGAGTCCATGCCGAGGGCGCCTCCCGTGAGTTCGTGCTCCACGTAGTCACTCCTCTTCAGTCCTGGATCCGCCTTCCTCCCTGCTCTTCTTTAGGTTCCTGCACATGCATCATGCCTCGGGGAGGCATTTAAACTTGCGTTTGGCATTGAGACTAACAGTATGGACAGTAATATTTGCTTTTAAGTTCCTTGGATTTTATGATTTTCTTCCCTACTTGCTTGCGTCCTACGCTGGCAGGGCCCGGCCCCGCGCATGCCTCACCCAGCATCAGCCCCGACCGGAAACCAGGACGGGACCAAAGGAGTGAGGGGCCACGTGACAAGTTAGGCTCCTGAGTCGCGATGCTCAGGGGTCCCCCTTGGCGCTCGAACAACAAGTAGGGAAGCGTGATGTAGGTGTGTTTTCCGTTCTACGTCTGCAGAGCCCGACCCCGCGCGTACCTCACCCAGCATAGCCTTTTGGAACTAAGGAGCGAGGGGCTACGGAGCCAGTTAGGCTCCTGAGTCGCGATGCTCAGGAGTCCCCCTTGACGCGTGAACAGCGGGTGATAAAGCGAGATGTAAGCGCGGCTACCGTTCTACGTCTGCAGAGCCCGGCCCCGTGCGTACCTCACCCAGCATAGCCTTTCGGAACTAAGGAGTGAGGGGCTACGGGACCAGTTAGGCCCCTGGGTTGCGATGCCCAGGGGTCCCCCTTGATGCGCAAACGGCCTTCATACCTTGGCTCCGCTCGGGGAGAGACGCGCGACGAACCAGGCCTGAGGGGCCTGGCTGGGCGGCATACATCTGGGCGTGACCCAGCCGTAGCCCCCGTGCCCAGCCCCCTCGCGCGGCGCTCCCGAGGGGAGGCATTGCGATGGGGCCAGCCACTGAGCTCTGGGCTCCCTGAGGTTAATGCGGCCCGGAGGCCACCCTTAGTTGTTTATCACCAGCGCGGAGCATAGCGCTTCCGTATGTGTACGGGCATAGCCGCTCCTCCGCAGTGTCGTCAGCCAGCGCGGAGCATGGTGCTTCCACTGGTACGTGGGAGGGGGCTCCCCTCCGGGAGGAGCCCCCGGGGCGTATACAGCCCCGCCCTGACACGTGACCGGCACGCTAGAGCTAGGTGAGGTGTATCTGGGCACCCATGAGCCAACGCGGGACTCACGAGGCCCTACCTCTGGGCGGGTTGCGCCCGACACTGGGCCGTATCTTGAGATGTGTCCCTGCAAAATTTGGTTAGATGCCGGTACTCTACGTCCTCGGGTCCCGGCCCTCGAGCTTGTCTCAGCCGTCGCTGGTATGCCAGGTCGCGATGCCATGGACAAGGCCAGAGGGTGAGGGCTGGAGAGCCAGTAAGAGCCCTGAGTCGCGATGCTCAGGCACCTCCCTTTAACGTGCAAGTAGTCGACATGGAGAAAAAGGGATGCCGCGGACGGGCAACAAGAAATCAAGCGTGACAAGCAAATGCATAGTTGGAAATAAACGCGACGGAGATACACGCCGCTGGGCCTCACCCCAGCAGCTTGGGGATGATGCAGCCCGAGGGGCGCCCCCAATCAAGGCAATCTTACTACCGAAAAGTAAATGCAGGTACATGCCGCAGGGACGGACCCACGCGGCCTAGGAGTGATGCACCCTGGGGGGCGCTCCCAGCTGGGGATAAGGCTTGGAAGATGTCACCTGAGGATGTCGTTGGCGAGGCGGTGTTGGTGCAGCAGGCTTAGCGAGCTGCGGAAGCCGATCCTCATGAGCCCCCAGGCCCCGGGGCCTCGGGAGGCTCCGGAGGCACTGATGACTCCTCGCGAGCTGTCTCCACCTCCGCCAGAGCCGCGGACCGCCTGTCTTCCTGGGCCTCCATAATGACCCTCGTGAGGCGCTGGTACGCCGCAGCCATGCTCGGCAGGCCGTAAGGCATGCGAACATAGCTGTGGGGTGGACCTCCGCAGCGCCCCACTTGCGAGGGCCAGAGGCGCTCCGTTGTGGCAATCTGATTGAGCCCTGGTACATCGACGCAGACGCGCAGCCCACCATCCTCGCCTGGATGTGGGGCCACGGCTGGC
This sequence comes from Triticum monococcum, assembly GCA_034509565.1. Taxonomy (NCBI): domain Eukaryota; kingdom Viridiplantae; phylum Streptophyta; class Magnoliopsida; order Poales; family Poaceae; genus Triticum; species Triticum monococcum. Next base: position 32,521,638 of record CM067844.1, read on the forward strand.
AAGCGGCGGCAACCTCTCATGATCCTTGTCTCCTATAGCTCTTGAATGGCCTCGTCAATGAACTCTTGCTGGTCTGATCTTCCTCGCCTGGCTCCCTCTCGAGGGGAACGTGCTGCGAAGCACGCCTCCACATGGTGCCCAAGCGCCTCCCTCGTGACCCTGATTAGGTCGGTGGCCCTCCAGGTGAGAGCCCCCGAGCCCTGCCTGAGGAGGGCGCCGGGCACGCTTTCCTATGTGATGGAAGGAGGGTCCCCCTGGGCAGACACGGGCCCTGAGGGGCCTGCCTCCTGAGGGGCCGAGCCTGACGACGTCTTCTTCTTCTTGGGGGTGGTCTCAGGAAGCCTCCTGCTTCCGCGATCTGGGTCCTCCAGGGACGCGGCCTGATAGGCTCTCTCCAGGGAACACACTGCATCCTTCTCTTCACAGGGCACCATGATGACGCCGCCACTTCCTGGCATCTTGAGGACGTTGTAGCCGTGGTGAGTCGCAGCCATAAACTTGGCCAGTGCTGGGTACCCGAGGATGGCGTTGTACGGTAGGCGGATGTGGGCGACGTCGAAGTCGATGAGCTCGGTGCGGTAGTTGCTGCGGGCCCCGAAGGTGACAGGGAGGCGGACCTGCCCGATCGGGACTGTGGAACCGTCGGTGATCCCGGAGAAAGGCCTGGTTGGCTGAAGCTGGTCGTAGGGCACTTGGAGATTGTTGAATGTTTCCACGGACAGGACGTTGAACCCTGCCCCGCCATCGATGAGGGTCTTGGTGACCAGCACGTTGCTGATGACCGGGGAGCAGAGCATCGGGAGGACTCCTGTAGTGGCTGCGCACTTGAGCTGGTCTGCCGAGCTGAACGTGATGGGGCACGCCAACCACCTGAAGGGGCGCGTTGCTTCGAGCTTGGGGAGAACTGCATTCACTTCGCGGGCAAACTGCTTGAAGATACGTTGGGAGGCTGGGGCTTGAGCTCCGCCCAGGACGCAGGCGATCGCGCGCGGCTCCTGGAAGCCCCCAGCCCCTCGTCTTGATGGCGGTCTTCGTTCCTCCTTGGTGGAGGCGGCAGCGGAGGCAGGCCTGCGTTGCCATGAGGGCGATCCTCGCGAGGTTGGTCTCTCCAGTCCCCCTCACGAGGTAGGTCCCGCCAGCGGTCCTCGCGAGGCTGGTCGCGCCACCCCTGGCGCGGGCCGCGGTCTTCCCAGCGCCCTGGGTTTCTTCCTCCTCCTTGGCCGTAGCCCCGGTCAGCACGGTCAGGGCGACGGCCGATCCTTCCTTCTCGTACGGCGCGGAGCTCTTGACATTCGTTGGTGTTGTGGGTGTGGAGGTCATGGTACACACAGTACCGGCTGCCTCTGGAGGGTTCGGGCAGATCCTTGCCCCGCTTGGTGTCTGGTTCTGCCGCGAGTACGGCAGCCCCCTTGCACTTCGCGTCCTTGGCTTTGGGCTTCTTCTCTTCTGGGTCCGCGGCAGGCAGCTCGAGGAGGGAGAGACGTCCCTCCTCATCCCTGGCGCACTTGTTCGCCAAGTTGAACAGCTCCACGGAGGTGCAGAGGTCTTCGTGCATCGCCAGCTCCTCCTTCATCTTGACGTCACGCACGCCGTCAGAGAAGGCGGAGATGATGGCCTCCTCGGACACCTTGGGGATCTTGAGGCGCGCGTTGTTGAAGTGCTGGATGTACTTTTGCAGGGTCTCTCCGGGTTGTTGCTTGACGCGGCGCATGTCGCTCACGGCGGCCGGCCGGTCGCGAGTACCTTGGAAGTTGGCGATGAAGCGGGCGCGCGTCTGGTCCCAGGAGGAGATCGTGCCTGGAGCCAGATTCAGGAGCCAGGTTCACGCCCCTTCCTTCAGCGCCATGGGGAACCAGTTAGCCATGACCTTATCATCCCCGCTGGCAGCCTCGATGCCCAGCTCATAGAGCTGGAGGAACTCTGCGGGATCGGTTGTGCCGTCGTAGCGAGGAGGCAGGTCGGGCTTGAACTTGCCGGGCCACGCGATGCTGCGCAGCTCAGTGGTGTAGGCGTGGCAGCCCGCGGTGGCCACGAAAGGCCTCGGTTGGTGGAGAGCTTGGTCTTGAGGGTCCCCACGCGCTGCAGCTAGGAGCAGGGCGGGGTCTTGGCATGCCGGAGCTGGAGCAGGGTCGCGGCGTGCCGGAGCAGGGAGCGCCCTGGCAGCCCCTTGCGGCGAGGAACTTCTTGGCAGCTTCGCTCTTGCTGCGCTAGCGCCTGACGGAGCGGGTTCTGCCCAGGGACCAAGCGCCTTGGAGCCATGGCATCTTCTTGGAGGGGAGGCGGCTGGTGCGCCTCTGGAGCTTCGTTACCCGCGCGGGGCGGAGTGCGGCGCAGAGGGACGGACGGCACGGAAGAGCCCCCTGCGGCGCGGACAAGCTCGGCGACGCGGTCGAGCCATTCTTCATAGACGTCGTCGACGGGACGGTAGCGCAGGAGCTCGTTTGCCGCGAGGAGCGCAGCCCGAGCCTCCAAGGGTGCGCGGAGCGCGCGGGACGAAGAACCGGCTGGAGCGAGTGATGGAGTGGCGGTGCGGCCGTCTTGCCGCACGGACGGGTGCTGAGATGATGCCTGCTGCTCACCCCCCGCCGGGCCGGTGGCGGCATTGACGGCAGGCGACGGGGAAAGACGAGGACGCCCATCGACTGGGGCCGTCTGGGCGACGCGAGAGGCGATGGCGGCCCGGCGCTCGGCGCGGGCCCGACGAGCGTCAGACATGGATGCGACGGTCGGAGGAGAGCGGAGCGGTGGAAGACGAATTCCGACGCACCCCTACCTGGCGCGCCAAATGTCGGATTTCGGGTTCCGGCAGACCCTTAAGGTTCGAACACTGGGGTGCGCGCGGAAATCTCGCCTTCAACCTCTTTGCCTCGATGGGATCTAAACTACTAAAGGAATCACACAAGAGACACAAGATTTATACTGGTTCGGGCCACCGATGTGGTGTAATACCCTACTCCAGTGTGTGGTGGATGGATTGCCTCCTGGGGCTGGTGTGGATGAACAATACAAGGAAGAACAGCCTCACGAGGGTCTGTTCTTGGCTGTGGTGATGAACTGCTATGAAGAGTTCAGTCACCTTTCTCTCTCTTTCTCTCTCAGATCCCGGACCGAACGACCAGGAATCGAACCCCTTGCTATGTGGGTGGCTAGTCCTATTTATAGAGGCCCTGGTCCTCTCCCCAAATATTGAGCGGGAAGGGATCCAACAATGGCGGGCTAATTTGAAGGGGGACAGCCAGTACATCTATCCTGACAAAAGCAGTCTTCGCCTGCCAAAGGCTCTGGTGATGACGCCGCGCTGGGCTCCATGGTGACCTCCGTCTCGTAGTCCTCCTGGTCTTGGTCTCGTTGCACCGAAGTGGCAACCTTTGCCTGATGCCTCGGTACTCCGTGGATACGCTTGCCCCCTTTGCACCAAAGAGTAAAGAGGGACGCTGCGCGCGCTGGCACCCGCCTGGTGCCCCGTGTCGTCATGGCTTGCGTCATGGGCACCTCGCGAGGTACCCCGCCTTGAACTCTCCGCCTCCTCGCGAGCCAGCCTGACGAGGCTGTGCCTGAGGATGCGCCATGTCGTTCGCCTCGCGGAGCTTGGCCCCTCGCGAGGGTCTTGAGCCTCGTGTTGATGAAGATGGGCCGCGCTGGGCCCCCATTTGAGCCACACCGCAGGCCGCAGGCAGGCAAGTCTGGGGACCCCCGTTCCCAGAACGCCGACAGTATATGAAAGTGATAACATGAGAGACTCTCTACTATGAAGATCATGGTGCTACTTTGAAGCACAAGTGTGGTAAAAGGATACTAACATTGCCCCTTCTCTCTTTTTCTCTCATCATTTTTTTGTTTGGACCTTTTCTCTTTTTTATGGCCTCTTTTTTTTCGTCCGGAGTCTCATCCCGACTTATGGGGGAATCATAGTCTCCATCATTCTTTCCTCACTGGGACAATGCTCTAATAATGATGATCATCACACTTTTATTTTTAATATAACTCGACAATTACAACTCGATACTTAGAACAAAATATGACTCTATGTGAATGCATCTGGCGGTGTGCCGGGATATGCAATATGACAATGATGAAGTGTGTCATGATGAACTAGATGGTGGAAAGTGGCATGGCAATATATCTCAGAATGGCTATGGAAATGCCATAATAGGTAGGTATGGTGGCTGTTTTGAGGAAGGTATATGCACTACAGGAATCAGCTACTTTGCCGTCTGCCACGGCAGACGGCAAAGGCATGGATGGCTGACGGCAAAGGTCTTTGCCGTCCGCCGCGGACGGCAAAAGGTGACGGCAAAGTAAGGTTCGGCAAAGAGGTACTTTGCCATCTGCTTCGGGAGGCTGACGGCAAAGGAGCCTTTGCCATCAGCAGCGGACGGCAAAGAGTGCAGATGGCAATAAATGCGCTATTACTCCGTTAGGTGGTTAACGGCAGGCCTTTGCCGTCCGCCGCTGACGGCAAACTTTGGAAGGCCTTTGCCGTCCGCCGAGTGATGTTAGCCGACGTCACTACACGGCAGGCCTTTGCCGTCCGCCACTGTAGGCAAAGTTTTTAATCTTTGCCGTCCGCCGCCGACGACAAAGCCTTTGCCGTCAGCCACTGTAGGCAAACTGGCCAAATTGGTCAGCCTCCCAGGAAGCATAGTTGCCTGCCACGTGGCCTCTTTGCCGTCAGCAGCGGACGGCAAAGAGCCCTTTGCCGTCGGTGGCACACGGCAAAGAGCCTGCATATTGTCTCTTTTTTTCTGTTTTTTCTTAATCCAACAATTTTCACAGCAAATATATATGACATATATACATATATTTAACAGCAAACATATCACATATCCAGCACATAATTCCATATACATATGACATAGCAAAGTTTCATCAACATAGCAAGTTCCATCAAGTTCCATCCATACACATTGTTCCATATACATATTACATAGCAAAGTTTCATCAACATAGAAAGTTCTATCATAGCAAGCTAGATACAATGCAAAGTTTTAGCAAATAAAAAGCAAGCACTCCATCATAGCAAGCTAGCTTCCATGAAGTGAGTGAAATCTGCAAAATGGTAAATAAGAAAGTTAGAAATAGGTGAATAGAACAAGAAGAAGACTAGAACAAGAAGTATATGTCATTTATGACCTAACTTAGGTGGAATGGATCATTTATGAGCTAACTTAGGTGGAATGGATCATTTATGAGCTAACTAAGTTGAAATGGGTTGTTTATGAGCTAACTTAGTTGAAATGGGACGTTTATGAGCTAACTAAGGTGAAGGGCATCGTTTTTTAGCTAACTAAGGTGAAATGGATCGTTTTTGAGCTAACTCAGGTGAAATGGATCATTTTTGAGCTAACTAAGGTGAAATGGATCGTTTTTGAGCTAACTTAGTTGAAATGGGTCGTTTATGAGCTAACAAAGGTAAAATGCCATGTTTTTGAGCTAACTAAGGTGAAATGGATCATTTTAGAGCTAACTTAGGTGAAATGGATCATTTAAGAGCTAATTTAGGTGAAATGGATCGTTTTTAGCTAACTTAGGTGAAATGGATAGTTTAGGAGCTACTCTAGGTAAATTGGGTCATTTTAGAGCTAACTTGGATAAACTGGATCATTTATAAGCTAACCTAGGTAAGATGGGTCATTTTGGAGCTAACCTAGGCGAAATGGGTCATTTTGGAGCTAACCTAGGTGAAATGGGTCATTTTAAAGCTAATGTAGGTAAAATGGATCATTTAGGAGCTAATCTACGTAAAATGGGTCATTTTAGAGCTAACTTGGATAAATTGGATCACTTATAAGCTAACTAAGGTAAAATGAGTCATTTTAGAGCTAACTTAGGTAAAATGGATCGTTTATGAGCTAACTAAGTTAATTATGAAATTTTTGACATAAGTAAGCTAAGTACATATCGTTTTAGAGCTAACTTAGGTAAAATGGATGGTTTAAGAGCTAATCTATGTAAAATGGGTCATTTTAGAGCTAACTTGGATAAATTGGATCACTTGTAAGCTAACTAAGGTAAAATGAGTCATTTTAGAGCTAACTTAGGTAGAATGGATGGTTTATGAGGTCAGTAAGCTTATTAAGTCATTTTGGAGGAAAAGAAGCTAACTCTAGGTCATTAGGGTAAGCATATTGGAGGAAATAAAGCTAAGTCTAGGTCTTTATGCATTTGTTAAGCAAAACACTAGAGAAACTTACCGTGATCACGGAGATGTAGGAGCGGGCTGGCTCGCGCCGGTAGCTGGAGAAGGAGCGGGCTGGCTCGCGCCAGTAGCTGGAGAAGGATCGTGCGATGCGTTTCTGGAGTTAAGCTGCACCAAAGATCATTTCCAATGTCTCGTTAGCATTATGACACTCAAATGTTAAGACTAGCAAGTAATGTCAATTCAAATTAAACTCACCGTGCTCCCAGGAGCAATCACTGGCATCGGCGGAGCGATCTGACCGGACTTCTCGCACACAGACTACACATTTGGTTTTCACAACAGAGTCATACTAGTTAGTAATGAGACTCAAATGTTAAGACTAGCAAGTAATCTGCAGAAGAAACTTACCACACGGAGCTCGTACATGGCCCTTGCCTGCATGTCATTCCGTGCCCTCTCCTCCTCCAACATCTTTGTCGTCCTCTCCTCCAACTCCCGCTTCCTCTCCGCCGCCTCCGCCAGAAGTTTCTCCGTTCTATCTCTCTCACTCTGTATAGCAGCCTGCAACACCACTCACATGACCATTTGTAATCATTGATGGAAGCGCACAAAATGTAATGGAGAAAGATAGCTGAGTACGTATAACTAACCTTGAAGGCGAGTTGGACTGGCCGTTCACGAGGCCTTATCTCAGGAGCGGAGCTCGACTGGCGCGCCTTGATCTCCGGGAGAGTGCTAGGACAACGGATAAGTCCATCTCCCATGGCTATGGAGCCATGGGACCTCCCGCCACCAGATATCATCAGCAGCTCTGTATCAATGGGACCCTGGCTCGGGTTAAAGTCCTCCCCTTTCCTCGCCTTCCCCTGATCTCTATATTGCACGAGCTTGTCATGGGCGGAGATGTTGGTGAAGTTCTTTGGATCATCGAGGTCAGACGCAGAGAATGCCTTGACTTTCTTGTAAGGGCCAGTGTGGGCCATGGCATACAGGTCGTACACCTCTGGCACCTTATCCGCCTTATTGTAGCGTGCCTGAAAGAGAGAAACAAAGTAAATTAGTAATTAAAGGGCTAAAGCTAGCATGATGAATGAATTGCATGAATCATGAAGCAAACCACATACCCAGTTTCGCCCGTACTGAAATAAGTTGGAGCTGCCTTGGTGGTGTGGCACACCTTCCATTTGGGCACGTTTGTCCTTGGCATCTTTGTGGGTGGCCAGCCATTCTTCTGAGCACCACGCATTGACCAACACCTCCCAACAATCCATCCGATCCGCACACCATCTCGGAGGGGCCTAAGTTAGCAAATAGAAACTTGAGCGCTACGACTATGAATTACTAAATGAAGGAAGTAAGTACAAGGCCTTAAGAATTACCTTCATGTACTTCTCCTTACTCAAGAACTTATCGCGGCACTCCTGCTTGGGCTTCTTGATACCACGCCCGGCGTAGTAGTCTCGAACAGCCTGCTCCCGAACCTCATGCCGTAAGTTCTGAAGTAGGCGCTTGCACTCCTTGTGGATAACATGATCCGCCTCCTCCTCGTATCCCTCCTCACACCTGTAGAATGTCTGCAATCAAATGAGACAATATTGATTAGTACAATTAATAACTAGCTAGTTGAAGATTTTTAATTGTGTAAAGGAGAAATTACCCAGAACTTTCTGATCACGATGTCTGCCCTCGTCTTGCATAAGACACCGTCGATAATCTCACCCGGCGGGGCGGGGGCAGCCAAGTAGTGCTCCCAAGTCAATCCAACCTCTGGAAGCCGACCCTCACTAGGAACCGTGACAAACCCCGGGAAGTTTTGCCGAATCAGAACTCCAAGGACGGAGTTGGGCCGGCGGACACTTTCATGGTGGTCCCAACCCCTGCAGCATGAAAAGACCAATACATCAGTTATTTGAAGAAACGTGAATGCAGAAGGTACAAAAAGATTAAATGCACTTACCTCTCCCCATCAGGGAAAATCAACCACCTCTGCTCGCGGGTCGCCGGCACGGACGGGAGTCGTGTAGCACCACGCTGGTAGACGTTGCCCTCCTCCTCCCCTCCTCATCAGTCGGCTCCCCGCCATCATCAGCATGGCCACTCGGCTCCCCGCCATCATCAGCGTGGCCACTCGGCTCCTCAGGCTGACTCGACCAGGTACCCCATCCAGACGTGTGCTCCTCCGAGGTCTCGTGGGCCCAAGTCTCGTGGGTCGAAGGCCCGTCGACCCGAGGCTCGTGGGCCGAAGACCCATGGACCGGAGGCTCGTGGACCGAAGTCCGTGCAGCCTCCTCCTCAGACGAGTCCACCCTAGCAGTCACGTGCTCGGGTGAAACAGCTGGGGGCGGCGGCGAGGAAGGCGCCGTAAGAGTCACCCTACCTCCTCTCCCGCAACCACGTGCTCCACCTCCTCTCTTCTTCTTACCTCGTCCCCTGCTGGGCACCGCGGTCAATGAAGAAGGGCCCGGCAGTGTCACCATACTGTCCAGCAATGCTCAGCGGAGAGGTGCGTGTGGAATGGAAGACCTCGCACCATGTGTCGACGAAGAAGGGGCCTCGGCGCGCTCCCGACCAGCGCCCACCATCTTTCAACACCTACCATGACAAAGAATAAACGAAATTAGTACAACATTAAAAAAGTACCAACATGAATAATAATATGTATATCACTTAAGTGTATCATCATCAAGTACAACATAAAAAATTGAATACCTGACACTACTAATAATATCGATCAGTATCATCAATAAATGCATAATCATCATCATCACTATAATCAATGATGGGCTCATAGGGTTCATTGGCATCAACATGTGCAAGGCCACCTTGACGTAATCGGTCAAGCATTGACAGGTCATCCGCAGCAGTAACCTCTTCTTGTTCCGGCTCTTCTTGTTCCTCCTCTGGGGTGATGTCAGATTCATTGTCGCTGTCCACTTCAATGTTTTGGGGTGAAGTATAGCAGTTTTGAAACGCTTTTTGGAAAGACGTGTCTCTTGGAAGAATTCTCCTTCATATGTGTCTGGGTTAATGTGAGGTTCATAATCCTCTTCCTTTGGGGGAGAAAGTCTAGCACGTGGCGGCACTTCATAAACGACATCCCAACCTTTCAGATTTGGATTAGTTTGGCAGGCCCACGGTAGATAGAATAATTGGGTCGCCTGTTGAGCCGTAATATAGACATCAGGAACATCTAAATGGGTGCTTTGGTTGATTTCAACTAGCTCTATATGTTCATGAGTCCTTCTAGTCTCCTTCGGCTGAAACCAATAACATTTGAAGACTACGACATTCGGTGGGTTTTCACCATAGAACAGAAGTTCATAAATTGCTTCAACTCTCCCATAATACTCGGTACCTCCTTCGCCGATAGAAGATACACAACAATTTGTAGATAGCTCTTTGCCATAGGTACGAAAGCGATACCCGTTGATGTCGTACTTGTCAAATGAACGGACCTTATAGTCAAAACCATTAGCGACTTGTCTCAATTCGGCGTCCATAGACTCTGAATTAGCCTACAAGTTTAATATGAAAGGATTGTTGCATTATGCACAAATCAGCGAATGAAATGAAATTGTCTAATAGAAATTACCGTTTGTTTGAACCAAGAGATGAAACCGGGATAGCCGTCTCCTTGCTTTGCGAGAAGCTCATACTCTTCGACGAAATCCTTTTGGATCTCCGCTCCATACAAGAATATGGCGACGTATCGACTGTATGACATATTCAGGAATAAGAGCAGTTCAAAGGAAATAGAAGTTGCGAAACAATGTACCGAGAACTTACTCGATGTACGGCCGCACTTCTATCAGGTTGTTGAAGATATACAACGAAATGGTCCACCATTCTTCGTTATCCAAAGATACTGGATGTGAAACACTAGCTGGTGCGAGATTCCCTTTGAATAGGCTGAGGTTGGATCCACCCTTTTTTGGCTCATCAGCATTGTACCGAGGCTTCGGATTATGCAAATGACGATTTTTGGCATCGTAGTGCGCTGTTACGAAGTTTGCCGCCTCCTTTGTGATGAATGCCTCAGCCATCGATGCTTCAATTCTACGTTTATTTTTACATTTTTCTCGAAGTGTCTTCTGCATCCTCTCAGTTGGGTAGCACCAATGATTTTGCACGCCCCCCCCCCCAATGTTGCCTCGGTCGGGAGATGCAAAATCAAATGCTGCATTGGATTAAAGAAGCCCGGTGGAAAGATCTTCTCTAACTTGCAGATCAACTCCGGCGCCAACTCTTCCATTTCTTCTAGCACGCCAGCCGATAGTTCTTTCGCACAAAGAACACGGAAGAAATAGCTGAGTTCTGCCAGTACTAGCCATTCATCCTCAGGGATGAAGCCACGCAACATCACCGGCATTACCCACTCAATCCATATGTGCCAATCATGACTCTTGAGACCAAATATCTTCAGTTTATCAAGATTCGCTCCCCTCTTTAGATTCGCTGCATACCCATCAGGGAACATCAACTGCTGTTGCACCCACAAGAGAATTTCCCTCATAGCTGGCCTTCCAAGATTGAACCATGCCTTTGGCTTCGTCCAGTTCTGCTTTCCTTTCGGTTCTTTCATGTTTTGTAACGGCCTATCACATAGCGCCTCCAAATCGACTCTAGCCTTAGTATTATCCTTTGACTTCCCATCTATGCCGAACAATGTACCAAAAAGTGCCTCGGCGATATTCTTCTCAGTGTGCATCACGTCGATGTTGTGTGGGCAAAGGAGGTCTTTGAAGTAAGGCAGATCCCATAAGCATGTTTTGTGAGTCCACGCGTGCTTAGTATTATACCCCTTGAAGTACCTTGGACGTTGTGGATCTGGCTCGAGAGCGTTTAACTGATCCAGGATCTGTTGGCCTGTCAATGCGGGTGGTGCAGAGTTTTTGACAACTCTACCCCTGATGAAGTTCTTCTTGTCTTTCCTGAACTTATGGCGAGGATCCAGGAACTGTCTATGCATGTCGAAGCAAGAAAACTTGCGACCGGCCTGAAGCCAACGAAACTCAAGAGCTCCCTTGCATGTGGGGCATGGGAACCTTCCATGCACACACCAGCCAACGACTAGCGCATACGCCGGCAAGTCATGCATCGAGTACATGTACCAGACATGCATTATGAAGTTCCGTTTGCTAAAGGCATCGTATGTCTTGAACCCATTATCCCAGGCTTCTTGCAATTCGTCCTTAAGCGGCTGCATGTACACATTCATATTTTTCCCCGAATAGTTGGGTCCTGGAATTTTCAACGTCAGGAAAATGTTCTTTCTTTGCATAATCTGTCCGGGGGGGAGATTGAGTGGAAAGACAAATACGGGCCAACAACTGTATTGGGCTGCCGTCATACCAAACACAATGAACCCATCCGTGCTGATGCCGACTCGAGGATGCCTCGGATCTGCCGCTTTGTCAGCATGTAATTCATCAAACTTTTTCCACGCAACACCATCCGATGTGTGTACCATCATCAGATTCCCATCTGCATCTAGTTCGGTTCTTTTACCTGTTTTGTGCCATGTCATATGTCTGGCCGTCTCTTCGACCATGAAAATACGTTGAAGTCTTGGTACGATTGGCATATACCGAAGAACACTAACGGGGATTTTGGTCCGTGTCTTCTCACCCATACCGTTGTCTACCACAATATACCTGGAAGACTTGCAAATGGGACAATAGTTCAAGTCCGCATAGTCAAGCCTAAATAAGGCACATCCTTTCTCACAGGCATGTATCTTCTCATAGGGCATCTTCAGTGCACAGAGGATTTTGTCCGACTGGTACAGGTTTGCAGGCATTACATGGCCTTTGGGTAGAAAGCGTCCAAATACTGTCATAATTGCGTCATAGCATTCTCTGCCCAAGTTGAACTGAGCCTTCAGAGCCATTACTTGTGAGATGGCATCCAACTGACAAAGCTCAGTGTGCCCGTGGAGCGGACGTTTTGAAGACTCCAACATTTCATTGAAGGCCTTTGCAGATTCCTCCATCTCCTCGTCCGAATCCCAAGCATCATCATAGTCTTGCACCATGTTTTCCATCCCGGTACCATGCTCGTCGGTGCGACGACGATCCACCTCAGCTCGGTCACGTTGGGCAGACTCACCATGAAATGTCCACACCGTATAATCGGGCGTAAAACCACTCTTCTGCAGGTGTTTGCCCATTTCAGCCTCTGTCTTCTTTTCCCAATTGCCGCACCGGAAACAGGGGCACCAGGTTTTCTTTTGGCCATTTGCAAATGCGGCTTTCACAAACCCCTTGGTTTTTGTGAACCATTCAGCGCTCCATTTGTTCTGACCAGTGTGACCGGTATACATCCACGCATGGTCACTCATCTTGACTTTCAGAGCTACTGGACACACAACAATTATATATGTAATTCACCATGTATATATTCATCAGTTGATCTACTTTGTCAATTTTATTACGTCCATGCAACCTACACTCTAATAGGTAATGATATGTCCTAATCCCACCCGTGTATGTGTAGATTGGGTTCATTTTCCCATGCTATGCTCTGGATCCGATGCAAAATTTCGGCAGCACCTCCCCGCTGTTCTCCTGATACACGTCTCTGCAATAAACAGAGAGGATGTGTACCCGGAGAACAACAGGGGAGGCACTGACGAAATTTATGCGTCGGATCCGGAGCAAAGCATATGGGAAAACGAACCCAATCTACACATACTCGGGCTGTCCATGGATAGCGTTGGACAATTCGAAAGAATCAAGGTTATAAATATGCAAATGCATGCATATTTATAACTATGACGCTTTCGAACGGGAGACGCATATTGGTTACGCATACTGATGATTCAAGACACATATATAGCTAGCTATCAAGTTTCATCGGAATAGAGCAAATAATTAATGGGGGAGGAGGACATGTCATTTGTGCTCACCCACGAATGAAGGGGCAGAGGTCGTTAGACGCACGGCGAGGTCGTCGAACACCAAACCTCGCAGCGATGAAACAACGGCACATTTAAAACTACCCGGTCAACACAATTATATATGATGTTTTTCATAACAAAATCAAAGAATATATGACCTAACTAATAATTCACAAATATATGACCCGTCGACCTCCGGAAGGCCAAAGAACACCTTTTCGGGAGGTGTCGGGGTTCGGGGTGCCGTGTCGGTGTCGGGGTCGGGGTGTTGTTTCGGGGTCGGGGGGTCGGGGGGTCGGGGTCAGGGGGTCGGTTGTCGGGGTGTGGTGTCGGGGTCGGGGTCGGGGTGTCGGGGTTGGGGGGTCAGGGGGTCAGGTGTCGGGGGGTCGGGTGTCGGGGTGTCGGGGTGTCGTGTCGGGGTCGGGGTGTGGTGTCAGGGTGTCGGGGGTCGGGGTCAGGGTGTCGGGGTGGCGTGTCGAGGTCGGGGTCGGAGTGTGGGGGGTTGGGGTCCGGGTGTCAGGCCGGGGTGTCGGGGTGGCGTGTCGGGGTCGGGGTGTCGGGGGTCGGGGTCGGGGTCAGGGTGTCGGGGGTGGCGTGTCGCGGTAGGGGTGTCAGGGGTCGGGGGTCGGGGTCGGGCTGTCGTGCCGGGGTGTCGGGTGGCGTGTCGGGGTCTTCTTCTTCTTCTACTTCTTCTTCTTCTTTTCTTCTTCTTCTTTTTTCATCTTTTTTCTAACTTCTTTTCTTTTCTTCCTTTCTTCTTCTTCTTCTTCTTCTTCTTCTTCTTCTTCTTCTACTTCTTCTACTACTTCTACTTCTTCTAAGTCTTTTCTAACACTAACACTAACACAATCCAGCACTAACAATTAAATAGCAAAAAAAATGAAAAAACAGAAAGAAAAAAAAGTAGTCCCTCACCGGAGCAATGGGACGGTCGGCGGGGGGCGGTGACAGGGGGGCGCCGGGCGGCGGGAGCAGTGGCGGGGGCGGCGTCGGGCGGCTGGGGCGGCGCCGGGTGGCGGGAGCAGTGGCGGGGGCGGCGCCGGGCGGCGGGAGAAGTGGCGGGGACGGCGCCGGGCGGCTGGGGCGGCGGGTGGGGGGCGGGGGCGGGGCCGGGCAGCTGGGGCGGCGCCGGGCGGCGGGTGGGGGCGGGGGCGGGGCGGGTGCGGGGGCGGCGGCGGGGGGCAGGGGCGGCGGTGGGTGCGGGGCGTCGGGGAGGAGAGATGGAGAGAACAGATCGAGTAACGGGCAGGGGGATGGGGCCGTTAGGTAGGCCCTTCTTTGCCGTCCGCCTATCTTTGTCGTCCGCCGTTATCTCCCTTTGCCGTCCGCTAGAGGTGGGGCGTTTAGTTTTTTCTAAACGGGCGGGGGGTGGGGGCCACCTCTCTCTTTGCCGTCAGCCAGCGGACGGGAAAGTTTCTTTGCCGTCAACTGGCTAACGGCAAAGAGCCGGCTGATGGCAAATGCCTGTTTTACCATCTGCCATTTCTTTGCCGTCCGCTTTTCGCTAGCTGATGGCAAAGAGCTTATTTGCCGTTTGCTAGCCGACGGCAAAGAGCTGGCAGATGGCAAAGTAGCTGATTCCAGTAGTGATGGTAGGTGTATGATACCGGCGAAAGTTGCGACGTATTAGAGAGGCTAGCAAAGGTGGAAGGGTGAGAGTGCGTATAATCCATGGACTTAACATTAGTCATAAAGAACTCATATACTTATTGCAAAAATCTAGAAGTTATCAAAGCAAAGTATTACGCGCATGATCCTAGGGGGATAGATTGATAGGAAAAGACCATCGCTCGTCCCCGACCGCCACTCATAAGGAAGACAATCAATAAATAAATCATGCTCCGACTTCATCACATAACGGTTCACCATACGTGCATGCTACGGGAATCACAAACTTCAACACAAGTATTCTTTAAATTCACAACTACTCAACTAGCATGACTTTAATATTATCACTTCCATAACTCAAAACAATTATCATGCTTCAATCTTTTCTTAGTATTCAACACACTCAAAAGAGAGTTTCACAAATCTTGAATACCAAGCATATTACTATTAGGCAAATTACCATGCTATTAAAAGACTCTCAAATTAATTTAAGTGAAGCATGAGAGATCAATAGTTTTGAAAGTGCGTTATATCGACTAGAGGGCGGGTGAATAGGCGATTTTTATGAAATTCTTCACTGAGGAATTTGTCGATGAGGAAATTCCTTAGCGAAGAACTACTAGCAGCGGAATAAGTACTCAAAAGTAAACATAACAGAATACAAGCATAGTCATCATGATGAAATGAAGACAGACACAGAGTAGAGGAAGCATAATCACAGGATAACACAGGATGAAGACAAACAGACTGAAGAAATTAAACTGAGGAAATTGAGAAAGTCTTCAGTCAAAGTCTTCAAACACAGATATGAACAAGCACACAACACAGTTATGAGGAAATGAAAGAGTTGAGGAAATAGAACCAGTAAGCTTGGTGAAGACAATGATTTGGTAGACCAGTTTCCAACTGTTGTCTCAGTTGTACGTCTGGTTGGAGCGGCTGAGTATTTAAACTCGAGGACACACAGTCCCAGACACCCAGTCAAGGACACTTAGTCCAAGACACCCAGTCCTAACTGTATTCTCCTTGAACTAAGGTCACAAAGACCTCATCCAATCACTCGTGGTAAGTCTTCAGGCGACTTCCAAACCTTCACAAACTTGGTCACTCGGGGATCCACAATTCCTCTTCGATGCTCTAGACCATGACGCCTAACTGTCTAGAAGAAGCACAATCTTCAAAGGTAACAGCGTCGGATCCACTCAGGATCAATCTCTTCAGTGATGCTCAATCACTTGGGGTTTGTAGGTGTTTGGGTTTTGGGTTTTTGGTTTTTCCTCACTTGATGATTTTCGCTCAAAGTCCTCGGAGGATGGGTTGCTCTCAAATGACAAGTGTCAGTTTCTCTTGGAGCAGCCAACCAACTAGTGGTTGTAGGGGGCGGCTATTTATAGCCTAGGGAGCAGCCCGACATGATAAGACATAAATGCCCTTCAATGATATGACCGTTAGGTGGATAGATATTTTGGGACAGCTGGCGCATAGCACAGCAACGGTCGGAATTCTGAGCTGTAAAATCCTCAGGGCTATCATGTTCCTCACTGTGTAGGCAATCCGCACTGGCGAATTCCTAACTCCTCAGTCAGGACAAATTCCTCAGAGACCAGAAGAACTTCGTCTCTGTCACTGAAGAAATTGACTGAATTGTATGAGATTTCCAATGGCTTCACTCGAAGCGATTGGTAGATGTAGGATTTTGAGTTGAGCATCACATGGAAATTTTTCCTTAGTATTTCCTCGACCCCCTTTAACAGTACGGTGTTTCCTATGACTCAAGAAAGAGAAAAACAAAACTATGAAAACGAAAGTCTTCAAGCTTCATATTCCTCGCATGAATATCAAGTCTTCACGGACACACCAATTTCTTCACTTTCAAAGTCTTCATGAAAGTCTTCAAAAATACCAAAATCTTCAGTCGAAGATATTCATTTTTAGGGGTCGACTTTTCCTATAAATATCAAACTCCTCATAGACTTATAGACCTGTGTACACTCACAAATGCATTTTTCCCTTAACCTATAAGTCTTCAGTACACCAAAATCACTAAGGGGCACTAGATGCACTTACAATCTCCCCCTTTGTGGTGATTGATGACAATATAGGTTAAGTTTTCAATGGGGATAAACATATGAAGTGTAACTACTGATATTGAGGAATTTGATTGCAAGATATAGAAGAACTCCCCCTGAAGATGTGCATAGTGAGGAATTTGCTTTTGAAGCAATGCACACTTGAAGAGTTGAATCATGGAGATCTGCCCTTATATCTTGTAATTCATACATGCATTTAACATATAATATGAAGAATTTGAAATGCATGATGAAATATGGTGCCTGATGAAATTCAGCATGTGTGTAATAATATTTAACAAGGAATAAGCATGCAGAATAGTGCATCAAAAGTATCAGAGCACAGTGCATCAAAAGTATCAAAGCACCATCGGGTTTAAGATTACAACTCGATCCAATAAAGTTTCAGAAGAACGAGAGTTGTAACTTAGCAAAAAAACGCCCATATAGTAGACCCGCTTGAAGACTAACTCATATATCTCCCCCTTTGTCATCGAATGACCAAAAGGATTGAAAATGAGGACTAACGCCCCTGAAGATAATCATGTTGATGAAGGAGCGCCAGCATTGTTGGGGTCGTTTGTTGATGTAGGGTCTGCCGCAGTGTCGTCCAAATCTTCATGTTCATCAGTGCCGCGTGATGAAGAAAATGAGCTGGCCACCAGAGAAGGAACTTGGACCTTCTTGAATTTCTTTGGTGGAGCTGCAGACCAGTCAAAATCTTCTTTGAGACCCATGTTCTTCAGATCTTCTTCACCATATAGATGTGACAGGATTGCCCAGGTGCGACCGAAGACTTGATGGAGGTAGTAGTGGTTTTTCTTCACTACATTGTGTGTGGTAGTCATGTTGTGAAGAAGTGAACCAAACTGACGCTTAACCCATTTGTGATTTCGATCCACCTTCTGGTGAAGACTAAGCAGAAGTTCACGGTCAGTCATCACGCGCGGAGCAGTGGCTTGCGGAGTGGACTTGGGTGCATTGGCAGAGTCATGTGTGGCAGAGTCATCATTGGTGGAATAAGATGCAGCTTTGCGAAACTGACCATCCAATGGACGAATGCCTTCATCTATTACAGCCGGTGCCTTGCCCTTTCCATCAACTGAGGAATATGTCTGCTTGAGGACTTCAATTGGGGGCAAGTAGCTGAGGTGATTCTGGAAATTAGCTTTGTAGTTGAGTGAAGACCTTGTCCTAAGGAATCTCATGATCCAAGGTGCATAAGGCTTCAGCTCAAACGGAGACAGTGCAACATTGGCCATAGTCCTCATGAAGAAATCGTGATAATTGACAGGAATGCCATGAACGATGTTGAATACTAGATTCTTCATGATGCCAACAATTTCCTCATCAGATGAGTCATGGCCTTTGATAGGACTGATTGTCCTCGTAAGAATACAATAGACATTTCTAGGCACGTACAGCAATTCCTTCACGAGGAATTTGGTTCTTGGTGCTTGACCTGGCTTCAAAGGTTTCATCAGCACCTGCATGTAATGATGTGTGAGCTCAGGTTCACTATAGATGCAGCGAGCTTCTTCAAGGGGAGGACTGAGTGGTAGAGCACGAAGCAATTCAGAGGCTGGTGCAGTGTAGTGGGTGTTTTCAGACATCCAGTCCAGCACCCATGAATTCACATCTTCAGCATCTCCGGTGATGTGCAGTGTTGCATAGAATTGAAGAATCAGTTCTTCATTCCAATCACAAATGTCAGAGCAAAAGTTGAGCAGTCCAGCGTCGTGAAGAACACTTAGGACTGGTGCGAAGCACGACAGAGATTCCATATCCACGTGAGGAATATGCTCATGGTAGAAAATCTTCTCCTTGTTGAACAGCACTGTGGAATAGAAATTGGCTTGACTGGAAGTCCAGAAATGCCTCTTCCTAATGCGAGCAGAGTCATATGGGTTGTAATCTTCGAAGAAGACGTGCTCACCGAAGAAATCATCAGCCTTGAACTTTTCCTGGCATGAGAATGGATCCTTTGGCTTCGGCAGAGGAGTGTTAGTGAGTTGCATCACGACCTCAGGAATCTCAATCGCAGGTTCTTCAGGCTGAGGAATTTTTGGTTCCTCCTCAGTGGCAGTCTGCATAGTTGGTTGTTTAGCAGCAGTAGTTTCTTCAGCGCTAGTGGCTGGAATTTCCTCATGCACAGATGCAGTGGGATGAGTTTCTTCAGAGCCCATGTAAACAGTTTGTGTGGGGGACTGAGGAATTTGTTGTAGAGGGGTGAACATTGGAGAGTTTGGATGATGACTTTCCCAGAATTCATCACTGATTATGGGTGTGGAGAAGCCAATGTCCAGATCTTCATCTTCCATTTCTTCAACGCCAGCCTCTTCAGCTGTGAACTGAGGCATAGGCGAGGAGATGATAGGTGTTGAAGGGATAGCATCCACTTCAATTTCTTCATCGATTGGTTCAGACGAAGCAACAGAAAGAGTTTCTTCATCAGATCCACTGGGGATCACATATTCTTCATCAAAAGGAACGAGGTCCTTTGATGGCCTGGTTGAGATGGGACAACATCAATCGGATTTGCAAATGAGCTTGTCATAGGCTTCATTTTCTTCGGAGCTGAAGAATCTGAAGCAGCTGATGCTTTCCCTTTCTTCACTGTAGCACGCTCTACAGCCTTGGTCTTCTTCATATCTGATGCGGATGGAAGGATTGGAGTTGAAGTTGGTGCAGGAGCAGCTGAGGAATCTGGTTGATTTTCTTCAGGCGCAACTGATGCCGTTGCCCTGAGCTTTTTAGTTTCTTCAGGCACACCACTAGTGGGTGTCCTGGCAATTTCTTCAGCGGCTGGAATGCAGTCATCAGCCCTGGAACTCACATTATCTTCAGCAGCCTGATTGTCATCAGTGGTGCTGGCATTTTCTTCAGTAGGCTGAGCAGATGCTTCAGCCTGAGGAATTTCCTGTTGCGTTGGGGCTGCAACATTGGAAGTGAAGTTATCCGCAAGTTTCACAAAACGAACCTTGGCTCCAAGCCAATCAGCACGATATGCGTCAAAGTAATCACTGAGTTTCTTAATCTCAGTCTGAATAGTGACAAGTTCTTCAGTTGTCATAGAGACAACGTTTTTCTTCAGATAGCGCTCTTTCTTGTACTGCCCTTTCTTGATCTGCCTGGCCTTCTCAAATTTCCACTTTTCTTCTTGAATGAAGTGGGTCAGCATGTGACTCTGGCCAGGAGTCAGCTTGAAGTCAGGCAAGGGAGTGTTGGGGTCCTTGTGCCAATCATAAATGTAGCCGAGGATCAACTTGGGATCCAAAAGTAGTGGCACCTCTGATCCTTTGGCTCTAGCGGCCCTGACTTGCCTGTCTCTGATGATTTCTGCAAGTTCATCATCATCAACTTCGTCTTCATCAGATGACACTTGGAAAGCAACTTGCTTCTTTTGAGGACTTGGGCGTGGACCTCGTCCAGCAGTGGCCTTTGTCTTCAGCAGTGAGGGGCCAGCTGAGGAACTAGCTGAGACACCTGAGGCAATGGAGATGCCGGCAGTCCTTTGGCACGAAGCGAGATGCACAGGTGCTGAGGATTTGGTCGGAACAGCTGAAGGCTTTGGCGGAGGAGCTGAGGACTTTGGAGGAATAGGACCAGCATGAGGAATTGGCCGTGAGGGCTTTGATGATTACCTCCATCAAGAGGGCCCGAACCTGGGTAAATATCGTGTCCCCTGCCTCCTGTTACCATCGATCCTAGACGCACAGTTCGGGACCCCCTACCCGAGATCCACCGGTTTTGACATCGACAGTTTGAATATAACAGGGCAATAGGTTCTACCTCATCAACTACTTCCCAACTCACATATTAATCACATCCTAACCATGCAATGTTTGAGGATTGGAACTAATGCATAAAAACTGGGTGATAAAGGGGTATGATCAAAGTGTTACATGCCTTGCTGATGATCCGCAAAACCTAGGGATTCGTAGTAGCACGCTTCGCACTCCGGGTGTTCTAGCGCAAACAAATAATAGCATACATAAGCAATCAAGCAAAGAAACACGGGTAAAACTCAAACAAGAAGATCTAATCAGAAAGCTCAACTTAAGAACTTCGGTTTGCAAAAAGAATCAAATCAAACGGAGCAACAAAACTCAAACTGCAAAAGAAACAAGATCCGTTTACTAATCTGGACTAGGGTCAAATTTTACAGTAGTAAAAACTTGTTCAAGTTGGTTAAACGGACAGAGGGTTTTGAGACAAAGATCTAGGCGCTTGAATCGCCTGATTCCGACAAACGAGCGAAAAGATAAACTAAAACGAAAATCGGATCAGAAATCACGACTGAAAATAATTGCGGAAAATCCGAGAAAAAGAAAACTGACGAACAGGCTAACGTACGAGCGTTCATTGTCTGTTACTAACGAGTAAACTCCGTTCGTTAAAACGAACATACGGACGAGCGTCCACAAAGTAACTAAACCGCGAAAAACCGGTGAACCGATCTATCCAAAAAAACTAGGGTTTCTAAAAAACGAACCGGGTTTTTAAAAAAAACCGAATGGTTCTACCTCCGGCGAAGTCCGGCGCGGCGAGGTCGGCTCTGGCGAGGGCAGGGCAGTGCGGGGTGGCGGCGGTGCGGGCAAAGGGCGGCGGCGGCGGCTCTGGTAAGGGGCGGCGCGGCGGCGGGGCGGGCAAAGGGCTGCGGCTCCGGTAAGGGGCGGCGGGGCGGCGCGGCAAGCGAGCGGTGGCGGCGCGGTTGCGGGCGGCGGGGTGGCGGCTCTAGGGGGCGGGGCGGCGGCTTATAAGGAGGCGAGGGCAGCGTGGCTTGGGGGAGGGGGCACGGCGCGGGGGAGTGGAGTCCCGGCCGGACTCTGGTTCGGGCGGCGGTCTCCCGCTAGGAGAGGGCGGCGCGGGGCGTGGGCCGGCGGCTGGGCTTCGGCCGAGTTAGCCACTGCGCGTTTTTAAATAATTCCACCGAAAGTAAAAAAAAATCCTAGAAAATAAAATAAAATTCTAAAAATGCCAAAACAAATTTTCACCGCCTAAATAAAATATTTAGAACAAAATGAACATTTTCTTGGCCCTAAAATACAACTTTGAAAAACGTGCAATTTTTCTAATTCAAATAAAATAGCAATAAACTCCGGATAAAAATCAAATATTTGATTTTAACCTTTTTCCTCCAATATTTCATTTGTTTTGGAGAATTCATATTATCTCCTCTCATGTATTTTAATATGAAATATTTTTGGAGAGAAAAATAATTAAAACCAAGAATCCTCATTTCAATATTTGATAAAACTCAAATATGAAAACAGGGAAATCCCCAACTCTCTCCGAGGGTCCTTGAGTTGCTTAGGATTTCGAGGATTCGCGAAACGAAGTGCAATAAAAAATGATATGCATGAATGATCTATGTATAACATTCCAAATTGAAAATTTGGGATGTTACACTACCCCCTGGGCGTGCCCCCTACCTCGTGGCCGCCTCGGGGACCCCCCCTGACTTGTTCTCGACTCCAGCACCTCTTATATAACCCCAAACGTCCAGAAAGAAACCTAGATCGGGAGTTCCGCCGCTGCAAGCCTCTGTAGCCACCAAAAACCAATCTAGACCCCCTGCCGGAGGGGGAATCCCTCTCCGGTGGCCATCTTCATCATCCCGACGCTCTCCATGATGAGGAGGGAGTAGTTCACCCTTGGGGCTGAGGTTATGTACCAGTAGCTATGTGTTTGATCTCTCTCTCTCTAGTGTTCTTGATTCGGCACGATCTTGCTGTATCGCGAGTTTTGCTATTGTGGTTGGATCTTATGATGTTTCTCCCCCTCTACTCTCTTGTAATGAATTGAGTTTTCCCTTTGAAGTTATCTTATCGGATTGAGTCTTTAAGGATTTGAGAACACTTAATGTATGTCTTGCATGTGCTTATCTGTGGTGACAACGGGATATCATGTGATCTACTTGATATATGTTTTGGTGATCAGCTTGCGGGTTCCATGACCTCATGAACTTATGCATAGGGGTTGGCACACGTTTTCGTCTTGACTCTCCGGTAGAAACTTTGGGGCACTCTTTGAAGTCCTTTGTGTTGGTTGAATAGATGAATTTGAGATTGTGTGATGCATATCGTATAATCATACCCACGGATACTTGAGGTGACATTAGGTTGGTTGATTTGTGTCTTAAGGTGTTATTCTAGTACGAACTCTAGGATAGATTGAACGGAAAGAATAGCTTCGTGTTATTTTACTACGGACTCTTGAATAGATCGATCATAAAGAATTACTTTGAGGTGGTTTCGTACCCTACAATAATCTCTTCGTTTGTTCTCTGCTATTAGTGACTTTGGAGTGACTCTTTGTTGCGTGTTGAGGGATTGTTATATGATCCAATTATGTTATTATTGTTGAGAGAACTTGCACTAGTGAAAGTATGAACCCTAGGCCTTGTTTCCTAGCATTGCAATACCGTTTACGCTCACTTTTATCATTAGTTACCTTACTGTTTTTATATTTTCAGATTACAAAAACCTTTATCTACCATCCATATTGCACTTGTATCACCATCTCTTCATCGAACTAGTGCACCTATATAATTTACCATTGTATTGGGTGTGTTAGGGACACAAGAGACTCTTTGCTATTTGGTTGCAGGGTTGTTTGAAAGAGACCATCTTCATCCTACGCCTCCCATGGATTGATAAACCTTAGGTCATCCACTTGAGGGAAATTTGTTACTGTCTTACAAACCTCTGCACTTGGAGGCCCAACAACGTCTACAAAAAGAAGATTGTGTAGTAGACATCAGCACCATCTTGTTTCTTAACTGCATATATGATCCAAACCGCGGGGTAGCCTACTCACAGCCAGGTACTGATTATGATTTTGAGTGAAACTTTTTCATGCAGAACTTGCAGTTCAAGGCATCCAGCCTAAGCACTTTGGTTTGTGCGTGAGGGAGCAGGGAAGCGTTCAAGTTAGTCGCAATCTCGTCCGGCTTGTGCTCCCAGAAGTTTGGTGATGAGGAGTTGTAGGGGGCAAGCTTAGTAACCAATATATACTCATATCTGTTTCGGAACAACTTTAACCCCGAAAGTCTCTTCTACTCCTCATCACCGGCAAGGGCCGAGATCCATTCCGTCTCCATGGCCCTAAAGCCACCGGAGATGGGACGGACCAGTGCCGGAGCCGGCGGGAGGCAAAGAACCCTACCTTTTTGGAGGCGGCAGCTGACCGTATACCCATCTTATTTCCTAACTGCATATATGATCCAAACCGCCAGATAGCCTACTCGCAGCCAGGTACTAGTTATAACTTTGAGTGAAACTTTTTCACGCAAAACTTGCAGTTCAAGGCATCCAGCCTAAGCACTTTGGTTTGTGCGTGAGCGAGCAGGGAAGCGTCCAAGTTAGTCGTAATCTCGTCCAGCTTGTGCTTACAGAAGCTTGGTGAAGAGGAGTCGTAGGGGGCAAGCTTAATAAAAGTGTAAATATATACTCCTACCCCTACCTTGTTTGTTTCGGAACAACTTTGACCCCGAAAGTCTCTTCTATGTTGCACTTGCCCTTGACAGCGTGCCGCCTACTCATCATCACAAAGCCAAACACCAGGGTTTTGCCAGCCGCCGCCGCCGCCGCCATCGACCTCTCCTCGTTCCGATCATCCACGGTCGGCCCCCCGATGGAGGTGCCGCCGGAGTGGCCGGCCGGCCGGGTCCGGGAGGTTTTCATCGACTTCTTCAAGTCCAGGTCGCACACGCCATGGCCGTCGAGCCCCGTGGTGCCCGTCGGCGACCCCACGCTCCTGTTCACCAACGCCGGGATGAACGGGTTCAAGGCGATATTCCTGGGCCTGGCCGCCCCGGGCTCCCCGCTGGGCCGCCTGCGCCGCGCCTGCAACACGCAGAAGTGCATCCGCGCCGGCGGCAAGCACAACGACCTGGACGACGTGGGCAAGGACACCTACCACCACACCTTCTTCGAGATGCTCGGGAGCTGGTCCTTCGGGGACTACTTCAGGGAGGAATCCATCGCGTATGCGTGGGAGCTCCTCACCCAGGTATCCGATTCTTCTTGCCTTCAGCCCCTTCTGAAGTTCTGATCCCTTGCGTGTTACTAGTTTGTATTCACCTCTGTACTAAGTTAGGTTCACTTTGGTGGTTTCAATGGTGAGTGAAAGCTTGTGTTTTGGGGATGATTTAATAGACATTAAGCACGAAACGATGATGAGGGTCTGTAACTTATGCGGTGATCTTATACTTTTAATTTAATGATTGGACTGTTGAGGATTATTTAAAATTGTGAGAAATTAGCAATGTATTTTGATTTGTGTGCCTGTTTGGAGTAGGTTTGTTTGTTTACCGATGACTTTGTGCACCCATGATAAGTTAGTAGGACAAACTGTATTGTTATTACTTATAAATGTTCAAATGTACAGTATAACACTTAAAATTTCCATTCATGCCTTAATGAAAAGCACCCTGAAATATATTTTTTTCGTTAAAATCCGGCCCGTGTATATGTTTGCAAAACTGAGCTCTTTACTGTTTTGCCAGAGTTAATAATTAATCGTTGTTTTGTACAACAAGTTTGGTCGTTTTGGTTATATATTCATTGACTCTGGCCTTCTGACCTCCCATCTAAGATATAAAGGCATTATGTGCAGAGTGAATCTTGTTCTGGTCAGAGACATGTATGTTGCCTATTTTTATATGTAGGGTATCTGGACATAAATATTTCTGAACAAGAAAAAATAAGAAAATGATGTGAAAACTATAGATGTACACATTTACAACTGAAATTTAAACAATTGCTACCTTCTTACTACCTACTGATTGCTATTTCATATGTACAGGTCTACAAATTGCCCACTGATAGAATTTATGTAACATACTTTGGTGGTGATGAGAAAGCTGGTCTCACTCCCGATACCGAGTCGAAAATCATATGGTTGAAGTATCTACCGAATGAAAGAGTTCTGCCTTTCGGTTGCAAGGTATTCTGGATATGCTTGGTTTGTTGGTCGAATTCCTGGCTGTTTTGGACATTATTATGTTGTATTAGTTTCACTTTCTTCGTTTCTGTTGGACCTATACTATTGTCTGAATATCCCTATTAAAGAACAGTATTACAATGTATTCTTTGAGCAGGATAACTTTTGGGAGATGGGCGACACAGGTCCTTGTGAGCCATGCTCAGAGATTCATTTTGATCGTATTGGCAACCGTGATGCAGCTTCATTAGTGAATAATGATGACCCTACATGTATTGAGATATGGAATCTTGTGTTTATTCAGGTTAACATGCTATTCTTTAGAAACTCATTTCTTTGTAGATTGTTGAGCTTTAATCTCAACACACCGTCTGTTACTCTGTTTTATATGTGCACGCCTATTTGCTTTTTTATCTGTTCTATGCACTGACATTTGGCTATTTTAATACCCAGTTCAACAGGGAATCAGATGGTACTTTGAGATCCTTGCCAGCAAAACACGTTGACACTGGAATGGGCTTCGAGCGTTTAACTTCTATCCTTCAGAATAAAATGAGCAATTACGATACAGATGTGTTCATGCCAATATTTGATGCCATCCACAAGGTATTTTGTCCAGATGCACACTTGCAGCTTCTTTTTGTGCTTGTGAGTTGTGACTACAGTAATAAATTGCTGCCTGAAGTAAATGATATTCATTGTTAATTTGATATGCATTATGAGTGCAGCTGGCAGGCGTTGGAATTCAACCATACTCTGGTAAATTAGGATCCGATGATGTTGGGCAAGTTGATATGGCATATAGGGTTGTTGCAGATCACATAAGAACCCTTTCGTTTGCTATTGCTGATGGTTCTCAACCTGGTGAGTTCATACTGTTTTGGTTGTGGATACATGATTTAAAATGATTGCCATCCATTTATATGGTTTAGTTGTGTAAACATATGGAATAATAATAATACACCTGAATGCCTTGTTAAGTTGCTTGCTGCACTGCATCCTACACAATAGGATGTTTAAGTAGCTCCATCTCATATATTTGTATGTGAGACAATATTAATTAGTAATCTAGAATGACATATAATATGAAGTAAGCAATTAATGATTCTCTTGCTTGTCGTGTATGCAGTAGAAATTACCACTTGGATCTATAATAGCTGCAAAATAATATCATATGGTGCACATATGTTGCAGTTACATAATATTTCGGCAATAAAAGTTCACAACAACTGCAGAAAATATGCCACTGACTTCATTCAGCTTAATGCGGATCCACAATCTTGATCAACCTATCTAGTGCGGATGGTTTAGAATTGAAGATTTTGTGGCAACTACTGAGCTATTGTATTTTCTTGTATTTTTACAGTGATTCAGGGCTTTGTTTTGTGTTATCCAATGATGTTTCTTTGTTCTAATACGAGTTTTTCTGTAGGAAATGAGGGAAGAGAGTATGTTCTAAGACGTATACTTAGACGTGCTGTCCACTTTGGTCATCAAAAATTGATGGCAAAGAAAGGGTTTTTTAGCTCGTAAGAACTCTAACCTGCATCTGTTTTATTCTGTACATTTTCCTTATTAATATATTTGGATAGCTTTTTGTTTACTTGGAATGCTGAAAATGCAATGCAAGGCTTATGAGAATGACTGTAGATGTCCAGAATTTTGTTCTAGTCGGTATGGCAGCCTGAATGTTTCGCTTTGGTCGTGAAATGGAACATTCACCCACGCCAGTTGAACGTAATTGCCAGTCACACCCTATTCTGTACAATTAATAACTACTCCCTCTGTAAACAAATATAAGAGCATTTAGATTACTATTTTAGTGATCTAAACACTCTTATATTTCTTTACGGAGGGAGTACATTATAGTCTATAGACATGAATACTCAAAGTACAGTAACATGAGGTGGGCACATAGAAGTTACCAGCTGGTGATCGTAGAATGGTCGATCTGTACATTCTCTTAAATAAGCTAACTCCATAATTACTAATTAGCTGTATTAGGACATGTTCCTGAAGAGAGACACGGTACCAGGCAGTGTCCCTGGCTGTAGCTGATTTTGTTGATGGGTGGTTGGGTACTGGGAGAACAAAGTCCAGCCCAGAATTTGTTGAAATTTGAACTGTTGGTCAATTTATTGTTTTGAAAGGAATTTTACAGGAAATCTGAACTAGCATCTGTCCAATTTTTGTGTGGTACTTTGAAGGTTAGCAGATTGACATTCGACAACGAAGTATTGGGCTAAGCTCTTTTAAACATGACAACCTTTTGTGTTTTTACTTCTGCTGTTCTGTATCAATTTTTTCAGTTGTTTCTTATTCTCTCTCCATATTTCCAGTGACTGGCATCCTTCTCTCATCGTTTTTTCTCAAAGCGTCATTTGATTTACCACTATTTTGTATCCTGCTTGTACAGCCTTGTAGATGTTTTTGTCCAATTGATGGGTGACGTGTTTCCTGAGCTGAAGGACAATCAAAAAAAGATTAAAGATATAATTAAAGACGAAGAGGCAAGCTTTGAGAACACTCTAGTGAAGGTAATGTTGGTTGCCAGGAGTATTTGCATAACAGTAACATCAATTTGGCCCGAGTGGAGTTTGTTTTAGTAATTTCATTGCAACCAAATCCAAGTGTTTGCACACTCTTAGGCAGTGTTTTCATACTTTATCCTTTTCTTTAAAGCATGCTTTATCCTTCTGAACATGTGCTAGTCTCAAAGTAATTTAGCTAGTTCGTTATCAGATAACCTAAATTTTTGTTGTTCTGGAGGCTCTGGGCCAGTTTAATTATACCCTATATCTTCTGTACCACTGTTTTGCTCGTGTGATACTGCTAAAGGCTTTATATATGTTAATGTGTTGTGGTGAGTAACCAGGTAGTGTCTTGTTTTGAGGCAACACATTAAGGAACATATCCAGGGTGATAGTTTCAATCTTGGTATACAACAGCTTAGTTCAATCATAATAATTAGCACACACGATAAATTGTCTCGCCTTTTCGGTGAAATGACCATTAGTAATCCAATTTCTTTGGTTTCCTCATGGGCATGATTATGTTTATCATGCTTATATCTTAAGGGTAGTTCCTACTAGGCGCCTTGCCATTGTGTTTCATATATCGAAACAGAGACTAAGAAAGCTTACAGTTGAAGTTTAGTTGACTGTTCTTTTCCTAGAACCATCATAATATATATTGTCGTTTCTTGTGGCTGTTCAGACAGTTAACTGATTGTGCTGTTGGTGTAATTTTCAGGGATATGAGAGATTTAAGAAAGCTGCAGATGCTGTCAAGGAGAATGGCGGGGCAGTACTTAGTGGCCAGGCAAGTGCTTTGGCTTTGATTACCACCGCATTACTTGATTTATTTTGTTTTCACTGGAAGATGTTTGCACCTAAGCAGACTTATAGTCTGTTTGTTGTCTGGGCATGTGTTGTGTTATATATTCTTGCCGATCGAAAGCACTCATCTTTATCGACTAAATGCTTTTTTGTCTCTTCCTCACTAAACGCCCGCTTCCTGGCTCCTCCCTCTTTGCCTAGCGGTTAAGTAGATAGTAGCCCCCCCCCCCCCCCCCCCCCGGGCCCCGCAACCAAGAGTCACTCGTCGAAAGCTGACCAGGAAGACAATAACTGCTATTTCAAAGCATGGTTGGAGTTCTTCTATTGACGAAGGGAAGAGGACGGTCTTACTTTTCTGAGATACCTGACTTATTAGTGGACTGGTCATGTCATAGCGGAAGGTCAGAGGTGGGAAACAAGGAAACAGAGGAAATGCTTACTGGGACATAGCCTTCGGTACGAGTTGAAGGGAAGAGGTTTGATTGCTAATAAAATGAGCGGAAGAGCTGCTCGGTCAAAGGCATTCTCTCAAGTAGCAAAGGCAAGACGGAAAAGCAGGAATGAAGGTTGCTAGGTACCGCTCCGTGGTAACATCTATCGATTCCGCTATCGGGAAAGTCTGGCAAGGGGAAGTTCACTGCATAGAAACATGCCTCTTAGATCATACTTCGGTCATGTTTATCAATGTCTGTTACATCCTGCTGAACTTTTCAAGTTTATATTGGTATCTTTCATGTTTGCAACCGTTATTTTTACTTTCAGGATGCATTTGTTCTGTGGGACACCTATGGTTATCCAATTGATTTGACCGAGGTTTGTTCTTCATGTTTTCATCAGTAAATTTAATCAAATTAATTTGACAGTAATATACTTTTCATGTTTATGCTGTTGTTAAAGCTTTTATTGTCTGTTTTCTGGTATCGTTGTTGTTTCCTATCTCATAGGTCATGGCAGTTGACTTCGGGCTCTCTGTTGACATGGAGTGTTTTAATGTTTGTATGGAAGAAGCAAGGCAAAAGGCTAGGAATGCTCGCTACAAGGTTGTATTTATTTCTCACATATAAAACTTAATCCTTCACTTTGTGGTTTTTTATGCTATCCAAGTATTATTACTAATGCTTTTTGTTGTTTAATAATAATGTTGTACTTAACTTAAACATAGCATCTCTTATATGCCACTGATGCTCAATTGATTGGGCAACTTTTGTCTGCTATG
This sequence comes from Triticum monococcum, assembly GCA_034509565.1. Classification (NCBI taxonomy): domain Eukaryota; kingdom Viridiplantae; phylum Streptophyta; class Magnoliopsida; order Poales; family Poaceae; genus Triticum; species Triticum monococcum. Next base: position 32,551,858 of record CM067844.1, read on the forward strand.
GTTTATATCATACTTATTTCTGATTTTCTTATATATGTTCTCTTGCAGGCTGGTGGCAAATCTATTGTCCTGGATGCTAATGCTACATCGCAGCTGCACAATCAGGGGCTTGCCAGCACAAATGATAGCCCGAAATTCAAACATGAGGTTAGATGATTAATTAGATTATGTAGTTGTGGTTTGGCTATTTAGGATTACGTAGAATTTCATTCTACTTTGACCCAAAAATTTACAAAGCACCCCCTCTTCGAATCACCTTCAAGTAGTGAATTTACCTGGCTACCAGCTTTTGATTGTTCTTGCACTGTTCATACTTCTCACTGTGTTTAAACATTTATATATTGACTAGTATAACGCCCGTGCGTTGCCACGGGCTCTTCAAAATTTATAATCAGTATCTTTCATTTATCATCCCCTCATATTGGGTGATTATGGGGTGCTCTAATTAGAAAGACAACAATCAAATATTAGGAAATTTCACCGAACGAACAACAACGAATAATACGATATCTATCAAACGAATAAAATGAGGTCATATTTTTGGTACCTCATGCACTTCTGTTGAAAAGTGCCTATCCCTTTTAGAATCAACCCACTGTTTGCTCGCACGCAAAAAAAATACATCTTTAAAGTGGGGAACTGATCGGTGCCAAAAAGAACTCAAACTCCTATCCAATCTCGACTTCGTGCTCTTCCACTTCCATTGATAAAGATGGGACGTCAAGGGTTTCATCATGATGACCTCGAGCAGCCGCCGACATCCCTCCCCACATCTACACCTATCCCCTGCTGCCGCTTGCACTGTCCTTGCTCCTCGAGGGAGCTAGAGACACAATGTTCTCTAGGATGGGCATGACCAGATCCACGAGGAGGCCACATTCTTCCATGGGAACCCAACCAAGCACACCACCCTCCGCAACCATCCAATCCCAGCCTAACAAAGTCAAGACCCGCCATCGATCCACAAATCAGGCTCGCCGCATCCAGGTTCACTGCAAGTCTGCGACGAGTCTGTAGTCGACATCTTGACTTTGGCTATCCCCACGGAAGAATCATCGGATTTTTGCTGAAACTGAAACATACTAAAGTGACACATGCTCGAATTTTTAAATCAGATGACTATCGAAAAGAAGCCGCCCAAGAAAAGTAAATAAGCATCAAGTGTTGAAAGAAAATGATGGACCCTAAGGCCATGAACTGATAAAAGAGAGCAGTCAAGCAATGTAGAGTAGCAGGAATCTAATAACAAGACCTTACCTTCATAAAAATAAGGGAAGAACACTTCCTTCATAGCCTTCCTACAAGTACAGAACATACTAAATTAGCGTTGTTTCAGTCTCATTTTTTGCAAATAAAGAGTGTAATAATTACCACCTATTTCATTTGGCACTAAAAATTTCTACCTCTGTCTGACCTCCTGCAGCACTAAAAAAACTCATCACTTACAATATCATAGCCGCACACTCCAAGTCAAAGTAGAACATATATCAAGGATTCTGTGACAACCAACCATGGCCAGATCAGATGGCTTTTAATTGCATTCCATCTCATAATCCAGAGCCCACTCTATCTCAATGGAAATTAAATTTAGCGCAGATGGCGGGTGCCCCCGACGACGGCTGGGAAGGATGGTGGAGGAGGTGGATGAGGATGGCGGCGGCAGCGTCTGCGGTTGCGCCTCGTCCGCAGCCGTGCTGGTGGTGGTCGATGCGAGAGCCGGATGGCGTCGGCCAGAATCAGGCAGGGGCGACAAAGATTTAGAGGAGAGAGAGAATGGAGGCGATGAGCGATGGGAGGAAGGGCCACCGGCGATTGGGGTGGCCTCAGAACCGCCCTCCGTGGCCGCCTATTTCATCGGACGAACACCCGTGCTCACCGTCGGGCTCGCCTTCGGCCGCTGCCTCGTCGACATTCACGACGTAGAGCCCCTTCCTCCGATCCCATTTGCCAGGGAGGCAGCGCCATCCTTCATCGCAGAGAACGAGTCCACACTGAGATCCCAACCAGATCGTGATTGCGCCTCCCCAAACCGCAGCGGCACATCCCACTCCATCAACGACCAACCTATATGAGGCGGAGGGTCAGTGTAGGACGCGAGCGCCGTCACCATGGACGTGGGGAACAACGTAGGTGGGAAGGAGGCGGCGACGGCGTCTGTGTCAGGAAGATCGCACGACGGTGGCGGCGTTTACTCGAGGGGATCGAGAGGAGCTGCGTTTGGTGCCGGGTGGGTTCTTTGGTGCGTGTGTGGGGCTGGAGATTGTGATAGGTGATCAGGTGAGGGCGTGCCATACCTGGATCGATAGCCTTACCATATCTGGTGGTAATTTAAATTTATTACCATATTCGATATTTCCCAAGTTATGACCTTACCATACCTGGATTGATAGCCTTTGGGGTAATTTAAATTTATTACCATATAATTACCATATTCAAAATTTCCTGAGTTATGACCTTACCATACCTGGATTGATTTATTACTATACGTGGATTAATTATGATTGATTACCATAAATACGTTGGGTAATTTAAATTTATTACCATATTCGATATTTCCTGAGTTATGACCTTACCATACCTGGATTGATAGCCTTTGGGGTAATTTAAATTTATTACCATATAATTACCATATTCAAAATTTCCTGAGTTATGACCTTACCATACCTGGATTGATTTATTACTATACGTGGATTAATTATGATTGATTACCATAAATACGTTGGGTAATTTAAATTTATTACTATATTCGATATTTCCCGAGTTATGACCTTACCATACCTGGATTGATAGCCTTTAGGGTAATTTAAATTTATTACCATATAATTACCATATTCAAAATTTCCTGAGTTATGACCTTACCATACCTGGATTGATTTATTACTATACGTGGATTAATTATGATTGATTACCATAAATACGTTGGGTATTGCCGGTCAGACGAGAAAAGAGAAAAACCGATGGGAGGGGCTGGTGGGAGGTGGGACGAAGGAAAACCGGTTGAAAATAAACCGGTTGAAAGTGGGGGGGACTATTCAACCAATTCGTCCATTAGGAGTAGAGATTATGGCCGATATACCTAAACACATTTTGCAGGTACATAGCAGTGTTGTGAAAGCTATCTATACTGGCTCAGAGTTCATAGCCACTGCTTCTGGTGATGAAGATTTTGGTCTTGTTTTGGAAAGCACAAGCTTCTATGCGGAACAGGGTGGTCAGGTACAACTTCACTTCTGACAGTGTCATGTTGGCGTAGTTGAATGAAAATGTCAAGTGCAATCACCGCTCGAGTTTTATCAGCTTACCTACTGAATAAGCATGACATTCTGTTTTTCTTTTAATGTACTGTCATGTGGGCCATTACTACAGCTCGATGGTTACCTTCGCTTGCGAATTAGATATTTTCTATAGTAACTATTGAGCTGATGTCGGTGTCCTCCTGTAGCAATGGCCCCACATGACAGTATTTTGTTAAATTTAACAGAATTATGTTGGTTGATTCATTAGTAAAGTAGACGCACAATTTCTGTTTGAAAGTTATTCTTTGATTGTAACCAGAACAAAAAATGATTAGTGCACCCTGAAGAGTGATACCTCCTGTTGGTTTTATACTTGTATATATAAACGTTTCCTCTTTTTAATGAACGATACACAGCTCTCCTGCATGTTCTAGAGTTGCGCCATGCATTGTATGAACTCTTTTGACATGCCATATGATATTTCTTGATTAGATCTATGACACTGGGAGTATCGAGGGGCCATCTGGATCTTTCGCTGTGAACAATGTCCAAGTGTTTGCTGGCTATGTCCTGCATATCTGTTCATCTCTGGAAGGGCCTGACTCCAAGGCATTGTCTGTTGGCGATGAAGTGAAATGCAAGGTAACATTCTTTACTGATTAATTCCTTATACCGAATCAGTTAACCTGTGAAATTTGCTAAATTACATTGGGATACTTCTATTACTCTTGGTAGGTTGATTACACAAGGCGTGCTCTCATTGCTCCAAACCACACATGTACCCATATGCTGAACTTTGCTCTAAGGGTATGTTCTCAAGCCTCTCAGATTTTACAGGGAGTGCTTTTTATTTTTTTTGCACTCATGAAGGTTTCGCTACTGTAAGTGTAGGAAGTACTTGGAGACCATGTTGACCAGAAAGGTTCCATTGTTCTTCCAGAGAAGCTGAGATTTGATTTCTCCCATGGTATGCTGTGATTCCTTTTACATTGCATCCGCATGATATTTTTTCCTCAGATTGTCAACTCAACTGTTAGTACATAATAACAGGGAAACCTGTTCAGCCTGAAGATTTGAGAAGAATCGAGGATATAGTGAACCAGCAAATAAAGGACGGGCTGGAGGTATCTGCACAAGAAATAAAATTAGCTGATGCAAAGCGCATAAATGGCCTGCGAGCGGTGTTCGGCGAAGTGCGTTCTCTTACCCAGCTTGACATACCATGTTCTCATATCTCGTTTGCCTGCCCTGCTGTTTCGCGTAACTCGCTTTACATATGGACTTTTGTAGATCTACCCTGACCCTGTAAGAGTTGTATCGATTGGTCCCAAAGTGGAAGATCTGCTTGCAAACCCTGAAAGCAAACAATGGTTATCCATATCAACTGAGCTGTGCGGAGGTATAGTTATTTACTACTCTGTCCTATGTAATTCTACATTTGTTCGTTTATGCCATCTAAAGTTGATGTATATCAGGTACACACATTTTGAACACTAGAGATGCTGCAGCATTTGCCCTCATATCTGAAGAGGGTGTTGCAAAAGGTGTTCGGAGGATAACCGCTGTTACTGCTGAGCGTGCCTCCCAGGCTATCAAGTTGGCACAATTGATCGAAACTGATATCAATGAAGCATCTAAACTACTGGACGGAGCGACATTGGAAAAGGTACTAAACTTTTCCCTTTTGTTCTTGTGTCTCTTCAGTATGAGCTATATATATATGGCTGTGATACTCTCATAAATTGGATATTATTAAAAGATTTTGGGATTTTTGTTTGTTTTCTTCCAAATATTATGTCCTTGGCCTTTATATGAATAGATGGTGTCAGTTTTACTTTGTAGCCATTTCCTGTTGATCTGCTTTGTACTAGATCGTATCTAAGAATGATGTTTCTTCATCAGAAAATTGGGTCCATCAAGAACACACTGGATGCAGCTGCTATCCCAGCTGCAAGAAAAGCTGATCTAAGAGGCAATATCTCAAAATTGGAGGTCTGTATTTGTTTCAGTCATTTGTCACATCTTGTCAAGGAGAAAGTATTTAGTACGATATTTGGTATTCTATTGGTAGTTTAAATGAAAGCTGCTGATTACAGCTGTGTTGCATATATCAGGATCAACTTAGGAAGGCGAAGAAGAAAATGGGCGAAGAAAATATCCAAAAGGCTGTCAAGACTGCCATGGATGCCGCAGAAGCTGCTCTTTCTGAAGGAAAACCCTTCTGTGTTGCTCGTGCCGATGTCGGTCTTGACACCACTGCTGTCCGTGAAGCAGTTGTCAAAGCCATGAACCGTTTCAAGGTCAGTACTCCAATCCATTTCTGTCTAGTAATGGCCCCATCATTCATCTAAAAATAACTATAGACACACAGCATAATTTCTAACTTGCTCCAACAATTTATTTTTGTACCAATCAAAACATTAAATTTGTATTCCTTGTGTCAAAACTTTCCCAGAGTCTGCCGATGATGGTATTCAGCACAGACGAGGCATCAAACAAGGCTGTTGTTTATGCTGGTGTACCTCCCGACGCACCCAATGGCTTCAAGGTGTTGGATTGGCTTACACCTTCAATCGCACCACTCAAGGGGAGAGGAGGCGGCGGCAAGAACGGTCTTGCCCAGGGCCAGGTGAGGCATTGTTTTTATTAATCTTTAAGCGAAGTCTCTTTGGTAAAAAATCTACTAATTATCTCTGAATCCTGCAATGCAGGGAAGTGATGCTTCTCGGGTCAAGGAGGCCATGGAGATTGCTACCCAGATAGCTTCAATGAAGCTGAGCTGATTTGTTGACACTGGCCTTTGAAGTCTGTTTCAACAGTACCATATGTAAATGTGTTAGTATAGTTTGGTTTATCAAAATTGAGAGAAATAGTGAAATTTCTGTATCAATCAATGGCTGTTGTGCTTACTATCAAAAAAAATGCTTATAACAATCATCCTTTGAAGTCTCACGGCTGGCTGGCGTCCCAGTTTCGATATTGGCTTCGGTGGGAAGCCACCATTATTGGGGGTGGCTTCCTCTTCATGGATAGTTCGTATGGATGTGGATTGTGTAGGCATGGCATGGTTTCGGTGTAGAGAGAATTACGAGTCCCATGTAATTTGTGACATCTTATGAACTTTTTTTTTACTAATTCTGAATGGACTACGATGTTTTTTTACCCGAGGCCTAGATGCCACAGAAAATCGAAATCCGAGCAGTCCGACCATTGTAGCAAAAATCCCCTATGTGCAACAAAATTTTATACTCTTGCAACATCATTGCATCGTTTTTTCACATGTGTCAAAACCTTGAAGGAGACAACACAACATTTGAGACACCACATGCAATAGTTCTTTGTATGCAATAAATCCTCAACAGTCACAACCTGGAGCTCTGGACTAAACTATGAGGCTTCGTGCCGGCTCTTGCCCGCTCGCCATCCTCGCCGGATCCGGCGAGATCCGGCTGGAATCCTTGCCGGCATCGCCCTCCCAACCGCACGAGTCTCTGCCCGCCACGGGATCTAACCAAAAGCAGTTGCAAACTCTATTTTCTGAACAAAGCACGAGTTGCAGAAATGTGGACACGGAGAGGTTGATCTCGACCGTCTGATCAAGAGTCAATCTGACGGACACAAAGGCAGCGGACGCTCGCAAGCAATCGGCCGGCTGAAGGTAAGCTTTTCCATGCAATAGTTCTTTGTATGCAATAAATCCTCAATAGGCATAGCCATATCGGTGAACCTCGTTAACAAATCTCGATGTCGTGCTCGCGTGATTGATTGGTCCTCGGATGATCGACGATATGCTTCGGATTTATTCTAACAAGTGATATCAGAGTCCAACTGTAACCTACCTTGTACACAATATTCGACACAACTCTAACAAGAACAGCAAGCTTTTGGGCAGCAGATTGCTAGCCATGTAATGAACGGGACTCAAGGTTAAACCGCTGTAGTCACAAATTGTTGGTAAAGCAAGCAGAGGAACATCTGCCGGCCATCTCACATGTTGTTGCAAAAATAAGTTGAGGAGCATCAGCCAGCCACTATGACGGTTCTCGGCACAACTCTGAAAGAGGAATACATAGTTAAGTTGAGGATGTCCGGATAAATAAGTGCAACTACAATATATCTCCCTTGTGATGTTATAATAACGAGCATAGTAGACTGCCTACATGCATGCACACCGTCATATCTTTTTTCTGTTTGATCCTAAATATTCTTGGCCTTTGGGTCCAAGATTTAACGCTTTATGCATTCTAGATGCATTTTCCCAAATGCTTTCCTTGTTTAGTGTCTTATTTATTTGTAATAACTAGGCGACGACCCGTGCGATTGCTGCGGGGATCTGGTTAAAAATGAAGTGCTAAATAAACTAAAACAATGTAAGAGTATTCTGCATGACTAAGTTCATAAAAAACATGCATGCATGAGTTGATGAGGTGGCATGCTTTGCATAAATAAAATAACGCATAGAGTAATTTATGACTACATGCATGACTTGATGATGTGATATTGTTGCATGAAGAGGAAAATTTATATAGTGGGTTGCAACTACTCCCTGGGTTTATTGGGCCCAAAGACCAAATCAGCAAGACCAAAGTAGCAAGTAATTATATGTGCATTTTTAAGGCAATAATACCTCATGTTTCTTGTTAGTTCATAAGTCAATTACACTGATGGTGCTACAACTTGGCGTAAACGGTCATTTTGGTGTTAGAAGTTGTGATATACATTGAAGTGATGCAAAAACTCAAATACAGTACTTAGAGCATCTTTAGCAGACCCCTTATAAGGCTAGCCCTTGGGCTTTACAGTTTGCAGTTTCGCTCGGATAAGGGCCGAAAATAGCTGCGGCAGAATAGAAACCTCAAACAGACCTTTAAAATTTGAAAATAAAATTTCATGCGAGAGAAGAACACAAGCAATAGAACTAGGTGCATCCATACATAGTTGATTGTTGGTTTACATATACTAGATCGGAGGAGGCTGCCTACCCCTAACCCCAATGCCCAAAATGTGGCTCACCGGAGCCCTCCGAGTGCGGCGGCGACGCTGTGACAACGGAGATCATCAATCGTCATCGCCGGAGGTGAGGTCGACGAAGATGGCATCCTGCGCGGCGGCTTCACGGCACCACGCGGCCATGTTGTCGTTGAAATCGCGCGCCATCGTGAGTCCCTGCTTGTACAGGACGGCGTCGAGTTCCTCGTCCCAGCGGCGGTGCTGTGGTTGCCTCAATGGCATCCGCATCGGAAGGGGGGGGGGGGGGGTCCTCCGGCACGACGACGTCGGCGCTCCGCCTCCGGTTCCCTCTTCACCGCGTGGAGTGGTGGGAGCTCCTCTGGCTCCCTCTTCATCGGCGAGAGCAGAATACGCGAGCTAGCCGACGCGGCGGGAGCTCCTCCGGCTCCCTCTTCATCGTCGGGAGCATAATACGCCGACGCGGCGGAGCTGCCCGCGCCAGAGGAGAGCCAAGCCTGCCGCCGGTCATACTCCTCCATCTCGCGGCGGAGGAGGGACGGTGGCGGCTCAAGGCCCTGCTTCGTGTACTGCCGGGTGGAGTGCTTCCTCGCCGCATCGGCGGCGACGCAGCGCTTCCACTCGGGGTCCTCACCACTGCCGGCGCCGCGGCCGGAGCTCCATATCCAGCGCCACATGGTGGTGGGTCTGTCGGCGGTAGCGGAGTGGGGTAACGGATTTGGGTTGCGGGTTTGATGTTTTTTCAGCAAAACTCGTAATAAGGTATTTTAGAATATTTAATGAAGTATATTAAGAATGATATAGAAGTATAATCAACGCGTATATGAGGTATATTGAAGATGGCAGTACATACTCTTAGGAGTACATAAAATTAGTCCTAAAAATGTTGAACAAGTATTTGAAAAATGTTGAATAAGTATTAAGAATATTGAACAAGTATTTGAAAAAATGTTGAATGAGTATTTGAAAAACGTTGACGAGTATTTTAAGAAATGTTAATCATGTATATATAAGTGTTGAATAAATATTTAAAAAATGTTGAACGAGTATTTAAAAAAATGTTGATCATGTATATAAAAATGTTGAACAAGTATTGAAAAATATTGAACAAGTATCTGAGAAATGTTGAACGAGTATTTAAGAAATGTTGATCATGTATATACAAATTGTTGAACAAGTATCTAAAAAATATTGAACAAGTAGTTGGAAAAATGTTGATCATGTATAAATGAATATAGAATATAAAATGAAAAAAATGGAGAAGGGAAAAGAAATAAAAGCAAAGAAAACAAAAAACAAAGAAAAAAGGGAGAAAACCGTCTCCGATCGCCTCTAGTAGGTTGCGATCCTACTACTAACCAGTAATTGGAAGCGATCACAATGGTTAGCAGCGCCGGTGTTTCCCCTTACGACCAGGGTTCGATAGCCCGACACTGTTTTCTTCCCTATTTCTTTTCTTACGCAAGCCAACAGTGGGCCCCACGCATCTGGTTAGCACCGACTCCATATACAAACAAGACAAGCAGGAGAGTTACACGATGACGAGAGCAGGAAAAGATAATGCAGAGGAGAGACAAAAATGTATGAAAAAAACAAGAGGATAAGCCAAAGATGAAGAGCGGCGCACCGGGCCCACATGAGCACATGACATGCGTATGAGGCCGTGGAACTCTCCGCAACATGATCCAAGTTGCGCTCGAAAGCATGCAACGTGACCCATGCTGCAAAACCATCGGTTGGATCAAGAATTGCTCTGCGTGCGTCGAATCAACCTCAAATCTGACAACCGGGTAAGTCGACCGTCGAGTCACACGGACAGTTATCAGTCAGGTGAATGCTACCGTTTTCCATCTCATCTCATAAATATAGGCAAGATGATGCGGTTGATTGTCCACCGCAAACTTCGAAAGGTGATCGATCGGTCTCTTTTGTGCAATGTACAATCTCGCTCGTTGAAAAGAGTGACAGTACCGAACGTCCCCGGCGCTGTCCGCAGTCGTGTACCACGCCCCGTCGGTTTCACGGCAGCTCCCGTTGAAAGAGTTATTACCCTTGGCCTGCAAATCGCACCCGTCGTTCGGTTCACCGCGACCGGACCAGCAGAACCCAAACGGGTCCGCTACACCGGCGACGCAGCAATAACCCGCTCCCGGCGAGGCCAGCCACAAAATTGACCCTGCCTCCAATGGCGTGCGCGTGCGCGTGCTCCCCCGAACCCCCGCTCATCGCAAGCGCGTGATTCATTCCGCGCAACCTCCACTCCACGGCGTTGGTGCGGTGTTGCCTCCCCAGTCAGTCCGCCTCTCCGCCCTCTGTCTCTCTCGTGTTGTTTATTCTTGCGCCCCGAGACGGCAGGAGGAGGAGGAGGAGAGCGCCGTCCAACTCCCAGCCAGCGCCGGCCAGCTCCTTCCTCGCCGCCGTTCCGTGGGTGATTCCCGGAGCCTGAGTTGCCGAGGTGCAGGTCCGGTTCGTCTTCTCCCCGGGGCTTCTTCTCCTGGTACGGGGAACTTTTCTCCTTATTTCTTGATTCCTTTTCCATTTCTTGTTCTTGTTACCTGCCTGCCTGGAAAATTATTCAGTTGATTCTTCCCCGTTCATGTTCTGATGATATTGAGCCGCTCCTGCTCGCTACGTTCCCCTGCCGATTGGTAAATCCTGTGCTTGTGTCTGAAAAACTCTGAAACCATCCACCTGAAATCCATCAGGCTCTGTTCATCTGAAAACCCCTGCTATTTTACTGTATACTGTAACTCTGCAGGCATCTTTTTAGAAGGAAATAAACATGCTAGCATCAGCAGTACAGATTTAGGAACTCATAAATCTTGATGCTTCTTTGCTGAAGATTTATGAACCAACACAGAGTTATGTACTAGTAGATGGTAAAAGTAACATGTGGAAACCTTCATCTCTCCACAACCTTCTGCATTAGAAGTCAAAAGTTGGGGTGACAATTAACAAGTCAGAGTTGCATCAGGGCTGCTATTAAGGCCGCCCTAACAATTAACTAGTACCAATAAAGGCCGCCCCTCTATCTGTTCTTGTCAGCTACTGATAGAAAACAGGGATTCCTCCACGCACGGCGGACCGTGGTGTGTTCCACTCACGGTGGCAGCATGTGAAACCTCACGCACATTTTCCTGCCACGTGATTAGAAAACGGATGTTTTTAGGCCGATCTGATCTGGTGCCGGCCTAGAACTGTCGTAGCTTTGCTTGCCCACAGGACAGGATAGTGCAACTTTTTCTAGAGGTGTTGGACTTGTTCATGGATGGAGTACGGTCACTTGTGGTTGCCTGTTGTGGTCTGCTGGGACAGTTGATTACGACGTGAGCTTTGTAGGCTTACCACATTTTCTGGCCCTCTTAATTGATGTGTGACGGAAAATAAGGGGAAGATGCACCCATCCTTTTTCTGCGACGGAGACAGTAGGTAGAGCGAATGCGCTTATTTATGCTTTGCTTGCTGAAATGGGTCCAAATACTTGTGGTCTATGCTTCATTCAGACTCATCAGGATGGTAAGACCTTATAGTGTGGTAATTTTTGCATTGGCACGCGAAAGAGCTAACTTATGTTGTTCATTCTACAACATTACGTAGTAGTAGAAGATTAGAAATATAATTGCATTATTATGGTCATTTTTGTCCAGCTTGAAACATCATGGTCATTTTTTCCCAACTTTAATTGCCATTTTGTAATGTTATATGCGAAGTGTTATGATAGGATGAAAAACTGAATGATGTCACGAATCTCACTACATGAGCTCTGAGTCGCACCAACCTGATTTTGAAACCGCTTTCTCTGAAAAGTCATGATGAACTTATCTTGAAGTTCAGTCAAAAAGAAAATATATCTGTATGTTAATTCATCGTCATTTCACATTTGAAGGTTGAGCCTCAGTAAGTTGAAGACAACATGTTTCGTAGGAAGCACGCTTCTCATTTCAATTCAGATGATGCTGAGCAGCGACAAGCAAAGGTACTAATTGAAAGTCAGGTTTTGGTTACGCTGTAGAACTATTGCCATGTAAAGTACATCTTCTAGGTACTAATATATACAATGATGATGGATTCATTAGTTTCTTTCCAAGGTTTTTATCAAGCTTCCATCTTATATGAATATCTAAACAAGTTTTTTTTCTTTCCGAAAAGGATATCTAAACAAGTTAACATGGGCAAAACTTTGAACCTGAATATAGCATAGTAGCCCGAATGGTTCTGGCTTAATAAATGAAGAACAAAGGCAGATATATGTAAGTTATCACCTATATATTATTTATTTGATGCGAGACAAAAAGTTTGACATACTCCCTCACAAAGGATTGTCATGTCTTATGTTGCTACGGGAATGATACTGTGACAATATGTCTCCTTGCATAAACTTTTGTGGCAGTTCAGATCTTACATAGACCACTGAATGATATTCTGTTTTGCATAAAAGCCCGTAATGTAGCATTTTTACTCTTTAAGAGTGAAATGTACACAAGCTTTTTTACATGTGCTTCTTTTGATACAAATGTATGCTGTAACTGATTCAACATAGTCCCCTTCCATATGGAGCCTGTAGAAGCTCTATTATGAATCCTTTAGATGTTTCCAGTTCAGCGGATGCCCGTAAGCAATATCGATGCATACTAGTTCTTGTCAAAGAGAAAACTACCTTGGTATCTTCATCTTGGTTAAACATATATACTACTGTTTTTTCGTCCATTTCTCATGAAACAATCTTCCGTGAGCAGATCAACGAACTGAGAGCTGCACTTGGGCCTGCGTCTGCCCGTGGCGACAAGTACTGCAGTGAAGCATGCTTGGCTAGGTATCTCGAAGCCCGCAACTGGAATGTTGACAAGTCTAGGAAAATGTTGGAAGAAAGTCTCAAGTGGAGGGCAGCTAGCAAACCTGAGGATATTCGCTGGGTAAATATGCATTTTCCTTCCTTGAAATGCTCAAGTGATTTCATTCCAAAAACTTGACCAAGTAACCAAGCATTCTTTTGATTGTTTTCATTTTCATTTCAGCCTGATGTTTCTGTGGAAGCAGAAACAGGTAAAATGTACAGGGCAACTTTCACAGATAGAGAGGGGAGAACTGTCGTTATTATGAGACCTGCAAAGCAGGTAAGCACTCGCTATTTTTTGTGGGCCTACGGCTTCCTTAACCTCGAATTCACCTGCATAATATTTTTTAAACAATTTCAGAATACATCGTCTCATGAAGGGCAGCTTCGGTATCTTATATATACCTTGGAGAATGCAGTTCTCAGCCTGCCTCAGGGTCTAGACAAAATGGTGTGGTTGATAGACTTCACAGGATGGACGCTAGCCAATGCAACCCCCATAAAGACTGCCAGAGACAGTGCAAATATCCTGCAAAACCATTACCCTGAGAGGCTTTCAGTTGCATTTTTGTTCAACCCCCCAAAAGTATTTGAGGCTTTCTTTAAGGTGTCGCCTCTGAACACCATCCTTTCATTACCCTGATTCTGTTCAGAAAGATTTTCGAAAAGAGCTATATTCTGTGTTTATGATGTTTCAACTAAAATGTTTCAAATGGTTTCAGGTTATAAAAGTATTCCTTGACCCGAAATCAATCCAGAAAGTCAACTTTGTGTACAAGGACAACGAGGAAAGTATGAAGACCATGTACAAGCACATTGATCCAGAAGTCCTTCCGGCGGAGTTTGGAGGGAAAAACATTGTGGTGTACAACCATGAGGATTACTCTAAGTTGATGACAAAGGATGACACCAAAACAGCAAGCTTTTGGGCAGCAGACGGTAGCCATGCCGTAAACGGGGGCTCAGTGCCTCAGGTCATACCGCAGTCGTCACCGATTGTTGCTAAAGCAAGTTGAGGAACATCGGCGAGCCATCTCACCTGTTATTGCAAAAGTAAGTTGAGGAGCTTCAGCGAGTCAATGTGACGGTTCACAGCTCTAAAAGAGGAATATATATATCGATACATTGAGGATGCTTGGATAAATAAATGTAACTGCAATATCTTGCATGTGATGTTACAAAAATAGTTATTACTAGTATATCCCCAAACAAGTGATCTCACAACAGTTCCATATTCCCTTGGCCAACAATTTGAAACACTAAAGAATAATTCACTTATTATTTACCCGTCTTCCATCTGTATTTTATTATACACTTAAATTTGTAATATGCAGCTGCCATTTCAGGAATATTAATCTAATTTGTTTTTACCATTTCCCCAAGTTACTCCATATATACCCTCCGCAAAAAAAACTCCATATATATGAAAAGATGATGGTCATAGAGAAACGTCTATGATCTCTTTTTAATATTCATATGTAACTGCTTTTCTCTCTGGTTGCAAACTCGCAATCAATTCATAATCAATCTCGTGATCTTGTCGGAGTGGTTAGGGTTGTGAGGCAAAGTTTGCGGAGACAATGGTTGAGCCAAGAGAGGGGACATCCATGAAGTGTTCAAGGACAGGAGTGGGTGTCAAGGTTTTGGATGTTCATTGGTGTCTCCTAGACTTAAAATTTATGTTTATCTAGTCGTTGATGATGTACACCATGTCGGTGAGAGTTATTTTACGACGGAGTTCACGGAACAATAGGATTAGACAACCGGTCTTTCAGATGGGGCGTAATAAGGCGGCAAGGCCGGATGGTTGTCCTGTGGAGTTCTAGCGGTCCTTTTGGAAAGGTGATTGAAGGTGACCTTAGGGCACATTTTGCGGATTTTCACAAGGTTGTGCTTTCTTTTTACAACTTGGATTTTGGGTTTATCACACTACTCCCAAAGTGTCCGGAGGCAATCAAAGTTCAAAAACTCTAACGTAATTGGAGCTAACGAAGTTCATATGCTGTATTGTTGTACACTCTCCCTCCTTGTTTTTTTTTCGAGAAAACTTCCAATCTATTCATCCTCGATCATGGTATAGTACAACGAACATAATAAATAATAAAAATTACATCCAAATTTATAGACCACCTACCGACGACTACAAGCACTGAAGCGAGCCAAAGGGCTCCGCTGTCATCGCCCCTCCATCGCTGGAGTTGGGCATAACTTGTTGTAGTAGACAGTCGGGAAGTCGTCGTGCTAAGACCCCATAGGACCAGCGCACCAGAACAGCAACCGCCGCCGATGAAGAATAACGTAGATCGAAAGGATCTTGTTTGTTGGTGTGCATATTTTTTTAGCTCCTCAATTTGATCAAAAAATAAAAATTATATGAAAAATAAAGATAACATTTAATTTTTGTTCAAATATGAATTCAGTGAAACGCATTTTTGATACAAACAAGCGCACATCCTACAAGACAATGCAGGGACCATAGCAAGTACTACCTCCGTCTAGGTTTATTAGTCTCATTCACACTTTATGCTAAATTTCGACCTTAGATTTAACTAACAAAATGTTAATGTTGGAATTTTGCTAGTAGGCCTTTGGCCCAAAGCCCAACTAAAATTCTGAAATTTTCTTAGCCCATTCATGCACACATGTGAGTGGAGTGAGTGAGACGTCCCACCCCGGAAGTTGAGAGAGAATTGCACCTCTTTATAAGGTGAGCTCTTCTATCACTTGTATGAGCATGAGAAGAGGAGACCTACACGCTCGCCACGCCTCGTCATGACGCGCCGTGGGTTGCGGGATTGAGCCGAGCTGAGGACAGATGATGTAGGGTGAAACCCTAGGTGGCCGATCTTTCACGAAAGGAGCGGATCCCTACGAGGAACACGAAGAACACGAGGGGGAAAATGAGGGGAAACACAAGAGAAACACTCAACCAACAAGAAATAGATCACACATGTGCTAGATCCTCGAAACACAAAGAGAGATACAAGATCCAAAGTCAACAACGGACGATACACGGTAACCGGTTCTTCTCCGTGAGGAGGTCTTGATGGGGCCACCCAAGAGGGGGTCTTGAATCCAAGGGGATCTTCTCCGTAGAGGGGCCGCAGTCTCTCTCGCGGAGTAGATCCGTAATGGATGAGCGTAGCTCTATCACTCAAATGAGCTATCACAACGCTAACCCTAGAAAGTGTACGGGATAGAGTATATATAGTCTAGGTAACGAAAGGGGTACACGGGCCTCGGCCCAAGTGGCTGCGCGCAGGCAGGGCCGGAAGTTCCGGGCTAGGCCGGAAATTCCGGGCGCCGGAGGTTCCGGGAAGGTTCCGGCCTAACCAGAGAGTTGGCGCGATGGAGCTGTGCTGGCTTCCGTGGGCCGGAAGGTCCGGGCAGGCCGGAAGTTCCGGGCGCCGGAAGGTTCGGGGCGGGGTCCGGGCTAACCCGAGAGTTGGCACGCCTGGGCTTGTCGAGGTCATCGGCGGCCGGAAGCTCCGGGTCGGCCGGAAGGTCCGGGGGCCAGAAGTTCCGGGCTCTGGCCGGAAGTTCCGGGCTGTCCAGAGTGTTGACGACTGCCCCTTCTTCTCCTCCGTCTTCTCGTCCATCTTCCTCTTCTTCTTGTCCTTGCTCCTTAGCTTCTCCATTGTACCTGAGTATGCACAAGGTATCCATATGAGGTAGTAGCCATGCTTCATGTGCATCGAAGTGGAATTGTGAGAGGAGAGATGTCACCTCGGTTTCAAGGGCTCTTGCACGTGATCGAGTCATGGGCCCGGTAGGCACTTGGTGAGACGATGGTAGGTCCATGGGGATGACCTTGGGATGCTCCGCATCATCTCCCCTCCCTTGGGAAGATCCGTCCTTGGATCAAAATCTTCATCACCATGGAAAGGAGAGAGATCTTTGACGTTGAAGATGTCGCTCACATTGTACTTGTCGCGTGGAAGGTCGATCTTGTAAGCGTTGTCGTTGTAGCGTGCAAGCACCTTGAAGGGTCCATCCGCTCGTGGGCGAAGCTTGGATTTGCGTTCTTGTGGGAAGCGGTCCTTGCGAAGGTGTAGCCACACTCGATCACCAATGTTGAAGACCATAGGTTGCTTGTTGAAGTTGAGCTTGGTCGCAAGGCGTTGAACTTGGCGCTCGATGGTGTTTCTTGTATCTTCATGCATCTTCTTGAGGAAGTTGGCTCGGGCACTCGCGTCCAAGTTTGTGCACTCTTGAAGAGGTAGAGGTAGAATGTCCAATGGGGACAATGGGTTGAAGCCATAGATGACCTCGAAGGGGGACTTGCCGGTAGTCGAATGTCTTGCTCGGTTGTAGGTGTACTCGGCGATGGGTAGACACTCCTCCCACTCCTTGATGTTCTTCTTGATGAGTACTCGAAGTAGAGTGGAGAGTGTGCGGTTTGTCACCTCCGTTTGGCCGTCGGTTTGAGGATGGTATGCCGTGGAGAAGAGTAGCTTGATTCCGAGCTTGGCGCATAGGGTCTTCCAAAAGTAGCTAAGGAACTTGACGTCGCGGTCCGAGACGATAGTCTTTGGCACTCCATGAAGGCGCAAGATTTCCCTACAAAACAAATTTGCAATATGTGAAGCATCGTCTATCTTGTTGCAAGGAATGAAATGAGCCATTTTGGAGAAACGGTCCACGACAACAAAAACGGAATCCTTGCCATTTCGAGTTCTAGGTAAACCAAGCACAAAGTCCATGCTAATATCTTCCCATGGTTGGTATGGAATTGGAAGTGGCATATAGAGGCCATGAGATTGGGCTTTAGACTTAGCTTTGCGACATGTAGAACAACGGTTGGTGAAGCGATTGACGTCGCGATGCATCTTGGGCCAAAAGTAGTTCTTGGAGAGCGTAGCAAATGTCTTGTCGCAACCAAAGTGTCCCATTAAGCCTCCTCCATGAGATTCCTGCAAAAGCAACAAACGAAGCGAGGACTCGGGAATGCAAAGTTTGTTAGATCTCATAAGGTATCCATCTTTGATGTAGTATCGATCCCAAGAAGTATGCATCAAACACTTGGCATAAGGAAAGGCAAAAGTTGTATCATGCTCATATAAGTCTTTGATATGCTCGAAGCCAATTACATCTAACGCAAGTTGCGTGACTAGCATGCATATGCGGGAATGAGCATCCGCTATGATGTTTTCTTTACCCTTGATGTACTTGATGACATAGGGAAAAGACGCAATGAATTCACTCCATTTAGCATGACGCTTGTTCAACTTAGTTTGACCCTTGAGATACTTGAGGGTCTCATGATCGGTATGAATGATAAACTCATGGGGACGAAGGTAATGTTCCCATTCATGTAAAACACGGACTAAAGCATATAGCTCCTTGTCATAGATGGGATAGTTGAGTTGCGCTCCGGAAAGTTTCTCACTAAAGTAAGCTATGGGGCGCTTCTCTTGCGTTAACACACCTCCTATGCCATTACCGCTAGCATCACAATGAATCTCAAAAGGCTTGTCGAAGTTGGGTAAAGCAAGCACGGAAGCATGAGTAAGCAAATTCTTAAGCTCATTGAAAGCAATATCTTGAGATGGTCCCCAAACAAAAGGCGCGTTCTTCTTGCTCAAAGCATGCAAAGGTGAAGCAATGGTGCTAAAATCCTTCACAAATCTATGGTAGAAACCGGCTAAACCAAGAAAACTACGCACTTGTTGCAAATTGGTTGGTTGGGGCCAAGTTTTAATAGCATTGATCTTGGACTCATCTACATGAACACCCTTAGAAGAGACAACAAATCCTAAGAAAACGAGCTTATCAACACCAAAAAGGCATTTCTCCATATTAGCATAGAGACGCTCTTTCCTAAGAGTTTGCAAAACGGTGCGGACATGGGTGACATGCTCTTGGATAGATTTGCTAAACACTAGAATGTCATCGAAGTAAACCACAACAAATATACCAATGTAAGGGCGAAAGACATGATTCATAAGGCGCATAAAAGTGCCCGGTGCTTCCGAGAGACCCATAGGCATGACT
Source organism: Triticum monococcum (assembly GCA_034509565.1). Taxonomy (NCBI): domain Eukaryota; kingdom Viridiplantae; phylum Streptophyta; class Magnoliopsida; order Poales; family Poaceae; genus Triticum; species Triticum monococcum. The sequence continues at coordinate 32,570,890 of CM067844.1, forward strand.
AACCACTCATACAAACCAAACTTGGTTTTGAATGCGGTTTTCCATTCATCACCCTCTTGTATGCGGATTTGATAGTAACCACTCTTAAGATCAATTTTGGAAAATATAGTGGCACCGCTAAGTTCATCAAGCATATCATCAAGGCGTGGAATGGGGTACCTATAACGAACGGTGATAGCATTGATAGGTCTACAATCGGAGCACATGCGAAAGCTACCGTCACGTTTTGGCACAAGAATGACCGGTACGGCACAAGGACTCAAACTTTCACGCACATGACCTGAAGGAAATATGCCCTAGAGGCAATAATAAAGTTATTATTTATTTCCTTATATCATGATAAATGTTTATTATTCATGCTAGAATTGTATTAACCGGAAACATAATACATGTGTGAATACATAGACAAACTTAGTGCCACTAGTATGCCTCTACTTGACTAGCTCGTTAATCAAAGATGGTTATGTTTCCTAACCATGAACAAAGTGTTGTTATTTGATTAACGAGGTCACATCATTAGTTGAATGATCTGATTGACATGACCCATTCCATTAGCTTAGCACCCAATCGTTTAGTATGTTGCTATTGCTTTCTTCATGACTTATACATGTTCCTATGACTATGAGATTACGAAACTCCCGTTTACCGGAGGAACACTTTGTGTGCTACCAAACGTCACAACGTAACTGGGTGATTATAAAGGAGCTCTACAGGTGTCTCCAAAGGTAGATGTTCGGTTGGCGTATTTCGAGATTAGGATTTGTCACTCCGATTGTCGGAGAGGTATCTCTGGGCCCTCTCGGTAATGCACATTACATAAGCCTTGCAAGCATTGCAACTAATGAGTTAGTTGCGGGATGATGTATTACAGAACGAGTAAAGAGACTTGCCGGTAACAAGATAGAACTAGGTATTGGATACCGACGATCGAATCTCGGGCAAGTAACATACTGATGACAAAGGGAACAACGTATGTTGTTATGCGGTCTAACCGATAAAGATCTTTGTAGAATATGTAGGAGCCAATATAGGCATCCAGGTCCCGCTATTGGTTATTGACCGGAGATTTGTCTCATTCATGTCTACATTGTTCTCGAACCATAGGGTCCGCACGCTTAACGTTACGATGACAGTTATTATGAGTTTATGCATTTTGATGTACCGAAGTTAGTTCGGAGTCCCGGATGTGATCACGGACATGACGAGGAGTCTCGAAATGGTCGAGACATAAAGATTGATATATTGGATGACTATATTCGGACACCGGAAGGATTTCGGAGAAGTATCGGATAAAACCGGAGCACCGGGGGGTTACCGGAACCCCCCGGGGGGTTAATGGGCCTCATGGGCCTAATGTGGAGAAGAGGAAGGGGCTGCCAGGGCAAGCCGCGCACCCCCTCTCCCCCTAGTCCAAATTGGACAAGGAGGGAGGGGCGGCGCCCCCCCTTTCCTATGCTCCTTCCACCTCTCCTAGTTGGACAAGGTTTGGGGGGGGAGTCCTACTCCCGGTAGGAGTAGGACTCCTCCTGCGTGCCACCATAGGGCCGGCCGCAACCCCCCCTGGATCCTTTATATACGGGGGCAGGGGACACCTCTAGAAACACAAGTTGATCCACGTGATCGTTCCTTAGCCGTGTGCGGTGCCCCCTGCCACCAGATTCCACCTCGATCATATTGTTGTAGTGCTTAGGCGAAGCCCTGCGTCGGTAGAACATCATCATCGTCACCATGCCGTTGTGCTGACGGAACTCATCCCCGAAGCTTTGCTGGATCAGAGCCCGGGGAGCGTCATCGAGCTGTACGTGTGCTAAGAACTCGGAGGTGCCGGAGTAACGGTGCTTGGATCGGTCATATTGGGAAGACGTACAACTACTTCCTCTACGTTGCGTCAACGCTTCCATTGCAGTCTACGAAGGGTACGTAGACAACACTCTCCCCTCTCATTGCTATGCATCACCATGATCTTGCGTGTGCGTAGGAAATTTTTTGAAATTACTGCGTTCCCCAACAGTGGCATCCGAGCCTAGGTTTTATGGTTTGGTGTTATGTGCACGAGTAGAACACAAGTGAGTTGTGGGCGATATAAGTCATCCTGCCTACCAGCATGTCATACTTTGGTTCGACGGTATTTTTGGATGAAGCGGCCCGGACCGACATTACGCGTACGCTTACGTGAGACCGGTTCTCCCGACGTGCTTTGCACATAGGTGGCTTGCGGGTGACTGTTTATCCAACTTTAGTTGAACCAAGTGTGGCTACGCCCGGTCCTTGCGAAGGTTAAAACGGCATCAACTTGACAAACTATCGTTGTGGTTTTGATGCGTAGGTAAGATTGGTTCTTGCTTAAGCCCATAGCAGCCACATAAAACTTGCAACAAACAAAGTAGAGGACATCTAACTTGTTTTTGCAGGGCATGTTGTGATGTGATATGGTGAAGACATGATGCTAAATTTTATTGTATGAGATGATCATGTTTTGTAACCGAGTTATCGGCAACTGGCAGGAGCCATATAGTTGTCGCTTTATTGTATGCAATGCAATCGCGCTGTAATGCTTTACTTTATCACTAAGCGGTAGCGATAGTCGTGGAAGCATAAAAGTGGCGAGACGACAACGATGCTGCGATGGAGATCAAGGTGTCGCGCCGGTGACGATGGTGATCATGACGGTGCTTCGGAGATGGAGATCACAGGCACAAGATGATGATGGCCATATCATATCACTTATATTGATTGCATGTGATGTTTATCTTTTATGCATCTTATCTTGCTTTGATTGACGGTAGCATTATAAGATGATCTCTCACTAAATTATCAAGAAGTGTTCTCCCTGAGTATGCACCGTTGCGAAAGTTCTTCGTGCTGAGACACCACGTGATGATCGGGTGTGATAGGCTCTACATTCAAATACAACGGGTGCAAAACAGTTGCACACGTGGAATACTCAGGTTATACTTTACGAGCCAAGCATATACAGATATGGCCTCGGAACACGGAGACCGAAAAGTCGAGCGTGAATCATATAGTAGATATGATCAACATAGTGATGTTCACCATTGAAACTACTCCATCTCACGTGATGATCGGACATGGTTTAGTTGATTTGGATCACGTGATCACTTAGAGGATTAGAGGGATGTCTATCTAAGTGGGAGTTCTTAAGTAATATGATTAATTGAACTTAAATTTATCATGAACTTAGTCCTGGTAGTATTTTGTAAATCATGTTGTAGATCAATAGCTCGCGTTGTTGCTTCCCTGTGTTTATTTTGATATGTTCCTAGAGAAAATTGTATTGAAAGATGTTAATAGCAATGATGCGGATTGGATCCGTGATCTGAGGTTTATCCTCATTGCTGCACAGAAGAATTATGTCCTTGATGCACCGCTAGGTGACAGACCTATTGCAGGAGCAGATGCAGACGTTATGAACGTTTGGCTAGCTCAATATGATGACTACTTGATAGTTTAGTGCACCATGCTTAATAGCTTAGAATCGGGACTTCAAAGACGTTTTGAACGTCATGGACCATATGAGATGTTCCAGGAGTTGAAGATAATATTTCAAGCAAATACCCGAGTTGAGAGATATGAAGTCTCCAACAAGTTCTATAGCTAAAAGATGGAGGAGAATCGCTCAACTAGTGAGCATGTGCTCAGATTGTCTGGGTGCTACAATCGCTTGAATCAAGTGGGAGTTAATCTTCCAGATAAGATAGTGATTGACAAAATTCTCTAGTCACCATGACCAAGTTAGTAGAACTTCGTGATGAACTATAGTATGCAAGGGATGACGAAAACGACTCCCGAGCTTTTCATGATGATGAAATCGATGAAGGTAGAAATCAAGAAAAACGTCAAGTGTTGATGGTAGACAAGACCACTAGTTTCAAGAAAAGGGCAGAGGGAAGAAGGGGAACTTCAAAAAGAATAGCAAGCAGGTTGCTGCTCAAGTGAAGAAGCCCAAGTCTGGACCTAAGCCTGAGACTGAGTGCTTCTACTGCAAAGGGACTGGTCACTGGAAGCGGAACTACCCCAAGTGATTGGCAGATAAAAAGGATGGCAAAGTGAACATAAGTATATTTGATATACATGTTATTGATGTGTACTTTACTAGTGTTTATAGCAACCCCTCAGTATTTGATACTAGTTCAGTTGCTAAGATTAGTAACTCGAAACGGGAGTTGCAGAATAAACAGAGACTAGTTAAGGGTGAAGTGACGATGTGTGTTGGAAGTGGTTCCAAGATTGATATGATCATCATCGCACACTCCCTATAAATTCAGGATTAGTGTTGAACCTAAATAAGTGTTATTTGGTGTTTACGTTGAGCATGAATATGATTTGATCATGTTTATTGTAATATGGTTATTCATTTAAGTAAGAGAATAAATTGTTGTTCTGTTTACATGAATAAAACCTTATATGGTTACACACCCAATGAAAATAGTTCGTTGGATCTCGATCGTAGTGATACACATAATCATAATATTGAAACCAAAAGATGCAAAGTTAATAATGATAGTGCAACTTATTTGTAGCACTGCCGTTTAGGTCATATTGGTGTAAAGCGCATGAAGAAACTCCATGCTGATGGGCTTTTGGAATCACTTGATTATGAATTAGTTGATGCTTGCGAACCATGCCTCATGGGCAAGATGACTAAGACTCTGTTCTTCGGAACAATGGAGGGAGCAACAGATTTGTTGGAAATCATACATACTGATGTATGTGGTCCGATGAATATTGAGGCTCGCGATAGGTATCATTATTTTCTGATCTTCACAGATGATTTGAGCAGATATGAGTATATCTACTTGATGAAATATAAGTCTGAAACATTTGAAAAGTTCAAAGAATTTCAGAGTGAAGTGGAGAATCATCGTAACAAGAAAATAAGGTTTCTACGATCTAATCGCGGAGACAAATATTTGAGTTACGAGTTTGGTCTTCAATTAAAACAATGTGGAATAGTTTCACAAATTCGTGCCACCTGGAACACCACATCATAATGGTGTGTCCGAATGTCATAGTCGTACTTTATTAGATATAGTGCAAATCTATGATGTTTCTTACCGATTTACCACTATCGTTTTTGAGGTTATGCATTAAAGACAGCTGTATTCACGTTAAAAAGGGGCACCATCTAAGTCCGTTGAGACGACACAATCTGAACTATGGTTTAGCAAGAAACCAAAGTTGTCGTTTCTTAAAGTTTGGGGTTGTGATGCTTATGTGAAAAAGTTTCATCCTGATAAGCTCAAAACCAAATCGGAGAAATATGTCTTCATAGGATACCCAAAAGGAGACTATTGGGTACACCTTCTATCACAGATCCTAAGGCAAGACATTCGTTGCTTATAATGGATGCTTTCTAGAGAAGGAGTTTCTCTCGAAAGAAGTGAGTGGGAGGAAAGTAGAACTTGATAAGGTAATTGTACCTTCTCCCTTATTGGAAAGTAGTTCATCACAGAAATCTGTTCCTGTGACTACTACACCAATTAGTGAGGAAGCTAATGATGATGATCATAAAACTTCAGATCAAGTTACTACCGAATCTCGTAGGTAAACCAGAGTGAGATCCGCACCAGACTGGTACAGTAATCCTGTTCTGGAAGTCATGTTACTAGACCATGACGAACTTGCGAACTATGAGGAAGCGATGATGAGCCCAGATTCCGCAAAATGGCTTGAGGCCATGAAATCTGAGATGGGATTCATGTATGAGAACAAAGTATGGACTTTGGTTGACTTGCCCGATGATCGGCAAGCCATAGAAAATAAATGGATCTTCAAGAGGAAGACGGACGTTGATAGTAGTGTTACTATCTACAAAGCTAGAATTGTCGTAAAAGGTTTTCGACAAGTTCAAAGTGTTGACTACGATGAGAGTTTCTCACTCGTATCTATGCTTAAGTCTGTCCGAATCATGTTAGCAATTGCCGCATTTTATGAAATCTGGCAAATGGATAAACAAAACTGCATTCCTTAATGGATTTCTTAAAGAAGAGTTGTATATGATGCAACCAGTAGGTTTTGTCAATCCTAAAGGTGCTAACAAAATATGCAAGCTCCAGCGATTCATCTATGGACTGGTGCAAGCATCTTGGAGTTGGAATACATGCTTTGATAAGTTGATCAAAGCATATAGTTTTATACAGACTTGCGGTGAAGCCTGTATTTACAAGAAAGTGAGTGGGAGCACTACAACATTTTTGATAAGTATATGTGAATGACATATTGTTGATTGGAAATAATGTAGAATTATTCTGTAAAGCATAAAGGAGTGTTTGAAAGGAGTTTTTCAAAGAAAGACTTCGGTGAAGCTGCTTACATATTGAGCATCAAGATCTATAGAGATAGATCAAGACGCTTGATAAGTTTTTTTCAATAAATACATACCTTGACAAGATTTTGAAGTAGTTCAAAATGGAACAGTCAAAGAAAGAGTTTCTTGCCTATGTTACAAGGTGTGAAATTGAGTAAGAATCAAAGCCCGACCACGGCAGAAGATAGAAAGAGAATGAATGTCATTCCCTATGCCTTGGTCATAGGTTCTATAAAGTATGCCATGCTGTGTACCAGATCTATTGTATACCCTACCACTGAGTTTGGCAAGGGAGTACAATAGAGATCTAGGAGTAGATCACTAGAGAGCGGTCAAAATTATCCTTAGTGGAATAAGGATATGTTTCTCGATTATGGAAGTGAAAAAAGGTTCGTCGTAAAGGGTTATGCCAATGCAAGTTTTGACACTAATCTAGATGACTCTAAGTCTCGGTCTAGATACATATTGAAAGTGGGAGCAATTAGCTAGAGTAGCTCCATGCAGAGCATTGTTGACATAGAAATTTGCAAAATACATGCGGATCTGAATGTGGCAGACCCGTTGACTAAGATTCTCTCACAAGCAAAACATGATCACACCTTAGTACTCTTTGGGTGTTAATCACATAGCGATATGAATTAGATTACTGAATCTAGTAAACCCTTTGGGTATTGGTCACATGGTGATGTGAACTATGGGTGTTAATCACATGATGATGTGAACTATCGATGTTAATCACATGGTGATGTGATCTAGATTATTGACTCTAGTGCAAGTGGGAGACTGAAGGAAATATGCCCTAGAGGCAATAATAAAGTTATTATTTATTTCCTTATATCATGATAAATGTTTATTATTCATGCTAGAATTGTATTAACCGGAAACATAATACATGTGTGAATACATAGACAAACTTAGTGTCACTAGTATGCCTCTACATGACTAGCTCGTTAATCAAAGATGGTTATGTTTCCTAACCATGAACAAAGTGTTGTTATTTGATTAATGAGGTCACATCATTAGTTGAATGATCTGATTGACATGACCCATTCCATTAGCTTAGCACCCGATCGTTTAGTATGTTGCTATTGCTTTCTTCATGACTTATACATGTTCCTATGACTATGAGATTATGCAACTCCCGTTTACCGGAGGAACACTTTGTGTGCTACCAAACGTCACAACGTAACTGGGTGATTATAAAGGAGCATTACAGGTGTCTCCAAAGGTAGATGTTGGGTTGGCGTATTTCGAGATTAGGGTTTGTCACTCCGATTGTCGGAGAGGTATCTCAGGGCCCTCTCGGTAATGCACATTACATAAGACTTGCAAGCATTGCAACTAATGAGTTAGTTGCGGGATGATGTATTACAGAACGAGTAAAGAGACTTGCCGGTAACAAGATTGAACTAGGTATTGGATACCGACGATCGAATCTCGGGCAAGTAACATATCGATGACAAAGGGAACAACGTATGTTGTTATGCGGTCTGACCGATAAAGATCTTCGTAGAATATGTAGGAGCCAATATGGGCATCCAGGTCCCGCTATTGGTTATTGACCGGAGATTTGTCTCAGTCATGTCTACATTGTTCTCGAACCGTAGGGTCCGCACGCTTAACGTTACGATGACAGTTATTATGAGTTTATGCATTTTGATGTACCGAAGTTAGTTCGAAGTCTCGGATGTGATCACAGACATGACGAGGAGTCTTGAAATGGTCGAGACATAAAGATTGATATATTGGATGACTATATTCGGACACCGGAAGGGTTCCGGAGAAGTATCGGATAAAACCGGAGCACCGGGGGGTTACCGGAACCCCCCGGCGGGTTAATGGGCCTCATGGGCCTAATGTGGAGAAGAGGAAGGGGCTGCCAGGGCAGGCCGCGCGCCCCCTCTCCCCCTAGTCCGAATTGGACAAGGAGGGAGGGGCGGCGCCCCCCCCCCCCCCCCCTTTCCTATTCTCCCTCCACCTCTCCTAGTTGGACAAGGTTTGGGGGGGGTCCTACTCCCGGTAGGAGTAGGACTCCTCCTGCGCGCCACCATAGGGCCGGCCGCAACCCCCCCCCCTTGGATCCTTCATATACGGGGCAGGGGGGCACCTCTAGACACACAAGTTGATCCACGTGATCGTTCCTTAGCCGTGTGCGGTGCCCCCTGCCACCATATTCCACCTCGATCATATCGTTGTAGTGCTTAGGCGAAGCCCTGCGTCGGTAGAACATCATCATCGTCACCACGCCGTTGTGCTGACGGAACTCATCCCCGAAGCTTTGCTGGATCGGAGCCCGGGGAGCGTCATCGAGCTGTACGTGTGCTAAGAACTCGGAGGTGCCGGAGTAACGGTGCTTGGATCGGTCGAATCGGGAAGACGTATGACTACTTCCTCTACATTGCGTCAACGCTTCCATTGCAGTCTACGAAGGGTACGTAGACAACACTCTCCCCTCTCGTTGCTATGCATCACCATGATCTTGCGTGTGCGTAGGAAATTTTTTGAAATTACTGCGTTCCCCAACAGTGGCATCAGAGCCTAGGTTTTATGGTTTGGTGTTATGTGCACGAGTAGAACACAAGTGAGTTGTGGGCGATATAAGTCATACTGCCTACCAGCATGTCATACTTTGGTTCGGTGGTATTGTTGGATGAAGCGGCCCGGACCGACATTACGCGTACGCTTACGTGAGACCGGTTCTCCCGACGTGCTTTGCACATAGGTGGCTTGCGGGTGACTGTTTCTCCAACTTTAGTTGAACCAAGTGTGGCTACGCCCGGTCCTTGCGCAGGTTAAAACGGCATCAACTTGACAAACTATTGTTGTGGTTTTGATGCGTAGGTAAGATTGGTTCTTGCTTAAGCCCATAGCAGCCACGTAAAGATTGCAACAAACAAAGTAGAGGACATCTAACTTGTTTTTGCAGGGCATGTTGTGATGTGATATGGTCAAGCATAAAAGTGGCGAGACGACAACGATGCTGCGATGGAGATCAAGGTGTTGCGCCGGTGACGATGGTGATCATGACGGTGCTTCAGAGATGGAGATCACAGGCACAAGATGATGATGGCCATATCATATCACTTATATTGATTGCATGTGATGTTTATCTTTTATGCATCTTATCTTGCTTTGATTGACGGTAGCATTATAAGATGATCTCTCACTAAATTATCAAGAAGTGTTCTCCCTGAGTATGCACCGTTGCGAAAGTTCTTCGTGCCGAGACACCACGTGATGATCGGGTGTGATAGGCTCTACATTCAAATACAACGGGTGCAAAACAGTTGCACACGCGGAATACTTAGGTTATACTTGACGAGCCAAGCATATACAGATATGGCCTCGGAACACGGAGACCGAAAGGTCGAGCGTGAATCATATAGTAGATATGATCAACATAGTGATGTTCACCATTGAAACTACTCCATCTCACGTGATGATCGGACATGGTTTAGTTGATTTGGATCACGTGATCACTTAGAGGATTAGAGGGATGTCTATCTAAGTGGGAGTTCTTAAGTAATATGATTAATTGAACTTAAATTTATCATGAACTTAGTCCTGGTAGTATTTTGTAAATCATGTTGTAGATCAATACCTCGCGTTGTTGCTTCCCTGTGTTTATTTTGATATGTTCCTAGAGAAAATTGTATTGAAAGATGTTAATAGCAATGATGCGGATTGGATCCGTGATCTGAGGTTTATCCTCATTGCTGCACAGAAGAATTATGTCCTTGATGCACCGCTAGGTGACAGACCTATTGCAGGAGCTGATGCTGACGTTATGAACGTTTGGCTAGCTCAATATGATGACTACTTGATAGTTTAGTGCACCATGCTTAATAGCTTAGAATCGGGACTTCGAAGATGTTTTGAACGTCATGGACCATATGAGATGTTCCAGGAGTTGAAGATAATATTTCAAGCAAATACCCGAGTTGAGAGATATGAAGTCTCCAACAAGTTCTATAGCTAAAAGATGGAGGAGAATCGCTCAACTAGTGAGCATGTGCTCAGATTGTCTAGGTGCTAAAATATGTAGGAGCCAGTATGGGCATCCAGGTCCCGCTATTGGTTATTGACCGGAGATTTGTCTCAGTCATGTCTACATTGTTCTCGAACCGTAGTGTCCGCACACTTAACGTTACGATGACATTTATTATGAGTTTATGCATTTTGATGTACCGAAGTTAGTTCGGAGTCCCGGATGTGATCACGGACATGACGAGGAGTCTCGAAATGGTCGAGACATAAAGATTGATATATTGGATGACTATATTCGGACACCGAAAGGGTTCCGGAGAAGTATCGGATAAAACCGGAGCACCGGGGGGTTACCGGAACCCCCCGGGGGGTTAATGGGCCTCATGGGCCTAATGTGGAGAAGAGGAAGGGGCTGCCAGGGCAGGCCGCGCGCCCCCTCTCCCCCTAGTCCGAATTGGACAAGGAGGGAGGGGCGGCGCCCCCCCCCCCTTTCCTATTCTCCCTCCACCTCTCCTAGTTGGACAAGGTTTGGGGGGGGGTCCTACTCCCGGTAGGAGTAGGACTCCTCCTGCGCGCCACCATAGGGTCGGCCGCAACCCCCCCCCCTTGGATCCTTCATATACGGGGCAGGGGGGCACCTCTAGACACACAAGTTGATCCACGTGATCATTCCTTAGCCGTGTGCGGTGCCCCCTGCCACCATATTCCACCTCGATCATATCGTTGTAGTGCTTAGGCGAAGCCCTGCATCGGTAGAACATCATCATCGTCACCACGCCGTTGTGCTGACGGAACTCATCCCCGAAGCTTTGCTGGATCGGAGCCCGGGGAGCGTCATCGAGTTGTACGTGTGCTAAGAACTCGGAGGTGCCGGAGTAACGGTGCTTGGATCGGTCGGATCGGGAAGACGTACGACTACTTCCTCTACGTTGCGTCAACGCTTCCATTGCAGTCTACGAAGGGTACGTAGACAACACTCTCCCCTCTCGTTGCTATACATCACCATGATCTTGCGTGTGCGTAGGAAATTTTTTGAAATTACTGCGTTCCCCAACAATGGCATCAGAGCCTAGGTTTTATGGTTTGGTGTTATGTGCACGAGTAGAACACAAGTGAGTTGTGGGCGATATAAGTCATACTGCCTACCAGCATGTCATACTTTGGTTCGGCGGTATTGTTGGATGAAGCGGCCCGGACCGACATTACGCGTACGCTTACGCGAGACCGGTTCTCCCGACGTGCTTTGCACATAGGTGGCTTGCGGGTGACTGTTTCTCCAACTTTAGTTGAACCAAGTGTGGCTACGCCCGGTCCTTGCGAAGGTTAAAACGGCATCAACTTGACAAACTATCGTTGTGGTTTTGATGCGTAGGTAAGATTGGTTCTTGCTTAAGCCCATAGCAGCCACGTAAAACTTGCAACAAACAAAGTAGAGGACATCTAACTTGTTTTTGCAGGGCATGTTGTGATGTGATATGGTCAAGACATGATGCTAAATTTTATTGTATGAGATGATCATGTTTTGTAACCGAGTTATCGGCAATTGGCAGGAGCCATATAGTTGTCGCTTTATTGTATGCAATGCAATCGCGCTGTAATGCTTTACTTTATCACTAAGCGGTAGCGATAGTCGTGGAAGCATAAAAGTGGCGAGACGACAACGATGCTGCGATGGAGATCAAGGTGTCGCGCCGGTGACGATGGTGATCATGACGGTGCTTCGGAGATGGAGATCACAGGCACAAGATGATGATGGCCATATCATATCACTTATATTGATTGCATGTGATGTTTATCTTTTATGCATCTTATCTTGCTTTGATTGACGGTAGCATTATAAGATGATCTCTCACTAAATTATCAAGAAGTGTTCTCCCTGAGTATGCACCGTTGCGAAAGTTCTTCGTGCTGAGACACCACGTGATGATCGGGTGTGATAGGCTCTACATTCAAATACAACGGGTGCAAAACAGTTGCACACGCGGAATACTCAGGTTATACTTGACGAGCCAAGCATAGACAGATATGGCCTCGGAACACGGAGACCGAAAGGTCGAGCGTGAATCATATAGTAGATATGATCAACATAGTGATGTTCACCATTGAAACTACTCCATCTCACGTGATGATCGGACATGGTTTAGGTGATTTGGATCACGTGATCACTTAGAGGATTAGAGGGATGTCTATCTAAGTGGGAGTTCTTAAGTAATATGATTAATTGAACTTAAATTTATCATGAACTTAGTCCTGGTAGTATTTTGTAAATCATGTTGTAGATCAATTGCTAGCGTTGTTGCTTCCCTGTGTTTATTTTGATATATTCCTAGAGAAAATTGTATTGAAAGATGTTAATAGCAATGATGCGGATTGGATCCATGATCTGAGGTTTATCCTCATTGCTGCACAGAAGAATTATGCCCTTGATGCACCGCTAGGTGACAGACCTATTACAGGAGCAGATGCGGACGTTATGAACGTTTGGCTAGCTCAATATGATGACTACTTGATAGTTTAGTGCACCATGCTTAATAGCTTAGAATCGGGACTTCAAAGACGTTTTGAACGTCATGGACCATATGAGATGTTCCAGGAGTTGAAGATAATATTTCAAGAAAATACCCGAGTTGAGAGATATGAAGTCTCCAACAAGTTCTATAGCTAAAAGATGGAGGAGAATCGCTCAACTAGTGAGCATGTGCTCAGATTGTCTAGGTGCTAAAATATGTAGGAGCCAATATGGGCATCCAGGTCCTGCTATTGGTTATTGACCGGAGATTTGTCTCAGTCATGTCTACATTGTTCTCGAACCGTAGGGTCCGCACGCTTAACGTTACGATGACAGTTATTATGAGTTTATGCATTTTGATGTACCGAAGTTAGTTCGTAGTCCCGAATGTGATCACGGACATGACGAGGAGTCTCAAAATGGTCGAGACATAAAGATTGATATATTGGATGACTATATTCGGACACCGGAAGGGTTCCGGAGAAGTATCGGATAAAACCGGAGCACCGGGGGGTTACCGGAACCCCCTGGGGGGTTAATGGGCCTCATGGGCCTAATGTGGAGAAGAGGAAGGGGCTGCCAGGGCAGGCCACGCGCCCCCTCTCCCCCTAGTCCGAATTGGACAAGGAGGGAGGGGCGGCGCCCCCCCTTTCCTATTCCCCCTCCACCTCTCCTAGTTGGACAAGGTTTGGGGGGGGGGTCCTACTCCCGGTAGGAGTAGGACTCCTCCTGCGCGCCACCATAGGGTCGGCCGCAACCCCCCCTTGGATCCTTCATATATGGGGCAGGGGGGCACCTCTAGACACACAAGTTGATCCACGTGATCGTTCCTTAGCCGTGTGCGGTGCCCCCTGCCACCATATTCCACCTCGATCATATCGTTGTAGTGCTTAGACGAAGCCCTGCATCGGTAGAACATCATCATCATCACCACGCCGTTGTGCTGACGGAACTCATCCCCGAAGCTTTGCTGGATCGGAGCCCGGGGAGCGTCATCGAGCTGTATGTGTGCTAAGAACTCGGAGGTGCCGGAGTAACGGTGCTTGGATCGGTCGGATTGGGAAGACGTACGACTACTTCCTCTGCGTTGCGTCAACGCTTCCGTTGCAGTCTACGAAGGGTACGTAGACAACACTCTCGCCTCTCGTTGCTATGCATTACCATGATCTTGCGTGTGCGTAGGAAATTTTTTGAAATTACTGCGTTCCCCAACATGACCATGGTCTATTAGGTGCTTTACTTGCCTTTGTATTTCTTTGGTTTCTTCGGGGTTGACGCGGTATGGAGCTTTGTTGGGAAGCGGCGCTCCGGGGATGAGATCAATTCGGTGCTCAATGCCTCATAGTGGAGGTAGACCCGGAGGTAGCTCATCGGGGAAAACATCTTGGAATTCCTGCAATAGAGAAGATAACACCAAAGGTAGATCGTGAGAGTTGTTAGTTTGTGTGACCTCGTCCTTGCTCAATAGGACATAGTGTAGGACACTTGATGGGTTCTCACACACTTCTCTCATCTCACGTTTGGTGGCAAAGAGAACTAAGTTTTTCTTGTCGCTCATCGTGGAGTCACTCAATTTTGGCTTGTGGCGCTCACTCTCTTTTTGGTGGATCTCTCTCTCACTATTTTCTCCATGATGGGTGGCTTGCTTGTCGGCGATCACTTGGCTTGGAGACATAGGACGTAGCACGAACTCTTTCCCTTTCATCCTGAAGCTATAGTGATTTGTACGCCCATTGTGAATGACACCTCGGTCAAATTGCCATGGCCGTCCAAGGAGGAGGTGGCAAACGGTCATCGGAAGGACATCACATTCCAATGTGTCTTCATAGGCGCCGATTTTGAAAGAGACTTGTACTCTATGCTCGACTTGTATGGTGCCGGTGTCGCTTAGCCATTGAACCTTGTAGGGGTGAGGGTGCTTCATCTTGACCAATTGGAGTTTGGAGCATAGTTCTTCACTTGCTAGGTTGTGGCAACTACCTCCATCGATGATGACCTTGACGGAACGTCCATTGATGCCGGCCTTTGTGTGAAAGATATGGCATCTTTGATCTTCGTCTTGTTGATGTTGAAGAGTCAAGACCTTGGAGACAACAAGAGCGGGGCTTGAATCTTCATCGCAAAAGACTTGGTCATCTTCATCTTCATTGTTCACTTGTCGGTGCATGGCCACTTGCTCAAGAGCTTCCAGTTCTCCTTCACTCATGGAGTCATAGGTTCCGTCGTCGTTGAGGATCATGGTGCGCTTGTTTGTGCACTCGAAGGACTTGTGGCCTCGGCCACCGCATGTGAAGCATTTGATAGAACTTGTCTTGATGGTCTCATCGGGTGGAGTAGATGATGATGGAGCTTTCTTGAAGTTGCTTGTAGTAGGAGGACGACATGAGCTTGTCGAAGCTTTCTTGTAACTTGACTTGTCGCCGTTGCCTGTAGAAGGCTTGGTTGAGGTAGAAGGTGTTGGAGTCGTCGAAACTTGATTGTTGGAGATGCCATAGGACTTGGATGAGAACTTGGCATACTTGAAGTCGTCTTGTACTTGTCGTTCCGCTTTGGTAGCTTGATGCACTAGCTCGATGAGGTTCGAGTATGGTTGGAAGTCGGCGATCTTCTTGATGGGATGATTGAGTCCATTCAAGAAACGTGCCATAGTTTGCTCATCATCTTCCGTCACATTGGCTCTTATCATTGCAATCTCCATCTCCTTGTAGTACTCTTCAACGCTCTTGGTTCCTTGCTTGAGTTGTTGGAGTTTCTTGAAGAGGTCGCGGTTGTAGTAGGTAGGCACTAAGCGTGCTCTCATGACATCCTTCATTTGTGCCCAAGTAATGATGGGTGGTTCACCTCTTGCCTCGCGGCGCTCAATGACTTGTTCCCACCAAATGAGGACATAGTCTTGGAACTCAAGGGATGCCATCGCGATCTTCTTCTCTTCTTCATAATTGTGCAAACGGAAGATCTTGTCAACTTTCAATGCCCATGAAAGGTATTCTTCGGGATCATTGCTTCCGTTGAACTTGGGCATGGTGAACTTGAGCTTGCCGTAGCGTTGCTCTTCATTGTGTTGGGGTCGGGGATGATGACGCCCATGTTGTAGATGATTGTTCAATTCGTGATGCTCTTGACGAAGTTGGAAGTATTCCTCATGTTGCTCTTGTCGAGGATTGGGCCCATTGTCTTCTTGTTCTCGATGGACGTGATGTTCTTGTCTCGCTTGAGGAGGAGCTTGTCTATCTTGATGAGGCGCTTGTCTATCTGGACGAGGAGCTTGTTGATGCACACGTCTTTTATAAATTCTATCTGGAGATTCATCGCGAAGTGCTTCTTGATGTAGTCGAGCTTGTCGGCCTCGGTCGGCTACGGCATGACTTGATTCATGAAGGGCACGTTGCGCTTCAAGTGCTTGAGCTTCACGTAGTTGTTGTTCTTGGCATTCTGCCTCGGCGTCTTGTGCATCTTGGTGTTGTCGCGCTCGCTCCTCTTATTCGTGTTGACGTTGGCATTGCTGTTCCCGAGCTAGCGCAAAGGCTTCTTCGGCTTGACGTCGTCGATGCTCTTGTGAGTCGGTGTCTCGAAGTGGATTGAGGTGTGCTTGACGCTCGTTGCGCGCATCTTGACGGAGAGTGTTTGATGACGGTGTACTTGAACCGGAGATGGTGTCGTCGGAGTGTCGACTTGAACGGCTCCTTCTTGAAGTGGAAGAAGAGCGTTGAGCAAAAAACGCTAATCTTGTCCATCCTTGCATCATTCTCTTGCTTGTGATCGTCGAGCTTGTTGTCAAAGTAGTCCCTTGTACGTTGCTCGGAAAGTCGTAAGTCGGCGGCAAGGTTGTCGATGCGTTCACTCATAGCTTGTTGCTCTTGATGCAAAGCACGTTGTGCACCAAAGAGGTGACTCTTGGTGACGAAGGAGTTCATGTCGTCGTCTTGCTCCATGAAGAGCGGGTTGGTAGAAGTACTTGGCCTATCCATCATTCCAAGACAAGTGTGAGTGGAAGAAAGAGAAGAACCAATATCAAATGTACCTTGACCGATGTTGACAATGGATCAAAGATGACTCCAATGTGTAACAAGGAAATAGCACAATTGGTACCAATTCTTGTCAGTTCTCACACCTATACAAGTAAAAGCTTTTGGTGGAGCTTGGTTAGGATGGTGGCACAAAATTTGATGTAATTGTAAGTGAGCTTCAATAATGTTGGAAAAGATACGCAAGATGCAATGTAACAAGTAGACCAAGCATATAAGGTACACGGAAACACACACACGCAAAAAGAGAAGATGGGGTTGTGCAACCAAGGGTGAGCCAAAATGTGGAATCCACGAAAATGCTCTTGTTGCACAACACTAGAGAGACGCTAGCACGATTGCACGATAGGCGGATACAAGAACTTGTGCACAACCTACTTAGCAAAAATGCAATGACTTCTATCCCAAATATGTTTTATGCAAGGTGTTGCTATGATATGATCCAAGATGATCGAGTATGACAATCTTAATGTTGTATGATACTATGGTTCTTGCTTAAAAGCTCTTTGCTTATCTTTCCTCTTTGCTTAAAAGCTTGTTTGGCTCTTTGATGTTTGAGCTCTTTTCTCATGCAATGCTTGATGAACCAATATAGCAAGTGAGTATGCGATGACAACTTTGTGACACAAGAGATGATACCAAAAGATGCAACACGATGATGGTATGTATGCTATGGGAAGTATGATCACTAATGTGCACAAGTCTTGTTGCCGGCAATACTCAATGGCTCGTCTCGATGGGTAAGCAACGCAGGGGAGTAAGGCTATGATGGCTATCAATGTAATGGCAAGAGTGTTATGTCCAATACCAAAATGAGGTTACCGGTCTTGCTTCCGGTGTGGTGTCAAAATGGTGGCATGAATACCAAATCGTAGTCGAGGTGGTCGTTGTTGATGACTGGTGTTGATGACGCGTCCATGGCGAAAATGAGCGGCGGTGATGTCGATGTCGAACCGTACCTAGATAGCCAAAACACAAAAGGATACGGTACCGCAACTCAAATTCTCAAACCTCAAAGTAGCAAAAGTGTCGGAGAGTGTTCAAAAATAGTTGGGTTATGCGGAATGGTGGAGGTATGCGGAAGTATATATGGTATATGGTGAGCACCGGAACAAAATTTGGTGGAATTTTTGGGTGGAGATGGTAGTGCAAACTTTCTGTCGAAGCCGGAAGTTCCGGGCAAGACGGAGGGTCCGGGGTCCGGAGGTTCCGGGGAGGCCGGAAGGTCCGGGGGCCGGAATGTCCGGGCTGGACCGGAAGTTCCGGGGGTCGGGATTCTGCCAAGAACAGGGACTTAGGGTTCGTGGATTTGGGCGGAAAAACTTGGGGAAAAGCCCAGATCCGAAGGGGAAGAAGAAGAAATTGGAGGAAAATAAGGTGCGGAGGCTAGATCTATGAGCCACACACGAACTTCACGGATCAAAACCAACAAAATCTCAGCACACGAACAAATCACAACAAAAAAAATTTGGGGGCTATTTTTGTGGGGATTTTCGGATTAGGATGAAAAACAACAAAATCAAGCTAGAAAAACGTAGAGGGGGGCTCCGAAATCGTGATCAACCTTGCTCATGATACCAAGATGATGTAGGGTGAAACCCTAGGTGGCCGATCTTTCACGAAAGGAGCAGATCCCTACGAGGAACACGAAGAACACGAGGGGGAAAACGAGGGGAAACACAAGAGAAACACTCAACCAACAAGAAATAGATCACACATGTGCTAGATCCTTGAAACACAAAGAGAGATACAAGATCCAAAGTCAACAATGGATGATACACGGTAACCGGTTCTTCTCCGTGAGGAGGTCTTGATGGCGCCACCTAAGAGGGGGTCTTGAATCCAAGGGGATCTTCTCCGTAGAGGGGCCGCGGTCTCTCTCATGGAGTAGATCCGTAATGGATGAGCGTAGCTCTATCTCTCAAATGAGCTATCACAATGCTAACCCTAGAAAGTGTACGGGATAGAGTATATATAGTCTAGCTAATGAAAGGGGTACACGGGCCTCAGCCCAAGTGGCTGCGCGCAGGCAGGGCCGGAAGTTCTGGGCTAGGCCGGAAATTCCGGGCGCCGGAGGTTCCGGGAAGGTTCCGGCCTAACCAGAGAGTTGGCGCGGTGGAGCTGTGCTGGCTTCCGGGGGCCGAAAGGTCCGGGCAGGCCGGAAGGTCCGGGCGCCGGAAGGTCCGGGGCGGGGTCCGGGCTAACCCGAGAGTTGGCACGCCTGGGCTTGTCGAGGTCATCGGCGGCCGGAAGCTCCGGGTCGGCCAGAAGGTCCGAGGGCCGGAAGTTCCGGGCTGTCCAGAGTGTTGACGACTGCCCCTTCTTCTCCTCCGTCTTCTCGTCCATCTTCCTCTTCTTCTTGTCCTTGCTCCTTAGCTTCTCCATTGTACCTGAGTATGCACAAGGTATCCATATGAGGTACTAGCCATGCTTCATGTGCATCGAAGTGGAATTGTGAGAGGAGAGATGTCACCTCGGTTTCAAGGGCTCTTGCACGTGATCGAGTCATGGGCCCGGTAGGCACTTGGTGAGACGATGGTAGGTCCATGGGGATGACCTTGGGATGCTCCGCATCAACAGAGCTATGCACGTTGTCTATATTTTTGCTGCTCGGGTACTTAATAATTAATGGACGAGTTAATTACTGAACCATTTCCGATTCTTTTGAATTGTGACGACTCGGACGCGGCCTACCCGGCCCGCACTATATAGTCAGGCAGACGTCTACCCTAGCCGCTGCCACTTCGTATGGTTTCTTACTGGAACGTTCCAGATCATTGCGCCGCCAAGCAAGTCTTCTCCATCCCTCCTTTCGGCGTGCACCGAGAGAAGGGACAGCAGGCTTCCGGAACTCCGCCTCTCGTGATCCTGTATGAGAGACAGGCGATCAGGTTTTTGGGGAGCGCACTTGCGTGACTGTTGGCAGCGACGACTTCACGAACGACGACTTCTTCCCTGACCTCGGCAACCTCATCCTCGACGACATGGGTGACAACGTCAACGCCGGCGGTGCTGCACCCGCTGCACCGTATGTTATTCTATCCTTCTTGTTCGAGATCGTAGTAGAATTCATGTTTCTAGTATGTGCCCTAGATGTGATATGTTCATCTACTATGCTAGTTCGCATGATTAGTTTAATCTCTGCTATTGCTGTCATGATCTATTTTCTATTTATTTGGATTAAATCTCGTAGTAATTTGCTCATTTTTCCAACAATCCAAAAACCTGATTATAGGCAATTTACTCCGAGTGGTTTTGCTGCGCATCTGAAGCCGCTTGCCTTTAAGGGGCCGCAATATAAGAGGTGGCGCACGAGAGCAGTCTACTGGTTTCAGACCATGGGCTGCTATGACGCCACCCAGGGCAAGCCTGAGGGTGATCTTAATCCAGCACAGCTGGAAGCTTTTGAGAAGATCGATACCCTCTTTAAAGGCACTCTTCCGAGTGTTCTTGATGACTCCATTATGGATTTGTATATGTTTTTTGACAATGGCAAGGACATGTGGGCTGCGCTCGAGGCCAAGTTTGGTGCCTCGGACACCGGCAACGAGTTGTACGTCATGGAGCAATTCTATGACTACAAGATGACTGATGAGCGCCCTGTTGTACAGCAGGCTCATGAGATACAGTCGCTCGCAAAAGAAGTTGAGTACTTCAAGTGTGTGTTGCCGGAGGCATCATTGCCAAGCTTCCACCTTTGTGGAACAATTTTGCTACTTCCCTGAAACACAAGAGACAAGAGTTTTTCGTTGCGGATCTCATTGGTACTTTTGATGCTGAAGAGAAGGCGAGAGCAAAGAACACACATGCTCGAGTTGCTGAGGGAGGTTCTAGTGCCCACATGGTACAGAAGAAGAACTTCCAGCCCAACAAGTTCAAAAATAACAAGAACAAAACTCAGGGCAAAGGCAAGTTTGATACAAAGAACAAGCCATCACATTCTACCAACTTCAAGAAGAATTCTCATAAGAAGGGGAAGGGACTTTGCCATGTCTGCGGTGATCCTAATCATTGGGCTCCAAAGTGTCCTAACCGCTTTGAGGAGTGCGAACATGAGAAGAGCGGCAAGTCTGCTAATGTTGTCATCGGTGATACTAATATGAAGGAATCAGGGTACGGTATTTTTCCTACCATCCTTTCAGTATTCCAAACCCCTGATTGGTTAATTGACACCGGTGCCAATGTACATGTTTGTGCTGACGCCTCCATGTTTTCTTCTTACCAGGCCACTGGGACTTCTCCCGTGCTGATGGGGAACGGGTCACATGCCATCGTTCGAGGTGTTGGTACGGTCGATCTGAAGTTTACTTCGGGGAAGACCGTGCGTCTGAAGAACGTTCATCATGTGTTGTCCATCAATAAAAATCTCGTTAGCGGTTCCCGTTTATGTCAAGATGGTTTTAAGTTGGTTTTTGAATCCAATAAAGTTGTAATTTCTAACTATGGACAATTTGTTGGAAAAGGATATGAGAGCGGAGGCTTGTTCCGCCTGTCTTTGTCAGATATTTGCACTAAAGTTATTAATAATGTTTGCCACAACAATGAGTCTGATATTTGGCATTCACGACTTTGTCACATTAACTTTGGTTGCATGACGCGGCTAGCCAATATGAATTTAATTCCGAAAATCTCTACTGTCAAAGGCTCTAAGTGCCAAGTATGTGTGCAAGCTAAGCAACCTGGCAAGTCCCATAAGACTGCAAAGGCAAGAGACTTGGCGCCACTAGAGCTTATACATTCTGATCTTTTAGGAGATGAATGGTGTGTTGACAAAAGGTGGAAAGAGATACTTCATGACGTTGATTGATGACTCCACTAGATATTGTTATGTGTATCTTCTGAAATCAAAAGATGAGGCTTTGACTTTCTTCAAAAACTATAAAGTTGAGGCAGAGAACCAACTTGATCGAAAAATTAAACGGCTTAGGTCCAATCGTGGTGGAGAGTATTTTTCCAATGAATTTGATATGTTTTGTGCGGAACATGGTATAATCCATGAGAGGATGCCTCCCTACTCACCCCAGTCAAATGGGGTAGCTGAGAGAAAGAACCGAACTCTAACTGATATGGTTAACACCATGTTAGACACTTCGGGTCTATCCAAGGAATGGTGGGGGGAGGCGCTAATGACTGCGTGTCATGTCCTAAACCGAGTTTCCACAAAGCATAAGACCATGACTCCATTTGAGGAATGGAAAATAAAAAGGTTGAAACTCTCTTACGTACGTACTTGGGGTTGTTTGGCGAAAATCAATATACCAATTCCCAAGAAGCGCAAGCTTGGACCAAAAACCGTGGATTGTGTTCTTCTGGGCTATGCTTTTCATAGCATCGGGTATAGATTTTTTATAATAAAATCCGAGGTATCCGACATGCATGTTGGTACGATTATGGATTCGAATGATGCAACTTTCTTTGAGGACATATTTCCTATGAAGGATATGTCGAGTTCATCAAATCAGGAGATACCTACTCCATCTAGTGAGGAATTCACTGTAATTCCTGAACCCACCATTGCGATGGAACACGTTGAGAATCCTGTTGAGGGTGACAATGGAACTCCTATGAGGAGTAAGAGTCAGAGGACTGCAAAGTCCTTTGGTGATGATTTCATTGTGTACCTCGTGGATGACACACCCAGGACTATTTCAGAAGCCTATGCATCTCCTGATGCTGACTACTGGAAGGAAGCTGTACGTAGCGAGATGGATTCCATCTTAGCTAACGATACCTGGGAGATCACTGACCGTCCTTATGGGTGCAAACCTGTAGGATGTAAGTGGATGTTCAAGAAGAAGCTTAGACCTGATGGTATGATTGAAAAGTACAAGGCACGGCTTGGGGCCAAGGGTTATACCCAGAAAGAAGGTGAAGACTTCTTTGATACTTACTCACCCGTGGCTAGACTGACCAAAATTCGTGTGCTACTATCACTGGCTGCCTCACATGGTCTTCTCGTTCATCAAATGGACGTTAAGACAGCTTTCCTCAATGGAGAGTTGAAGGAGGAAATTTACATGGATCAGCCAGATGGTTTTGTAGTACCTGGTCAGGAAGGAAAGGTGTGCAAGTTATTAAAGTCTTTATATGGCCTTAAACAAGCTCCTAAAGAGTGGCATGAGAAGTTCAAAAGAACATTAACTGATGCCGGTTTTGTAGTAAACGATGGTGACAAGTGCGTGTACTATCGCTATGGTGGGGGCGAAGGAGTTATTCTTTGTCTGTATGTCGACGACATATTGATCTTTGGAACCAAACTTGATTTAATCAAGGAGGTTAAGGATTTCTTATCTCGCTGTTTTGAGATGAAGGATCTAGGAGTAGCTGATGTTATCTTAAACATCAAGCTGTTGAGAGATGAGAATGGTGGAATCACACTGCTTCAGTCTCACTATGTGGAAAAGGTCTTGAGTCGTTTTGGGTATAGCGACTGCACACCTTCTCCAACTCCATATGATGCTAGTGTGTTGCTTCGAAAGAATCGACGGATTGCTAGATATCAACTGAGGTATTATCAGATTATTGGCTCGCTTATGTATTTGGCGAGTGCCACAAGGCCTGACATCTCGTTTGCTGTTAGCAAGCTGAGTTGGTTTGTGTCAAAACCGGGAGATGATCATTGGCATGCGCTTTGAGCGAGTTATGCGCTATTTGAAAGGCACCGCGAGCTATGAGATTCACTACACCGGGTATCCAAGGGTACTGGAGGGTTATAGTGACTCAAACTGGATATCTGGTGCTGATGAGATTAAGGCCACAAGTGGTTATGTTTTTACACTTGGTGGTGTCGCTATTTCTTGGAAGTCTTGCAAGCAGACCATCTTAACGAGGTCAACTATGGAAGCAGAACTCACAGCATTAGACACTGCCACTGTTGAAGCAGAGTGGCTTCGTGAGCTCTTGATGGACTTACCTATGGTTGAAAAACCAATACCCCCTATCCTGATGAACTGTGATAATCAAACTGTGATCGTCAAGATAAACAGTTCTAAGGACAATATGAAGTCCTCAAGGCATGTGAAGAGGAGACTGAAATCTGTCAGAAAATTGAGGGACTCCAGAGTTATTACGTTGGATTATATCCAAACGTCGAAAAATTTGGCAGATCCCTTCACAAAGGGTCTATCACATAATGTGATAGATAATGCATCGATGGAGATGGGTCTGAGACCCACCGCATGAGTTGTCCATAGTGGTAACCCACTCTATGTGATCGGAGATCCCGTGAAGTAGAAGTGGGAGACAAGCTGTTGGTCAGCTGGGAGGAGAGTATCCCTACATTACCTATCCCACTCCATGAAGATGCAATACTCTCCTGATCTGCATGGCAGGTTGATACTTATCTTAATGTGTTCCAAGTGGGTTATTCGGGTAAGCAGAGATGTTGTCCTGCAGAACATCTTCTGAGGTACACACCTATATGAATTTGACTGTTAACGTCGCAGTCTGTGAGAATTGGGTGTTCTCTAATAAATTCATGAAAAGGCCCTGGAGTATGACATATACGCTCCACCCGCGGGGAAGCCTTGCGGCAGCCCAGTATCGGTCAAGAATTTGTGTGAAACTACTCTCGCAGAAAACTTGTAGTTCAAGGCATATTCCACTATTCAAGTTGTGATCTAGTGTAGCATAAATCTCTAAGTGGAAGTTCAACTTCACAGTCTCCACTAAGCACCGGTATATAAACAATGTTTTGGAACTAAATGATGAGATGTGCCAATGAGACTTTGTGGGGGATTGTTGGAATTTTGCTAGTAGGCCTTTGGCCCAAAGCCCAACTAAAATTCTGAAATTCTCTTGGCCCATTCATGCACACATGTGAGTGGAGTGAGGGAGACTAAAAGTTTAGTCCCACCCCGAAAGTTGAGAGAGAGTTGCACCTTTTTATAAGGTGAGCTCTTCTACCACTTGTATGAGCATGAGAAAAGGAGACCTACATGCGCGCTTCTCCTCCTCGCTCGCCTCGCCACGCCACGCCTCGTCACGCCGCGTCGCGCCGCACCGCGGGACTGAGCCGAGCCGAGGACAGAGCTATGCACGTTGTCTATATTTTTGCTGCTCGGGAAAAATTAATGAGTCATTAATTAATAACTAATGGACGCTTTAATTACTGAACCATTTCCGATTCTTTTGGATCGTGACGACTCGGACGTGGGGTTTACTCCCACGACCTACCCGACACGCACTATATAGTCAGGCAGACGTCTACCCTAGCCGCCGCCGCTTCGTATGGTTTCTCACCACCGTTTCAGATCATTGCGCCGCCAAACAAGTCTTCTCCATCCCTTCTTTCGGTGTGCACCGGGAGAAGGGACAGCGGGCCTCCGGAACCCTGCCTCTCGTGATCCTGTACGGGAGAGGGGCGATCAGTTTTTTGGGGAGCGCACTCGCGCGACTGCTGGCAGCAACGACTTCGCGAACGACGACTTCTTCCCCGACCTCGGCAACCTCATCCTCGACAACATGGGCGACAACGTCAACGCCGGCAGTGCTGCACCCGCTGCACCGTATGTTATTCTACCCTTCTTGTTCGAGATCGTGGTAGAATTCATGTTTCTAGTATGTGCCCTAGATGTGATATGTTCATGTACTATGCTAGTTCGCATGATTAGTTTAATCTCTGTTATTGCTGTCATGATCTATTTTCTATTTATTCAGATTAAATCTCGTAGTAATTTGCTCATTTTTCCAACAGTTAATGCATGTAACCGAAAATAATGCCACTGAAAACTATGTTTAAATACGAATCAAGTGATATAATTTTTAATGACATACATTATTATTTTCTTACTTAAATCTATGGTCAAAATTTGACACCAACAATACGGAGTTAGTACCGTATGGTGGACTGCCGACCTTCCCCTGTGCCGAAAGAGACGATATTTTGGGGGGTCCCTGTGCCGTTCACATGCATGCAGTACGGGCCCCCGTTACACATCTGGTGCGATGTCCACTAACCCTCCCCGTGGCAACATCAACAGCAGTAGCGTGATTCCACAGATTCATTCCACGCCGTCGTTTCGGTGTCGCTTCCTTCCCCGGCCCAGCTCCTCCCTCTGTCCCTTCGAGAGGTCAGGACTCAGCTGGAGGAGAAAAGTCCAGCCCAACTCTATCGACATCTCTCCTTTTAACGCCAGTCCAGGTCTCGCCGCCATTGCGCCAGGGACTCTCGGAACCCCGGTTCTTGGTCATCGTCGCAGGTCTTGTTCGTCTCCCGGGGCTCCCGTCGAGGTCGATCCTGGTACGCATGGAGATTTTTTCTTGATTCAGTTTTCATTTATTGTTCTTGTTTGTCCTGCTGGATTGACAACTGCTGTGGTGGATTCTTGCCCAATCATGTTCTGATTATGTATTCAATTACTCGTCCTCGGGTTATATTCCCTGCCCTTGGTGATTCATGATCTT
The DNA here is from genome assembly GCA_034509565.1 of Triticum monococcum. Lineage (NCBI taxonomy): Eukaryota > Viridiplantae > Streptophyta > Magnoliopsida > Poales > Poaceae > Triticum > Triticum monococcum. Next base: position 32,597,144 of record CM067844.1, read on the forward strand.
GCGCTTGTCTCTGTGAAACCATTCATCAGGAATCTGTCATTCTCTGTTCCATGTAACTGTGACTCTGCGTGTATGAAACTATGAACATCAGAACATGTTCATCTTTTAGTGGGGAAAGCTTTAAGTATTCAGAAATCTTCGGCCTATTTTCTTAATTATGAGCCCACCCGTCTTCTTCTTTCTGATTCATGCTGCCTTAGGAGATCCGGGATTTCTGCGCATCGAAATGATAAAAGTAACGTGTTGAACCTTCAGCTTCCACGAACTTTCCCCTTAAAGGTCAAAGTCGGGCAATAATACTTACCACTTACGTGCATTTCCCGGCCACGTGATTTGAAAAAACGGATGTTGCGATCCGACCTGGTGCCATGTTACAACTACCATAGGTTTACTTGGCCTTTGTTAGCACTGCTTGACAGATACCACGATTGTTTCTAGAGGAGATCGACAGCAGATTCTCCCTAGGGGTTGTGCTTTTCCATTCAGCGAAATTGCTTGTGTTTTCGGTGTCATAGTGTGGTACAGTAGTGATTAGGACGACGTCAACAGGCTTGACATTTGGCTGCTGTACGTGCGAAATGATACATGATAGCAAAATAAGGGAAAGAGGCACCCGTCGTTTTGCGCTGATAGAGACAATTTATAAATCAATGTCTTGCTTATTTATGCAAAAAATATTTGTGGTCTATAATCCATTCAGACTTCACAATATGGTAGGATTCATTGTATGCTAGTCTGAAGTACGAATATTGGCACACAAAGTATACTATGCATTAGTAGGCTACAAATCTAAGTACTCCCTCCTTTTTAAATTATTTGAAGTAATAGCTTTGTTCGGAGTCAAGTTTATAGAAAAAGGTTTCACCAAGTTCATACAAAAATGTGCTAGTATCCACAATGTTAAATATATATCGTCCAGAAATATATTTTATGATGAATCTAAAGAAAATAATTTGGTGTTATAGATGTTGATCAAACTCAAATGATTTGAAATGGAGGGGGTATATTGTTATCACCATTCGTCTGACTTAAATTGCCGTACTGTAGCCTTACAGGAGATCGACAGCAGATTTTTCCAGGGATTGTACTTTTTCATTGAGTGAACTGCTTGTGTTTTGTGTATCATAGTCTGGTACAGTGATTAGGACGACGTCAATAGGCTTGACATTGGCTGGTGTACGTACTGAACTGGTACATGATAGTAGCAAATAGGGGAAGTAGGCAACCATCGCCTTGCACTGACAGAGACAATTTGAAGTTAATGCTGTTATTGATTAATGTTGAAATGGGGTCCAAATATTTGTGGTCTATAATTTAGTCAGAGTTCAGAGTAATGGTAGGTAGGATTCATTGTTTGGTAACCTTCGGACATATATTACTTTGGAGTGTGAATATTTACGCATCTCTCATTGGATTTGCGACCAACTTTCAGAGTCTTGATACTTTTCATCCAGTCTAGGTTTATGTTTCTCTCAAAAGCCACTATAAACTTATTTGGAAGTCTGGTCAAACAAGAAATTATATTTTCCATACATATGCATTCATATCAATTGTGCATAATCAGGCATGTATATTAATTGACCATCATTTCAGATTCTGTTATTCTTCAATAGATGTTTGATAGTTCTTGCACGTACTATATAAAATGTAACTGCACTCAAACATTTGAAGTGGGTTTGCACAAGGGTTGGCCACTGTCACCTAATTTTGTTCCAAATATATTTTCTGTTTAAAGGTTGAGCATCATTGATTTAAAGGGAACATGTTTCGGAAAAAGCAAGCTTCTCATTTCGATTCAGATGATGCTGAGCAGAGACAAGCAAAGGTATTTTTGAAAATTATCATATTCTGGTTACCTTGTGGAACTATTAGCATGCAGATTTTATGGCTTCTAGTAAATAAATTACAATGTTGACCCCCATCCTAACAAGAAAAAGAAAAGGTAAAAAAAATCGTGGTGGCTGCATTAATTTGTCTATCTCCGGCTTCAACCTTAGTTGCATTTGTAATAAAATGAAAATGGTCAAACTGTAATATAGCCAAGTAGAATCCTGAAAGATCATGTCATGGTAAATCAAGAAGAAAGGGACACCATGTCAATTTATCTCCTACATACATACTATATTTATTGTGACCCAAACAGCTTATTCTCGGTCCTTGTGTTATGAGTTAATTTTGCTGTCATTACATCTTCACCTTTCATGGAATATTTGTTTCTCCATGATAACGATTCTCGGTTTTATGCACAGACAACTCCACGATTACAAAGTTATGTGGAGTTTGTGTATCTTGTTCTGCTTAAAGAAATATAAACGCATCAATCCAGCTGTATAATGTACTTCAGATACTTCCTCGCAAGGATGATCACATCTCACCCTCTGATGATAATGACCATTTGAAAAAATGTGTCTTACTAAGCATAGTCTTTTGTCAGCAATTCAGAGTTCACGTAGTCTACTAGTTCAATTTTTTTTTGCACAAAATCCCACAATGTAGAATTTTAGGAGTGCGAAATGTCTGACCATGCATTCTTTCATCTAGCTGTACATACACCTGTATGTTGCAGCAGAATCACCATAAACCCCTTTTGAACCAGAGCCTGCAGAGTCATTTTCATCTTTCCACTTACTGGAAGCTCGTAAGGGGCCTACGGTGATAAAAAAAATACTAGTTCAAGGAACTTGTGTTCATTGTTATCTGTATAAAGCATACAGGGTTTACACGTATTTATTATTCTAATCTGTTAATTCAAAGATGTCTACTATTTTCTCGTCAATTCTCTCATGTAACAATCTCCTGGGAACAGATCAAGGAACTAAGAGCTGCTCTTGGGTCTTTATCTAGCCGTGGAGAAAAATATTGCGATGAAGCATGCTTGATAAGATATCTCGACGCCCGCAACTGGAATGTTGACAAGTCTAGAAAAATGCTGAAAGAAAGTCTCAAGTGGAGGGCAACTAAGAGACCTGAGTATATTCGCTGGGTAGTTTTTCTTTTTCACTTTCCTTGTTTCTATTCATCAAGTTGCTAAACTCTCCGTTAATTGTCTTATTACTCATTTCAGCCGGATGTTTCCGTTGAAGCAGAAACAGGTAAAATGTACAGGGCAACTTTCACAGATAGAGAGGGCAGAACTGTGGTTGTAATGAGACCCGCAAAGCAGGTAAGAAGTCAACATGTTCCTAGCTTCAGAACTGTCACCCTCTAGCTTGCTTGTCCTAGCTAGAACTCACATGTATAACATTTTTACACAATTTCAGAATACATCGTCTCACGAAGGGCAGTTGCAATATCTTGTATATACCTTGGAGAATGCAGTCCTCAGCCTGCCTGAAGGTCATGACAAAATGGTGTGGCTGATAGACTTCACAGGATGGACACTGGCCCATGCGACCCCCTTCAAGACTGCCAGAGACTGTATGAATGTCCTGCAAAACCATTACCCGGAGAGGCTTTCAATTGCGTTTCTGTTCAATCCGCCCAAAGTATTTGAGGCTTCTTTTAAGGTGTAGGCTCTGAACATTACCGCTTTATAAAACGTAGTGTTGCATGTCCGCTTTTTATGCAGAAAGCTCTTTTATTGGCAAAAGAAAAGATGCTATATATCGATACAAAAAGGTACCATACTATTTTTCCAACTTAAATGTTTCAAATGCTTTCAGGTTCTCAAAGTACTGGTTGACCCGAAATCAGCCCAGAAACTGAACTTCGTGTACAAAGAGAACGAAGAGAGCATGAAGACAATGTACGGCCACATTGATCCAGAAGTCCTTCCTGTGGAGTTTGGAGGGAAGAACAATGTCGTGTACAACCATGAAGATTACTCCAACTTGATGACAAAGGATGACATCAAAACAGCGAGCTTTTGGGCAGCAGATGTTAATTACCATGTCGTCAGCGTGGACTCGGTTCCTGAGGTTAAGCCGCAGCCGTCACTAATTGTTGCTAAAGCGAGTTGAGGAACATCGGCCAGCCATCTTACCTGTTATTGCACAAGTTGGTTGAGGAGCTTCAGTGAGCCGTTGCGACGGTTCTCGGCACGGCTCTGAAAGAGGAATGTATAGATATGTTGAGGATGCTTGGATAAATAAATGTAACTGCAGAATATCTCGCTTGTGATGTTACAAAAATAGTTACTACTAGTCTATCCCCAAATAAGTGATCTCACAACAGAATCATATTCCCTTGGCCAAGAATTTGACACACTGAAGAATCCAAAGCCCTTTGGCGCATGCCAGCGATGCCGGCATGTTACTCCCCAGAGCGCTTCAGCGTCCACAAGCTGACACTCAACCGCAACATCAACACCAATTGCGTGATTCCACAGATCCAATCCAAGGCTTCGTTTCGGTGTTGCGTCCTCAACTCCTCCCTCTGTCTCCCACTCCCTCGCTTTGACTATTCCCTCGGTCCCGCTCCAACTCTCTCGGCGTCTCCCTTTTTAATAACGCCAGCCAGCGACGCCTGTGCTGGTCAGGTCTTGCCGGCATTGCGTCGGTAAATCTCGCAATCCCACGTTCTTGGTCATAGTCGCAGGCCTGGTCCGTCTCCCTGGGCTCCTCTCCTCTCCCGGTCGATCCTGGTACGTACGGAGATTTTTCTTGATCCACTTTGCATTCCCTGTTCTTGCTGTCTTGCTGCTGGATTGACAACTGATGTGCTGGATTTCTTTCCCATTCATATTCTGATGATGCATTGAACTACTCGTGCTCGGCTTATATTCCCTGCCCTTGGTGATTGATAAAGCTTGCGCTTGTCTCTGAGACCATCCATCAAGAACACCTCATTCTCTGTTTCATGTCGCAGTAACTCTGCTAGCTAGTACGAACCTCACACCATGGCGTTGCAGAGGGCGCCACGCCCCATCGGCCGTGCCTGGATCGACAGACGGAGCCACGCGCACGCGCTGGGGGCGGGGCAACCTTCTCCCCTCCTCTTCCTTTGCCGAGTCCACGGCCGGCGGCAGCGGCTGGGTGAAGAGGATCGTGCGTGACCACCAGGCCGACGGGACGGCGCGGGGAAGGTAGCTGCGCGCCTTCCACGGGACAGCGGCCTCCAGGCGGGAGACGGCGGCGGGGAGCGCCGTTGCGGGGAGAGCGAGGACGGACAGGAGTGGGGGCTCTGTGCCGCCGTCCACCTTCCCCCCAACGCCTGATCTAGATCTTCCATTGGGGGAATTTTAGAGGAAGAAGATAGAACCGACATGTGGGCCCCACATGTTGACAGATAAAATTAATGGAGTAGCACACTAGAATTCGAACTAATACCTCCGTTTCAAATCTTTTGAATTAGCTTTGTCTTAAGTCAAAGTTCTCTATATTTACCGAAAAAGGGTTTCCCCCCGCTTTGTATTCCAAAGCAACGAACACCATACACATAGCATTGCTGGGGCGAGCAGCACAACAAGCCCAAAAGAAAAGAAGAAAAGAATGCCAACAACGGCAGTTCGACAAAGCATGGATGAACCGCCACCACTGCGCCCTCCGGAGACACACCACCACCGCCCGAGGCTCTGATCTGCCGCGTACCAAGCGGCACCTTCAAGAAGGAATGCGACGCCGACGACTCTGCCGTCCGGACGAGTCCTAGAGTTTCCCCCGGTACGCGGAGGGAAGTGGAGGATGGCTACCACCGACACCCTCCAAGAAGGAAAGGTGGCACCTGTCGGTGTCACCGCATCGGAGCCGGCCGAACCGGCAAGGATTTCTCCCGCGCACCAACCCCACCGCCCAATCGGAGCCGACCAGCCAAACCACCGCCCAACACCATACGCCATCGCGGATGCGCCGCCACCCAAGCTGTCTCACTACGAGCACCAACACGAGGCCAAGAAGGCCGGAGAGAAGAGCCAAGCGATAGGAGCAGCAACACCAAGGCTGAGCGGGAGGGAACCACCTCCTCCGCCGTCGTGCGAGAGGCCCGCACCTCCGGCACAGTCGCGGTTGCCGTCCGGACACGGCAGCGGGGCAAACCAGGCCACCCCAGGCCCGCAACGGGCCCGCAAAGCCCCGCCGGCCATACTGCAGCAGGCTGGCGCCGGCGCCGCCAGCACCTCGCCGCTCAGCGCTGTTCCCCCGCCTCCCGGAAGACTCGCCACGGATCAGCCCCGCCGCCGGCCCGCCCGGGCCTAGAGGGGGCCTGTAGGGCCTAGATCTGGGCTGAGCGCCGCCAAGACCCACCGCTGCGCTGCCCCGCCGCCAACGACGCCGCCGCCGTCTAGCCACCCGGTTCGTCGCCGCCTAGGAGCACCCCCGGTGCAGCTCCGCCCCGCGCCGGAGAGCCACCGGGAGGGGAAGGTCAGGGGGCCGCAGCCACCAGCGACCCCGGGGCCAGGGCGGCCGCGGGCGCCAGCGACGGCGGCATGAGGAAGGGGAGATGTGGGGACTGGAGGAGGGAGGCGGCGATGCACGGCCGGTCGCCCGCGGGGGCGACGCGGTCGCGAGAGCTCCGACGTTGAAGATATTCAAGAAGGCGGGCGGGTGCTGCGGCCGAGTCGCGGACTGCCTCTGCTCAGTTCTCTATATTTGACCAAGCCCATAGAAAAAATTGCTGATATCTATAACATCAAATACTTATAGTGTGGAAAAATATTGCATGATGAATCTAGCATTTGTTTGGTATTGACATCAATATATTTCTTCTAGACGTGGTCAAATTTAAATAAGTTTGATTTAGGATAAAGCTAGAACTTCGAAAAAATTCGGCACAGAGTGGGATATTATTATCACCTTGTAACCAACTGTAATTGGCATTTTATAGTACCATGGTTGAACTTTTTTACAATACCAAAACAAAGTGAGGTAACACGCATCTCTCGTTGGATTTCCAACCAACTTTCACAATATATTGACATTTTCATCCTGTCTAGGTTTATGTTTCTGTCGAAAGCAATTATAAACTTATTTGGAAGTCTGGTCAAACAAGAAATTATATTTTCCATACATATGCATTCATATCAAATGTGCATAATCTATCATGTATATCAATTGACCATCATTTCAAATTCTTTTGTTCTTTGGTAGACATTTGATAGCTCTTGAATACATATGCATTCATGTCAATTGGTATTTTCTTGCAAGTACTCCCTCCGTCCCATAATATAAGAACGTTTTTTACACTAGTGTAGTGTTAAAAACATTCTTATATTTTGGGACAGAGGGAGTACTATTTAAAATGTGACTATACTCTACTTGAACATTTGAAGTGGCTTTGCACAAGGTTTGGCAACTGTTACCTAATTTTGCTCCACATGCCTTTTCTGCTTAAAGGTTGAGCATCATCAAGAGTTGAAGAAAACATGTTTTGGAGAAAGCAAACTTCTCATTTCGAGTCAGATGATGCTGAGCAGAGACAGGCAAAGGTGTTTTTTTAACAACAATATCATACTCTGGTTACCTTGTGGAACTATTATCATGCAAATTCCAAGCCTTCTAGTTAAATAAATTACAATATTGACCCCCCCCCCCCCCCCCCCCCCCAAGAAAAATAGAAGGTAAAAAAGTTTCATGGTGGCTACCGCCTAAGTGCCTCCTAGGCATTGCCTTTTCCAACAGAGAGCACCGTGCTGGATGGAAAAAATGGCCCAGACATTTGTGGTTGTTTTGCGGCACGACGTTGGATATGCCCTTCCATCGTTATTTTTTCGCAGTTTCTATATGCTGTTTTGCTCAAAGGAATATAAAATGCATCAATCCAGCTCTATAATCTACTCCCTCCGTTCACTGTTATAGGATGTTCTAACTTTTTTTTTTCCGAATGGATGTATATAGACACATTTTGGTGTGTTTGTTCACTCATTCAGTCTCTATGTAGCACATATTGAAATATCCAAAATATTTTATATTTGTGAGAGGAGAGTACTTTAGATACTTCCTTGCAAGGATGGTCAAACCCTCTGATGATAATGACCGTTTGCAAAATGTGTTTTACTTGGCATAGTCTTTTGTCAGCAAGTCAGGGTTCGCATAGTGTACTAGTTGAAATTTATTTTGCACAAAATCCGAGAATGTAGAATTTTAGGTGTGTGAAACGACTGACCAAGCATTCTTTCATCTAGTTATACATATACTTGTATGTTGCAACCGAATCACCGTAGTCCCCTTTTGAACCAGAGCCTGCAGGAGCTCTCCTAGGATTCCTTTTGATCTTTCCACTTTACTGGAAGCTCATAACGGGACTATACGGTGATAAAAAGTACTAGTTCTTGTCGCAGAGAACTGTTGCTCCCATTATTTCTTTTTAATAAAGGACGCTTTTTTAACTTTAAATGTAGGATTAAGCTTATAAGAAGCATGATGAGCAGCATTTGGTCTGTGCATAGCTAAGATGCACAGAGTCAAACACAAACAGTCTGACAAAACAAAAGATAAAAACTGACATATTGGCAACAAAAAAGTCATAAAAGGCCGGCACTATGTCTAGGTTGTGAACTGATTTAGAGATTATGCTATCACCCATGTGGGGTACCCTGGCCACCCGCTCCAACTGCATACACACATACAAGGTTCAAATATTGTCCATCATTATCTGTATAAAGCATACAAGGTTTACACATACTCCCTCTGGTTTTATATACAAGGCCACTTTCAAAAATACAATTTGCATCTATAGAAGGCTTCTATCTCTTCCTGAGAAAAATCAATTAGATTTTTGTCTCGTATGATGATGCTTATTAATGCAAATGTTACATGCAGCCATACAGAAAGAGGCACCACATGCAAAATGTTTAATTATCCTGGAACAAGAGAGTTTCTTCACACAGTTAATCGTGCTATTTATTAGTTGTTTTTTTCTTGGTATAAGAAAAATGGGATAGTGGTCTTGTATACAAAAACGGAGGGAGTATTTATTACTCTATACTGTTAATTCTAACATGTCTGCTATTTTCTCATCACTTATCTAATGTACCAATCTCCTGGGGACAGATCAAGGAACTGAGAGCTGCACTTGGGCCTTTGTCCGCCCGTGGAGAGAAATATTGCAATGAAGCATGCTTGGTAAGATATCTCGAGGCCCGCAGCTGGAATGTCGAAAAGTCTAGAAAAATGCTAGAAGAAAGCCTCGAGTGGAGGACAGCCAGGAGACCTGAGGATATTCGCTGGGTAATTTTTCTATTTTCATTCTCCTTGCTTGCATTCATCCAGTAGTTAAAGTCCTCATTGATTACCTCGCCAAAAAAAAAACTCCTCATTGATTGTTTTCGTCTTCAATTCAGACGGATGTTTCAGTTGAAGCAGAAACAGGTAAAATGTATAGGGCACCTTTCACAGATAGAGAGGGGAGAACCGTGATTGTAATGAGACCTGCAAAGCAGGTCAGAACTCAACAATGTTCCTAGTTAGGGAACCGACAGTCTCCTAGAACTCACCTGTATTCTTTTTCTAAAACAATTTCAGAATACATCATCTCACGAAGGGCAGTTGCAGTATCTTACATATACCTTGGAGAATGCAGTCCTCAACCTGCCTCAAGGTCAAGACAAAATGGTGTGGCTGATAGACTTCACAGGATGGACACTGGCCCATAGAAGTCCCTTCAAGACTTCCAGAGAGACTATGAATACCGTGCAGAACCATTACCCGGAGAGGCTTTCAGCTGCATTTATGTTCAATCCGCCCAAAATATTTGAGGCTTCTTTTAAGGTGTGGCCTTTTTTTCTTCGTAATTGTAGTGTTGCATGTCTCATTTTATCCTGGAAGCTCTTTTTATTTATTTTCTTAAAAACAACTATAGATCGATGCAAAATGGACCATGCTTATTTTCCAACTCAAATGTTTCAAATGCTCTCAGGTTCTCAAAGTATTGATTGACCCGAAATCAGCCCAGAAACTGAACTTTGTGTACAAGGAGAACGAAGAGAGCATGAAGACAATGTACAACCACATTGATCCAGAAGTCCTTCCTGTAGAGTTTGGAGGGAAGAACAATGTAGTGTACAACCATGAGGATTACTCTAAGTTGATGACAAGAGATGACATCAAAACAGCAAGCTTTTGGGGGGCAGATGGTAACCATACCATGAACGGGCACTCGGTTCCTGAGGTTAAATCACAGTCATCACTAACTGTTGCTAAAGCAAGTTGAGAAAAATTGGCCAGCCAGCTCACCAGCTGTTGCTAAAGCAAATTGAGATGCATCAGGCAGCCATTATGAGCTTACGATGGCCTTCAGTGCAGTTCTGAAAGAGGTATAAAGAAATGCAACTGTAGAATATCTTGCTATACTTGTCCATCATCAAATAAGTGATTTCATTACTATCCCATGGCCAAGATATCCACACACTAATTAAGATCAAGTGGTATTTATTTTTGGGAAAGATCTAGTGGTAGAGTACTCCGTATTTGGTAGTACTCCTTCCCACAAAATAGATCTCCCACGTTTTGTCTTGATTTTTTTAAATGACCAAAATTATAGGTGATTCACTATAAAAGGTAAATATACTATGAATACATATTGGGTGTTTCCCCTACCCCAGTAGGTTTTTACACCCCCTTGATAAAAGTGGATTGGTCGACCCTACCACGACGCCAGACAGCACCAACGCCCTGCGCTCGTCCATCATCATGAGTTCGCCGCATAGACTCGGCTTACACCTGGCTACACAAAAACTGAACTTGAACAGAACTTAATGACCACTACTTCTCCAGAATTTTTTCCTAACCTTCAAGCCCCAAAAAGCTCCATCTTGAGCCCAGCACCGAAAATAGGCAGCTCCTTCTTGCCTGCTAAAGCCACCGGTCAGAAGGCTTGTTGCGCAGACCCGCAAAAATGATCTTGCTCTGAAAGTTGTATCTCTGAATTTCAAAAACATGTATCTGGTCGTGATCGTAGTGGGATTCAACAGCACTGACACCCCATTCAATTCATTTCCAGCATGTATCTAATCTGGAAAAAATGATGAAATAATAACCGGGAAAAGAATGGCTAAAACGGAAGAAATAAATATGATGGCTAAAGTAGTGAAATGAGACATGTAAATAGACTGAAAACTTGCTAAACTAGTTAACTAACCTAACTACTCCCTCTGTAAAGAAATATAAGAGCATTTAGTTCATTAAAATAGTGATCTAAACGCTCTTATATTTGTTTACGGAGGGAGTATGTGGTAACACACAAAACTGAAAAAAAAAATGACACCTAACACTGAAACTTCAAACAGGACTGCAGAAATAACACCTAACACTGAAACTACTGACGATAACTGATGAAAATGATGCCTACTCGTTATTGTCGGCTTCATCTATTTCAAGTAGTGCACTGCTAGTACCATAGATGTTCAATGTGCATGCAAATCCGTTTGGGGGTTTAGATGCAGGGCAAGAGGGAAAACAGAACATGAACAAGGAGATTCAAACCAAAATGTCCTACCCCCAAGACAGACCGAGGGACTGAAAATAAATAGACAATGAATGAAGAATGAAGAATGAAAAATGAAAAACAGAATACCGAAAAAAAAAGAGTGAACACTCAATACAAAAATCTACTACTACTAGTAAGTGTGCACGTACAACGCACGTCTATTTGAACTAATAAGTGTGCACACGCAATACGCATTTATTTGGATTAACATATTATACTAAACTTAATACAAGACAATTTATTCATAAATTTGAAATTTCCCTATAAAGTACACGATCTCTTATTTCCAACTCGTATAAATAATTTGAAATATCGTTTCTTCTTAATCAACATGTCTCCTGTATTAAAAGACCATCCACTTTTCTCAATGTTTAAAATTCAAAATTATTTAGAAGATTCTTCATGATTCTTCATATGCACACATTTATGCAAGTATAGTCACACATGAAAATGTCACTTAGAACAAGCTAAGGAACCGTTTCAGTGCCAACAAATTCCAGTCAAGAATTACACAAGATCGTCATGAACATATACAGAGAAAAGTGACCTCTCTTTCTCCGAGATTGATCGAACAACAAGTTTTTGTATATATCTATCCGACACTACTACATATATATAATATAACATCTCTTATAATCCGTAACATCTAAAATCGATTTCAACCTCCACATGGCATTCTCCGTCTTTATGTATGACATGGTCAAGAAAGAATCCCGCCAATTCCTCTTGAATTGCTCGTATGCGATTATGTGGTATGAGTTCATTCCGCATCTGTCACATCTAATTTAAAGAAGAGGGTCAATACATATATATGAAAGAAACTCAACACAATTGATGGTAATAAAATAAAATTGTGAATATTGTTTATGTACTAAATGATATGAAATTTACCATGACCATAAAATATCCTACATTCATCATCATCATTATAATCAACATGCAGTTTTTCCTTCTCTTGTATGTAGTCCAAGTTTTTTATCAGGAAAACATGTTAGCTCAACTGTAGATAAGGATGGTATGAAAATGCTCATATAAAATTACAATTGCCATGTATCTGCTGGACAAACAAATACACGTATGCAAACTTCAGGGTTTTTTTTAGTAAAACTTATGCAAACTTCTGGGTTTTTCAGTGAAACGTAATTTCATGACTGCAAGTAAGGTCTTGGTTTAGCGAATTTGTCTGTGAGTTCACTATATAGTCGTGAGTTGGCCATGTAATAACCGGTAGTCAGTATTTAAAAAAACAGGGATGTCTGTTGCAGGTACGTGAAAATCAGTGAAAAAATAAAGAAAGAAAGAAGGCGAACGTCTCTGTGTGTGCTCCAATGCTCCTCTGTTTCTCATTGCCTCATCTCTAGCTCCTGTACTTCTAAATGTGTCACCACTGGCGAGGTAGCGATGGCAGTAAAAAAACAACACTCGATACTTACTTGATTAATGCGTGTGTGTGGTGCGTTCGCGTGAAGGCGAGAGTCTCCGTCGTTTAGGCGTGCGAGCGGCCGCGGCGACCGTGTCCTCTCACCAGCTGGGCGGCATTATCGACGCAGGTGAATCAGTCGTCCAGCTTTAAGGCGGCGGCCTCCACGCACCGGGATTAGCTTTGGACGACGCCGTCCACGCGTGAGTACCGGGCAAGCGTGTCCAACGGAGCAGCACACGTCAAAGCTGAGGGAGTCGGCGGTGGCTTCGGGCGAGTGAGATGGGGCCGTGATTAGCTTCACCTGCTTCACAGTGGCTGAGACCTGCATCGCCCTGGGGACGATAATGGTTGACGACCAGGCGAACCTACATGCATGGTTGTGGGGGCAGATTTTTTTGGCTTGCTTATACTGGTCCAAGATACTCAGCGTTGCCCCCACTTGAAGGACCTCGGCGGTGGGTGGTTGTCAGCGTGAGTGTTGTGGATGGAGCCGAAGTTGACGCGGATGCCGGTGGTTCCCGGAGAGCATGCCCAGGATGTGGACGAAGTCGTTGCAGTCAGTAGAAGTATGTTCGGAGGAAGCCGCAGCTCCTCCTCGAGTGTCTCCCATTGTGGCTCGCATGGGTGGTGGGCTGGTGACGGCTCACGACTCGCGATCACGATTCCCTGATAGGAGATGATAGGATGCGCTCGCGATTAGTTTCCTAATAATTAGATGCATTCATGATTAGTTTTCCAATAATTAGATGTGTCCGTGATTAATTTCCTAGTAGGATGGCTCGTAATTATTTTCTTAATAATAGGATGCACGCGTGATTTTTTTCCTAATAATAGGATGGGTTTGTGATTAGTTTCCTAATAATTAGATGTGCCTATGATTAGTTTCTTAATAGGATGTGTTCGTGATTATAGTTTCCTAATTGATCAGGCATGGACTTTCATATTTTCCTCCGCGGTGGAGTACGGTCAGTCAATTTAAATTGCTAAGTGCACACAGAGAACAGATTCGGTTAAGGCTAGCCGTTAAATTGAGTTTAGTGGGACTAATCATGCGGTGGTAATGTATCCGTGTACGTTTTGTGAAGAGCACTTAGAGAAGATAATGTTTGCTCTTTTATAAATAGTATAGATATAGATATAGATAACTGAAGAAAAATCTGAACAACTGAAAGAAACCTGCACTAAAGATGACTGAAGCTGAAATTGACATAATGCAGAATAGAGAAGACTGAAATCGAAACAATGAGAATTGAGAAATAGATAGGACTGAAACTGAAACCGACATAATGAAACTGACCGAGAAAATAAAAATGATTATGAGAGACTACAACTGAAGAGAGAAAAAATGATTGAATTGAGATACTCAGCCCCACATCAACGTTCAGGACAGCTGCCCCTTTTCATGTTTGTCTGAACACGTCCCATGGAAACTACCAAAACAACTAGGCATGAAAGATGGTTTGGTAGATACTGAAAAACTAAGCAAGAACAATCTAAGAAAATGGAAAGAAATGTACTGAATAACTAAAAACTCTGAAGCACTAGAAACTCTATGAGCAACGAACAAAACGAAAAACTGAATAATGACAAACAAATGTGGAAAGTGAGCATTCTGAAAACTAAGAAGATGAAGCAACATGTACCGAGAAACTAAAATAATAAACATAGATCATACGCCATTTTTTTTAGAAAAGGAGGATGACCCCCGGCCTCTGCATCTGGGCGATGTATACGGCCACTTTATTAATTATTCTCACAAGGCCTTACAAAGTAATACAACAGTAAGACTAAAACCGCCATCTAAACACCTCTATCCAGCTGATGAAGGGGCGCAGATAGCCTGAGCCTAATACCAAACAGACATCGCAGCCAAACCTAACATCTAAGACCTGAGAACCCATCCAGGACGCCAGCCGGGCATGGGTCTCACCGGTCCGGCGTGCACTCGGATGCCGCCGCCGCCAACTGCCACCGCTCCATCTTCATAACTGTACTGTTGCATCAACCTTGCTCGGTCTAGCTATCGTCGACGCCACCACGGTGCCAAACGGCACCTCCTCCCTGCGCGCAAACAGCTGAGCACGTCGCGGTCGCCACTGATACACCTCAGCGCCATGCTGCCAAGTATCACCAGCCGACACAGCTTGAAGTCCTTGGAAGATCTGTCGTGTGTAGCACCTGCCGACCAGGCATGACAAAGCGTAGCACCTGTCGGTCAGGCATGACTTGACATCACCACCGAAACTCCGTGCAAGACGAAGCTGCTCCATCTCCCGCCTCTGACATCCAGCGCTGCTCTGCAAACGATGATCCCAAGAGAGAAACGACACCGCAGTGCCGCCATCGTCCGATCTAGAACACCAGATCCTAGGGTTTCCCCCGGAGCAGCACGAGTGGGTCGACAATAGTTACACGACGATGCCTTCATCAAGGTAACGGCGAGAATGCCGCCATCGCTTGCCGTCGACTCCGTTTTCACCGGCAACCATGTCTCCCCTACTCGCAGCCGGGACAAGATGATGGATCTCGAGATCCGATCACCAAGCCTCTGGCCGGCCATCTCGGGAAGAAGATGACCACCACGTCCACCAGTGTCACCACGCCGGGCACGCGTCGCCGCCGGCACCCCCATGGTGCCTAGAGGGCGACAAGCCCCGACGAATCCCATGCCTCACCAGCCGTCATGGCCCAAACCCCGGCACCACCAGATCCATATCGGATCGGGGTCCAGGGCCCCAAGCCGCAACCGCCGCGGAGGCAGCACCACTGGACGGTGCCTAGCCCTCAAGCCCGCCGCCGAGTCATCGCCGGAGCTCCACCGCGCCACGCCGCCAAGCCGCTGCCGGGATAACTCGCGCCGCCGCCAGAGAAGCCGCAGCCGCCGCGCGTTGGAGAGGCCTCAAGCCGCAACGCCGCCAGGCAGGGGCGCCGCCACCCAACACGCCCTCCGCCGCGCCGCTAGGCCCCGCCCAGCCCAGCGCCGTCTCGCGCCGCGCCGTCCCGCGCCGGACGCCAACCGCGAGGAGAGGGGCAAGATCCCCGCCGCCACCAACGCCAGCCGGTCTTTGCCCGGCGGCGCTGTGCGGTGGCGGCGGGGGAGAGATCGACGAGGGAGGACGAGGGGCGGCGGCTAGGGTTTCCCCCAAGGACGCTCGCGGGAGCGGCTCGGGGGTCCAAAAGGTGGAATTCAGGTAAACTGCTTCTTCTGGTTTCAGTCTAGAGATGTCAATCATACGTCATCTGGGGGATCTTAACTAAGATGGACAATGAACAACTAAGATAACAAAAGAAAAACACCGTGTCTAGACAAAAAAAAATGAAGCCTTAAAATGAAAAGCGGCGTGCATCAGGTTCGTGCATGCGAGAAATGTGGCGAGGGGTTGTCGACGGCTGGAGCTAACGTGCGGGTTCCGCCTGGCGGTGTGAGGGAGAGACAAGAGAGAGAGAGAGAGAGATGCGGGTGCCCTCCTTTGAATAATTCCTTTTTGATTTTTGAATTAACTCAAAAATAAAATTGACTTTAATTCTTTTTGGGAAATATAAAAAAGCTCAAAATATTAATTTGGGCTTAATAAGAATACTTTCAT
This sequence comes from Triticum monococcum, assembly GCA_034509565.1. NCBI lineage: Eukaryota > Viridiplantae > Streptophyta > Magnoliopsida > Poales > Poaceae > Triticum > Triticum monococcum. The sequence goes on from CM067844.1 coordinate 32,613,512, forward strand.
GCCTAGATAAAATATTTATTGTCACCCTATTTTTGGAATATCAATTTATTCCCTAAATCTTTATGGTTCAATTTAATTGCCAAATGACTTTAGGGTTTAAAAAAAATAGGGATTTATGGAAATTATTTTCCAACCAAAAATTAACACAAGGTCACAGCCTTTTTGTGAGCTCGAACTTTTGGTTTTAATTCCCAAATGAAAATTTAGGATTCTGAATAATTCCAAAAGTTTTATTTGAGCCACATTTTCAATCAAATCAAACAACTCCTAATCAAAACTAGCTAATATCAAGCAATCACAATAATAACTCCCTCCGATTTATTTATTTACATTCCAAATTTGGGGAAAACTTGGATGTGAGAGTTGATGGGATACAAAAATATTCTGTTAACATAAATAAATATGTTAACGGTGTAAACAATGGCTTTTTGTAAACTGTATTATTTTACTCTTGCCTTGTGTATTTCATATGGCGTTCTTTTTGCATGGATATTTCATATGGTGTTGATGTTTTTAAGTTTTTATGCAAAAAGTCCCAAGGCCATATATTAAGAATCATAGCTCCTTACAAACACACATTTCCAGAAAAATAAAATTACATTCAAAATCATGGGAGCGTCGAAGTCTTCTTCCTCCTACATCCATCGGCAGCGCCACGTGAGCATACATCATTGCCGCCTCTGGGTCTGCACCTCAATGGAGCAAACTTTTCAAAACCCATGTAGAAGCAACACTCGAGAAGTCATCGATGTTGACCAGGAGACACCGGCGACCACGGTCCACGAAGCAAATCACCGATGAGGGCATGCAGAAGCTTTGAATATCATTAAAGGTGGCTGAATCCAGATAGATCCGCCAAAAACCTAAACGGCTATACTGATCGGATCTCGGAAGAACCGCCAAAGCCACAACTCCACTCGCCCTCTGCCGGTAGTTGTTGGCTAGGGTTCGGTCGCCCACCTCGACCCCGCCTCGCATGAATGGAGTATGTACACTTTTTTTTGCATTGGAATACGTACACAATGGCTATTTGTGAATTGTATTGTTTTACTCTCTTTTTTGCGGGTGTATTGTTTTACTCTTCACCTGTGTATTTTCATACGGTTCTGATGTTTCTCAGCTGACTAGATACAACTCATTGGAGTTGTTGTATGTTAAGGTGTTGGTTGATGACATGACATATTTTACCAACAAGCTAATATACAAACTGTTAGAGATGCCCTTATGTTACTGCCACTATGACTGGCCTTAGCTGACTGGGATACAACAATTTCTGAGTCGATCCCGTGGACCATTTCATTTAAACGCTGAGATTCGTGTGAATAAAAGAAATTTATATAAAAAAATCTTAGTAGATTTCTAGCAGCTAATTTTTTTAATAATACATTTTTTATATTAAATTTCAGAAATATTACGCTGTAATTATACTTTTTTAAAATATTACCCAATCGGCCTACTGCTGACCGATTGGATCCAATCGGCCTGCTGCTGGCCGATTGGCCCCCAGTCGGCCCACTGCCGGCTAATTGGATCCAGTCGGCCCACTGCTGGCCGATTGGCCTCAGCCGGCCCACTGCTGGCCGATTGACACCTAGTCTGCTTCCTCTTGACCGACAGGTGCATGCACCCATTTATCTGTTAAATAGGTATTTGAAAAATGTTGAAAAAGTATTTGAAAAAAATGTTGATCATGCATATAAAAATGTTAATCAAGTATATTTTAAAATATTGAACAAGTATTTTAAAGATGTTGAACAAATATTTGAAAAATGTTGAATAGGTATTTGAAAAATATTAAAGAAGCATTTTAAAAAATGTTGATCATGTATATAAAAATGTTAATCAAGCATTTGCAAAAAATGTTGAACAAGTATTTCAAAAAATGTTGAAAAAGTATTTGAAAAAATATTAATTATGTATATAAAAATGTTGAACAAGTATTTGAAAAATTATTAATCATGTATATAAAAATGTTGAACAAGTATTTGTAAAAATGTTGATCATGTATATAAAAATGTTGAACAAGTATTTAAAATATGTTGAACAAGTATTTAAAAAATGTTAAACAAGTATTTGAAAAGAAGTTTAACATCTGGAAGCTGGTGGGGTAGTTATTAGCTAACTTGGGGATCGATGCCTGGTCTCCATGGCAATCACCAAAGCAGCTAACCACTCCATTAGTTTCCAATTGCTGGTCAGAAAAGGGATCGCGACCAACTAGAGGTGACTGAGCCGGTCTTTTCCATTATTTCATTCTTTTTCTTTCTTTTCTTTCTATATTATTTTTTCAAATACTTGTTCAATTTTTTTCAAATACTTGTTCAACATTTTTATATACATGATCAACAGTTTTACAAATAATTGTTCAACATTTTTATTTACATGATCAATATTTTTTAAAATACTTGTTGAATATTTTTTTCAAATACTTGTTCAACAATTTTTTCAAATACTTCTTCAACATTTGTCGCAAATGCTTGATTAACATTTTTATATATACATGATCAACATTGTTTAAAATACTTCTTCAACATTATTCAAATACCTATTCAACAGTTTTCAAATATTTGTTCAACATTTTCAAATACTTGTACAACATTTTCTTAAATGCTTGATTAATATTTTTATATGCATGATCAATATTTTTTTAATTTTTTTTAACATTTTTCAAATACCTATTCAACAGATAGATGGGTGCATGCACCTATCGGCCTAGAGGAAGCAGACTTGGTGCCAATCAGCCAGCAGTGGGCCTACTGGGGCCAATCGGCCGGCAGTGGGCCGACTGGGGGCCTCCAGTCGGCCGGCAGTAGGCCAACTGGAGAATATTTTTTAAAAATATAATTACGGCGTAATATTTCTAAAATTTAATATAAAAATTTTATTATTTTAAAAAAATAGCTCTAGAAGCATGCAGGATCCTTTACGCTAGTCATTTATTCTTACAGATTTTTCGTATATTATAAAAGCCTTTAAAGCAGCATCTAGAAGCATGCATGCAGGATCCTTTCACATATCTTTCACTCACGAAGCAGCTTCGCTGCACGTCGATCTGTCCACAAGAGGTCAAGAACGTGTTCGCTAGCTACACGTATCGGGCACGCTTGGTAACCACGGGCAAACTCGAAAAGAAATCTCGGCGCCACCAGAAGAATTGGCCCGTTGCCGTCAGAGATGATGTAAGCAAGCCATACAGTACAGGCCTTCTACTATTAAGCCGCTCTGCCTCTGCTTCATCTCCAAGTCCAAGCGCATCCTCCTCCCAAATACGTAGCAGCAATGGCGCCAGCGCAGCAAGTGCAAGTCTCGCCACCCCCGATTCTCAGCGTCCTCGAGACCACTCTCGTAGCGCCCTCGCCCAGCGCCGGCGCCGCCCCGCCGGAGTCCTCCCTCCCGCTCACCTTCTTCGACGTCCTCTGGCTCACCTCCCCGCCCGTCGAGCGCGTCTTCTTCTACCGCCTCGCCGCCGACGCCGACGTCCCCGCCATCCTCTCCAACCTCAAGACCTCGCTGGCCAAAGCTCTCGGCGCCTACTACCCGCTCGCCGGCCGCCTCCGCCTCACGCCCGGGACGGCTGACCGCTACGAGATCTACTACCAGCCGGGCGACGGCGTCACCCTCACCGTCGCCGAGTACCGCGAGCATGTTGACCTCGACGAGCTCGTTGCTGACAAGCCGAGGGAGGTCCGCAAGATCGCGCCGCTCGCGCCGCCTCTTCCCAAGGGGGGCGCGGTGCTCGCGCTGCAGGCCACCGTGCTGCACCGCGGCCTCGCCATCGGCATGGCCGTGCACCACGCGGCCTGCGACGGCGCCATCTCCACGCGCTTCTTGCACACCTGGGCGGCGGCCGTCACCGGCGCCGTCGCTCCGTCACCTCCTGTCATCGACAGAACACTCGTAAAGGACGCAACGGGTCTCTACGACGTCTTCGTCAAAGCCATGCCGTCGGCCGACGAGATGGAGCCCGTCAAGCTGTTGGAGGACAAACTCCTCGCCACATTCACACTGTCCAAAGACGACATACAGCGTGTCAAGGACGTGGTAGCCAGCGAGGCGGGGCGGCGAGGCGCGCCGCCGCCGCGATGCTCCTCGTTGGTGGCCACCTTCGGCTTCATGTGGTCATGCTACCAGCGAGCCAGAGATGAAGGAAGCAAAAGCGGCAACCCGACATATTTGGTTTTCCCCGTCGACCACCGCACGCGGATGCAGCCTCCCATTCCGGAAGAGTACCTCGGCAACTGCGTCGGCGGCGCCATGCACGCCGCGCCCATGAACCAGCTCACCGAAGCCGGCGCCGGCGGCCTCTTCGTCGCGAGCACGGCGGTGGTTGCGGCCATCGACGAAGCCGTGCGCGACATCAGGTCGCCCGAGACGATTGCGTTGTGGTTGGACAAGTTTAGGGAGGCTGCCGTCGCCGGGATCTGGACTGTGGCCGGGTCGCCGAGGTTCCGCGTGTACGATGTGGACTTTGGGTTCGGCCGGCCGGCCAAGGTGGAGATCGTGTCCGTGGCGAGAACAGGTGCCATGGCCGTGGCAGAGGGCCGGAGCGGCCGCGGCGGCATCGAGGTCGGCATCTCTCTGCCGGCGGCTGCCATGCAGAGCTTCCAAAAGTGCTTCCAAGATGCCATTGACTCGCTTCATCACGAGTAAACAAAAGGAGTGATTTTTTTTTGCTGTGCAATCGTGGTAGCTAATCAGGTGAAATTAAGACGTAGACTTGATGTTGAGGAGCAATGGTCAGCGAATCCATTGTGCATATGCACAGCTAGTGATGTTGGCACGTAAAAATTTATTTTGGAGGTATATAATCCAAATTTTCTTCCGTGCAAAACAAAACTGTCAAAGTCATGACAGGGTAAAAAAATTAAGGAAATTCCAATAAAATTTCCAAAATTTCGCATATTTCCGTGGGGTCCGAAATACTTGTATCCATGAAATTTTGAGCCCAGTTCAAACTAAAATTTAAGTTAGGTTAAGCTAAAATTTGTTGAATTTTGAAAAGTCAAAATCCAAAATATTTTTGATATATGTGAAATTTTCAAATTTTGCTAGTAATATGCACAGAACCATCACTTTCACGTCATAGCTCTGACCTCCACTTTACAAAATGTGGCACGCGAACCGAAAATTTGACATTGAGAAAAAACATTGATTGAAGATGCTAAGTGTTTTGGCGACATCACTAGTTGGCCAGGCCCGTTTATCGGGCTGAGTTCGTGAAAAAAAATTCCACGCGGTGCTTCCCTCCAAACCGAATGAGCCCTTACATATGGAGATTTTGATGTGGCCTAAAGAAAGCAGGTCGTATCCTTTGTGCAAGTTGGCAGCGTAGGGCTCAATGTTAATAAAGACATAGATCATTATTTTCAGACGCAATAGGGACCGAAACAGGAGGATCCAATGTCTAATATCATGTTTAATGTTGTTGTTGATATGTTGGTGGTCTTCATTGATAGAGCCAAAGAGGACGGGCTGGTTTGTGGGCTTATTCCTCGTCTCGTGAATGATGATGGGGTGTTCATACTAGTACTACAATACCCATACGAAAGGTTTTCACATAGTATCTTTTATTTACAAAACCGTGTGCCCATTTTTGATACAAAGAGTCAAGAGCAGGTTCGAATGACTAGCTAGCTAAGTTAGTTTGTTTTTGCTCACATCGGTCAACAAGGGCCTCGTAACCACTGGAAAACTCAAAATCTACCGTCCCGAAATTTACTAGCAGTAGAATTTTCTCAAAAAGAAACTAGCATTGAAAAAGTCATACGTACTGTATTTACCAGCTCCGCAGACCACCACCACTAAACTGCGAATATGGCCATGCCTAACCGATTGCACGCACAATTTAAATCTATTTCACACATCACCATGCACATCACATCAGCCAGTACATTGTACACATATTGTCACATCTGCATGTCTACTCTCTCTCTTTTCTCTATTCTATTTCACAAACAAATCCATCCTTTTTATTTCACCTTTTCCAACTAAAATCATTTATATCTTTTAAACCAATATTCCGATTTCAAAACAAATTATTATTTTTATAATCATGACGAAAAGACCATTAGAATAAGACTAATATTGAATATATCTCAACTACTTTGAATTTTTAAATGAGTGAAATCTGTTATTGAAACGAGTGAAATGGATGAAATTTGTTATTGAAATGAGTGAAATTAGTTATTGAAATTAGTGAATTAGTGAATCAGTTTTTGAAATGAGTGAAATCTGTTATTGAAAACGAGTGAAATCAGTAAAATGAGATGAAATCAGATTTTGAAATGATTGAAATCTATTATTGAAACAAGTGAAATGTGTTAAATATGCTATTGAAATAAGTGATGTGATTGAATAATGTTATCAAAATGAGTGAAGTCTATTATTGAAAAGAGTGAAATATGTTATTGAAAAATTTAAACTAGTCAAAATATATCCAAAAATGATCTTGTTGTAAAGGTCCTTTTGTCAGGAGTTCAAATATATAAAAATTTCCGAAATCAAAACATTAGTTTAAGAGATGTAAATGATTTAAGTTAGGAAATGTGAAATAAAAGGGTTGGCTTTATTTGGGAGAGAGAAGAAAGAGTGCACATGCTGATGTGACACCATGTGTACCAGCTGATGTGATGTGCATGGCAAGGAAAAAGTCTAAAATAAACCTTAAACTTGTAGATGAAAGCTAAATCGAACCCTAAACTTGTAATCCCGAAAATCAGTACACCGAACTCTTTGATCCCGGTGTATTTTGACCCTTGAGGGCGTTCCCAAACAGGGATTGTTGAGATGGCAGATCAAATCCCGGGATTGTTTGCTGCGAACGCTATTGGGCCGGCCCATCATGCGAGAAGCGAGTGTTTTTTTTAACTTTTTCGTAAGGCTTGACTTAAAAATACAAAAATAGAGACACTCGGGGTCGGGGGTACTGAACTTGCAAGTTGGCGCTGCCGTTCTGCACTTGCTAGCCACCTAAGTAGACTAGTAGAGTGACCGTGCCTTGCCATGGGCCTTAAAAAAATAAGAACATTCTTTTGTTGATACTGGGTTATTCTTAGCATTACTATGTCTTCCTATTCATTGTGGATTGGTTGTTACTGATTGCATATCAAATGTCACACGTATACAAAACATACTCCCTTCGTCCGTGAATAAGTGTACATCTAGCTTTTGTTCTAAGTCAAAGTTTTAAAATTTTGACCAACTTTATAGAAAATAATAGTAACATATATGACATCAAATTGATAGATTATCAAAGTACATTTCAAAACGAATCTAGTAATACTAATTTGGTGTCATAAATGCTTTTACCTTTTCCTAGAAAGATGGCCAAAGTTTTAAAACTTTGACTTAAGACAAAAGCTAGATGTACACTTATTCATGGACAGAGGGAGTAGCCAATAACATACAAAAAATAATTAAAATCCTCTTCACTTGTAATCTATTTCGATAAAAATGTAATTCACTAACATATACTATCAAATCTAACGCAGAAAATAAAGAAAGTGGTACAAAAAGATAGAACTCGTTGTTGTGCATTACAAATGATAGGTGGCAAATGGTTGCCTTTTTATGCTTAAGACCAGTCATCCCATGAAAGCATATCTATTTTTATTATCTATTAATTAAAGAGAACACATGCAGGATTTTGTTCCCTTATTCCACGTTTCTACAACCAGACACTTGATTGCATTTTGCAATTCCCTGGCGAACCATTACACATGAAATTATGCACTTGAAACCATACAGGGTGCGACACATGCCTAACCATTAAGAACCATGGCAACACCAAATATTTTAACATTTTCCCATCTACTATTCATAGCTTGAACAAGCCTCATCTATTTTTTTGCGATAGAAAAGGATTGCATTAATCAAGGAAGATTATTACAATCCTGTTGGCTGATGGTGCCAATTTCATCAGGTCCATTACGCAGCCATACAACGGTGCGAGGTACAGAGTGACCCAAGTGTGCAAGTGTATGGCTAACTTTATTCCTACTCCTATTCACATGCGAAATCACATGCTCACGACCTAAGGACAGTAGCCTTTTTATCTCACCAATCATAGCTGCTACGGGTGATCTATTCTGATCAAGCTCCTTGATCATAGTGGCTGCAATAAGACTATCTGTTTCCAGGATGAAGGGCATCATGCTCCACTCAAGGGCTAGAGCTATCCCTTACATGCATGCTGCCACTTCTGCCTCCAGAGGACTCGTACAAGATGTGAGGTACCTGCAAGATACGAAGTACAAAGAGTCAAGAGCTGGTTCGAATGGCTAGCTAGCGAAGCTAGTTTGTTTTTGCTCACATCGGGCAACTAGGGCCTCGTAACCACTGGAAAACTCGAAATCTACCATCCCGAAATTCACTAGCAATAGAATTTTCTCAAAAATAAATTAACATTGGAAAAATCATACATACTGTATTTACCAGCTCCGTAGAGCACGAGTGTTTGACAAAAAACTACCAGTTTAGGGGTTCGCGTCCCACAGAATTATCACTTTTTTAAAAGTGACCGAAAACTACCGAAAAATCGTAATCACGTGACTAAAAACTACCAAGTTGACGGAATGGTCATTTTGACTGTTTTAATCGTGATTCTGACCTGAGTGGCCCATGTGCCAGGCTGACGGCCGGCCTAACGGCTAATGGCGCGCGCGTGCAGTCGTTAGAGCCGCCGCTCGGTCGCACCTGGCCAGCCGGCTCCCCATTCCCCACCCTCTCTCACTCTCACCCGAGCTCCTCCCTAGCCCTAGCCGATGCAAACTCTGGCGGCGATTCAGGCATACCTCCGGACGTGGTCGGCAGCGCGGCGCAGCGGCCTTCTCAGTCTGAATCTCATCCTTCATAGAGGTTGGATTAGTCAGCGCCGGCACGACCACCGTTGACGACAAGAAGCACATGTCAAGGTTGGCGGAAGCTTCCTCATTCTGTGGGCGACGGCAGGTACTGCATATCATCTGTTAGATTCAGAGATTTTAATTGTGAGATTCAGAGATTTAATTATTTTCATTTAGGAGGAAATTTAGGCTAGTTTTTTGCATAGTTAGATTCATCTTTCTATCATGTCTGATAGCTTTGGTGACCTTGCAAATTGTTAATATTGTGCATACTTTGTTGTGTAAGAAACTGAAAAAAATAGTTTGACAGAAACTCAATATTGTGCATACTTAGGTTCAGTTATCCAGTTTTCCGTTAATAAAGGTTATTCATTAAATAATTTTCAGTATTGATGACCCAGAGTGGGCAATTTGGTTCCATTTCAATGCTAGAGAATCTGTGGTTCGAAATCTGTACCAGTCAGACATATCATATTTGACAATGCTTTCTCTTATTGGGAGTGAGGGCTTTGTGGCTGATGATTATATGTACTATTTAATGAGGAGAAATGATTAGAAGATTTAGATCAAATATGCTATGAAGATGATGTGCAGCAGATGTTGATCCACTCTCATAATGAAAATATTCTGAACATAAGAGTAGTGGGAGCTCTTGAGGCATGTAATGCATATGAAAACAGAGATAATTATTTGTTGAACATTGCATTAACACTCAACAAAGTTGCACTAAGGTGGTGGATATAAGCATGGACAGAAAGGAAGAGCTGAAGAAAAGCATGGTGCAGAGAGAAGCTGGCCTTAACCATTTTCAAGGTGACACTGATGTGTCTGAATTTGTTTTTGATGATGAAGCTGCAAATTCAGGTTCAGATGGGAACAATGTGGATTTTTAGTTACAGTATTCCTCTGAAGATGAAGCTGCAAAACAAGATACAACAATGGTACAGAAACTGAAGGTAGTGAAAAAACCTGGTCCAACCAGCAGATCCCACCATGAGGTTGAGAAAAAGGAGAAAGCAGATTGGTTCCCTGAAACAGATGAAAAAAAATTCCCTGATGATTATGGCATCAGTGATGAAGAAGATGAGCCTGAGGGATCCTATAAACTACCAAGTGGTAGGAAGAGAAGGAATAGGAAGTTGAAAGACATGATATGGTATGATTAAAAACTTCAAGGACGAGTAGAACAGTTTTGTAAGGGCTTGTGCTTCATCACTGTGTATGAGTTCAGAGATGCACTTAGGGATTTTCACATTAGGACTTTGAGAAATTTTCATTACCACAGAAATGCCCTAGATAGGATTATTGTTTGGTGCTTAGAGAGAGCCCAGGGATGTGATTTTTATATATGTGCCTCTAAGTTAGCTGATGAAAAAACATTCTACATCAAGAAGTGTGATATGTTGCACACTTGTGGAGCATGTGCAGAGTCCACAAAGGTTACTACTAAGTGGATGTCAAGGTCAGTAGAGGCAGCATTGAGGGAAGACATTAGATCTCCTATGGATGCAGTAATTAAGAAGACTAATACGTCTCCGTCGTATCTATAATTTTTGATTGTTCCATGCCAATATTATACAACTTTCATATACTTTTGGCAACTTTTTATACTATTTTTGAGACTAACATATTGATCCAGTGCCTAGTGCCAGTTCCTGTTTGTTGCATGTTTTTTGTTTCGCAGAAAATCCATATCAAACGGAGTCCAAACGGGATAAAAACTGACAGAGATTTTTTTAGAATATATCTGAATTTTGGGAAGTGGAATCAACGCGAGACGATGCCCGAGGGGGCCACGAGGCAGGGGGGCACGCCCCAGGGGGGAGGCGCACCCTGGGCCCTCGTGGCCACCCGTAAGGCGGTTGGTGCCCTTATTTCGCCACAAGAAAGCTAATATCCTAATAAAAATCGTGTACAAAATCCATCCCAATTGTTATTACGGATCTCCGGGAATTTAAGAAACGGTGAAAGGGCAGAATCAGCGAACGTAGAAACAGAAGGAAACAGAGAGACAGATCCAATCTCGGAGGGGCTCTCGCCCCTCCCAGGCCATGGAGACCATGGACCAGGGGGGAAACCCTTCTCCCATCTAGGGAGAAGGTCAAGGAGGAAGAAGAAGGGGGGCTCTCTCCTCCTCTCTTCCGGTGGCACCGGAACGCCGCCGAGGCCATCATCATCACCGCAATCTACACCAACAACTTCACCGCCATCATCACCAACTCTCCCCCCTCTATGCAGCGGTGTAACCCCTCTTTTACCCGTTGTAATCTCTACTTAAACATGGTGCTCAATGCTATATATTATTTCCCAGTGATGTATGGCTATCCTATGATGTTTGAGTAGATCCGTTTTGTCCTATGGGTTAATTGATGATCGTGATTGGTTTGAGTTGCATATTTTATTATTGGTGCTGTCCTATGGTGCTCTCCATGTTGCACAAGCGTGAGGGATCCCCGTTGTAGGGTTTGCAATATGTTCATGATTTGCTTATGGTGGGTGGTGTGAGTGATAGAAACACAGACCCGAGTAAGTAGGTTGTTTGCGTATGGGAATAAAGAGGACTTGATGCCTTATAATGCTATGGTTGGGTTTTACCTTAATGATCTTTAGTAGTTGCGGATGCTTACTAGAGTTACAATCATAAGTGCGTATGATCCAATAAGAGAAAGTATGTTAGCTTATGCCTCTCCCTCAGATAAAATTGCAATAATGATTACCGGTCTAGTTATCGATTGCCTAGGGGCAAATAACTTTCTTGTGACAAAAAGCTCTCTACTAAAACTAACTTAGTTGTGTATTCATCTAAACAACACTTACTTTTTATTTATGCGCTCTTTATTATCTTGCAAACCTATCGAACAACACCTACAAAGTACTTCTAGTTTCATACTTGTTTTAGGTAAAGCGAACGTTAAGCGTGCGTAGAGTTGTATCGGTGGTCGATAAAACTTGAGGGAATATTTGTTCCACCTTTAGCTCCTCGTTGGGTTCGACACTCTTACTTATCGAAAGAGGCTACAATTGATCCCCTATACTTCTGGGTTATCAAGACCTTTTTCTGGCGCTGTTGCCGGGGAGCAATAGCGTGGGATGAATATTCTCGTGTGTGCTTGTTTGCTTTATCACTAAGTAATTTTTATTTGCCGCTCTAAGTTTTTCTCTATCTTTAGTTATGGATATGGAACACGAACTACCAAAAAAATTAGGTTTACTTGCTACTCATGGAGATGGGGAACCTCCTAAAACCCTCGATGCTCATTATGTGAAAGATATTATGTACTACTTTGATAATCCTGAGAAAACCCCATTCAATTATATAATGGGAGACATGTTGGATCAATGTGAATACTTTAGGGATTATCGCTTGACTCAAAAATGGAAACTATTATGGGATCAAATTTATATGTTGTATTGGTATGCTGGGCAACTATGCTTGAGATATGATTATACTTATTGCTCTAGGATGAAGGCTCCACACCTTCCCTTTTCATGCAAATTTAATGATGATAAAACCTTGGCTTCTTATGCTAATGGTATATATAATTACTATGATGTGGAACAAACAGAAGAATTCGTTGCTTTTATGGGTCCTTATGAAATTGAATCTTTGTTTAAAGAGTGTGAAAATCTTGATGATGCTGTTTACAGACCTGGAGACTTTGCTATACTTAAATATTGCTATGAGAATTATGAATTCAATTCCGATATTGATGAATTTATTGAGCAAGTCTCCGCTGTCCAAGAAGAGACTAATATTTTGCAAGAATCTATGGAAGAAGAAATTGATGAAACTATGAGCTCATTGGATGAAAAAGATGATGAGGAGAGCGAAGAACAAAAGGAGGAAGAGCGGATTAGCTACCCGTGCCCACCTTCTAATGAGAGTAACTCTTCAAATCATACATTGTTTAATTTCCCTTCATGCTTACCGAAGGATGATTGCTATGATCCCGTTGATTCTTTTGAAATATCCCTTTTTGATGATGCTTGCTATGCTTGTGGCCAAGATGCCAATATGAATTATGCTTATGGAGATGAACTTGCTATAGTTCCTTATGTCAAACATGAAATTTTTGCTATTGCACCCACGCATGATAGTCCTATTATCTATTTGAATTCTCCCGACTACACTATATCGGAGAAGTTTGCCCTTATTAAGGATTATATTGATGGGTTGTGTTTTACTACTACACATGATGATTTTGATAGATATAATATGCATGTGCTTGCTGCTCCTACTTGCAATTATTATGAGAGAGGGACTACATCTCCGCCTCTCCATGTTTCCAATATGATAAAATTGCAAGAAACTGTTTATACCATGCATCGGCCTTTACTATGTGTGCATGAATTGTTCTTTTATGACATGCCGATGCATAGGAAGAGAGTTAGACTTACTTGTTGCATTATATATGTTGCTTTGTGCTCACTACTAAATCAAAAATCATTGCTAATTACAACTGGTGTAAGTGCATCTAGTGCCCCTTAGTGATTTTGGTGTATTGAAGACTTATAGGTTAAGGGACTAATGCGTTTGTGAGTGTACATAGGTCTATAAGTCTATGAGGAGTTTGATATTTACAGAGAAAGTCGACCCCTAAAAATGAAGTTCTTCGACTGAAGACTTTGGATTTCTGAAGACTTTGAAAGTGAAGAAATTGGTGTGACCTTGAAGACTTGGTATTCATTCGAGGAACATGAAGCGTGAAGACTTTTTTTTCGTAGTTTCATTTTCTCTTTCTTGAGTCATAGGAAACACCGTACTGTTAAAGGGGGTCGAGGAAATACTAAGGAAAATTTTCCATGTGATGCTCAACTCAAAATCCTACACTTACCAATACCTTCGAGTGAAGCCATTGGAAATCTCATACAGTCCAGTCATATTCTTTAGCGACAGAGACGAAGTTCTTCTGGTCTTTGAGGAATTTGTTTTGACAGAGGAGTTAGGAATTCGCCAGTGCGGATTACCTACACAGTGAGGAACATGATAGCCCTGAGGATTTTGCTACTCAAAATTCCGACCGTTGCTGTGCTATGCGCCAGCTGTCCCAAAATATCTATCCACCTAACGGTCATATCATTGAAGGGCATTTATGTCTTATCATGTCGGGCTGCTCCCTACGCTATAAATAGCCGCCCCCTACAACCACTAGTTGGTTGGCTGCTCCGAGAGAAACTGACACTTGTCATTTGAGAGCAACCCATCCTTTGAGGACTTTGAGCGAAAATCATTGAGTGAGGAAAAATCCAAACACAAACACCTACAAACACCAAGTGATTGAGCATCACTGAAGAGATTGATCCTGCGTGGATCCGACGCTTGTTACCTTTGAAGACTGTGTCATGGTCTAGAGCATCCAAGAGGAATTGTGGATTGCTGAGTGACCAAGTTTGTGAAGGTTCGGAAGTCACCTGAAGACTTACCACGAGTGATTGGACGAGGTCTGTGTGACCTTAGTTCAAGGAGAATACGGTGAGCACTGGGTGTTCTGAGCTGCGTGTTCAGGACTGGGTGTCCGGGACTGTGTGTCCTCGAGTTTAAATACTCAGCCGCTCCAACCAGACGTACAACTGAGACAACAGTTGGAATTGGTCTACCAAATCATTGTCTTCACCAAGCTTACTGGTTCTATTCCCTCAACTGTTTCATTTCCTCATAACTGTGTTGTGTGCTTGTTCATATCTGTGTTTGAAGACTTTGACTGAAGACTTTCTCAATTTCCTCAGTTCAATTTCTTCAGTCTGTTTGTCTTCATCCTGTGTTATCCTGTGCTTACGCTTCATGTACTCTGTGCCTGTCTTCATTTCATCATGATGACTATGCTTGTATTCTGTTATGTTTACTTTTGAGTACTTATTCCGCTGCTAGAAGTTCTTCGCTAAGGGATTTCCTCACCGACAAATTCCTTAGTGAAGAATTTCATAAAAATCACCTATTGACCCCCCTCTAGTCGATATAACGCACTTTTAATTGGTATCAGAGCAAGGTACTCCCTTGTTCTGTGTGATTTTGGTTTAACTGCCTAGAGTTTAGTTATGTCGACCACAGGTATGATCAAGGTCTCTGATGGGTGTCCTACCTTTGATGGGACGGATTACCCCTACTGGAAGAATAGGATGCGAATGCATCTTGAGGCAATTGATAACGATCTCTGGTATGTTGTGGAAAATGGTGTTTCCTCAGTCACACCTTCTCTGAATGCTGCTGATGTGAAGAGATTCAAGCAACTCGACTCTCAAGCGAACAATATCATATGTGGCCATCTGAGTAAAGGACAGTATGGCAGAGTGAGTGCTTTGGATACAGTGAAGCTTATCTGGGACAAGTTGTCCAAAGTGAATGAAGGAGTCTCAACACAACGTGACTCTCGAGTTGATGTTCTTCGCAATCTCTTCAATCGCTTCAAAAGACTCGACAATGAAAATGTTCGACAAACCTTCGATGGCCTCACTGACATCTCAAATGAGCTTCAAGCACTTGGTGCCACTGACATCACCGACCATGAGGTGGTGAAGAAATTGCTGAGATCGCTTGATTCCTCATTTGACACTCTGGCATTGATGATACAAGAACGTGCTGATTACAAGTCACTTGATCCCGCTGATATTCTCGAGAGGATAAATACTCATGAGTTCCAACTTGCTGAAAAAGAGATCTCTATGGTTCGAGCTATGGCAGATAACGCGCACTGAAGGCCAAGGCGGTATCTGAGTCCGAAGATGAAGACTCTGGTAGCAGCCTTGGTGATCCTAAAGAACTAAGACATGATCTGGCTCTGCTTGTGAAGAAGTTCCAAAAGCTCTCAAGACGTGGTCGCCTTGGAAGACCCTCAAGGAGCAATGATTCCTCATCCAGTGACTACAAGAGGAGACTCTGTCACAAATGCAAGAAACCTGGACATTACATTCAAGATTGTCCTCAGTGGGAAAAGGAATCAAAGAAGAAGAAATACAAGGATTACAGTTCTGATGATGCGAAGAAAAAGAAGAAATCCACAAAATCTTCATCATCAAAATCCTCAAAGCCTTCATATCACAAGAAGAGCAGCTCCAAGAAGGCCAGGGCATTCATTGGCAAGGAAATGGACTCGGAGGCTGAATCTGAAGAAAATGAGGAAGATGAGACATCTGAGGAGTCCGGATCCGGAGTGGCGAGCCTAGCTCTCGCTACTGCATTCGTTAGCAAGTCTATCTTCAACACTGAAGAAAATGATCTCACCAACAAGGCTAATGAAGGCGATGATGACTACACTCCTACCTATTCCTTCATGGCAAAGGGTGCCAAGGTACTCAAATATACCTCCTCTGAATCAAGTGAGAATTAATCTGATGAAAACCTTAAGCCCAGCTATTCTAAACTTGCTAAGATTGCTGTAAAACAACAAAGGGCTCTTGAAAAGGTTCAAAACATGCTAGACAAAAGTGATGATATGTTGGGTGAAGAAATGGATCGCACTGAAACTTTGACTGAAAATCTTCAGAGACTTCAGTCCAAGCTTGACAATCTTCAAAGTCATCATAACACTCTCTTATCGGATCATGAGAAGCTTTCTTATGAATTTCTTCAAAGAAAGCAAGACCTTGAGAAGCTAAGAGTGAGTTATGAAGATCTTCAAAAGGAGCGCGATTCATTACTTCCTCAACAAATCAGCGCTTCTCAAGAAGAATTTGTTCCTCCATGCTTGAAGTGCATTGAACGTGAATCTGCTAATTCTTCACCTGAATGTTCAAATGTTGCTAATGTTTCAAATTCTTCACATGCCTCTGCCATCACTAACTCCTCATCTAAGGACATTGCTAGTATTACTGATGATGCAGGGCTAAAGGAATTGTACATAACAGGCATGTACACAAGCCTCAAAGGGCATCAAACTCTTTGTGATGTGCTTAAAAAGCAGATCCTCAACAGGAACCCTAAGAAAGAGGGTATTGCCTTTGAGAGGAAACTCAATGATGATAGAACATATTGGAAGCCTGAGCAGTACCCCAAAATTACATGGGTTGCTGCAAAGGGACCTCCAGTTGATCCATCTAACTTATCTGGATTTGCATGTGAATCTCCTCGTTCTGATGATGAGTCATTTGACTCCAACTATAAACTGTTCAAAAATCAGAATGGTGAAGTATTTGCTAGATATGTTGGCACTAACTGCAGGAATGGTCCTCCTATGAAGAAAATCTGGGTTCCCAAAAGATGCCTTGAAAATCTTCAGGTGAATGTCATTGTGACGCCACCTGTGAAGAATAGGAACCTCAGATCAAATTCTTCATATGGACCAAATTCTTCATATGGATCCAAGTCCTCATACGGACCAAACTCCTCACATGGACCATATTCCTCAAAAGGATCAAAGTCCTCATATGAACGTTATCGTGCTAACCCGTATGTTTCGCAGGGAAGATCTAAGGATTATGGATATGTGCATTATTCTTCAAATCATTATGTCCATAAGTCCTCGAAGAATTTCTCTGCTTACTCTTATGCTTACTCTAACCCCTCTTATGTGAAACGAAATGGACTGGCTTCTATGTCGTCCTTCTCGTATGGAGCTCGCAGAATGATGAACTCTTTACCACCCCTTCAGATGTGGGTGGTGAAGAAAAAGTACTAATCTCTTCTGCAGGGTCAGGTCTCCAGACGTACGTAATCGTCTGAAGAATTTGCTGGAGACCTGAGTATGCCTGACAGGACGCAGGCTAATCATGAAGAAATGAAATTTCATTTCTCACGTCCTTATATTGCTTTATCTGTTCTTTTGCTTGATGAAATTGATCTGATGAATTGATGTCATATTCTTCACTAATGAAGTATATGAGTTTGTAAGCTGCACTAATTCATCTGCAGGATGATCAACCCAAAGCCACTGAGTGGGTCCTCGATAGTGGATGTACAAATCACATGACTGGTGACAAGAATCTATTGATGGATGCTTCATTATCTCCGTCGCATCTGAAGCATATCATCTTTGCTGACAAAGGCAAAAGTCAGGTATTGGGTCTAGGTAAGGTTGCGATCACAAAGGATCGACACATGGACAAAGTCATGCTTGTTGAGTCCTTAGGATACAACCTTATGTCTGTCTCAATGCTTTGTGATCTTGATATGGTTGTTGTCTTTGGCAAGTACCGTTGTGTTGTGGTTATGGAAGCTGACAATTCCAAAGTCTTCGAAGGCTTTAGGAGAGGAGACCTGTATATTGTTGACTTCTCTACAGGACCACAACCAGCCGTGTGTCTACTTGCAAAAACTTCAGAAGGCTGGCTCTGGCATCGACGACTTGGTCATGCAGGCATGAGGAATTTGCACACGCTTGCGAAGAAGAAGCATGTCATTGGCATTGAGAATGTCTAATTCCTCAAGGATCACCTATGCGGAGCCTGTGAAGCTGGGAAGATGACAAAGGCCAAGCATCCAGCGAAGACTATCATGACCACCACTCGCCCATTTGAATTGCTTCACATGGATCTCTTTGGTCCTAATCATTATTCTGCTGTTTCAAATGAAGCATCTCAATATGGCTTTGTTATTGTTGATGATTACTCTCGTTACACATGGATACACCTTGTTACTTACAAACATGAAGTGCAGGAAGTCTTCAAACGGTTTTACTCGAGGGTTTCAACCAACTTTGGTGTGAAGATCAAGCACATCAGAAGTGACAATGACACTGAGTTCAAGAATTCTAGTCTCGATGACTATCTTGATGAACTTGGTATTACTCATGAGTTATCTGCTCCTTATATTCCTCAGTAGAACGGCGTCGTGGAGCGCAAGAACAGGACTCTTGCTGAGATGGCTCGCACTATGCTTGATGAATACAAAACAACTCGTTGTTTCTGGACTGAGGCAATTGATACTGCGTGCCACATCATCAACAGAGTATATCTTCACAAATTCTTTAAGAAGACTGCCTATGAACTCCTCACTGATAAGAAACCCAATGTAAGTTATTTCAAAGTCTTCGGTGCTAAATGTTGTATTAGAGATCCTCATCACAACTCCAAATTTGCACCGAAAGCACATGAAGGTTTTATGCTTGGTTACGGAAAGGACTCACACACCTACAGAGTCTTCAAAAACGTTCTTCAGAAGGTTGTTGAAACTGTAGATGTGCGGTTCGATGAAACTAATGGCTCGCAAAGAGAGCACCTACCTACTGTGATAGATGAACCAGCACCTGAGGAAACTATCAAGTTCAAGGCTACTGAGGATGTCATTCCTACTGAAGAATCTGCTGAAGAATTCATTCCAGAACATGAAGAACGTCGAGCTAATGCACCTGAAGAAAATACTGAAGAAAATGGTGCTGAAGAGAATGCTGATCAAATTCTTCAACGACAACCAGCTCATCCTCGCATTGCAAAAGAAGTGCAAGTTGAAAAGATCATCAATGACATCAAAGCGCCAGGTCCTCTCACACGCTCAAAAGCTTCACATTTATCTAACTTTTGTGGGCATTATGCTTTTGTCTCTATTACAGAGCCCACTAAGGTAGATGAAGCATTTCTGGAGCCTTTGTGGATCCAGGCCATGCAAGAAGAATTACATCAGTTCGAGCTCAACAATGTCTGGGAACTGGTCAAACGTCCAGATCCTCGCAAGCACAATATCATTGGCACAAAGTGGATCTACCGCAACAAGCAAGATGAAAATGGCCTTGTGGTGAGGAATAAGGCACGGCTCGTAGCTCAAGGCTACACACAGGTTGAAGGAATTGATTTTGATGAAACTTTTGCACCTGTTGCTAGACTTGAGGCTATTCGCATATTACTTGCTTATGCTAACCATCATGATATCATTTTATATCAAATGGATGTGAAAAGTGCATTCCTCAATGGTAAGCTTGAGGAAGAAGTATATGTTGCTCAACCCCCAGGTTTTGAAGATCCAAAGAATACTGACAAAGTCTTCAGACTCAACAAGGCCCTCTATGGCCTCAAGGAGGCCCCACGGACGTGGTATGATACCTTGAAGGAATTATTCATGAAGAAAGGCTTCAAACCCGGTTCACTCGACCCTACTCTTTTCACTAAATCTTATGATGGTGAATTGTTTGTGTGCCAAATATATGTTGATGATATTATCTTTGGCTATACTGACCAACGTTATAGTGATGAATTTGCCTATATGAGAGAGTTGGAATTCTTCTTAGGTCTTCAAATTCGTCAACAACGCAATGGCATATTCATATCTCAGGAGAAATACCTCAAGGACGTACTGAGGAAATTCGGCATGCAAGATTGCAAAGGCGTCAAAATTCCTATGCCCATAAATGGCCATCTATGCACTGATGAAAATGGTATTGACTTCGATCATAAGGTATACCGCTCCATGATTGGTTCTTTATTGTACTTATGTGCATCTAGGCTAGATATAATGCTTAGTGTTTGCACGTGTGCCCGATTTCAAGCTACACCGAAGGAATCACACCATAAGGCTGTGAAGCATATTCTTTGATATCTAGCTCACACACCAACACCTGGATTATGGTACCCCAAGGGCTCGGCTTTTGATCTCATTTGATATTTTGACTCTGACTATGCTGGTGATCGTGTGGACCGCAAGTCAACATCTGTTACATGTCATTTCCTCGGACGATCTTTGGTCTGTTGGTCATCGAAGAAACAGAACTATGTATCACTATCTACTGCTGAAGCTGAGTACATTGCCGCTGGTTCTTGCTGTGCTCAATTGCTATGGATGAAGGAAACTCTCAAGGACTACGACGTCAACATGAAGAATGTGCCTCTCTTCTGTGACAATGAGAGTGCCATCAAGATTGCTCACAACCCAGTTGAGCACTCGAAGACTAAGCACATTCAGATTCGTCATCATTTTCTTCATGATCATGTGTTGAAGGGCGATATTTCTATTGAGCATGTGAAGAATGAAGAACAGCTAGCCGATATCTTCACAAAGCCCTTGGATGAGAAGAGATTTAGCAAGTTGCGGTGTGAGCTAAATATCCTAGAATCTTCGAATGTTCTTTGAAAAGGACACTCATCCTAACACTTATGCAAAATTGATGACTTAGATGTGCAACACATAAAGAAACGTTTTTCTTCAATCAATGAAGAATAACACTCTTAGTGTGAAGAAATTAACGAAGAATTTGATTCTCAGAACCCTACGATAATTGTACGCAGTGTGTGAAATCATCATTCTTATACGGTGGGTCACGCCACCATCTATATATGTAGCCTGGGCACCTTGATTGTTTTGGAAACCATGATATATTTAATTAGTTTCCTACCTATTCTTCATGCAAGACTTTCCATAGTTACGATTTATTTTTGTTTCCTAATTATTAGGCATGCAAGACTTGCCATATAATAAATCGTATTAATTTTTGATTTTATTTGAACTGCTATGGTTATCTAATGCGCGTATTTTTGTTTCCTAAATATCTAATACATACCAACTTGTATATACTCAATATTTTTTTGAACCATTATATTTCATTTTTGTTTCCTAACTATCTAATATGGGTATCGAATACCTACTAATGAAATTATTTACATACATGGTATGTATATACCCAATAATTTATTTTCTAACTATCTAATACTTGTATCTGGTACCTACTGACGATGTACATACGCGGGTACGTATATTCCAGGCTACATAAAATATGGCTACATAGATACCCTGCTATATAAAATATACCCAATGAACTCCTAGTATACCTTCGTAACAAAAAAAACTCCTAGTGTATCCACATACTTTATATGACATGCTCACATAAATCTTCTAGTATATACCCAACGTACTTAAATAAAACAGTATACCCAATGTGTCTGCACACGTATATACCCGGCTATATGAAAAAGTGTAGAAAACTGTTGTAGGTTTCCTGTCAACGTATATATACAATAAAATATGGCTACATATATACCCGACTACATGAATTATGGCATGCATAGGTATTTTAATAACCGGGGTACAAATCTCACATCTGGGGTATGAAGAGAAGTATGATTGGTACGCACATACCCAAAACAATATCCATTTTGGAAAAAGCTTGAAGATGTTCATGTGTATTTTTGCATGGAGACAAAAGATACCCATACCTTCTGTTCCCAAGACAATCATATACGTATGTATCTAATTATGTATATGACTTCCTATATTTATGTAAAAAGAAAGAAGTGCACGTATAAGAAATAAAGTTGGGCCTGCATGGTCTTAATAGACCATCAATTGTTGTTTTTTTTCTCTATCTTGTTTAATCTAGGCATTAAGTGTCCATATGAAGCAATAATTTGCAATAATTCTTTCCTAACATGGTTGACCCATCAGTGCTAATACTAATTACACATGCACACATCTCAATGTAATCCAACGGTTTGTAGGCAAGGTGCTTGGGCACCTAGGTGTCCCAAACTAGCGTCATATATATATATATATATATATATATATATATATATATATATATATATATATATATATATATGAGTTTATGTCCTCTACAACAATCACTTATTGCTAATTCTTCAAGTTGGTTTTTCTGCTAAGTGAATGTGATCGGACCCTTCCCTTCTATGCTATACTCAACCCAAACTATTCACAAATTCTTCATGTGCGTTCTATTTGAAACTCGTTCAAAATCTTCACCGTGTCCTTGTCAGCTGAAAAATTGCGAACGGAACTTTAAAACCTATCTTATCTAAATTTTTGGCTTTACCGCTCAAACCGCTCCGCATCCCACGATATACTTATCCTTTCACCCACGATCGCACACGATCTCCACCTTTCAGTACGTGGGTGACATATGTCAAGCGAATGAGAAGGGTCAGGGGCACGTTCGTCCAATTTCTTTGGGCAAACAGTTTTTCATCATGGCTATAAATACCCCTCCTTTCCTTCCTTACTTCTTTTACTCCGCTCGATCTCTCTCCAACTCGAGCTTCTCAAACCCTAGCGCCGCCGCTACTTCATCGTCGCCGGTGAGGAAGAGCTTCACTGCCTCGACCTCGTCGCCGCCGTACTCGCGCCGACCGCGGAAATCTTCACTCCGCCGCCACCGTAGCCGTCTTCCTCCGCTGAGTTAGGGCGTGGAAGATCTACACAGATGAACTTCACCTCTCCAGTTCACTGTTCGTCGTGTTCTTCATCCAGGATAATTAAAAGTTACTTTTACTGCCCTCGTTGGTTCGAATGATTATCTACAAAATCTTCAAAGGTGTTTTTCTTCATATCTTCACACACTAAACACCTCACAAGTCATCTGTTCTTGATTCGTTTCTCTAAGCATCATTTTTCTTCAAGATTCCTCAATTGTGTGGATCTTCGATCTATACAACTCTGGAACCTAAGCCAAAGAACGCTTAGTGAAATTCTTCAAGACTCATCTAGTCAAATTCCTCAAACTTGTTCCTTTTTTGAAAAACCTTCTGAGAACGCATATGACCTCTCCAAATTCCTCGCAACTATCCTCTGTTCACAGGTACTCATGTCAGCTGCTGAATCACTAGGTTCTCATCAACTTAACTCATTTACAGCGTTCCTCGAAGAAAAATTGCATACTTCTTCCGAGAATTCAATTGTCCAAATTGCTCAACTGGAGAAAATGGCTGACGGTAAGAAGCCACAGAAAGGAGGAAAGAGGCCTGAGGTCAATACAGCGTTTGAGATCCCTGATGAAATATATGCTGGGTACTGCACACCTACTGAGGAAACCAAGAATGAGCGCAAGGTGCGCATTCAGAAGATAGAGAGGAGATGGGCTAGAGAGTGGAGGGAATACAGATATGTCACTCCCAAGTACATGAACAAATTCGCACTCAATCCTCCATGCCCAAGACCTCCATTGGCACCTGGCCAGATAGCAGATCCCACCAGCCTCAAGCTTGGTGAGGACTATCCTGATGAATGGGCCAAGCGCCAAGCCAAGTTGGCTAAGCAAGCCAGAGAAGCAGTGAGGAAATTCAATGAAGACTCTGCTGCTGCTGCCTCTACTGAGGCCTCTGCTGTCAAGCCGAAGAAGGCTATGTTAGAGAAGCCTGCGCGCAAGACAAGTGCTTCACCAACAGTGCCCTCAAGGCCAAGTTCCTCCGCAATGCCATCACGGCCAGAATCCTCAAAGCCCTCATGGCAAATTCCTCATGTTGCTCCTGCTCCCTCAAAATCCTCAGCTCCTCCAAAGTCCTCAGCTGTTCCGACAAAGTCCTCAGCACCTGTGCATCTTGCCTCGTGCCAAAGGACTATAGGCATCTCAATTGCCTCAGGAGCTTCAGCTAGTTCCTCAGCTGCACCAACTTCCTCAACGGGACCCTCTCTACTGAAGACAAAGGCCACTGCTGGACGAGGTCCTCGCCCTAGTCCTCAGAAGAAGCAAGTCGCCTTCCAAGTGTCGTCTGATGAAGACGAAGCTGATGATGATGAACTTGCTGAAATCATCAGAGATAGGCAAGTCAGGGCCGCTAGAGCCAAGGGAACAGATGTGCCACTGCTTTTGGATCCCAAGTTGATTCTCGAATACATTGATGTTTGGCACAAGGACCCCAACACTCCCATGCCTGATTTCAAGTTGACTCCTGGCCAAAGTCACATGCTGACTCACTTCATACAAGAAGAGAAATGGAAATTTAAACAGGGAAGGAGGGTGAAGAAAGCGTAGTACAAGAAAGAGCGCTTTCTGAAGCAAAACATTCTGAAGCTTTCACCTGAAGAACTTGTTGCTCTCCAATCAGAAATCAAGAAACTGAGTGATGAATTTGATCGCTATTATGCTGACTGGCTGGGAGCCAAAGTCAGATTTGTAAAGATAACAGAACAGTTCACCTCCAATGTTGCAGCCCCAACGCAACAGGAAATTCCTCAGGCTGAAGCATCTGCTCAGCCTACTGAAGAAAATGCCAGCACCGCTGATGAAAATCAGGCTGCTGAAGAACACGTGAGTTTCAGGGCTGATGACTGCATTCCAGCCACTGAAGAAATTGCCAGGGCATCCACTAGTGGTGCGCCTGAAGAAACTGAAGAAATCAGGGCAACTACATCCATTGTGCCTGAAGAAAATCAACCAGATTCCTCTGCTCCTCCTGCGCCAACACCAACTCCGATCCTTCCATCTGCATCAGATGTGAAGAAGACCAAGGCTGCAGAGCGTGCAACAGTGAAGAAGAGGAAAGCATCAGCTACTTCAGATTCTTCAGCTCCGAAGAAGATGAAGCCTTTGAAAAGTTCATTTGCTAATCCCATTGATGCTATTCCAATCTCAACCATGCCATCAAAGGACCTTGTTCCTTTTGGTGAAGAATATGAGATCCCTAGCGGATCTGATGAAGAAAATCATTCTGCTGCTTCGTCAGAGCAGATTGATGAAGAAATTGAAGTGGATACGATCCCTTCAACACATGTCATCTCCTCGCCCATGCCTCAGTTCACAGCTGAAGAGGCTGGCGTTGAAGAAATGGAAGATGAAGATATGGACGTTGGCTGCTCCACACCCGTAATAAGTGATGAATTCTGGGAAAGTCAGCATCCAAACTCTCCAATGTTCACACTGTTGCAGAAAATACCTCAGTCACCTGCACAAACTGTTCAAATGGGCTATGAAGAAACTCACCCCACTTCATCTGTGCGTGAAGAAATTCCAGCCACTAGCACTGAAGAAAATGCTGCTACTGAACATCTGAAGACGCAGACAGCCACTGAAGAGGAACCAGAAATTTCTCAACCTGAAGAACCTGAGATTGCGATTCCTGAGGTCGTGATGCAACTCACTGGCACTCCTCTGCCCAAGCCCAAGGATCCATTCTCACGCAAGCAAAAGTTCAAGGCTGATGATTTCTTCGGCAAGCATGTATTCTTCGAAGACTACAACCCTTATAACTCTGCTCGCATTAGGAAGAGGCGTTTCTGGACTGCTAGTCAAGCCAATTTCTATTCCTCAGTGTTGTTCAACAAAGAGAAAATCTTCTACCATGAGCACATTCCTCACGTGGATATGGAATCTCTATCGTGCTTCGCACCAGTCCTCAGTGTTCTTCACGAAGCTGGATTGTTAAACTTTTGCTCTGACATCTGCGATTGGAATGAAGAACTGATTCTTCAATTTTATGCAACATTGCACATCACAGGAGATTCTGAAGATGTGAATTCATGGGTGCTGGACTGGATGTCTGAAAACACTCACTACACTGCACCAGCCTCTGAATTGCTTCGTGCCTTACCACTCAGTCCTCCCCTTGAAGAAGCTCGTTGCATCTACAGTGAACCTGAGCTTACAAATCATTACATGCAGGTTCTGATGAAACCTTTGAAGCCAGGTCAGGCACCAAGAACCAAATTCCTCGTGAAGGAATTGCTTTATGTGCCCAGAACTGTCTATCGTATTCTTACGAGGACAATGAGTCCTATCAAAGGCCGCGACTCATCTGATGAGGAAATTGTTGGCATCATGAAGAATCTGGTATTCAACATCGTTCATGGCATTCCTGTCAATTATCACGATTTCTTCATGAGGACTCTGGCAAATGTTGCACTGTCTCCGTTTGAGCTGAAGCCTTATGCTCCTTGGATTATGAGATTCCTCAGGACAAGGTCTTCACTCAACTACAAAGCTGATTTTCAGAATCACCTCAGCTACTTGCCCCCGATTGAAGTCCTCAAGTAGACCTATTTCTCAGTTGATGGAAAGGGCAAGGCACCAGCTGTTATAGATGAAGGCATTCGTCCATTGGATGGTCAGTTTCGCAAAGCTGCCTCTTATTCCACCAATGATGACTCTACCACACATGACTCTGCCAATGCACCCAAGTCTACTCCCCAAGCCACTGCTCCTCGTGTGATGACTGATCGTGAGCTTTTGCTTAGTCTTCACCAGAAGGTGGATCGAAATCATAAATGGGTTAAGCGTCAGTTTGGTTCATTTCTTCACAACATGACTGCTACACACAATGCAGTGAAGAAAAACCATTACTACCTCCATGAAGTGTTCGGTCGCACCTGGGCCATTCTGTCACATCTGTATGGTGAAGACGATCTGAAGAAAATGGGTCTCAAGGAAGATTTTGACTGGTCTGCACCCCCACCGAAGAAATTCAAGAAGGTCAAGGTTCCTTCTCTGGTGGCCAGCTCATATTCCTCATCACGCGACACTGATGAGAATGAAGACTTGGACGACACTGCGGCATGCCCTACTACAACAGACGACCCCAACAACGCTGGCGCTCCTTCATCAACTTGATATTCTTCAGGGGCGTTTAGTCCTCATATTCGATCCTTTTGGTCATTTGATGACAAAGGGGGAGAATTTTGAGTTAGTCTTCAAGCGGGTCTTTCTATATGGGCTTTTTTTCAAGTTACAACTCTCGTTCTTCTGAGACTTTACTGGATCGAGTTGTAAACTTAAACCCGATGGTGCTCTAATACTCTTGAGTCATTTTTCTGCATGCTTATTCCTCGCTAATATTATTGCACGCATGCTGAGTTACATCAGTCACCATATTTCATCATGCATTTCAAATTCTTCACTATTATATGTAAAATGCGTGTATGAATTACAAAATATAGGGGGAGATCTCCATGATTCAACTCTTCAAGTGTGCATTGCTCCAAAAGAAAATTCCTCACTATGCACATCTTCAGTGGGAGTTCCTCTATATCTTGTAATCAAATTCCTCAATATCAATATTTACACTTCATATGTTTATCCCTGTTGAAAACTTAACCTATATTTTCATCAATCACCAAAAAGGGGGAGATTGTAAGTGCATCTAGTGCCCCTTAGTGATTTTGGTGTATTGAAGACTTATAGGTTAAGGGACTAATGCGTTTGTGAGTGTACATAGGTCTATAAGTCTATGAGGAGTTTGATATTTACAGAGAAAGTCGACCCCTAAAAATGAAGTTCTTCGACTGAAGACTTTGGATTTCTGAAGACTTTGAAAGTGAAGAAATTGGTGTGACCTTGAAGACTTGGTATTCATTCGAGGAACATGAAGCGAGAAGACTTTTGTTTTCGTAGTTTCATTTTCTCTTTCTTGAGTCATAGGAAACACCGTACTGTTAAAGGGGGTCAAGGAAATACTAAGGAAAAATTTCCATGTGATGCTCAACTCAAAATCCTACATCTACCAATCCCTTCGAGTGAAGCCATTGGAAATCTCATACAGTCCAGTCATATTCTTCAGCGACAGAGACGAAGTTCTTCTGGTCTCTGAGGAATTTGTTATGACAGAGGAGTTAGGAATTCGCCAGTGCGGATTACCTACACAGTGAGGAACATGATAGCCCTAAGGATTTTGCTACTCAAAATTCCGACCGTTGATGTGCTATGCGCCAGCTGTCCCAAAATATCTATCCACCTAACGGTCATATCATTGAAGGGCATTTATGTCTTATCATGTCGGGCTGCTCCCTAGGCTATAAATAGCCGCCCCCTACAACCACTAGCTAGTTGGCTGCTCTGAGAGAAACTGGCACTTGTCATTTGAGAGCAACCCATCCTCCGAGGACTTTGAGCGAAAATCATCGAGTGAGAAAAAACCCAAACCCAAACACCTACAAACCCCAAGTGATTGAGCATCACTGAAGAGATTGATCCTGCGTGGATCCGATGCTTGTTACCTTTGAAGACTGTGCTTCTTCCAGACGGTTAGGCGTCATGGTCTAGAGCATCCAAGAGGAATTGTGGATCGCCGAGTGACCAAGTTTGTGAAGGTTCGGAGGTCACCTGAAGACCTACTACGAGTGATTGGACGAGGTCTGTGTGACCTTAGTTCAAGGAGAATACGGTGAGGACTGGGTGCCCTGAGCTGTGTGTTCAGGACTGGGTGTCCGGGACTGTGTGTCCTCGAGTTTAAATACTCGGCCGCTCCAACCAGACGTACAACCGAGACAACTGTTGGAACTGGTCTACCAAATCATTATCTTCACCAAGCTTACTGGTTCTAGTCCCTCAACTGTTTCATTTCCTCATAACTGTGTTGTGTGCTTGTTCATATCTGTGTTTGAAGACTTTGACTAAAGACTTTCTCAATTTCCTCAGTTCAATTTCTTCAATCTGTTTGTCTTCATCCTGTGTTATCCTATGCTTACGCTTCCTGTACTCTGTGCCTGTCTTCATTTCATCATGATGACTGTGCTTGTATTATGTTATGTTTACTTTTGAGTACTTATTCCGCTGCTAGTAGTTCTTCGCTACGGAATTTCCTCACCGGCAAATTCCTCAGTGAAGAATTTCATAAAAATCACCTATTCACCCCCCTCTAGTCGATATAACGCACTTTCAACTGGCTTTGATATACGTTGGGATCCGGGTGGGTTCATTACTTGAGCACTTTATGCCTAGCTTAATGGCTTTAAAGAAAGCGCTACCAGGGAGACAACCCAGAAGTTTTAGAGAGTCACTTATTTCTGTTGAGTGCTTTTATATAGTTTAAAAACAAAAAAATAAATAGGGGAACCCAAAAGTTTTCAAAAAGGAAAGTGAAAGTGAGAGAGACAAGCATTGTTGAAGTGGGGGAGCTCCTTGAACTTTGTTCATGCTCACAGAAACTTTGTGAATCTTGATTACAGTAACTTTCCAACAAAAATAATTATTCCCTTGTACAATTCCATTGTATTATAAAAATAATGTGCCAAGATTTGCCTTTAGGATGTTTACATTGCTTGTTGGTTTGTGCGGTGCAGAACAGAAACTTTGGCTGTAGTGCGCAATTTTACATTTTTTTACTGGAATGTAAAACGGTTCTGAAACTTTTTGCACTGTCTTTCTATACAAATTGTTTATTTTTCCTGATGTTTGGAGTACTAGATGTATGGTGAATGTTCAGATTACTATAGACTGTCCTGTTTAAGACAGATTCTGTTTTTGATGCATAGTTTGCTTGTTTTGATGAAACTATCAATTTCTATCAATGGATTAAGCCATGAAAAAGTTATATTATAGTAGCTACAATGCAAAAACAAAATATGAATTGGTTTGCAACAATACTTAGAGTAGTGATTTGCTTTATTATACTAACAGATCTTTCCGAGCTTTCTGTTGAGTTTTGTGTGATTGAAGTTTTCAAGTTTTGGGAGAGATCACGATGGATGAAGGAATAAGGAGTGGCAAGAGCCTAAGCTTGGGGATGCCTGAGGCACCCCAAGGAAATATTCAAGGACTCCCAAGCAACCAAGCTTGGGGATGCCCCGGAAGGCATCCCCTCTTTCTTCTAACGATCATTGTTAATTTCACTTGGAGCTATATTTTTATTCGTCACATGATATGCGTGAATCTTGGAGCGTCTTTTGCATTTAGTTTTCACTTTTCTTTGATGCTCCATGCTGGTATGAGATAGTACTTGGTTGATTTATAGAATGCTCATTGCACTTCACTTATATCTTTTGAGTATGGCTCTATTGAATGCTTCATGTGCTTCACTTATCTGAAGTTTGGATTGCCTGTTTCTCTTCACATAGAAAACCGCCATTTGTAGAATGCTCTTTTGCTTCACTTATATTTGTTAGAGCATGGGCATATCTTTTTTTAGAAAGAATTAAACTCTCTTGCTTCACTTATATCTATTTAGAGAGATGACAAGAACTGGTCATTCACATGGTTAGTCATAAAATCCTACATAAAACTTGTAGATCACTGAATATGATATGTTTGATTCCTTGCAATAGTTTTGCGATATAAAGATGGTGATATTAGAGTCATGCTATGAAGTTGGAGCATGAGGTATTTATTGATTGTCTTCCTTATGAGTGGCGGTCGGGGACGAGCGATGGTCTTTTCCTACCAATCTATCACCCTAGGAGCATGTGCGTAGTACTTTGTTTCGATAAATAATAGATTTTTGCAATAAGTATGTGAGTTCTTTATAACTAATGTTGAGTCCATGGATTATACGCACTCTCACCCTTTCATCATTGCTAGCCTCTTCGGTACCGTCCATTGCCCTTTCTCACCTCGAGAGTTGGTGCAAACTTCGTCGGTGCATCCAAATCCCGTGATATGATACGCTCTGTCACACATAAGCCTCCTTATATCTTCCTCAAAACAACCACCATACCTACCTATTATGGCATTTCCATAGCCATTCCAAGATATATTGCCATGCAACTTCCATCATCATCATATACATGACTTGAGTATTTATTGTCATATTGCTTTGCATGATCGTAAGATAGCTAGCATGATGTTTTCATGGCTTGTCCGTTTTTTGATGTCAGTGCTATGCTAGATCATTGCACATCCCGGTACACCGCTGGAGGCATTCATATAGAGTCATATCTTTGTTCTAGTATCGAGTTGTAATATTGAGTTGTAAGTAAATAAAAGTGTGATGATCACCATTATTAGAGCATTGTCCCATGTGAGGAAAGGATGATGGAAGCTATGATTCCCTCACAAGTTGGGATGAGTCTCTGGACTTTACAAAAAAATAGAAGAGGCCAAAGAAGCCCAAAAAAATAAAAGAGGCCAAAGAAGCCCACCAAAAAAAGAAAAAAAAGGAAAAAATAAAAAAAATGAGAGAAAAGAGAGAAGGGACAATGTTACTATCCTTTTACCACACTTGTGCTTCAGAGTAGCACCATGTTCTTCATATAGAGAGTCTCTTGAGTTATCACTTTCATATACTAGTGGGAATTTTCATTATAGAACTTGGCTTGTATATTCCAACGATGGGCTTCCTCAAGTGCCATCGGTCTTCATGAGCAAGCAAGTTGGATGCACACCCACTTAGTTTCCAGTTTGAGATTTCATAAACTTATAGCTCTAGTGCATCCATTGCATGCCAATCCCTACTCCTCACATTGACATCAATTAATGGGCATCTCCATAGCCTGTTGATTAGCCGCGTCGATGTGAGACATTATCCTTTTTGTCTTCTCCACACAACCTCCACTATCATATTTTATTCCACCCATAGTGCTATGTCCATGGCTCACGCTCTTGTATTGCGTGAAAGTTGAAAAGGTTTGAGAACATCAAAAGTATGAAACAACTGCTTGGCTTGTCATCGGGGCTGTGCATGATTTGAATATTTTGTGTGGTGAAGATGGAGCATAGCCAGATCATATGATTTTGTAGGGATAACTTTCTTTGGCCATGTTATTTTGAAAAGACATGATTGCTTTATTAGTATGCTTGAAGTATTATTGTCTTAATGTCAAATGATAGACTATTGCTTTGAATCACTCGTGTCTTAATATTCATGCCATGATTAGATTACATGATCAAGATTATTCTAGGTAGCATTCCACATAAAAAAATTATCTTTTTTATCATTTACCTACTCGAGGACAAGTAGGAATTAAGCTTGGGGATGCTGATATGGCTCCGTGGTATCTATAATCTTTTATTGTTCCATGCCAATATTATACAACTTTCATATACTTTTGGCAACTTTTTATACTATTTTTGGGACTAACATATTGATCTAGTGCCCAGTGCTAGTTCCTGTTTGTTGCATGTTTTTTGTTTCGCAGAAAATCCATATCAAACGGAGTCCAAATGGGATAAAAATTGATGATTTTTTTGGAATATATGTGAATTTTGGGAAGTGGAATCAACGCAAGATGATGCCCGAGGGGGCCATGAGGCAGGGGGCGCGCCCTGGGCCCTCATGGCCACCCCGTAAGGCGGTTGGTGCCCTTCTTTTGGCACAAGAAAGCTAATATCCGGATAAAAATCGTGTCCAAATTTCAGCCCAATCGGAGTTACAGATCTCCGGGAATTTAATAAACGATGAAAGGGTAGAATCAGTGAACGTAGAAACAGAAGGAAACAGAGAGACAGATCCAATCTCGGAGGGTCTCTCGCCCCTCCCATGCCATGGAGGCCATGGACCAGAGGGGAAACCCTTCTCCCATCTAGGGAGAAGGTCAAGGAAGAAGAAGAAGAAGAAGAAGGGGGGCTCTCTCCCCCTCTCTTCCAGTTTTAGGTAAAGCGAACGTTAAGCATGCGTAGAGTTGTATCGGTGGTCGATAGAACTTGAGGGAATATTTGTTCTACCTTTAGCTCCTCGTTGGGCTGGACACTCTTACTTATCGAAAGAGGCTACAATTGATCCCCTATACTTGTGGGTTATCAAAGACCAAGACTAAGTTTTCAGTGAATGTATCAAGAAGTGTGGCATATAGGGCAAGGAGGAAGGCTGTTGATGTAGTTCAAGGTGACCACAAGCAGTAGTACTTGAGGCTCAGGGATTATCTTCAAGCAGTTCTTGACACAAACCCAGGTAGCAGGTGTATAGTAACAACATTTGAAGATCCAGAGAACCCAACACCTACTCCTAGATTCAAGTATATGTTCTACTGTTTAGCAGCTTCAAAGAAAGGTTTCCTTAATAGTTGCAGACCATTTATAGGTCTTGATGGATGCTTCATCAAGTTAACCACTGGACAAGAAATTCTTGCAGCCACAGGAAGGGATGGAAACAACAATATTTATCCTATAGCTTTTGGTGTGGTTGACAAGGAAGGCGGTGATAGTTGGAATTGGTTTTTAACTCAATTGAGATGTTGCATTGGCAGTGGCAACAAATTTGAAACATACACTATCATATCTGACAGGCAAAAGGTTGGGAAGAATTTGGTCCATTACCTCAGTAGCACATCCTATGAATCTCATGCCAGTGTCAGTGCCTTCAAATGCCACAAACTTGCCTAGTCTCTGCCTGTGCAGGATGCACCTTCTCTCAGATTCAGTCACAGGCCCACGGAAACTAGGGTCTATCGCAGTGTCAGGAGTTTGCTGCAATAGCAAACACACACACACACACACACACACACACACACACACACACACACACACATATATATATATATATATCAACTTAAATGGAAGAAATCTCAAATATCTTTAAACCCTAACCCTAACCCTAGAACAGACAGGAGATGGAGAGGATAGACTGAGATGACTTACAAAGTACTCCATCTGCATGCTGCTGAACTCGCTCATGTACTCATCATCATTGGCGACTTCACTACTTGGTCAGGACCGTTTATCGGGCTGAGTTCATGGAAAAAAATTCCATGCGGTGCTTCCCTCCAAACCGAATGAGCCCTTACATATGAAGATTTTGATGTGGCATGGGGAAGCAGGTCGTATCCTTTGTACAAGCTGGCAGCGTAGGGCTCAAGGTTAATTAAGATATAGGTCATTATTTTCAGACGCAATAGGGACCGAGATAGGATGATCCGATGTCTCATATCATGTTTAATGTCGTTGCTGATATGTTGGCGGTCCTCACTGATAGGAGCCAAAGAGGACGGGCTGGTTTGTGGGCTTATTTCTCATCTCGTGAATGATGGGGTGTTCATACTAGTACTACAATACCCATACGAAGGGTTTTCACATAGTATCTTTTATCTACGAAACCATGTGCCCATTTTTTCTATAAAGAGTTGATACGTCCATTTTGCATCATGCTTTTATACCGATATTTATTGCACTATGGGTTGTTATTACACATTATGTCACAATACTTATGCCTATTCTCTATTATTTTACAAGGTTTACATGAAGAGGGGGGATACCGGCAGCTGGAATTCTGGGCTGGAAAAGGAGCAAATATTAGAGACCTATTCTGCACATCTCCAAAAGTCCTGAAACTCCACGGGAGCACTTTTTAGAATATATAAAAAATATTGGGTGCAAGAAGTACCAGAGGGGGGCCACCCACCAGCCACGAGGGTGGGAGGTGCGCCCTACCCCCCTGGGCGCGCCCCCTGCCTCATGGGCCACCTGGTGGCCCTCCGATGCCCATCTTCTGCTATATGAGGTCTTTTGTCTGAGAAAAAATCATAGCAAGCTTACGGGACGAAACTCTGCCGCCACGAGGCGGAACCTTGGCGGAACCAATCTAGGGCTCCGGCGGAGCTGTTCTGCCGGCGAAACTTCTCTCCGGGAGGGGGAAATCATCACCATCGTCATCACCAACGATCCTCTCATTGGGAGGGGGTCGATCTCCATCAACATCTTCACCAGCACCATCTCATCTCAAACCCTAGTTCATCTCTTCTATCCAATCTTTGTATCCAAACCTCAGATTGGCACCTGTGGGTTGCTAGTAGTGTTGATTACTCCTTGTAGTTGATGCTAGTTGGTTTACTTGGTGGAAGATCATATGTTCAGATCCAATATGCATATTAATACCCCTCTGATTATGAACATGAATATGCTTTGTGAGTAGTTACGTTTGTTCCTGAGGACATGGGAGAAGTCTTGCTATTAGTAGTCATGTGAATTTGGTATTCATTCAATATTTTGATGAGATGTATGTTGTCATCCCTCTAGTGGTGTCATGTGAACGTCGACTACACGATGATGTATACTACACAACCTTCTTCTTGTAGACGTTGTTGGGCCTCCAAGTGCAGAGGTCTGTAGGATAGTAGCAAATTTCTCTCAAGTGGATGACCTAAGGTTTATCAATCCGTAGGAGGCATAGGATGAAGATGGTCTCTCTCAAGCAACCATGCAACCAAATAACAAAGACTCTCTTGTGTCCCCAACACACCTAATACAATGGTAAATTGTATAGGTGCACTAGTTCGGCGAAGAGATGGTGATACAAGTAGTATATGGATGGTAGATAAAGGTTTTTGTAATCTGAAAATATAAAAACAGGAAGGTAACTAATGATAAAAGTGAGCACAAATGGTATTGCAATGCGTTGAAACAAGGCCTAGGGTTCATACTTTCACTAGTGCAAGTCCTCTCAACAATAATATCATAATTGGATCACATAACTATCCCTCAAAATGCAACAAAGAGTCACTCCAAAGTCACTAATAGCGGAGAACAAACGAAGAGATTATGGTAGGGTACGAAACCACCTCAAAGTTATTCTTTCCAATCAATCCGTTGGGCTATTCCTATAGGTGTCACAAACAGCCCTAGAGTTCATACTAGAATAACACCTTAAGACACAAATCAACCAAAACCCTAATGTCACCTAGATACTCCAATGTCACCTCAAGTATCCGTGGGTATGATTATACGATATGCATCACACAATCTCAGTTTCATCTATTCAACCAACACAAAGAACTTCAAAGAGTGCCCCAAAGATTCTACCGGAGAGTCAAGACGAAAACTTGTGCCAACCCCTATGCATAGATTCCCAAGGTCACGGAACCCGCAAGTTGATCACCAAAACATACATCAAGTGGATCAATAGAATACCCCATTTTCACCACGGATATCCCACGCAAGACATACATCAAGTGCTCTCAAATCCTTAAAGACTCAATCCGATAAGATAACTTCAAAGGGAAAACTCAATCCATCAGAAGAGACTAGAGGGGGAGAAATATCATAAGATCCAACTATAATAGCAAAGCTCGTGATACATCAAGATCGTACCACCTCAAGAACACGAGAGAGAGAGAGATCAAACACATAGCTACTCATACATACCCTTAGCCCCGAGGGTGGACTACTCCCTCCTCGTCATGGAGAGCACCGAGATGATGAAGATGGCCACCGGAGAGGGATTTCCCTCCGGCAGGGTGCCGGAACGGGTCTAGATTGGTTTTCGGTGGCTACGGATGCTTCTGGCGGCGGAACTCCTGATCTATTGTTCTCCTCGAAGTTTTTAGGGTATATGGTTATATATGGGAGGAAGAAGTATGTCGGTGGACCTCTAGGTTGTCCACGAGGCAAGGTGGCGCGCCGAGGGGGGTGGGCGCGCCCCCACCCACGTGGGCAGTCCGGGACTCTCCTGGTCTAACTCTGATACTCCGTGGGCTTCTTCTAGTCCAAAAATAAGTTTCGTGAAGTTTCAGGTCAATTGGACTCCGTTTGATTTTCCTTTTCTGTGATACTCTAAAACAAGGAAAAAACAGAAATTGGCACTAGGCTCTGGGTTAATAGGTTAGTCCCAAAAATAATATAAAGGTGCATAATAAAGCCCATAAACATCCAAAACAGATAATATAATAGCATGGAACAATAAAAAATTATAGATACGTTGGAGACGTATCACATGACACTTCACCATTGTTTGGGCCTAGAGGGAGGCATTGTGAAGTAATAAGTAGATGATGGGTTGCTAGAGTGACAGAAGCTTAAACCCTAGTTTATGCGTTGCTTCGTAAGGGGCTGATTTGGATCCATATGTTTCATGCTATCTTTAGGTTTACCTTAATACTTCTTTTGTAGTTGTGGATGCTTGCAATAGGGGTTAATCATAAGTGGGATGCTTGTCCAAGTAAGGACAGTAACCAAGCACCGGTTCACCCACATATCAAATTATCAAAGTACCGAACGCGAATCATATGATCGTGATGAAAACTAGCTTGACGATAATTCCCATGTGTCCTCGGGAGCGCTTTCCTTTATATAAGAGTTTGTCCGGGCTTGTTCTTTGCTACAAAAAGGATTAGGCCATCTTTCTGCACCTTATTTACTTTTATTACTTGCTACTCGTTACCAATTACCTTATCACAAAACTATCTGTTACCGATAATTTCAGTGCTTGCACAGAATACCTTGCTAAAAACCGCTTATCATTTCCTTCTGCTCCTCGTTGGGTTCGACACTCTTACTTATCGGAAGGACTACGATAGATCCCCTACACTTGTGGGTCATCAAGACTCTTTTCTAGCGCGCCGTCTCCGGGGAATGAAGCACCTTTGGTGGGCGGAATTTGGTAAGGAACAATTTATATAGTGTGCTGAAATTTACTGTCACTTGTTACTATGGAACATAATCCTTTGAGGGGTTTGTTCGGGGTATCTTCACATTGTCCGGAACCACAATTAGTTACCCCTCAACCTACTGAACCCACTGAAAATGTTTAATTTTAAATTCCTTCGGGTATGATAGAGAAACTGCTAGCTAATCCTTTTGCAGGAGATGGAACATTGCATCCCAATTTGCACCTAATATATGTGGATGAAGTTTGTGGATTATTTAAGCTTGCTGGTATGCCCGATGATGTTATCAAGAAGAAGGTCTTCCCTTTATCTGTAGCGACCTGACCCAAATGGATCAAGGCTCTGTGCTTAAGTGTCATCCCTGGATCGGTATGCTGACACACACAGTACTCGAAGGATTTATAACAGAGGTAAATCACATGTATAAAATAACGTAAATACTATTACCTCAATCCATATAGCGGAAGCAACAAGGTTGTGGATTCCCATCAACACCAACGACAAAGTTGAGTGTAGAAATCGTAACCCTAACGTATCACTTACTCATCGTAAGAAACCTGCAACATGAGACATTGCAGTCCGAAACGGGTCAGTACATTGAATGTACTGGCAAATTCGCACCATAGAGAATGATGAACAAAGGCTATCACTACATGCATATTTGGCTGGTGGAAAAGCTCTATGGTTATAGTTTTTGCGAAAAGCCAATTTTTCCCTACTACAGAGGAATAAAATTTATTTAACTATCATGGTGGTTGTTAAACATTGAGAATGGTTGACAGCATTCTCAATCCCAATTAAGTAACATCATTAAACCCAACAAAATTAATTTAAAGTAACATGATGAGATTCACATGATAATCCAAGTACTAGATACTCAAGATGTCCATAACCCGGGACACGGCTAATCATGATTAGTTTATACACTCTGCAGAGGTTTGCGCACTTTTCCCCACAAGACTCGATCGCCTCCGTTGGATTTCTCGCACTACATGGTGTTTGAGAAACGGATGACCGAGACACAGTCTTTCAGAAGCACTAGCACCTTATGATGGATAGACCGGTACACCTACTTCCCCCTACATCTGCTAGTCTACCCTGTAAGAGTTTGCACAACTTAATCAACTATGCCAGAGCCCATAATGGCTTGTGGCTGCACACGGAAGTTTCTAGTATGAATAGTCTTATGATCCCTTTGAGCCTGGGTGGCGGTCCAAAAGAAAACAGGCAAGTCCTGGAAACCCAGGTGCCTAGACAGGCAAATCCTGGAATAACCAGGTGCCTCAATCCACCCAGATGTGTGTTTAAGTTGCCACCTTAAGTAAACCATTAATTAACAATCTCACATCTGTCATAGATACTCTCAAAACCCAATCCACGTCTACGAGCATACCGTGGCAATGTAAGCAGGACGTAATAGTAACTCCCAAGGGTTTGATAATAAACAGGTAATAGGTACTACCTCAACTACTTCCCATCCCACAATTTAATTAGATCCTAATCATGCAATGTTGAGGTTTGATCTAATGCAAATAAAACTGGGTAGTAAGAGGTATGATCAAAGTGTGAACTTGCTTGCAATGTTGATGAAGATGATTCGCACTCAAAAATCTTGATAGCTCTACTTGTCACACTCCGGTCAATTTATCGTAATCAAGCAATAGTAACCACACGTAAGCAATCACTCAAAAGACCAGATAGATCGAAGAAGTCGATTCGAAAAACATCAAAACCAAGCAAATAGCTGTTGCAACATAAAACAATTTCTAATAATACCAAAATTATGTGAATTTGGCCTTATCAGAAAATTTAGGTCAAGAGCTTCGATTTGCAAAAAGAATCAACTCAAACAGAGTTACGGATAAAAAGATATGATCAAAAGAAGTTTGAATTTAAATCTGATCTAATTCAAATTTTAAAATTTTCAAAAACATGTTTGAGTTGGATTACTGGATAGAGGAGATCATAACGAAGACGTGAGCGTTGGTTTCATTGGATTTCGATAAACGAGTAAGAAGTTATGGCTATTTGAAATATCAGGGCCAAGCTGTTTTACGGAAGAAAAAATAGCTACGGCCTAGGGTCTAATGTATAAATATGTAGACTAATTGATAATCTAATTATTTTATCGTATTAGTCTAAAAATAATAAACTACGGAGGTATAAGAAGAAGAAAAAAACAAAGAAAGATACCTTTATAAGGCAGAGAAAAGATGACTTTGGAGAGAAGAGATAATTTCTAGAAGTCGCGCCGGAGAGGAGAAATATATTTTTATTAAATGAATCTAGTCAAACCAAAATATTGATTTAACCCGAATCGGATGATTTTTGGAGGCTCTATGGGTCTATATTTACTGGTGGAAAAGAGGCTTAGGGGTCAAAGGTTAGGCAATGTGGGAGTAAACGTAGACGAAAATTTACGAAACAAAGAAGAAAAGAGGCGATGGGCCTAAAGGCCTTCGGCCGGCCGCGCGGTGCAGTTTTTTTTTTGCCTTCGGCCGGCCGAGCGGTGCAGTTTTTTTACAGAATGCGATAAACTGAAAAACGAAAGTAAAATAAAACTTTATATAGGCATATTATATATCAAAATTTTCAGAAAAAGGTTTTTTTACGACATGAACATTTTTCTAGCATTAAATAAAATACACACAAATTCTAATAATTCAAAGAGTGCCACTGGTCTAATAAAATCCAATAAAAATCATTTTAGAAATACCAAAATGAAATCAAATTTATTTCTCTCCAATTTTTTGTTGTAGGGAATCATGTTACCCTAATTTCCATATATTTTATTTTTGGAGAAAAATAATTTGAATAAAACTCAAATAAATCCAAATTGGAAATTAATTCCAAAGGGACTTGAAATTGATCCTTTGAAACTCCCAACTCATATTTCATAATTTGAATAGGTCATTTTATCTTCTCTCGTGAAAATCATTGAGTTGCATAAAGTTTCTGAATTGGAATATATTTACCAATGGAATTCAAATATTTTTCAAACACCCTTTTCATTTTAAATGGAAGAAGTCATGTCATCTTCTCTCTAGGGTTTTGTGTTGAAAAGAATTTGAATTCATGGAGATCAGAAAGCAAATATGAAAGTTTGGGAAAGTCCTTTTATTCCCTCTCATTTAACTTTCAAAAGTTTCGAATTCACTCACTTTCAGACAATCAATCAAACAATCAATCAATCTATCTATTTATTATAACATTCCAAAATTTAGAATTTTGGGATGTTACAAACCTACCACCCTTAAAATGAATCTCGTCCTCGAGATTTGGAGAGGCTAGAAAGAAATAGGTTAGGTTCGGGGTCTTCTCAAAATCCATCAATCATCACAGGGGTCTGGGGTGCTACCACCCTTAGTAGCATGGTTACAGCTCCATCGAAACTCATATACTTCATCCATATTGTTAACGGTGTCGGTCTTCTCAAATCCTTGGAAAATTCCTTCTCTGGCTCTTCCGGTAGTGGCATAACCTTTTCCTCAATTCTTCTGTCCTTTCCTCTTGGTAAGGTTATTCCGAGATTGGGTCTTCTTAGCTGACGGGTCGGGCGCCAAAACTAAACAACTATTGATATCTCATGGTGGTCAACAATTTATGGTTTTTCCTGCAGGAAATGGGTCTGGGTTGGATCTCACCGTATAACCTACGGTTGGCAAAAGCTGCCTTGTACAAGGGAAAAAAATTGCTATACCATTCTAAGGTTTAAACAAGGTTTTCATCGTCGTCTCTCTACTATAGGTAAGTCACTCAGATTTACCATTCCATATAGCAAGGCGAACAATAAGAGTAAGTCGGTATGGTGATCAATCCATCCCGCACCCAAATCATTACCTTGTATATGGTTTAGCGAATCTCGCATTCTAACACTCGGTCATCCTCACAAGCATTGCAGAATTTCTCTTGTCGACGAACCAAGTTCAGATAAATCCATAGATTCTGCAAGCCAAACAACCATCTATCGTTCCTTCACAACTCTCAGGTTTTGCGTAACTCCTATAAGATCGTCTGTCGTTAAAATCGTAACTTCTTTCAGGGTTTTTCCTTCAGCAAGAATGTGCTTGCTTCTTGGCAGGTCCTGGAGCCTGTGGGTTATGGCTCATCTCATCACTTGTAGCCCTTGAACTTATCATCAGGCAACTTATCTTTATTCCAACTTCCAACTTCCTAGTAATCTTAAATCCATCCAATTGTATTGTCTTCCTTCCTTCTATTGGCACCAAAACTAGGACATGATTATTCAGACTCGTCATGGAATTTTCATTGATCATACCTCCTTTATATCCAATAGTAAGTTGTCTCTTCATCCTCGTGGGATATCCCACATACCGAGATAAAAAATTATACTTATGAAGTCCATATTCACTTCGTGGAACATCATTATCCTTTCCAGGGTCAAGCGTCCTTACACGGGAATATTGGCCATATCTGCATGGCACTTCTTCAACTGGGAAACGTGAAACACATCATGAACTCCTGACAGTCCTTCGGGTAACTGCAACTTGTAGGCCACTTTTCCCATACGCTCCAAAACTTGGTATGGTCCTACAAATCTCGGGGCTAACTGTCCCTTAACTCTAATTCGTTTAACTCCTCGCAGAGGGGACACACGAAGACATGCTCTGTCTCCAATTTCATAGACTACCTCCTTGAGTTTTTTAGTCTACATAACTCTTCTGCCTGGACTGAGCTACCTTCAGTCTATCTTGAATCAACTTAACATTCTCTTCTGACTTCTTGATCACATTTGGTCCAAACAACTGACGTCTCCAACTTCATCCCACATACTCTTGGGGCATCACACATATCGAGACAAAACTCGTATTCCTTTTGTCCGAAATCCACTCAGTGGAGTATCCTTATCTTTTCCAGGGGTCAAGGGTTCTTACAGGGTACTACCACCCTTAAAATGCACAAATCTTCCATAGACCATATTTCTCATATCCTCAAAATGGCCAAAATTCTTCTTCATAGAGTAACAACTCATAAAATCCATGTCAGTACCAACGATACTACTTTATTCATTCTCAAATGATTACTATTTATTGCTCCTCCATTACATGTCTCAACTCAACACCTCAATATAAAAGAAAATGTTCTCACTTCTACTACTCCATTTCTTTTGTTGCAAACTCAACTATCTAGCACAAGTTTCCTTCTCCTTAGGGCATTCTCTGGCAAAGTGCCCTGCTCCATTGCAACTAAAACATATTACTTCTGACAAGTATGGAGGTTTCCTTTTGGGGCAACTGTTGAGGTAGTGCCCTGACTCCTTGCACCTGTAACTGGTGATATGACTCAGATCCTTCCTGTAATCCAATATGCTTCTCTTCCTGGACCTTTCCATTCCAATTAGGGCTTCTATTTCCTATGGGTCATACTCTACTTCCTCTGTCGGGAATTCTACTAGATCCCCATTCAAACAATTTTGGGAGATGTGTCCTTCTTCTCCACATGAATAGCAAGACGTAGTGCCGGGTTTACTCGAGTCTTCTTTAGGTGTATCCTCCACCTCTTCCTTCATCACAGTTTCTTCTAAAATTCCCATAAGGGCTCCTTTTATTACTTCTTTCTTCTGCTGGATGGTTCATTGTACCATGGGGTAAATGTGACACTGAGCAGGATAGTGGGTAGTCCCTTCACACAAGAAACAAGTAATCTGCCTAGTTGGGCATTCTTGAAGTGGGTGACTTCCTTCGCAATTAGGGCATTCATCCTTGTGTTCTTTATGGGTGTGTCCTATTTCTCCACAATTCTTGCATGCACAAGGTTTCCTCATATCCTTTCCATAAGGCTTCAACTTTTGGGACACAAGGTGAGATCTTTGCAGAGTCAACTTTAATTCTCTCCAAGTGGTTACTCCTTGACATCCATTCATGGTTTGGTATATCCTCCACCAAGTAGCAGCACCTCTTTCAAAGCACTGAAGAGCATGCTGGGTCATATCATTTCCAACTATAGGGTTATTCTTCATGTGATCCTCCATGTTCTGAATCCATTGGTCCGTCTCCAATTGACTCATCGGTCCAGAAAATATAAGCTCATCTCCATTCATCCTCTATTGGGTCCATGTGGGTTTGGGGGAAGATAAGGGAGATAGAGAGGGATACACACAATACAAACAAAAGTTTTGAAAAGACAGATTTTATTTGTGGCCGTCGGGAAAAAACATCAAACAAATGACAGCTCACAACGTCGCATCTAACGTAGATATATAACAGGGGTTTGGTCTTCTAAAGGTCAACAAATCTTCAACGTCTCCAAACTCTTCAAGCCCTGTTCATGCCTCCAATGGCTTCTTCCGATCACGCTTGTCTTTCTCAAGTTCTTTTGCCAGATCAACTCTGTTGACGCGAAGTCTCTTGTGACATCCTTCAATATTCTGGAGTTGCGTTCCAAACTTCTGGTTTCAACATCCTTCACATGAATCATGGTCATACTGTCCTTCAGTTCCTGACAAATCTCCGGTATCTTGAGGTTGTAGCTCCTCCAGCTTGGCTACTTTCAGCTTTTGGTTCCTGAGTTCTTCATGAAATGCTTCCTTGTCTAATATGCTTTCATGGAGCTCCACCTTAAACTTCTTGATGTACTACTCCAGATCCTGGTGATACACCGGCTAAGGTTAAAACTTCATCTTACTAATAGGTGCTCCATCAGCCTTCTTCCATCAAATCCATTCTGATGACATGCATCCTTAACTCAGCATGGTGACAATAGCATCAGCGGGAGATAACTTCTTGGATAGCTGTGTTTCTGCTCTTGTCATTTCCATGAGCTATCATCCCATAGTTGATATCTCCTGCCTTAGGGTTTTCTTGACAAAACTTTGAGTTCTCATGCTCCTTGTTTCAGTCTTTCTCCGATACACCTTGATCTCGGGTATTGACAACTTCCATAGTCTGCCAAGTTCCAAAAGGGTAGCCTTCCTAGGTCATACAAATCTGGGAATTCTTCAGAGCCTTCAAATTCTCCTTGTCTTCAGTCTTCGACCGTTGTAGTTTCCATTATTCATGTCGGGTGGTAGGTGCGACATATGCCAATGGGTGGCTTATCATTGTGGGAGCCAGTAAGACATCGCCGGTGCCTGGAAACGGGATGAGGCGAAGACATG
This sequence comes from Triticum monococcum, assembly GCA_034509565.1. Lineage (NCBI taxonomy): Eukaryota > Viridiplantae > Streptophyta > Magnoliopsida > Poales > Poaceae > Triticum > Triticum monococcum. Next base: position 32,658,078 of record CM067844.1, read on the forward strand.
CACGCCGGCGGATCTTACCCAGCTTTGGGGCTCTCCGTGGAGATAACACCCTTACTGCTGCTCTGCGGGGTCTCTGCATGATCACTAGATGAACAAGTAGCTGCACAATGCTCCTTGAGCTGTTTTGGTGGAAGGAGGAAGAAGGGCACGGCTAGCTTGCTTCTTCTCCTCGAATGGTGTCTAAAACTAGCTAGGGGTCGAACCCTTTGCATGGGTGCCCCGGGGGGTTTATATAGGCCTACCCCCCGGGGGTACAATGGTAATCCGGCTGGGCGCGGGGCCCAGCCGTCTGTGACTGCGCTCGCCGGCTTCTGCGCCGGCCGCTGGGGCCCGCCGACTGGTGGGTCCCGCCAGCTGCAGGCTCCTTGGTCGACAAGCAAGCCCCACCGTTCAGGGCCTGGTCGGTGGCTGATTACTGTTGCTCTATTCTGATGACGCGGGCTTTGTCATGGTAGGCGTGGCTACAGTACCGCCGGCCGGCGGGCGATTACTGTAGCCTCACCGTGTCTTGTCTCCTTAATGGGGTATCTCCTTCGAGGAAGATGGCAAGCCGGCTGTGGGGAGCCGGCTCACTCTTGGGCCGACTGGAAGGAGGTGTGGCCGTCTTCGGGTGTCTCTCTGCCCGAAGGGACCCACCGCCCGTGGGCCACGCTGATAGTTCGTCGTGGATGGCGTTAGGGTCGTCGTGGCAACAGTGTCACGCCGGGCGGGTCATGGCCACCCGTACGACGCACTGTGCCGGTCGTGTTCCGAGTTTTGGGGGTGGCAGGCTTCACTGTAGCCACGCCCCGCTTCATCATTGCTAGGTGGATGCAAACTTTGAGGGTACGGTCCCGACCGCTTTATGGGAGCCGGCTTCTGGGAGTCAGCCTTCTCGCGGCAGGCTTCTCGAAGTCGGCCCTCCCATGGCTTTCTTCATGAGGGCTAAAGTCGGGCCGCCTTCTGAAGCCGGCCTGGATGACAACCGGCAAGGGGAAGGCGGCCCCATGTCTTGGGTTCTTGAGAGCCGGACGAGCTCGTAATTTTTTCAGGAGGGCCAGGGGAAGCCGGCTAGGCTACCCATGGCTATTTACTCCGACAGTAGTCCCCGAAGCTGATCGAGCTTCGAGGCGGACAGAGGGACGAGAAGCTTGGTCAGCTTCTCACCCTGAGGAGCCAGCTTTGCTCTTGTGTCTTGCAGGCGGGATGGTGGTTGACCCGCGGCTGACCGCGGGCCCTCCCGTGGGCCACGTGGCAGCGGAAACCTGCCAGTGCACGCGCGCGACGGGACGCCGCCGCAGGCCTGGGCCCGCCACTCCTTGGCCTCGGCCCGAGCGCTGATCTTCTGCGGTCCAGGTGGACTGCTCGCCTTCCTGTGGCGATTTTATTTCGCCGTTAAGGCGTAATAAACGCGGGACGTGGGGGAGTGGGCATGATCGATCCCCACGTTCCCCCACGCCGCGCCTCCTCGGCTCCGTCGTGTGAGCCTATAAGTAGGGGGAGGAGGGGGAGAGGCAGAGGTTCGCACGCTCTCCCCCACTCCGCCCCCTTGTCTTCCTTCTTCTTCTTGCCGTCGCCGCAGCTTCCCGTCTCAGCGCTGTCGCATCGTCTCTCTCTCATGGCGCTGTCGAGCTCGTGGGATGGCTCCAACGTCCACGAGGACCATGTGGAGTTCCTCCGCCAGACCCGGCGCCTGCCCGGTGCCAACCTCGTGCGGGTCCGCCTGGCGCCGGAGACGGAGATCTCGCCAGCACCGGAGGAGGGCGAGCGGGTCGTCTTCCGCTCCCACTTCCTGCGCAGCTTCGGCCTTCCGGCGAGCGGATTCCTGCGCTCCTTCCTCGAGTTCTACAATCTACAGCCTCATCACCTCACGCCCAACGCGGTGATGCTGCTGTCGGCCTTCGCCTCTCTCTGCGAAGGCTTATTGGGGGTGCTCCCCACGCCGGAGCTCTGGGGAGAATTCTTCCAGAGCAAACTCGGCACCGTCGTCGCAGGCGTGCCTGCCCCTTGCGGTGCCTACATCGCCATGAGGAGGTCAGGCGAGAACAATCCATTCCCGCCCATCTCCCTAATCCAGCCGGTGAAGGTATGGCAGAGGTTGTACTTCTACGTGAAGAACGCCGGTACGCCCCCAAGAGGAGACAACGTCAATCTGCCGGCTTACGTAGCCGGCCCGCCGGCTGGGAGGCAGCCCTCATGGAGCTTCCAGTCCAGGTCCCTGTCTAAGGCCGGGAACGCCGCCGTCTCCCGGCTTCGGGTGATGATCCAGTCGGAAGGCCTGCGCGGGTCCGACTTGGTGGCCGCCTTTGTGGAGCGCCGGATTCTTCCTCTCCAACGCCGGCCCCATATGATGTGTCAGATGAGCGGCCGCTTCGACCCAAGCCGGCTGAGCACCTGGGAGATGCCTCATGCGGAGGTGTCGCTCATGGTTAATTACATCGCCAATTGCAAGCTCGGCGCCGACTGGCAGTACGGCAAGGTGCCGTATTCTCGCGCCAATCCTCCGCCCGTGGTAAGCTTTCCTCTCTTTCTTCTCTTTTTGTTGATAGCCGGCTTCATGACGGCCGGCCTTTGATCAGTCGGCTCTTTTTACCAGAACCCCCTTCTTCCGCCGCCGCCCAGGGTGGCAGGGATAGAACGCCAGTACGCCCCCGGCCGCACGGTGGACGACGTCGACGATCCGGATCTGGGGGCGGCTGCCATGGAAGACGCCGTTGCGGGGGACAACGCCGAGCCCGGAGGCAGAAGGCTCACCGCCAGCTTCGAGGACTGGCCGGATGATGCCGAGGTAGAAGTCGCCCCGCGTCGCCAGCCGGCGGCCGACCATCAAGGCGCGGGTTCGTCCACCGCGCCGGGTGCCAGCAGCGGCGCACATAAGCGCCGGGCCGCGTCAACCCTCTTCGGCAGCCGGCCGAAGAAACCCAAAGCCTTCGCCGCGGCGACCAAACGAGATGAGGCGGCCGCGAAGGCAGCCCGCTTCCGCAAAGCGGTGAAGCAGCCTCAGGCAGTCTCAGCGTAAGTCGTCGATTGCTTGGACACATGTTTTTCATTGTTTTTCTTCTGTTTTGAACATTCTTCCTGACCTTTCTCTGCTTGATGAACAGGGCGCCACTTTCCCTTGAGCGGGGCCCGGGCGGCTCCGTGGTTGGGCCGACTGGAGGGTCTTCAGGCCCCCGCCGCATGGACCCCCTCGCCGACCTCAGGGAGGCCACGGAGCGGAACACCCGTGAGGCGCGGGAGGAGCGGGAGGCGGCGGAACGGGCAGCCGCCCAGGCGGCGAAGGAGCGGGCTGACGCAGCAGCCAAGGCCCAGGCGGAGGCGGCAACCACGGAGACGGAGGCGGAGGGTTCGCGTAACCAGTCTCCGCTGCTCGCCATCCCCCTCCGATCCATGGCCCCGGACACTCCATTGCCCCTGGCGGAGGAAATCGTCCAAGACCCGCCGCTGATGGAGAGGGGAGAGGACCTCGTGGTCTTCGCGGAGAGGGCGCCAGCGACAGCGCCAACCGGAGCGGGCCAAGGCGGCCAATCGTCAGCGGCGCCGGAGGAGCCAGCCGGGGTAGAGCCGGAGGGCGGTGCCGGCCTCGAGTTGCAGCCGGTGACGCTCCGGCGCGCGGGGGAAACGCGGCTTCACCGGAGTCGCGCCGAGTTGCAGGCGCCGGCCAGTCGGCGGAGGCCCTGGAGGCGGCCAGCACCGCCACGTTCGAGTGGACTCCTAGTGGGGGAACTGGCGAGCTGAATGTGGCGGCCCAAGGGGTCCGGAGCCGGCTTCAAGCGCAGGCCGCCCTGCTGCAGCAGTTCACCCAGGAGTTCCTGTCGACGCGGACCGCCATCCGGGTGAGTCTGTTATTCTTGGCCGCGTTGGTTTCTTGATTTCTTCCGTGGGGGCGCGTCAGCGCACCCACTGGGTGTAGTCCCCGAGATTCGGGCCGACTGCTGAGTAGTCGGGTCGGATCTTTCTTGACGACAACCTTATTTTTGCTTCCGGTCTGAACTTTCAGGAATATCATAACTCCCGTGCTGCCGCCTTCAACTCCCAGGCTCAGGAGTTGGGTCGGAGAACCGACGACCTGGTCAATAGCCGAAGTAAGTGCTTGAACTTGTCTATCTCCTGTGGGGGTGCGTCAGCGCACCCACTGGGTGTAGTCCCCGAGATTCGGGCCGACTGCTGAGCAGTCAGGTCGGATCTTCCTTGACGACTTTTTCCTTATTGGTTTTCTCTTTTGTCCTTCGTGCTTTAAGGGGCGAACGCCGACTTGAGGAGGGAGCTCGGCGAAGCGCAGGCCGCTCTTCGCACCAAGGATGCCGAGTACGCCGCCTTGGTCCAGGAGCGTGACCGCCTGACCAAGAAGCTGGCTGACTAGGAGGAGAGCCACAAGGCGGTGCTGTAGAAAGCGCAGGACAGCGAGGCCGCCCTGAAGGCGGAGTTTGAGAATGAGGCGGCGAGTTGGGCTGAGACCCGGCAAGCGCTAGATGAAGGCTTCGGCCGCATCGAGGACTTGATCGATGGTAAGCACCTTCCTCGCTCCTCTCCCACCTCTTGCCGCTTGGGTTTTGGCCTGACTTGTGCTGCTGCCTGTTTTCTTGTGCAGACTACTTTCCTGGCTATTCCGCCCTCGCCGCCCAAACCATCGAGGCCCACCGCGAGGCGCGCCGTCAGGCGGGGGTCATCATCGCGCCGGACGCAAATCGGATGCTGGAGGAGCAGCTCTTGGCAATCCAAGCGCGGCTGCAGCCGGCTCACCGGATGCTTCGCCGGCTCCAACGTGCCGGGGTGCAGGTGCTGGCTGCCCTTTGGCCCGGCGAGACGATCCCCCGCACCCCGAGCCGGACCACCGACTGGCTGGAGGTTGTAGTTGGTCGTTTTGAAGCTTGGAAGGCGTCGGCGGCCCGTCTTGGAGCCGAGCGGGCGTTGGAGTTCGTTCATGCTTGGTACCCGGGGATGAACCTGGACCAGCTGCGCACTTGGTGGCTGGAGGCTGACGCGGAGCTGGAAGAAGTGCGGCCGGCTATCGCCCAGCGTGCTTCAACGATCACCGAGTGCACCGACATCAGCGTCTTCGCGCCTAAAATCAACGATGATGGCGTTGCCCAACCGGAGGAATGGTTTGGCATGAACCCGGCAGTGAGTGAGGACTCGGCAGAGGAGATCGCCTCCAGCGACGAGGGCGAAGATGATGAGGAAGAGGGCGGTGAAAACGTCGAGCCGGCTAGTGGAACAACCGGCCGGCCTCAGGCTGACCGTGCCTCCAGCAACGAGGCGCGCAGAAGCGCGCCCTCTGCGGGAGGCGGTGATCAAGCCGAGGTTCGCCAGCCGGCCGCTCCTTCAGCCGGCACAACCGTCTCCACCGACCAGCCCAGCTCATCAGTCGCTCCGCCAGCTTGACCTGCCGTCCTTATTTTTCCTGCTAGTTGTCTTTTGAACAATCTTTAAGTTTTCGCAGTTCCACCCACTGGGGGTGTATCCAAACTATGTTGAATACCGGCGTCTTGGAGGTTTTTTATGTAAATATTATTATGTGCATGTTTGGTTTCCATTCGCGTATGCTTTTTATCCTTAGGCTTTTTCCTTTGCCGCCTTCCCCCTTTGGGGAGGCAAGTACTCGAGCTTTCTTGGATTGAAGTGAAGTGAATGGAAACCGGCCGGCCGGCTACTCTGGTAGTCGGTCGGCGGTAGGCGGCGAACCGGCTTTCGTTATATTAGTCCGTTGGTCCCTAGCCATTTTTCGTGTGCGCACCCTTTCCTGCTTTTGACTCTTGCCAGCCGAACAGCCAGTTCTTCGAACTGCGTCTTTGGCAAGAGCTAAGCCTGGGTGTCGGCACACTACTTGTCTGACCGCGGGTAAGACTTCTAATATAACTCCAATCGGCCAGTCCCCGGGCCGACTAGTCGAACCCGGTGCCGGACAAAACAAGTAAATGAAATGACAAGGTCATAAGCATGATACTTTTCATTCATGGATAAAAGATGGCAGTCCCCGAGTCCTGCTCGGGGGGCCTATTGTCTCGTACTTAGTACAAAAGTTAACGTGATACATACTGCATTTCAACTGTAAAATCTTCGAAGGAGGTTGGCGTTCCATGGTTGTTCTGACTCCTTGCCGGAGTCGTCTCTCTTGCGTGCCTTGGGCTTCTGCGCGTCGATTAGGTAGTAGGAGTCGTTGCCTAGAGCTGTGCTGATGACGAAGGGGCCCTCCCAAGGGGCCGAGAGCTTGTGCTGGCCAGCTGTTCGCTGGATCAGCCGGAGCACAAGATCGCCCTCTTGGAAAGATCTTGGCCTGACCTTCCGACTGTGGTAGCGGCGCAATCCCTGCTGGTAGATGGCAGACCGGCTGAGGGCTAACAGCCGGCCTTCTTCTAGACGGTCGACGCCGTCTTCTCGTGCTTCCTTGGCCTCCGCCTCCGTGTACATGGTTACCCGGGGCGAGTCGAACTCGATGTCGGTTGGGATGATCGCCTCGGCACCGTACACGAGGAAGAAAGGAGTGAAGCCGGTTGACTTGTTTGGGGTAGTGCGCAGACTCCAGAGGACAGCCGGCAGCTCGTCGAGCCAACAGCCGGCTGAACGCTCCAGTGGTACGACCAGTCGGGGCTTGATGCCGGAGAGGATGAGGCCGTTGGCTCGCTCGACCTGGCCATTTGACTGCGGGTGGGCGACGGATGCTAAGTCCAGCCGGATACCTTGCGCTGTGCAGAAACGTGCCAAGGCTCCTTTGGCAAAATTCGTGCCATTGTCGGTGATGATGCTGTGTGGCACGCCGTACCGAGTTGTTATGTCTGCGATGAATGTCACAGCAGTCGGCCCATTCAGCTTCTTGATCGGCTTTGCCTCAATCCACTTGGTGAATTTGTCCATGGCGACGAGCAAATGCGTCATGCCGCCGCACGCCGTCTTGAATGGGCCCACCATGTCCAGTCCCCAAACGGCGAAGGGCCAGGTGAGGGGAATGGTCTTGAGTGCCGAAGCCAGCATGTGTTGCTTGGAGCCGAAGAGTTGGCACCCTTTGCAATATTTGACTAATTCTTTGGCGTCATCCAAAGCAGTCGACCAGAAGAAACCATGGCGGAAAGCTTTGGCGACGAGTGAGCTTGAAGCCGCATGGTGGCCGCATTCTCCTTGGTGAATGTCTCTGAGGATTGCAATGCCCTTCTCTTGCTCGACGCACCGTTGGAGGACTCTGGTGACACTGCGCTTGACGAGCTCTCTATTGATGATCGTGTATGCTCCATCTCGGCGTTGGACTTGTCTTGCCTCTGTTTCGTCAGCCGGCAGATCTTGGTTTACTAGGAAGTTGAGGATGGACTGAGCCCATGATGGAGCCGTGACTTCTTCTATTGCCAGTGTGGCTAATGCCACCAGGGTGGGCGGGCTGGGTGATGAAATGCTGGAGTCGGCTGCCGGCTATTGTGTTGGTGCAGTCCCCGGGCCGGCTACTGCAGTCCCCGAGCCGGCTGTCGAAGTCCCCGGGCCGATTACTGAAGTCCCGGGGTCGCCTGCTTGGTTCCTCGAGCCGGACCCGGCCGCGTCGGGGTCGGGCGGTACAAAGATGGAGTCGGATTCTGGAGACGGCTTGATGGACAGCTTGAGGAGGCGTTGTAGAGCGACACCGGTTGGTATTGCTTGCCGAGTGGAGCCTATTCGAGCCAGGGCATCGGCTGGCTCGTTGTCGGCTCGCGGTACATGGAGGAACTCGCATCCTTCAAAGTATCCACTGAGTTGCTGCACCAGGAAGTGGTAGCTTGCCATATTTGCGTCCTTGGCGTCCCAGTCGCTGGATGATTGCTGGACCACCAAGTCCGAGTCGCCATAACATAGGATCCGGCGGATGCCGAGTTCCTTGGCAAGCGGGAGCCCGTGTATGAGCACCTCGTACTCGGCTACGTTGTTGGAGGCGGCAAAGTGAATCTGCAGTGTGTATCTGAGCTTGTCGCCCTTGGGAGAGGTAAGGACGACGCCGGCTCCCAAGCCGGTGCGCATCTTGGACCCGTCGAAGTGCATGCGCCAATGGGTGGAGTCGGGAGCCGGCGGCAGGTACTGGGTCTCGGCCCAGTCGACGAGGAAGTCGGCCAGTGCTTGGGACTTGATGGCGGTGCGGGGCTGATAGAAGATCGTGTAAGGGGCCAGCTCGATGGCCCACTTCGCCACCCGGCCGGATGCATCCCGGCTGCCTATGATCTCGGCCAGCGGGGCGGTGCATACGACCGTGACGGGATGCTCTTGAAAGTAGGGCTTCAGCTTCTTGGCGGTGAAGTACACGCCATAACACATCTTCTGGTAGTGCGGGTAGTTCTGCTTTGAGGCGGACAGCACCTCGCTCAAATAATACACCGGCCTCTAGACCGGCTGGGCTCGGCCTTCTTCTGGGCGTTGGACTACGATGACGGTGCTGACCACCCGGCTGGTTGCAGCAATGTAAAGGAGCATGGGCTCTTTCTCAGTCAGCGCCGCCAGGACAGGCGGCGTGGCCAGCATCTTCTTCAGCTCGTGAAAAGCTTGGTCGGCCTGGTCGTTCCACTCGAAGTGAGTGCTCTTCTTCATGAGGCGGTAGAGAGGGAGAGCTTTCTCTCCGAGCCGGCTGATGAAGCGGTTCAAGGAGGCCAAGCATCCGGTGAACTTCTGGATTTCTTGAAGCTTGGTGGGGATCGCCATTCTCTCGATGGCCTTGATCTTCACTGGGTTGCACTCGATGCCGCGTTCGGAGACCAGGAAGCCTAGGAGCTGGCCGGCTGGCACTCCGAACACGCATTTCTCGGGGTTGAGCTTGATTTGGAACCGGCGCAGGTTCTCAAATGTTTCTTTCAGGTCTTCCAGCAAGGTGCCGCGCTTCTCCGTCTTCACCACAATGTCGTCCACGTAGACGTGAGCGTTTTTGCCGAGTTGCTTGAGGAGGCACTTCTGCATGCAGCGCTGAAAAGTGGCACCGGCATTTCTCAAGCCGAATGTCATAGTCAGGTAGCAGAAGGCTCCAAATGGCGTGATGAAGGCGGTCTTCAGGCGGTCATCCGGGTCTAGCTTTATCTGGTGATATCCTGAGTAAGCATACAAGAAACTCAACAGCTCACATCCGGCCGTGGAGTCTATCACTTGGTCAATCCTTGGCAGGGCGAAGGGATCTTTGGGGCAGGCCTTGTTGAGGCTTGTGTAGTCTATACACATGCGCCACTTGTTGTTCTTCTTCAACACGAGGACCGGGTTGGCAAGCCACTCTGGAAAGAAAACTTCCATAATGAAGCCGGCTGCCAGAAGCCGGGCTATCTCCTCCCCTACAATCCTTCTCTTCTCCTCTGATAGTCAGCGGAGGGGCTGCTTGACTGGTTTCACGTCTTCTCGGACGTGCAGTTTGTGCTCGGCAAATTCCTTCGGAACACCCGGCATGTCCTTGGGGGACCATGCAAAGATGTCCCGATTCTCACGGAGGAAATCGGCGAGCTCGCCTTCCTATTTGCTGTTCAGGCTTGCCCCTATGACGGCAAACCTTTCGGGGTGCTCGGGGTCAAGGGGTATCTTCTTGGTTTCCTTGGACGGCTGGAAAGATCCTTGGGCATCATACTCCTTGGGGTCAGGGGACTGGTTCAGCTGCTTGCTGGCCAGAGCCATGACCGGTCCAGTATCTTCTTCTCTTCGGCAATCACAAGGGACTCGGCCAGCCGGCTGCTGGCAGCAGCACACTCGGTAGACTTCTTGTAATCGCCGACTACAGTGATGATGCCCTTCTAACTTGGTATCTTCATCTTGAGGTATGCATAGTGGGGAACCGCCATGAACCTGGCCAAGGCGGGTCGGCCAAGCAACGCGTGGTAGGGGCTCTCCAGGTCCACCACTTCAAACCAGATTGCTTCCCGGCGGAAATGCTCCTTGTTCCCAAAGAGTACATCAATCTTGATCTTGCCAATGGGGGCGCAGGACAAGCCGGGTATGATGCCATGAACACTGTCCGAGTTGGCATGAGCTGCTTCGTCTTGACATTTAGCTTCTCCAGGGTGTCACGGTACAGGATGTTGATGCTGCTCCCGCCGTCTATCAGCACGCGGGAGAAGCGGGCAGCGCGTCTGTCCATCGCGAGGGTAGCTTCCAGGACCAACGCATAAGAGCCGGGGGACGGCATCACCTCTGGGTGGTCGGCCCGGCTCCAGCTGATGGGCTTTTCTGACCAATGCATGTGTCCGGCGGGGTTGGCAGCGACCACGCTGACTTCCTGGTGCTCTCGGCGTTTGCCGCGCCGGTCTTCGAGCTGGCTTGTAAAGACGATGTAGGTTACTTGCTCGTCAGGGAACTCGTCGTGCATGGCTCCGACTGCGGGCCGAGCGGCCAGAGGCGGCGGAGCCGGAGGCGGCGGGCCGGCAGGCAGAGGCGGCGCGAGCCCTTCGCCTTTGGAAATTCGGGTGAGCCAATGGCACTTCCGGGTTGTGTGGTTGGACGGCTTCGCGCCGCTATGGAATTTGCACGGGGCGTCAAGAGTTTGCTCGTAGGAGAAAGCCGGCTGCCAAGCCGGCCGGCCGCCCTTGGGCTTCTTGGGTGCGGGCCGCCCCTTAGGCGGCGCGTCTTTGACCGTGGCCACCTGCCGACTGGCGGGAGGCGGCGCAGGGCCCTTCCGTTTGTGGTCGTTCGGGTGTTGGCGTCGGCCGGAATCCCCTGCCGGCGTCTTGGGCACCGGGTTGAGTACTTTCCCGGACGCGTCTACCCGGAGCTCGGTCTTCATCGAAGAGTCGGCGGTGGCGTATTTGTCGGCTATGTTCAGAAGCTCATCGAGGGTAGTCGGCTCGTCGCAGAGGAGCTTGTGCTTGAGGAGGGTACCTTCTTGGCACCCGGCAGTGAAGTATTCGATGGCTTGCACCTCGTGCACCCCCTCGCAAGAATTGCGGAGCTCGGCCCAACGCGTGAGGTAGTCGCGTGTGGACTCGGCTGGGCCATGTAGGCACAGGGAGAGCTGCCTGGGCTTGGGAGCCCGCTTGTAGGTGTTGGTGAAGTTGCGGACGAAAGCTTCGGTGAAATCTACCCAGCTGTTGATGCTGAGAGGCTTGAGGCTGTTGAGCCAGGTCCGCGCCGTGCCTTGCAGCATGAGGGGCACGTACTTCACGGCAACGCGCCAGTTGCCGTTGGCTATGCTGACCGCCGTGGAGTAGTCGATCAGCCAATCTTCCGGCTTCACGGAGCCGTTGTACTTGGGCGTGTCTCTTGGGAGCGAGAACCCTTTGGGGAAAGGCTCGTCGCGGATGCGGGGGCCGAAACAAGGCGGGCCAACATCGTCTTCTTCTTCCAGCACCAGGGATCGCGCCAGGCGGTCGATCCGATGGAGGGCGTCATTCTCGCCGACTCCTTCGCGGCGACCTAGTCAGCCGCTGAGAGTCGGGTGCGCCACAGGCGGCGGAGTGGGATATCTCTCTCCACGAGATCGAGGCGGAGGCGGGTTGCCCCGCCATTCCATGGCTCGGGGACGGCCGTCGGCGTCTTGCTCGATGGAGATTCGGGTCTGGCTTCGGCTGGTAGCCGGCTCTTTCTCGCGCCGCATGCGGGTGTTGCTCGTAGTCGGCGTCCGTGACGTCACGCCGTGATCTCGGCGCGGGGGAGGGCTTCCCGCTCGGGCGTCGGCTTCGTGCCGCCGTGCGGCCGCGTCAATCAGCTGCTCTATGCGCCGGGTCATGTGGGGGAGTTCTTCGGCCTCCAAGCCCTCCAACTCGTCCACGGCCGCCTGGGCGGCACGCAAGTTCTCGAGCGGAGTGGCATAGACTGGGCGGTTGACTCCCAGCGCGTCGGCAAGGATGGCGCCGCGTTGCCTGACAACGCCGGCCCGGCTTGGCCCGCCCGGGGCCGGCGTGCCGAAGGCGGCGCAGTCAGCTTCGCGCTGGTAGGCCTCATTGAGGCGTCTCACGGAAGCCAGCCTCCGGCCCTCCGCGAGGAGGGCGAGGCGGCGTGCCTCCAGTGCTTCGTCGTCGGCGTCAGCCGGGAGGGGGACGGACAAGTCGTGCGCCGCCGCGTGCGGGGCGTCGTGGGTGCTCTCGTCGGCCGGGCCACCGTGGCTGATGACCATCACCTCAGTGGTGACAGTATCGCGACCGTCTGTCCGAGGAAGTGGGTCGTTGTAGATCACGACATTGGTGGGGAAGGTGTCAAAGGAGGCCGTGTCGGAGTCGACAGGCATCGGGTCGGTGGAGCCAACCGACTCCAGGTCCACAGCGGGCTCGCTGGAGACATGGAGCTGGCCGAAGAGGTTGGCAAGGTGGTCGGTGCCCGCATCGGAGGCGAGCTGGTCGGAGATGCGGGTTTCATCGAGGAGATCGGCGAGGCTTCTCGCCGCGCAGATGCTGGTGACGCCTTGTAGCGCGTCGTGGCAAGCACCATCGGGCGTGCTGGGCTGGCTACGCTCGCTGGGGAGGAAGAGGGTTCCCGTCCAGAACAGGTCTCCGGACAACGGTGCACCTGGCCCCATGGTGGGCGCCAAATGTCGGGTGGTAGGTGCGACATATGCCAACGGGTGGCTTATCATTGTGGGAGCTAGTAAGACATCGCCGGTGCCTGGAAACGGGATGAGGCGAAGACATGCACGACGGCGAATCTTACCCAGCTTCGGGGCTCTCCGTGGAGATAACACCCCTACTGCTGCTCTACGGGGTCTCCGCATGATCACTAGATGAACAAGTAGCTGCACAATGCTCCTTGAGCTGTTTTGGTGGAAGGAGGAAGAAGGGCACGGCTAGCTTGCTTCTTCTCCTCGGATGGTGTCTAAAACTAGCTAGGGGTTGAACCCTTTGCATGGGTGCCCCGGGGGGGTTATATAGGCCTACCCCCCGGGGGTACAATGGTAATCCGGCTGGGCGTGGGGCCCAACCGTCTGTGACTGTGCTCGTCGGCTTTTGCGCCGGCCGCTGGGGCCCGCCGACTGGTGTGTCCCGCCGGCTGCCGGCTCCTTGGTCGAGAAGCAGGCCCCACCGTCCAGGGCCTGGTCGATGGCTGGTTACTGTTGCTCTATTCTGATGACGCGGGCTTTGTCGTGGTAGGCGTGGCTACAGTACCGCCGCCCGGCGGGCAATTACTGTAGCCTCACCGTGTCTTGTCTCCTTAATGGGCGTCTCCTTCGAGGAAGATGGCAAGCCGGCTGCGGGGAGCCGGCTCTCTCTTGGGCCGACTGGAAGGAGGTGTGGCCGTCTTTGGGTGTCTCTCTGCCCGAAGGGACCCACCGCCCGTGGGCCACGCTGATAGTCCGTCGTGGATGGCGTCAGGGTCGTCGTGGCAACAGTGTCGCGCCGGGCGGGTCGTGGCCACCCGTACGGCGCACTGTGCCGGTCGTGCTCCGGGTTTTGGGGGTGGCAGGCTTCACTGTAGCCATGCCCCGCTTCATCATTGCTAGGTGGATGCAAACTTTGAGGGTATGGTCCCGACCGCTTTATGGGAGCCGGCTTCTGGGAGTCGGCCTTCTCGCGGCAGGCTTCTCGAAGTCGGCCCTCCCATGGCTTTCTTCATGAGGGCTAAAGTCGGGCCGCCTTCCGAAGCCGGCCTGGATGACAGCCGGCAAGGGGAAGGTGGCCCCATGTCTTGGGTTCTTGAGAGCCGGACGAGCTCGTAATTTTTTCAGGAGGGCCAGGGGAAGCCGGCTAGGCTACCCGTGGCTATTTACTCCAACAATTCAGATGCACAGTAAAATCCTCTTCCTTCCGAAGCGGTCTTAGCTGTCCAATATCTTGTACTTCTTGGAGTGGTCTCATTAGTCGAATCCTCAAGTGGTCAAAAGGGGAAAGGGTATGGTCTCACTAAAGGGAATTTTTGAACAAGCTCAGAAGAGAAGAGAGGTAAAAGATCTTTTGAAAGGGAAAGTTGTAGAGAAAAATCTTTGCTATGGACTTGCCGGTTTCTAGGGTCACGTTCCTACAGTCAACATGTGCTCTGATACCATCTTGTAGCGACCTGACCCAAATGGATCAAGTCTCTGTGCTTAAGTGTCATCCCTGGATCGGTATGCTGACACACATAGTACTCGAAGGATTTATAACAGAGGTAAATCACATGTATAAAATAACGTAAATACTATTACCTCAATCTATATAGCGGAAGCAACAAGGTTGTGGATTCCCATCAACACCAACGGCAAAGTTGAGTGTACAAATTGTAACCCTAACGTATCACTTACTCGTCGTAAGAAACCAGCAACATGAGACGTTGCAGCCCGAAACGGGTCAGTACATTGAATGTACTGGCAAATTCACACCATAGAGAATGATGATCAAAGGCTATCACTACATGCATATTTGGCTGGTGGAAAAGCTCTATGGTTATAGTTTTTGCAAAAAGCCAATTTTTCCCTACTACAAAGGAATAAAATTTATTTAACTATCATGGTGGTTGTTAAACATTGAGAATGGTTGACAGCATTCTCAATCCCAATTAAGTAACATCATTAAACCCAACAAAATTAATTTAAAGTAACATGATGAGATTCACATGATAATCCAAGTACTAGATACTCAAGATGTCCATAACCGGGGACACGGCTAATCATGATTAGTTTATACACTCTGCAGAGGTTTGCGCACTTTTCCCCACAAGACTCGATCGCCTCCGTTGGATTTCTCGCACTACATGGTGTTTGAGAAACGGATGACCGAGACACAGTCTTTCAGAAGCACTAGCACCTTACGATGGATAGACCGGTACACCTACTTTCCCCTACATCTGCTAGTCTACCCTGTAAGAGTTTGCACAACTTAATCAACTATGCCAGAGCCCATAATGGCTTGTGGCTCCACACGGAAGTTTCTAGTATGAATAGTCTTATGATCCCTTTGAGCCTGGGTGGCGGTCCAAAAGAAAACAGGCAAGTCCTGGAAACCCAGGTGCCTAGACAGGCAAATCCTGGAATAACCAGGTGCCTCAATCCACCCAGATGTGTGTTTAAGTTGCCACCTTAAGTAAACCATTAATTAACAATCTCACATCTGTCATGGATACTTTCAAAACCCAATCCATGTCTACGAGCATAGCGTGGCAATGTAAGCAGGACGTAATAGTAACTCCCAAGGGTTTGATAATAAACAGGTAATAGGTACTACCTCAACTACTTCCCATCCCACAATTTAATTAGATCCTAATCATGCAATGTTTGAGGTTTGATCTAATGCAAATAAAACTGGGTAGTAAGAGGTATGATCAAAGTGTGAACTTGCTTGCAATGTTGATGAAGATGATTCACACTCAAAAATCTTGATAGCTCTACTCGTCACACTTCGGTCAAGTTATCGTAATCAAGCAATAGTAACCACACGTAAGCAATCACTCAAAAGACCAGAAAGATCGAAGAAGTCGATTCAGAAAACATCAAAACCAAGCAAATAGCTCTTGCAACATAAAACAATTTCTAACAGTACCAAAATTATGTGAATTTGGCCTTATCAGAAAATTTAGGTCAAGAGCTTCGATTTGCAAAAAGAATCAACTCAAACAGAGTTACGGATAAAAAGATATGATCAAAAGAAGTTTGAATTTAAATCTGATCTAATTCAAATTTTAAAATTTTCAAAAACATGTTTGAGTTGGATTACTGGATAGAGGAGATCATAACGAAGACGTGAGCGTTGGTTTCGTTGGATTTGGATAAACGAGTAAGAAGTTATGGCTATTTGAAATATCAGGGCCAAGCTGTTTTACGGAAGAAAAAATAGCTACGGGCTAGGGTCTAATGTATAAATACGTAGACTAATTGATAATCTAATTATTTTATCATATTAGTCTAAAAATAATAAACTACGGAGGTATAAGAAGAAAAAAAAATAAAGAAAGATACCTTTATAAGGCAGAGAAAAGATGACTTTGGAGAGAAGAGATAATTTCCAGAAGTCACGCCGGAGAGGAGAAATATATTTTTGTTAAATGAATCTAGTCAAACAAAAATATTGATTTAACCCAAATCGGATGATTTTTGGAGGCTCTATGGGTCTATATTTATTGGTGGAAAAGAGGCTTAGGGGTCAAAGGCTAGGCAATGTGGGACTAAACGTAGACGAAAATATACGAAACAGAGAAGAAAAGAGGCGATGGGCATAAAGGCCTTCGGCCGGCCGCGCGGTGCAGTTTTTTTTACAGAATGAGATAAACTGAAAAACAAAAGTAAAATAAAACTTTATATAGGCATTTTATATATCAAAATTTTCAGAAAAAGATTTTTTACGACATGAACATTTTTCTAGCATTAAATAAAATACACACAAATTCTAATAATTCAAAGAGTGCCACTGGTCTAATAAAATCCAATAAAAATCATTTTAGAAATACCAAAATGAAATCAAATTTATTTCTCTCCAATTTTCTGTTGTAGGGAATCATGTTACCCTAATTTCCATATATTTTATTTTTGGAGAAAAATAATTTGAATAAAACTCAAATAAATCCAAATTGGAAATTAATTCCAAAGGGACTTGAAATTGATCCTTTGAAACTCCCAACTCATATTTCATAATTTGAAGAAGTCATTTTATCTTCTCTCGTGAAATTCATTGAGTTGCATAAAGTTTCTGAATTGGAATATATTTCCCAATGGAATTCAAATATTTTTCAAACACCCTTTCCATTTTAAATGGAAGAAGTCATGTCATCTTCTCTCTAGGGTTTTGTGTTGAAAAGAATTTGAATTAATGGAGATCAGAAAGCAAATATGAAAGTTTGGGAAAGTCCTTTTATTCCCTCTCATCTAACTTTCAAAAGTTTCGAATTCACTCACTTTCAGACAATCAATCAAAAAATCAATCAATCTATCTATTTATTATAACATTCCAAAATTTAGAATTTTGGGATGTTACATTATCTTTGAAGGGAGATGCATTGACATGTTATAGGCTATGTGATGATATGGGATCATGGGACTATAAGCGATTGAAATTGGAATTTCACCAGAAGTTTTATCCTATGCATCTTGTTCATTGTGATCATAATTATATATATATAATTTTTGGCCTCACGAAGGAGAAAACATCGCTCAATCTTGGGGGAGGCTTAAGTCAATGTTATATTCATGCCCCAATCATGACCTCTGAAGTGAAATGATTATTCAAAAAATTATGCTCGACTTTCTGACGACAATCGCTCCATGCTTGATACTTCTTGTACTGGTTCTTTTATGATGAAGACTATTGAACTCATATGGGATTTATTGGAGAGGATTAAATGCAAATCTGAAGATTGGGATCTCGACGAAGCTAAGGAGTCAGGTATGACACCTAAGTTTGATTGTGTTAAATCTTTTATGGATACTGATGTTTTCCGTAAGTTTAGCACTAAATATGGACTTGACTCTGAGATAGTAGCTTCTTTCTGTGAATCTTTTGCTACTCATGTTGATCTCCCTAAGGAGAAGTGGTTTAAATATAATCCTCCCATTGAAACAAAAGTAGTTGCACCTATTAAAGTAGAAGAAAAAACTATCACTTATGATGATCCTGTTGTTCCCACTGCTTATGTTGAGAAACCACCTTTCCCTGTTAGAATTAAGGATCATGCTAAAGCTTCAACTGTAGTCAACAAGAGTAATATTAGGACACACAAACCCCCTGAGCAAATTAAAGTTGAACCTAATATTGCTATGGTTAAAGATCTCTTGGCCGATAATGTTGATGGGCAGGTTATTTATTTCTGGGAAGAAACTGCTAGAATTGCTAAGCCTGGTGCTAAGGATAAACATAGACCTTTTATAGGCATGCCTGTTATTTCTGTTAAAATAGGAGATCATTATTATCATGGCTTATGTGATATGGGTGCTAGTGCTAGTGCAATACCTCATACCTTATACAAAGAAATTATGCATGATATTGCACCTGCTGAGATAGAAGATATCAATGTTACAATTAAGCTTGCCAATAGAGATACTATTTCACCAATTGGGATTGTTAGAGATGTTGAAGTCTTGTGTGGGAAGGTTAAATATCCTGCTGATTTTCTTGTTCTTGGTTCCCCACAAGATAGCTTTTGTCCCATTATATTTGGTAGACCCTTCTTAAATATTGTTAATGCTAGGATAGACTGCGAAAAGGATGTTGTTACTATTGGTTTGGGTGATATGTCTCATGAGTTTAACTTCTATAAATTTCGTAGACAACCCCGTGATGAGGAATTACCTAGTAAGGATGAATTTATTGGTCTTGCTTCTATTGTTGTGCCTCCTAATGATCCTTTAGAACAATATTTGCTCGACCATGAAAATGATATGTTCATGAATGAAAGAAGGGAAATAGATGAAGTATTCTTTAAACAAGTGGACCTATTCTGAAACACAACTTGCCTGTTGAAATCCTAGGGGATCCTCCTCCACCCAAGGGTGATCTCGTGTTTGAGCTTAAACCGTTACCTGATACTCTTAAATATGCTTATCTTGATGAAAAGAAGATATATCATGTTATTATTAGTGCTAACCTTTCAGAGCATGAGGAAAAGAAATTATTGAAAACTCTGAAGAAGCACCGTGCTACTATTGGATATACTCTTGATGATCTTAAGGGCATTAGTCCCACTCTATGTCAACACAAAATAAATTTGGAGAAGGATGCCAAACCAGTTATTGATCACCAACGACGGCTAAATCCTAAGATGAAAGAAGTGGTAAGAAAGGAAATATTAAAACTCTTTGAGGCAGGTATAATTTATCCCGTTGCTGATAGTCAGTGGGTAAGTCTTGTCCATTGTGTCCGTAAGAAGGGAGGTATTACCGTTGTTACTAATGATAAAGATGAATTGATCCCACAAAGAATTATTACAGGTTATAGGATGGTAATTAATTTCCACAAAGTAAATAAAGCTACTAAAAAGGATCATTACCCTTTGCCTTTTATTGATCAAATGCTAGAAAGATTATCCAAACATACACATTTTTGCTTTCTAGATGGTTACTCGGGCTTCTGTCAAATACATGTGTCAGCTGATGATCAAGCAAAGACCACTTTTACTTGCCCTTTCGGTACTTTTGCTTATAGACATACGCCTTTTGGTTTATGTAATGCACCTGCTACGTTTCAAAGATGCATGACAGCTATATTCTCTGACTTTTGTGAAAAGATTTGTGAGGTTTTCATGGACGATTTCTCCGTTTATGGATCCTCTTTTGATGATTGCTTGAGCAACCTTGATCGAGTTTTGTAGAGATGTGAAGAAACTAATCTTGTCTTGAATTGGTAGAAGTGCCACTTTATGGTTAATGAAGGTATTGTCTTGGGGCATCAAATTTCTGAAAGAGGTATTGAAGTTGACAAAGCTAAAGTTGATTGATACGTCTCCAATGTATCTATAATTTTTGATTGTTCCATGCTATTATATTATCAACCTTGGATGTTTTATATGCATTTATATGCTATTTTATATGATTCTTGGGACTAACCTATTAACCCAGAGCCCAGTGCCAGTTTCTGTTTTTCCCTTGTTTCAGTGTTTCGCAGAAAAGGAATATCAAACGGAGTCCAAATGGAATGAAACCTTCGAAAAATTTATTTTTGGAAAGAAAGCAATACAAGAGACTTGGAGTGCACGTCAGGGGATCAACGAGGAAGCCACGAGGCAAGGGGGCGCGCCCACCCCCCTCGGCGCGCCCTCCACCCTCGTGGGCCCCTCATGGCTCCCCTGATGTATTTCTTCCGCCTATATATATCCATATACCCTAAAACTATCGAGGAACAGAATGGATCGGGAGTTCCATCGCCAGAAGCCTCCATAGCCACCGAAAATCAATGTAGACCTGTTCCGGCACCCTGCCGGAGGGGGCAATCTCTCTCCGGTGGCCATCTTCATCATCCTAGTGCTCTCCATGATGAGGAGGGAGTAGTTCTCCCTCGGGGCTGAGGGTATGTACCAGTAGCTATGTGTTTGATCTCTCTCTCTCTCTCTCTCGTGTTCTTGAGGTGATACGATCTTGATGTATCGTGAGCTTTACTATTATAGTTGGATCTTATGATGTTTCTCCCCCTCTACTCTCTTGTAATGGATTGAGTTTTCCCTTTGAAGTTATCTTATCAGATTGAGTCTTTAAGGATCTGAGAACACTTGATGTATGTCTTACCGTGTGTATCTGTGGTGACAATGGGATATCACGTGATTCACTTGATGTATGTTTTGGTGATCAACTTGTGGGTTCCGCCCGTGAACCTATGCATAGGGGTTGGCACACGTTTTCGTCTTGACTCTTCGGTAGAAACTTTGGGGCACTCTTTGAGGTTCTATGTGTTGGTTGAATAGATGAATCTGAGATTGTGTGATGCATATCGTATAATCATACCCACGGATACTTGAGGTGATATTGGAGTATCTAGGTGACATTAGGGTTTTGGTTGATTTCTGTCTTAAGGTGTTATTCTAGTACGAACTCTAGGGCTGTTTGTGACAGCTATAGGAATAGCCCAACAGATTGATTGGAAAGAATAACTTTGAGGTGGTTTCGTACCCTACCATCATCTCTTCGTTCGTTCTCCGCTATTAGTGACTTTGGAGTGACTCTTTGTTGCATGTTGAGGGATAGTTATGTGATCCAATTATGTTATTATTGTTGAGAGAACTTGCATTAGTGAAAGTATGAACCCTAGGCCTTGTTTCAACTCATTACAATACCGTTTGTGCTCACTGTTATCATTAATTACCTTGCTGTTTTTATATTTTCAGATTACAAAAACCTTTATCTACCATCCATATACCACTTGTATCACCATCTCTTCGCCGAACTAGTGCACCTATACAATTTACCATTGTATTGGGTGTGTTGGGGCACAAGAGACTCTTTGTTATTTGGTTGCAGGGTTGCTTGAGAGAGACCATCTTCATCCTACGCCTCCTACGGATTGATAAACCTTAGGTCATCCACTTGAGGGAAATTTGCTACTGTCCTACAAACCTCTGCACTTGGAGGCCGAACAACGTCTACAAGAAGAAGGTTGTGTAGTACACATCAAGCTCTTTTCTGGCGCCGTTGCCGGGGAAGCAAGGAAAGCGGCACTAACACCCCGTCAACTAAGCTCTTTTCTGGCGCCGTTGCCGGGGAGGTTAGCGCTTGAAGGTATATCTTTAGATCTTGCAATCGAAACTTTTAGTTTCTTGTTTTATCACTAGTTTAGTTTATAAAAGAAAACTACAAAAATATGGAATTGAGTTTACCTCATACGCTTCATCTTTTTAATATCTTTCGTGAGTATGATGGGAAGGAAAATTGTGCCAAAGTGTTAGAAGAAGAATGCATTAAAATGTTTGGTACTAAATCTTTGAATGATGAGCATGATTGCAATGTTGTTAGTATGAACTCCTTGAATATCCATAGTACTAATGATGATTGCACTAGTTATGATGAAAATGTCTCCTATAAACATGTCAATTTTTGTGGAGTGCATTGGGTTTGCAAGTACACACCAAATAGGGAAGATAGATATTGCAAGAGGCATAAGCATTTAGAAACTAAATTGTTGCAAGAAAGTCTAGATATTTGTGCTGAAAATTTAAATTTTCTTAGCCATACCTATGAACTTTGCAATGAACGTGATCATTTCAGTACCCAATGCAAATTGTTTCATGATCGTATCGTGTCCAAAAATTGTGATGACTTGATTTGTCTTGCACATCATAATGAACTTAGTTTGATCTTGGGTTATGAAGAAATGAAACGTATAACTATGGTTATTCCAGAATTCGCCATTTATAGAGTTCTTAACCTTGATCTAGAAGAAATTTATAGGTATTGTGCAGTGAATTGCATTGAAAATCCTTATATTGCCAATTATATAAAGAAAATAAAACAAATAGAATATGAAGAGAATACTAACGAAAGGGAAGAGACTTCCCAATATCCTCCTATTATTTCTTATGATGAATCAGGTAACGAGGAGGAGCTTTCTATTCAACCAATCTCATTAATAAGGAGCTCCAAAAAGAGGATTGAACCCACACATGATGTGGTGAAGAAGAAGAAAAGAAAAAGGAAGAGAGGTAAAAATATATCTCTCCAAAATAATGCTGCTCCTATTACTGTTGTGCCTCATGAAAGTAATGATACTTCTTATGATCTTGAAAATCTTTTTGGCACTTGCTTGGAAGAATATGATAATTGCTATACTATTGGTGCTATCCATACTATTAATGATGAGAGTGATTATGCTTATGATATGAAAAGGCCCAAGCTTGGGGATGCTATGTTTGATGAAGATGATGTTTTTGAGAATATATTTGCTGCAATTAATGTTTGTCCCAAGTTTGGGGATGCTACGTTTAATGAAGATGATATTTTTAGTCTCCCAAGTTTTGATATGCAAATTTATAATGATGATAGCATGCCTCCTACCTATGATGATTATTGTTATGATACTTATGCTATAAAAAGTAGTGATTATATTTTAAAACTTGTCATGATTATGATTACCCCTTTTCTGAACATTACTCTTTTAATGTGGAAACAATTATAGTATTCGAGTCTCTTATGATACTCCCACTATTCCGAATGAGAAGAATTTTGCTTATGTGGAGAGTAATAAAAATTCTATGCTTGTAGATCATGAAAAGAATGCTTTAGGTGCTGGTTATATTGTTGAATTCATTCATGATGCTACTGAAAATTATTATGAGGGAGGAATATATGCTTGTAGGAATTGCAATAATATCAAGTTTCCTCTCTATGTGCTTAAAGTTTTAAAGCTATACTTGTTTTGCCTTCCTATGCAAGTTGATTCTTGTTCCCACAAGTTGTTTGGTCACAAAATCCCTATGCATAGAAAGTGGGTTAGACTTAAATGTGCTAGTCATATTCTTCAAGATGCTCTCTTTATGTTACAATTCTTATCTTTTATGAGAGCATCATTGAAATCATCATGCCTAGCTAGGGGCGTTAAACGATAGCGCTTGTTGGGAGGCAACCCAATTTTATTTTTATTCCATGCTTTTTGATCCTGTTTAGTAATAAATAAATTATCTAGCCTCTGTTTTGGTTGTGTTTTTGTGTTTAATTAGTGTTTGTGCCAAGTGAAAGGATCGAGAAGAGGTGTCTAGAGGGGGGTGATTAGACACTAGGTGCTAAAAGTTGAAGTTTTTAAATTCTTTCGGTTGAAGTGGATTTTTGGCACAAGTTTAACAAACACAATACATATCAAGCAAGCATGCATGCAAAGAGTATATGAGCAGCGGAAAGTAGATAATGCAACTTGCAAGAATGTAAAGAGAAGGGTTTGGAAGATTCAAATGCAATTGGAGACACGGATGTTTTTGTCGTGGTTCCGATAGGTGGTGCTATCGTACATCCACGTTGATGGAGACTTCAACCCACGAAGGGCAACGGTTGCGCGAGTCCATGGAGGGCTCCACCCACGAAGGGTCCACGAAGAAGCAACCTTGTCTATCCCACCATGGCCATCGCCCACGAAGGACTTGCCTCACTAGCGGTAGATCTTCACGAAGTAGGCGATCCCCTTGCCCTTACAAACTCCTTGCTTCTCCACAATCTTGCCGGAGGCTCCCAAGTGACACCTAGCCAATCTAGGAGACACCACTCTCCAAGAAGTAACAAATGGTTTGTTGATGATGAACTCCTTGCTCTTGTGCTTCAAATGATAGTCTCCCCAACACTCAACTCTCTCTCACAGGATATGGATTTGGTGGAAAGAAGATTTGAGTGGAAAGCAACTTGGGGAAGGCTAGAGATCAAGATTCATATGGTAGGAATGGAATATCTTGGTCTCAACACAAGTGTAGGTGGTTCTCCCTCAGAAAGTATAGGTTGGAAGTGTAGGTTTGTTCTGATGGCTCTCTCCATGAATGAAGAGGAGGTGGAGGGGTATATATAGCCTCCACACAAAATCTAACCGTTACACAAAACTTTCCAAACTCGGTGGGACCGAATGGTTAAACTCGGTCGGACCGATTCAGCAAAGCTAGTGACTGTTAGGGTTTTTGGTGGGACCGACAAGCAACTCGGTAGGACCGATATGATTAGGGTTAGGGCATAACGTAATCTCGGTGAGACCGATTACACAAACTCGGTGAGATTGATTTTGGTAATAAGCTAACCAGAGAGTTGGTCAGGTAAACTCGGTGGGGCCGATCGCTCATTTCAGTGAGACCGAAATGTTACAAAAGGGAACCAGAGAGTTTACATTGCAGTTTCGGTGGGACCGATCGCAAGTTTTGGTGAGATTGAAAGTATTGCGATAGGCAACAGAGAGTTTGCAATCCCATCTTGGTGAGACCGAGATCCCTATCGGTGAGACCGATTTGCCTAGGGTTTGTGGCAGTGGCTATGACATTTGAAACTCGGTGGCGCCGGATAGAAAGAATCGGTGGGGCCGAGTTTGACTTTTGGTTTAGGTCATATGTGGATGTGAAAAGTAGTTGAGGGTTTTGGAGCATATCACTAAGCATTTTGAGCAAGAGCCTCATTAAGCAACACCTCATCCCTCCTTGATAGTATTGGCTTTTCCTATAGACACAATGTGATCTTGGATCACTAAAATAGAAAATGTAGAGTCTTGAGCTTTGAGCTTGAGCCAATCCTTTGTCCTTAACATCTTGAAGGGGTTTCACATCCTCTAGTCCATGCCACTTCACTATTGAACTTATCTGAAGCATACTAGATAACAATGTTAGTCCAATAAGAGATATGTTGACATTAATTACCAAAAACCACCTAGGGAGCACTTGTGCTTTCAATCTCCCCCTTTTTGCTAATTGATGACAGCATACATCAAAGCTTTAGATCAAGATATTAAGAGTAGTAAGTAAAGCTTTGGAAAGACATGTAACTTGCATAGGCTCCCCCTACATGTATGCAATCATGTGAATATGGAATACAGGAGCATGTGAATGCATAAACATGACAGAGTAAGCAATGTGGTACATGTATCTTGGCTATATGCATCAGAGCAAATGATGAAAATATGAGAAATGTACCTTCATGCTCATGAGTCCTTCTTGCGAACAATATGTACATCAGCAAGAAATTCTCATTCACATGACTGTGATGCATATACTTACCTTGTGGTCTTGAGTTGGCTTAGGATGGGATGAACCTGCGTAAACAAGGTTAGATAACACAAATACACCTACTGGCCAGAGCAAACAAGAGAAACCACAAGAGTACCAAGACTGGGATGACATGTACAGTGAGTACTAAGTACCACATTGGATAAGGACATGTCCCCAAAGGTAAAGATGTGCAATAAATTCAAGGATTTCCTTCCCTTAGATGTCTTTCTCCCCCTGAATCTAACATGGGATATTGGGAGAAGATAGGGAACAGAAAATCAGATCTCAAAGGAAATAAACAGAGCTAATGCAATCAAGCAAACATGAACATGTGTTTCCCTTCTTGAAGACATGTGACTTCTCTCCTCTTGAACACCAAGCATCTGGGGTCTCTTTCTTCCCTAGAGTATTCTCCCCCCCTATAGATATGATTAAGCTTTGATGTGATGATCTCTCTCCCCCCCTTTGCCATCAATTTCCAAGAAGGGTTCTTCTGGATTTTTGTCATGATGGGTTTGGTCCTTGAGTCACAGAACAAAGCAGCAAGTTGAGTAGGATGCTAGTCGAGGACAAGATTCATTGAGTGAAGCTGGATTAAAAAGAATTCAGAAACAAGTGGCAAGATGTTTTTCCTGCAGTGAAATCGGTAGCGCCGAGTTTGGTGTTTCGGTGGCACCGAAAGGGTTTGGTTGGACCGAAGTAAACTGCCCGGTGTGACCGAGTTCATCGCAGAGAAAACACTTTTCACCTCCACTCACTAGACAAGTAAGATCTCACAAGGATTTGCAAGGAATTTAATGCAGAAAATGTAGAACATAAAATAAAAGAGAAGAAACTAAAAAGAATCTAGATGAAGTTGAAGAGGGAAACAAATATGCATGAGATAAATGCAGGAGCACATAAAAGAACACAAGAGAACTTTATCTAGAGTTGGGCGGCGACAAACTCACCTATGTTAGAGTATAATGACTTAGGAGTCAAGTGAGATCAGATGATCTTTTGTCATACTCATCGTTTAAGCTCAAAATGGGGTTACCATTTTTCGTCAAAGCATCTTGATGTATTCACATTTTGTTGGGTTGCTTTATCCCATGACTTGGAGTAAAGCTTCTCTAAGATGGAATAGCATGCCTTGGGTGGTGGTGTTGATCATGATCATGTAGTTGAACTTGTGTGGGTTGCTCAAGGTTGATGTAGCTCATCAAGAGTTAGGAGCATCACTTGAAGTTTGAGTTCATCTACCTACATGGGTTAGTTTTTGCAAGGAAGAGCACTTGTGTGTCCAAAGTGACAATCATGATAGAATTTGTCAAAGGATATGTTTGAATGGTTGCGTGCTTCCTTGTCTTCATCCACCATTGTGTAGTGACTTGGTGATATAGAAATTGCTCAAGATGTGAGTGAGTTGCAATCTCAAAGATTTCGATTCATCCAAGTACCTACACGGGTTAGATAGCATGCAAGGTGCAAATATATCCAAGACATGAGATAGTCAACATAAGAGAAATATCAAGGATTAGTCATAAGCTCATGCCTTGCATGTATTAAATGGAGTTCCTACTCCAAGTTTGAAGCATCAATGATGTTCAATTCACCTCTTAACCTGCAAAACACTTTCTCATCAAGTGGTTTGGTAAATATATACGTTATCGGTGTGAACATGCTTAAGATTAATGTCCCCTTTGGCAACATGATCTCGAATGAAATGATGATGAACTTCAATATGCTTAGTTCGAGAATGTTGCATGGGATTGTGAGCAATCTTAATAGCACTTTCATTGTCACAAAGCAATGGAACATGTTTCACATTAATCCCATAATCTTTAAGAGTTTGGGTCATCCAAAGTAATTGAGCACAACATGATCTAGCGGCAATGTATTCCGCTTCGGCGGTGGATAAGGATACCAAGTTTTGTTTCTTGGAGGACCAAGAGACAAGAGATCTACCAAGAAATTGACAAGTACCCGAAGTTGACTTTCTATCAACCTTGTCACCGGCATAGTCCGAATCGGAGTAGCCAACAAGATCAAAGGAAGCCCTCTTTGGATACCAAATGCCAAAATTTGGTGTATGGATTAAGTATCTCACTATCCTTTTCACGGCCTTAAGATGACATTCTTTAGGAGCAGCTTGATATCGTGCACACATGCACACACTTAGCATAATATCGGGACGTGAAGCACATAGATATAACAATGAACCAATCATAGAGCGATAAACCTTTTGATCAACCGGTTCACTATCTTTGGTTAAATCAAGATGTCCAGTAGTAGGCATGGGTGTAGTCATACCTTTGCATTCTTGCATATTGAAATTCTTGAATAAGTCCTTGGTGTACTTCGTTTGAGATACAAAGGTGCCTTCCTTAGTTTGCTTGATTTGCAAACCAAGAAAGAATTTGAGTTCACTCATCATCGACATCTCAAACTTCTCCGACATTAGCTTTCCAAACTTTTCACTAAAATGAGGGTTAGTTGATCAAAATATAATATCATCGACATAAATTTGGCATACAAATAGTTCTCCATTAACCCTTTTAGTAAAAAGAGTAGAATCTATTTTTCCAATTTCAAACCCTTTTTCAATAAGGAACTTGGTCAAGCATATATACCATGCTCTAGGAGCTTGTTTAAGACCATAAAGAGCTTTGTGAAGTTTGTAAACATGAGTAGGTTTCTTAGGATTAACAAATCCGGGAGGTTGCTTAACATAAACTTCCTCCTCAATTTCACCATTCAGAAAAACACTTTTAATGTCCATTTGGTATAAGGTGATATCATGATGATTATCATAGGCAAGTAAGATGCGAATGGACTCAAGTCTAGCAACGGGGGCATATGTCTCAACATAGTCCATACCTTTGACTTGAGTGTAGCCTTGGGTGACTAGCCGTGCTTTGTTGCAGACAACTTGACCATCTTCATGTTGCTTGTTGCGAAACACCCATTTGGTACCAATGATGTTGTGGTTGTTGTCGGGCTTTTCAAGCAATGTCCACACTTGATTTTTCTCAAAGTTGTGTAGCTCTTCATGCGTAGCATTTATCCAATCCGGATCTTCCAATGCTTCTTCAACCTTCATAGGTTCAATGCGAGAGATGAATGAGTAATGTTCACAAAAGTTAGCTAAACGAGTTTTTGAGCGAGTGGTTCTTCCGGTTTGGATATCATTATAGATTTGCTCGACGGGATGATCTTTAGCAATTCTTGCTCGAACTCGTGAAAGCTTTTGCTTGGATCTTGGTTGAACACCTTCTTCATCTTGTTCTTCTTCTTGGCCTTCTTCACTGTTGACATTGTCATTCTCTTGTCGTGGTGGAGAAGGAGGTTGTTGGCGTTCTTCTTGATGCACTTCCTCGTTTTCTTCATCTTAATGTGTCCCACTTGTGGATCCTTCCGTATCAACTCTTGGTTCACCTTGTCGTGATGTAGAAGCTTCCACTTGGACGGGTGAGGTACTCTCCTTCACCTCCGTTGGACGAATCTTGCCAATAGACAAGTCTTGGATTGCTTCCGAAGGGTCTTTGTCTCCTACATCAATTGGCAATTGCTCTACTTGTGAGCCGTTAGATTCATCAAACTTCACATCTACCGTCTCTTCAACCTTTCGAGTGAAATTATTGTAGACACGGTATGTGTGAGAGTTTGAGCCATAACCAAGTAGAAAACCTTCATGAGACTTAGGAGCAAATTTAGAACGACGATGCTTATCAAGAATGTAGCACTTTGAGCCGAATACTCGAAAGTATCCAACTTGTGGTTTGTTACCGGTGAGGAGCTCGTATGCCATCTTGCCGAGTAGCTTGTGAAGATACAAGCGATTTGTTGCATGACAAGCTGTCTCAACCGCTTCCTCCCAAAAGTGTGTAACATCTCAAAATTCTAAATTTTGGAATGTTATATTAAATAAATAGTTTTGATTGTTTGTTTGATTGTTGTGTGAATGATTGGGTGAAATTGAGTGCAATTTGAAACTTTTTGAAAGTTGAATGAGAGGGAATAAAAGGACTTTCCCAAAAGTGTTTCCATCTTAAATGATTTGAAACCTCATTTGAAAGTAATGCAAACTTCATGCCACTCAAGGACTTTCAAGAGAGGAGATGAAATGACTTCTCCAAAGTTTAAATGAAAGAGAGTGGGGAGTTAGACCACTTTTGAAATTCCATTTGGAATCCTTCCCATTTGAATAGTTTCAAATTCCTCTGACCCATTGCAAAATAAAGAGAGGAGTAATATGACACTCCAAACCAGGGGCAAATTTGAAATATATTTGAATGAGGAAAAACAGAAAAGATTTGGAAGTGGTTTGAATTTCAGTTTCAAAACCATTTAGGAGTTATTTGACTTTTAATCAAATTGTTTTCTCCTAAAATTAAATAAAGGGAAATAAGGGTAAAATGATTCCCTTCAATTGAAAATTAGGAGAAAATAAATTTGAAATCATTTTGGTATTTTAAAATGATTTTTGTCGGGTTTTAATGCAACAGTAGCACTATTTGCTTTATTTGAATTTTTGTAGATTTTATTTACCTCTGAAAATGTGTTCATGTTTTAGAAATTATTTTCTAAAACTTTTGATTTATAGTATGCCTATATAATAGTTTTTTATTGCTCTTTATTTCAGTTTTCCTTCTCTATTTTAAAAAAAAACTAGGCTAAGCCCAGCCGCACTAGGCCCGGCCCCCTCCACGACCCAACAGGTCGTCTTCCTCCTACGATCGTTCCTGCACCTACACGAGAAGAACACACGCATGCACCCCCACCCCGCGCCCCACTCCCTTCCCTCCTTCCCGTTCCCCAAGAATCCTCTGAATGGATCCACCCCCTTTCCCTACACCTCCTTCTCCAAGTAAAAGGCCATTAATGCCCCGGATTTTCTTGCCGGAGATCCGCACTTTCCTTTTTTTTTGCTCGCCATGGCTGCACGAATTTGGACACCCCCTCGCCCTATAAATACCTCCCTCGTGCTGCCCTCTTTACCCTCGCCCAAAGCCCTCTCCCATGGGAGCTTATCCCCCTCCCTATCCCGCATAATTTCTCATCGGAGTTCATAAACTCCGGCGGCTTCTCCATCGTCGCCCGAGGCTCGGTTGGTACTTCCTCGGCTTCCCCCGAGGTTGCTGAGATCTCCTCTGCACCGTCCCATGCTCTCCTTCCTCTAGGAGCCCCTACAACCCCGGATTCAATCTTCTTCCCCAACTCCGGCGACTACTCCGGTGAGATCAAAGAAATCCCATAATTTCCTCTTTTCAGAAAAGTAGCGATCTTAGAAAATTCAGATCTAGTATACATATCCAAATTGAGTGATTCCAATTGCGTTAGATCACAAATTTTGTGAAGTTTCTGAATAGGTAAATAGTTTTTAGGTTTGACTATTTAAATTTGAACTTGATCAATTTCTCTTAAATCCTTGTATTTGATCTAACTTGAGTTTAGAAATAGATTTTTGATTGATTCTTTTTGCTACCATTTTTTTATTGTTTTGTTTATCCACTAGCATATAGTTATTTATTTTTAGTTTACTTTAAATTAGGTTTGTTGCAAAAACAGTACTGTTTTGCTTATGTAGTTGTTTTAGTCATATAATTAGTGTTTTTAATTATTTTTAGTTAATTCTTTTTGTAGATTTTTACATGTTGTCATATGTTTCTGTTAGACTACAGTAGATAAATTTTTGTAGTTAATTATTATTGTTTAGCTACTGTTTTAGTATTTGTTTGTTTAGTTCATAGTGATAGTTGATACAAATAGTTTTATTAGTTTTAATGTATTTCTTTTTGCCACTTCAATATATGTTGTTATTGGTTATCTTATTTAGAAGTAAAATAAGTTTTCATAAATTATTTTAGTATTGTTTACTATTGTCTTAGTGTTTTCTAGTTGTTATAGTTGTTCTAGTGTTAACTAGATAGTTATAATAGTTTTTATACTAGTTCTTTTTGCTAGTAAATGCTTTAGTAAATTATTTTGTTGTTGTTTTATTAGAATTATATTTTCCATGTTGTATAAAATTTATTAGAGTAATTTAGTTTTAATAAGAAAGTATTGACTGGTATTGTGTGAGTTGGTTTCTCCCTTGTTTTCATGAAGTTTTCTTTGGAATTCTATTTGGTTTTCTTTGACTTAATTATTGTTTTTATTTGTGGCTTTTTGATTGTTATTTTTATTGCTAGTATTGTTTGCTAAGATTATTGCTTATGTGAGTATAATGTTTGACTATATAGATTTTCTCGGAGTGACGAATAGTTTATCAAAGATTCCGAGAGCGTTATTATCTTCATCAAGTAATACCATGCAAGTTCACTTTGACCATGTTTTTCATACCTATGCTTTATTTGCATGTAGTAACACCCTTTCAATAATCCCTCCAGTAGTGTTATTGAATCATGTAGTTGAGTGGAATGCATGAGGTAGAAACCCATCTCCCTGTTACCAAAACCCGGGACTTTATATGGTTTTAATGCTACACTATAGTAGACGGGGTTTGGTATGAGTGCACGAGAGTGGTGTGAGAATGGAGGACTCTACGCCAATGACGGCAACTCCATGATGGCATCTGCAAGGACTGCATTTTCAAGGCCTCAAGACTTCAAGACCTCGAGATTTCAAGACTCGAGACAAGAATTCAATACACACTACTGGGTGAAGGACGGTTGACGGGAACCCTGCAGAAACCAGTGGTTGGCCGGGATGCATGGAGAAGCGCCATGACATCTTGCGGAAAGCTTCACCCAGACTCAAAGAGACGGAAGGATACTTCATGCCCGGAAGCTTACCTGTGCAACCGCAAGTCACTATGGGCTCTGGCTTGGTTGACCTTAGTGGTGACTCTGGCTGGGACAGTGCTAGAAGATGTAGAACTACGGTAGGATTGGATGATCACCGGACAGTGGTCAGAGGAACTCTTCGGAAGACCATGTTTTGGTCATCTTGTTCTCAAACACCCTGAAGTGCGAGAATGTAAAGAGAGGGATCGAATCTTGCGGGTAAAGTGTACAAACCTCCGCAGAGGGTTAAAACCTAATCGATTAGCCGTGTCCCCGGTTACGGACAATTTGAGCCTGTGGACTTGGATCTATCTCGGAACTCTCAACACCAGACTGCTAAATTAATTGTGGGCAACTTATGATGATTTGGGCTATGAGACATCGGTTGGCGGAACCATGTCATGATAGAAAACTCCGTAGTACAGACTCCGGTTAATTCCTTTGATGTAGGGAAAATAAAACCAGCTTTTATGCAAACAAAACTCAAGTACAGAGCCACAAAGCCATATTGCATATAGTATAGTTTATCAATTGTTTTTCTTACAGTGATCTTGCCGGTACATTCAATGTACTGACCTACATGGCTGCAACGTCTCACATTGCAGATATGTTTCTTCCGACGAGTAAGAGTACGGTACAGGGCTACTGTCTACACTCAACCTGCCGATGGCGTTGATGGTACTCCACACCCGATTGTTTGTTTTCGTTGAGACTTATGAGGTATATATCTGTTTTACGTTATTTATACATGTGATTGCACTTTGATATATACATTGATGTACTGTGTGTTCCAGCATACCGATCCAGGGATGGCACAGATACACAGAGGCTTGACCATGTGAGGTCGGGTCGCTACAAAGTGTTTTGGCGTCTTGTACTCATCAAGCATCGTTCTTGCCATCTCAATAAGAGTCCGGTTCTTCCTGTCAATGACTCCATTTTGTTGAGGTGTGTACGTAGCCGAGAACTCATGTGAAATCCCTTGTTCATCAAGAAAGGTATCCACATTTGCGTTCTTGAACTCCGTTCCGTTGTCGCTTCGAACCTTCTTGATCTTCACGTCAAATTGATTTTGGGCCTTCCTAGCGAAGTTTTTGAAGATCTTTTGGACCTGCGATTTGTCATCAAGAAAGAACACCCAGGTAAATCTTGAAAAATCATCAACTATGACTAGTCCAAATGAGTTACCACCGAGACTCTTGTAGGCATTTGGACCAAAGAGATCCATGTGAAGTAGCTCAAGTGGTCTTCTCGTGGTCATGATGTTCTTTGCACGATGACTGCCTCCAACTTGTTTCCCTGCCTGACAAGCACTACAAAGTCTATCCTTGTCAAATATAACATCTTTTACTCCAAGGATATGATCACCTTTAATAAGCTTGTCAAGGTTTCGCATACCAACATGACCTAATCGTCTATGCCATAACCAACCTTTAGAAGATTTAGCAATTAAGAAAGTTCTAGGTTGAGCCTTTTTAGTGAAATCAACAATGTAAAGATCACCTCTACGTATTCCGGTAAAGACCATTTTACGATTGTCTCTAAGAAACACTTGGCAATCTACTTCAGTGAATAGGCTATTGAAACCGAAATCAGCAAGTCTAGATACTGAAAGTAAATTGTACCCAAGAGATTCAACAAGCATGAAATTTTGTATGGAGCTATCATGTGAGATGGCCACCTTACCTAGGCCAACCACCTTACCCTTTGAGTTATCACCAAAGGTGACATATTTTCGAGGGCCGTTGTTTTCAGCAAGCTCACGGAACATATTTTTATCTCCGGTCATATGATCAGTACATCCACTATCAAGAACCCATTCCTTTCCTCCAGCCATGTAGCCGCGAAGATTTGCCATAAGACCAAAGTGTCTCACTGCATCATTAAGATCATAGTCACTGTCATCATCATCATCAGAGTATCCATGTTCAACATCATCTTGTGATTGATCAATTCCTAGAGAGGGTAATTCATTAGATAAATGATCATTTCTATAGTTATCTTTATGAATTCTAATAGCTCTGGAAATGATATTGCTAATGATTCCAAAATCTCCTTTGGCACTCGTAAGATTGGTAAGCTCAAATAAGCAGTCACCAAATTTGGGATCATTGGAACTCATCTTAATAAAGGCAATAGACTTATGTAGAATTTCATCTAGATCTTTCAAGGAATAATTTGGAAAGCGTTCCTCAAGAAATCTCCATATAGTATAGGCACAATCAAGAGTAGGCAAACATTCAATCAAGTTTCTAGGCAAGCCTCTAGTGATAAGATTAACAGTTCTAAGGTTGCGGATCATGTCAATAGACTCATCAAGGGTAGGATGCAAAGGATCAACATGAGGTGCACAAGGGCTAGCAATGTACTTGTTCAAATGATATTCATCGAAAATCTCAAGCATTACATTTTTCGACTCATGAAAATATTCTCCATCAAGAATAGGCACTCTACGGCTAAGACTCCCCAAAGTAGACTCATCCATCTTCCTCCAATGGTGTTTAAAACAAAGCAATGGAGACCAAAGCTCTGATACCAATTGAAAGGATCGAGAAGAGGTGTCTAGAGGGGGGGTGATTAGACACTAGGTGCTAAAAGTTGCAGTTTTTAAATTCTTTAGGTTGAAGTGGATTTTTGGCACAAGTTTAGCAAACACAATACATATCAAGCAAGAATGCAAAGAGTATATGAGTAGCGGAAAGTAAAGCATGCAACTTGCAAGAATGTAAAGAGAAGGGTTTGGAAGATTCAAACGCAATTGGAGACACGGATGTTTTTGTCGTGGTTCCGATAGGTGGTGCTATCATACATCCACGTTGATGGAGACTTCAACCCACGAAGGGTAATGGTTGCACGAGTCCATGTAGGGCTCCACCCACGAAGGTTCCACGAAGAAGCAACTTTGTCTATCCCACCATGGCCATCGCCCACGAAGGACTTGCCTCACTAGCGGTAGATCTTCAACAAGTAGGCGATCCCCTTGCCCTTACAAATTCCTTGGTTCAACTCCACAATCTTGTCGGAGTCTCCCAAGTGACACCTAGCCAATCTAGGAGACACCACTCTCCAAGAAGAAACAAATGGTGTGTTGATGATGAACTCCTTGCTCTTGTGCTTCAAATGATAGTCTCCCCAACACTCAACTCTCTCTCACAGGATATGGATTTGGTGGAAAGAAGATTTGAGTGGAAAGCAACTTGGGGAAGGCTAGAGATCAAGATTCATATGGTAGGAATGGAATATCTTGGTCTCAACACAAGTGTAGGTGGTTCTCTCTCAGAAAGTATAGGTTGGAAGTGTAGGTTTGTTCTGATGGCTCTCTCCATGAATGAAGAGGAGGTGGAGGGGTATATATAGCCTCCACACAAAATCTAACCGTTACACATAACTTTCCAAACTCGATGGGACCTAATGGTTAAACTCGGTCGGACCGATTCAGTAAAGCTAGTGACCGTTAGGGTTTTCGGTGGGACCGACATGCAACTCGGTAGGACCGAGATGATTAGGGTTAGGGCATAACGTAATCTCGGTGAGATCGATTACACAAACTCGGTGAGACCAATTTTGGTAATAAGCTACCCAGAGAGTTGGTCAGGTAACCTCGGTGGGACCGATCGCTCATTTCGGTGAGACAGAAATGTTACAAAAGGGAACCAGAGAGTTTACATTGCAGTTTCGGTGGGACCGATCGCAAGTTTCGGTGAGACCGAAAGTATTACGATAGGCAACAGAGAGTTTGCAATCCCATCTCGGTGAGACCGAGATCCCTATCGGTGAAACCTATTTGCCTAGGGTTTGTGGCAGTGGCTATGACATTTGAAACTCGGTGGCACCGGATAGAAAGAATCGGTGGGGCCGAGTTTGACTTTTGGTTTAGGTCATATGTGAATGTGAGAAAGTAGTTGAGGGTTTTGGAGCATATCACTAATATTTTGAGAAAGAGTGTCATTAAGCAACACCTCATCCCTCGATAGTATTGGCTTTTCCTATAGACTCAATGTGATCTTGGATCACTAAAATAGAAAATGTAGAGTCTTGAGCTTTGAGCTTGAGCCAATCCTTTGTCCTTAACATCTTGAAGGGGTTTCACATCCTCTAGTCCATGCCACTTCACTTTTGAACTTATCTGAAGCATACTAGATAAAAATGTTAGTCCAAAAAGAGATATGTTGACATTAATTACCAAAACCACCTAGGTAGCACTTGTGCTTTCACCAAGTAAAACCGTTGGGAAGACTTGGGGAAAGTCTTTGCGATCATGCTGTAAAAAACAGAAACTTTAGCGCTCACGAGAATTGCTGCCATTTTTTATGGGAGAGTAATATTTAGTTAATTATTTTTGCAGATGATTAATAGATAAATTACTCATGTCCATAAATTTATTTTAGAATTTTTGGGGTTCCCAAAGTTTGCGTTAGTTATAGATTACTACAGACTGTTCTGTTTTTGACAGATTCTGTTTTTCGTGTTTTGTTTGCTTATTTTAATGAATCTATGGCTAGTAAAAGAGTTTATAAACCATAGAGAAGTTGGAATACAGTAGGCTTAACACCAATATTAATAAAGAATGAGTTCATTACAGTACCTTGAAGTAGTGTTTTGTTTTGTTTCGCTAACAGAGCTTACGAGTTTTCTGTTAAGTTTTGTGCTGTGAAGTTTTCAAGTTTTGGGTAAAGATTCGATAGACTATGGAATAAGGAGTGGCGAGAGCCTAAGCTTGGGGATGCCCAAAGCACCCCCAAGGTAATATTCAAGGACAACCAAGAGCCTAAGCTTGGGGATGCCTCGGAAGGCATCCCCTCTTTCGTCTTCGTTCATCGGTAACTTTACTTGGAGCTATATTTTTATTCACCACATGATATGTGTTTTGCTTGGAACGTCATGTCATTTTATTTAGCTTTGATTGCTGTTTGAATAAAGTATCAAGATCTGAAATTATTAAATGGGAGAGTCTTCACATAGTTGCGTACTTATTTAACTACTCGTTGATATTCACTCATATCTTTTTGGAATAGTTTGTCGTTGCTCTAGTGCTTCACTTATATCCTTTTAGAGCACGGTAGTGGTTTTATTTTATAGAAATAATTGATCTCTCATGCTTCACTTATATTATTTTTAGAGTCTTTTAGAACAGAATGGTAATTTGCTTTGGTTATGAAATTAGTCCTAATATGATGGGCATCCGGGAGGGATATAATAAAAACTTTCATATAAAGTGCATTGAATACTATGAGAAGTTCTATACTTGATAACTGTTTTGAGATATGGAGATGGTGATATTAGAGTCGTGCTAGTTGAGTAGTTGTGAATTTGAGAAATACTTGTGTTGAAGTTTGTGATTCCTGTAGCATGCACGTATGGTGAACCGTTATGTGATGAAGTCGGAGCATGATGTATTTATTGATTGTCTTCCTTATGAGTGGCGGTCGGGGACAAGCGATAGTCTTTTCCTACCAATCTATCCCCTAGGAGCATGCGTGTAGTACTTTGTTTCGATAACTAATAGATTTTTGCAATAAGTATGTGAGTTCTTTATGACTAATGTTGAGTCCATGGATTATACGCACTCTCACCATTCCAGCATTGCTAGCCTCTCTAATACCGCGCACTTTTCGCCGGTATCATACACCCACCATATACCTTCCTCAAAACAGCCACCATACCTACCTATTATGGCATTTCCATAGCCATTCCAATTTATATTGCCATGCAACTTTCCACCGTTCTGTTTATTATGACACGCTCCATCATTGTCATATTGTCATAGAACTTGGCTTGTATATTCCAATGATGGGCTTCCTCAAAATGTCCTAGGTCTTCGTGAGCAAGCGAGTTGGATGCACACCCACTTAGTTTCTTTTAGAGCTTTCATACACTTATAGCTCTAGTGCATCCGTTGCATGGCAATCCCTACTCACTCACATGGATATCTATTGATGGGCATCTCCATAGCCCGCGGATATGCCTAGTTGATGTGAGACTACCTTCTCCTTTTTGTCTTCTGCACAACCACCATTCTATTCTACCAATAGTGTTATGTCCATGGCTCACGCTCATATATTGCGTGAAGATTGAAAAAGTTTGACAACATCAAAAGTATGAAAAAATTGCTTGGCTTGTCTTCGGGGTTGTGCATGATTTAAATATGTTGTGTGGTGAAGATGGAGCATAGCCAGACTATATGATTTTGTAGGGATAGCTTTCTTTGGCCATGTTATTTTGAGAAGACATGATTGCTTTGTTAGTATGCTTGAAATATTTTTATTTTTATGTCAATATTAAACTTTTGTCTTGAATCTTATGGATCTGAATATTCTTGCCACAATAAAGATAATTACATGGATAAATATGTTAGGTAGCATTCCACATCAAAAATTCTATTTTTATCATTTACCTACTCAAGGACGAGCATGAATTAAGCTTGGGGATGTTGATACGTCTCCAACGTATCTATAATTTTTGATTGTTCCATGCTATTATATTATCAACCTTGGATGTTTTATATGAATTTATATGCTATTTTATATGATTTTTGGGACTAACCTATTAACCCAGAGCCCAGTGCCAGTTTCTATTTTTCCCTTGTTTCAGTGTTTCACAGAAAAGGAATATCAAACGGAGTCCAAACATAATGAAACCTTCAGAAAAGTTAATTTTGGAAAGAAAGCAATACATGAGACTTGGAGTGCACGTCAGGGGTTCAACGAGTAAGCCACGAGGCAGGGGGGCGCGCCCACTCCCCTGGGCGCGCCCTCCACCCTCGTGGCTCCCCTGATGTATTTCTTCCGCCTATATATATCCATATACCCTAAAACTATCGAGGAACAGAATAGATCGGGAGTTCCGCTACAAGAAGCCTCCGTAGCCACCGAAAACCAATCTAGACCCGTTCCGGCACCCTGCCGGAGGGGGCAATCTCTCTCCGGTGGCCATCTTCATCATCCCGGTGCTCTCCATGACGAGGAGGGAGTAGTTCTCCCTCGAGGCTGAGGGTATGTACCAGTAGCTATGTGTTTGATCTCTCTCTCTCTCTCTCTCTCTCTCGTGTTCTTCAGGTGATACGATCTTGATGTATCGTGAGCTTTACTATTATAGTTGGATCTTATGATGTTTCTCCCCTCTACTCTCTTGTAATGGATTGAGTTTTCCCTTTGAAGTTATCTTATCAGATTGAGTCTTTAACGATTTGAGAACACTTGATGTAAGTCTTGCCGTGCGTATCTGTGGTGACAATGGGATATCACGTGATTCACTTGATGTATGTTTTGGTGATCAACTTGCGGGTTCCACCCATGAACCTATGCATAGGGGTTGGCACACGTTTTCGTCTTGACTCTCTGGTAGAAACTTTGGGGCACTCTTTGAGGTTCTATGTGTTGGTTGAATAGATGAATCTGAGATTGTGTGATGCATATCATATAATCATACCCACGGATACTTGAGGTGATATTGGAGTATCTAGGTGACATTAGGGTTTTGGTTGATTTGTGTCTTAAGGTGTTATTCTAGTATGAACTATAGGGCTATTTGTGACACCTATAGGAAAAGCCCAACGGATTGATTGGAAAGAATAACTTTGAGGTGGTTTCGTACCCTACCATAATCTCTTCGTTCATTCTCCGCTATTAGTGACTTTGGAGTGACTCTTTGTTGCATGTTGAGGGATATTTATGTGATCCAATTATGTTATTATTGTTGAGAGAACTTGCATTAGTGAAAGTATGAACCCTGGGCCTTGTTTCAACTCATTACAATACCGTTTGTGCTCACTTTTATCATTAGTTACCTTGCTGTTTTTATATTTTCAGATTACAAAAAACCTTTATCTACCATCCATATACCACTTGTATCACCATCTCTTCGCTGAACTAGTGCACCTATACAATTTACCATTGTATTGGGTGTGTTGGGGACACAAGAGACTCTTTGTTATTTGGTTGCAGGGTTGCTTGAGAGAGACCATCTTCATCCTACGCCTCCTACGGATTGATAAACCTTAGGTCATCCACTTGAGGGAAATTTGCTACTGTCCAACAAACCTCTACACTTGGAGGCCCAACAACATCTACAAGAATAAGGTTGTGTAGTAGACATCATTGATGCTATTGAAAAGATGTCGTGTCCCAAGGACATCAAAGGTATTAGAAGTTTTCTGGGTCATGCCGGTTTTTATAGGATGTTTATTAAGGACTTCTCAAAAATTTCTCGGCCTCTGACTAACCTATTAAAAAAAGATATTCCTTTTGTCTTTGATGATGATTGTGTAGAAGCATTTGCAATACTTAAGAAAGTTTTGATTTCTGCACCTATTGTTCAACCACCTGATTGGAATTTACCCTTTGAAATTATGTGTGATGCTAGTGATTATACTATAGGTGCTGTTGTAGGACAAAGAGTTGATAAACTAAATGTTATTCAATATGCTAGTAAAACTCTAGACAATGCCCAAAGAAATTATGCTACTACTGAAAAGGAATTCTTAGCAGTTGTATTTGCTTGTGATAAGTTTAGATCTTATATACTTGATTCTAAAGTAACTATTCACACTGATCATGCTGCTATTAAATATCTTATGGAAAAGAAAGATGCTAAACCTAGACTTATTAGATGGGTTCTCTTGCTACAAGAATTTGATTTGCATATTATTGATAGAAAGGGAGCTGAGAACCCCGTTGCAGACAACTTGTCTAGGTTAGAGAATGTTCTTGATGACTCACTACCTATTGATGATAGCTTTCCCGATGAACAATTAAATGTCATAAATGCTTCTCGTACTGTGCTCCATGGTATGCTGATTATGCTAATTATATTGTTGCTAAATTTATACCACCTCGTTTCACATACCAATAAAAGAAAAAGTTCTTCTATGATTTAAGACATTACTTCTGGGACGACCCACATCTTTATAAAGAAGGAGTAGATGGTGTTATTAGACGTTGTGTACCTGAGCATAATAGGAACAAATCCTACGCAAGTGTCACTCCGAAGCCTATGGAGGACACCATGCTGGAGATAGAACTGCACACAAGGCATTGCAATCCAGTTTTTATTGGCCTACTCTCCTCAAGGATGCCCGTAAGTTTGTTTTGTCTTGTGATGAATGTCAAAGAATTGGTAATATTAGTAGACATCAGGAAATGCCTCTGAATTATTCACTTGTTAGTGAACCATTTGATGTTTGGGGCTTTGATTATATGGGACCTTTTCCTTCCTCTAATGTATATACACATATTTTAGTTGTTGCTGATTACGTTACTAACTGGGTAGAGGCTATTCCAACTAGTACTGCCGATCATAACACCTCTATTAAGATGCTTAAAGAAGTTATTTTTCCGAGGTTTGGAGTCCCTAGATATTTAATGACTGATGGTGGTTCACACTTTATTCATGGTGCCTTTCGTAAAATGCTTGCTAAGTATGATGTTAATCATAGAATTGCATCTCCTTATCACCCACAGTCTAGTGGCCAAGTAGAATTAAGTAATAGAGAGCTCAAATTAATTTTGCAAAAGACTGTTAATAGATCTAGAAAGAATTGGTCCAAGAAACTTGACGATGCATTATGGGCTTATAGAACTGCATACAAAAAACCTATGGGCATGTCTCCGTATAAAATGGTTTAGGGAAAAGCTTGTCACTTACCTTTTGAGCTAGAACACAAGGCATATTGGGCCATTAAAGAGCTTAATTATGATTTCAAACTTGCCGGTGAGATGAGATTATTTGACATTAGCTCACTTGATGAATGGAGAACCCAAGCCTATGAAAATGCCAAGCTGTTTAAAGAAAAAGTTAAAGATGGCATGCCAAAAGGATACAAAAGTGTGAGTTCAATGTAGGTGATTATGTATTGCTATACGACTCCCGTTTAAGATTTTTTGCAGGCAAACTTCTCTCTGAATGGGAAGGTCCTTACGTCATCGAGGAGGTCTATCATTCCGGTGCCATAAAAATCAACAACTTCGAAGGCACAAATCCGAGGGTGGTGAATGGTCAAAGAATCAAACATTATATCTCAGGTAATCCCATAAATGTTGAAACTAATATTATTGAAACCGTAACCCTGGAGGAATATATAAGGGACACTTTCCGGAACGTTTTAGACTCCGAAAAGGAATAGGTACGTGGTACGGTAAGTAAACCGACTCCAAAACAGTTCTAATGGCAATTTTTCTTCATTTTGGAATATATAAAAAATAGGAAAATAAGAAGCGTACTGGAAAGGACATGGGGCTTCGACGAGGGTGGAGGGAGCGCCCTACCCCCTGGGCGCGCCCCTGCCTTGTGGGCACCTCGTGTGCTCTCCGGACTCTGTTTTCTTGCACGATACTTCTTTTGGTCGGTAAAAAATCATTATATAATCTCCCGAAGGTTTTGACCACTGTATCATGCAAATATCTCTTGTCTTTGTTTCGAGCTGTCCTGCTGCAGATTTGAGCAACACGTCGTCCCAAGATTCGGAAGGAGAAAGCTATGTGGTTGATTACCTTGCAGATCCTTAAGTCTATGGGGATGTGGAGCATTGTGGTTGGACTATGGAAGAAGAAGAGTACTACGAACCTAAGGGAAAGGAGGAGACGAGCTCAGATGAAGATGAATTCCCATTACCTCAACCCGGGGACATGCATGTGGAGTTCAAAAAGTCAAGCCTCCCGGATAGAGCAAAGAAACCTAAGATCGAGTTTATCCCTTTTCGCCTCTTGCAGGAAAACAAACAGGAATTATGCAAAAAGATACTAAGACTGGAGCAGGAGATCGATGACCTGAGGGATCAAAATTCTGTCCTCAAGCGCAATTTAAGGAAGAAGCCTACATCATCAACAACTCCATCTCCTTCACCAACAAAGAAGAACTGAGTATCTGGTATGGGCACTCCCCTTGGCAACCGCCAAGCTTGGGGGAGTGCCCCGGTATCGTATCACCATCACCTTTATCTTTACCGTTTTTCTTAGTTCGATCCTTTTGATAATATCTTGATCTAGTAGAATAAAGTTTTAGTATGATCTAGTTGTGAGTTTTGCTTTATGATCCTTCTATGTAATCGAGTCCATGAGCTATATATAATAAAGATTAGTGTTGAGTCAAGGGATTGATTATCTTGCTATGATCTTGAGGGAATAAAATAAAAGAGAAAGAATAAAAAGAAATAAAGAGATCATATGGATCTTATGGAGAGTAACGAGCTCACATATAAAGATTAGGATGAATAAAAGTTGTTGAGAGTTGACAAACATAGTTTTGGTCATCGTTGCAATTAATAGGAAGTAATAAATAAAGAGAGGTCTTCACATATAAATATACTATCTTGGACATCTTTTATGATTGTGAGCACTCATTAAAGTATGATATGCTAAAGAGTTGATGTTGGACAAGGAAGACAACATAATGGGTTATGTTTTCTTACATCTGAGATAAATTATATTGTCATGGATCATCCAACATGTTGAGCTTGCCTTGCCCTCTCATGCTAGCCAAGTTCTTTGCACCAAGTAGAAATACTACTTGTGCTTCCAAATATCCCTAAACCCAGTTTTGCCATGAGAGTCCACCATACCTACCTATGGATTGAGTAAGATCCTTCAAGTAAGTTGTCATTGGTGCATGCAATAAAAATTGCTCTCTAAATATTTATGACCTATTAATGTGGAGAAAATAAGCTTTATACGATCTTGTGATGTGGAAGAAATAAAAGCGACGGACTGCATAATAAAGGTCAACATCACAAGTGGCGATATAAAGTGACGTTCTTTTGCATTAAGATTTTGTGCATCCAACCATAAAAGCGCATGAGAACTCTGCTTCCCTCTGCGAAGGGCCTATCTTTTACTTTTTATATTCTACCTTATATAAGAGTCGTGGTGATCTTCACCTTTCCTTTTACATTTTATCCTTTGGCAAGCACAATGTGTTGGAAAGATCCAGATATATATAACTAATTGGATGTGAGTTTTCATGAACTAAGATGGTTGACATTACCCTTGAGGTAAAAGGTTGGGAGGCAAAACCATAAGCCCCTATCTTTCTCTATGTCCGGCTAAAACTTCATAACCATAAATATCGCGTGAGTATTAGCAATTGTGGAAGACTAAATGATAGTTGAGTATGTGGACTTGCTGAAAAGCTCTTATATTAACTCTTTCCTATGTTATGATAAATTGCAATTGCCTCAATGACTAAGATTAGAGTTTGTTAGTTTTCAATGAAATTTATGATTCATACGTGAAATTGTGATTGAATTGTTACTTTAGCATAAGAGATCATATGACAATATCTAAGAATGATCATGATGCCCTCATGTCCACATTTTATTTTTATCGACACCTCTATCTCCAAACATGTGGACATATTTTTCAATTTCGGCTTTCGCTTGAGGACAAGCGAGGTCTAAGCTTGGGGGAGTTGATACGTCCATTTTGCATCATGCTTTTATATCGATATTTATTGCATTATGGGATGTTATTACACATTATGTCACGATACTTATGCCTATTCTCTCTTATTTTACAAGGTTTACATGAAGAGGGGGGATGCAACAGCTGGAATTCTGGGCTGGAAAATAAGCAAATATTAGAGACCTATTCCGCACATCTCCAAAAGTCCTGAAACTCCACGGAAGCACTTTTCAGAATATATAAAAAATATTGGGCGCAAGAAGTACCAGAGGGGGGCCACCCACCAACCACGAGGGTGGGGGCGCGCCCTACCCCCCTGGGCGCCAGAAAATAGTCTTGATAACCCACAAGTATAGGGGATCGCAACAGTTTTCGAGGGTAGAGTATTCAACCCAAATTTATTGATTCAACACAAGGGGAGCCAAAGAATATTCTCAAGTATTAGTAGCTGAGTTGTCAATTCAACCACACCTGGAAACTTAATATCTGCATCAAACTGTTTAGTAGCAAAGTAATATGATAGTAGTGGTAACCGTGGTAAAAGTTAACGGTAGCAAAAGTAATATTTTTAGTGTTTTATAGTGATGATAACAATAGCAACGGAAAAGTAAATAAGCGAAGAACAATATATGGAAAGCTTGTAGGCAATGGATCGGTGATAGAAAATTATGCCGGATGCGATCGATCATGTAACCGTCATAACCTAGGGTGACACAGAACTAGCTCCAATTCATCAATGTAATGTAGGCATGTATTCCGAATATAGTCATACGTGCTTATGGAAAAGAACTTGCATGAA
Source organism: Triticum monococcum (assembly GCA_034509565.1). Classification (NCBI taxonomy): domain Eukaryota; kingdom Viridiplantae; phylum Streptophyta; class Magnoliopsida; order Poales; family Poaceae; genus Triticum; species Triticum monococcum. The sequence goes on from CM067844.1 coordinate 32,702,966, forward strand.
ATCTTTTATCCTACCCTCCCGTGGCAGCGGGGTTCTATTGAAAACTAAGGGATATTAAGGCCTCCTTGTAATAGAGTACCGGACCAAAGCATTAACACATAGTGAATACATGAACTCCTCAAAACTATGGTCATCACCGGGAGAATTCCCGACTATTGTCACTTCGGGGTTGCCGGATAATAACACATAGTAGGTGACTATAGACTTGCAAGATAGGATCAAGAACTCCCATATATTCATGAAAACATAATAGGTTCAGATCTGAAATCATGGCACTCGGGCCCTAGTGACAAGCATTAGGCATAGCAAAGTCATAGCAACATCAATCTCAGAACATAGTGGACACTAGGGATCAAACCCTAACAAAACTAACTCCATTACATGATAAATCTCATCCAACCCATCACCGTCTAGCAAGCCTACGATGGAATTACTCACGCACGGAGGCGAGCATCATGAAATTGGTGATGGAGGAAGGTTGATGATGACGATGGCGACGGATTCCCCTCTCCGGAGCCCCGAACGGACTCCGGATCAGCCCTAAATCCTTCTTGCTACCTCTTAAGCACTGCGTTGGTTTTCCCTTGAGGAGGAAAGGGTGATCCAGTAAAGCAGCATAAGTATTTCCCTCAATTTTTGAGAACCAAGGTATCAATCCAGTAGGATACCACGCGCGAGTCACCTCGTACCTACACAAACAAATAAGAACCTCGCAACCAACGCGATAAAGGGGTTGTCAATCCCTTCACGGCCACTTGCAAGAGTGAGATCTGATAGAGATAATAATAAGATAAATTTTGTTGGTATTTTTATGATATGGATTGAAAGTAAAAGATAGCAAAATAAAGTAGATGGGAAACTTGTATGATGGAAAATAGACCCGGGGGCCATAGGTTTCACTAGTGGCTTCTCTCAAGATAGCATAAGTATTACGGTGGGTGAACAAATTACTGTCGAGCAATTGATAGAAAAGCGAATAATTATGAGAATATCTAGGCATGATCATGTATATAGGCATCACGTCCGCGACAAGTAGACCAAAACGCTTCTGCATCTACTACTATTACTCCACACATCGACCGCTATCCAGCATGCATCTAGAGTATTAAGTTCATAAGAACAGAGTAACGCCTTAAGCAAGATGACATGATGTAGAGGCATAAACTCATGCAATACGATATAAACCCCATCTTTTTATCATCGATGGCAACAATACAATACGTGTCGTTTCCCCTACTGTCACTGGGATCGAGAACCGCAAGATTGAACCCAAAGCTAAGCACTTCTCCCATTGCAAGAAAGATCAATCTAGTAGGCCAAACCAAACTGATAATTAGAAGAGACTTGCAAAGATAAACCAATCATACATAAAAGAATTCAGAAAAGAATCAAATATTGTTCATAGATAATCTGGATCATAAACCCACAATTCATCGGATCTCGACAAACACACCGCAAAAGAAGATTACATCGAATAGATCTCCAAGAGAATCAAGGAGAACTTTGTATTGAGATCCAAAGAGAGAGAAGAAGCCATCTAGCTACTAGCTATGGACCCGAAGGTCTGAAGTAAACTACTCACACATCACCGGAGAGGCCATGGAGTTGACGTAGAGGCCCTCCGTTATCAATGCCCCCTCCAGCGGAGCTCCGGAAAAGGCCCCAAGATGGTATCTCTCGGGTACAGAAGGTTGCGGCGGTGGAATTAGGTTTTCGTGGTGCCCCTAGATGTTTGGGGGTACATGGATATATATAGGAGGAAGAAGTACGTCGGTGGAGCAACGAGGGGCCCACGAGGGTGGAGGGCACGCCCGGGGGGTAGGCGCGCCCCCCTGCCTCGTGGCCTCCTCGGTTGTTTCTTGACGCCTACTCCAAGTCTCCTGGATCACATTTGTTGAGAAAATCACGTTCCCGAAGGTTTCATTCCATTTGGACTCTGTTTGATATTCCTTTTCGGCGGAACTCTAAAATAGGCAAAAAAACAGCAATTTGGGCTGGGCCTCCGGTTAATAGGTTTGTCCCAAAAATGATATAAAAGTGTAAAATAAAGCCCATTAACATCCAAAATAGATAATATAATAGCATGGAGCAATCAAAAATTATAGATACGTTGGAGACGTATCAAGAGTCAAGAGCAGGTTCGAATGGCTAGCTAGCTAAGCTAGTTTGTTTTTGCTCGCATCAGGAAAATAGGGCCTCGTAACCACTGGAAAACTCGAAATCTACAGTCCCGAAATTCACTAGCAGTAGAATTTTCTCAAAAAGAAACTAGCATTGGAAAAGTCATACGTACTGTATTTGCCAGCTCCGCAGAGCACCGCCACCAAACTGGCACATTATCGTTGGAGATGGCGCCATGCAAGGCCTCGGCTAGCCTGGGTCTGGGAGTATTAAGATGGCGTCAGTACTTGAGCAGGCCATACAACACGACGAAGCTAGCTAGCCCATATATAGCTGCTCTGCTTCATCACCAAGTACACATACCTAACAACGGCAATGGCGCCAGTGCAGCAAGCCTCGCCACCCCTGATTCTCAGCGTCCTCGACACCACTCTCGTAGCGCCCTCTACGAGCACCGGTGTAGCCCTGCTGGAGTCCTCCCTCCCGCTCACCTTCTTTGACGTCTTTTGGCTTAACCTCCCACCCGTCGAGTGTGTCTTCTTCTACCACCTCGGCGCCGATGCTGACATCCCCGCTATCCTCTCCAACCTCAAGGCCTCACTCTCCCAAGCCCTCCACGCCTACTTCCCGCTTGCCGGCCGCCTCCGCCTCGTGCCCGGCACGGCTGACCGCTATGAGATCCACTACCAGCAGGGCGACGACATCACCTTCACCGTCGCCAAGCACCGCAACCATGCTGACATCGACAAGCTCGTTGCCGACAAGCCGAGGGAGATCACCAGGATAGCGCCGCTCGCATCGCCGCTCCCTGATAACCCACAAGTATAGGGGATCAATTGTAGCCTCTTTCGATAAGTAAGAGTGTTGGACCCACCAAGGAGCTAAAGGTAGAACAAATATTCCCTCAAGTTCTATCGACCATCGATACAACTCTACGCACGCTTAACGTTCGCTTTACCTAGAACAAGTATGAAACTAGAAGTACTTTGTAGGTGTTGTTGGATAGGTTTGTAACATAATAAAGAGCACGTAAATAAAAAGTAGGGGCTTTTTAGATGAAGACACAACTAAGTTAGTTTTCGTAGAGAGCTTGTTGTCACACAAGAAAGTTATTTGTCCCTAGGCAATCGATAACTAGACTGGTAATCAGTATTGCAATTTTATTTGAGGGAGAGGCATAAGCTAACACACTTTCTCTTCTTGGATCATATGAACTTATGATTGGAACTCTAGCAAGCATCCACAACTACTAAAGATCATTAAGGTAAAACCCAACCATAGCATTAAAGTATCAAGTCCTCTTTATTCCCATACGCAAACAACCTACTTACTCGGGTCTGTGCTTGTGTCACTCACGCCACCCACCATAAGCAAATCATGAACATATTGCAAACCCTACAGTGGTGACCCCTCACGCTTGCGCAACATGGAGAGCACCATAGGACAACACCAATAATAAAACATGCAACTCAAACCAATCACGATCATCAATTAACCCATAGGACAAAACGGATCTACACAAACATCATAGGATAGCCATACATCATCAGGAAATAATATATAGCGTTGAGCACCATGTTTAAGTAGATATTACAACGGGTAAAAGAGGGGTTACACCGCTGCATAGAGGGGGGAAGATTTGGTGATGACGGCGGTGAAGTTGTTGGTGTAGATCGTTGTCGCGATGATGGCCCCGTCAGCGTTCCGGCACCACCGAGAGAGAGGGTGAGAGAGCCCCCCTTCTTCTTCTTCCTTGACCTTCTCCCTGGATGGGAGAAGGGTTTCCCCTCTGGTCCTTGGTCTCCATGGAATGGGAGGGGCGAGAGCCCCTTCGATATTGGATCTGTCTCTCTGTCTCTCTTTGTTTCTGCGCTCCCAGATCTGGCCTTTCACCGTTTCTTATATTGCCAGAGATCCGTAACTCTGATTGGATTGAAACTTGGACATGATTTTTATCCGGACATTAGCTTTCTTGCGGCGAAATAAGGGTAGCAACCACCTTATGGGGTTTCCACGAGGGTCAGGGGTGCGCCTGCTCCCCTAGGGCATGATAACCCACAAGCATAGGGGATCGCAACAGTTTTCGAGGGTAGAGTATTCAACCCAAATTTATTGATTCGACACAAGGGGAGCCAAAGAATATTCTCAAGTATTAGCAACTGAGTTGTCAATTCAACCACACATGGAAACTTAATATCTGTAGCAAGGTATTTAGTAGCAAAGTAATATGATAGTAGTGGTAACGGTAGCAAAAGTAATATTTTTGGGTTTTGTAATGATTGTAATGATAGAAACAGAAAAGTAAATAAGCGAAGAACAATATATGAAAAGCTCGTAGGCATTGGATCGGTGATGGAGAATTATGTCGGATGCGATCGATCATGTAACAGTCATAACATAGGGTGACACTGAACTAGCTCCAGTTCATCAATGTAATGTAGGCATGTATTCTGAATATAGTCATACGTGCTTATGTAAAAGAACTTGCATGACATCTTTTGTCCTACCCTCCCGTGGCAGCGGGGTCCTATTGGAAACTAAGGGATATTAAGGCATCCTTTTAATAGAGTACCGGACCAAAGCATTAACACATAGTGAATACATGAACTCCTCAAACTACGGTCATCACTGGGAGTGGTCCCAATTATTGTCACTTAGGGGTTGCCGGATCATAACACATAGTAGGTGACTATAGACTTGCAAGATAGGATCGAGAACTCACATATATTCATGAAAACATAATAGGTTCAGATCTGAAATCATGGCACTCGAGCCCTAGTGACAAGCATTAAGCATAGCAAAGTCATAGCAACATCAATCTTAGAACATAGTGGATACTAGGGATCAAACCCTAACAAAACTAACTCGATTACATGATAAATCTCATCGAACCCATCACCGTCCAGCAATCCTATGATGGAATTACTCAGGCATGGCGGTGAGCGTCATGAAATTGGTGATGGAGGAAGGTTGATGATGATGATGGCGATGGATTCCCCTCTCCGGAGCCCCGATGTCGGGTGGTAGGATCGACATATGCCAACGGGTGGCTTATCATTGCGGGGGCCAAAAGAACGTCGCCGGTGCCTGGAAACGGGATGAGGCGAAGACATGCACGCCGGCGAATCTTACCCAGCTTCAGGGCTCTCCGGGGAGATAACACCCCTACTGCTGCTCTGCGGGGTCTCCGCATGGTTACTAAGCGGACAAGTAGCTACAATGCTCCTTGAGCTGTTTTGGGTGGAAGGAGGAAGAAAGGCTCGGCTCAGCTTGCTTCTTCTCCTTGTATGTGTCTAGGTCTAGAAAGAGAGTTCCCCCCTTTGCATGGGTGCACCGGGGGGTTTATATAGGCCTACCCCCCGGGGGTACAATGGTAATCCGACTGGGCGCGGGGCCCAGCTGTCTGTGACTATGCTCGCCGGCTTCTCCGCCGGCTTCTGGGCCCGCCGGCTGCCGGCTCCTGGGTCGACAGGCCGGCCCCACTGGCCAGGGCCTGGTCGGCGGCTGGTTACTGTTACTTCGTGTCGTGGACACAGGCTTGGTCGGGGTAAGCGTGGCTACAGTGACGCCGCCCTGGCGGGCGATTACTGTAGCCCCGCCGCATCTTGTCTCCTTAATGGGCGTCTCCTTCGAGGAGGGCGGCAGGCCGGCTATGTGAAGCCGGCCCTCTGTCTTGTCGGCTTGAGAGGAGGTGCGGCCGCCTTCGGCATCTCTCTGCCTGAAGGGGCCCACCGCCTCGGGGGCCACACTGGCGACCCGTAGAGGACGGCGCCAGAGCCGCCGGGGCTACAGTGCCGCGCCGGGCGGGCCGCAGCGGCCCGCACAACGCACTGTACCAGGCGTGCTCCGGGTTTTGGGGGTGGCAGTCTCGACTGTTGCCACGCCCCACTTCATCATTGCAGAGTGGACGCGTACATTGCGAGTACGGCGTTGACCGATTTATGGGAGCCGGCCTAGCAGTAGCCGGCCTTGCTGTAGCCGGCCCTGAAGTAGCTGGCCCTGCCGTAGCCGGCCTTGCCATAGCCGGCCCTCCGCAGGCTTCTCCAGGAGGGTGAAAGGGTGGGCCGCCCCGAAGCCGGCCAGGAAGGTAGCCGGCTGGGGGAGGCGGCCCAAGTCTTGAGTCTTCTTATGAGCCGGATGGGCTCACAATTTTTTCTGAGGGGCTAGGGGAAGCCGGCTGGGCTACCCATAGCTATTTACCCCGACAGTAGTCCCCGAAGGCGGGCGAGCTTCACGGCGGACGGAAGGACGGGAAGCTTGGCCAGCTTCATACCCCGAAGGGCCGACCTCGTCGTTGCAGCCGACTCCGGAGCGCTTTTTCGTTTATCAGGGTGGCAGTAGTTGACCCGCGGGCCGGTCGCGGGCCCCACGACGTGCCACGTGGCAGGGAAGTCCTGCCGTCGCACGCGCGCGACGGGACGCCGCCGCAGGCCCGGGCCCGCCACTCCCTGGCCCCGGCCCGGGCGCAGATCTTCTGTGGCCCGAGGGGACCGCTCGCCTCCCCGCGGCCGTTACTTCGCGTCATCAAGGCGCGCAATTAACGCGGGCGTGGGGGAGATGGGCACGATCGATCCCCACGATCCCCCACGCCGCGCCTCCTCGGCTCTGGCGCACGCGCCTACAAGTAGGGGGGAGGGGGAGAGGCACGGGCCCGTTCGCTCCCCCGCTCCCCGTCCCTCCTGCTCCTCCTCCTCCTCCTCCTCCTCCTCTTCTTCTTCTTCTTCTTCTTCTTCTTCTTCTTCTTCTTCTTCTTCTTCTTCTTCTTCTTCTTCTTCTTCTTCTTCTTCCTCGCGCCCGACGCAGTTTCGCGCCGCAGCCCACCCACGCCGCCATGTCTCTGGCTTTGTCGAGCTCGTGGGACGGGTCCAATGTCCACGAGGAGCATATCGAGTTCCTCCGCCAGACCCGGCGCCTGCCCGCCGCCAACCTCGTGCAGGTGCGCCTGGCGCCCACGAAGGAGGTCTCGCCAGCGCCGGAGGAAGGCGAGCGCGTCGTTTTCCGCACGCACTTCCTCCGTGGCTTCGACTTCCTGGCGAGCAGCTTCATGCGTTCCTTCCTTGAATTCTACAACCTCCAACCACACCACGTCACGCCCAACACCGTGCTACAGCTCTCGGCCTTCGTCTCGCTCTGCGAGGGGTTCTTGGGGGTCCTGCCGACGCTGGAGCTCTGGGCGGAGCTGTTCCAGAACAAGCTCGGCACCGTCTCCGCCGGCGTGCCGGCTCCCTGCGGCGCCTTCATCGCGATGAAGAGGGCAAGCGACGACAACCCCTTCCCCCACATCCCTCTGATCCAGTCTGTCAAGCTCTGGCAGAAGTCTTATTTCTACGTCAAGAACGTCGCCCCGCACGACGACTACGTCAATCTGCCGGCCTACGTAGCCGGCCCGCCGGTTGCGAGGCGGCGGTCCTGGGGCTACAGGTCGAAGTCCTTGTCTCCGGCTGGGAATGCTTCCGTCGCCCGGCTTCGGGTGATGATCCAGTCGGAAGGCCTGCGCGCATCCGACCTGGTAGCCGCCTTCGTCGAGCTCCGGATTCTGCCCCTCCAAAGCCGGCCGCACATGATGTGCCAGATGAGTGGCCGGTTCGACCCTTGCCGGCTGAGCACATGGGAGATGCCCCACGCCGAGGTGGCTCTAATGGCGAACTACATCGCCAACCTGAAGCTCACCGACGAGTGGCAGTTCGGCAAGGCGCCGTACTCCCGCGCCCATCCTCCGCCTGTGGTGAGTTTTTCTTCTCGTCGTCTGCCGGCTTGAGTCAGCCGGCTTCTGACCAGGCGGCTCTTCTCTTCTTTCTCTTCATCAGAATCCTCTCCTCCCGCCGCCAGCCGGGGCGGCTGGAGTCGATCGCGAGTATGCCCTGGACCGCACGGTGGACGACCCCGACGACCCGGACCTTTCCGCAGTCGCCATGGAGGACGCCGCCACGGGGGACGCCGCCGAGCTCGGCGGCACGGGGCTCTCGGCCAGCTTCGACGACTGGCCGGATGACTTCGAAGCCGAAGAAATCCCGCGCCACCAGCCGGCAACCGACCGCCACGGCGCGGGCCCGTCCGCCGCGCCGACTGCCGGTGGTGGAAAGGGGAAACGCCGGGCCGCGTTCCCACTCTTCGGAAACTGGCCGAAGAAGCCGAAGGCCTCCGCCGCGGCCACGAAGCGCGAGGAGGCGGCGGCGAAGGCGGCCCGCTTCCGGAAGGCGGTGAAGAAGCCCCCCTCAGTTTCCGCGTAAGTCTTGTAGCCGCCGACGCTCTTGTTATTCTGCAGTCTTCCTTTTCTTGAATGCTTTTCTGATCTTCTAAGCAGGGCGCCGCTTTCCCTTGAGTGAGGCCCAGCCGGCTCCGTGGTCGGGCCGAGTGCCGGATCCTCAGGGTCCCGCCAAGTGGACCCCCGCGCCGAACTTGACGCAGCCACGGAGCGCAACTCTCGCGAGGCGCGTCGAGAGAGGGAGGCGGCCGAGCGGGAGACGGCGGAGCGGGAGGTGGCGGAGCGGGAGGCGGCGGAGCGGGCGGCCGCGGAGACGGAGACGGACGGCGCGCGTAGCCAGCCTCCGCTACTCGCCATCCCCCTCCAAACTTTGGATCCAGACATCCCTCTGCCCACGGCGGAGGAGATTATCCCCGAGCAGCCGCCGGTGCAGAGGGACGAAGTCTTCGAGGTTTCCGTCGAGGGGACATCGCCGGCAGCGCCAGCCGGAGCAAGCGAAGGCGGCCAATCGTCGGCGGTGCCGGAGGAGCCGGCCCGGGCCGCGCCTGAGGCCGGAGCCGGCCTCGAGATCGAGTTGGCGGCGGGCCGGCGTGCCGGAGGGGGCACGGCCCCGCCGGACACGCGCCGAGCCGCGGGGGCCGAGCAGACGGCAGACGCCTTGGAGGCGGCCAGCTCCGCCACGTCCGGATGGACTCCTAGCGGAGGGAGCGGCGAGCTGAACATCGCGGCTCAAGAGGTTCGGAGCCGGCTGCAGGCACAGGCCGGCCTCCTGAGGCAATTTACTCAGGAGTTTCTGTCGACGTGGTCTGCAATCCGGGTAAGTCTTCGCTCATTGACCGTTCTGGTCCTTTGAATTTTTTCCATGGGGGCGCGCTAGCGCACCCACTGGGTGTAGTCCCCGAGATCCGGGCCGACTACGACACAGTCGGGTCGGATCTTACTTGACGACTATCTTGACTATTTTTTCTGATCTCCAGGATTATCACAATTCTCGTGCCGCCGCCTTCATCTCCCAGGCTCAGGAGCTGAGCCGGAGGACCGAAGACCTCGCCAGCAGCCGGCGTAAGTGTTTTCTCCTTGTTAGTTTCTCGTGGGGGCGCGACAGCGCACCCAGTGGGTGTAGTCCCCGAGATCTGGGCCGACTGCAGCGCAGTCGGGTCGGATCTTCCTCGACAACTTTTTCCTTTGCTAACTTTTTCTCTTTATCTTTTGCTCGTGCAGAGGCCAACGCCGACCTGCGGAGGGAACTCGGCGAGGTGCAGGCCGCTCTTCGCGCCAAGAACGCCGAGTATGCTGACTTGGTTCAAGAGCGCGACCGCCTGGCGAAGAAGCTGGCCGACCAGGAGGAGAGCCACAAGGCGGCCCTGCAAAAGGCGCAGGACGGCGAGGCTACCCTGAAGGCGGAGTTCGAGGCCAGGGAAGCGAGCTGTGCCGAGACGCGCCAGGCGCTGGAAGAAGGCTTCGGCCGGATCGAGGATCTCATCGATGGTAGGCTGTCTTTCTTGCTCTTCTTCCATCTGCCGGCCGCCTATGGTTTTGTTTTGACTTGTGTTTGCTGTCTTGCGCAGAGTACTTCCCCGGCTAGTCCGTCCTTGCCGCCCAAGCCATCGAAGCCTACCGCGAGGAGCGCCGTCAGGCCGGGGTTGTGATTCCGCCGGATGAGAACCGGACATTGTCGGAGCAGCTCATCGCCGTCCAGGCGCGGCTGCAGCCGGCCCACCGGTTGCTCCGCCGGCTCCAACGCGCTGGGGCGACGATGCTGGCCGCGCTCTGGCCCGGCCAGACAATTCCCCGCACCCCAAGCCAGACAGCCGACTGGCTCGAAGTTGCAGTCGGCCGCTTCGAGGCCTGGAAGGCGTCCGCGGCCCGTCTTGGAGCCGGGCGCGCGCTGGAGTTCGTCCGCGCATGGTACCCAGGGCTAAGCCTGGACCAGCTGCGGACGTGGCGGTCGGAAGCCGACGCGGAGCTGGAGGAGGTGCGGCCGGCAATCGCGCAACGCGCCTCGACGATCGCTGAGTGCACTGACACCAGCGTCTTCGTGCCGGAGCTCAACGACGATGGCGCCGCCCAGCCGGAGGAATGGTTCGGGCTGAACCCGGCGGACAGCGAAGACTCGGCCGAGGAGATCACCTCCAGCGACGAGGGCAAGGACGACGAGGAGGAGGACGGCAAAGACGCCGAGCCGACTGGTGAGACGGCCGATCGTCCCCCAGCCGACCGTGCCTCCAGCAACGAGCCACGCGGGAGCGCGCCCTCTGCCGGAGACGACGATCAGGCCGAGGTTGGCCAGTCGGCCGCTCCTCCAGCCGGCGCGACTACTTCCACCGCCCAGCCCGGCTCGTCTGCGGCCCCGCCGGCTTGATCTACCGTTCTTTTTGTCCCTGTTTTACTTTTTCGGACAATTTTAAGTTTCTGCAATTCCACCCACTGGGGGTGTACCGAACAATGTTGGACGTCGACCTCTCTGGAGGCTTTTTGTGTAAATATTAATATATGCATGTGTTGGCGTTCATCCAAGTGTACCTTTTGTCCTTAGGCTCTTTCCTTTGCCGCCTTCCCTCTTTGGGAAGGCAAGTACTTGAGCTTTCTTGGATTTGAAGTAGACTGAATGTAAGCCGGCCGGCCGGCTACTCTAGTAGTCGGTCGGCGTGAGGCAGTCAGCCGGCTTTTGTTATATATGCGAGCCTGTTTGGTCCCTAGCCGTTGTTCATGTGCGCACCCTTTCCGGCTTTTGGCTCTTGCCAGCCGGGCAGTCGGTTCTTCGAGCTGCGATTTCGGCAAGAGCCAAACCTGGGTGTCGGCGCATTACTTGTTTGACTGCGGGTAGGGCTCCTAATATAACTCTAGTCGGCCAGTCCCCGGGCCGACTCGTCGGACCTGGTACCGGACAAAATAAATGAAGAGGTAAAATCATACGCATGATAACTTTCATTCATAAGATAAAGGGTGGCAGTCCCCGAGTCTTTCTCGGGGAGCCTACTGTTTCGTACTAAATACAAAAGTGGGCATAACACATACTGCGCTTTAACTGTAAAACTTCCGAAGGAGATTTGCGTTCCATGGTCGCTCCGACTCCTTCCCGGAGTCGTCTCTCTTGCGTGCCTTCGGCTTCTGTGCGTCGATGAGGTAGTAGGCGTCGTTTCCCAAGGCTCTGCTGATGATGAAGGGGCCTTCCCAGGGGGCTGCGAGCTTGTGCTGGCCGGCTGTTCGCTAGATCAGCCGGAGCACAAGGTCGCCCTCCTGGAAGGATCTTGGTCGGACCCTCCGGCTATGGTAGCGGCGCAAACCCTGCTGGTAGATGGCGGACCGGCTGAGGGCTAACAACCGGGCCTCTTCCAGCAGGTCGACGCCGTCTTCTCGTGCTTCTTTGGCTTCTGTTTCCGTGTACATGGTTACCCGAGGCGAGTCGAACTCGATGTCTGTTGGGATGACCGCCTCGGCACCATATACAAGGAAGAAGGGAGTGAAGCCGGTTGATCTGTTGGGAGTAGTGCGCAGACTCCATAGGACAGCCGACAGCTCATCGAGCCAGCAGCTGGCTGAACGCTCCAGAGGTACGACCAGTCGAGGCTTGATGCCGGACAAAATAAGGCCATTTGCTCGCTCCACTTGGCCGTTTGACTGCGGGTGGGCGACTGACGCAAGGTCCAGCCGGATACCTTACGCAGCGCAGAACCGTGCGAAGGCACCTTTGGCAAAGTTCGTGCCGTTGTCGGTGATGATGCTGTGCGGTACACCGTACCGGGTTGTTATATCTGCAATGAAGGTCACTGCAGTCGGCCCATTCAGCTTCTTGATCGGCTTCGCCTCGATCCACTTGGTGAATTTGTCAACGGCGACGAGCAAATGTGTCATGCCGCCGCGCGCCGTCTTGAATGGGCCCACCATATCCAATCCCCAGACGGCAAAGGGCCAGGTGATGGGAATGGTCTTGAGTGCCGAAGCCGGCATGTGTTGCTGCGAGCTGAAAAGCTGGCAGCCTTTGCAGTGTTTGACTAGCTCTTTGGCGTCATCCAAAGCAGTCGGCCAGAAGAAACCGTGGCGGAAGGCTTTGGCGACAAGTGATCTTGACGCGGCGTGGTGGCCGCACTCTCCTTGGTGTATATCCCTGAGGATCGCGATGCCTTTCTCCTGCTCGACGCATCGCTGCAAGACTCCGGTGGCGCTGCGCTTGACAAGCTCTCTGTTGACGATTGTGTATGCTCCAGCCCGGCGCTGAACTTGTCTTGCTTCGTTTTTGTCAGCCGGCAGGTCATGGTTCACCAAAAAGTTGCGGATGGTTTGGGCCCATGATGGGGCGGCGACCTCCTCTGCCACCAATGTGGCCACAGCCACCAGGGTGGGCGGGCTGGGTAGTGCAGTGCTGGAGTCGGCCGCCGCTTGCTGTGCTGAAGAAGTCTCCGGGCCGGCTACCGTAGTCCCCGGGCCGGGTACTGCAGTCCCTGAGCCAAATATTGAAGTCCCCGGGCCGGCTGCTTGATTCTTCGAGCCGGACCCGGCCTCCTCGGGGTTAGGCGGCACGAAAATGGAGTCGGATTCCGGAGACGGCTTGATTGAAGGCTTGAGGAGGCGCTGCAGGGCGACGCCGGCTGGTATCGCTTGCCGCGTGGAGCCTATTCGGGCCAGAGCATCCGCTGGCTCATTGTCGGCTCGCGGCACGTGAGGGAATTCACACCCGTCGAAGTATCCACTGATTTGCTGCACTAGGAAGCGGTAGCTCGCCATGTTCGCGTCCTTGGCGTCCCAGTCGCCAGAAGACTGCTGCACCACCAAATCCGAGTCGCCATAGCACAGGATCCGGCGAATGCCAAGTTCCTTGGCAAGCCGGAGCCCGTGTATGAGCGCCTCATACTCGGCTACGTTGTTGGAGGCGGCGAAGTGGATCTGCAGCGTGTATCTGAGCTTGTCGCCCTTTGGAGAGGTAAGGACGACGCCGGCTCACAGGCCGGTGCGCATCTTTGATCCGTCAAAGTGCATGCGCCAATGGGTGGAGTCGGGCGCTGGTGGTAAGTACTGGGTCTCGGCCCAGTCGACGAGGAAGTCGGCCAGCGCTTGCGTCTTGATGGCGGTGCGGGGTTGGTAGAAGATCGTGTAGGGGGCCAACTCGATGGCCCATTTGGCCACCCGGCCGGATGCATCCCGGCTGCCTATGATGTCGGCTAGCGGGGCAGTGCATACGACCGTGATGGGATGCTCTTGAAAGTACGGCTTCAGCTTCTTGGCAGCGAAGTACACGCCATAGCACATCTTCTGATAGTGCGGGTAATTTTGCTTCGAGGCGGACAGCACCTCGCTCAGGTAGTAAACCGGCCTCTGGACCGGCTGGGCTCGGCCTTCTTCGGGGCGTTCGACCACAATGACGGTGCTGACCACCCGGCTAGTGGCGGCGATATATAGGAGCATGGGCTCCTTCTCCATCGATGCCGCCAAGACAGGCGGCGTGGACAGCATTTTCTTCAGCTCATGGAAAGCTTGGTCGGCCTGGTCATTCCACTCAAAGTGAGTGCTCTTCTTCATGAGGCGGTAGAGGGGGAGAGCTTTTTCTCCAAGCCGGCTGATGAAGCGGTTAAGAGAGGCTAGGCACCCGGTGAACTTCTGAATCTCTCTGAGCTTGGTTGGGACCGCCATCCTCTCAATGGCCTTGATCTTCACAGGGTTGCACCCTATGCCGCGTTCAGAGACCAGAAAGCCTAGGAGCTGGCCGGCTGGCACTCCGAACACGCATTTCTCCGGGTTGAGCTTGATCCGGAACCGGCGCAAGTTCTCGAATGTCTCCTTCAAGTCTTCCAGCAGAGTGCCATGCTTCTCCGTCTTCACCACAACATCATCCACGTAAACATGGGCGTTCTTGCCGAGCTACGTGAGGAGGCACTTCTGCATGCAACGCTGAAAAGTGGCGCCAGCATTCCTCAAGCCGAACGTCATAGTCAGGTAGCAGAAGGCTCCAAACGGCGTGATGAAGGCGGTCTTCAGTTGGTCATCCGGGTTCAGCTTGATCTGGTGGTACCCCGAGTAGGCATCCAAAAAGCTCAACAGCTCGCATCCGGCTGTGAAGTCTATCACCTGATCAATCCTTGGCAGAGCGAAGGGATCTTTTGGGCAGGCTTTGTTGAGACTTGTGTAATCTATACACATGAGCCACTTGTTATTCTTTTTCAGCACGAGAACCGGGTTCGCGAGCCACTCGGGGAAGAAAACTTCCATGATGAAGCCGGCTGCGAGAAGCCGGGCTATCTCCTCCCCTATGATCCTTCTCTTCTCTTCTGACAGTCGGCGGAGGGGTTGCTTGACTGGTTTAGCATCCTCCCGCACGTGCAATTTGTGCTCGGCGTTATCCTTCAGAACACCCGGCATGTCCTTGGGGGACCATGCAAAGATATCCCGATTCTCATGGAGGAAATCGACGAGCTCGCCTTCCTATTTGCTATCCAGGCTCGCCCCAATGACGGCAAACCTCTCGGGGTGCTCGGGGTCGAGCTGTATCTTCTTGGTCTCCTTGGCCGGCTGGAAAGATCCTTGGGCATCATACTCCTTGGAGTCGGCGGGTTGGTTTAGCTGCTTGCCGGCCAGGGCCACGACCCGGTCCAGCGTCTTCCTCTCGGCAGCGATCACGAGGGATTCGGCCAGCTGGCTGCCGGCTGCGGCGCAGTCGGCGGACTTCTTGTAGTCGCCGGCGATGGTGATGACACCCTTGGAGCTCGGTATCTTCATCTTGAGGTAAGCATAGTGGGGGACCGCCATGAACTTGGCCAAGGCGGGTCGGCCAAGCAAGGCATGATAAGGGCTCTCCAGGTCCACCACCTCGAACCAGATTGCTTCCCGGCGGAAATGATCCTTGCCCCCAAAGAGTACATCGATCTTGAGCTTGCCGATGGGGGCACAGGACAAACCGGGTACGATGCTGTGGAACACCATTCGAGTCGGCGCAAGTTGCTTTGCCTTGACGCCCAGCTTCTCCATGGTGTCGCGGTACAGGATGTTGATGCTGCTTCCGCCGTTGATCAGCACGTGGGAGAAGCGTGCGGCGCGCGTATCCGTTGCAAGGGTGGCCTCCAGGACCAATGCGTAGGAGCCGGGGGATGGCATCACCTTTGGGTGGTCGGCCCGACTCCAGCTGATGGGTTTCTCCGACCAGTGCATGTGGCCGGCTGGGCTGGTGGTGGCCATATTGACCTCTTGTTGCTCTCGGCGCTTGCTGCGCCGGTCTTCGGGCTGGCTCGTGAAGACGACATAAGACGCTTGCTCGTCGGGGAACTCGTCCTGCACGGCTTCGACCGCGGGCCGGGCGGCTTTGGGCGGCGGAGCCGGCAGGCGGAGTCGGCGTGAGCCCTTCGCCCTTCGAGATTCGGGCGAGCCAGTTGCATTTGCGGGTCGTGTGGTTGGACGGCTTCGCGCCGTTGTGGAACTTGCACGGGGCATCAAGGGTTTGCTCGTAGGAGAAGGCCGGCTGCCAAGCCGGCCGGCCGCCCTTGGGCTTCTTGGGTGTGGGCCGCCCCTCAGGCGGCGCGTCTTCGACCGTGGCCACCTGCCGGCTGGCGGGAGGCGGCGCAGGGCCCTTGTGCTTTTGATCATTCTGGTGTTGGTGTCGGCCGCCGTCTCCAGCCGGCGCTTTGGGCGCCGGATTGAGCACCTTTCCGGATGCGTCCACCCGGAGCTCGGTCTTCATTGAGGAGTCGGCGGTGGCGTACTTGTCGGCGATGTTCAGGAGCTCGTCGAGGGTAGTCGGCTCATCGCAGAGAAGCTTGTGCTTGAGGAGGGTTCCCTCTCGGCACCCGGCTGTGAAGTATTCGATGGCTTGCACCTCGTGCACCCCCTCGCAGGAGTTGCGGAGCTCGGCCCAACGCGTCAGGTAGTCGCGAGTGGACTCGGCTGGGCCCTGTACGCACAGGGAGAGCTGTCTGGGCTTGGGAGCCCGCTTGTAGGTGCTGGTGAAGTTGCGAACGAAGGCTTCAGTGAAATCCACCCAGCTGTTGATGCTGAGGGGCTTGAGGCTGTTAAGCCAAGTCCGTGCCGTGCCTTGCAGCATGAGGGGCACATACTTTACGGCAACGCGCCGGTTGCCATTGGCGATGCTGACGGCTGTGGAGTAGTCGGTCAGCCAGTCTTCCGGCTTCACCGAGCCGTTGTACTTGGGTGTGTCTCTTGGGAGCGAGAACCCTTTGGGGAAGGGCTCGTCGCGGATGCGGGGGCCAAAGCAAGGCGGGCCGACATCGTCTTCTTCTTCTAGCGCCAGGGACCGGGCCAGGCGGTCGATCCGGTGGCGGGCATCGTTTTCGCTGATTCCCTCGCGGCGACCGAGCCGGCCGCTGAGAGTCGGGTGAGCCACTGGAGGCGGGGTAGGATATCTTTCTCCGCGAGCTCGAGGCGGAGGCGGGGTGCCCCGCCATTCCATGGCTCGGGGGCGGCCGTCCGCGTCTCGCTCGATGGAGACTTGGGTCCGGCTTCGGCTGGAAACCGGCTCTTTCTCGCGCCGCGCAAGGGTGTAGCTGGTAGTCGGCGACCGGGAGGTCGCGCCGTGTTCGCGGCGCGGGGGAGGGCTCCCTGCGCAGGCGTCGACTTCGTGCCGTCGTGCGGCCGCATCGATTAGTTGCTGGATGCGCCGCGTCATGTGGGGGAGGTCCTCGGCTTCCAAGCCGTCCAGCTCATCTACGGCCGCCTGGGCGGCGCGCAGGTTCTCGAGCGGGGTGGCGTAGACCGGGCGATCCACCCCAAGCGTGTCGGCGATGACGGCGCCGCGTTGCCTGACAGCGCCGGCCCGGCTAGGGCCAGCCGGAGCCGGCGTGCCGAAGGCGGCGCGGTCAGCTTCGCGCTGGTAGGCCTCGGTGAGGCGTCTTACGGAGGCCAGCCGCCGGCCCTCCGCGAGGAGGGCGAGGCGGCGTGCCTCCAGAACTTCGTCGCTGGTGTGAGCCGGAAGGGGGGCGGACAAGTCTTGGGCAGCCGCGCGTGGGGAGTCGCGGGCGCCCTCGTCAGTCGGGCCGTCGAGGCCGATAACCATCACCTCGGGGGCGTCAGAATCGCGATCGCCAGCCGGAGGGAGCGGGTCGTTGTAGACCGTGACGTTGGTGGGGAAGGTATCGCAGGATGCTGCGTCGGAGTCGACGGGCATCGGGTCGGTGGAGCCAACCGACTCCAAGTCCGCAGCGGGCTCGCTGGAGACGTGGAGTTGGCTGAGGAGGTTGGCGAGGTGATCTGTGCCCGCATCGGAGGCGAGCTCGTCGGAGATGCGGGCCTTGTCAAAGAGGTTGGCGAGGCCGCTAGCCGCGCAGACGTCGGCGACGCCATGCAGCGCGTCGCGGCAAGCGCCATCGGGCGAGCCAGGCTGGCTACGCCCGCGAGGGAGGAAAAGGGTTCCCGTCCAGAACAGGTCTCCGGACGACGGTGCACCTGGCCCCACGGTGGGCGCCAAATGTCGGGTGGTAGGATCGACATATGCCAACGGGTGGCTTATCATTGCGGGGGCCAAAAGAACGTCGCCGGTGCCTGGAAACGGGATGAGGCGAAGACATGCACGCCGGCGAATCTTACCCAGCTTCAGGGCTCTCCGGGGAGATAACACCCCTACTGCTGCTCTGCGGGGTCTCCGCATGGTTACTAAGTGGACAAGTAGCTACAATGCTCCTTGAGCTGTTTTGGGTGGAAGGAGGAAGAAAGGCTCGGCTCAGCTTGCTTCTTCTCCTTGTATGTGTCTAGGTCTAGAAAGAGAGTTCCCCCCTTTGCATGGGTGCACCGGGGGGTTTATATAGGCCTACCCCCCGGGGGTACAATGGTAATCCGACTGGGCGCGGGGCCCAGCTGTCTGTGACTATGCTCGCCAGCTTCTCCGCCGGCTTCTGGGGCCCGCCGGCTGGTGGGTCCCGCCGGCTGCCGGCTCCTGGGTCGACAGGCCGGCCCCACTGGCCAGGGCCTGGTCGGCGGCTGGTTACTGTTACTTCGTGTCGTGGACGCAGGCTTGGTCGGGGTAAGCGTGGCTACAGTGACGCCGCCCTGGCGGGCGATTACTGTAGCCCCGCCGCATCTTGTCTCCTTAATGGGCGTCTCCTTCGAGGAGGGCGGCAGGCCGGCTACGTGAAGCCGGCCCTCTGTCTTGCCGGCTTGAGAGGAGGTGCGGCCGCCTTCGGCATCTCTCTGCCCGAAGGGGCCCACCGCCTCAGGGGCCACGCTGGCGACCCGTAGAGGACGGCGCCAGAGCCGCCGGGGCTATAGTGCCGCGCCGGGCGGGCCGCAGCGGCCCGCACGACGCGCTGTACCAGTTGTGCTCCGGGTTTTGGGGGTGGCAGGCTCGACTATTGCCACGCCCCACTTCATCATTGCAGAGTGGACGCGTACATTGCGAGTACGGCGTTGACCGATTTATGGGAGCCGGCCTAGCAGTAGTCGGCCTTGCTGTAGCCGGCCCTGAAGTAGCCGGCCCTGCCGTAGCCGGCCCTGCCGTAGCCGGCTTTGCCATAGCCGGCCCTCCGCAGGCTTCTCCAGGAGGGTGAAAGGGTGGGCCGCCCCGAAGCCGGCCAGGAAGGTAGTCGGCTGGGGGAGGTGGCCCAAGTCTTGAGTCTTCTTATGAGCCGGATGGGCTCACAATTTTTTCTGAGGGGCTAGGGGAAGCCGGCTGGGCTACCCATAGCTATTTACCCCGACACCGAACGGACTCCATATCAGCCCTCCCGGGAGAGTTTAGGGCTTGGCGGCAGCTCTGTATCGTAAAACACGATGAATCCTTCTCTCTGATTTTTCCCCGAACATAAATATATGGAGTTGGAGTTGAGGTCGGTGGAGCGTCAGGGGGCCCACGAGGCAGGGGGCGCGTGATATGTCTCCAACGTATCTATAATTTTTGATTGCTCCATGCCATTATATTATCTATTTTGGATGTTAATGGGCTTATTTTTACACTTTTATATTATTTTTGGGACAAACCTATTAACCGGAGGCCCACCCAAATTGTTGTTTTTTTGCCTATTTCAGTGTTTTGTCAAAAAGCAATATCAAACGGAGTCCAAACGGAATGAAACCTTCAGGAACGTGATTTTCTCAACGAACGTGATCCAGGAGTGTCGGAGTAATTGGACACGGATACCCCGAAGATAGTGAGATAAGAATTCAAGACATCGGGGCTAGCAAAGCCCCTCAGTCCAACTACCTAGCCGACGGCTGACTGCTGACTGCTCCACCAACCCGACTGCTAGCTGCCGACTGCTCCACTAGGCTGACTACTGGCTGCTGACTGCTCCTCCAGGCCGACTGCTGGCTACTGACTGCTCCACCAGGCCGACTGCTGGCTACCGACTGCTCCACCAGGCCGACTGCTGGGTGCCGACTGCTCCACCAGGCTGACTGCTGGCTGCTGACTGCTCCACGAGGCCGACTGCTCCACCAGGCCGACTGCTGGCTGCCGACTCCTCCACCAGGCCGACTGCTGGCTGCCGACTGCTCCACCAGGCCGACTGCTGGCTGCCGACTGCTCCACCAGGCCGACTGCTGGCTGACGACTCCTCCACCAGGCCGACTGCCCGAAGTCAACTACAGCCTGACGCGACCCCGACGTGACGGCCTTACCCGGCACTGTTCACGTGACACCCCAGCCATCATGTAGAGTGTCCCTTGTCCCTGGGCACTATTTATGAAGTGACCCAGGGGACAAGGATGACACCCCACCATGCCACTAGCTAGCTAGCTACCATGCCTACATGGCTTACATCCTAAGCTAGCTCCCACTATATATAGCTAGCCATCCACCCATCCACACACACACATATGAGCATCACACTCCCTCGGTCACACATGGCCAGGCACATGTGCCACACTAGCTAGCTAGCTCTCATTTCTACTGATCTTAGATACAGCTCTAGGAGCACTTTGTACTGCCTGATGTACACCCCAGATATATATTCAGACTTGTAGGAGTAGGGGTGTTATCTCTCCAGAGAGCCCCGAACCTGGGTAAACTAGCGCGTGCTACTCGCATACCCGTCCCTGGATATTCCGGCAGCAGTCTTGCCCTCACACGAAGCCACCTTGTGGCATATGTCGTCTTGCACCCCCCGTGAGAATACCACGACATTTGGCACCCACCGTGGGGCGGTACTAAGCTACCACACTGCTGCTGGTTTTGCAGTCCGGGCGGGACCCTTTTTCTTCATCACCTCCGTCGCGGCGCCGCACCGTCTCTCCGGTAGCGCTCGGGGGCTCGACATCGACCCGTCCCCGGAGCGGCCTTGAGGGGTGGCGCGTCTTCGTCGTCGGCCTCGTCGTCTTCGTCACCACCACTGCAACGCCGGCCATCCGACCGTGCGCGCGCCGCGCGCGGTGCCTCGTTGGGTCGGCCGCGTCCATCCACGCACCGCTCGCGTATGCTCCCCTCCGCGTTGCGCCTTGCTCCGGCTGAAACGCATGTTCACTCCCCCATATATCATCCACACTAGCTAGCTAGATGCTAGTCAACAATGGTCAAACCACATACCATACAACAGCCAGATACGAGTTCCACACAGTCTGTACATTGGTCGGATGATGGCCATACATCATTCAGATAGCACCCAGACAATGTGTTTTCTGCACCACTCTTTGTGCATCTCCGCCCGGCGAGGCCCCTGCCGCCCAGAACCGCACTCACCCGTGGCCGGTTTTCTCCGTGCCACCGCTGCACCTCCACGCTGCCCCGCCTCTGGAGCGGTTTACACTCGTCCGCGCCCGCTGGCCGGCCGCTCCGCAAGGCTCCTCGTCCTCCTCTCTGCGTGGCGGCTCGCCTGGTGCGCTCGCCCCGCGGCTCCGTCCTGTGGCCGCGCGCCCGTGCGCACTTCCCCGGCACGCCCCGGCGCCTCCCCGCCGGCGCTCCGGCTCGCGGCTCGCCTCCGTGGCCGCTCGGCCCCGACCCCCGCTCATCGGGCCCTCCGTCGCTGCCGTACTCGGGGCCTTCCCCGTCGCCGCTCTGCTCAACCTCGAGCACCGCTACCGTCCTTCGCGTCCGCAGCGGCTCCCTCGCTCCGACTGCCACCACCGTGCCACTCTACCGCGCGTCGCCGCCTGCCGGGCCTCCTCCGCCCCGGTCCGGCCGCGTCCGGCCTCCCTTGGGCCCTGCACAGGTGGCCTGGCCCCGTTCCGGCCTCAGCGCCCGCCGAGTCGCGGCCCCGCGTTCGGTCGCTGCCCGCTGCGCCGCTCCGCCACCCGTTCTGGCCTTGTGGTCGGCCCCCGCGCGCCCGCCTGCCGGGTCACCGCACCTCCGCGTGGCTCCGCCTACGCCCTCGCGCCTGTCCTGCGCGCCGGCTTCCGCCACCCGGCCGACCGGTTTCGCCCGCGCCGACTTCCGCCATCCGGCCTACCGGCCTCCGACGCCCGCAACCCGGCCTCGTTGCGGCTCCGGCCCACATCGCCGCCTCCCGCGCGCTGCTTAGCCGCACCCCATCGTCGGCTCCCATGCCCTTCCCCATGCGGCCCGCGCCGGCTCGCTGTGGTCGGGTGCGCCCGGCCTCCCGTCCCGCGCCTACAGGGCCCGCCCCGCCGGCCGCCTGCTCCGCATACGGGTCGTCCTGCCGGCCCGCCGGCTTCCCCGCCTCCCAGCTCGCCAGCTTCGCCCGCCACCTGGCCGGCTGCCGGCTTCCCGCTCACCCGTTGTCCGGCCCGGCCGGCTCCCGCTGTTCGGCTGCCCGTGGCCGGCTGGAGAAGAGAAAAAGAAAAGGGGCCGAAAGAAAGTAAGTAAGAAGAAGAAAAGAGGGCCGACTGCCCACAGCCAACTACTGGCAAAAAAAAGAGAAAAGAAAGTGATCGGGTGAGATGGCCGACTGCCCGAGAGTCGGCTGGAATAAAAGAAAAAGAGGATCTGACTGTGTAGACTGTAGTCCAGCCGACTGCTGTGGTCGACCGCCCGCGTCGCTGCCTGGCCGACCGACGAGCCGGTCCGGCTGCGCACAGCCGACTGAAGAAGAAAAAGAAGAAGAAAAATTAGTCGCCGGTAGATCCAGTCCGACTGCTCAGCAGTCGGCTCGAATCTCGGGGGCTACACCCAGCGGGTGCGCTGACGCGCCCCTGCGAAGAAGAAGACAAAGTAGTTGCCGAGAGATCCGGCCCGACTGCTCAGCAGTCAGCCCAGATCTCGGGGGCTACACCCAGCGGGTGCACTGACGCGCCCCCGCAAAGAAGAAGATGGAATAGTCGCCGGGAGATCCAGCCCGACTGCTCAGCAGTCGGCCCGAATCTCTGGGGCTACACTCAGCAGGTGCGCTGACGCGCCCCGCGAAGATTGAAGACAAGAGAAGAGTTTTGTGCGGCTCCGAGCAGCCAGCAGAAGAGAAAAAGAAGAAGATAGGCGCTGCAAGATGCATCGCCGCCTGGCCAGTCAAGCCTGACCGGCCGGGACCCCCTTCGAGCACCCGGAGGCTCGAAGACTACACCCAGCGGGTGCGCCGGCGCGCTCAGCAAGCGTTGAGCCGCGCCGGCTGTCTTCGGCAAACTCCGCCTCGGCAACACGAAAACGAATGTGAGCTCCTCACTCGCTTATTTTTTGCACCACGCAATCACGGATAACCCCAAGCGATGCTCGGGGGCTGTCTCCGTATTTTATTACAGTTGCATCACTGTTCGCCCCGTCGCCAGCCAGAGTTGGCTCTGGGGCTGGCTGCTTGGCCTGAGACGTTAGTTCTCGCAGTCGGCTTAGTACCGTGCGCGGTACCAAATGCCCACTCTTAGTCACAGATCGCGGAGCGGCTGTCCGACTAGCAAGAGTGAACGTTGGAGGCCACCCACGCGAAAAACGTCCGGGAAGAAAAACGCTTCAAGCGACCCGACCGTTTCCTTTATGATTATCTGCTTGGTTAAATCCACTCCCAGAGTCTGAGTACTGTACACTCCACTTTGCGGTCCACTCTCAACCACAGACCGCAGAGCGGCTGTCCGACGAGCGAGAGCACAAGGCAAAAGGTGGAGGGAACACAAAAAAGATTGAAGGGGGCTCGAACGAAACCGAGTCAGCACCCTCCGCATAAAACTTGCAATGCTAAAAGCAAACATTTGATATATCTGCGTGGACTAACTTTGTCTTTTTCATGATCATTTCCATGAACACGCGCCAAAAAACCCTCCGCCCAACTTTGCCAAGTTGACCAGAGGCTTGGGGGCTACTGTCGGAGTAATTGGACACGGATACCCCAAAGACGGCGAGATAAGAATTCAAGACATCGGGGCTAGCAAAGCCCCTCAGTCCAACTACCTAGCCGGCGGCTGACTGCTGGCTGCTGACTGCTCCACCAAGCCGACTGCTGGCTGCCGACTGCTCCACCAGGCCGACTGCTGGCTGCCGACTGCTCCACCAGGCCGATTGCTGGCTGCCGACTGCTCCACCAGGCCGACTGCTGGCTGCCGACTGCTCCACCAGGCTGACTGCTGACTGCCGACTGCTCCACCAGGCCGACTGCTGGCTGCCGACTGCTCCACCAAGCCGACTGCTGGCTGCTGACTGCTCCACGAGACCGACTGCTGGCTACCGACTGCTCCACCAAGCCGACTGCTGGCTGCTGACTGCTCCACCAGGCGACTGTTGGCTGCCAACTGCTCCACCAGGCCGACTGCTGGCTGCCGACTGCTCCACCAGGCCGACTGCTGGCTGCCGACTGCTCCACCAGGCCGACTGCTCCACCAGGGCGACTGCTGGCTGCCGACTGCTCCACCAAGCCGACTGCTGGCTGCTGACTGCTCCACCAGGCGACTGCTGGCTGCCGACTGCTCCACCAGGCCGACTGCTGGCTGCCGACTGCTGGCTGCCGACTGCTCCACCAGGCCGACTGCTGGCTGCCGACTGCTCCACCAGGCGACTGCTGGCTGCTGACTGCTCCACCAGGCCGACTGCTGGCTACCGACTGCTCCACCAGGCCGACTGCTGGCTGCCGACTGCTCCACCAGGCCGACTGCTAGCTGCTGACTCCTCCACCAGGCCGACTTCTGGCTGCTGACTCCTCCACCAGGCCGACTGCCCAAAGTCAACTGCAGCCTGACGCGACCCCGACGTGACGGCCGTACCCAACACTGTTCACGTGACACCCCAGCCATCATGTACAGTGTCCCTTGTCCCTGGGCACTATTTGTGAAGTGACCCAGGGGACAAGGATGACACCCCACCATGTCACTAGCTAGCTAGCTACCATGCCTACATGGCTTACATCCTAAGCTAGCTCCCACTATATATAGCTAGCCATCCACCCATCCACACACACACACACACACGTATGAGCATCACACTCCCTCGGCCACACAGGCCAGGCACATGTGCCACACTAGCTAGCTAGCTCTCATTGCTACTGATCTCAGATACAGCTCCAGGAGCACTTTGTACTACCTGATGTACACCCCAGATATATATTCAGACATGCAGGAGTAGGGGTGTTATCTCTCCGGAGAGCCCCGAACCTGGGTAAACTAGCGCGTCCTACTCGCATACCCATCCCTGGATATTCCGGTAGCAGTCTTGCCCTCACACGAAGCCACCTTGTGGCATATGTCGTCTTGCACCCCCCCCCCCCCCCCCCCCCCCGTGAGAATACCACAACAAGGAGACTTGGAGTGCGCGTCAAGAAACAATCGAGGAGGCCACGAGGCAGGGGGGCGCGCCGACCCCCCTGGGCGCGCCCTCCACCCTCGTGGGCCCCTTGTTGCTTCACCGACCTACTTCTTCCTCCGATATATATCCACGTACCCCCCAAACATCCAGGAGCACCACGAAAACCTAATTCCACCGCCGCAACCTTCGGTACCCAAGAGATCCCATCTTGGGGCCTTTTCCGGAGCTCCGCCTGAGGGGGCATTGATCACGGAGGGCCTCTTAGGGCATTGATCAACTCCATGGCCTCTCCGATGATGTGTGAGTAGTTTACTTCAGACCTTCGAGTCCATAGTAGTAGCTAGATGGCTTCTTCTCTCTCTTTGGATCTCAATACAAAGTTCTCCTCGATTCTCTTGGAGATCTATTCGATGTAATCTTCTTTTGCGGTGTGTTTGTCGATATCCGATGAATTGTGGGTTTATCATCAAGTCCATCTAGGAACAATATTTGAATCTTCTCTGAATTCTTTTATGTATGATTGGTTTATCTTTGCAAGTCTCTTCGAATTATCAGTTTGGTTTGGCGTACTAGATTGATCTTTCTTGCAATGGGAGAAGTGCTTAGCTTTGGGTTCAATCTTGCGGTGCTCGATCCTAGTGACGGAAAGGGAAACACCATGTATTGTATTGTTGCAATCGAGGATAAAAAGATGGGGTTTATATCATATTGCATGAGTTTATCCCTCTACATCATGTCATCTTTCTTAAGGTGTTACTCTGTTCTTATGAACTTAATACTCTAGATGCATGCTGTATAGCGGTCGATGTGTGGAGCAATAGTAGTAGATGCAGAATCGTTTCGGTCTACTTGTCACAGACGTGATGCCTATATACATGATCATGCCTAGATATTCACATAATCATTCGCTTTTCTATCAATTGCTCGACAATAATTTGTTCATCCACCGTAATACTTATGCTATCTTGAGAGAAGCCACTAGTGAAACCTATGGCCCCTGGGTCTATTTTCCATCATATTAATCTTACGTCAACAAGCTATTTCTGGCACCATTTATTTTGCTTTATTTACTTTCAATATATTTCATAAAAATACCAAAAATACTTATCTTATTATTATCATCTCTATCAGATCTCACTCTTGCAAGTGGCCGTGAAGGGATTGACAACCCCTTTATTGCGTTGGTTGTGAGGTTCTTATTTGTGTGTGTAGGTACGAGGTGACTCGTGCGTGGTCTCCTACTGGATTGATACCTTGGTTCTCAAAAACTGAGGAAAATACTTACGCTACTTTACTGCACCATGCTTTCCTCTTCAAGGGAAAACCAACGCAGTGCTCAAGAGGTAGCAGTGCGCCCCCACCCTCGTGGACAGGGTGTGGGCCCCTGACATGGATTCTTCTTCCAGTATTTTTTATATATTCCAAAAATAATCTCCGTTGATTCTCAGGTCATTCCGAGAACTTTTATTTCTGCACAAAAATAACACCATGGCAATTCTGCTAAAAAACAGCGTCAGTCCGGGTTAGTTCCATTCAAGTCATGCAAATTAGAGTCCAAAACAAGGGCAAAAGTGTTTGGAAAAGTAGATATGACAGAGACGTATCAACTCCCCCAAGCTTAAACCTTTGCTTGTCCTCAAGCAATTCAGTTGATAAACTGAAAGTGATAAAGAAAAACTTTTACAAACTCTGTTTGCTCTTGTTGTTGTAAATATGTAAAGCCAGCATTCAAGTTTTCAGCAAAGAATATGAACTAACCATATTCACAATAACATTTAGGTCTCATGTTTACTCATATCAATGGCATAATCATCCAGCGAGCAATAATAACAAATCTCGGATGGCAACACTTTCTCAAAACAATCATCATATGATATAACAAGATGGTATCTCACTAACCCTTTTCGAGACCTCAAAACATAAATGCAGAGCACCTTTAAGGATCAAGGACTGACTAGACATTGTAATTCATGGTAAAAGAGATCTAGTCACAGTCATACTCAATGTAAACTAACAGTAATGGATGCAAATGACAGAGGTGCTCTCAAACTGGTGCTTTTTAATAATAGGATGATGACTCAACATAAAAGTAAATAGATAAGCCCTTCGTAGAGGGAAGCGGGGATTTGCAAAGGTGCCAGAGCTCGGTTTTGAAATAGATATGAATAATATTTTGAGCGGTATACTTTCATTGTCAACATAACAACCGAGAGATCTCGATATCTTCCATGCTACACACATTATAGGCAGTTCCCAAGCAGAATGGTAAAGTTTATACTCCCCCACCACCAACAAGCATCAATCCATGGCTTGCCCGAAACAACGGGTGCCTCCAACTAACAACAATCCTGGGGGAGTTTTGTTTGCACGTATTTTGATTTGATTTGCTTAAAGCATGGGACTGGGCATCCCGGTGACCAGCCATTTTCTCGTGAGTGAGGAGCGGAGTCCACTCCTCTTGAGAATAACCCGCCTAACATGGAGGATGCAGACAGCCCTAGTTGATACATGAGCTATTCGAGCATACAAAATAGAATGTTTATTTGAAGGTTTAGAGTTTGGCACATACAAATTTACTTGGAACGGCAGGTTGATACCATATATAGGTAGGTATGGTGGACTCATATCGAACAACTTGGGGTTTATGGAGTTGGATGCACAAGCAGTATTCCCGCTTAGTACAAGTGAAGGCTAGAAAAGACTAGGAAGCGACCAGCTAGAGAGCGACAACAGTCATGAACATGCATTAAAATTAATCAATACCGAATGCAAGCGTGAGTAGGATATAATGCACCATGAACACAAATATCATAGAGGCTATGTTGATTTCGTTTCGACTACATGCGTTAACATGTGCCAAGTCAAGCCACTCGAATCGTTCAATGGAGGATACCACCCTATCATACCACATCACAACCATTTTAATAGCATGTTGGCACGCAAGGTAAACCATTATAAGCTCCTAGCTAATTAAGCATGGCATAAGCAACTATAATCTCTAATTTTCATTGCAAATATGTTTCTTTCATAATAGGCTGAATCAGGAATGATGAACTAATCATATTTACAAAAACAAGAGAGGTCGAGTTCATACCAGCTTTCCTCATCTCAATAAGTTCATCATATATCATCATTACTGCCTTTCACTTGCACGATCGAACAATGTGGATAATAATAATAGTGCACGTGCATTGGACTAAGCTGGAATCTGCAAGCATTCAATTCAAGAGAGAAGACAAGGTAATATAGGCTCTTTGTTAGATCAACAATAATGCATATAAGAGCCACTCAACAATTTCATCATGGTCTTCTCCTCTCGACCCCCAAAGGAAATAAAAGAAACAAAACTATTTACACGGGAAAGCTCCCAACAAGCAAAAGAAGAACGAGAAATCTTTTTGGGTTTTCTTTTTAATTACTACTACAGGCATATAAGGTAAACTAACTAAAAGCTACAACTAATGTTTTTGGTTTTTCTTAAGGTTTTTCAAACACATAAGAAGAAAGCTTAAAAGGAAAACAAACTAGCATGGATGATACAATGAAAGAGTATGAGCACCGACAACTGGCATGAGTGTGTGAACATGAATGTAATGTCGGTGAGAGATACGTACTCCGCCAAGCTTAGGCTTTTGGCCTAAGTTGGTCTATGCCCATGGATGGCCTGGTGGATATTCGAAGTTGAAGCTGGGGTCGTATTGGGATGCATCAGCTACTGCCTGAAGAGCTGCAGCATGGAGGCGGGCTGCCTCCGCCCTCCTCTCGTACTCGGTCGCCTCCTCCCTGGTTATAACATATCTCACTTTTGCCTGAAAGTCAAAGAAAGTAGGAGCAGGGAGAGCGACGTGATAGGTGCGTCATCTGTCAACGATTAGTCGGTACTAGAGGAACTGATTCTTCCTCTCAACAAATTGATGATGAACCATGGCATTATAATATAAATAAGCAGGAGGCAACTCAATACCATCTCCACGTATGGGTATCTCAAGAAAATCAGCTAAACGGGTTGCATAAATTCCACCAAAGAAATCTTCATTAATTTTGTTATTATGCAACCTGCGTGCAACAATGGCCCCCAAGTTATATTGTCTATATCCTACTACAACACTCTTGAGAACACTAAGACCTGGCACACACATGTGACATGCCTCATCCTTACCATTTATGCATCTACCTATAAAGAGAGCAAAATAATGTATAGCAGGAAACTGAATGCTCCCTATGGTAGCTTGCATGATTTTCCTAGATTCCCCCATAGTTATACTAGCAAGAAAGTCTCTATATTCAGATTTGCGAGGTTCACTAACATTACCCCACTGTGGGAGTTTACAAGCAGTGTTAAAATCTTCTAAGTCCATGGTATAAGATTTATCATAAAGATCAAATAGGTCAGTTTGAGAATTGCGTGATGATGAAAATTCAAACCTTCTCACAAAGTAATCAGTGAGGTAGTGGTACTGACGGCACTTATCTTCCATGAAGCTCTCAAGATCAGTGTTACGCACATATGCGGCAAATTCCTCCTTGATTCCTGCTTGGACCATGAAATCTTCTGACGGCAATTCACAAGGACGCACTTGAGCATCCCTCAGTGGTTCGTCTTCCGGCTCACGCATTGCGGGCCTGGGTCCTTGCTTCCTTGAAGAACCACCTTGGTACATTTTCCTAAACATATTTCCTCCTCTGAAAAATTTCTGAAATTTTTAGTAACTTCAAAATAAAAGTGAACAAAACTCAACAAAATTGATATCAACTACTCCTACAAGTGCCTAAAGACTATATCAAGCATTAGAACTACTTGGGACCATATAAATTTGACATGCAAGCTCAAGAACAGGGTCACCTAGGCAGCAAAAATTTGCAATAAATAAAGCACTAGAACAAAAACTAATTGAACCATTGGAGGAGTCACATACCAAAGAACAACCCCCCAAAGCAGTTTTGTGAATGGAGCTTTGAGCAAGGAGATCAAAAATGGTAGCAAGATGAGCAAGAACTCGGGTTTGAGCTGGCTAGTGATTTTTTGGGAGGAAGGAGTGTGTGGTGGCTGGAATAAGTGGAGGGGGCCACCACAGGCCCATGAGGCAGGGGTGCGCCCAGAGGGTAGGGTGCGCCTGGACCCTTGTGGCCAGGTGCTGGCTCCCCCTGATGTGTTCTCAGTGCCAGATATTCTCAAATATTTCAGAAAAAATCATATTAAATTTTCAGGGCATTTGGAGAACTTTTATTTTTGAGGTATTTTTTATTGCACGGATAATTGAGAAAACTGATAGAAATTACTATTTTTGCTTTATTTAATATGAATAACAAAAAGAAAAAGAGGGTACAGAGAGTTGTGTTTTCTAAATTCATCCATCTCATGCTCATCAAAAGGAATCCACTAACAAGGTTGATCAGGTCTTGTTAACAAACTCATTTCGAATAACATGAAACCAGAGAATTTTCAAATAACACTAGGTTACCTCAATGGGGATATGCACATCCCCAACAATAATAATATCATATTTCTTCTTGACAGTAGGAGGAGGAAATTCAAAACCTCCAAAAATAATCGATGAAATTTTTCCAATGGAATTGATACTGTGGACTTGAGGTTGTTTCCTCGGAAAGTGTACCGTATGCTCGTTACCATTAACATGAAAAGTGGCATTGCCTCTGGTGCAATTAATAACAGCCCCTGCAGTATTCAAAAAGGGTTTTCCAAGAATAATAGACATACTATCATCCTCAGGAATATCAAGAATAACAAAGTCCGTTAAAATAGTAACATTCGCAACCACAACAGGCACATCCTCACAAATACCGACAGGTATAGCAGTTGATTTGTCAGCCATTTGCAAAGATATTTCAGTAGGTGTCAACTTATTCAAATCAAGTCTACGATATAGAGAGATAGAGGCATAACAATAACACCAGCTCCAAGATCACATAAAGCAGTTTTAACATAGTTTCTTTTAATGGAGCATGGTATAGTTGGTACTCCTGGATCTCCAAGTTTCTTTGGTATTCCACCCTTAAAAGTATAATTAGCAAGCATGGTGGAAATTTCAGCTTCCGGTATCTTTCTTTTATTATTAACAATTTCTTTCATATACTTAGCATAAGGATTTATTTTAAGCATATCAGTCAAACACATACGCAAAAAGATAGGTCTAATCATTTCAGCAAAGCGCTCAAAATCCTCATCATCCGTTTTCTTGGATGGTTTAGGAGGAAAAGGCATGGGTTTATGAACCCATGGTTCTCTTTCTTTACCGTGCTTCCTAGCAACAAAGTCTCTCTTATCATAATGTTGATTCTTTGATTGTGGGTTATCAAGATCAACAGCAGGTTCAATCTCTACATCATTATTATTGCTAGGTTGAGCATAACCACATCATCATTAACATTATCACTAGGATCATGTTCATTACCAGATTGTGTTTCAGCATCAGAGATAGAAATATCATTAGGATTCTCAGGTGTGTTAATAACAGGTTCGCTAGAAGCATGCAAAGTTCTATCATTTTTCTTTTTCTTCCTTTTAGAAGGACTAGGTGCATCAACATTAGTTCTCTGAGAATCTTGCTCAATTCTCTTTGGGTGGCCCTCAGGATACAAAGGCTCCTGAGTCATTTTACCACCTCTAGTCATAACTCTAACAACATTATCATTCTTATTATTATTTAATTCATTGAGCAAATCATTCTGAGCTTTAAGTACTTGTTCTACTTGAGTGGTAACAATAGAAGCATGTTTACTAATAAGTTTAAGTTCACCTTTAAAATTAGCCATATAATCACTCAAGTGTTCAAGCATATCAGCATTATGTTTCAATTGTCTACCAACATAAGCATTGAAGTTTTCTTGTTTAAGCATAAAGTCATCAAACTCATCTAAGCATGGGCTAGCAAACTTAGTAAATGAGATTTCAGCTTTATCATATCTATAGAGAGAGTTTACCTTTACTACCCGTGTCGGGTTATCAAGACCGTGTGTTTCTTCAATAGGTGATGAATTAAGACCATGTATTTCTTCAACAGGAGGTAAACTCTTAACATCTTCAGCTTTTATACCTTTCTCTTTCATAGATTTCTTTGCCTCCTGCATATCTTCGGGACTGAGAAATAGAATACCCCTTTTCTTCGGAGTTGGCTTAGGAGTTGGTTCAGGAAGTGTCCAATTATTTTCATTAGTCAACATATTATTCAATAGAATTTGAACTCGATCAACTGTTCTTTCCCTGAAAACACAACCAGCACAACTATCCAGGTAATCTCTGGAAGTATCGGTTAGTCCATTATAAAATATATCAAGTATTTCATTTTTCTTGAGAGGATGATCAGGCAAAGCATTAAGTAATTGGAGAAGCCTCCCCCAAGCTTGTGGGAGACTCTCTTCTTCAATTTGCACAAAATTATATATTTCCCATAAGGCAGCTTGTTTCTTATGAGCGGGAAAATATTTAGCAGAGAAGTAATAAATCATATCCTGTGGACTACGCACACAACCAGGATCAAGAGAATTAAACCATGTTTTAGCACCATCCTTTAATGAGAACAGAAACAACTTAAGGATAAAGTAATAGCGAGTTTTCTCATCATGGGTAAACAGGGTGGCTATATCATTTAATTTAGTAAGATGTGCCACAACAGTTTCAGATTCATAGCCATAAAAGGGATCAGATTCAACCAAAGTGATTAACTCAGGATCGATAGAGCAATCATAATCCTTATCAGTAATAAAGATAGGTGAAGTAGCATAAGCAGGATCATATTTCATTCTAGCATTCAAAGACTTTTCTTTCAGCTTAGCTAATAGTTTCTTTAGATCACTTCTATCATTGCAAGCTAAGAAGTCTCTAGCAGTTTCTTCATCCATAACGTAACCCTCAGGAACAACAGGCAATTCATATCTAGGGGGAGAATCTTCATTATCACTTTCATCAATATTATCAGTTTCAATAATTTCATTCTCTCTAGCCCTCATGGACAGGGTGTGGGCCCCCTGACGTGGATTCTTCTTCCAGTATTTTTTATATATTCCAAAAATAATCTTTGTTGATTTTCAGGTCATTCTGAGAACTTTTATTTCTGCACAAAAATAACACCATGGCAATTCTGCTGAAAATAACGTCAGTCCGGGTTAGTTCCATTCAAATCATGCAAGTTAGAGTCCAAAATAAGGGCAAAAGTGTTTGGAAAAGTAGATACGATGGAGACGTATCAGGGCGCGCCCCGTGCCTCGTGGCCCCCTCGGGCATCGTCTCGCGTTGATTCCACTTCCCAAAATTCACATATATTCCAAAAAAATGTCCGTCAATTTTTATCCCATTTGGACTTCATTTGATATGGATTTTCCGCGAAACAAAAAACATGCAATAAACAGGAACTAGCACTGGGCACTAGATCAATATGTTAGTCCCAAAAATAGTGTAAAAAGTTGCCAAAAGTATATGAAAGTTGTATAATATTGGCATGGAACAATAAAAAATTATAGATACGACGGAGACGTATCAGTATCCCCAAGCTTAATTCCTGCTCGTCCTCGAGTAGGTAAATGATAAAAAAGATAATTTTTGATGTGGAATGCTACCTAGGATAATCTTGATCATGTAATCTAATCATGGCATGAATATTAAGACACGAGTGATTCAAGTCTGCCATTTGACATTAAGACAATAATACTTCAAGCATACTAATAAAGCAATCACGTCTTTTCAAAATAACATGGCCAAAGAAAGTTATCCCTACAAAATCATATGGTCTGGCTATGCTCCATCTTCACCACACAAAGTATTCAAATCATGCACAACCCCAATAACAAGCCAAGCAATTGTTTCATACTTTTGACGTTCTCAAACCTTTTCAACTTTCACGCAATACATGAGCGTGAGCCATGGACATAGCAATATGGGTGGAATAGAATATGATGGTGGAGGTTGTATGGAGAAGACAAAAAGGAGAAAGTCTCACATCGACGCGGCTAATCAACGGGCTATGGAGATGCCCATCAATTGATGTCAATGTGAGGAGTAGGCATTGCCATGCAACAGATGCACTAAGAGCTAGAAGTGTATGAAAGCTCAAACTGGAAACTAAGTGGGTGTGCATCCAACTTGCTTGCTCATGAAGACCTCGGGCATTTGAGGAATCCCATCATCGGAATATACAAGCCAAGTTCTATAATGAAAATTCCCACTAGTATATGAAAGTGATAACTCAAGAGACTCTCTACATGAAGAAGATGGTGCTACTCTGAAGCACAAGTGTGGTAAAAGGATAGTAACATTGCCCCTTCTCTCTTTTTCTCTCATTTTTTTGTTTTTTTGTTCCTTTTTTTGGTGGGCTTCTTTGGCCTCTCTTTTTTGTGGGCTTCTTTGGCCTTTTTTGGTAAAGTCCGGAGACTCATCCCAGCTTGTGAGGGAATCATAGCTTCCGTCATCCTTTCCTCACATGGGACAATGCTCTAATAATGATGATCATCACACTTTTGTGTACTTACAACTCAATATTACAACTCGATACTAGAGAAAAATATGACTCTATATGAATGCATCCGGCGGTGTACTGGGATGTGCAACGATCTAGCGTATCAATGACATCAAAAAAGGGACAAGCCATGAAAACATCATGCTAGCTATCATACGATCATGCAAAGCAATATGACAATAAATGCTCAAGTCATGTATATGATGATGATGGAAGTTGCATGGAAATATATCTTAGAATGGCTATGGAAATGCCATAATAGGTAGGTATGGTGGCTGTTTTGAGGAAGATATAAGGAGGCTTATGTGTGGTAGAGCGTATCGTATCACGGGGTTTGGATGCACCGGTGAAGTTTGCACCAACTCTCGAGGTGAGAAAGGGCAATGCACGGTACCGAAGAGGCTAGCAATGATGGAAGGGTGAGAATGCGTATAATCCATGGACTTAATATTAGTCATAAAGAACTCACATACTTATTGCAAAAATCTATTAGTCATCGAAACAAAGTACTATGCGCATGCTCCTAGGGGGATAGATTGGTAGGAAAAGATCATCGCTCGTTCCCGACCGCCACTCATAAGGAAGACAATCAATAAATAAATCATGCTCCGACTTCATCACATAACGGTTCACCATACGTGCATGCTATGGGAATCACAAACTTCAACACAAGTATTTCTACATTCCATAACTACCAACTAGCATGACTCTAATATCACCATATTTATATCGCAAAACTATTGCAAAGAATCAAACATATCATATTCGGTGATCTACAAGTTTTATGTAGGATTTTATGACTAACCATGCAATGACCAGTTCCCGTCATCTCTCTAAATAGATATAAGTGAAGCAAGAGATTTTAATTCTTTCTACAAAAGATATGCCCACGCTCTAGCAAATATAAGTGAAGCAAAAGAGCATTCTACAAATGGCGGTTTTCTATGTGTAGGGAAACAGGCAATCCAAACTTCAAATGATATAAGTGAAGCACATGAAGCATTCTATAAAGCCATACTCAAAAGATATAAGTGACGTGCAATGAGCATTCTATAAATCAACCAAGGACTATCTCATACCAGCATGATGCATAAAGAAAAGTGAAAACTAAATGCAAAAGACACTCCAAGATTTGCACATATCGCATGAACGAAACAAATCCGAAAACATACCGATATTTGTTGAAGAAAGATGGGATGCCTTCCGGGGCATTCCCAAGCTTAGACGCTTGAGTCTCCTTGAATATTTACTTGGGGTGCCTTGGGAATCTCCAATCTTGAGCTCTTGCCTCTCCTCCTTCTCCTCACATCAAGACCTCCTCGATCTTCGAACACTTCATCCACACAAAACTCAATAGAAAACTCGGTAAGATCCGTTAGTATAATAAAGCAAATAACTACTCTAAGTACTATTACAAACCAATTTATATTTTGTTTCTGCACTGTAGCTACTGTAATATAACTTTTCTATGGCTTAATCTACTGATAGAAATCGATAGTTTCATCAAAACAAGCAACTATGCATCAAAAACAGAATCTGTCTTAAACAGGACAGTCTGTAGTAATCTGAAGATTCACCATATTTCTGTTACTCCAAAAATTCTGAAATAATTAGTAAAAATAAAAAATTTGTATAGAAAGACAGTGCAAAAAGTTTCAGAACCCTTTGACGTTCCAGTAAAAAATTTAAAATCACGCACTACAGCCAAAGTTTCTGTCTTGCACCGCACAAACCAACAAGCAATATAAACATCCTAAAGGCAAATCTTGGCACATTATGTTTATTTTTAAATTTTATAAAAGCACATGATGTATACTACACAACCTTTTTATTGTAGACGTTGTTGGGCCTCCAAGTCCAGAGGTTTGTAGGACAGTAGCAAATTTCCATCAAGTGGATGACCTAAGGTTTATCAATCCGTGGGAGGCGTAGAATGAAGATGGCATCTCTCAAACAACCCTGCAACCAAATAACAAAGAGTCTCTTGTGTCCCCAAAACACCCAATACAATGGTAAATTGTATAGGTGCACTAGTTCGGCGAAGAGATGGTGATACAAGTGCAATATGGATAGTAGATAATGGTTTTTGTAATCTGAAAATATAAAAACAGCAAGGTAACTAATGATAAAAGTGAGTGTAAACGGTATTGCAATGCTAGGAAACAGGGCCTAGGGTTCATACTTTCACTAGTGCAAGTCGTCTCAACAATAATAACATAATTGGATCATATAACTATCCCTCAACATGCAACAAAGAGTCACTCCAAAGTCACTAATAGCGGAGAACAAACGAAGAGATCATGGTAGGGTACGAAACCACCTCAAAGTTATCCTTTCTGATCGATCTATTCAAGAGTCCGTAGTAAAATAACATGAAGCTATTCTTTCAGTTCAATCTATCATAGAGTTCGTACTAGAATAACACCTTAAGACACAAATCAACCAAAACCCTAATGTCACCTAGATACTCTAATGTCACCTCAAGTATCTGTGGGTATGATTATACGATATGCATCACACAATCTCAGATTCATCTATTCAAACCAACACAAAGTACTTCAAAGACTGCCCCAAAGTTTCTACCGGAGAGTCAAGACGAAAACGTGTGCCAACCCCTATGCATAGGTTCATGGATGGAACCCGCAAGTTGATCACCAAAACATACATCAAGTGGATCAATAGAATACCCCATTGTCACCACGGGTATCCCACGCAAGACATACATCAAGTGTTCTCAAATCCTTAAAGACTCAATGCGATAAGATAACTTCAAAGGAAAAACTCAATCCATTACAAGAGAGTAGAGGGGGAGAAACATCATAAGATCCAAATATAATAGCAAAGCTCGCGATACATCAAGATCGTATCACCTCAAGAACACGAGAGAGAGAGATCAAACACATAGCTACTGGTACATACACTCAGCCCCGAGGGAGAACTACTCCCTCCTCGTCATGGAGAGCGCCGGGATGATGAAGATGGCCACCGGAGAGGGATTCCCCCCTCCGGCAGGGTGCTGGAATGGGTCTAGATTGGTTTTTGGTGGCTACGGAGTCTTCTGGCGGCGGAACTCCCGATCTATTCTGTTCCTCGAAGTTTTTAGGGTATATGGGTATATATGGGAGGAAGAAGTACATCGGTGGACCTCTGGGTTGTCCACGAGGCAGGGGGCGCGCCCCCACCCTTGTGGGCAGCCCGGGACTCTTCTGGTCCATCTCCGATACTCCGTGGGCTTCTTTTGGTCCAAAAATAAGTTCCGTGAAGTTTCATGTCAATTGGACTCTGTTTGATTTTCCTTTTCTGCGATACTCTAAAACAAGGAAAAAACAGAAACTGGCACTAGGCTCTAGGTTAATAGGTTAGTCCCAAAAAACATATAAAATAGCATATAAATGCATATAAAATATCCAAAGTTGATAACATAATAGCATGGAACAATCAAAAATTATAGATACGTTGGAGACGTATCAGCACACAACAGAAATAAATGACTCTCTAAAACTTCCAGGTTGTCTCCCTGGCAGCGCTTTCTTTAAAGCCATTAAGCTAGGCATATAGTGCTCAACTAATGGATCCACCCGGATCCCAAGGTATATCAAAGCCAATTTTAATTAACAATGATCTGTGATTTAGTACTGAGCACAACTAACATATATCATGTAATGACGAAGTCTAACTCTTCCTATGCATCGGCATGTCATAAAATAACAATTCATGCACACAAAGTAAAGACCAATGCATAGTATAAACAGTTTCTTGCAATTTTGTCATATTGGACACATGGAGAGGCAGAGATGTAGTTCCTCTCTCATAATAATCGCAAGTTGGAGCAGCAAGCACATGCATATTGTATCTATCAAAATCATCATGTGTAGTAGTGAAATGCAACCCATCAATATAATCCTTAATAAGGGCAAACTTCTCCTATATAGTGTAGTTGGGAGAATTCAAATAGATAATAGGACTATCATGCATGGGTGCAATAGCAACAATTCATGTTTAACATAAGGAACTATAGCAAGTTCATCTCCATAAGCATAATTCATATTGGCATCTTGGCCACAAGCATAGCAAGCATCATCAAAAAGGGATATTTCAAAAGAATCAACGGGATCATAACAATCATCATAGCAATCATCCTTCGTTGAGCACGAAGGGAAATTAAACAATGTATGAGTTGAAGAGTTACTCTCATTAGAAGGTGGGCACGAGTAGCTAATCCGCTCTTCCTCCTTTTGTTCTTCTCTCTTCTCATCATCTTTTTCATCCAATGAGCCCACAGTTTCATCAATTCCTTCTTCCATAGACTCCTGCAAAATATTAGTCTCTTCTTGGACAGCGGAGGAGTCCTCGATATATGGTTTAACATAGGCATTAGAAGCATAATTATCATAACAATATTTAAGTATGGCCAAATTTTCAGATTTGTAGAGAGTAGTATCACACTCTTCAATAAAAGAAGCAATTTCACAAGTACCCCTAAAAGCAACAAATTCTTCAATTTCTTGAACATCATAGTAATTATAAACACCCTTAGTATATGAAGATATGATTCCATTATCACTAAACTCACATTGGTAAGGAAGGTGTTTCTTAGGGTCTTTAGAACAACAAGTACAATCATATATTTCACATAAATTCCAAGCATAGCATTGCAAACGATGAATTTGATCGAGTAAAAGTTTCCCTTTTTCAGATATGCAGTGTCGCACATAACAAGCATGCTTATCTAAAGATTTGCCCTCAACTAAGTGATGACCCACAAGTATAGGGGATCTATCATAGTCCTTTCGATAAGTAAGAGTGTCGAACCCAACAAGGAGCAGAAGGAAATGATAAGCGGTTTTTAGCAAGGTATTCTCTGCAAGTACTGAAATAAGTGGTAACAGATAGTTTTGTGATAGGATAAATTGTAACGAGCAACAAGTAACAAAAGTAAATAAAGTGCAGCAAGGTGGCCCAATCCTTTTGTAGCAAAGGACAAGCCGGAACAAACTCTTATAATAGGAAAAGCGCTCCCGAGGACACATGGGAATATTGTCAAGCTAGTTTTCATCACGTTCATATGATTCGCGTTCGATACTTTGATAATTTGATATGTGGGTGGACCGGTGCTTGGGTGTTGTTCTTACTTGAACAAGCATCCCACTTATGATTAACCTCTATTGCAAGCATCCGCAACTACAACAAAATTATTAAGGTAAACCTAACCATAGCATGAAACATGTGGATCCAAATCAGCCCCTTACGAAGCAACGCATAAACTAGGGTTTAAGCTTCTGTCACTCTAGAAACCCATCATCTACTTATTACTTCCCAATGCCTTCCTCTAGGCCCAAATAATGGTGAAGTGTTATGTAGTCAACGTTCACATAACACCACTAAAGGCTAGACAACATACATCTTATCAAAATATCAAACGAATACCAAATTCACATGACTACTCATAGCAAGACTTCTCCCTTGTCCTCAGGAACGAACGTAATTACTCACAAAGCATATTCATGTTCAAAATCAGAGGGGTAATAATATGCATATAGGATCTGAACATATGATCTTCCACCAATTAAACCAACTAGCATCAACTACAAGGAGTAATCAACACTACTAGCAACCTACTAGCACCAATCCCAGACTTTGAGACAAGAATTGGATACAAGAGATGAACTAGGGTTTGGAGATGAGATGGTGCTGGTGAAGATGTTGATGGTGATTTCCCTCTCCCAATGAGAGGAGCGTTGGTGATGATGATGGTGATGATTTCCCCCTCCCGGAGGGAAGTTTCCCCGGCAGAACAACTCTGCCGGAGCTCTAGATTGGATCTGCCAAGGTTCTGCCTCGTGGCGGCGGAGTCTCATCCCGAAAAGTTCCTTCCTATTTGTTTCTCATCAAAAGACCTCATATAGGAGAAGATGGGCATTGGAGAGCCACCAGGGGGTCCACGAGGTAGGGGAGCGCGCCCTAGGGGGGCACCCTCGTGAGCAGGGTGTGGGCCCCCTGGCCTTTATCTTTGGCGTGGATTTTTCTTTATTTCTTTTAAGACATTCCGTGGAGTTTCATGACTTTTGGAGTTGCGCAGAATAGGTCACTAATATTTGCTCCTTATCCAGACCAGAATTCCAGCTGCCGGCATTCTCCCTCTTTATGTAAACCTTGTGAAATAAGAGAGAATAGCCATAAGTATTGTGACATAAAGTGAAATAACAGTCCATAATGCAATAAATATCGATATAAAAGCATGATGCAAAATGGACGTATCAACTCCCCCAAGCTTAGACCTCGCTTGTCCTCAAGCGAAAAGCCGATAAGAATAAATAAGTCCTCATGTTTAGAGGTAGGGGCGTCGATAAAAATAAAATACGGACATTAAGGCATCATGATTATTCTTATAACATCAACATATATAGATTTTGTCATATGAGTACTTATGTTCAAGTGATGATCTATGCACAATGCAAAAGTATAAATCATAAACCTTATTGGGCTCCGACAAACTATAATCTCAGTCATTGAAGCAATTGCAATTTATCATAACATCGGAAAGAGTCTATGTCAGAGCTAAAAAGCAAGTCCACATACTCAATTATCATTTAGTCCTCCATAATTGCTAACACTCACACGATACTTGTGGTTACGGAGTTTTAATCGGACACAGAGAAAGATAGGGGCTTATAGTTTTGCCCCACAACCTTTTACCTCAAGGGTAATGTCAACAATAATGGTCCATGCTCCCCTACATCCAATGAGATATATATATATCATGTTCTGTCCAACATGCTAAGCTTGCCAAAGGATAAAATGAAAAAGGAAAGGTGAAGATCACCGTGACTCTTGCATAAGGTAAAAGATAATAATAAAGGATAGGCCCTTCGCAGAGGGAAGCAGAGGTTGCCATGCGCTTTTATGGTTGGATATATAAAATCTCAATGTGAAAGAACGTCACTTTATATTGCCCCTTGTGATATGAACCTTTATTATGCAGTCCGTCGCTTTTATTATTTCCACATCACAAGATCGTATAAAGCTTATTTCTCCCACACCAATCAATCATATATATTTAGAGCAATTTTTATTGCTTTGCATCGATGACAACTTACTTGAAGGATCTTACTCAATCCATAGGTAGATATGGTGGACTCTCATGGCAAAACTGGTTTAAGGATATTTGGAAGCACAAGTAGTATTTCTACTTGGTGCTGAGAATTTGGCTAGCATGAGGGGGAAAGGAAAGCTCAACAAGTTAGAGGAACCATGACAACATACTTTATCTCAGATATAAGAAAGACATAACTCATTACGTTGTCTTCCTTGTCCAACATCAACTCTTTAGCATGTCATATTTTAATGAGTGCTCCCAATCATAAAAGATGCCAATGATAATATATCTATATGTGAAAACCTCTCTTTCCTTATTACTTCCTATTAATTGCAACAATGACCAAAGCTATGTCTGCCAATTCCCAACAACTTTTAATCATCATACTCTTTCTATGTGAAGTAATTACTCTCAATAAGATCAATATGAACTTTTTGTTTCTTTTTATTCTTTTTCTCTTTTCTTTTATTCACCCAAGATCATGGCAAAATAATCAAGCCCTTGACTCAACACTAATCTTTATTATATATAACTCACGGACTCGATTACATAGAGAGATCATAAAGCAAAACTCAAAACTAGATCATGCCATAAACTTTATTCTACTAGATCAAGATACTACTAATAGGATCGAACTCAGAAAAACGGTAAAGGTAGGAGTTGTGATGGTGATACGATACCGGGGCACCTCCCCCAAGCTTGGCAGTTGCCAAGGGGAGTGCCCATACCCAGATACTCAATTCTTCTTTGTTGGAGGAGACGGTGGAGGTGTTGTTGATTTAGTTGATGGCTT
This sequence comes from Triticum monococcum, assembly GCA_034509565.1. NCBI lineage: Eukaryota > Viridiplantae > Streptophyta > Magnoliopsida > Poales > Poaceae > Triticum > Triticum monococcum. Next base: position 32,745,191 of record CM067844.1, read on the forward strand.
AGGCTTCTCCCTTAATTTGCACTTGAGGACGGCATTTTGATCCCTCAGATCATCAATTTCCCACTCCAGGGTTAATATCTTTTTGCATAGGTCCTGCTTATTTTCCTGCAAGAGACAAAAAGGGATAAACTAGAACTTGGGTTACTTTACTCTATCAGGGAGACTTGACTTTTTCAACTCCACGTGCATGTCCCCAGGTTGAGGTAATGGTGCTTCATCTTCATCTGAGCTCGTCTCCTCCTTCCCCTTGGGTTCATAGTCCTCTTCTTCCTCTGTGGTCCATCCATCGTACTCCACATCCCCATAGACCTTGGGATTTGCTAAGTAATCACCCACATAGCTTTATCCTTCCAAATCCTGGGAAGACATGTTGATTTAATCTGCAACGGGACAGCTCGAAACGAAAACAGAGGATAATTGCGTGATACGGGAGTCAAAACCTTCGGGAGAATATATAATGAATTTTTACCGACCAAAATACGTAACGTGCAAGAAAACGGAGTCCGGAGGGCACATGAGGCGCTCACGCAGTAGGGGGCGCCCAGGGGGTAGGCATAAGCTAACACACTTTCTCTTCTTGGATCATATGCACTTATGATTGGAACTCTAGCAAGCATCTGTAACTACTAAAGATCATTAAGGTAAAACCCAACCATAGCATTAAAGTATCAAGTCCTCTTTATTCGCATACGCAAACAACCTACTTACTCGGGTCTGTGCTTTTGTCACTCATGCCACCCACCATAAGCAAATCATGAACATATTGCAAACCCTACAGCGGAGATCCCTCATGCTTGCGCGACATGGAGAGCATCATAGGACAACACCAATAATAAAACATGCAACTCAAACCAATCACGATCATCAATTAACCCATAGGACAAAACGGATCTATACGATAGTCATACATCATTGGGAGATAATATATAGCGTTGAGCACCATGTTTAAGTACATATTACAGTGGGTAAAAGAGGGGTTACACCGCTGCATAGAGGGGGGAAGAGTTGGTGATGACGGCGGTGAAGTTGTTGGTGTAGATCGTTGTCGCGATGATGGCCCCGTCGGCGTTTCAGTGCCACCGGGAGAGAGGGAGAGAGAGCCCCCCTTCTTCTTCTTTCTTGACCTTCTCCCTAGATGGGAGAAGGGTTCTGGTCCTTGGTCTTCATGGCATGGGAGGAGCGAGAGCCCCCCTCCCCCCTCCCGAGATTGGATATGTCTCTTTTTCTCTCTTTGTTTCTGTGCTCCCAGATCTAGCCTTTCACCGTTTCTTATATTCCCGGAGATCCATAACCCCGATTGGATTGAAATTTAAACACGATTTTTATCCGGATATTAGCTTTCTTGTAGCGAAAGAATGGCACCAACCGCCTTACGGGGTGTCCACAAGGGTCAGGGGCGCGCCCCCTGCCTCGTGGCCCCCTCGGGCATCGTCTCACGTTGATTCCACTTCCCAAAGTTCACATATATTCCAAAAAAAATCTCCGTCAGTTTTTATCCCGTTTGGACTTCGTTTGATATGGATTTTCTGCGAAACAAAAAACATGCAATAAACAGGAACTGGCACTGGGCACTGGATTGTTAGCCCCAAAAATAATATAAAAAGTTGCTAAAAGTATATAAAAATTATATAATATTACCATGAAACAATCAAAAATTATAGATACGACGGAGACGTATCACTCCCGAAGGGCGGCACGGTGCTCGCGCTGCAGGCCACCGTGATGCGCCGTGGCCTCGCCATCGGCATGACCGTGCACCACACCGCCTGCGACGGGGGCACCTCCACGGGCTTCCTGCACACCTGGGCGGCGGCCAGCACCGGCGCCGTCGGGCCACCACGCCCTGTCATCAACAGAACTCTTGTAAACGACCCAACGTGTCTCTACGACGTCTTCGTCAAAGCCAAGCCGACCGCCGGCGAGATGGATCGCGTCAAGACGTGGGAGCACCGACTCCTCGCCACGTTCACTCTCTCCAAAGATGACATACAACGCGTCAAGGACGTGATAGCAAGCGAGGCGAAGCGCCGAGGCGTGGCGCCGCCGCGATGCTCCTCGCTGGTGGCCACCTTCGGCTTCATGTGGTCATGCCACCAGCGAGCCAAAGATGCAGGAAGCACCGGCGGCGACCCGACATACTTGCTCTTCCCCGTCGACCACCGCTCACGTATAAAGCCCCCCCGTCCCGGACGAGTACCTCGGCAACTGCGTCGGCATCGCCACGCATGCCGCACCCATGGACCAGCTCGCAGCAGCCGGCGCCGGCGGCCTCTTCGTCGCGTGCACTGCGATAGCTGCGGCGATCAAGGAAGCGGTGCGCGGCATTGGGTCACCTAAGACGATTGCGTTTTGGATGCACCGGGTCAGGGAGGCTGGCGTCGCCGGCATGTGGACCGTGGCCGGGTCGCCGAGGTTCCGCGTGTACGAGGTGGACTTTGGGTTCGGGCGGCCGGCCAAGATGAAGAACGTGTCCGTGGCGAGAACCGGCGCGATGGCGGTGGCAGAGGGCCGGAGCAGCCGCGGCAGCATCGAGGTGGGCATCTCTCTGCCGGCTGCTGGCATGCAGAGCTTCCAAAAGTGCTTCCAAGATGCCATTGACTGGCTTCACCAGTAAACAAGTGATGCATATCTTTTTTTTTTGGTAAATCAAGCGATATTATATATATCTTTTTTGCATTCATATTATATACAATTTGCAATTATGCATACCCTTAAGGCTGTAAGATAAGTACGAAGTTCATCATGTAATACGTACGGTGCTTTGAGGTTGATACGTACACTTGACTTGAGGTTGAGATCTTCTGTGGAGCGATATAGCATTGCGCTGGTTGTGTTGGTTTAGAACTTCAGATACGTGAAGTGGTGGCCATGCAATGCAACCCACATGACGCATATGCCAGTGATGTATTTTGGTTTAATTTCATATTGGAGATATATAATGTCTACAAATTTCTCTGCGGCACGTAACAGCTGTCCAAGTCGTGACCGTTCACACAATTAGTGAACGCTCTCCACAACACGGCGATGAAGTTCCAAGATGCACCAAAAAGATCAAGGTCACCAGCCAGTCGTGAAACACGTACGTAGTACAAAATTTCCTTCTCCTATTCGTGGACAAAAAAGGCCAATAGACGACGACGCACCAGTACCATACGGATCACTTTCGGAGGCTACACGTGCATGCGTGCGAAAGATAGCTCAAGGTAGTCATCTCTCCATGTGCACTGGCACTGCTGGCCATTAGCTTGATGGAAACCTTTCCGCTTGTGGACTTGTGGTCACTAGCTTGCACCGTTTCTTCTTCTTCTATACAAAGCGACACGACACGCCTTCTTTCGTGCACTGAGTCTTCGCATCCGATCTTATTTCAGCGCATGTCCATAACCTCGCATGTCCTCAGCCATTTGTAGGTTAGCCGCGCCCGCGAGACAGTTCTAGAGCTCTAAGCTTAGCTAGCAGACGTGCATTCTACAACCTTTTCATGCCGTGTCTGGCCAAGTTTGTGCGCACGTCCACACAGGTGTCACCATCTTATTCGTTATTGTTTGTCTTTATTCAAGTTGGATTCATTGTACCTTCCCCGTCCGGTAAGAAATGCATTGCCATTTTGATTGGAAATTTGACTCTCTTTGCACTCTGACATCATTTGTAGTCCATTAAGATATCTTTAACGGCAACCCGCAAATTTTCTCCCACATTCGTCCGTGGATAGGGGGTCCAGTCCGCGGACACGGATGCAGGAAGCAAGCATCCAATCGTACTTGCATACATTTTCACAATAACTCAAACTAACTATATAAAATTCGATCAAACATAACGGATTTCATATAAACACGGCCGGATTTTAATTACACATGGCGGATTTTATTTAAACAAGACGGATTTCATTACATTTACATCAACTAAGCGGAGCTCGTCCGACGAGGTATAAATGGCCAAGGGCGCCCGTCCCCGGTGTTCGGCCATGAACCAAGAGAATTGAAGCTTCGCTTTTTCTAGCTCCGCCTCCGTGGCCTCCTTCTCCCGAGGCCCGGGAAGTGAAGGTGTTCGCCTCCACGTCGCGGCCAAGCGACTAATCGATTGAAGAGGCTCAACCTACCAAACTTGGCGTCGATGGGAGGGGAGGAGCGGTGGCCTTCCTGGGACCAGAGCGGCGGCGACCCACCATGCACTACTCTTCCTCGATGCCGGCAGCGCCCGCAGACGTGTCGGCTTCTTCATGGTGGCGGACTGGCGTGGTCTCGGCGTTGTCCTCCTCCTCCTCGTCGGTCTCGCCGAACACCCTCTCGCCTATGCCGTCGTCGCTCTCCTTGCCGGAGGCCACCACCTCTGACACCCGTTGCCGGTACCGTTCGCCTCGCGCGCGGTGCGTTATGACCCAAGCAGCGCCTCCTACTCTGCCAAGTCCACGTCCGACGTGACCGCTGATACGTTTCCAACGTATCTATAATTTTTGATTGTTCTATGCTATTATATTATCCATCTTGGATGCTTTATATGCATTTATATGCTATTTTATATGATTTTTGGGACTAACCTATTAACCTAGAGCCCAGTGCCAGTTTCTATTTTTTTTCTATTTTTGAGTTTTACAGAAAATGAATACCAAACGGAGTCCAATTGACGTGCCAATTTTTGATGATTTTTTATGGACCAAAAGAAGCCCCCGAAGTAAAATAGTTGGGCCAGAAGAGTTCCGAGCCATCCACGAGGGTGGAGGGCGCGCCTCCCTGCATCGTGGATGACTCGGAGACCCCCCCCCCCCTGACGTGAGACCGATGCCAAAAAATCGTATAAATACAGAAACCCTCGAAAAGAAACCTAGATCGGGAGTTCCGCCGCCGCAAGCCTCTGTAGCCACCAAAAACCAACCAGGACCCTGTTCCGGCACCCTGCCGGATGGGGCGTGTGACGCCCCTGATTCAATCGTACACTAATTATACACGCAAATGTGTACGATCAAGATCAGGGACTCACGGGAAGATATCACAACACAACTCTACAAATAAAAATAAGTCATACAAGCATCATATTACAAGCCAGGGGCCTCGAGGGCTCGAATACAAGAGCTCGATCATAGACGAAACAGCGGAAGCAATAATATCTGAGTACAGACTTCAGTTAAACAAGTTTGCCTTAAGAAGGCTAGCACAAACAGGGATACAGATCGAAAGAGGCGCAGGCCTCCTGCCTGGGATCCTCCTAACTACTCCTGGTCGCCGTCAGCGGGCTGCACGTAGTAGTAGGCACCTCCCAAGTAGTAGTAGTCGTCGTCGACGGTGGCGTCTGGCTCCTGGACTCCAACGTCTGGTCGCAACAATCGGGTATAGGAAAGGGGAAAGGGGGGAGAAAAGCAACCGTGAGTACTCATCCAAAGTACTCGCAAGCAAGGAGCTACACTACATATGTATGCATTGGTATTAACTGGAATAAGGCTATCATATGTGGACTGAACTGCAGAATGCCGGAATAAGAGGGGGATAGCTAGTCCTTTCGAAGAGTACGCTTCTGGTAACCTCCATCTTGCAGCAGAAGAAGAGAGTAGATGGTAAGTTCACCAAGTAGCATCGTGTAGCATAAACCTACCCGGCGATCCTCTCCTCGTCGCCCTGTTAGAGAGCGACCACCGGGTTGTATCTGGCACTTGGAAGGGTGTGTTTTATTAAGTATCCGGTTCTAGTTGTCATAAGGTCAAGGTACAACTCCAAGTCGTCCTGTTACCGAAGATCGCGACTATTCGAATAGATTAACCCAACACGCTCGATCCCATTTGGCCAGACACACTTTTCTGGGTCATACCCGGCCTCGGAAGATCAACACGTCGCAGCCCTACCTAGGCACATCAGAGAGGTCAGCACGCCGGTCTAAATGCTATGGTGCATGGGTCTGGGCCCATCCCCCATTGCACACCTGCACGTTGCGAGGGCGGCCGGAAGCAGAACTAGCCCCCTTAATACAAGAGCAGGCTTACGTTCCAATCCGGCGCGCGCCGCTCAGTCGCTGACGTCACGAAGGCTTCGGCTGATACCACGACGTTGAGTGCCCATAACTGTCCCCGCATAGATGGTTAGTGCGTACAGGCCAGTAGCCAGACTCAGATCAAATACCAAGATCTCGTTAAACGTGTTATTTCGAAATAACCACGAATGCCGACCAGGCCCAGGCCCACCTCTCCCCTAGGTGGTCTCAACCTGCCCTGTCGCTTCATCACAAAGATCCACTCGCGGGTACTCCTACGAGCCGACCCGTCTTTTAGTCGTCACATGTATCATGTATAAGGTATATAGTATATACCCGTGATCACCTCCCGAGTGATCACGACCCGATAGTATAGCATGGCAGGCGGACTAGAATGTAGGGCCACTAATGAATTACTAGCAACCTATACTAAGCATGCATGTAGGATTGCAGGTAAGGTATCAACAGTAGTAGCAACAATGACGGGCTATGCATTAGGGTAGGATTAACGGAAAGCAGTAACATGCTACACTACTCTAATGCAAGAAGTATAGAGAAGAGTAGGCGATATCTGGTGATCAAGGGGGGGGGCTTGCCTGGTTGCTCTGGCAAGAGAGAGGGGTCGTAAACACCATAGTCGTACTGCATAGCAGCGGCGTCGGTCTCATAGTCTATCGGAGAGAAGAGGGGGAAGAAATAATAAATATTAAGCAAACAAATGCTTAGCGATGCATGACATGACAAGTATCGGTGCTAGGGGTGCCCTAACGCGGTATGAGGTGGTACCGGTGAAGGGGGGAAACATCCGGGAAAATATCCCCGGTGTTTCGCGTTTTTGGACAGATGAACCGGAGGGGAGAAGTTGTGTGTTCGCTCTGCTAGGAATGCGTGGCGGACGAATGGGCTGCGTATCCGAATTCGTCTCGTCGTTCTGAGCAACTTTCATGTACAAAGTTTTTCCATCTAAGCTATAGATTATTTTATATTAAATTTTAAGGTTTTATTAATATTCCAAAAGTATTAATTAATTCGAAATCAATTGGAGAAATGCTATGGATACATAGAAGTGTACCAAGCACTATGTACTTGTGGCTTATAGGTGGGTCCACAGGCTTAGTCAGCAGTGAGTCAAAAGTTGACCAGTCAGCAGTTGACTGGTCAACTGGGTCTAGGGGCCCACATGTCATAGACTCAGTTATTTAACAGTTTTTAATATCCAATTTAATTAGCTAGAGGGGCCAGACAGTCAGTGCCACATGGAGTTATTTGACTTAATTAAAATGTTTGTTTGTTAATTAATCCAGTAGGGTCCATTTGTCATACAGTGGCTAGTTGGGGGGGTTTATCACTAATCTTGTTTAGCATTAATAAAAAAAGGTGCGGGGGGGGGGGGGGGGGGGGCGGGGGTTCACATGTGCGCGCACATAGAGGGACCGGCGACCACGAAGCTTCGCTGGCAGTCAGCGGCGGCAGAGGGCGGGCAAGCCAGGGAGCGGTAGCGGGCGAGCAAGGGCCGGCGGCAATGGGCGCCCGAGCACACAGCCGCAGCGGAGTGCGGAAAAGGGAGCATCGGGGGTGCAGCGGAGCGAGTCAGGGCGTGCCCGGGGGCGGCGATGCTCGCGGGGGCGAGACACAGGTCGCGGGCGGGCAGGGGCGGCCGTGATGAGGCATGCGAGCGGGGAGACGCGGAGAAAGGCGGACATCGGCGGGGTCTGAGCGCGGCGGAGGTCGATCCGCAACAGCAAGCACGGGGGAGGCAACGCAAAGGGGAGGCTCACATCGAGGCATGAGGGGGCCAGGGAAGCCGGAGGGACCTTGCCGACGAGGTCCGGCGGCCGGACGGGCCGACAGGTGCGAGGGCAAAGCAGAGGTGTGGAGGAAGAGGAGCCGCGAGGAGGAGGCCGTGGGGTGGGGCTATCTCCGGCGCCGATGGGTGGCGGCCCCTACGGAGCGGGGGAAGACGGTGGCACCGGCGGGTCGCGCGGGCGCGGCACTACTCGCCGGCGGCAGAGGGTCGGGCGAGCCTGCCTGGGACCGAGCGGAGCGCTCTGTCTCACGTCCCTGGCGGCACGAGGTGGGGTCGAGGGGAGTGGGACAGGAGGAATGGGGATCGGGGGGAGAGTTGGGTTATCTAACCCTAGCAGGCCAGCCAGTGGCCCAAGGCCCAGGGGGATGAGGGTTAGGTGGGCTGGGTTGTGTACTATAACTGTGGGCTACAGTGCACAGGGTTTCTTTGTTGTTTTTTTATATCTTTTCTGTTTTAGATTTTGCTTGTTGTTTTCTATTTATTCTATATATTTTACTTTTTAAATAAATACCACAGCCATACCTAACATAGTATTATAATTATGCCACTACCACAATTAACTTGGCACCTAAGATAAAGTAGTTCATAATTGTTTATTATTTTAAAACATTCAAATAATAGTTTTCATTGCTGTTTTATTCATCTTATAGTATTTAAACATTTTATAAAAGTGTGGTTTCTTCACCATAAATACCTATGCATTATTTGGCACAACCCAAACATTTTAGTTTTAATGTTTGAAAACTTTTACCGTTTGACTTGATTTTGACGTTGAATTTGAATCGGTCTCGGACTAACGCAAGATTAGGAATAGTAATCGAGGTGACGTGGCATCATTAGCAGAGGTTCACTGTAGCCTAATTATCCGGGCGTCACAAATCTCCTCCACTACAAGAAATCTCGTCCCGAGATTTAAGAGGTAGAGTTAAAGGGAAGGAATTGGTTATGAAATTCTAACGAGTCTTCTTGGTCTTGGTTGCTCTTCTGAAGAGGTCGATTCATTACGTTGATGTCTCCATTTCCCTACTTCATGTTATCATGATGAAGTCGGCATCCTTTCTTCGGAAATTCCATCGTACTTACTAATAGGTAAGGGGCAGCTTGACATCGATAGGATGTTATTGAAGGAAATATGCCCTAGAGGCAATAATAAAGTTATTATTTATTTCCTTATATCATGATAAATGTTTATTATTCATGCTAGAATTGTATTAACCGGAAACATAATACATGTGTGAATACATAGACAAACAGAGTGTCACTAGTATGCCTCTACTTGACTAGCTCGTTAATCAAAGATGGTTATGTTTCCTAACCATGAACAAAGAGTTGTTATTTGATTAACGAGGTCACATCATTAGTAGAATGATCTGATTGACATGACCCATTCCATTAGCTTAGCACCCGATCGTTTAGTATGTTGCTATTGCTTTCTTCATGACTTATACATGTTCCTATAACTATGAGATTATGCAACTCCCGTTTACCGGAGGAACACTTTGGGTACTACCAAACGTCACAACGTAACTGGGTGATTATAAAGGAGTACTACAGGTGTCTCCAATGGTAGATGTTGGGTTGGCGTATTTCAAGATTAGGGTTTGTCACTCTGATCGTCGGAGAGGTATCTCTGGGCCCTCTCGGTAATGCACATCACATAAGCCTTGCAAGCACTGCAACTAATATGTTAGTTGTGAGATGATGTATTACGGAACGAGTAAAGAGACTTGCCGGTAACGAGATTGAACTAGGTATTGGATACCGACGATCGAATCTCGGGCAAGTAACATACTGATGACAAAGGGAACAACGTATGTTGTTATGCGGTCTGACCGATAAAGATCTTCGTAGAATATGTAGGAGCCAATATGGGCATCCAGGTCCCGCTATTGGTTATTGACCGGAGACGTGTCTCGGTCATGTCTACATTGTTCTCGAACCGTAGGGTCTGCACGCTTAACGTTACGATGACAGTTATTATGAGTTTATGCATTTTGATGTACCGAAGGTTGTTCGGAGTCCCGGATGAGATCACGGACATGACGAGGAGTCTCGAAATGGTCGAGACGTAAATATTGATATATTGGAAGCCTATGTTTGGACATAGGAAGTGTTCCGGGTGAAATCGGGATTTTACCGGAATACCGGGAGGGTTACCGGAACCCCCCGGGAGACTAATGGGCCTATTGGGCCTTAGTGGAAAAAGGGGAAAAGGGACAAGCCCAAGCTGGCCGGCGCCCCCCCTTCCCCAAAGTCCTAGTAGGACTAGGATAGGGGCCGGCCCCCCTTCTCTCTCCTTTTCCCCCCGGGAGTCCTAATTGGATTAGGATTGGGGGGAGGAGTCCTACTCCCGGTGGGAGTAGGACTGCCCTGCGCCTCCTCTCCCTGGCCGGCCGGCTCCCCCTCCTCCAACCTTTATATACGGGGGCAGGGGGCACCCCAAGACACACAAGTTGATCCTTGAGATCGTTCCTTAGCCGTGTGCGGTGCCCCCTGCCACCAAATTCCACCTCGATCATACCGTTGTAGTGCTTAGGCGAAGCCCTGCGTCGGTAGTACATCAAGATCGTCATCACGCCGTCGTGCTGACAGAACTCTTCCTCGACGCTTTGCTGGATCGGAGCCCGAGGAACATCATCGAGCTGTACGTGTGCTAAGAACTCGGAGGTGCCGGAGTAACGGTGCTTGGATCGGTCGGATCGGGAAGAAGACGTACGACTACTTCCTCTACGTTGTGTGATCGCTTCCGCAGTCGGTCTGCGTTGGTACGTAGACAACACTCTCCCCTCTCGTTGTTGTGCATCACCATGATCTTGCGTGTGCGTAGGAATTTTTTTGAAATTACTGCGTTCCCCAACAGTTATAAGTGGTAATCATCTGGGGGTTGTCCCGTGAATGAGCACATGACCATCTCTCGAGTTGAACAAATAAAACACATCGAGAGCAAGGTAATAAGGTATAATATGAAGTTTCGAACGGATAGACAATCGTTCGATGTCTGAGACAAGGTGTGAAAGGGGTCCAAAGCAACGAGAATAAGTATTGCGTCTGATACCAGAATAGATTACTAGGAAGGTGACCCGTATATTACCCATGAGGACACGCGCGAGGAGTATCTTTGGGAACATGGGGTGTAAAGGAGAGTCAGGTTTTGATCCTGTGGAACTGTGGGTTATGGGCCCACCATGTGGTTAAAAGTAGGAAGGTCGGTGACATCTTGCACGATCATGTAAGCAAGGCATGTCAGAGGATAGTCTATCAGTTATGTCGGCAACAACATCGATGCCAAGGGCGAGGGACGAAGAGAACCATTTTCTTGCTCGTTGAACGAGGCGGACCAATAGGCAAAGTTATCGTCCATCGGTGGTTACTGGGATGCTATCAACAAATGCAACGTGGCCTTATTGACACGGTTGTACACCGAGGTGGTTACATAAGCAGGAGAATATTGCTGCTTAGATCATATAGATCACAAGAAAAGTTAAACCAAACAATGGAAAGGAAAATGTGATCATCAGGTTAAACAGCACAATGAAAAGGAAAAAGTGTTTAAACACATATTTCAGGGGTATATCCTTCTCAAGGACAAGCAGAGCATGGTATCCATGACATGATATAATGTAGAAAACTCTTTAGGTAGGGGAGAGAAATTTCATGACTTTATCCATACAGCGGTGTTTGGATAATTGAGCAGGAAACATTTAGCATTGGGCTTTAAATGTTCTTTGATGAAAATTGGAGTACCACAGATGTGCTTCGAGATATCATTGGTCTTTAAGAAAAGGTCGGACTTGGATACACAAAGGATTCATCAGGAACAACTTATAGAATAAGCCTTCATGGAACAATGGTTAACCTTGCTAAACAGGAAACTATAACAACAGTCCTTCGGCCGGGTGTGCTAGGCACGACATCAACTTACCGGGTCACATAAAGACTGATGTTATAACTCTTGGAAATATGTTCCAATCGTCATATCTGACCAAGATTCAGATCTGATTGGTGTTATGATAACTCAGATTCAGAATGCCTGAGGAGAAAGGTGCAACACAAATTGTCGAGATGACATTGTAATTGTAAGGGCTTATTTATCCCTACGGTGTTTTGGTGATTGATGACAATGCATTTGCGGACTAATCATGTGCTTTGAGTGCTTTCAGATATTCATTCTTCGGCACGGAACGATTATTTCCCCTCGGCGCTCTACTCAAGACGGTGTAGTCTATTCCGTGACTTTGTTGGTGGACTAAGTTTCGTAGTAGTCATCGTACTATCAAGAGGGGGTCCGCTTCGGTATGGCTTGGGTGGAATCAACACGTACACGTTCTCATCACTCCCTCCGTTTCTTTCCGCACCTATGGGGCCTTTCTTTTCTTCCTTCTTCTGCTTGTCCAGGACCCAGCGGTAGTACCGCGGGCCACGGCGGTAGTACGGCTGAGACTCACTAAGCGGCAGTACCGCTCCCCAGAGCGGTAGTACCGCTCCCCGGAGCGGTAGTACCGCTTGGTGGCCTCAGCAGCAGTACCTCTGCGGTTCCGTGCTCCTACCGTCCTGTCACTGCGTTTGTAGCGGTAGTACCGCTCCTCGGAGCGGTAGTACCGCTTGCTGGGCTCAGCCGCAGTACCGTTGTGGCTTTGTGCTCCTTCCGCTTCGATTCTTGCGCGCATTTTCTCGTGTCGGGTTTTGCGGTACTAGCTGCGGCAGTAGTGGCGGTAGTGCTGCTTGTGAGCGGTAGTACCGCTCTGCCTCCGCGGTAGTACCGACCTGGGCCCCAGCCCTTCTCTTCTGGCGCGGCAGTACCGCTGAGGGGGAGCGGTAGTACCGCTTGAGGGCGGCAGTACCGCTCTGCCTCCGCGGCAGTACCGCGCTCTGCGGGGCTGAGTGGGGGGTAACGGTTGACTTGTTTCCCCCACTATAAAAGGGCTCCTTCTCCTCCCTCTTTGCCCTACCTCTTCCCCCAACCTTCATTATTGCCCAAGCACCATTTATTGCTCAAGCTCCATTGAATACCCCAAGCTTCTTCTTGCCCGATCTATCTCCCTAGCCAATCAAACTTGTTGATTTGCTCGGGAGTGGTTGAGAAGGCACCGATCTACACTTCCACCAAGATATTTTTGATTCCCTCACTCATCCTTAGCGGATCTTGTTACTCTTGGGTGTTTGAGCACCCTAGACGGTTGAGGTCACCTCGGAGCCATATTCCATTGTGGTGAAGCTTCGTGGTCTTGTTGGGAGCCTCCAATTAAGTTGTGGAGTTTGCCCCAACCTTGTTTGTAAAGGTTCGGTTGCCGCCTTCAAGGGAACCAATAGTGGAATCACGGCATCTCGCATTGTGTGAGGGCGTGAGGAGAATACGGTGGCCCTAGTGGCTTCTTGGGGAGCATTGTGCCTCCACACCGCTCCAACGGAGACGTACTTCCCTTCAAAAGGAAGGAACTTCGGTAACACATCCTCGTCTTCACCGGATCCACTCTTGGTTATTTCTTACCTCTTACTTGTGCAAGCTCTTTAGTGTTTATCCCCTTGCTTGCTTGTGTGCTCGTTGTTGTTGCATCATATAGGTTGTTAATCTAGTTGCACATCTAGACAACTTACTTTGATGCAAAGTTTAATTTGGTAAAGAAAAGATAAAAATTGGTAGTTGCCTATTCACCCCCCCCTCTAGTCAACCATAACGATCCTTTCAATTGGTATCAGAGCCTCGTCTCTTTATTAAGGACTTTACCATCCAAAGTGTATGGTTGATACCATAGACGGTGCGGAGGAACACTCCGGAGTGAATCCTATCTTGTCTACGAGCGATGGGGGAACTTCGGTCTCTCGTGAGGAGTTCAATGTAGCCTTGGAGACATTGAAAACCTCCATGACGACCGAAGTTGAAAGCATGTTTACTAAATTCCTTGAGGGGCTTAAACTATCCATCGCACCGTTGAAAGGGGGGGATCCCGCCAACAAGGTGTCGGATGCTACCCCCTACAAGGGGGAAGCTAGTAGTGAAAAGGCTCCTTCTTTTAGTGGCAAGAATTGCACCGACATCTTTGCCCATGTGGAACCACCACTTGTTTATGGTGGACCGGTTCCTTCTACTCATTTGAATCATGCCGGTCCTCCTCCTAAGATTGTGAAAAATGAGGATTTTGATTCTTGGGTTTACCGCTTTAAACGTCATTTAAATCATGTGAACACTAACCTTTGGAGAATCATTGAAGAAGGTTTTTACCCACATGATCCAAGCAACCTCACTCCTCGAGAAGCCGCGGACAATCAATTCAATGAGAATGCTCTCTTCATCATTCAAGATGCAATTCCACCCGAAGACCTACCTCATCTTCGCCCTTTCTCCTTGGCCAAAGATGCATGGCATTGTGTCGTGTCTCTCTACCGGGGAAGCGCAAGCATTCAACGCTCCAACTATGAAGTGGTACAAGATGAGGCCGATGAGTTTGCAATGAAGGAAGATGAAGAGCCTCGTGAGCTTTTTCGGAGAGTCACCAAACTCGCGGTCTCACTACGAGATCACGGGAGCAAGGACACGGATGATAATTGGATCAAGCGCAAATTCCTCAAGGCAATGATGCCCTACCACAAGGCCATGTCCTCCGTCATCCGCCAAAGACCGGACTTCCACACTTTGACCTCAAGAGAGGTGTTGGATGAGTTTGTGGCCATGAACATCTTGGACAAGACCGCCAACAATGCGGTGCTCCGGTCTCAACGGGCAAAGAAGCCCAACCTTGATTTGAAGGCCAAGCTCACCGTGGAAGAAGAAGAAGAGGAGAGCAACCCCGAAGATACAAAGTATGCATATCATGAACACATGGCTCTTGCTTCAAGGCAATTTTGGAGAAAGAAAAACTCGAGGCCCAACTTTAGCAAAAACAACTCGAGTGGGACATGGGGCAAGCAACGTGTGAGGACTTGCTACAATTGCGGCAATGTGAGTCATTTCGTTGCGGAATGCCCGTATGAGAAGAGGGAAGACAATGGTGGCAAACTCATCCGAAAGGACAAGGCCAAGTCGTTCACCAACAAGAACAACTTCACCAAGAAGACTCCTCCCAAGGCCTTGGTTGTGCAAGAAGAGTACAATGAGGATGATGACGATGATGAAGATGATGAGACGGTTGCCATGGCCTCCGTTGCCATTGCAACAACGTCACAAGTGTCTCTCTTCGACTCACCCAACGAGAGCACCAACGCCAAGTGCCTCATGGCTAAAGCCACCAACAAGGTAACCCCCAACATCAAAACTACCATCATTAATCATCCTTCCCCATTGGATTGCATTAATGAAGTTGAGGGAGCTAATGTGGAGGCTAACGAGTTTGAGGCCTTTATGGGTAAACTCAAGGGAAAATCCAAGAAGCACTTTGTTGCTCTCTTGGAACAACTTGGTGAGGCCAATGACATGATCGAGGCTCACGAAGACACCATCTCGAAGATGGAAGGGCATAGTCGTGACTATGCCGATGAGATTTCGGATCTTTCCAATGCTCTTGAGGAAGAGCGTGGTCTTCGTTTGGCTCTTGAGGAGTCACACAACGTTGATCATGCTAAGTTAGAAAAAGATTATGATCATGTCCTAGTTGTGTCTCGTGTACTAAACTCCGAGAAGGCCAAACTCGGGGTTGATCTTGCTAGACTCAAAGAGGAGTTTGATATACTTGACAAGTCCCACAAGGCCTTGAAGGGTATTCACGCTAGTCTCAAGGAGTCTCATGATCAACTCCAAGTGAAGCTAACTAAGGAGAAAGCAACTTTTCCTCATATGGTTTTACTTGATAACGCAAATGCTACTAACCCGTGTTGTGAGCATATGCATCTTGTTGAGGAAAATGCAACGTTGAAGGCGCAACTTGGGAGAGGCCTTGTGACGTGCATACAAGGCAAGAAGAACCTCAATGATCTCTTGATCAACCAAAAGGGAGGTGTGGCGAAGGAAGGGGTTGGGTACGTCCCCAACTCCAAGAACAAGAAGAAGAATGACAAGACCAAACGACCTCCTCCCCTCATGCAAACTTTTGTGAGGGCGGGAGAGAGTGTCCCCGAGGAGAAAAGGAAGAACAAAGTCAAGAAGGGCAATGTCACCTCACCCAACCAAGCCGGCGATTTTAATCCCTCTTATGTGTTGTGCCGTGCTAATGATGGGCATGTTTATGCCAAATTTGTTGGTTCTATTAATGAATACATTGAATGGTCTATTTGGGTTCCTAAGACCCTTGTTACTAACATCAAAGGACCCATTACAAAATGGGTACCTAAAACCAAGCATTGATCTCTTGTAGGTGTTTGCTTCCGGTGGTGGATCATGGTTGCTCGACAGCGGAGCTACAAATCATATGACCGGAAGCAAGGACTTGGTGGTGGACGTGCACACGGTTCCATCTATGCCCACCAATGTCGAGTGGTGTGACGCCTCATCTTCTAAGGTATTGGGACTTGGCAAGGTGGTCATCTCTCATGATCTCACGATCGAGAATGTCATGCTTGTTGAGTCCCTTGCATACAATTTACTTTCCGTTCGTCAACTTGCAATCATGGGCTTTGCCACTTTCTTTGATATCGATACCGTGGCCCTCTTGTGGAGCAAGACTCTTAAAGTAGCCTTTGTTGGGCATGTCGAGAACGGTCTATATGTGATTAACTTTTCGGAGTGACCCACTAAGACCGCGACATGCCTAATGGCTAAAGTTGATGTGGGATGGCTTTGGCATCGCCGTTTAGCCCATGTCAATATGAGATCTTTGCAAAGTCTCCTAAAGGGGGACCATGTCCGTGGACTAACGAATGTTAGTTTTGCTAAAGATCGTGCTTGCAGTGCCTGTATCGAAGGAAAGCTACATGAGAAGGCTCACCCTCCCACGACTATCATTTATTCAAAAAGGCCTTTGGAGCTCCTTCACATGGATCTCTTTGGGCCTCCGTCCTTCGATAGTCTTGGAGGTAGAAAGTATTGCTTGGTGATTGTGGATGACTACTCAAGGTACACGTGGGTGTATTTCTTCAAGAGGAAGAGTGAGACCCAACAAACCGTCATTGACTTTGAAAATGAAGCACAACGTCAACACAATGCAAAGATTTTGACAATAAGAAGTGACAACGGCACCGAGTTCAAGAACTACACCTTGGATGAATTTCTTAGTGATGAGGGAATCAAGCATCAATATTCCGCACCATACACCCCTCAACAAAACGGTGTTGCGGAGAGGAAGAACCGGACATTGATGGATGCGGCAAGGACCATGATGGTGGAGTTCAAGTCTCCGTACAACTTTTGGGCCGAAGCCATCAACACTGCGTGTCATGCATCAAATCGGCTCTACCTCCGCAAGGGTTTGAACAAGACTCCTTATGAGATACTCACCGGTAACAAGCCCAACCTCAAGTACTTCCGGGTATTCGGGTGTAAGTGCTTCATTCTCAAGAAGGGTGTTCGTTTGTCTAAATTTGAGGCTAGAGCTTATGAGGGCATATTTGTTGGTTATGCTACAAACTCTCATGCTTACCGTGTCCTCAATAAATCCACGGGACTTATTGAGGAGACGTGTAACATGGAGTTTGATGAGAATAACGGCTCCCAAGTGGAGCAAAGTGGCACTTGTGATGTAGGTGATGAAATTCCTCCTCAAGCCATAAGAAGAATGGGTGTTGGTTTCATCCTACCCATTGAGGAACCCCTTGTGGCCGAAGGAGAAGGACAATGCTCCACTCAAGTGGAGCCATCACCAACCCAAGGCCCACACGCTTCCGAAGAACAAAGTGAAGGCCCCCAACCTCATGAACAAGACCAAGGGCAACATCATACTCAAGACGGTGTTGACACACCAAGTGATGCCCAAGGTCAAGTACTCTCCCTTGAGCAAGTTCAAGACCAAGAACAAGTTCATGACGACACTCAAGATGATCAAGTAACCGCTCCTCAACTCACTACCGAGGAGGAATTAGAGCGTCGTGCCGCCAAGGTTGCTTTGAAGCTCTCCACCAAAGACCATCTCATGACAAATGTGCTTGGAAGCTTAAGAAAGGGGGTAAGCACTCATAGACAATTAGCAAATTATTGTGAGCATCACGCGTTTGTCTCTTGTGTGGAACCCCACAAGGTTTATGAGGCGCTAGAAGATCCGGATTGGCTTAATGCCATGCATGAAGAACTCAACAACTTCGAGCGCAACAAAGTGTGGAGATTGGTGCCAAGGCCAACGGGGACCCACAATGTTATTGGAACCAAGTGGATATTCAAGAACAAGCAAGATGCCCATGGGATTATTATTCGCAACAAGGCTCGTTTGGTAGCACAAGGCTACTCCCAAGTCGAGGGTATCGACTATGGTGAAACCTTTGCTCCCGTTGCTCGTCTTGAATCCATTCGCATGTTGATTGCATATGCTTCTCATCATAACTTTAAGTTACATCAAATGGATGTGAAGAGTGCTTTTCTTAATGGTCCCATTAATGAATTGGTGTACGTCAAGCAACCCCCCGGGTTCGAGGATCCCTACTTTCCCGATCATGTGTATCAACTCGATAAGGCACTCTATGGCCTTAAACAAGCCCCACGTGCGTGGTATGACCACCTTACCGAGTTGTTACAAGACCGTGGGTTTGAAGTTGGGGTAATCGACCCCACTCTTTTTACTAAGAAGGTCAAAGGGGAGTTGTTTGTGTGCCAACTATATGTTGATGATATTATCTTTCGTTCTCCTAACAAAGCCTTCATTGAGGAATTTGCTGCTCTCATGACCTCAAAGTTCGAGATGTCCTCCATGGGGGAGTTGAAGTTCTTTCTAGGGTTCGAAGTGAAGCAAAGAAGAGAAGGAACCTTCATCAATCAATCCAAATACACTCAAGACATGCTCAAGAGATTCAAGCTAAGTGACGTCAAGCCGGCTTCCACCCCAATGCCCACCAAGTGCCAACTTGACCTTGATCCAAATGGTAAAGTGGTGGATCAAAAGGTATATCGTTCCATGATTGGCTCCTTGCTTTACCTTTGTGCATCTAGACCGGACATCATGTTGAGTGTGGGAATTTGTGCACGGTTTCAAGCCGCACCTAAGGAAAGTCACCATGTGGCGGTCAAACGAATCTTTCGATATTTGGCTCATACCCCAAACTTTGGCCTATGGTACCCAAGAGGATCAAACTTCAAGCTTGTAGGGTACTCGGATTCCGATTGGGCGGGAGACAAAGTGGATAGGAAGTCCACTTCCGGAGGATGCCAATTCCTTGGTTGCTCTTTGGTAAGTTGGTCTTCCAAAAAGCAAAGTTGTGTGTCTCTCTCGTCCACCGAAGCGGAGTATGTTGCGGCCGGTAGTTGTTGTGCACAACTCTTGTGGATGAGGCAAACTTTGAAGGATTACGGTGTCACTTGTGACAAAGTGCCTCTTTGGTGTGACAACGAAAGTGCCATCAAGATTTCTCTCAACCCGGTGCAACACTTCAAGACGAAGCATATTGAGATTCGGTATCACTTCATCCGGGATCACATTAGGCGAGGAGAGATCGAGCTCAACTATGTCAACACTCATGACAACCTTGCAGATATTTTCACGAAGCCCTTGGATGAAGCAAGATTTCGCGAGTTAAGGCATGAGCTAAATATCATTGATTCGAGCAATGTTGCTTGAACCCGTGCACACCCTACCTCACTCAATTTGTTGTCTAGTTTAGGTGTAGGCATGGACATAGGGGGAGTGTTGTTCTCTCAATGAACTCTCCCTCCCCCCATTATGCATAAATTGATCAAGTCTTTCACTTTTTGCCATTGTTGATGGCACGTGTGCTTAAAAGACGAGTTCTGGTCATGGGCCCAAGGTTAAAATCTTCGCGGCGCCATTCCTCTTGACTCAAACATAGGTGGCTTCGGCCACCGCCCTCTCTTGGCCTCTTGCTGGTGTGCTTCTTTCTGCTTTTTCGTTGCAGTTTCTTTTTGAGCTAGGCCTTGTGATCTAGTTGTCGCCGTGTGCTGGGGCGGTACTGCCGCTGCTGGCGAGCGGTACTACCGCTGATAAGCGGTACTACCGCTCCCAGCGCGGTACTACCGCTGTAGGGCGGGGGCCAGGGGGTTTTTATTGGGGCAGGGGAGGTTTCTTCCTCCCCATACCCATTCGCTCGCCCCCTCGTGCCTCTCTCTCTCTCCAGCATAGTTCCGGCGCGGAAGGGCTCCGGTGGATCTCCTCCTCCGGGGCATTCCTCTCCATTTCCTTCGGTGGAGTCGATCCCCACCTCGTCCTCTTGCCATGGATGCCGGTATTGCCCCCGTTCCTTCTCTCTTTTGGTCTTGTGTTTAGATCTTGTGCTTTAGGGGCAATGTTGGTTGCATCTCTAGATTTTTGGCTAAATCTAGGCTTGAGTTGGTTGGAGTAGGCAACTAGATCATCGAGATTGATGTTTGGTAGGATTATGTTTGAATTTGGTAGGCCGGTAGTACCGGATCTGTCCACGGTAGTAGCAAGCCACTGTTTCACCGCCTCGCGCTTTGAAACTGCTGTGCATCCGCCTCAAGCCGTACTACCGCTTTCTTTGGAGCGGTACTACCGCTTGACCTCGCGTGGTACTACCGCTCCCTTTGGGGCGGTACTACCGCTGCATGCCAACTTCCATCATTCTCCTACATTTCCTTTGTTGTGTTTGTTGGCTTATGCTCGTCTCTTCTGTTTGTTTTGCGTCTTTTGTGTGCTTGGCTCCAGGTGATGACACTTCTGAGCAGCAAGGTCGCCGTATCAACCCTGGACGTGCCACCTCCAAGCGTTACCGGACCTCAGAGCCTGCCGGTGTTTCTTCAAGCACTCAACCGCCTCCAGCGAATGTTTCAGCAAGTGTTCCTCCTCCTCCTCAGCACCAGAAGCGAGCCACCAACAAGCCAAAAGGGAAGACTGTGACTGAGATGAACAACAAGGAGTTCTGGGAGAAGCGTCGTCGCAACCCCTATACGGTGGACCAAGAACCCACTTTGATCAACCGCCCGTTCTGGAACCGTTTTCAGTTTGCCATCTATTTTGATGTGATCAAGGCCAAGAAGAATCTGTTTGTTGATGTTCGCTCTATTGACATTGATGCCATGGAGAAGGATCCAGAGTACTTTGGGGAAGCCCTTCAGATGTGCACTCGGCTGAACATTCTCAGGATCATGCAGTTCAACAAGGATTTCGATGCGGATTTGTTGGCTCAGTTCTTTGCCACCGTTCACCTTGGAACAGATGGTGACCGGACCCTGACTTGGATGACCAATGGCAAGCTGCTTTCTGTCAAGTGGCGGGTGTTCATGGAGTTGCTTGATGTGGTGGATAACGGGCTTGAGACTCCTGTCGGTTTCCGTCCTCACCGCAATGTTACCTCCACCCATAAGCAAGCCCTTTGGCCCTACTGCACTGTCAAGATCCACCCTGTCACTGAGAAGAAGACCTACGAGTTGTGTCCATATCTGGACATTCTTCATCGCATTTTCCGTGAGACTCTCTTCCCTCGCATTGGGAATCTGGATCAGGTTCACTCCTACCTCGTGGACATGCTCCTTTTCTGTCAGCATGAGAAGGAAGCCAACACTGGAGAGAGCCTGGATATCTCTCATGTCATGTGGTCTGAACTTCTCTCCGCCGTGTCTGAGCGCAAGTGTCCTATCTATGGTCCCTTCATCATGAGGCTCATTGAGAGGGCCTGGGCACAGACCTACCCCAGAGTGCTGCTAGAGACTGGAGATTTAGTTTCCCATGAGGTCAAGCGTCTGAGGAAGAAGGACAACTAGTCTGCACCTCACACAGGGGGTCCTTCTGCTGCTACTGCTGCCACAGGGGGCCCGTCTGCTACTGCTGCCACAGGGGGCCCGTCTGCCACTGCAACTGCCATGGACACTGAGGGTGGGGATGCTCCTGCTGGCCATGATGAGGACCTTGGCCACTCCAGTGCAGAACCATCATGGGCCCAGAAACTCAAGCGCAAGATGAAGAAGCTCTTCTGCCTGGAGTCCCATGGTCAGTATATGACTCATGTGGCGGAGAAGAATGCCAGGTCGCGCCACAAGGAGATCATGCGCCAGCTGGGCGCCACAGTTGTCAGTGGATCTGAGGGACAGATCACTGAAGAGGAGGACTGGATTCATCAGAACTGCCACTGGACCGACTCCGATGCCGAGCAGTTCTCTCCCCACGATGCAGATGCAGAGATGTGATGATCACCTGGAGTCGTAGTGTCTCTCTCGGCCTTTTTGGTGTCTCGCTGCCAAAGGGGGAGAGAGTGTAGGGATTTGATTTGCTCGTTTCGCTTCTTGTGTCGTGCTTTGCTTTTAGTCTTGTGCGTTTCCCTTGGTTTGGTTTGTTGTGAGACCTAAGTTCCCGTCATATGGTGTAAGACATATGCTACCTTAGTAATCTTATCTATGTTTATGCACCTCGGTATCTTATAGCTTGCTTATCCTATCATATATGTTGTTCTCATGTATCTTACTTAGGTTGTTTGGTCTCTAAAATATAGGGGAAGCTGTGATCCTAGTGTGTGTGCCCTTCAGTCCTTAGTACTCATCTAGTTTGCACACATCTAGGGGGGGCCTATCTATATTTTAGAGGCGTGAGCTCTCTTGCATTCTTGTCATTACTCTTTTTTGTGCAAATCCCGTATTGTCATCAATCCACCAAAAAGGGGGAGATTGTAAGGGCTTATTTATCCCTACGGTGTTTTGGTGATTGATGACAATGCATTTGTGGACTAATCATGTGCTTTGAGTGCTTTCAGATATTCATTCTTCGGCACGGAACGATTATTTCCCCTCGGCGCTCTACTCAAGACGGTGTAGTCTATTCCGTGACTTTATTGGTGGACTAAGTTTCGTAGTAGTCACCGTACTATCAAGAGGGGGTCCGCTTCGGTATGGCTTGGGTGGAATCAACACGTACACGTTCTCATCACTCCCTCCGTTTCTTTCCGCACCTATGGGGCCTTTCTTTTCTTCCTTCTTCTGCTTGTCCAGGACCCAGCGGTAGTACCGCGGGCTACAGCGGTAGTACGGCTGAGACTCACTAAGCGGCAGTACCGCTCCCTGGAGCGGTAGTACCGCTTGGTGGCCTCAGCAGGAGTACCTCTGCGGTTCCGTGCTCCTACCGTCCTGTCACTGCGTTTGTAGCGGTAGTACCGCTCCTCGGAGCGGTAGTACCGCCTGCTGGGCTCAGCCGCAGTACCGTTGTGGCTTTGTGCTCCTTCCGCTTCGATTCTTGCACGCACTTTCTCGTGTCGGGTTTTGCGGTACTAGCTGCGGCATTAGTGGTGGTAGTGCTGCTTGTGAGCGGTAGTACCGCTCTGCCTCCGCGGTAGTACCGCCCTGGGCCCCAGCCCTTCTCTTCTGGCACGGCAGTACCGCTGAGGGGGAGCGGTAGTACCGCTTAAGGGCGGCAGTACCGCTCTGCCTCCGCGGCAGTACCGCGCTCTGCGGGGCTGAGTGGGGGGTAACGGTTGACTTGTTTCCCCCACTATAAAAGGGCTCCTTCTCCTCCCTCTTTGCCCTACCTCTTCCCCCAACCTTCATTATTGCCCAAGCACCATTTATTGCTCAAGCTCCATTGAATACCCCAAGCTTCTTCTTGCCCGATCTATCTCCCTAGCCAATCAAACTTGTTGATTTGCTCGGGAGTGGTTGAGAAGGCACTGATCTACACTTCCACCAAGAGATTTTTGATTCCCTCACTCATCCTTAGCGGATCTTGTTACTCTTGGGTGTTTGAGCACCCTAGACGGTTGAGGTCACCTCGGAGCCATATTCCATTGTGGTGAAGCTTCGTGGTCTTGTTGGGAGCCTCCAATTAAGTTGTGGAGTTTGCCCCAACCTTGTTTGTAAAGGTTCGGTTGCCGCCTTCAAGGGCACCAATAGTGGAATCACGGCATCTCGCATTGTGTGAGGGCGTGAGGAGAATACGGTGGCCCTAGTGGCTTCTTGGGGAGCATTGTGCCTCCACACCGCTCCAACGGAGACGTACTTCCCTTCAAAAGGAAGGAACTTCGGTAACACATCCTCGTCTTCACCGGATCCACTCTTGGTTATTTCTTACCTCTTACTTGTGCAAGCTCTTTAGTGTTTATCCCCTTGCTTGCTTGTGTGCTCGTTGTTGTTGCATCATATAGGTTGTTAATCTAGTTGCACATCTAGACAACTTACTTTGATGCAAAGTTTAATTTGGTAAAGAAAAGATAAAAATTGGTAGTTGCCTATTCACCCCCCCTCTAGTCAACCATAACGATCCTTTCAGTAATGTTCTTAGGGAAATGAACTATGGAAACGAGTTCCAAAACAAGAGGTCATCATTAAAACAGGGAGAGGGTGAGGAGATGGCTGATGGACTCGGTGACAATCCATCGAGATTTTCAAAAGATGGATCTCCCCAGTTATGTGAACAAGGAGATAACATTTGTCAAATCAAAATGATATAATGATGTATGCTCGAGGAAAACATACACAATTAAACATTGGTTCAAAGCAATAGGGTTGCTGGAAGTTTTGAATTCACACATCATAGTTCATTTGTCGGTATTCCGGTTAGGAACAACACGAGGACCAAGAAGGAATGGTGATGGTGATAAGTATTACTTGTATCAAGAATTCTCAGGAGGTGGTGAAATTCTCACGACATTCTTGACATCAAAGATGGTAATACTCCAAGGTAAAGAAGAATAATTGCTGGATAGCACGGATCTCCAGGTGTAACACAAAACACGAACAAGTTTGTGTCGGAGGGAAAGCAATAATGTTGTAAGTGATAACACAACTCATCGAGGGGCAACGATGATACTTCTCACCATGAATTCAATCGATATCTTGGAAGACCTCGGAATGTTGATGATGATCACAACACAGTTGTCGAGAGGTTTCAAGAAGATGTAACTGATCGGCCATGACATCAAGTCAACGAAATGATGAAGCGAAAAATTACTGGAACCACGAGTACGACACAAACTCGAAATCAAGCTTGTTGTTCAATACGAAATGATATGACCAGGAAAATCGACGTAAGCTTAGCTCATCGTCAAAAGTGGTGCTCCGGGGATAAGGACCAGGTAGCACAGTTAAAAATTAGCCCAATAATGGTATAGCCGATCAGGCTAGGAATGACGGGAAGGATTATTAAACTCATAAGCAACGAAAATTAATTAGGGTTATCGAACCAGAATGAGGAATCGGTTCACATATCGGTGTTCTCGGTTGACGGCAACCCATAACCTAGAAAAATTGAAATCGGTGAGAAATAACAGTTGATGAAGAACCCATAAGAAGTTATGCAGTTCCATGACATTATCAAGATATCCTAGTGTAATACTCGACGGTAGATCAAAGTAAAGATTGGACAGGTGCAATGATCTGCACAAGACAAGTACCTAACTTGTCCGATAAATGGTATTAATGAGAAAATATGGCCGGAACCATGATTGCAAAGGACCAAACATAGATACAGGACGAACTTATAACAAGGGGATTAATATCATTTACAAGAAGCTTCGATGATAAGTTTCACATCGGGTCCATGGGCATGAACGCAAAGGCTCAAGGTCGACTCCCACTTCTTCCATGCATAACCTTTCATTTTACTTCTCGCTTTTGATGAAGTTGTAGTGTAGAAATTTTATTTAGCAAAATACTAGAAGAGTATGACTCGTGAAAACTTTCGAGTTCACACATAATAAGGAAGGCATAGGTTCAACCCGTCAGGGTATCGTGGAAACATATACCACAAGCTTCAATAGTAAATACCACCAGCTCGAAAACAGAGCATGGTTGAGGAAGCAGAGGATACAATTTACCAAAGGCTTTATATATCCGTGGAAAGGGTCACAAGGTTACTTGAATATGAAGGACACTGTCCGATAATAATCCAACAAGAGGTCTGGTGGTCTACAACGGAGCTGATGTGAGTATCAGTACTCTATCAAAGGAAGAAGGAATGCATGTGCATCTGATTATAGAAACAACTGACTAACTCAAGACTCAAATGCAAAGGGATTATGAATTCCAAGACAAGGGATCAGAAGCAATGCTCTCATTAGGGATGGATAAGTTGAATAGCCTAAGGGGTACAATCAACGACAATTTGATTGGTCGAGATCCAGCTCATGTTTAAAAATGGCGTCTGAGCCAGAAGGATGAATTCTAGGATTCGACTGACGAATGCGAGCATCCTCAACATATTGAATCAACGGACTTAAGATAATAAAGACAAGGCATGTCAATAAGATTACCAGACTTATGGGATTAATCATAATGCAGGCAGTCAAGAATTTCAAGAGCAATAGCTTGCTAAGGATTTTCGAAAGTTTGAATAGCATTTCGAAGACTTCTGTGAAATACATTGATCAACTGGGGATGAGCGGATACTCGATAAGTGCGAGAAATTATCCATAGGGGTATTCAGGTGGTAAAGAAATGCAAGGCGGTAGACACAAAGGATTCTCAGACTATCAGAGAATTTTTCAGGGTATCCAGTAATATCAAGAGCAACTGGGAATGAAGATATGAATTACAAGTGTAAGTAGTTATCCACAAGGATTTATCGATGAAAGGGAATTGAAAAAGCGATGACACAAGTCTCGAGAGAACATCATAGAGTATCTTCAGAATCTTCCGGTGCAGCAGGCAATCATCTGTGATAAGGGGCTCTCCGGGTGAAAGTGATCACGAGATACTAATGTTAGATTTAGTAAAATTCATTTAACCCGAATAGAAGAGAGATCAGAGTCCCAGAGTATAGACGAGGAATAAAAGATTCTAATACCACCCAATGGCGACATGGGCCCATAAGGCACACAACCATGTTAGTTAAAGTTTTGTAATGTCTAGACTCAACTTCGGCCAAAGAGTTTGGAAGGGTGATTCCTATAGGCAGTCGGCTCTAATACCAACTTGTGACGCCCCCGATTCAATCATACACTAATCATACACGCAAATGTGTACGATCAAGATCAGGGACTCACGGGAAGATATCACAACACAACTCTACAAATAAAAATAAGTCATACAAGCATCATATTACAAGCCAGGGGCCTCGAGGGCTCGAATACAAGAGCTCGATCATAGATGAAACAGCGGAAGCAATAATATCTGAGTACAGACTTCAGTTAAACAAGTTTGCCTTAAGAAGGCTAGCACAAACAGGGATACAGATCGAAAGAGGCGCAGGCCTCCTGCCTGGGATCCTCCTAACTACTCCTGGTCGCCGTCAGCGGGCTGCACGTAGTAGTAGGCACCTCCCGAGTAGTAGTAGTCATCATCGACGGTGGCGTCTGGCTCCTGGACTCCAATGTCTGGTCGCAACAATCGGGTATAGGAAAGGGGAAAAGGGGGAGAAAAGCAACCGTGAGTACTCATCCAAAGTACTCGCAAGCAAGGAGCTACACTACATATGTATGCATTGGTATCAACTGGAATAAGGCTATCATATGTGGATTGAACTGCAGAATGCCGAAATAAGAGGGGGATAGCTAGTCCTTTCGAAGAGTACGCTTCTGGTAACCTCCATCTTGCAGCAGAAGAAGAGAGTAGATGGTAAGTTCACCAAGTAGCACCGTGTAGCATAAACCTACCTGGCGATCCTCTCCTCGTCGCCCTGTTAGAGAGCGACCACCGGGTTGTACCTGGCACTTGGAAGGGTGTGTTTTATTAAGTATCCGGTTCTAGTTGTCATAAGGTCAAGGTACAACTCCAAGTCGTCCTATTACCGAAGATCACGGCTATTCGAATAGATTAATTTCCCTGCAGGGGTGCACCACATAACCCAACACGCTCGCTTTTCTGGGTCATACCCGGCCTCGGTAGATCAACACGTCGCAGCCCTACCTAGGCACATCAGAGAGGTCAGCACGCCGGTCTAAATCCTATGGCGCAGGGGTCTGGGCCCATCGCCCATTGCACACCTGCATGTTGCGAGGGCGGCCGGAAGCAGAACTAGCCCCCTTAATACAAGAGCAGGCTTATGTTGGGGAACGTAGTAATTTCAAAAAAATTCCTACGCACACGCAAGATCATGGTGATGCATAGCAACGAGGGGGGGAGTGTGATCTACGTACCCTTGTAGATCGACAACGGAAGCGTTAGGTTGATGTAGTCGTACGTCTTCACGGCCCGGCCGATCAAGCACCGAAACTACGGCACCTCCGAGTTCTAGCACACGTTCAGCTCGATGACGATCCTCGGACTTCGATCCAGCAAAGCGTCGAGGAAGAGTTCCGTCAGCACGACGGCGTGGTGACGATCTTGATGTACTAATGTCGCAGGGCTTCGCCTAAGCACTGCTACAATATTATCGAGGACTATGGTGGAAGGGGGCACCGCACACGGCTAAGAATATGATCACGTGGATCAACTTGTGTCTCTAGGGGGTGCCCCTGCCTCCGTATATAAAGGCTCAAAGGGGGGGGGGGTGCGGCCGGCCAGGAGAGGCGCGCCAGGAGGAGTCCTACTCCCTTTGGGAGTAGGACTCCCCCCTTTCCTAGTTGGAATAGGATTCGCAGAGGGGGGGAGAGGAAGGGGGCGGCCCCCTCTCCTTGTCCTATTCGCACCAAGGGAGGGGAGGGGCGCGCGGCCCATCTCTGGCTACCTCTCCTCTCTTCCACTAAGGCCCACTAAGGCCCATATATCTCCCGGGGGGTTCCGGCAACCTTCCCGGTACTCCGGTAAAATCCCGATTTCACCCGGAACACTTCCGATATCCAAATATAGGCTTCCAATATATCATTCTTTATGTCTCGACCATTTCGATACTCCTCGTCATGTCCGTGATCACATCCGGGACTCCGAATAACCTTCGGTATATCAAAACGCATAAACTCATAATATAACTGTCATCGAAACCTTAAGCGTGCGGACCCTATGGGTTCGAGAACAATGTAGACATGACCGAGACATGTCTCCGGTCAATAACCAATAGCGGGACCTGGATGCCCATATTGGTTCCTACATATTCTACGAAGATCTTTTATCGGTCAGACCGCATAAAAACATACGTTGTTCCCTTTGTCATCGGTATGTTACTTGCCCGAGATTCGATCGTCGGTATCCAATACCTAGTTCAATCTCGTTACCGGCAAGTCTCTTTACTCGTTCCGTAATACATCATCCTGCAACTAACTCATTAGTTGCAATGCTTGCAAGGCTTAAGTGATGTGCATTACCGAGAGGGCCCAGAGATACCTCTCCGATGATCGGAGTGACAAATCCTAATCTCGAAATACGTCAACCCAACATGTACCTTTGGAGACATCTGTAGGGCACCTTTATAATCACCCAGTTACGTTGTGACGTTTGGTAGCACACAAAGTGTTCCTCCGGCACACGGGAGTTACATAATCTCATAGTCATAGGAACATGTATAAATCATGAAGAAAGCAATAGCAACATACTAAACTATCGGGTGCTAAGCTAATGGAATGGGTCATGTCAATCAGATCATTCAACTAATGATGTGATCCCGTTAATCAAATGACATCTCTTTGTCCATGGTTAGGAAACATAACCATCTTTGATTAACGAGCTAGTCAAGTAGAGGCATACTAGTGACACTCTGTTTGTCTATGTATTCACACATGTATTATGTTTCCGGTTAATACAATTCTAGCATGAATAATAAACTTTTATCATGATATAAGGAAATAAATAATAACTTTATTATTGCCTCTAGGGCATATTTCCTTCAGTCTCCCACTTGCACTAGAGTCAATAATCTAGATTACACAGTAATGATTCTAACACCCATGGAGCCTTGGTGCTGATCATGTTTTGCTCGTGGAAGAGGCTTAGTCAATGGGTCTACTACATTCAGATCTGTATGTATCTTGCAAATCTCTATGTCTCCCACCTGGACTAGATTCCGGATGGAATTGAAGCGTCTTTTGATGTGCTTGGTTCTCTTGTGAAATCTGGATTCCTTCGCCAAGGCAATTGCACCAGTATTGTCACAAAAGATTTTCATTGGACCCGATGCACTAGGTATGACACCATGTTGGATATGAACTCCTTCATCCAGAATCCTTCGTTTGCTGCTTCCGAAGCAGCTATGTACTCTGCTTCACATGTAGATCCCGCCACGACGCTTTGTTTAGAACTGCACCAACTGACAGCTCCACCGTTTAATGTAAACACGTATCCGGTTTGCGATTTAGAATCGTCTGGATCAGTGTCAAAGCTTGCATCAACGTAACCGTTTACGATGAGCTCTTTGTCACCTCCATATACGAGAAACATATCCTTAGTCCTTTTCAGGTACTTCAGGATGTTCTTGACCGCTGTCCAGTGATCCACTCCTGGATTACTTTGGTACCTCCCTGCTAGACTTATAGCAAGGCACACATCAGGTCTGGTACACAGCATTGCATACATGATAGAGCCTATGGCTGAAGCATAGGGAACATCTTTCATTTTCTCTCTATCTTCTGCAGTGGTCGGGCATTGAATCTGACTCAACTTCACACCTTGTAACACAGGCAAGAACCCTTTCTTTGCTTGATCCATTTTGAACTTCTTCAGAATCTTGTCAAGGTATGTGCTTTGTGAAAGTCCAATTAAACGTCTTGATCTATCTCTATAGATCTTTATGCCTAATATGTAAGCAGCTTCACCGAGGTCTTTCATTGAAAAACTCTTATTCAAGTATCCCTTTATGCTATCCAGAAATTCTATATCATTTCCAATCAGTAATATGTCATCCACATATAATATCAGCAATGCTACAGAGCTCCCACTCACTTTCTTGTAAATACAGGCTTCTCCGAAAGTCTGTACAAAACCAAATGCTTTGATCACACTATCAAAGCGCTTATTCCAACTCCGAGAGGCTTGCACCAGTCCATAAATGGATCGCTGGGGCTTGCACACTTTATTAGCTCCCTTTGGATCGACAAAACCTTCCGGTTGCATCATATACAACTCTTCTTCTAGAAATCCATTCAGGAATGCAGTTTTGACATCCATCTACCAAATTTCATAATCATAAAATGCAGCAATTGCTAACATGATTCGGACAGACTTAAGCATCGCTACGGGTGAGAAGGTCTCATCGTAGTCAACCCCTTGAACTTGTCAAAAACCTTTTGCGACAAGTCGAGCTTTATAGACAGTAATATTACCGTCAACGTCAGTCTTCTTCTTGAAGATCCATTTATTCTCAATTGCTTGCCGATCATCGGGCAAGTCAACCAAAGTCCATACTTTGTTCTCATACATGGATCCCATCTCAGATTTCATGGCTTCAAGCCATTTTGCGGAATCTGGGCTCACCATCGCTTCTTCATAGTTCGTAGGTTCATCATGATCTAGCAGCATGACTTCCAAAACAGGATTACCGTACCACTCTGGCGCGGATCTCAATCTGGTTGATCTACGAGGTTCAGTAGTATCTTGTCCTAAAGTTTCATGATTATTATCATTAGCTTCCTCACTAATTGGTGTAGGTGTCGCAGTAACAGGTTTCTGTGATGTACTACTTTCCAATAAGGGAGCAGGTACAGTTACCTCGTCAAGTTCTACTTTCCTCCCACTCACATCTTTCGAGAGAAACTCCTTCTCCAGAAAGTTTCTGAACTTAGCAACAAAAGTCTTGCCTTCGGATCTGTGATAGAAGGTGTATCCAATAGTCTCCTTTGGATATCCTATGAAGACACATTTCTCTGATTTGGGTTCGAGCTTATCAGGTTGAAGCTTTTTCACATAAGCATCGCAGCCCCAAACTTTCAGAAACGACAACTTTGGTTTCTTGCCAAACCATAGTTCATAAGGCGTCGTCTCAACGGATTTTGATGGTGCCCTATTTAACGTGAATGCGGCCGTCTCTAAAGCATAACCCCAAAACGATAACGGTAAATCAGTAAGAGACATCATAGATCGCACCATATCTAGTAAAGTACGATTATGATGTTCGGACACACCATTATGCTATGGTGTTCTGGGTGGCGTGAGTTGCGAAACTATTCCGCATTGTTTCAAATGTACACCAAACTTGTAACTCAAATATTCTCCTCCACGATCAGATCGTAGAAACTTTATTTTCTTGTTACGATGATTTTCAACTTCACTCTGAAATTCTTTGAACTTTTCAAATGTTTCAGACTTATGTTTCATTAAGTAGATATACCCATATCTACTTAAGTCATCTGTGAAGGTGAGAAAATAACGATATCCGCCACGAGCCTCAATATTCATTGGACCACATACATCTGTATGTATGATTTCCAACAAATCTGTTGCTCTCTCCATAGTACCGGAGAACGGTGTTTTAGTCATCTTGCCCATGAGGCACGGTTCGCAAGTACTAAGTGATTCATAATCAAGTGGTTCCAAAAGTCCATCAGTATGGAGTTTCTTCATGCGCTTTACACCGATATGACCTAAACGGCAGTGCCACAAATAAGTTGCACCATCATTATCAACTCTGTGTCTTTTGGCTTCAACATTATGAATATGTGTGTCACTACTATCGAGATTCAATAAGAATAGACCACTCTTCAAGGGTGCATGACCATAAAAGATATTACTCATATAAATAGAACAACCATTATGCTCTGATTTAAATGAATAACCGTCTCGCATCAAACAAGATCCAGATATAATGTTCATGCTTAACGCTGGCACCAAATAACAATTATTTAGGTCTAATATTAATCCCGAAGGTAGATGTAGAGGTAGCGTGCCGACTGCGATCACATCGACTTTGGAACCGTTTCCCACGCGCATCGTCACCTCGTCCTTAGCCAATCTTCGCTTAATCCGTAGTCCTTGTTTCGAGTTGCAAATATTAGCAACAGAACCAGTATCAAATACCCAGGTGCCACTGCGAGCATTAGTAAGGTACACATCAATAACATGTATATCACATATACCTTGTTCACCTTGCCATCCTTCTTATCCGCCAAATACTTGGGGCAGTTCCGCTTCCAGTGACCAGTCTGCTTGCAGTAGAAGCACTCAGTTTCAGGCTTAGGTCCAGACTTGGGTTTCTTCTCTTGAGCAGCAACTTGCTTGCTGTTCTTCTTGAAGTTCACCTTCTTCTTCCCTTTGCCCTTTTTCTTGAAACTAGTGGTCTTGTTGACCATCAACACTTGATGCTCCTTCTTGATTTCTACTTCCGCAGCTTTCAGCATTGCGAAGAGCTCGGGAATAGTCTTATTCATCCCTTGCATATTATAGTTCATCACGAAGCTCTTGTAGCTTAGTGGTAGTGATTGGAGAATTCTGTCAATGACGCAATCACCTGGAAGATTAACTCCCATTTGAATCAAGTGATTATTATACCCAGACATTTTGAGTATAGGCTCACTGACAGAACTGTTCTCCTCCATCTTGCAGCTATAGAACTTATTGGAGACTTCATCTCTCAATCCGGGCATTTGCTTGAAATATTAACTTCAACTCCTGGAACATCTCATATGCCCCATGACGTTCAAAACGTCGTTGAAGTCCCGATTCTAAGCTATAAAGCATGGCACATTGAACTATCGAGTAGTCATCAGCTTTGCTCTGCCAGACGTTCATAACATCTGGTGTTCCTCCAGCAGCAGGCCTCGCACCCAGCGGTGCTTCCAGGACGTAATTCTTATGTGCAGCAATGAGGATAATCCTCAAGTTACGGACCCAGTCCGTGTAATTGCTACCATCATCTTTCAACTTTGCTTTCTCAAGGAACGCATTAAAATTCAACGGAACAATAGCACGGGCCATCTATCTACAATCAAACATAGATAAGCAAGATACTATCAGGTACTAAGTTCATGATAAATTTAGGTTCAATTAATCATATTACTTAAGAACTCCCACTTAGATAGACATCCCTCTAATCCTCTAAGTGATTACGTGATCCAAATCAACTAAACCATGTCCGATCATCACGTGAGATGGAGTAGTTTCATTGGTGAACATCACTATGTTGATCATATCTACTATATGATTCACGCTCGACCTTTCGGTCTCCGTGTTCCGAGGCCATATCTGTATATGCTTGGCTCGTCAAGTATAACCTGAGTATTCTGTGTGTGCAACTATTTTGCACCCGTTGTATTTGAACGTAGAGCCTATCACACCCGATCATCATGTGGTGTCTCAGCACAAAGAACTTTCGCAGCGATGCATACTCAGGGAGAACACTTCTTGATAATTTAGTGAGTGATCATCTTATAATGCTACCGTCAATCAAAGCAAGAGAAGATGCATAACAGATAAACATCACATGCAATCAATATAAGTGATATGATATGGCCATCATCATCTTGTGCTTGTGATCTCCATCTCCGAAGCACCGTCGTGATCACCATCGTCACCGGCGCGACACCTTGATCTCCATCGTAGCATCGTTGTCGTCTCACCAATCTTATGCTTCCACGACTATCGCTACCGCTTAGTGATAAAGTAAAGCATTACAGTGCGATTACATTGCATACAATAAAGCGACAACCATATGGCTCCTGCCAGTTGCCGATAACTCGGTTACAAAACATGATCATCTCATACAATAAAATTTAGCATCATGTCTTGACCATATCACATCACAACATGCCCTGCAAAAACAAGTTAGACGTCCTCTACTTTGTTGTTGCAATTTTACGTGGCTGCTATGGGCTTAGCAAGAACCAATCTTACCTACGCATCAAAACCACAATGATAGTTTGTCAAGTTGGTATTGTTTTAACCTTCGCAAGGACCGGGCGTAGCCACACTCGGTTCAACTAAAGTTGGAGAAACTGTCACCCGCAAGCCACCTATGTGCAAAGCACGTCGGGAGAACCGGTCTCGCGTAAGCGTCACGCGTAATGTCGGTCCGGGCCGCTTCGTCCAACAATATCGCCGAACCAAAGTATGACATGCTGGTAAGCAGTATGACTTATATCGCCCACAACTCACTTGTGTTCTACTCGTGCATATAACATCAACACATAAAACTTAGGCTCTGATACCACTATTGGGGAACGTAGTAATTTCAAAAAAATTCCTACGCACACGCAAGATCATGGTGATGCATAGCAACGAGGGGGAGAGTGTGATCTACGTACCCTTGTAGATCGACAACGGAAGCGTTAGGTTGATGTAGTCGTACATCTTCATGGCCCGACCGATCAAGCACCGAAACTACGGCACCTCCGAGTTCTAGCACACGTTTAGCTCAATGACGATCCCCGGACTTTGATCCAGCAAAGCATCGGGGAAGAGTTCCGTCAGCACGACGGCGTGGTGACGATCTTGATGTACTAATGTCGCAGGGCTTCGCCTAAGCACTGCTATAATATTATCGAGGACTATGGCGGAAGGGGGCTCTGCACACGGCTAAGAATATGATCACGTGGATCAACTTGTGTCTCTAGGGGGTGCCCCTGCCTCCATATATAAAGGCTCAAAGGGGGGGTGCGGCCGGCCAGGAGAGGCGCGCCAGGAGGAGTCCTACTCCCTCTGGGAGTAGGACTCGCGGAGGGGGGGGGGGGGGAAGAGGAAGGGGGGCCGACCCCCTCTCCTTGTCCTATTCGGACCAAGGGAGGGGAGGGACGCGCGGCCCATCTCTGGCTACCACTCCTCTCTTCCACTAAGGCCCACTAAGGCCATATATCTCCCCGGGGGTTCCGACAACCTTCTCGGTACTCCGGTAAAATCCCGATTTCATCCGGAACACTTCCGATATCCAAATATAGGCTTCCAATATATCATTCTTTATGTCTCGACCATTTCGAGACTCCTCGTCATGTCCGTGATCACATCCGGGACTCCGAATAACCTTCGGTACATCAAAACGCATAAACTCATAATATAACTGTCATCGAAACCTTAAGCGTGCGGACCCTACGGGTTCGAGAACAATGTAGACATGACCGAGACATGTCTCCGCTCAATAACCAATAGCGGGACCTGGATGCCCATATTGGTTCCTACATATTCTACGAAGATCTTTTATCGGTCAGACCGCATAACAACATACATTGTTCCCTTTGTCATCGGTATGTTACTTGCCCGAGATTCGATCGTCGGTATCCAATACCTAGTTCAATCTCGTTACTGGCAAGTCTCTTTACTCGTTCCGTAATACATCATCCCGCAACTAACTCATTAGTTGCAATGCTTGCAAGGCTTAAGTGATGTGCATTACCGAGAGGGCCCAGAGATACCTCTCCGACGATCGGAGTGACAAATCCTAATCTCGAAATACGTCAACCCAACATGTACCTTTGGATACACCTGTAGAGCACCTTTATAATCACCCAGTTACGTTCTGACGTTTGGTAGCACACAAAGTGTTCCTCCGGCACACGGGAGTTACATAATCTCATAGTCATAGGAACATGTATAAGTCATGAAGAAAGCAATAGCAACATACTAAACGATCGGGTGCTAAGCTAATGGAATGGGTCATGTCAATCAGATCATTCAACTAATGATGTGATCCCGTTAATCAAATGACATCTCTTTGTCCATGGTTAGGAAACATAACCATCTTTGATTAACGAGCTAGTCAAGTAGAGGCATACTAGTGACACTCTGTTTGTCTATGTATTCACACATGTATTATGTTTCCGGTTAATACAATTCTAGCATGAATAATAAACTTTTATCATGATATAAGGAAATAAATAATAACTTTATTATTGCCTCTACGGCATATTTCCTTCAGCTTATGTTCCATTCCGGCGTGCGCCGCTCAGTCGCTGACGTCACGAAGGCTTCGGCTGATACCACGATGTCGTGTGCCCATAACTGTACCCGCGTAGATGGTTAGTGCGTATAGGCCAGTAGCCAGACTCAGATCAAATACCAAGATCTCGTTAAACATGTTATTTTGAAATAATCGCGAACGCCGACCAGGGCCAGGCCCACCTCTCTCCTAGGTGGTCTTAACCTGCCCTGTCGCTTCGCCACAAAGATCCACTTGCGGGTACTCCTACGAGCCGACCCGTCTTTTAGTCATCACATGTATCATGTATAAGGTATATAGTATATACCTGTGATCACCTCCCGAGTGATCACGGCCCGATAGTATAGCATGGCAGACGGACTAGAATGTAGGGCCACTGATGAATTACTAGCAACCTATACTAAGCATGTAGGATTGCAGGTAAGGTATCAACAGTAGTAGCAACAATGACAGGCTATGCATCAGTATAGGATTAACGGAAAGCAGTAACATGCTACACTACTCTAATGCAAGCAGTATAGAGAAAAGTAGGCGATATCTGGTGATCAAGGGGGGGGGGCTTGCCTGGTTGCTCTGGCAAGAGAGAGGGGTCGTCAACACCATAGTCGTACTGGGTAGCAGCGCATCGGTCTCGTAGTCTATCAGATAGAAGAGGGGGAAGAAATAATAAATATTAAGCAAACAGATGCTTAGCGATGCATGACATGACAAGTATCGGT
This sequence comes from Triticum monococcum, assembly GCA_034509565.1. Taxonomy (NCBI): domain Eukaryota; kingdom Viridiplantae; phylum Streptophyta; class Magnoliopsida; order Poales; family Poaceae; genus Triticum; species Triticum monococcum. Next base: position 32,782,303 of record CM067844.1, read on the forward strand.
GCTAGGGGTGCCCTAACGCGGTATGAGGTGGTACCGGTGAAGGGGGGAACATCCGGGAAAATATCCCCGGTGTTTCGCGTTTTCGGACGGATGAACCGGAGGGGAAAAATTGTGTGTTCGCTATGCTAAGAATGCGTGGCGGACGAATGGGCTGCGTATCCGGATTCGTCTCGTCGTTCAGAGCAACTTTCATGTACAAAGTTTTTCCATCCGAGCTATAGATTATTTTATATTAAATTTTAAGGTTTTGTTAATATTCCAAAAGTATTAATTAATTCAAAATTAATTGGAGAAATGCTATGGGTACATAGAAGTGTACCAAGCACTATGTACTTGTGGCTTACAGGTGGGTCCATAGGGCTTAGTCAGCAGTGAGTCAACAGTTGACTAGTCAGCAGTTGACTGGTCAACTGGGTCCAGGGGCCCACATGTCATAGACTCAGTTATTTAACAGTTTTTAATATCCAATTTAATTAGCTAGAGGGGCCAGACAGTCAGTGCCACATGGAGTTATTTGACTTAATTAAAATGTTTGTTTGTTAATTAATCCAGTAGGGTCCATTTGTCATAGTGGCTAGTTGGGGGGGGGGGTTATTACTAATCTTGTTTAGCATTAATAAAAAAAGGTGGGGGGGGGGGGTTCACATGTGCGCGCACAGAGAGGGACCGGCAACCACGAAGCTTCACCGGCAGTCAGCGGCGGCAGAGGGCGTGCACGCCAGGGAGCGGCAGCGGGCGAGCAAGGGCCGGTGGCAATGGGCGCCCGAGCACACAGCGGCAGCGGAGTGCGGGCAAGGGAGCACCGGGGGTGCAGCGAAGCGAGTCAGGGCGTGCCCGGGGGCGGCGATGCTCGCGGGGGCGAGACGCAGGTCGCGGGGAGAAAATCGGCTATTTCCACTTTTAACATGGGGCTTCACAGAATTGCCACTCTCAACATTGACTTCGTAAAAATGCCACCTAGCTCGTGTGCACTTTGATTAACATGCCATCTTACCAGTTTCTATTGCTTTCCTTTTTCTTTTTCTTTTTTTGGCAACTGAAAGGACAAAAGTGCCCTTGGATATTTCAACCTGATCCGATGTGTTTGTGTACTGGTTGGATGGGGATTGCTCGACTAGCTCATCCTTGTCGTCAAGTTGGAAGTTGCTCGCCACTGTACTTCGTTGATGCTTGCCCGAGCGAGCGTGCTCTGCCTTAGGCCAGGGTGAACAATCACAGGTCGTCGCTATTGCTAGCCTACACCTGCGCGCGCCACCGCGGCTCTCCGCCTTAGCAGGACCACTCCCGTGTGAGCAACCGCAGGTCGCCGCCGTTGCTAGCCCACGCTGCACGCACCACCACGGCTCGCCGCCCTAGCTTGACCATGACTGTGTGAGCAACCGTAGGTCGACACCGGTGCTCCCCCTTGCTGTGCCGATGCCTGCAGCTCGCCGCTGGTGCTCGTCCATGTCTACATGGACCGACACAGCCTCGCGGATGCCTACGCGAGCCACCGCAGCTCGCCGTCAGTGCTCGCCCACTCCTGCGCGCGCTAGCGCAACTCGCCCTCCCCTTCGCGCGTTGGCAGCAGCAGCTATTGGAGAAGATGGATACGTGCCCAAATTGTGAAGATGGAGAATGCAAGGAGACATGAAATGGGCAGCGTCCAACGATTGAAGCAAGACGTCCGGGCAATCAGGGATGCGCCCAGCACGATATTCTTGACGGGCAGCATGCACTCGTCTGCTTCAAGCATTCTGATCTGATTCCAAATACGTGTAGATAGCGGAACAGCCTCAGGGGTACTTTGGCCCTTTCAGGTGCTAGAAAATGGAAAAGAAAAACAAAAGCAATGGAAAAAGAGGAAATGGCATGTTAATCAAAGTGCACATGAGCTGGGTGGCATTTTTATGAAGCCCATGTTGAGAGTGGCAATTCTGTGAAGCCCCGTATTGAAAGTGGCAAATAGCCGATTTTCTCGGTCGCGGGCGGGCAGGGGCGGCCGTGATGAGGCATGCGAGCGGGGAGACACGGAGAAAGGCGGACATCGGCGGGGTCTGAGCGCGGCGGAGGTCGATCCGCAACAGCAAGCACGGGGGAGACAACGCAAAGGGGAGGCTCACATCGAGGCATGAGGGGGCCAGGGAAGCCGAAGGGACCTTGCCGGCGAGGTCCGGCGGCCGGACGGGCCGACAGGCGCGAGGGCGAAGCAGAGGTGTGGAGGAAGAGGAGCCACGGGGAGGAGGCCGTGGGGTGGGGCGGTCTCCGGCTCCGATGGGTGGCGGCCCCTACGGAGCGGGGGAAGACGGCGGCGCCGGCGGGTCGCGCGGGCGCGGCACTACTCACCGGTGGCAGAGGGTCGGGCGAGCCTAGCTGGGACCAAGCGGAGCGCTCTGTCTCACGTCCCTGGCGGCGCGAGGTGGGGTCGAGGGGAGTGGGACAGGAGGAATGGGGATCGGGGGGAGAGTTGGGTTATCTAACCGTAGCAGGCCAGCCAGTGGCCCAAGGCCCAGGGGGATGAGGGTTAGGTGGGCTGGGTTGTGTACTATAACTGTGGGCTACAGTGCATAGTGTTTCTTTGTTGTTTTTTTTATATCTTTTCGTTTTAGGTTTTGCTTGTTGTTTTCTATTTATTCTATATATCTTACTTTTTAAATAAATACCACAGCCATACCTAACATAGTATTATAATTATGCCACTACCACAATTAACTTGGCACCTAAGATAAAGTAGTTCATAATTGTTTATTATTTTAAAACATTCAAATAATAGTTTTCATTGTTGTTTTATTCATCTTATAGTATTTAAACATTTTATAAAAGTGTGGTTTCTTCACCATAAATACCTATGCATTATTTGGCACAACCAAAACATTTAAGTTTTAATGTTTGAAAACTTTTACCATTTGACTTGATTTTGATGTTGAATTTGAATCGGTTTCGAACTAACGCAAGATTAGGAACAGTAATCAAGGTGACGTGGCATCATTAGCAGAGGTTCACTGTAGCCTAATTATCCGGGCGTCACAGGGGGATCGTCACTGGTGGCCATCTTCATCATCCCGACGCTCTCCATGACGAGAAGGGGATAGTTCACCCTCGGGGCTGAGGGTATGTACCAGTAGCTATGTGTTTGATCTCTCTCTCTCTCTCTCTCTCTCTCTCTCTGTCTCTCTCTCTCGTGTTCTTGATATGACACGATCTTGATGTACCGCGAGCTTTGCTATTATAGTTGGATCTTATGATGTTTCTCCCCCTCTATCTCCTTGTGATGAATTGAGTTTTCCCTTTGAAGTTATCTTATCGGATTGAGTCTTTAAGGATTTAAGAACACTTGATGTATGTCTTGCATGTGCTTATCTGTGGTGACAATGGTATATTCACGTGATCGATCCATTTGATGTATGTTTTGGTGATCAACTTGCGAGTTCCGTGACCTTGGGAACATATGCATAGGGGTTGGCACACGTTTTCATCTAGACTCTCTGATAGAAACTTTGGGGCACTCTTTGGAGTGGCTCTTTGTTTCATGTTGAGGGATTGTTATATGATCTAATTATGTTATCGTTGTTGAGAGAACTTGCACTAGTGAAAGTATGAGCCCTAGGCCTTGTTTCGAAGCATTGCAATACCATTTGTGCTCACTTTTATCATTAGTTACCTTGCTGTTTTTATATTTTCAGATTACAAAAACCTATATCTACCATCCATATTGCACTTGTATCACCATCTCTTCGCTGAACTAGTGCACCTATACAATTTACCATTGCATTGGGTGTGTTGGGGACACAGAAGACTCTTTGTTATTTGGTTGCAGTGTTGTTTGAGAGAGACCATCTTCATCCTATGCCTCCCACGGATTGATAAATCTTAGATCTTCCACTTGAGGGAAATTTGCTACTATCCTACAAACCTCTGCACTTGGAGGCCCAACAACGTCTAGAAGAAGAAGTTTGTGTAGTAGACATCAAGCTCTTTTCTTGCGCCGTTGCCGGGGAGGTTAGTGCTTGAAGGTATATCTGTAGATCTTGCAATCGAATCTTTTAGTTTCTTGTTTTGTCACTAGTTTAGTCTATAAAAGAAAACTACAAAAAAATGGAATTGAGGTTGCCTCATATGCTTCTTCTTTTAGTGTCTTCCGTGAAAATAAGGATTCCGATAATTGTGCCAAAGTGTTAAAAGAAGAATGCATTAAAATGTTTGGCACTAAATCTTTAAATGATGACCATGATTGCAATGTTGTTAGTATGAATTCTTTGAATATCCATGATGCTAATGATATGCAAAGCCATAAGCTTGGGGATGCTATCTTTGATGAAGATGATATTTTTCATCCTCCAAGTTTTGATGTGCAAATTTATTATGATGAAAGCATGCCTCCTATCTATGATAATTATTGTGATGACATGTATGCTATAAAGAATAATGATAACCATGAAACTTGTCATCATGATTTTAATTTTTAATCTCATGATAGTTATTTTGTTGAAAAAACGACATTCCAAAAGGTAACAAGCATCGATTCCACACAGGAACAATCTCTTCAGTGATGCTCAATCACTTTGGGTTTGTAGGTGTTTGGTTTGGGGTTTTGGGTTTTTCCTCACTTGATGATTTTCGCTCAAAGTCCTCGAAGGATGGGATGCTCTTAATGACAAGTGTTAGTTTCTCGCGGAGCAACCAACCAGCTAGTGGTTGTAGGGGCGGCTATTTATAGCCTAGGGAGCAGCCCGACATGATAAGACATAAATGCCCTTTAATGATATGACCGTTAGGTGGGTAGATATTTTGAGACAGCTGCCGCATAGCACATCAACGGTCAGAAATCCGAGGTTCAAATTCCTCAGGGCTATCATGTTCCTCACTTGTAGGCAATCCACACTGGCGAATTCCTAACTCCTCAGTCAGAACAAGTTCCTCGGAGACCAGAAGATCTTCGTCTCTGTCACTGAAGAAATTGACTGAACTGTATGAGATTTACAATGGCTTCACTCGAAGGGATTGGTAGGTGTAGGATTTTGAGATGAGCATCACCTGGAAATTTTTCCTTAGTTTTACCTCGACCCCCTTTAACAGTATGGTGTTTCCTATGACTCAAGAAAAAGAAAATGAAACTACGAAAACGAAAGTCTTCACACTTCATGTTCCTTGCATGAATATCAAGTCTTCACGGTCACATCAATTTCTTCACTTTCAAAGTCTTCAGAAAACCAAAGTCCTTAGTTGAAGACATTCATTTTTAGGGACCGACTTTATCTGTAAATATCAAACTCCTCATAGACTTATAGACCCGTGTACACTCACAAACACATTAGTCCCTTAACCTATAAGTCCTCAATACACCAAAATCACTAAGGAGCACTAGATGCACTTATAATCTTTCCCTTTTTGGTGATTAATGACAATATAGGTTAAGTTTTCAACGGGGATAAACATATGAAGTGTAAATACTGCTATTGAGGAATTTGCATAGTGAGGAATTTACTTTTGAAGCAATGCACATTTGAAGAGTAGAATCATGGAGATCTCCCCGTATATCTTGTAATTCATACACGCATTTAACATATGATATGAAGAATTTGAAATATATGATGAAATATGGTGACTGATGTAATTCAACATGCGTGCATTATCATACATGAGGAAATACCATGAAGAAGAACATAGCAAAAAGTATCAGACCACCGTCGGACTTAAGTTTGCAACTCAATCCAACAAATCTTCAGAAGAACGAGAGTTGTAACTTAGCGGGAAAAAACGCCCATATAGATAGGCCCGCTTGAAGACTAACTCTCAAATTTCTCCCCCTTTGTCATCGAATGACCAAAAGAGACGAAAAATGAGGACTAACGCCCCTGAAGAATATCATCACTGAGTCGATGTAGGAGCGTCAGCGTTGTTGGGGTCACCAAATATGGATGGTAGATATAGGTTTTTGTAATCTGAAAATATAAAAACATCAAGGTAACTAATAATAAAAGTGAGCACAAACGGTATTGCAATGCTTCGAAACAAGGCCTAGGGTTCATATTTTCACTAGTGCAAGTTCTCTCAACAACGATAACATAATTAGATCATATAACAATCCCTCAACACGCAACAAAGAGCCACTCCAAAGAGTGCCCCAAAGTTTCTATCGGAGAGTCTAGACAAAAACGTGTGCCAACCCTTATGCATATGTTCCCAAGGTCACGGAACCCGCAAGTTGATCACCAAAACATACATCAAGTGGATCACGTGAATATCCCATTGTCACCACAGATAAGCACATGCAAGACATACATCAAGTGTTCTCAAATCCTTAAAGACTCAATCCGATAAGATAACTTCAAAGGGAAAACTCAATTCATCACAAGGAGATAGAGGGTGAGAAATATCATAAGATCCAACTATAATAGCAAAGCTCGCGGTACACCAAGATCGTGCCATATCAAGAACACGAGAGAGAGAGAGAGAGAGAGAGAGAGAGAGAGAGATCAAACACATAGCTACTAGTACATACCCTCAGCCCCGAGGGTGAACTACCCCCTCCTCGTCATGGAGAGCGCCGGGATGACGAAGATGGTAACCAGTGACGATTCCCCCCTCCGGCAGGGTGCCGGAACAGGGTCCCGATTGGTTGTTGGTGGCTACAGAGGCTTGTGGCTGCGGAACTCCCGATCTAGGTTTCTTTCCGGGGGTTTCTGTATTTATAGGATTTTTTGGCATCGGTCTCACGTCAGGGGGGGGGGGGGGGGTCTCCGAGTCATCCACGAGGCAGGGGGCGCGCCCTCCACCCTCGTGGATGGCTCGTGACTCTTCTAGCCCAACTATTTTATTCCGGGGCTTCTTTTGGTCCATAAAAAATCATCAAAAATTGGCATGTCAATTGGACTCCGTTTGGTATTTTTTCTGTAAAACTCAAAAATAAGGAGAAACAGAAACTGGCACTGGGCTCTAGGTTAATACGTTAGTCCCAAAAATCATATAAAATAGCATATAAATGCATATAAAGCATCCAAGTTGGATAATATAATAGCATGGAACAATCAAAAATTATGATACGTTGGAGACGTGTCAGCGGTCACGTCGGACGCGGACTTGGCAGAGCAGGAGGCGCTGCTTGAGTCATAATGCTCCGCGCGCGAGGCGAACGGTACCGGCAACGGGTGCCAGAGGTGGTGGCCGCCGGCAAGGAGAGCGACGCCGACATAGGCGAGAGGGTGTTCGGCGAGACCGACGAGAAGGAGGACAACGCCGAGACCGCGCCAGGGCGCCACCATGAAGAAGCCGACACGTCTGCGGGCGCTGCCGGCATCGAGGAAGAGTAGTGAATGGTGGGTCGCCGCCGCTCTAGTCCATGGAAGGCCACCGCTCTTCTCCTCCCATCGACACCAAGTTTGGTGGGTTGAGCATCTTCAATCGATTAGTCGCTTGGCGGCGATGTGGAGGCGGACAGCTTCACTTCCCGGGCCTCGGGAGAAGGAGGTCATGGAGGCGGAGCTAGAAAAGGCGAAGCTTCAATTCTCTTGGTTCATGGCCGAACATCGGGAACGGGCGCCGGAGGCCATTTATACCTCGTCAGACGAGGTCCGCTTAGTTGATGTAAATGTAATGAAATCCGTCTTGTTTAAATGAAATCCGTCATGTGTAATTGAAATCCGGCTGTGTTTATATGAAATCCGTCATGTTTGATCGAATTTCATATAGTTAGTTTGAGTTATTGTGAAAATGTATGCAACTACAATTGGGTAGCTGCTTCCCGCATCCGTGTCCGCGGACTGGGCCCCCTATCCACGGACGGATGCGGGAGGAAATTTTCGGATTGCCGTTGAAAATGCCCAAATGGACTACAAATGATGTCAGATAGTTGTCTCATGTGTGATGTTGAATAGGCCACGTCCTATTGTCAAGACGGCAGGGTGTGGTGCTAAAGGAGTGCAAATGATGTCAGTTGTAAATTGAATTATTAATGGAACGAATGAGAAGGCTAAATAACATCAACATTGACAGAAGCATTCAGAGTGCAAAGAGAGTCAGATTTCCTATCAAAATGGTAATGCATTCCTTACCGGACGGGGAAGGTACAATGAATCCAAGTTGGATAAAGACAAATAATAACGAATAAGATGGTGACACCTGTGTGGACGTGCGCATAAACTTGGCCAGACACGGCATGGAAGGGTTGTAGAATGCACGTCTGCTAGCTAAGCTTAGAGCACTAGAACGGTCTCGCGGCTAACCTGCAAATGGCTAAGGACATGTGAGGTTACGTACATGCACTGATTTCAGATCAGATGCGAAGACTCAGTGCACGAAAGAAGGCGTGTCGTGTCGCTTTGTATAGAAGAAGAAGAAGAAACGGTACAAAGCTAGTGAGCACAAGTCCACAAGCGGAAAGCTGAGCCTGTTAATTTTGGGTTGCCTTTCCGTGGCCAGCAGCGCACATGGGGAGATGACCCATCCTTCGCATGCATGCGCGTGTAGCCACCGAGAGTGATATGTATGGTACTGGTGCGTCGTCGTCTATTGGCCATTTTTGTCCACGAATAGAAGAAGGAAATTCTGTACGTACGTGTTCCACGACTGGTTGGTGACTTTGATCCTTTTGGTGCATCCCGAACTTCGTCGCCGTGTTGTGGAGAGCGTTCACTGATTGTGTGAACGGTCACGACTTTGGCAACTGTTACGTACCGCAGAGAAAATTGTAGACATTATGTACCTCCAAAATGAAATTGAACCAAAATACATCACTGCCCATGCGCATATGCATGACCACCACTTCACGTATCTGAACACAACCAACGAAATGCTATACTCGAGACCTCAACCTCAAGTCAAGTGTACGTATCAATTCACACTAACACCGTACGTATTACATGATGAACTTCGTACTTATCTTACGGCCTAAGGGTATGCATAATTGCAGATAATATGGAGTAATATAGACCATACATTGTGGTTATCGTTCCCGAAACCCTAATATCCTTACGACGACTAGGGTTAGGCGATTCTGACGGCGCCCGCCGATCTACTCAGCGGGGCGTGTGCGTGATCCCGGCGACGATGGCTACATCAGGCGCGGGCAAGGGACAGCAGGGTAGCGGCGCTCTTTCACCTCGCACGGCTCGAGCGCAGATGGAGGAATCGTTTGGCAAGCTCGACATCTCTGAAGAAGAGGCGACGCCCCTGGTGATCGATGACACGGACGAAGGTACAGCACCCAAGTGGTTACTAGCGGGCAAGGTCCTGCACCGCAATCTCTTCCACATCCAGACAATAACCAATGCCCTCCGTCCAGCATGGGGCAACCCTAGGGGCTTGGTTTTTCGTCCATTGGGGGAAAATATGTTTGCTGCAGAGTTTGAATCAAAGAGAGACCGGGATCGCATCTGGGAAGGATCCCCATGGCATATTAGCAAGCATGCAGTGATACTAGAGGAATTTGAATCCAATATGCAGCCGTCAGAACTCAAATTTGATCGGCTATTTGTGTGGGCGAGGGTTGTAAATCTACCTTACAACTTGAAGAACAACAGATGGGGCCTAGCCATTGCAAAGCAAATTGATCAGAAGGCCACCATGGTGGAGATTGATCCTGTGGGGGGGGGGGGGGGTCCTAAGAGCTCGAGTTGCAATTCCCGTGGATAAACCCCTGCGCAGATGGATTTTAATTGAGTCGGCAAAGAGGAAGAGTACGGATTGTTATGATATTCAGTATGAATATATCCCTCACTTCTGTTTCTCTTGCGGCCGTCTGGGACATTCAGACTTGTTCTGTCCCATGCCAGGGACTCGTGATGAGAAGGGGGAGCTACCTTTCAAGTCCAGTCTCAGGGCGCCGGAAGACAAGAAGAAAACAAACTCGGGGGAGCACCCGACAAAGGAGAAGCGAGACCCGCAGCCAAGCTCTCGAGAATCTCGCACATCCAATACCAAATCAAAGTCAGGAGCGGAGGTCAACTCCCCGGTAAAGAACGCTCAACAGAACAAACGCAAAGGGGGGCCGCAGGTCAACCAGGTTTACCGTCAGGTGATCCCCAATACGCTAGCAATCACTGAGCATGGGGAGGCACATACAGAGCAGGATGCCGGAGCAGGGGTGGCTACTGTCACAGCAAAGGAAACGGGAGACCTTGATGACACGTTCCCAACAAGGGAGCCGAAGAAGAAGAAACCCACCCCCCCCCCCCGACATCAGAGACTTCGGCAGCGGCTGCTAGTCAGCCCTGCCCGAGCCAATGAGTACCTTATCATGGAACAGCCGGGGGCTTGGGAACCCCTGGACAGTTCGAGAGCTTCGCAAAGTAGTGAAGCAAGAAGGGCCCGCCCTGCTTTTTGTCATGGAGACGAAGATCAGGGGCAAGAGAGTTGAGGATCTGAAGACTACTCTTGGGTTTTCAGGTTGTTTTGCCGTCGATAGCGACGGGCTTAGTGGAGGTATTGGCCTCTTTTGGTCAAGTGATGTTACTATTATTTTGGATAATTATAGTGCTTCCCATATTGATGTAACCGTGAGACAAGAAAATAAAGTTTGGCGATTCACGGGCTTTTATGGTGAACCACGGGTGGAAAATAGACACCACAGTTGGCGCTTTATGCGCACTTTATTTGCTGTCCCGCATGAAGCATGGATATGTATTGGCGACTTTAACGAAATACTTCAGGCGGACGAGCAGTTCGGAGTTAACACAAGACCGGAAGGACAAATGCGGCCATTCTGGGATGCGGTAGCAGATTGTGCACTCCAAGATTTGGGGTGGCGGGGTGTCCCATTCACATGGGATAACAAACAGCAAGGTAACATGAATGTCAAGGCCGATGGAAGAACTGCTGGCGTGCGTGCAGCCCCGAGTTTCTGAGGCCATGAATGATTTCATCCAGAGAGACTTTGTAGCCGAGGAAGTGAAGAAGGCGCTCTTTGATATGGCACCGTCCAAAGCCCTAGGTGTGGACGGCTTCACAGCTGGTTTCTACCAACGACACTGGGATGTTGTTGGCGATGATGTGACAACGGCTGTACTCGGTTTTCTTAACGGAGGTGAGCTACCCACCGGACTAAACGACACGGCAATTACTTTGATCCCAAAAGTTCGTCATCCGCAGAAGATCTCACAGTACAGGCCTATAGCGCTCTGCCCGGTGCTCTATAAGATCGTTGTCAAAGCGGTAGCCAACAGGGCACGGGAAATTCTCGATGAAGTTATTGGAGAGGAACAAAGCGCATTTGTCCCGAGTCGGTTGATCACGGACAATGTGTTGGTCGCTTATGAAACTATCCACGCTATCAAGAGAAGGAAAAGAGGCAACAATGCTTGCTGTGCCATCAAATTAGACATGCTAAAAGCCTATGATAGAGTGGAATGGCATTATCTCGAGGCAATGTTAGTCAGACTGGGCTTCGGTGATCGTTTTGTCAGACTGATTATGAAGTGCGTTACATCGGTGCGGTTCACAATCAAGGTCAATGGTGAGCTTCTCCCGTATTTCAATCCTTCCAGAGGATTGCGTCAGGGATGCCCTGTTTCACCATACCTCTTCCTTATCTGTGCTCAAGGCTTAACATCTCTACTGAATAATTATGCTGGAGCAAATATCAATAGAGGTATACGGGTAAGCATCCATGCACCTTGGGTCAATCACCTGTTATTCGCTGACGACAGTCTAATTTTCATCAGTGTAAAGATCCAAAGTGTAGACAGGCTCAATGATATTCTTAGGATTTACGCCGAGTGCTCTGGCCAGGCGGTAAACAAGGAGAAAAGTTCGGTTTTTTTCAGTGCGAACACAGGGGCACCCCTTCGGGAAGCTCTGAAGACTGCTCTTGAGATTTCAGTTGAAGCTTTTTCGGAACGATATTTGGGGCTACCCACGGCAGTTGGAAGAATTACGAGCGGAACGTTCACACATATTGATGAACGGATTCGAAGTAAGGTCCGCGGCTGGTCAGAAAGGAACCTAGCATGCGCTGGCCGAGAGGTGTTGCTGAAATCAGTAGTTCAATCAATTCCCACGTATAGTATGAGTTGTTTTCAGCTAACAAAAAAAGTCTGCACGGGCATCTCCTCATGCATGGCAAAGTACTGGTGGGCTAGTTCCATTGATAAGCGGTCTTTACACTGGTTGTCTTGGGACAAACTGACGGCACCAAAAATCACAGGTGGGATGGGCTTCAAAGATCTCCCACTCTTCAACCTTGCGATGCTCGGCAAACAAGGATGGAGGCTTCTGACACACCCAAACTCCCTTTGTGCTCGGGTGTTGAAGGGTAAATATTATCCTGATACGGATTTTCTTCATGCTACTGTCCCGGCGAGGGCGTCGGCAACATGGAAAACCATTGTGGCGGGCAGACAAGCATTGGAGATGGGCCTGATTCGTAGGATTGGCGATGGCACAAGTATTTCAACATGGACTGATCCATGGATCCCTAATACTACTACTCTGAAATCCATGGGGCGCTTGGGTACTGCACCATTGCCATATGTTTCAGATTTGATAGACCCCTACACAGGGAACTGGAATATTGAGTTGGTTAGACAAAATTTCCTACATCCAGATGCGGAGGCTATCCTTAACATTCCTTTGAGTGCATCTGGGGGCGATGACAGCCTAGCCCGGGCTCTCGAAAAATCGCGCAACTACACTGTTAAATCGGCGTATCGATCTCTCGTGACTCGCAACGAGCTTCGGACTCTAGAGGAAGGGATGGTTACAGAAATTTCATCGGCAAACAAACAGTTGTGGGCAGCCCTATGGAGGCTACATGTGGTACCTAAAGTGAGGGTATTTTGGTGGAGAGTACTTCGCGGCATTCTCCCGGACTCTATGACCTTGAAGTACAGACATATCAAACCAATTGGCATCTGCGGTGTATGCCAAGCTATGGAGGAGAATTTGATGCATGCATTGGTCGGATGCATTCATGCAAAAAAATTCTGGATGGCGGCCAAAGACAGGTTCGACCTTCACCTGCCACGACTTCATCCAGAAACATGGGCCCGCGACATCTTGTTGGATCCAATGTTTTCAGAGGACGCAAGATGCAGGATCATCATCATTATGCATGCCATATGGTCTTCGCGAAATAGATGGACACACGACCGGGACGGTTACGATCCGGTTCAGGCCATCAAGTGGGTTCATGAAACTCTCTCCATCCTCGAGACCCCGAAGAGCTGTAAGGCACAGGGCGCTCAGTGCTGGAGACCGCCTGAGGCGGGTTGGATCACCATCAATACCGATGGCTCAGTCTTTGCTGATTCCATGGCAGGTGGAGCTGGTGGTGTGGCTCGGTCTCATCTAGCGTTCCTTGAAGCATGGAGTAAGCCTCTACCAGGAGTGTCTGATCCTTTTGTTGCTGAGCTTCTAGCTCTCCGCGAAGGGGTGATTTTTGCTCAACTGCGTGGGTACTCACATGTGATAATGGAGGTTGACTGTTTGGAGCTTGTCAACCTATGGAATTCGCGCCGCATCTCTCGTTCGATAGCAGCGCCTATCTTAAATGAAGTGGAGGATATTGTGCCAAGCTTTACGTCCTTTTTGGTTCGTCATATTGGAAGGGAGCAAAACTTTCCGGCCCATTTATGTGCCCAGCGTGCTTGTACGCTAGAGGGTACTGATAGTTGGATTGATCATAGTCCAGACTTTCTCCTTGATAGCCTTCAGGCAGATTGTAACCGAACCATTATCTCTTAATTGAATTCCCCTTTCGATGCAAAAAAAAAAGATAATATGGAGTAATATCACTTGATTTACCAAAGAAAAATAGATGTGCATCACTTGTTTACTGGTGATGAAGCCAGTCAATGGCATCTTGGAAGCACTTTTGGAACCTCTGCATGCCGGCCGCCGGCAGAGAGATGCCCACCTCGATGCCTCCGCGGCTGCTCCGGTCCTCTGCCGCCGCCATCGCGCCGGTTCTCGCCACGGAGACGATCTCCACCTTGGCCGGCCGCCCGAACCCAAAGTCCACCTCGTACACGCGGAACCTCGGCGACCCGGCCACCGTCCACATACCGGCAACGCCAGCCTCCCTGACCCGATGCATCCACAACGCAACCGTCTCAGGTGACTCGATGCCGCGCACCGCTTCGTCGATCGCCGCAGCTACCGCCGTGCACGCGACGAAGAGGCCACTGGCGCCGGCTGCCGCGAGCTGGTCCATGGGTGCGGCATGCGTGGCGATGCCGACGCAGTTGCCGAGGTACTCCTCCGGGACGGGGGGCTTCATCCGCGAGCGGTGGTCGACGGGGAAGAGCAAGTATGTCGGGTCGCCGCCGGTGCTTCCTGCATCGTCTTTGGCTCGCTGGTGGCATGACCACATGAAGCCGAAGGTGGCCACCAACGAGGAGCATCGCGGCGGCGCCGCGCCTCGCCGCCCGGCCTCGCTGGCTACCACGTCCTTGACGCGTTGTATGTCTTCTTTGGACAGCGTGAACGTGGCGAGAAGTCGGTGCTCCCACGTCTTGACGCGATCCATCTCGCCGACGGTTGGCTTGGCTTTGACGAAGACGTCGTAGAGAGCCGTTGGGTCCTTCACGAGAGTTCTGTCGATGACAGGTGGTGGTGGCTCGACGGCACCGGCGCTGGCCGCCGCCGCCCAGGTGTGCAGGAAGCGCGTGGAGGCCGCCCCGTCGCAGGCGGTGTGATGCACGGCCATGCCGATGGCGAGGCCACGGCGCATCACGGTGGCCTGCAGCGCGAGCACGGCGCCGCCGTTGGGGAGTGGCGGCGCGAGCGGCGCGATCCTGGTGATCTCCCGCGGCTGGTCGACGGCCAGCTCGTCGACGTCGACGTCATCACGGTACTCGGCGACGGTGAAGGTGACGCCGTCGCCCGACTGGTAGTAGATCTCGTAGCTGTCGGCCGTCCCGGGCGTGAGACGGAGGCGGCCGGCGAGCGGGTAGTAGGCGTGGAGGGCTTGGGACAGTGAGGCCTTGAGGTTGGAGAGGATGGCGGGGACGTCGGCGTCGGCGGCGAGGCGGTAGAAGAAGACGCGCTCGACCGGTGGGAGGTTGAGCCAGAAGACGTCGAAGAAGGTGAGCGGGAGGAAGGACTCCGGCGGGACGGCGCCGGTGCTCGTCGAGGGCGCTACGAGAGTGGTCTCGCGGACGGTGAGAATCGGGCGTGGCGAGGCTTGCTGCGGTGGCGCCATTGCCGCTGTTAGGTATGTGTGCTTGGTTGGTGATGCAGAGCAGCTATATATAGCGGCTTCGTCGCGTTGTGTATACAGTTTGATGGTGGTGCTCAGCGGAGCTGGTAAATACAGTAGTACTATGATTTTTCCACTGCTAGTTTTTGTTTGAGAAAATTGTACTGCTAGTAGATTTCGAGTTTTCCAGTGGGTTACGAGGCCCTTGTTGCCTGATGTGAGCAAAACCGAACTACTAGCTTAGCTAGCTAGCCATTCGAACCTGCTCTTGACTCTTTGTACAAAAGATGGGCACACAACGGTTTCGTACATGGAAGATACTCCTACTATGTGAAAACAGTCATGCATGGTTCTACATGCTGCTGTAAATAAAATGATGACGATGGTAAGCTAGTAAAGGAGGATGAACACCATATCTCCGGTTGAAAAAGTAAATAGCATAAAACTATTAGTATAATTGTGGCTTCCCTTCCAAAAGAGAAAAACTATCACAATTCAGATACCTAACAAAATGCCATCACTTTTAGGGCATTTTTCGCAAATCACTACCGATCCAAGTTAGTTGCCGCTTCGGCACGTTTATGACAGAGCGGGCCCACCCGTTAGCTAGGGCTGACGTGTCACAAATAGTCAGCTCCATTACTTTTGAGTTTTGGCCATTATGACACTCTAGGAGGGCCCACATGTCAGCAACCGGGTGGGTCCCACCTGACGGCGAAATAACACTTCGAATGAAAAATGGCCAAAACCGGGGTTTGAACCGGTGGCCTGTAGTTAAACAGACGAGGGTCAACGTCAGCATCAGCATCAACTGCCTTCTTGGTCGCATCACTATTTTCATCCATGCCAATGCCACAATCGAAGAAATAACTCCTTTCTTAACAAAGCAGAAGTTCCTTCTATCATGGTTTCTCTGTTTATGCAAAGCCTCAATTTTAGATATTTATTTACATAACTGCTACTGTCGATCCATGATTGTGATTGCATATGTTTGCATTTATTTACATATGCTATAAGTTGCTAATATTGATCAAAATATGGACGGCGAATGGAGGCGGCCTGACTGGGGCGAATATTTTTTACTTTATTTTTGCGAGAAAACTTTTAATCTTTTTCTCTTCAATCATGGCAATACAACGAACACCAAAAATAATAAAAATTACATCCAGGTCCGTAGACCACCTAGCGACGACTATAAGCACTGAAGTGACTGAAAGCGCGCCACCATTATCGCTCCTCCCTCGTCGGAGTCGGGCAAAATTTGTTGTAGTAGACAATCGAGAAGTCGTCGTGCATTTGATGTATCAGGTTAAATGGCCGCCCCCTATCCGTTGTCCACGGACATTTTGGATGTGTCCTTGGATGTTTTACGAGTACATTTTGATGGATGACGTTGAAGATGCCCTTATCTTTCACGTGCATGCAGGTGTGGTTTTCGTATGAGGAAGAAAAAGGGGTGGCACCGCTAGAGAAAGGAGGGGGTGCGGATATTCGATTGAAACTGAAAAACGATCGGTTTATTATGGAGTATGTGCTCCCAAATAAAGTTCATTGTCCAGAACTTGTCAGCCACGGCCACTAACCATTCAACTTTTGATCTTTTTCGGTGTATTTCGAACTTCATCGCAGGTGTTGCGGAGAGCATTCACCACTTGTGTGAACGGTCATGATTTGACAATTTGGGTTTGTACCGAAGAAAATTTGGATTACATACATACTCCCTCCGTTCCTAAATACTTGTCTTTTTAGACATTTCAACAAGTGACTACATACGGAGCAAAATGAGTGAATCTACATTCTAAAATATGTCTACGTACATCTGTATGTAGTGGTTATTTGAAATGTCTAAAAAGACAAATATTTAGAAACGGAGGGAGTACAAAATAAAATTTTACCAATAAAATAAATGTGCCAACATCACTAGCTATGGATATGCATGATGGATTCACTGACCATTCTGATATCTCAGTATCTGAACAAAACCGACTAGACGCTGCATAGCTCCTCGAGATCAAGTCTACCTATTAATTTCACCTGATATTGCACAGCAAAAAATAATCACTTGTCTACCGGTGAAGCGAGTCAATGGCATCTTGGAAGCACTTTTGGAACCTCTGCATGCCAGCCGCCGGCAGAGAGATGCCGACCTCGATGCCGCCGGCGCTGCTCCGCCCTTCTGCCACCGCCATGGCACCGGTCCTCGCCACGGACACGATCTCCACCTTGGCCGGCCGCCCGAACCCAAAGTCCACCTCGTACACGCGGAACCTCGGGGACCCGGCGACAGTCCACATCCCGGTCATGGCAGCCTCCCTAAACTTGTCCAACCACAACGCGATCGTCTCGGGTGACCTGATGCCGCGCACGGCCTCGTCGATTGCTGCAGCTAGCGCCGCGCACGCGACGAAGAGGCCGCCGGCGCCGGCTTCGGCGAGCTGGTCCATGGGCGCGGCGTGCATGGCGCCGCCGACGCAGTTGCCGAGGTACCCGTCCGGGACGGGAGGCTTCATCCGCGTGCGGTGGTCGACGGGGAAGACCAGGTACGTCGGGCGGTCGCCGCCGTTGCTTCCTGCATCATCGTCTCTGGCTCGTTGGTAGCAGGACCACATGAAGCCGAAGGTGGCCACCAGCGAGGAGCATCGCGGCGGCGCCGCGCCTCGCCGCCCCGCTTCGCTGGCTACCACGTCCTTGACACGTTGTATGTCGTCTTTGGACAGCGTGAAGGTGGCGAGGAGCTTGTCGTCCAACACCTTGACGTGCTCCATCTCGTCGGCCGACGGCATGGCTTTGACGAAGACGTCGTAGAGACCCGTGGCGTCCTTTATGAGGGTTCTGTCGATGACAGGAGGCGACGGAGCGACGGCGCCGGTGCCGGCCGCCGCCCAGGTGTGCAGGAAGCGCGTGGAGATGGCACCGTCGCAGGCAGCGTGGTGCACGGCCATGCCAACGGCGATGCCACGACGCAGCACGGTGGCCTGCAGCGCGAGCACCGCGCCCCCCTTAGGAAGAGGCGGTGCGAGCGGCGCGATCTTGCGGACCTCCCTCGGCTTGTCAGCGACGAGGTCGTCGAGGCCAACATCGTCGCGGTACTCGGCGACGGTGAAGGTGACGCCGTCGCCCGGCTGGTAGTAGATCTCGTGGCGGTCGGCCGTCCCGGGCGTGAGGCGGAGGCGGCCGGCGAGCGGGTAGTAGGCGCCGAGAGCTTTGGCCAGCGAGGTCTTGAGGTTGGAGAGGATGGCGGGGACGTCGGCGTCGGCGGCGAGGCGGTAGAAGAAGACGCGCTCGACGGGCGGGGAGGTGAGCCAAAGGACGTCGAAGAAGGTGAGCGGGAGGGAGGACTCCGGCGGGGCGGCTGTCGGCGCTCGGCGAGGGCGCCACGAGAGTGGTCTCGAGGACGCTGAGAATCGGGGGTGGCAAGGCCTGCACCGGAACTTGCACTTGCTGCGCTGGCGCCATTGCTGCTACGTACTGTATTTGGTAGGAGTATGCGTTTGGACTTGGTGATGAAGCAGAGGCAGGGCGGCTTAATAGAAGGCATGTAAGGCAGAGCGGCTTACATCATCTCTGACGGCAACGTACCAATTCTTCTGCGTGGGAGGTCGCCCATTGCTGCCCGATACGTGTTTCCGTAAAGTAGCTAGCGAACACGTTCTTGGCTTCTTCTGGACAGATCCTGCAGCGAAGCTGCTTCGTAAGTGAAAGATATTTGAAAGGATCCTGCATGCTTCTAGATGCTGGAGTAGTCATTTATCTATTATATTTTTTTGGTATATATACAAGTACTCTGCATATGATCCTTTCACATAGTAGCTGTCGGCGTGCAGGATCCTTTCACATAGTAGCTGTCGGCGTTTCATAGCCATTCTCTAATTATTTCACAAAGATCTCGTGTGTGTGTGTGTGTATATATATATATATATATATATATATATATA
The DNA here is from genome assembly GCA_034509565.1 of Triticum monococcum. NCBI lineage: Eukaryota > Viridiplantae > Streptophyta > Magnoliopsida > Poales > Poaceae > Triticum > Triticum monococcum. The sequence goes on from CM067844.1 coordinate 32,801,350, forward strand.
TATATATATATATATTCTTTTACTTACACGAATATCAGCTATTAAATGGAATGGTCCATAGGATCGACCTAGAATTTATTACTGTATATCCCAGTCAGCAGGGAAACATCAAAACCGTATGAAATAAACAAGGCAACAATAATTCACAAATATGAAATATTCATTGTAAAAAACACATTTTTTTCCCTTGCGGATAACAAATGATAAGCATTACATTTGACAAGGATAAGTCATTTGGAATGACAACCTCACCTAATTTCAAAACATTTCATTGTAGTTGTTGTTCTTAGAAACTAGCAAATTGGCCCGTGTAAATGCGCGGGCAACATCTTTAGTGATTTAAAATTGTATAACATTTTATTTTAAAATACTTATGTTGAGAGTTTTATCTTTTGTCGAATGATTTTTAGTCGCACCAAAAATAGTGTTACCGCTAAATACCATTGGATTTGTAATGAAAATTACGTTCGTAATATAAAAATTCATAATTACCAGTTAATAAAATGTGTGAAAAGTAATTTTCACAAATAAATATAAGAAAACGTGACGACGTTTAAAACATCATCTACTTCCTATTTGAAGGACTATAATGCTTATATAATAGATAAACGGGCACTCTAGAGTTGGTCTTGAACTTTTATCCTTTAAAGTTAAGAAGAACGAGAACTTTTATCCTTTAGAGTTAAGGACTAGAAGGGTTGACCGTGCTTCGCTGCCCCATCAGTGTTGTTGGGATTTCATTTTTTTGTTTGTTATTTGGTTTGCCGTGTGGGGGAAATGGTGTTTTATTTAATAATGTGGTGTTTTGGTGGGATTCTTGACAGTGCGGTTCTCGGTTATCTGCTAGTCAACTCATATTTATGTGCGAAAGTTTCTTGTACAAGTGGCCTCAAGTGGTTTTGTATTATATGGGTGCTATACGCGGGGGTCAAGCATATTGTAGATGAACAAGTTGGCAAATACAATGATCGATGTATTGATGGGGTGCCGGTGCATGTATATATAAGTACAGGGCAGGCCTCAACCTTAACTATACACAACTAGGAGGTGGGCCACAATACAAAATACATGCAACACAAATATATACTCAACACCCCCCGCAGTCGAAGCGTCACCGGAGACACAATGACTGGACCGAAACTCCTCGAAGACAGGAGTAGGCAATCCCTTAGTCATCACGTCAGCATACTGTTGCGACGTCGGAACGTGAAGAACCCGAATACGGCCAAGGGCAACCTGCTCTCGCACGAAGTTGAAGGAAATATGCCCTAGAGGCAATAATAAAGTTGTTATTTATATTTCCTTATATCATGATAAATGTTTGTTATTCATGGTAGAATTGTATTAACCGGAAACTTGATACATGTGTGAATACATAGACAAAACAAAGTGTCCTTGGTATGCCTCTACTTGACTAGCTCGTTAATCAAAGATGGTTAAGTTTCCTGACCATAGACATGTGTTGTCATTTGATGAACGGGATCACGTCATTAGGAGAATGATGTGATGGACAATACCCATATGTTAGTTTAGCATAATGATCGTTAAGTTTTATTGCTATTGCTTTCTTCATGACTTATACATATTTCTTTGACTATGAGATTATGCAACTCCCGAATACCGGAGGAACACCTTGTGTGCTATCAAATGTCACAACGTAACTGGGTGATTATAAAGATGCTCTACAGGTGTCTCCGAAGGTGTTTATTGGGTTGGCATAGATCAAGATTAGGATTTGTCACTCCGAGTATCAGAGAGGTAGCTCTGGGCCCTCTCGGTAATGCACATCACGATAAGCCTTGCAAGCAATGTGACTAATGAGTTAGTTGCGGGATGATGCATTACGGAACGAGTAAAGAGACTTGCCGGTAACGAGACTGAACTAGGTATGAAGACACCGACGATCGAATCTCGGGCAAGTAACATACCGATGACAAAGGGAATGACGTATGTTGTCATTGCGGTTTGACCGATAAAGATCTTTGTAGAATATGTAGGAACCAATATGAGCATCCAGGTTCTGCTGTTGGTTATTGATCGGAGATGTGTCTCGGTCATGTCTACATAGTTCTCGAACCCGTAGGTTCCGCACGCTTAACGTTCGATGACGATTTGTAATTTGAGTCATGTGTTTTGGTGACCGAAGATTGTTCGGAGTCCCGGATGAGATCAGGGACAAGACGAGGAGTCTCGAAATGGTTGAGAGGTAAAGATTGATATATTGGATGATAGTATTCGGACACAGGAATGGTTCTGAAGTGTTTCACGCCCCCCATGGGCGGTCCGAATTGGACAAGGGGAGGCCCCCCTTTCCTTCTCCCTCTCCCTCTCCCTCTCCTTCCCTTTTCCCCCTCCAAAAGAAAGGAAGGGGGCGACTAGGACTAGGAGTCCTAGTCGGTTCCCCCCACTTGGCGCGCCCCCTTGGGCCGGCCTCCTCCCTCTCCTCCTTTATATACGGGGGCAGGGGGCACCCCAAAGCACATCCGTTGTTCTCTTAGCCGTGTGCGGTGCCCACCTCCATAGTTTACTCCTCCGGTCATATTGTCGTAGTGCTTAGGCGAAGCCCTGCGCAGACCACATCACCATCACCGTCACCATGCCATCGTGCTGACAAAACTCTCCCTCGACACTTTGCTGGATCAAGAGTTCGAGGGATGTCATCGAGCTGAACGTGTGCTGAACTCGGAGGTTTCATACATTCGGTGCTTGATCGGTTGGATCGCGAAGATGATCGACTACACCAACCGCGTTAAGTTAACGCTTCCGCTTTCGGTCGACGAGGGTACGTGGACAGACTCTCCCCTCTCATTGCTATGCATCTCCTAGATAGATCTTGCGTGATCATAGGATTTTTTTTGAAATTGCATGACACGTTCCCCAACAGTGGTATCCGAGCCAGGTTTATGTGTAGATGATATGCACGAGTAGAACACAAAGAGTTATGGGCGATCATAGTCATACTGCTTACCACCAACGTCTTATTTTGATTCGGCGGTATTGTTGGATGAAGCGGCCCGGACCAACCTTACATTACCACGTTCATGAGACCGGTTCCACCGACAAACATGCAATTTGTTTTGCATAAAGGTGGCTGGCGGGTGTCTGTTTCTCTAACTTTAGTTGAATCGAATTTGACTATGGCCTGTCCTTGTTGAAGGTTAAAACATCACACTTGACTGAAAATTATTGTGGTTTTGATGCGTAGGTAAGAACGGTTCTTACTAGAAGCCCATAGTAGCCACGTAAAACTTGCAACAACAAAGTAGAGGATGTCTAACTTGTTTTTGCAGAGCATGTTGTGATGTGATATGGTCAAGACATGATGTGATATACGTTATTGTATGAGATGATCATGTTTTGTATAAGTTATCCGCAACTGGCAAGAGACTTATGGTTGTTGCTTTATTGTATGAAATGCAATCGCCATGTAATTCATTTACTTTATCACTATGCGTTAGTGATAGTTGTAGAAGCAATAGTTGGCGAGACGACAACGACGCTATGATGGAGATCAAGGTGTCAAGCCGGTGACGATGAAGATCATGACGGTGCTTTGGAGATGGAGATCCAAGGCACAAGATGATGATGGCCATATCATGTCACATATTTTGATTGCATGCGATGTTTATCTTTTATGCATCTTGTTTTTCTTAGTACGACGATAGCATTATAAGATGACCCCTCACTAAATTTCAAGGTATAAGTGTTCTCCCTGAGTATGCATCGTTGCGACGGTTCGTCGTGCCGAGACACCACGTGATGATCGGGTGTGATAAGCTCTACATTCACATACAACGGGTGCAAGACAGTTTTGCACACCCGGAATACTCGTCTTAAACTTGACGAGTGAAAGTGCAACTATCCCTAGGTGGTTTTGGTAATTTATAACAACATATAGCTCATTGAGCTAATGCTATTCCAAGATGATTATTTCAGGAAAGCTCAATGATTGGCATGGCATGGATGTGAAAGTGGAACCCTCAAAATGCTAAGGACAAAGAATTGGCTTAAGCTCAAAAGTTCAAGACTCTTCATTTTATATTTTAGTGATCCAAGATCACATTGAGTCTTTAGGAAAAGCCAATACTATCAAGGAGGGATGAGGTGTTGCTTAATGAGCCTCTTGCTTTATGTGCTTAGTGATATGCTCCAAAATCCTCAACCACCTTTCCATATCCACAAATGACCTAAACCCTAAGCCAAACTCGGTCATACCGATTCTGTCAATCCGGCGCCACCGAGTTTCACTTGTCATTTGCCACTGCCAAACCCTAGCAATTCGGTCCTACCGATAAGGATCTCGGTCTCACCGAGATGGGCTTGCAAACTCTCTGTTTCCCTTTCGTAACTTTTCGGTCTCACCGAAAGAGCGAATCGGTCCCACCGAGAATGCAAGGTAAACTCTATGTTTCCTTCTTGTAACTTTTCGGTCTCACCGAAAGAGCAAGTCGGTCCCACCGAGTTTGCCTGACCATCTCTCTGGTTAGCTAATTGCCGAACTCGATCTCACCGAGTTTGTGCGATCGGTCTCACCGAGATTACGTTATGCCCAAACCCTAACCGAATCGGTCCTACTGAGTTGCATCTCAGTCCCACCGAAATTCCTAACGGTCACTAGGTTTACCATTTCGGTCAGACCGAGTTTTCTGATTCGGTCCCACCGAGATTGGTAGATTGTGTGTAACGGTTGGATTTTGTGTGGAGGCTATAAATACCCCTCCACCTCCTCTTCATTCGAAGAGAGAGCCATCAGAACACATACACCATTCCTACTCATATGTTCTGAGAAAGAACCACCTACTCATGTGTTGAGACCAAGATATTCCATTCCTACCATATGAATCTTGATCTCTAGCCTTCCCCAAGTTGCTTTCCACTCAAATATTCTTTCCGCCAGATCCAAATCCTATGAGAGAGATTTGAGTGTTGGGGAGACTATCATTTGAAGCACAAGAGCAAGGAATTCATCATCAACACACCATTTGTTACTTCTTGGAGAGTGGTGTCTCCTAGATTGGCTAGGTGTCACTTGGGAGCCTCCGACAAGATCGTGGATGAAAGAACATGCGGTGCCCCCATGTTTGGTTTTGGTAATTGATGACAATCTCTATGGACTAATGGTTGCCTTGAGTTATATTTGAAGGTTTTGTCCATAGGCTTTTCTTGGAGTACATGTGTTGGTTTCAAGGAGAGTTTGTGTCGACCAAGGTGCTATTCAAGGAATTACCTAAAGATTGGTCTTGTGAGAGGTTGATCAAGACTAAGTTAAAGAGTGAATCAAGTTGATCAACCCACAAAGCGTAGAAGATGTACCGAGAGGGATCAAGTGATCCCATGGTATGGTAAGCATTGTCAATTACGCTTTATGTACTAACCCATGGTCTTCGTGAGAGTTCTTTGTGGGGTTAGGTTGCGGTGTGCAAGTTCAAGTGGAGTATCACGAAGAGATCAAATGCTTGAAGCTTGCCGTCCTTTGTGGTGACAATGGACTTGTGAAGATGTGCGGAAGAGTGGCTCACCCATAGTGGAGTATGGGGGAGCAATCAACTAGTCTTCATCGAGTCAACCCAATCAAGAAAGGTGGTCCAACTTGAGGGAATCAAGATCGTCATCATCTAGCTCAAGTGGACCATGTGCAAGGCAAAGGTTTGCCCTTGATAGGTTTTCTATTTTACCGGTCTCATGATGGTAGTTGGGAGACCGGGTTATAGGATCGATTGCCGTACTATCAAGGGGGGCCCTCGATGAGTAGCTTGATCGTATCGTTCGTTGAGAGCTCAAACCTTTGCATCCTTGCATCATCTTTCTTGGTTCTTGTTTGGTTCTCTTTGTGAGTCTTAGAGCTTATGGTCATCTTGATGACAAGCTTGAGTTCATCGAAAACGGAGTTCGCATGCATCTTCTATGATGTTTTCGATGTTGGAGGTTTTGCCGGTTCTTCTCGGTTGGAGGTTTCACTCCTCTATTTGTTGGCATACCTCCCCTGCCTCTTCTTACTATAACCAGTCGCTGTTTTGATGCTACTCGTCATCTTGTTTCCAACAAGCTTGAGTTTGCTCAATTCGGAGTTCATATGCAGAAGTTATGGCAGTTCTGGTTTTCTGGAGTGTGGTTTTTCTCCTGGACCCAGCGGTAGTACCGCGGGCCACAGCGGTAGTACCGCTGAGGCTCACTAAGCGGCAGTACCGCTCCTCGGAGTGGTAGTACCGCTTGATGGCCTCAGCAGCAGTGCCTCTGCGGATCCGTGCTCCTACCGCCTTGACACAGTGGTTGGAGCGGTAGTACAGCTGCAGTCCACTAAGCGGTAGTACCGCTCCTCGGAGCGGTAGTACCGCTTGCTGGGCTCAGCCGCAGTACCGCTGTGGCTTCGTGCCCCTTCCGCTTCGATTCTAGTGCGCATTTTCTCGTGTCGGGTTTTGCGGTACTAGCTGCGGTAGTAGTGGCGGTAGTGCTGCTTGTGAGCGGTAGTACCGCCCTACCTCCGCGGTAGTACCGCTTTGGGTCCCAGCCCCAGCCCTTTTCTTCTGGCGCGGCAGTACCGCTGAGGGGGAGCGGTAGTACCGCTTATGAGCGGTAGTACCGCCCTGCCTCCGCGGTAGTACCGCTCTCTGCGGGGCTGAGTGGGGGTTAACGGTTGGATTTTCCCCCTCCTATAAAAGGGGGTCTTCTTCCCCGTTGAACCTTAATTCTTTGAGCTCGTGTTCTTCCCCCATTGTTGACCTTCTTCGAGCTTGCTAACTCTCAATCACCCCATGGATTCTTGCTAGTTTTTGAGGAAAAAGAGAGAGGAGATCTAGATCCACATTTCCACCAATCACTTTCTCCTCTATGTGAGGGGAACCCCTTGGATCTAGATCTTGGAGTTCTTGGTGTTCTCTTTCTTGTTCTTCCTCTCATTTTCCTCCCTAGCATTAGTTGCTTCGGTGGGATTCGAGAGAGAAGGACTTGGGCACTCCGTGTGCCCTTGCCATTGCATTTGGTGCATCGGTTTGAGTTCTCCACGTGATACGTGGAAGTTACAAGTTGAGAAGCTTATTACCCTTGGGTGCTTGGTACCCTTGAGCTTGTTCCTCTTGGGTGCTTGGGCGCCCTAGACGGTTGTTGGTGTTCGGAGCTCAATCATTGTGGTGCAAAGCTCCGGGCAAGCGTCGGGGTCTCCAATTAGGTTGTGGAGATCGCCCCGAGCAATTTGACGGGTACCGGTGACCGCCCCCAAGGGTTTCCAAAGTGTACGGGTTCGGTGACCGCCCCCAAGGGTTGCCATTTGTACGGGTTCGGTGACCGCCCTCAAGGGTCCCTTAGTGGAATCACGGCATCTTGCATTGTGCGAGGGTGTGAGGAGATTACGGTGGCCCTAGTGGCTTCTTGGGGAGCATTGTGCCTCCACACCGCTCCAAACGGAGATTAGCATCCGCAAGGGTGTGAACTTCGGGATACGTCATCGTCTCCGCGTGCCTCGGTATCTCTTACCCGAGCCCCTTTACTTATGCACTTTACTTTGTGATAGCCATATTGTTTCTTGTCATATATCTTGCTATCACATAGTTGCTTATCTTGCTTAGCATAAGTTGTTGGTGCACATAGGTGAGCCTAGTTGTTTTAGGTTTTGTGCTTGACAAATTAACCGCTAGGTTTATTCCGCATTTGTTCAAGCCTAAACCGTAATTATTTTAAAACGCCTATTCACCCCCCCCTCTAGGCGACATCCACGATCTTTCAGTGGAGTTGAACCAAGGAGTTTGTAAGGGCAAGGAGATCGCCTACTTCGTGAAGATCTACCGCTAGTGAGGCAAGTCCTTCGTGGGCGATGGCCATGGTGGAATAGACAAGGTTGCTTCTTCGTGGACCCTTCGTGGGTGGAGCCCTCCGTGGACTCGCGCAACCGTTACCCTCCATGGGTTGAAGTCTCCATCAACGTGGATGTAGGATAGCACCACCTATCCGAACCACGGGAAAACATTCGTGTCTCCAATTACGTTTGAATCCTCCAAACCCTTCCCTTTATATTCTTGCAAGTTGCATGCTTTACTTTCCGCTGCCAATAAACTCTTTGCATGCCTGCTTGAATTGTGTGATGATTGCTTGACTTGCTCTAAGATAGCTAAAATCTGCCAAGAACTAAAATTGGGAAAAGGCTAAGTTTTTATTTGGTCAAGTAGTCTAATCACCCCCCCTCTAGACATACTTTCGATCCTACAAGTGGTATCAGAGCTTTGGTCTCCATTTGCCTTGACCTCCATAGCTTTTGGTGGTCATAGCCTTGGTTTCACAACCTAGGAGAGTATGGCGTCTAGCGAGGGAAATTATCACCGTAGAGGTCCTTACTTTGATGGCACTAATTTTGCTAGTTGGAAGGCATAAAATGAAAATGCATATTCTTGGACATAACCCCGCCGTATGGGCTATTGTTTGTGTTGGTTTGCAAGGTGAGTTCTTTGATGGGAGAGAACCAAACCGTGAAGCTACCGTGGATGAGTTGAAGATGTTGCAATACAATGATCAAGCTTGTGATATTCTCTTCAACGGATTGTGCCCCGAAGAATTCAACAAAATCAGCCGCCTTGAGAATGCAAAGGAAATTTGGGATACTTTGATTGATATGCACGAAGGTACCGACTCCGTCAAGGAATCCACATTGGATGTGCTCCAAAGTCAACTTGACAAGTTCAAGATGAAGGATGGTGAAGGTGTTGCTGAAATGTACTCTAGGCTTGCTCTCATCACAAATGAGATTGCCGGCTTAGGAAGTGAAGAGATGACCGATAGATTCATCATCAAGAAGATCCTAAGAGCCTTGGATGGGAAATATGATACCGTGTGCACATTAATCCAAATGATGCCCAACTAGAGTTGATCTCAAGCCAACGGAAGTAATTGGAAGGATTGTTGCTCATGAGATGTCACTCAAGGATAAAGAGGAACTTCACAATAAATCAAGTGGTGCCTACAAAGCGTCATGTGAAGTCCCCACATCATCAAGTGAGAAACAAAACTTCAATGAAGAATTGAGCTTAATGGTGAAGAACTTCAACAAGTTCTACAAGAGTAGAAACAAAGATAGAAGCTTCAAGTCAAGGTCCTACAATGACAAAAGATCTTCTAGTCGAGAACGAAACTGCTATAATTGTGGAAGACCCGGACACTATTCCAATGAGTGTACGGCTCCCTACAAGAGAAGAGAAGATTCTCCAAAAAGAAGAAGCAAAGAATCTCCACCAAGAGAGAGAAGGAGTAGAGATGATCGTTATGAACGAAGATACTCACGGAGAAGCAATGATTCGGAAAGGAAGGAAAAGTCATCAAGGAGCTATACAAAACGAAGACATCAAGCTCATGTTGGTGAATGGGTATCCGGCTCCGACTCCGACAGCCACTCCGAGAGAAGTTATCACTCCGACTCCAAAGATACTCAAGATGAAGGTGTTGCCGGTCTAGCACTTGTGTCAACCAACTCCTACGACATATTTGACTCACCAAATGAAGGAATTGGAAGATGCTTCATGGCCAAAGGTCCTAAGGTAACACACCCCGAGTACGTTGATTTTAATAGTGATGAAGATGACTTGTTAGGTGATGATGATTTGCTTGTTGACAACTCTAGTGAAGAATATTATGGTGAAATATCAATTAATCATGCTAAAACGAATGACAATGATAAGGAGAAGATTGAGGCTCTAACTAAAGAACTAAACACTCTCAAGTTAGCCCATGAAACTATCTTCGAAGATCATCGAGAACTTTTAAGAGCTCATGAGAAACTACGCTTTGAAAAGCTTAATCTTGAGCAAGAGCATGAGTTCTTAAAAGCAATCAATGATGATCTCCGCAAGAAAAGTTCTTCTTACATTGCCAAGCATTTACTATTATCCACTTACATGCCTCAAGTCAAGACTAGTAACAAGAATAAGAAAGATTCTTCCTCTAGTAGTAACAATGATCATGCTAAATCCAATATTGTTGCTTCTAGTAGTTCTCTTGATTCCACTAATGATTCTCTTAGCCAAGTTACACTTGAGCAAGAAAATAGCTTATTGAAGGGAATTATAGAGAAAGGTGTTTACAAGAGCCTTGCCGGAAGTAAGCAATTCGAGGAAATTGTGCGCAAGCAAGGAATGCACCGGAAGAATCAAGGTGTTGGTTTTGAACGAAAGTTCAATGCCAATGGAGTTGAATGGGAAGAAGATCAATACCCCAAGACAAAGTTTGTTCCTCAACAAGAGAAGTATGACACTTCTTTCAAGGGGACACAAGCTCAAGATGATCTTCCACCACAAGACTACAAGCAAAAAGGCAAGGACAAGCTTCAAGAGGAGATTGATGCATTTGAAGAAGCTCCTAAGACCTTAGTCAAGTGGGTTCCCAAGACTACTTCAAGTTCCACTACATCAAGTACGACTACAACTCCAAGGATTCCCATCAAGATGGTGTGGATCCAAAAGAAGAAGAACTAGAGAGTTCTTGAGGGTGACTCCGCCAACATACTTCACTCTTATCATTTTGGCAAGAACAAGTGCAATCAACTTCCACATCTTGCACTAGTTCAAGGAGTCACAAACCCTCTTGTTGGTAAGACAAGGGACAAGGTAACCTAAAGTTTTCATGGACATCATCTTGTGTGTGCATCACTCTATGTCTATGGATATCCTTGTTTGTTCCTTGCGGGACTAACCCATGTAGGTATTGAAAGTGCAATTCACTCAAATGGATAGCTCCAAGTGATCTACATCAACATTGAGCATCCGCATCTTCAACATCTACATGAAGTCATCATCGATAAAACCCAAGGTTAGTTCATCCCTCTTAGGGGGGATATCACATCTAGGGGGAGCTTTACTCTAAGACTTGAGCTAAAGCAACTCTAAAGATGTGAATACAACAATGCTTTATGTAAAAGTGGTAACCCCACTTGAGCTTAAACGATGAGTATGACCTATGATCAAGTGTTCTCACTTGACTCCTAAGTCAATATACTCATATATAGATGACCTAGTCATCGCAAATTGCTTGATAGATGCTAGAATTGGTTGTGCATGCTTTGCCACATATTTCATTTGCCATCTTATTGTGTGAGCATGTTGGTTGCATATTTTACTCATTCAAGGACATCCACTTGTTGTTTTGATTGTTTGGCTTTCTTCTTTTGCCAAGTGGATGGACAAGAATGCCTAAGAACCTCCTCTAGCTATCTATGCTTTTCTCGTCTCAAACTCTATTCATGCTGCATCACAAAACTTGATCAAGTCAGATTCGAACCACTCTGTGTGAGGAGCACTCGGAGTCCCCGATTCGTCATAGACTTAAACTTCCAAAACCTCTTTATGAATCTCGATCTGACTGATACTCCATTTTTGGTCCTACCGAGTTCATTAAGTTGATCTAGGTTTTCGATCTCGATGCAACCGATTTGAACTTTTCGGTCACACCGAGTTGCAATAACTGCACACACTTTTGCATCTCGGTGCCACCGAGTTGTTCCACTCGGTCACACCGACAGGGTCGGGCTATATATAGTGACGGGCAAAATTTTGGAAATTTCTCCGAAACCTCTTCGCCCGCGCGATAGCCTGCTCTGCCTTCGTGGTCTCCGGATCGTCTTCTCGCCGCCAGCAGCCTCCAGTCGCTGGTCTCCGCCGCCGTCAACGGAATTCTGCCCCGCCGTTGCCGCCGTAGCGAGTCTCCGCCGAACTAGGGTATGGACTCGATCTTTGTGCTATTCTCCACTCCGATTCCTAGCACATTGTGATCATCATGATTCTTGCCACGATTGAAACACTCCTATCCAGTCAATGAACTCGTAGATTAGGTTTAATTTGAAAATTTGAGGGTTAGGTTTCCGCCGAAACCATCTCGGACCCACCGAGTTGAAAAACTCGGTCCCACCAATCTGGCTTTTGCCATTGCACAAGTGAAACTCGGTCTGACCGAGAATACTTATCGATGCGACCGATTTTGGAATTCTGTGAAACCCTAGCAGTCTCGGTGCCACCGAACTGTGACTCGGTCTGACCGAGTTCACCAGTTCTGGTGCCAAAACTGCTTCGGTGTCACCGAGTTTGAAAATCGGTAGATCCGAGATGCTTTCTGTGGAAAACGAAAACTAAGTTTTTGAATTAATCTTTTGCGAAAATCTTTGCTTTTTGTGATGCTCATCCACTCTATCTTATCCATAATCTATTCACAGGGTCAGTAGTCAGTTTGCAACATGTCTGATCAAAGTGACAGCCAGAATGTGTCTGAGCAGCAAGTTGTGATGAGTGAGGGCACTAGCCCCTCAAGTTCTTCTGATGATGGCAGCAGGAGCACCCCCAGCAATCTGCCTAAGGCTGCCACACGTCAAAGGAAGAAGAGAACATCTGATTCTGAGGATGAAGACTATGTGGCAGAGGAAGAGGCCACATCAAAGAGAGCTGAACCAGCTCAAGGCACAAAGCCAGGGCTGAAAATCAAAAGGCCAGCAGGCAGGCAGCCCATGTCAAAGGCTAGAGCTTCAACTGTGAAGCTTGCTCCCGTTGAGCCCGTTGCTGCCGAGGGCAAGAAGAGGAAAGAGAGGGTGAAGAAGACCGTAGCCAGAGTGCTTGGGAAGGCCTCCATCATGGTAGATGAGGAGGAGGAAGAAGAAGAGGTTGCTACACCAGCACCCAAGGCAGCCAAACTCATGGGAGATGCTATAAGGTCAGGAACAGCTGCATCCAAGCCCAAGGAAGCACCTAAGGCTGCATCTAAGCCTAAGAGTGCACCAAAGAGAAACACACGAAGCATCCCAGCTGCGGAAAAGAACAAGGCCCCAGTGCCTGAAGCTATCGAAGAAGAGGAAGAGAGTTTCCTTAGGAAGCTCAAGCCCAAGATCCCAGACCACAACGATGCTCATCCTGTGGCTGAGGATATGAAGCTCAGGAGAGATTCAGGGCTGAGGAAATGGAGAGAAGCAGATCCGTATGCTTCTAGGAGAAGGACTGCCGTGGATTACAGATTTCATACCAAGGAACAGCAAGATTTCTATGAGACTGTTTTGCTTGACAAGAAGCCAATCATTTGTGACATGAGATGGGTCGACTGGACCTACATCAAGGACAATGAAGACTACTACCCCGGTGTATTTGACAGCTTTAGTGCGTGTGGAGTTGCAGACTTTGTTGGGCAGAAGCTCACAAAGTGGAACGAGGAGCTGATCATGCAATTCTACTCCACAGCACACTTTTATCTGGATGGCAGGATCACATGGATGTCAGAGGGTACAAGGTACCAATCCACTGTTGAAGAATGGGCGAAGTTGATCAATGCCCAGAGGAGCAAGCTAATGACTTGGACATTTATGCCAAGAAAAAGATGGATCACAACTCCATGTCCAACATGTACAAGGAGATCCCGAATGAAGCGCTTGACACGTTCAAGTTTGGCTCAGTGCACTATCTGCTCTCAGGATTGCCTACGATCAACTGGATCCTTAGGCACACCCTTCTGCCCAAATCTGGAGATCACAAGATGATCAGAGGTCACGCGATCAATTTGCTTCATGTCTTTGACGTGCCTGAGAAATTCAAGGTCATGAGTCTCATTGTGGAAACAATCAAGAGGACAGCTGCAGACCAGAAGAGGAGTTGTGGGTATGCCCCACAGATTCAGGAGCTCATCAACTCCAAGATGGGCACGGGCGTGTATTTATTGGATAAGGAACACCTGCCCATCCATCCAGATTTTGAGGATAACCAAGTGGTTATGACTGAGAATGAACCCTCATCTGCCCATGCACAAGCTCAGAAGGAGAAGGCGAAGAAGGAGAAAGCTGCCAGGATGCCTACTCAAGCGGAGGCATCTGATTACTTCTTGAAGACCAAACAAGAGCAGCTTGGTTACCTGATTGCGTCCACCCTGCGTATTGAGCAAGGACTTGCCACCCTGACTCAGAACCAGGCAAGCCTAGAGAGGATCATGGAACAGAGGTTCTATGACATGGACATCAAGGTGACAGAGATACAGACCGCCGTGGAGCAGCTTCAGGAGGACATGAATGAGAGGAGAGGCAGGACCACGACTGATGCTTTTGCAAGGGTGCCACGAGGTCCGAGATCGTCCGCACTGACAGTTGCTGACACCAGAGCCACAACGTCTGCACCAGCCACAGCCTCAGTTCCACCAGCTCCAGCATCCACTTCAGCCTCGACTCCGACCACTTCTACCGAAGGCTTCGTCCTTGGCGTGCTCCGGACTCCACCACAACCTGAAGATCAAGCCTGAGCGTCGACTTAGCACTATGCATTTTCTAGGAACTTTTTGGTAACTTGTTGCCAAAGGGGGAGAAAATGTATAGATCATAGGCTTCGAGAGAGAGTGTTGCTTTTATTCTCTCTTGTTTTTATTTGGTGGTTTTTGAACTTTGTTTGCTTGCATGTGCGATACTATGTCATTATTCGTGAGACATCGATGATCAAGTGTTTGATCATAAGCTACACTTAACGGTTGCTTAATGCTTGCTAAATATTATCATTCTATCTATTGTCTGTGATCATTCACTATTCTTGGTGATGAGTGCATGTATTTCAATCTTATCATTTTTTGAGCGCTCCACCAAGATGTATGTGACATGGAAGAGTAACCCATGATTCTAACTCCTTGTGCATTTGCAGTCCAAAGCAAATTTTAAATATGCACAAATTTAGGGGGAGCTCTTACATATCACATACTTCTCAAAGCGACGATATATTTCATGCTTATTATCATTTGTCGAAGCTTTGATCTATATGTTGTCATCAATTACCAAAAAGGGGGAGATTGAAAGTGCAACTATCCCTAGGTGGTTTTGGTAATTTATAACAACATATAGCTCATTGAGCTAATGCTATTCCAAGATGATTATTTCAGGAAAGCTCAATGATTGGCATGGCATGGATGTGAAAGTGGAACCCTCAAAATGCTAAGGACAAAGAATTGGCTCAAGCTCAAAAGTTCAAGACTCTTCATTTTATATTTTAGTGATCCAAGATCACATTGAGTCTTTAGGAAAAGCCAATACTATCAAGGAGGGATGAGGTGTTGCTTAATGAGCCTCTTGCTTTATGTGCTTAGTGATATGCTCCAAAATCCTCAACCACCTTTCCATATCCACAAATGACCTAAACCCTAAGCCAAACTCGGTCATACCGATTCTGTCAATCCGGCGCCACCGAGTTTCACTTGTCATTTGCCACTGCCAAACCCTAGCAATTCGGTCCTACCGATAAGGATCTCGGTCTCACCGAGATGGGCTTGCAAACTCTCTGTTTCCCTTTCGTAACTTTTTGGTCTCACCGAAAGAGCGAATCGGTCCCACCGAGAATGCAAGGTAAACTCTATGTTTCCTTCTTGTAACTTTTCGGTCTCACCGAAAGAGCAAGTCGGTCCCACCGAGTTTGCCTGACCAACTCTCTGGTTAGCTAATTGCCGAACTCGGTCTCACCGAGTTTGTGCGATCGGTCTCACCGAGATTACGTTATGCCCAAACCCTAACCGAATCGGTCCTACTGAGTTGCACCTCAGTCCCACCGAAATTCCTAACGGTCACTAGGTTTACCACTTCGGTCAGACCGAGTTTTCTGATTCGGTCCCACCGAGATTGGTAGATTGTGTGTAACGGTTGGATTTTGTGTGGAGGCTATAAATACCCCTCCACCTCCTCTTCATTCGAAGAGAGAGCCATCAGAACACATACACCATTCCTACTTATATGTTCTGAGAAAGAACCACCTACTCATGTGTTGAGACCAAGATATTCCATTCCTACCATATGAATCTTGATCTCTAGCCTTCCCCAAGTTGCTTTCCACTCAAATCTTCTTTCCACCAGATCCAAATCCTATGAGAGAGAGTTGAGTGTTGGGGAGACTATCATTTGAAGCACAAGAGCAAGGAATTCATCATCAACACACCATTTGTTACTTCTTGGAGAGTGGTGTCTCCTAGATTGGCTAGGTGTCACTTGGGAGCCTCCGACAAGATCGTGGAGTTGAACCAAGGAGTTTGTAAGGGCAAGGGGATCGCCTACTTCCTGAATATCTACCGCTAGTGAGGCAAGTCCTTCGTGGGCGATGGCCATGGTGGAATAGACAAGGTTGCTTCTTCGTGGACCCTTCGTGGGTGGAGCCCTCCGTGGACTCGCGCAACCGTTACCCTCCATGGGTTGAAGTCTCCATCAACGTGGATGTAGGATAGCACCACCTATCCGAACCACGGGAAAACATCCGTGTCTCCAATTGCGTTTGAATCCTCCAAACCCTTCCCTTTATATTCTTGCAAGTTGCATGCTTTACTTTCCGCTGCCAATAAACTCTTTGCATGCCTGCTTGAATTGTGTGATGATTGCTTGACTTGCTCTAAGATAGCTAAAATCTGCCAAGAACTAAAATTGGGAAAAGGCTAAGTTTTTATTTGGTCAAGTAGTCTAATCACCCCCCCCCCTCTAGACATACTTTCGATCCTACAACGAGCCTAGCATGTACATACATGGCCTCAGAACACTGAGACCGAAAGGTCGAACATGAATCATATAGTAGATATGATCAACATAGAGATGTTCACCATTGAAAACCACTCCATCTCATGTGATGATCGGACATGGTTTAGTTGATATGGATCACATAATCATTTAGATGACTCAAGGGATGTCTATCTAAGTGGGAGTTCTTAAGTAATATGATTAATTGAACTTAAATTTATCATGAACTTAGTCCTGATAGTTGTTCCATATCTATGTTTTAGATCAATGGCCTGTGCTCCCGTTCCCTTGAATTTTAATGTGTTCCTAGAGAAAGCTAAGTTGAAAGATGATGGTAGCAACTACACGGACTGGATCCGTAACTTGAGGATTATTCTCATTGTTGCATAGAAGAATTACGTCCTTGATGCACCGCTAGGTGCAAGACCTGCTGCAAGAGCAACTCCGAACGTTATGAACGTCTAGCAAGCTAAATCTGATGACTACTCGATAGTTCAGTGTGCCATGCTTTATGGCTTAGAATCGGGACTTCAAAGACGTTTTGAACGTCATGGAGCATATGAGATGTTCCAAGAGTTGAAGTTCATATTTCAAGCAAATGCTCGAGTTGAGAGATATGAAGTTTCTAACAAGTTCTATAGCTGCAAGATGGAGGAGAACAGTTCTGTCAGTGAACACATACTTAGAATGTCTGGGTACCATAACCACTTAACTCAGCAGGGAGTTAATCTTCCGGATGATAGTGTCATTGACAGAGTTCTTAAATCACTGCGACCGTGCTATAAAGGCTTCACGATGAACTATAATATGTAGGGGATGAACAAGACGATTCCCGAGCTCTTCGCAATGCTCAAGGCTGTGGAGGTAGAAATCAAGAAGCAGCATCAAGTGTTGATGGTTAACAAGAGCACTAGTTTCAAGAAAAAGGGCAAATGAAAGAAGGGGAACTTCAAGAAGAATAGCAAGCAAGTTGCTGCTCCCGGAAAGAAGCCCGAGTCTAGACCTAAGCCTGAAACTGAGTGCTTCTACTGCAAAGGGACTGGTCGCTAGAAGCGGAACTGCCCCAAGTATTTGGCGGATAAGAAGGATGGCGAAGTGAAATGTGTATTTGATATACATGTTATTGATGTGTACCTTACTAATGCTCCTAGTAGTGCCTGGGTACTTGATACTGGTTCTGTTGCTCATATTTGCAACTCGAAATAGGGGCTAAGGATTAAACAAAAATTGGCGAAGGACGAGGTGACGATGCACGTCGGAAATGGTTCCATGGTCGATGTGATCGCCGCCGGCACGCTACCTCTACATCTACCTTCGGGATTAGTTTTAGACCTGAATAATTGTTATTTGGTGCCAGTGTTGAGCATGAACATTATATCTGGATCTTGTTTAATGCGAGATGGTTATTCATTTAAATCGGAGAATAATGGTTGTTCTATTTATATGAGTAATATCTTTTATGGTCATGCACCCTTGATGAGTGGTCTATTTTTTTCTCGATCATGGTGATACACATATTCATAATATTGATGCCAAAAGATGTGAAGTTAATAATGATACTGCAACTTATTTGTGGCACTGCCATTTAGGTCATATTGGTGTAAAGCGCATGAAGAAGCTCCATGCAAATGGGCTTTTGGAATAACTTGATGCTTGCGAACCATGCCTCATGGGCAAGATGACTAAGACCCCACTCTCCGGAACAATGGAGCGAGTCACTGACTTGTTGGAAATAATACATACTGATGTATGCGGTCCGATGAGTGTTGAGGCTCGCGGCGGGTATCGTTATTTTCTAACCTTCACAGATGATTTGAGCAGATATGGGTATATCTACTTAATGAAACACAAGTCTGAAACATTTGAAAAGTTCAAAGAATTTCAGAGTGAAGTGCAAAATCATCGTAACAAGAAAATAAAGTTTCTACGATCTGATAGCGGAGGTGAATATTTGAGTTACGAGTTTGGTCTTCACTTAAAACAATGTGGAATAGCTTCATAACTCACGCCACCTGAACACCATAGCGTAATGGTGTGTCCGAACATCGTAACCGTACTTTATTAGACATATGGTGCGATCTATGATGTCTCTTACCGATTTATCACTATCGTTTTGGGGTTATGCATTAGAGACAGCTGCATTCACGGTAAATAGGGCACCATCTAAATCCGTTGAGACGACACCATATGAAATGTGGTTTGGCAAGAAACCTAAGCTGCCGTTTCTTAAAGCTTCAGCCTGATAAGCTCGAACCTAAATTGGAGAAGTGCGTCTTCATAGGATACCCAAAAGAAACTATTGGGTACACCTTCTATCACAGATCCGAAGGCAAGATATTTGTTGCTAAGAATGGATCCTTTCTAGAGAAGGGTTTCTCTCGAAAGAAGTGAGTGGGAGGAAAGTAGAACTTGATGAGGTAGTTGTACCGTCTCTCGAATTGGAAATTAGTTCATCACAGAAAATTGTTCCAGTGATGCCTACACCAATTAGTGAGGAAGCTAATGATAATGATCATGAAACTTCAGATCAAGTTACTACCGAACCTCGTAGGTCAACCAGAGTGCGTTCCGCACCAGAGTGGTATGGTAATCCTGTTCTGGAAGTCATGTTACTAGACCATGACGAACCTACGAACTATGAGGAAGCGATGATGAGCCCAGATTCCGCGAAATGGCTTGAGGCCATGAAATCTGAGATGGGATCCATGTATGAGAACAAAGTATGGACTTTGGTTGACTTGCCCGATGATCGGCAAGCCATAGAGAATAAATGGATCTTCAAGAAGAAGACTGAAGTAATGTTACTGTCTACAAAGCTTGACTTATTGCGAAAGCTTTTCGACAAGTTCAAGGAGTTGACTATGATGAGACATTCTCACCCGTAGAGATGCTTAAGTCTGTCTGAATCCGAATCATGTTTGCAATTGTTGCATTTTATGATTATGAAATTTGGCAAATGGATGTCGAAACTGCATTCCTTAATGGGTTTCTTAAATAAGAGTTGTATATGATGCAACCAGAAGGTTTTGTCGATCCTAAAGGTGCTAACAAAGTGTGCAAGCTCCAGCGATCCATTTATGGACTGGTGCAAGCCTCTCGGAGTTGGAATATACACTTTGATAGTGTGATCAAAGCATATGGTTTTATATAGACTTTTGGAGAAGCCTGTATAACAGAAAATGGCACTAGGCTCTAGGTTAATAGGTTAGTCCCAAAAATCATATAAATAGCATATAAATGCATATAAAACATCCTAGATTGATAATATAATAGCATGGAACAATCAAAAATCATAGATACGTTGGAGGCGTAACAAGCATCCCGAAGCTTAATTCCTGCTCGTCCTCGAGTATGTAAATGATAAAAACATAATTTTTGATGTGGAATGCTACCTAACGTATTTATCCATGTAATTCTCTTTATTGTGGCAAGAATATTCAGATCCGAAAGATTCAAGACAAAAGTTTAATATTGACATAAAAAATACTTCAAGCATACTAACTAAGCAATTATGTCTTCTCAAAATAACATGGCCAAAGAAAGCTTATCCCTACAAAATCATATAGTTTGGCTATGCTTCATTTTTGTCACACAAAAATGCTCTCATCATGCACAACCCCGATGACAAGCCAAGCAATTGTTTCATACTTTAGTAATCTTAAACTTTTTTCAACTTTCGCGCAATACTTGGGCGTGAGCCATGGACATAGCACTATGGGTGGAATAGAATATAATGATGGGGGTTGTGTGGACAAGACAAAAAAGGATAAAGTCTCACATTGACGCGGCTAATCAACGGGCTATGGAGATGCCCATCAATTGATGTCAATGCGACGAGTAGGGATTGCCATGCAACGGATGCACTAGAGCTATAAATGTATGAAAGCTCAACAAAAGAAACTAAGTGGGTGTGCATCCAACTTGCTTGCTCACGAAGACCTAGGGCATTTGAGGAAGCCCATTGTTGGAATATACAAGCCAAGTTCTATAATGAAAAATTCCCACTAGTATATGAAAGTGACAAAACAAGAGACTCTCTATCATAAAGATCATGGTGCTACTTTGAAGCACAAGTGTGGGAAAAGAGGATAGTAGCATTGTCCCTTTTTATTTCTTTTTGGGCCTTTTTTGGCCTTTCTCCCTTTTTTGGGACAATGCTCTATTAATGATGATCATCACACTTCTATTCATTTACAACTCAAAGATTACAACTCGATACTAGAACAAAATATGACTCTATATGCATGCCTCCGGCGGGGTACCGGGATGGGCAATGAATCAAGAGTGACATTATGATAAATTATGCATGGTGGCCTTGCCACAAATATGATGTCAACTACATGATCATGCAAGGCAAGATGACAATGATGATGTGTGTCATGATAAACAGAACGGTGGAAAGTTGCATGGCAATATATCTCAGAATGGCTATGGAAATGCCATAATAGGTAGTTATGGTGGCTGTTTTGAGGAAGATATAAGGAGGTTTATGTGTGATAGAGCGTATCATATCACGGGGATTGGATGCACCGGCGAAGTTTGCACCAACTCTCGAGGTGAGAAAGGGAAAACACGGTACCGAAGAGGCTAGCAATGATGGAAGGGTGAGAGTGCATATAATCCATGGACACAACATTAGTCATAAAGAACTCACATACTTATTGAAAAAATCTACAAGTCATCAAAAACCAAGCACTACACGCATGCTCCTAGGGGGATAGATTGGTAGGAAAAGACCATCGCTCGTCCCCGACCGCCACTCATAAGGAAGGCAATCAAAGAAACACCTCATGCTTCAAATTTGTCACACAACGGTTACCATACATGCATGCTACGGGACTTGCAAACCTGAACACAAGTATTTCTCAATTTCACAATTACTCAACTAGCACGACTCTAATATTACCATCTTCATATCTCAAAACAATTATCAAGTATCAAACTTCTCATAGTATTCAATGCACTTATATGAAAGTTTTTATTATACCCATCTTGGATGCCTATCATATTAGGACTAGTTTCATAACCAAAAGCAAACTACCATGATGTTCTAAAGACTCTCAAAATAATATAAGTGAAGCATGAGAGTTTAAAAATTTCTTCAAAATAAAACCACCACCATGCTCTAAGAAGATGTAAGTGAAGCACTAGAGCAAATGACAAACTGCTCCAAAAGGTATAAGTGAAGATCAATGAGTAGTTGAATAATTATGTAACTATGTGAAGACTCTCTAACATTTAAGAATTTAAGATCTTGGTATTTTATTCAAACATCAATAAAAACAAAATAAAATAAAACGACGCTTCAAGCAAAACACATATCACGTGGTGAATAAAAATATAGCTCCAAGTAAAGTTACGATGAACGAAGACGAAATAGGGGATGCCATCCGGGGCATCCCCAAGATTAGGCCCTTGGTTGTCCTTGAATATTACCTTGGGGTGCCTTGGGCATCCCCAATCTTAGGATCTTGCCACTCCTTATTCCATAGTCCATCGAATCTTTACCAAAAACTTGAAAACTTCACAACACAAAATTTAACGGAAAACTTGTAAGCTCCGTTAGTATAAGAAAATAAATCACCACTTTGGTACTGTTGTGAACTCATTCTAAATTCATATTGGTGTAATATCTACTGTATTCCAACTTCTATATGGTTCATACCCTCCGATACTACTCATAGATTCATCAAAATAAGCAAACAACACATAGAAAACAGAATCTGTCAAAAACAGAACAATCTGTAGTAATTTGTATCAAAAGTATACTTATGTAACCCAAAAATTCTGAAATAAATTGGTGGACGTGAGGAATTTTTCTATTAATCATCTTCAAAAAGAATCAACCTAATCGTACTCTCCAGTAAAAAATGGCAGGAAATCTCGTGAGCGCTAATGTTTCTGTTTTTTACAGCAAGATCACAAATACTTCACCCAAGTCTTCCCAAAGGTTCTACTTGGGACAAACACTAATTAAAACATAAAACCACATCTAAACAGAGGCTATATTAATTATTTATTACTAAACAGGAGCAAAAAGCAAGGAACGGAAATAAAATTGGGTAGCCTCCCAACAAGCGCTATCATTTGACGCCCCTAGCTAGGCATGATGATTTCAATGATGCTCACATAAAAGATAAGAATTGAAACATAAAGAGAGCATCATGAAGAATATAAGTAGAACATTTAATCCTAACCCACTTCCTATGCATAGGTATTTTGTGAGCAAACAACTTATGAGAACAAGAATCAACTTGCATAGAAAGGTAAAACAAGCGTAACTTTAAAACTTTAAGCAGATAGAGAGGGAGCTTGATATTATTACAACTCCTACAAGCATATATTCCTCCCTCATAATAATTTTCAATAGCATCATGAATGAATTCAACAATATAACCATCACATAAAGCATTATTTTCATGATCTACAAGCATAGAATTTTTATTACTCTCCACATAAGCAAATTTCTTCTCATGAATAGTAGTGGGAGCAAACTCAACAAAATAACTATCATGTGAGGCATAATCCAATTGAAAATTAAAATCAAGATGACAAATTTCATGGTTATCATTGTTCTTTATAGCATACATGTCATCACAATAATCATCATAGATAGCAACTTTGTTCTCATAATCAACTGGAACCTCTTCCAAAATAGTGGATTCATCACTAAATAAAGTCATGACCTCTCCAAATCCACTTTCATAATTATCACAATAAGATTCAACACCCTCCAAAATAGTGGGATCATTACTTCCTAAAGTTGACACTCTTCCAAACCCACTTTCATCAATATAATTATCATAAATAGGAGGCATGCTATCATCATAATAAATTTTCTCATCAAAACTTGGGAGACAAAAAATATCATCTTCATCAAACATAGCTTCCCCAAGCTTGTGGCTTTGCATATCATTAGCATCATGGGTATTAAAGGAATTCATACTAACAACATTGCAATCATGCTCATCATACAAAGATTTAGTGCTAAACATTTTAATACATTCTTCTTCTAACACTTTGGCACAATTGTCGGAATCCTTATTTTCATGAAAGATATTAAAAAGGTGAAGCATATGAGGTACCCTCAATTCCATTTTTTGTAGTTTTCTTTTATAGACTAAACTAGTGATAAAACAAGAAACAAAAAGATTCAATTGCAAGATCTAAAGATATACCTTCAAGCGCTAACCTCCCCGGCAACGGCTCCAGAAAAGAGCTTGATGTGTACTACACAACCTTCTTCTTGTAGACGTTGTTGGGCCTCAAAGTGCAGAGGTTTGTAGGATAGTAGCAAATTTCCCTCAAGTGGATGGCCTAAGGTTTATCAATCCATGGGAGGCGTAGGATGAAGATGGTCTCTCTCAAACAACCTGCAACCAAATAACAAAGAGTCTCTTGTGTCCCCAACACACCCAATACAATGGTAAATTGTATAGGTGCACTAGTTCGGCGAAGAGATGGTGATACAAGTGCAATATGGATGGTAGATATAGGTTTTTGTAATCTGAAAATATAAAAACAGCAAGGTAACTAATGATAAAAGTGAGCGAAAACGGTATTGCAATGCTAGGAAACAAGGCCTAGGGTTCATACTTTCACTAGTGCAAGTTCTCTCAACAATATTAACATAATTGGATCATATAACTATCCCACAACATGCAACAAAGAGTCACTCCAAAGTCACTAATAGTGAAGAACAAACGAAGAGATTATTGAGGGTACAAAACCACCTCACAGTTATTCTTTCTGATCGATATATTCAAGAGTTCGTACTAGAATAACACCTTAAGACACAAATCAACCAAAACCCTAATGTCACCTAGATACTCCAATGTCACCTCAAGTATCCGTGGGTATGATTGTACGATATGCATCACACAATCTTAGATTCATCTATGCAACCAACACAAAGAACTTCAAACAGTGCCCCAAAGTTTCTACCGAAGAGTCAAGACGAAAACGTGTGCCAACCCCTATGCATAAGTTCACGGGGTCACGGAACTCGCAAGTTGATCACCGAAACATACATCAAGTGAATCACATGATATCCAATTGTCACCACAGATAAGCACATGCAAGACATACATTAAGTGTTCTCAAATCCTTAAAGACTCAATCCGATAAGATAACTTCAAAGGAAAAACTCAATTCATCACAAGAGAGTAGGGGGGAGAAACATCATAAGATCCAACTATAATAGCAAAGCTCGAGATACATCAAGATCGTGCCAAATGAAGAACACGAGAGAGAGAGAGAGAGAGAGAGAGATCAAACACATAGCTACTGGCACATACCCTCAGCCCCGGGGGTGAACTACTCCCTCCTCATCATGGAGAGCGTCGGGATGATGAAGATGGCCACCGGAGAGGGATTCCCCCTCTGGCAGGGTGCCATAACGGGTCTAGATTGGTTTTCGGTGGCTACAAAGGCTTCTGGCGGCGGAACTCCCGATCTAGGTTCCTTTCTGGAAGTTTTAGTATATATAAGAGGTTTTGGCATCGAGAACAAGTCAGGGGGGTGTCCGGGCTGTCCACGAGGTAGGGAGGCGCACCCAGGGGTGGGCGCGCCCCCACCCTCGTGGGCAGCCCGGGACTCTTCTGGCCCAACTCGTTTACTCCATGGCCTTCTTCTGGTCCAAAAATAGGTTCCGTGAAGTTTCAGGTCAATTGGACTCCGTTTGGTTTTCCTTTTCTGTGATACTCAAAAACAAGGAAAAATAGAAACTGGCACTGGGCTCTAGGTTGATAGGTTAGTCCCAAAAATCATATAAAATAGCATATAAATGCATATAAAACATCCTAGATTGATAATATAATAGCATGCAACAATCAAAAATTATAGATACGTTGGAGACGTATCAGACGACACGGACGAATGTTAATTAAAAGGGTGGAGGTGGCGAGTGCATCGGGCCAAAACCGAGCAGGACGTTAGAGTTAAAGAATAACGTGCAGACGCAGTCATTAAGAATGCGAATGATGCGCTTGGTGCGGCTGTTCTGCTGTGATGTGTAGGGACAAGTCAGACGAAAGATAGTGCCGTGAGAGGCAAGAAGTGTGCGAAGAACGATGTTGTCAAAATCTTTTCCGTTATTAGTTTGGAGTGCAAGTATGGGGCGACTGAAATGGTTGGTGACGTAGGAATAAAAGGCGGTGAGTGTGGCTAAAGCATCGAATTTACAAAGAAGAGGAAAAGTCCGCACATAATGAGAATAATCATCTAAAATCACCAAGTAGTATAGATAGCACGTGTTACTTGCAACCGAGACGTCCAAACATCACTATGAAGTAATTGAAACGGAAAAGTGGAAACTTTAGTAGACACGCTAAAGGGAAGACAAACGTGCTTGCCTAAATGACAAGCCTCACAAGTATGCTCATTGAGCTTATTACATGAGAAAGAAAAACTCCTAAGAATCTGATGCAAAACGGCGGGGTTGGGGTGGCTGCTACCTCTTGAGCTTGCATTGGTTTTTCCCTTGAAGAGGAAAGGGTGATGCAGCAAAGTAGAGTAAGTATTTCCCTCAGCTTTTGAGAACCAAGGTATCAATCCAGTAGGATACAACACACAAGCCACCGAATACCTGCACAAACAAACACCAACTTGCATCCAATGCGACAAAGGGGTTGTCAATCCCTTCACGGTTATTTGCAAAGTGAGATCTGATATAGATGGATAAACAGACTCTAAACCTTCAAATAATAATATGTTTTGTATGCCTAAATCACTCATGTAGAGACTGGGGGTTGTTAGTATCTTCCATGCAAGGTGGGTTATTCTCACGATGAGTGGACTCCGCTCATCATTCACAAGAAAGTGGCTGGTATTTGGGATGCCCAGTTCCGTGCTCAAATCAAATCAAAATATAACTTCGAACAAAACTCCACCAGGATTGTTGTTAGTTGGACGGTACCCATTGTTTCAGACCAGCTGTGGAATGTGCTTGTTGGTGGAGGGGGAGTAAAAAGTTTACCATTCTGTTTGGGAACCGCCTATAATGTATCTAGTATGGAAGATACCGAGATCTCTTGGTTGTTATGTTGACAATGAAAGCATACCGCTCAAAATTATATTCAACTATGTTTTAAAGCTCGAGCTCTGGCACCTCTGCAAATCCTTGCTTCCCTCTGTGAAGGGCCTATCTCTTTACTTTTAATGCTGTGTCATCATCCTCTTATAAAAAGCACCAATTAGAGAGCACCACCATCATTTGTATGCATTGTTATTAACTGATATTGCGTATGACTGTCACTGGATCTCTTTTACCATGAATTATAATGTCTAGTCAGCCCTTGATCTTCAGGGGTGCTCTGCATTTATGTTTTGCAGTATCAGAAAGGGCTAGCGAGATACCATATTGTTATATCATATCATGATTGTTTTGAAAAAGTGTTGTCATCCGAGATTTATTATTATTGCTCACTAGTTGATTATGCCATTGATATGAGTAAATGTGAGACCCAAATGTTATTGTGAATATGGTTAGTTCATAATTTTTGCTGAAGACATGAATGCTGGCTTTACATATTTGCAACAACAAGATCAAAAAGAGTTTGTAAAAGTTTTTCTTTATCACTTTCAGCTTGTCAACTAAATTGCTTGAGGGAAAGCAATGGTTTAAGCTTGGGGGAGTTGATACGTCTCCATCGTATCTACTTTTCCAAACTCTTTTGCCCTTGTTTTGGACTCTAATTTGTAAGATTTGAATGGAACTAACACGGACTGACGTTGTTTTAAGCAAAATTGCCTCGTTGTTATTTTTGTGCAGAAATAAAAGTTCTCGGAATTACCTGAAACTTCCTGGAGAATATTTTTGGAATAAATAAAAAATATTGGAAAAATAATCAATCAGAGGGGACCCACCAACTATCCACAAGGGTGGGGTGCGCCTCCTTAGGGCACGCCCCCTGCCTTGTGGGTCCCCTGGACCTCCACCGACCTCAACTCCAACTCCATATATTCACGTTCGGGGATAAAAAAATCAAAGAGAAGGATTCATTGCGTTTCACGATACGGAGCCACCGTCACCCCCTGTTCTTCATCGGGAGGCCAGATCTGGATTCCGTTCGGGGCTCCGGAGAGGGCAAATCGTCGTCATCATCATCACCACCACCACTAATTTCATGATGCTCACCGCCGTGTGTGAGTAATTCCATCATAGCTAGACTTGCTGGATGGCGATGGGTTGGATGAGATTTATCATGTAATCGAGTTAGTTTTGTTGGGGTTTGATCCTTAGTGTCCACTATGTTCTGAGATTGATGTTGCTATGACTTTGCTATGCCTAATGCTTGTCACTAGGGCCCGAGTGCCATGATTTCAGATCCGAACCTATTATGTTTTCATGAATATATTTGTGTTCTTGATCCGATCTTGCAAGTTGTAGGCACCTATTACGAGTTATGATCCGCATACCCCAAGGTGACAATAATTGGGATTCTTTCTGATGATTACCGTAGTTTGAGGAGTTCATGTATTCACTAAGTGCTAATGGTTTGTTCCGGTTCTTTAGTAAAAGGAGGCCTTAATATCCCATAGTTACCATTAGGACCCCGCTGCCACAGGAGGGTAGGACAAAAGATGTCATGCAAGTTCTTTTCCATAAGCACGCATGACTATATACGTAATATATGCCTACATTATATTGATGAATTGGAGCTAGTTCTGTGTCACCCTAGGTTGTAACTGTTGCATGATGAATGCCATCCGACATAATTATCCATCACTTATCCATTGCCTACAAGTTCGTTTCATTGATCTTTGCTTCCTTACTTTTCTGTTGCCACTGTTACAATTGCTACAAAACTGCTACTGTTACTTTTGCCATCGTTACCTTTACTTCCATACTACTTTGCTACTAAATATTTTGCTGCAGATATTAAGTCTTTCAGGTGTGGTTGAATTGACAACTCAGCTGCTAATACTTGAGAATATTCTTTGGCTCCCCTTGTGTCGAATCAATAAATTTGGGTTGAATACTCTACCCTCAAAAACTGTTGTGATCCCCTGTACTTGTGGGTTATCAATACCCCCGATACTAACCATAGATTCATCAAAATAAGCGAACAACACAATAGAAACATAATCAGTGAAAAACAGAACAATCTGTAGTAATCCGAACAATGACCATACTTCTGTAACTGTAAACAATCTGCAAAATTAGGAAAACATGGGCAATATGTATATGAATCTTGTGTAAAAAATTTAGAGAAAAAACACATTTCTGTGAATTTTAAAAAATTCCAGAACTGGGCGCAAAAGTTTTTGTTTTTTCACAGAATCAAATCAACTATCTTCCAAATCATCCCAAAGGCCTTACTTCGCACAAACATTAATTTAAAACACAATAACACCATTATAACAGAAGCATAATGGCATATTTATTGGAAAACGGAATAAAAATCAAGAAAAACAAAAAAACACATTGGGTTGCCTCCCAACAAGCGATGTTGTTTGGCGCCCCTAGCTAGGCATATTGCATAGATCTAGGTATTGTCATATTTGGTATTCAATTCCTCAATTGCACATCCATACTTCCTAGGGATTTCATTAGGTTTATTAATGATCACGCTCCTAGGTAAAAAATGAGGGATTTCATTTGTAAGAGTTAGTTCCTTAATCATATTGATAAAGTTAGGGAAAATACTTATCATCTTAAGACCCTCGTTTCCTTTACTAGATAATCCACCCTTATTCTTAGGAACATAAATAAACTTAGTAGTTTTATTAGGAGGAAAATTTTGAGTAGTTTTGGCAGAAGCAGAAGTGGAACCGAAATGGGTAATAATCTCCTCCAACTTATCAATTCTAGTAGGACTTCGTTCTATTCTCTCGTTAATTACATGCTCCTTCTCCTTTAGCATTTTAAAAGTAATTCATACCTTTGATCCAATTTGAGTAATATGATTATGAATGTTTTTATCCAAATTTTCAATATGCTCCATGGTAGAAATTTTATTTTCAATAATATCTAGCCTTTGCATCACATGTTCCAAGGTTAATGTTGTTTCATTAATCATGATTGGTGGTGAACCCACCAAATTTTCTATAGCATTAAAAGCATCCATAGGGTGACTACCTCAAAATTACCCCCAGTGATAGTGTCTAGCACAAATCTATTCCAAGTGGTAACAACCACATAAAAATTTCGAAGAAGAATGGTAGTAGATTGCTTACAAATAGATCTATTCTGAGCATCACAAATTCTATACCAAGAATCTTTGAAATTATCTCCTCCCCTTTGTTTAAAATTAAGAACCTCACTTTACAGGGTACATGCTACGAGAGGAGAACTAGACATGATAGCAAAGAAAGCAATCTATCACACAAGCAAACAAGAAGCAAACGAAAAAGACAAACAGAAAGAAGGCAAATAAAAGGTAAATATTTTTGTATTTTTCTGAAAACGTTTTAGAAGTGGGGGAGAGGAAAACAAGAGGCAAATGACAAATAATGTAAGTGGAAGAGATGAGAGTTTATGATAGGCACTTGGTAGGCCTGATGTAGATCCTCCCCGACAACGGCGCCAGAAATTCATCCTGCTACTTCTTCAGCTTGTGTTGGTTTTTTCCCTTGAAGAGGAAAGGGTGATGCAACAAAGTAGAGATAAGTATTTCCCTCAGTTAAGAAACAAGGCATCAATCCAGTAGGAGGAACACACAAGACTCCAATAATCCCACTTTGACGCTGAAAAGTGGCACAATCATAAAAGTTGCTTAAATCTATGTCAAGATAAATTCAAACTTATGATTTGAAGTCACCATGGAATTTCTCTGTTTGAGAAGATGAACATGGATATGAAGATGGTCTAAAACGGAGCTTGGATGCAAAAGTTATGACAAGTTCAGAGATGCTCATATTGACATCAGATAATGAAATTGCCCTAAACTCAATTAAGATGGCCTCTTATAGAAAATGTATGAACACGAAAGTTGTGCGTCTCGTCGAAACGGTTGATTTCGATATAAAAACCGTCTTAATCCGAGGTTGTATGCAATCTGTGGAGGCAAAACAAGGTCAGAAATAGAAACTACAAAGTCATTTCGGACCGACCGAGTTGATTTGATTGGTGAGACCGAGTTGGTCCAAAAAATTACCAGAGAGTTGGCAACGTTAACTCGGTGGGACCAAAGCAAACCAATCAGTGAGACCAAGTTGATCCGGGAAATTACAGACAGTTACAGAGAGTTGGCCACGTTCACTCGGTGGGACCGAAGCAAACCAATCGGTGAGACCGAGTTGATCCGGAAAATTGCCAAAGATTCATGTCCGAGTTAGGTTAGGGTTTTTGATGTTTCGAACGGAATTTTTAGTCCTTCTATTGTACGGGAAGTCCAACCGCCTCATAAATAGATGAGAGGTGACGGCCGATTGAACAACACACAATCGACAAATCAATATACTACTTTTTACCCTAGTTTTTACATCTCTCCCTTGTTCTTTCTCTCTCATTCTTCGTTCGTTCTTCGTGTTGAAGGGCAGCGATCCTCGAGGTCCTAGGGGCGAGCGAATCAACCTAGGGCAGCCCATAGCTGCAACGCGTCCAGACGAGGTCCCTCCCGGGCATGTGGGGTTTCGGGTGCTCAAAAGCGCCCGCCGGATTGCTTGCTTGCGTACCGCGCTTCCAAACGGGTCTCCTTCGACGTGAGCTGTGGTGCATCACCCTCGGTGTTGGAGGTACACGGTGACGTATTCGTGTGCGAACACACCTTTTGGCGACTCTGCTGGGGATGAAAGATCAAGAATCATCATCAACCATGTCGGATCTCCCCAAGCCCTCAGAAGTTAGCGTTGATAACATCATTAAGCCCAGTCTTGATGAACTATCGGATGAACATCGCCAAGTCTGTGAAGCGTGCAAGAAGCAGTGTGAAGAGGCTTTTGAGGCACTTAAGATGAAGCGTGATAAGGAGGATTTGGAGGTGTTTCTTTCAAGTTTCAAGAAGGAACATCAACGCAACATCACTCTGGTTGGAAACGTCAATTTCCCTCCTCTCATTGACGAACAAGATGAAATCACTGTGAGTAAAGTTTTTTCACTAGAGCAATTGGCTGTGATTGAGAGTCTTATTATTAAGGGTAATGTGATGGCATACAATTATTTTGTGGCTAGTGGTAATGTTGGTATATTTGAAAACCCTAGTCCAACTTTACCTATTTCATCGGCACCACCTATGCAACAACAATATAATATGTCGTTGAATTTTTACCCTAGTCAAACCAACCAGCTTGTGGCTGCACCTGCATATCCTAATCCTGTTATGAGTGTGCCCAATTCGGTGTCAACGCCGAATCACTTTGTCACACCACTGATAGGCGCAAGCATGTTTGGTTTTCTGCCGAATTATGCTTCGGCGCCCATCCCACAAGTTGCACCACTAGCTAGTACCCAGGTTGCTCCTATATCATTGCCACAAACATCTTCATCTACCTCGGATCCAATTTTAGCTAAATTAAGGGAGGATTTGCATAAGATGTTTCTAGAAACTTTTGGAAACGAGCTGAAAGTAAAGAACCGTGTGTACCAAAAGCCTTATCCTGAACACTTTGATGCAGTTTTGTACCCTCAAGATTATAAGGTTCCTGATTTTGTCAAATTTAGTGGAGAGGGCACGAAAACAACATGGGAGCATGTTAGTAAGTATCTAGCGCAGTTGGGTGAAGCAGGTTCCATAGAAGAACTGAAAGTGCGTTTATTTCCCTTATCTTTAACTGGCGCCGCATTTTCATGGTTTGCTGCTTTACCACATGGTTCAATTCTCTTATGGTCGCAATTAGAGCAAAAGTTTCATAATCACTTTTATAGCGGCGATAATGAGCTTAAGTTGTCACATCTTACATCGGTTAGGCAAAAACATGATGAACCGGTCACCGATTATGTCAAGAGATTTAGAGATATAAAAAACTGATGTTATAGCTTAGTGTTAACTGAAAGAGACTTGGCAGATCTTGTTCTTAATGGCTTGAAAAATCATATTAAAGAGAGGCTAGGAAGTTATGAGTTTTTGAATATTAACCAAGTCTTACAAAAAGCTGTGGCTCAAGAGAGTCGAAGTAAAGAGGTTCACAGGTCTACAACCAATCGTCCTAGAATGCATATGGTTGAATACAATGATGATAATTCGGACGATGAGGTTGATGTCTATACTACCGAGTTTGTTTGGTCCTCAAAGGCCAAACCCTATACATGCAATGCTCTTAAGCCGATTCGCAAGAGTCGTGATGAGAAGATGAAGTTTACTTTTGATATATCTAAGTGTGATAAAATATTTGATGCTCTCTTGCAAGATAAGATGATTAGAATATCACACACCATACCGTCGTTTGACGAGCTGAAACGGCATGCTTATTGCAAGTACCATAATTCATTTTCTCATGCTACTAACGATTGCAATGTTTTTCGAAGACATATACAATCGGCCATTAATGATGGATGATTGAATTTTTCTGAGATGCAAGTTGATAAACAACCCTTCCCGATAAACACCATGGACTTGGAGGGAAAGAAAATGTTAATTCGGCCTAGCATAGCCGAATCTGCTAATAAAGATAATGTTGTGCTTGGGGGCGACAAAGTCTTGGGAAGAGAGGTTGTGCTTGATAAGAAACCCGATGGCAAGGAAGTATTGAAGATCACCATAAAAAATCCTGCACTCGGGGAGCAACCGAAAGTACAAGAAGATGCTCGTGTCACATTTATCAAGCATAAGAATTCAGAAGTTGGCAAGTGGGGAAAGAGTGAAGCTAAGCTCAAGCGAATCGAGCCAACTTTTGATATGCTGCTATCCAAATATGCAAGTCAAGCGGCCGGTTCTAGCTCTAATCGGCTATCACATTCAAAGTGTTCAAGATCGCCTTCAGAGCAAGAGTTTCGATGCTATGCAAGGCGATATGGGTCGTGGGCACCGACACCATGGATGTCACAAACCCCCTATGCGCCATATTACATGGGATAATTCCATGGGGGATGGGGGCAGCCCCCAATGGCTCCTTATGCTTTTCATATGGGGTGGTCAGCACCTAGAAGGCCTGCTCGCGAGAGGCTTTATTATCCCACACAAGGCCGTTTGAGCTATGGTGCCAATCAGACAAAAAAAATTCTCCAAGCGAGGCCAAACCTAGGGATCCCAAATATATTCAATCTAAGTGGTGTCCTCCCGGTTTAACTAAGACCATGAAAAGGAGATTATAATGTATGAGGAACCACGAGAAGGTGGAGCAGAGAGAAGAGAAGCAAAGGGACGAATTGTTCAATGAAATTTGGCCCATGGCACTCAGAAAACAAGTGTGGAGGCCTAATCAAAAAGAAAATGTGAGTGCTTCTACATTAGCTATGGCAACACCTAATCCACCAAAAGAGGACGGTGCGACCCCTATTACATCGTCCACACCACCGGAAACATTTTCTTTAGTTGAGTAAACTTTAAGCCCAATATACACATTGGGAGATGAAGATGAGATGGTGGATTATGAATCTACGCCGGTTCGGGAAGGAATGGATATTAATATGGTGCATTACTTACCTGCCGAGTTTTGTGCTATAGGTGAAGAAGGGGAGGTGGCCCATGTGGATTTTGGTCCTAAGAATGCTATTTTCCAGAAGCCCAAAGAACTGGTGAAACACTTGAATCCCTTGTACGTCAAAGGTCATATTAACGGATCACTGCTTACTAGAATGCTCATTGATGGTGGTTGAGGGAGTCCTGGATTAGGGGGTGTCCGGATGGCCGGACTATACCTTCAGCCGGACTCCTGGACTCTGAAGATACAAGATTGAAGACTTCGTCCCATGTCCGGGAGGGACTTTTCTTGGCGTGGAAGGCAAGCTTGTCGATACGGATATGCAGATCTCCTACCATTGTAACCGGCTCTATGTAACCCTAACCCTCTCCGGTGTCTATATAAACCGGAGGGTTTTAGTCCGTAGGACAACATACACATCAACAATCATACCATAGGCTAGCTTCTAGGGTTTAGCCTCTCCGATCTCGTGGTAGATCTACTCTTGTACTACCCATATCATCAATATTAATCAAGCAGGACGTAGGGTTTTACCTCCATCGAGAGCCCGAACCTGGGTAAAACTTCGTGTCCCTTGCCTCCTATTACCATCCGGCCTAGACGCACAGTTCGGGACCCCCTACCCGAGATCCGCCGGTTTTGACACCGACATTGGTGCTTTCATTGAGAGTTCCTCTATGTCGTTGCCGTCAGGCTCGATGGCTCCTACGATCATCAATAGCGATGCAGTCCAGGGTGAGACCTTCCTTCCCGGACAGATCTTCGTCTTCGGCGACTTCGCACTGTGGGCCAATTCACTTGGCTGTCTGGAGCAGATCGAAAGCTACGCCCCTGGCCGTCAGGTCAGATTTGGAAGTTTAAACTACACGGCTGACACCCGCAGGGACTTGATCTTCGATGGATTCGAGCCACTGCCGAGCGCGCCGCACTGCCCAGACGAGCACGATCTAGCTCTGCCGCCGAATAGTGCCCTGGAGGCCGCACCCGCATCGGCTACGACCCTTAATTCGGAGCCAACCGCGCCGATCGAGGATGGTGGTTGGACGCCGCCTCAGGGGCTGCGATCCTAGCGGCGATCGAGCCGAACACCAGCCCCGCACTCCGCGAGACTCATGATTCCAAGGAGCTGGACTCCTCTCCGGACTCCAAACCATTCGCGCCTCTGCTGATCAAATCCGATTGGACGCCGATCATGGAGTTTACTACCGCGGACATCTTTCAGCACTCGCCCTTTGGCGATATTATAAAATCACTAAAGTCTCTCTCTTTATCAGGAGAGCCCTGGCCGGACTACGGTCAGCGAGATTGGGATGCGGACGATGAAGAAATTCAAAGCCCACCCACCACCCACTTTGTAGCCACTATCGACGATTTAACCGACATGCTCGACTTCGACTCCGCAGACATCGACGATATGGACACCGATGAAGGAGACGATGAAGAACCAGCGCCTATTGGGCCCTGGAACGCCGCCTTGTCATATGACGTATACATGGTGGACACACCAAAAGATGACGACGAGGAGCGGAAGGATGCACCAAAGGATTGTTCCCTCGAAAAGCAGTCAAAGCGGCGATGCAAGCGCCGCCCCAAATCCCGCCTCGACAGAAATAGCGATCACACAGACCCAGTGCTGGGGTAGGGCGAACCGTTGCCGGACAATGGCAATCCGGATAATCAAATCGAACAAACAAATCCTATCAAGGATAATGGTCCGGACGACATAAGGCCGGACAGACACCCGGAGCAGCAGACTGCCCGTAAAAGGCTTGTTGCCACCGCAAGGAGCCTGAAAAAGCAGAAGCAAAGGCTCAAGGCCGCGCAAGACACACTCCAAATCAGATGGAGTAAAATACTCAACACTGCAGCAAGGTACGGCGACAATCGCCCCTCCAAGAGCTACCCAAAGCGGAAGCTGCTACCCAAATTCGATGAGGAGGCCTCAGAACCCCCACAACCAAATATCAAAGCAGCCACCTGGTCGGATAGATGACCCCTATACCAACACAGATCGGCATACAACGCCGCTCACAATACAATACACGACCCATGTGAGGGCTCGCACCCAAAGGACGGCGCAACAAGATCCATCTATGGACCACGCAAGCGCGCCCCAGCATACAATGCAACACAACAAACATCCGAACAACGCGGTACACCCAGCTACAGGGGTGCCGCACACCCCCTATGTTTCACCGAC
This sequence comes from Triticum monococcum, assembly GCA_034509565.1. Taxonomy (NCBI): domain Eukaryota; kingdom Viridiplantae; phylum Streptophyta; class Magnoliopsida; order Poales; family Poaceae; genus Triticum; species Triticum monococcum. The sequence continues at coordinate 32,837,541 of CM067844.1, forward strand.
GAGGTGCTGGAACACGAATTTCTAGAGGGATTCAAGCCCGTGAACATAGAGGCATACGACGGAACAACAGACCATGGGGTTTGGATTGAGGACTACATCCTTCATATCCATATGGCTCGAGGAGATGATCTCCACGCCATCAAGTACCTACCCCTCAAGCTCAAAGGGCCAGCTCATCACTGGCTCAAAGGCCTACCCGAAAGCTCCATTGGAAGTTGGGAAGAGCTCGAAGACGCCTTTCGGGCAAATTTTCAAGGGACTTATGTCCGACCTCCGGATGCGGACGATTTGAGTCATATAACTCAACAACCCGGAGATTCAGCCCGAAAGCTTTGGAACATGTTTCTTACTAAAAAGAACCAGATTGTCGACTGTCCGGACGCCGAAGCCTTGGCAGCTTTCAAGCATAGCGTCCGTGACGAATGGCTCGCCAGACACCTCGGCCAAAATAAGCCGAGAACGATGGTCGCACTAACAAACCTCATGACCCGCTTTTGCGCGGGTGAGGACAGCTGGCTAGCCAGATGCAGCACCAGTGACCCCAGTACATCTGAAGTTAGAGATGGAAACGGGAAATCACGGCGCAACAGCAATAACAAACGCCGGAATAAAGAAGACATCGCGAAGGGCACGGCAGTAAATGCCGGATTCAAAAGCTCTCGGCTAGGTCAAAAGCCGCCCCCTAAAGGCACCAGGGATGAATTGTCCAGCCTCAACAAAATTCTGGACCAAGTATGTCAGATTCATAGTACCCCTGGTAAACCTGCTAATCATACCCACAGAGAATGTTGGGTCTTCAAGCAGTCCGGCAAGCTCAACACCGTACACAAGGGGGAAGATACACCAAGTGAAGACGAGGACGAGCCCCCCAATCAAGACACGGGGAACGGAAGAAATTTCCACCAGAAGTCAAAACAGTAAATGTGTTACACGTAATCAAGGGAAAAAACAACGCGGCACTCCCAGGAAAATATACCCAAGTGCCTGTCACCGCGAAGTCCTGCCACTGGTCGTCTCAACCGATCACTTTCGACCATCGCGATTACTCAGCAAGTATCCGACACGCAGGATGGGCTGCCCTGGTATTAGACCCAGTAATTGGCGGATATCACTTCACACGAGTCTTGATGGACAGCGGCAGTAGCCTAAACCTAATATATCAGGATACAATCCGCAGGATGGGGTTAGACCCAACACAAATTCGCCATAGCAATACTACCTTTAAAGGAGTAACGCCAGGCCCAGGGGCTCGTTGTACGGGCTCCCTCTTACTACAAGTTATATTCGGCTCCCCCGATAACTTCCGTCGCGAGCATTTAACTTTCCACATCGCTCCATTTCAAAGTGGCTATCAAGCACTGCTCGGACGCGAAGCTTTCACTCGCTTTAATGCAATACCACACTACGCCTCGCTCACACTCAAGATGCCCGGTCCACGTGGCATCATTACAGTGCATGGAAATATCAAGCGATCTCTGCGCGCCGAAGAGAGTGCGGCTGCCTTGGCAGCCGCACACTAAAGGCGCCCGGACCAGTGAAAGCATCCAAATAGGTCATCAAGACCTCAGAAACAACTAATCAAGTCCGGCGCTGCTATTTATACCGAATAAGTGGTCACACCCCTATTTGTCAATACAAGGGGCTCAACGCGCATAGACAAGTGGCAATTTCTTATCATCTTAAATTATACATGGTTTCTTTAAAAACTATCTTTTCGCATGACAACTTTTTCACTTAAATTCCTCTCTTTTACAGACGATCATCGTGCTACACCCGTCCAGGTTACGGCACAACGGAGACACAGGCGCAGACGTGTAGCAGGGACCCGCTCCAAGGATTCTTTTTAGATTAAGACCCTGCGTAAACCTTTTTTACTGTCTCTTGTTGATACATATCCACCGTTGAGAAGGATGTTGACGTCTTGGCATGTGGCCACGCCAGAACAATGCACGTACCTGGACACAAGGGGCTTCTTACAAAGGCCATTATTCAGGCCCGGTTTATACCACCAAGACCGAATACCTTAGGGAGTGTTCAGCGTCGCGAGTTTGGCCCTATATGCATCAGCTCCGAATCATTGTCTTTGGTCAAATGTTGGGTTTGCCCGGCTCCTGTGTTTTGGTGCCTTACGTTCTGCTTTACCGGCTAAGGTAGCACCAGGATAACTACTGCGATTGTGCCCTGGTTCATCCGGACGAGCACCTCAGTAGAGAAAGCCGAAAACTGACTGTCATGATATAGCGCGAGACTAGTCAACCACCCGATTACCTGTTGGAATGATATAATTCCTCCGCCTTAACGAAGGGCCGCTTTCCGGCCAGGCATGTACGCACCCCGGGATCGGGAGAGTGCGGAGCCTCCAGGGGCTATCTAGTAGCCCCAATGTCAAACTCCTATGGCTAAGTGAAAGTGCTAAAGCATTATAGTCTGGTTGCCTCGCTCGCTCCGCTATCACCTCCTTAATAGGACCAAGACGTTGTGTTAAGTGTGAATGCGTGTTTTTGCGAGCACCTCCGCATTATATGCGTGGGGGTTGAAGCCGACGGCTGCAATCTTTCAGGTTATACACACGTATACATAAACGACCGCCCAGGAGACATCACATTACTTTCAGGCAAAAGTATAAAAATAGCCTTATAAAACTTTATAAAAGCATTTTCGCTTACAATAAGATTACATATCACTCAAACATAATATTTTTTTGAGCACTGGGTCTCTATCAAACGAGCACCCTCAAGAACTTCTTCAAAGTAGTTCTCAGCAGCCATTCGGCCTATCGCCGAATCCCGCGCTGCAACAATGGTGGCATCCATTTCCGCCCAGCATGCTTTAACACGGGCAAAGGTCATCCGTGAGCCCTCTATATATGCCGACTTCTTCATCGCATTGATGCGCGGCACCACGTCAAGGAACTGCTGCACTAAGCTGAAATAGCTGTTCGGTTTTGGCCTTTCCGGCCATAGCTGATCCACAACAGACCTCATGGCGCATCCGGACAACCTATTCAGTTCGGCCCATTCGGCTAATTGGTCAGTCAATGAAAGTGGACGCTCGGGAGAATGGAATTGAGTCCAAAACAGCTGGTCCACTTCACGGTTTGTTTGACCCTGGAAGTACTTGACCGCATCGGCAGCGCTCGCCGCCAAATCCATATACACGTCCTCCGAACTCCACAGCCGATCCAGAGGGGCATACCGTGGATCTCCGAACTTCCTCCACAAAATAAAGGATTTCCCAGCTACAATATCCCCGGCTTCCCGCAGCTCCTCCTTCTTTGCCCTCATAGCAGAGCGGAGGTCTTTTCTCGTCGCAGCAGCCTTCTCAAGGTCCGATGCCTTCGCCTGGTTTTCCTTTTCAAGAACCCGGCAACGGTCGGCGGCGGCTTTTAATTCTATGGCCATCTTGGCCATCTTATCTCGGCTCTCGCCATGCGCGGCCTTCTCGGCTTGCAACTCTTCGGCCGCCTTCAAAGCAGCCGCATTACCCAACCTCGCTTGTTCCTTGGCTTGGGCAAGTTCTGCACGCAAGGCTTCAACAGTGGCAGCTCCATCTGCAGTCACAACATATTAAAGATGCTGGCATCATACTGCTCTTCCTATTGTGGCGTTTACCAGATAATGACACTTACCCTGTGCCTCGTCAAGCCTTTTGTTAACAAGCTCGATGTCGGCGTCTGCCGCATCCAACTGCCATTCTAAATGGGCAAACTTGCTAGTCCGGCTAGCCACCGGAGCTTCCATCACCTGCACATAGAGGCAGTATGGTTATTACCTGGGAATATGATCCTCTGTTCATCGTCGTTTCCGACGACAACCAGAGTCTCAGGCGCTACTATCTACACAGGGCACACCTAGCATGTGCAGGACTATCATACATTCTTTTACGTACCTCAAAGCCTGTTAGTAGACTCATAAAAGCTTCATGCAATCCACTTTCGGCGGATGATATTCTCTCCATCACCGTATTCATCAGCACACGGTGTTCATCTGAGATGGCCGCTCGCCCCACCAACTCCCTCAGAACATCCGATCGCACACTAGACGGTGCCGGACTCTTTTGTCTGCTCTCTTTGGGAGCCGGACACTGGGAGCTTCGGGGGTCAATGGGATTATCTTCTGGCCTCACTGGACTCGGAGAGGCCCTCCGCGACGACACTTCAGGGTCGCCCGCTTCCTGAGCGGAGGAGTCCGGAGGAGGCGTTTCGCTCTCCATCATCTCTGGAGGAAGATCCCTCGAAGACGAGCTCATTTGAGAGGGGCTAAGGCCCGAACTGCAAAAATATGTGCGGTGGTTATTCTCTCAGAAGAAAAAGATGGCATATCTGTACTATTAAAGTATTTCGGGTCACTTACGACTCATGGGAGAATTGATCCCCCCGCGGACTTTGTGCGGCAACGGCGCCCCCCAAGGTAGGACCCTCGGTGGGAGACCTCTTCTCCTGTTTGGAAGCTTCGGCTTCCGAATCCTCGGGCGCAGTCCTTTTCCTCTTCTGGTCGTCTTCCTTCATGGAGACGCTCGCTCCCTCGGCTAGAATGGGCAGCGTTGGGGGCCCGCATACGCCCGCATTATCCTCCACAGCATCTTCCTTCAAGGGCTTCGGGCAAGGTGCAGTCTGGAGCATCTTTTCCAATACCGGATTTTCCAAACCCTCAGGGAGGGGGGCCGAACACCGAATCAACTTCGCCTTTGATAGCCAGTCCTGGTCAAAAAGAAAACTCTCAAAGATAACTTCGTAACAAAGGGGAGATAGTATGTTCGGCCGGAAGATGCCTTACCTTTTCGGCAGTGCGGTTACTACTCAGGCCCACGTCCTCGGTGATTTCCGGACACTCCACCTGAGGTCCGAAGAATGACTTGTACATCTCCTCGTACGTCAGGCCGAGAAAATTTTGAAAGACACGCGGTCCCTCGGGATTGAACTCCCATAGGCGAAGAGGCCGGCGTTTGCAAGGCTGGACTTGACGAACCAGCATAACTTATATTACCGCAACCAAACTGAAATCTCCATTGAGGAGATTGTGAATGCGGCTTTGCAGTATAGGCACGTCCTTGGCTAGACCCCAGCTCAGACCTCTACTGATCCATGACATCAGTTGTGGTGGAGGGCCCGAGCGGAAAACAGGGGCGGCCGCCCACTTGCCACTTCTAGGAGCCGTGATGTAGAACCACTCCTGTTGCCACAATTCAGACACCTCTGTGATGGAACCTTTGGGCCATGGAGCTCCCGCCATCTTGCGTATTGAGGCACCTCCACACGCTGCATGTTGCCCCTCGATCATCTTCGGCTTCACTTCAAAGGTCTTGAGCCATAGGCCAAAGTGAGGGGTAACCCGGAGGAAGGCCTCGCACACGACAATAAATGTTGTGATATGAAGAAAAGAGTCCGGAGCTAGATCATGGAAGTCTAGCCCGTAATAAAACATCAGACCCCTGACGAAAGGGTCCAGAGCAAGGCCTAGACCTCGGAGGAAGTGGGAGACGAACACGACGTTCTCGTTGGGTTCGGGGGTGGGGATGGCCTGCCCTCGGGGAGGCAGCCGATGCGAAATCTCGGCGGTCAGATATCTGGCCTCCCTCAACTTTTTGATGTCTTCTTCTGTGACGGAGGAAGGCACCCATCGGCCTTGAAGGCTAGATCCGGACATGACTGAAGGTTCGGAGCACCTGACCTGAACTTCAGGCGTTTGAGCTTGAGGTAGGGGAAGGATTCGATTGAGCACGGGAGGGAAAAATAAAAGCCTTGTCCCCTTTATAAAGAGGGTGAATATCAAGCGTCCTCTCTGTGTCCGTTTGGACTTGCCTATAATCTAGGGGTCCTAGAAGCGGTTGGGTTACCCACGTCCATATTGATGAGAATCCCGGAATAAGGGGACACGATCTCTGCTTTAACAAGACGTGCCAAGGAAACCGCCTCGCATGACGCACGAAGGTGGGATAATAAAGTGACTAGGATAAAGGCTTGGCCGTGGTGTGTCACACTACGGAATACGTCACCAGATTAGATTTGTGTAAATATTATTCTCTCTATGGCAATATGTGGAAACTTATTTTGCAGAGCCGGACACTATCTTTGTGTTCAAAATCTTCTATGAAGTACTTGGAGGAGGAACCCGCCTTGCAATGCCGAAGACAATCTGTGCGCCAGACTCATCGTCATTGAAGCCTGGTTCAGGAGCTACTGATGGAGTCCTGGATTAGGGGGTGTCCAGATGGCCGGACTATACCTTCAGCCGGACTCCTGGACTATGAAGATACAAGATTGAAGACTTCGTCCCGTGTCCGGGAGGGACTTTTCTTGGCGTGGAAGGCAAGCTTGGCGATACGGATATGCAGATCTCCTACCATTGTAACCGACTCTATGTGACCCTAACCCTCTCTGGTGTCTATATAAACCGGAGGGTTTTAGTCCGTAGGACAACATACACATCAACAATCATACCATAGGCTAGCTTCTAGGGTTTAGCCTCTCCGGTCTCGTGGTAGATCTACTCTTGTACTACCCATATCATCAATATTAATCAAGCAGGATGTAGGGTTTTACCTCCATTGAGAGGGCCCGAACCTGGGTAAAACTTCGTGTCCCTTGCCTCCTGTTACCATCCGGCCTAGACGCACAGTTCGGGACCCCCTACCTGAGATCCGCCGGTTTTGACACCGACAGTGGTGTTGTGGTAAATCTTATGCCCTATTTGGTCTTCAATAAGTTAGGATTACATGATGATGCATTGATGAAGACCAATATGGTTCTTAATGGAGTTGAGGGTAAAGAAAAGGCAGAGGCCAAAGGTGTGATGTGCATGGAACTCACCATGGGAAGCAAAACTTTGGCCACCAAATTCTTCATCGCTGAGGTGCAAGGTAACTATAATGTTATATTAGGCCGTGATTGGGTTCATGCTAACCAATGCGTGCCATCTACCATGCATCAGTTCTTAATACAATGGGTCGACGATGATGTAGAAGTCATTCACGCAGATAATTCAGCTTGTGTTGCTTTGGCCGATGCATCTGTGGATTGGAATCATCCCGATGTTACTTGCTTAATAGGGAATGACCTCTCAGAGTTTGATTTCTTTAGTGCTACAAGGAATGGGTTCATTCCCATCTCTTTAAAGTCGATTGGTGGTAATCGGTTACAAGGTATATGATGTAAACAAGAAGTTAAAATCAATGGTGATATAGAATTATCGCCCTAAGCATAAACATGGCCGATATAGAAATTATCGCCCTAAGCACATACAAATGGCAAATGGAGACATCGTCCTTAGAACAAACATGGTACAAGTTATTTTTCGGCACACTAGCTTTGCGGAAAAACAGGGAGGCATGTGTTGACACTGAAAAGTGGCACAATCATAAAAGTTGCTTAAAGCTATGTCAAGATTAATTCAACCTTATGATTGGAAGTCACCATGGGATTTATCTCTTGGAGAAGATCAAGATGGATACGAAGATGGTCTAAAACGGAGCTCGGATGCAAAAGTTATGACAAGTTCAGAGATGCTCATATTGACATCAGATTATGAAATTGCCAGAAACTCAATTAAGATGGACTCTTATAGAAAATGTATCAACATGAAAGTTGTGCGTCTCATTGAAACGGTTGATTTCGATATAAAACTCGTCTTAATCCGAGGTCGTATGCAACCTATAAAGGCAAAACAAGGTCAGAACCAGAAGCTGCAGAGTCATTTCTGACCGACCGAGTTGATTTGATCGGTGAGACCAAGTTGGTCCGAAAAATTACAGAGAGTTGGCAACGTTAACTCGGTGGGATCAAAGCAAACCAATCGGTGAGACCGAGTTGATCTAGGAAATTACAGAAAGTTATAGAGAGTTGGCCACGTTCACTCGGTGGGACCGAAGCAAACCAATCGGTGAGACCGAGTTGATCTAGAAAATTGCCAAAGATTCCTGTCCAAGTTAGGTTAGGGTTTTTGATGTTTTGAACGGAATTATTAGTCCTTTTCTTGTACGGGAAGTCCAAACGCCTCATAAATAGATGAGAGGTGACGGCCGATTGAACAACACAATCGACAAATCAATATACTACTTTTTACCCTAGTTTTTACATCTCTCCCTTGTTCTTTCTCTCTCGTTCTTCGTTCGTTCTTCGTGTTGAAGGGCAGCGATCCTTGAGGTACTAGGGGCGAGCGAATCGACCTAGGGCAGGCCATAGCCGCCGCGTGTCTAGACGGGGTCCCTCCCGGGTGTGTGGGGTTTTGGGTGCTTAAAAGTGCCCGTCGGATTGCTTGCGTACCACGCTTCCGGACGGGTCTCCTTCGACGTGAGCTGCGGTGCATCACCCTCGGCGTTGGTGGTACACGGTGATGTGTTCGTGTGCGGACATCCACATGCACAACCAAACGATAAAGGGGTTGTCAATCGTGTACCTCCAACGCCACAACGCGATAAAGGGGTTGTCAATCGCTTCACGATTATTTGAAAAGATGAGATCTGATAGTGATAGATGTAAAAGATAAGTAAAATTGCAAAATAAGATAAAGGTAAATAGATTGCAGCAAGGTATTTTTGGGTTTTTGATCTTGTAGATCTGAAAATAATATGATAAAAGATAGACCCAGGGGACATAGTTTTCACTACAGGCTTCTCTCTTGAAAGAAATCATACGGTGGGTAAACAAATTACTATTGAGTAATTGATAGAAAATCGAATAATTATGACGATATCCATGGCAATGATCATGCATATAGGCATCACGTCCGAGAGAAGTAGACTGACTCATACATGCATCTACTACTATTACTCTACACATCGACCGCTATCCAGCATGCATCTAGTGTATTAAGTTAACAAGAACGGAGTAACGCCTTAAGCAGGATGACATAATGTACAGGGATAGATCCAATAAATATGAATAAACCCCATATTTTTATCCTTAATGGCAACAATATAAATACGTGTCATGTCCCTTTCTGTCACTGGGATTGAGCACTGCAAGATTGAACCCATTACAAAGCACCTCTCCCATTATAAGAAAAATTAATCTAGTTGGCCAAACCAAATCAATAGATCGGAGAGAAATACAAAGCTATATAAATCATGCATAAAAGAGTTCAGAAAAGACTCAAATAATATTCATAGATAATCTGATCATAAACCTACAATTCATCGAATCTCAACAAACGCATCGCAGAAGAAGATTACATTGACTAGATCTCCAAGAACATCGAGGAGAACATTGTATTGAAGATCAAAGAGAGATAAGAAGCCATCTAGCTACTAGCTATTGACCCATAGGTCTGTGGTAAACTACTCAGACATCATCGGAAGGGCAACAAGGTTGATGTAGAAGCCCTCCGTGATCGAATCCCTCTTCGGCGGAGTACCAAAAAAGGCCCAAAGATGGGATGTCACGAGAACAGAAGCTTGTCGCGGCGGAAAAGTATTTTTGGTGTTCCCTCTGGGCTTCAGGGAATATTTGGGTATTTATAGAAGAAGAATTAGGGTTATAGGAGTTAGGGGGGCACAAGATTGGAGGGCGCCCCCCTAGGGCGGGCCCCTTGAGCTTCTCGCCACCTCGTGGCCCTTCTATCCTCCCCCTGAAGCTTCCAGGGTGTCTTGTGGTCCAAGAAAATTCGTCAAAAAGTTTCGTTCCATTTGAACTCCATTTGGTATTGATTTCCTATAAAGACAAAAACAAGGAAAAAACAACAGCTGGCACTTGGCACTAGGTTAATAGGCTAGTCCCAAAAAATGATATAAAATAGCATAATAATGCATATAAAATATCCAGGATAGATAATATAATAGCATGGAACAATAAAAAATATAGATACATTGGAGACGTATCACACAACTATGTCTCTCGTGGAAGCAAATTTATGTCTTCAGGAGAAGCAAATATGTGCCTCTCTTGGAAGAAAAATAGACATTTTTTCACGCATGTTTTTCAAATTGCTTTGTCCAAAATCTTGAGAAAAACATGCGAAAACCGAAAAACTAAAAAAAACATCTAAATCCCAAAAACGCATACAGAAAAATATAAATCCGAGGAAGGGCCCAACACGTGAACGTGGCGGCAGCTGAGAACGCGCCAAGTGGCGTGCTGTCAGCCCACTCAAAATGACCCTTGAGAAGCTCCTACAAGGGGTTCCCCTAACTTAGTTGCTCTCGCGCCCATCTCTCCCTATTGATTTTCTTTTCTTTTGTGGTTGTTCCTTTTTTTGAAGTGTTTGCCCACAACAGTACCCAAGGTAAAATTTTGAAGTTTAAATATAATCCTCTAACCCTCTTGCTACAGAAAATCAAGGAGAGATTTTTATCCCATACGGTGCAACAACTTTGGCTCGAGAGCGAAGACTTGTTCATCTACATAATGCCGATGCACCGCAAGCGGGTACGTCTTCGGCCAAATTTGCTATGAGGTGCTCAAACTTGGTTGAAGAAAATAAATGGAGCATCAAAGCCTAGCTATATGGATCTAAAGAAAGCGCTGTCGGAAAGCAACCTAGAAGTAAGTAGGAGCATTTATTAGTTTTGTGTCTTTTGAGTTTAGTTTGCATTCATATTTTTGCATTGGCACTATGCATGAATTGGTATTAAAGTTGGTTTGGTTTAAGTCTTCATTAGGTGAAAATTTTCGTCTGCTCAGTTTTTTTATGTGGTACCGTTGCACTGTTGGATCTTCTTAATATTTGCCTAGTACAAGTGTTGAAACTCCCCAAGAATTTTCAAAGAAAACGAAGTTCCATATGAATTAGAGGAAAAGATAGTGTTTTATATGACCGCCCAGGGTCGTATGTGCGGTCGTATCGAGCGAGGGAGGAGCCAACAAAAATGCCCAGAGGCAACAGAGCCAACGACGGTGTTCGATACAAGCGGGCGCATTCGTATGAGTGCTCATACTACTCTTGGTCATAAGCGACCCGAGATCCAGAGCGCAAGATAGTGTTTCATAAGAGCGCAGGCGCTTGTACGACGCTCGTATGTCTGACTGTCAACACTGTGTACTACGACAGAGCAAAAGACAGCGGACCATATGACCGCAAGCCGTCATACGTGCGCTCATACCAAGGCAAGAAAATGCCCAATTTAGTTATTTCTTCGAGCCAAGGTCAATGGGTTATATTTTAACCGCCCGTTTGCACTTCAATGTTTATTATTTACGTATGAAGCCTCTGAAGCGGGGATTCTTTGTAGTTCATCATGTTTCTTTCATTTTTTTGCCCAGTTGGGTATATGAACCACATTCGTATACCGAACCGCATTCATTTTATCTTGTGTGTTATTTTCACAGAGGTTTGGACCTAGTGTGGTGACATGTTCGGTATGGTGCCAACCGTATGCAAACCCACACAAGACACTCGGTCGCTTTGATTCTACAAAATTTTAAACTACAAGCGCTTGGTTCCACCGGGCCACATCAAATGAACATTTGACAAAATGTAGGTCCATGCCCATCAAGGGAGAGGTCATTTGCACTTTGACGGTAAAAGCTTTAATACCCTTGCTTACATCTAAGCTTGGGTAGGTAACCACTTTCCATACTCTCCTTTAATAAACTACACTTTCTCTCTTCGTTTCTTATTTTTCTTGAGATAAGTTCTTGAAAAGGTCTAAGCTTAGGGAAGTTATTTTTGCATGTGTAGAGTTTTGTGCAATGATCTTCATCTGATCGATACTATGCAATCATGTGTCCCGTTGTTTGACATGCTTGCTTAAGTATGATTGCTCTGCATTTGTATATGGGAATCACTTGCTCAAGTTAGGCCCCATATTGCCAAGTTAATGTTTTTATGCACTTTGTTCAAATTTTTGCTTAGCTTGAGAACAATCTTGTGATCCTTCGAAAGACATTGACAAGATCTCTACTTTTACAAAAAAGGGACAATGATGATGGTTGAATAAAAGTTTGACACTTGTTAGAATTGTTTTAAAAGAGAGAGTTATGGAGTAGCTCAACCCCATGGTGTTTGATATAATAGACTTAATAGCCCTTACGGATAAAATTATCCAGAGGAATTCAATTGAAAGGTGAATGAGATTATGCCAAAATCTGTGTTTGCATTTTTACAGGGCGCTTCAGCTTCTCACTGGTTCTACGGCCTTGCTACTCTATGCACGCGTATGCGTGTAAATGTGGCTCTGTCACCTTTCTTGATGTTATGCTGAGAACTCCGTTGGCCAATGAACGATCAACCAGAGTTTCGGCTCGGATTTCGGCTATGAGTTTGTTACCGTACGTAGTGGAAACACTACATCAAATATTATTCAGCTTTCTCTTTAAATGGTGTATATGTGGTAAATAAAGGGTACCAGTCACAAGAGCTTCAAAAAGACAACATATTGGTCCATTGTACCAAAAAATTCAGCCACTGCGAAACCTTATGCATGATCATTTCTTTGGCATGATCTCGTCACCCAGCAACAAAAGTTCCAGCAAACAATGATTAGTAAGTGTCTGAGGGCCTTGACTTGAGAACGTTAGTGGGCGGTGATGACAAACTCTATATCTTGAATTTTTGACAACTCTCTGTGTTCAAGTTTGTTTAAAACAACAACAAAAATAAATAAACAAGTTATTAAGTAAGAGGATCCAAGTATTTGTTTTCATACTAGATTAAAATTTGACAAGGAGCATTTTTATTGAAGCTCTCGTGAATGTATCAAAATGTGTATATGTTACCTAGCTGAGCATGTGCTACCTTATTCAAATATGATCCATCTTGCTTATAGCTTGCAGAGAAGACAAGGATACGCCCATCGGAGGCAATCCTATTGATTAGTTAGATGGATAACTTTGGTTCATCAACCTTCTTGCTCGAGGACGAGCAAGGTATAAGCTTGGGGAAGTTGATGAGTGGATTTTATGCATACTTTTTAGATTATATTCTAGAGCAAAAATCCCTCATAACATGTCCATCTAGCACTTATACATGTCCGCAATGCATATTATTCGGTATTTACTCGTCTTACCAAGTTCATTGCACAACTTTTATTTTTATTTAGTTTTAAATATTTTTCCTTTGTTTTGTGGTCTTTGTAGGTGTATTGGCATATTCATGGACTTGGCACATCAAAAGAACCAAGTTGGGAGTCAAACTAAAGAAGTTCCAGGCACGAGATGAAGGCCATATGGAGTATTTGATGATTTGACATTTATTTAAGTGTCCAAATTGAATGTCCAACATCATAAATGCATGGGGCTTTTCGCTAGTAATCCAATGAGCCCAAGAAAGTCAAATCGGAATTGGTATGAAGAAATGGCGACCAAAATACAAAAGTGCCCCCGGAGTCCAGAACGGAAGACGGCCTTCCATATGACCATAGCCGTTCGTTTGGGCGCCCATATGATCTCGAGACAGCTTCATAAATTGGCGAGAATATTCTCGATCTTGCTCTGATTTTGTCCCGATTTGTTCCTACGGGATCCTTGGCTAATGAGGCATCCTTTGGGCACGGATTTGACTCTCCGAGAGCCCTTGGGTGAAGGGGAGGAGTCCACATCAACGGAGGAGACTCAAGGAGGCCTCCTATAAGAAGAGCTCCAACCCTAGCCGCCAGGATCATCATCCTCATTCCACACAAGTCCATGTAGCTGCCAAGAGGCTCTCCCATCTCATCTAGGGGGAGGCCTCTCCCTCCATAACCATCACCATGAAGGCCACACAAGAGGAGGAGAAGGAGGCGCCACCGCCATCACCGGGCGCCGACCATAGGACGGGTGCGCTAGTGCCCATCTTCATCTCCATCTCCGTCCTTGCATATGTATTTTGTAAGATTGAACATGTTGTGAGGAAAAAGAAAAGAATTCCAAAGTGATCAAATCCATGATCGGAAAACTACAACAATGACCATATTCACACCAACCATCTCATGACACCACACAGATGACGAAGTTCTTCAACGACAACGCTTTCAAGAAGGGAGCGACATTCAAGCGTCATCATCACTAGATCCAACCACCAAGGCTAGAATCTAGGTTTTCAACCCGAAGAATCAATCTGAGCATATCCGAGCAATGCCCTCAACAAGCTAATGACGTAAAAACAATGCCATTGCCAGGTATAACCAGCTCGGGCAAGACCTAGGCTTTCACCCCGAAGCTCGTGACCTGATACTAGAGTAGCACCATCATCGAAGTCATCAAGTTTTGTCGCCAATCTACAAACGAACTACCATTTATAGACGTTTGAAGCAAGATCTGATTAACTCGGTGGTCATGTATTACAAGGTTATTAATTTTTACATTGTAGTACATTATTTAGGTGTGTGATGAAGTGGCTGCACAAAAAGTGATAAAGTGATGCATTTATGTTGATTGCAATCATTGGTGACAGTACAATGGAATAAATGAAGATTGTCAAATTGAAATAAATGGACATTTTTGTTCAAAGGTAATTGTTGACATGTTAGTTACTTGTAAGCTGATGACAAAATTGTCTGGTTCCTATGTTTAAATGCCTTTTGCGAAAAAAGCCAACCTCAGAAGCAAAATAATGCCATCTTAAGATGAGTAATTAAGAGATGCACAAGTAAGAACAACCATATCATCTTCTTAATTTGATGCGTAGCATTTATTTCCATTTTTACTGTGTATATATAATGTCACTTATGTGTTTGTGCTTATGAATATTTGTTAGACAATCTTTCCAACTTGCAAGAATGATCGCGTGGATTGCGGTAATCATAATTTTTTTTATTGTTTTGAATTAATTGCACCAGGTTTCCATAAAGAGTGATATAAAAAACAACTATATAATTTAGTTCAAATCTCTAAAATAATATTAGTTAGATATCGCAATGGATTTACCTTCAATTGCAGAGTGTTTCGTGTGCTATGAAAGAAGTTGTAAACAACATTTCATGCCATAAACTTGTCCTATGTAGCCTTGCACATGTCCACTACAAGGTTCAAGTGAATAAGAAGACTGATGTCACCACTATTCATGGTGGTAGATGCAATGTGCTCGTGCAAGACGATAATTTAATTGAAAGTGACAAAGGTTCCTTTGCAATTAGAAACAACCGTCCCATGTTCTTAGCATAATCAAGGACAATGTTGTTAATAACATATTATCTACATCGGGTTTGTATGTTTTAATATGGTAAAATATTTAATCTATATAATTAGTTTAGAATCTAATTCATTGTTTCCTCTTTTAGTTTATATAAAACAAAATCGGATATAAAATAACATGTACAAGTTGTTGGAATGTGATTCTTATGATAAAATTGGACTGGGGTTCATAGATTCACGAGTGTAACTCTCCATAGAATAAAAGTGTGGTAAGTAACATAATCATGTGCAAAGGTACATAATGAAATATGTCATGCTCATGCCAAACGGATGAATGTGTTAATTCTACATAGTATTATTAGACCGAGATACCCTCTGCATCTTATAGCTAATAGCTCGTCCATAAAATCCTCTTCCCCACCTAGAAATTAAGTGTTAACACAGATGTAACATTCCAAATAAATTTTGGAATATTAAATAATTAAATTATCTTGATTGTTTTGTTACAATCTTATTTGATTTTGAGTATAAGCTGAAAACTTTTGAGAGTTTAGATTAATATTTAACAGAGAGGGAATAAAATGACTTTCCCAAAATTCTCCATTTGTATATTGGCTGCATTCCAAATTTTAATTGAAACTTGAAATGTTCAAATAATATCCAATTTAAAAACATGAGGGAAGATAATATAACTTCTTTGATTCACAACAATTGCTAAATGATTTGAATATTTATTTGGAATTCAAAAATATTGTTCGGACTTTTAGCAGGCTAAATATAAAGCCCAAAATAAAGTTTAGAAGATATAATATGTATTTTACTTTATATTTGGGCTGAAAAATACTTTTTCTAAGCTCTAGGTCTTGTTTTAGTTTTATGTGAATGCTTTCAGAATTTTTTGAATTTAGATGTTATTTTAAAAATACCATATTCAGTTTCTCGTTTATTATTCCCCTCAAAGAATAGTTTTCTCGCATATTATTAAGGACGTTGATAACTAGCGACTATTTGGAAACATTAGATCCGAACGAATCCTTCAACTAATCACGCGCTGATGGAAGTGAAGGCATGCGGCCCATGCATGCATCCTGCATGTTTGCCTGCCACAAAGCGGTTCACTGGTGGGCATGCAAATAAAGGACAAAATAGATGATGTCGGCAGAAACATTCTCTCTAATTCTAAACTTCAAAATGTTTTGTAATTCAAACCGTTGGTCGGATTGAAATTCATTTTCACATAATTTTTTTGTCTCGACCATACCTTAGAAACTAGATCCCATGTTGATATGTTTCGATGAGCTTTTTTCAAGTAAAAAGTTACCATGTCTATGTTGCCTAAGTTATAACATAAGTGGGGAAGCGGTGATTCGGTGCCCGAGCGCAGATGCTCCCGAAATCATCGTCATACGATCCTGGCTCAGGGTGCGAATAAATCGCACTGGCGCACCTGACACGAGTTCCTGGAAAAGCGACATACAATGGAATACGGTAGGAAACAGTGGCTCGTTGTGGGCCTGAATCGTATGTGTGGAACGGAAGGGCGCGCGCGGCCATCCTGGTCCGTGGCCCGGAACGTTGTCATAATTAACGAGCCATGGATCAGATAAAACTGAGCCGTTTGTCTTACATGGGCCCATCTATCTTCTCCGAGCAAGTCCTGGCGGCGGCGCTCCCCCTGTGCATCTGGGGCAGAGTTTTTTTTTTGAAAGACCCAGCATTTCACTGGCTTTTCATTGATTTAGCAGAGGAGAGTTGCAAGAATTTGGTCAAGTGACCAGGAAGAAAACAGAGGAGGAAACAGATCCTCCCCTTGTACATCTAGGGAACTATCTCATGACCAAATCCCCAAACGGGGTCTCGAGACATGCCGCTCCGGCCTAACGCCATTGCTCCAAATCGCTCCTAATCTCGCTAATTACATCTGAAACTCGCGGTGTGGCGCCTCTGAAAGTGCATGCGTTGTGTTTAAGCCAAATTCGCCAGAGAGTCATTCCCATCAGGGATTGCACCCCTCGCCGAGCGGCCGGAGGAGACCAAAGCACCAGGGAGGTGACGATCTCAGTGGTGGATCTCTCGCTCGTCTCCACGTCTGGCCATAGAGCCTTGCAACTTCTCCAGGACGCCGCCTGCGTGCAAACCCTCCGAGCGAACGGGCATTCCCAGAATAAGTGCACCGATGATTCTAGGCTTCTGGAGCACAGGGCGCAGAAGTATCCATTCTCCCATCCTCGATGTTGAAGCCGGTCGTTGCACCATAGCTTATCATGGTGGAGAAGCCAGCAGAACATCTTGACATGCCCCGGCGCCCACATCTTCCAGATCAGTGGCTTGAAAGAGGTCGTGGGGCGGTCGGAGAACTGGATGGCATAGGCGGAGGTGGCGGAGTATTCAGAGCTACCGCCGCCCCACGTCCAAGCGATCTCGTCGGTGACGTCCGGCTGCAGCGTGATTTCTGCCTCTCTAATCGCCCTAGCCAGATGGATGCACTGCAGCATGATTGTGTCGTTGATTTCGCCGAGCTGAAGGTTGAGTATCCATCTATCCCCCAGAAGCGCTTCGGCAACACTCCGGTTCTTGCGGATGGAGTGCTTGAATATGTCCGGGAATTGGAGCTTGAGCGGGCGACCGCCAAGCCAATTGCAGTGCCAGAAGGTGGCCTATCGCCCACTGCGCACGGCCACAGTAGTTGCTGACGAAGAGCGCCCAATCCTTGTCGTCGCACGGCGATCCCAGCCCCGCCCAAGGCCGGTCTGGGTGTGTCCATGCCATCCACAACCAGCGGAGGCGCAGGGCTCTAGCGAAGCGCTGCAGGTCCGGCACGCCCAGCCCCCCGCGATCCGCCGGGGCCGCGACCACCTGCCACCGGACCTTGCACTTGCCTCCGGCGAGCTCATCGTCCTGCGCCCATAGGAACTGCCTGCGAGCCTTGTCGACTTCCTTGAAGAATTTTGCCAGAGCCCGAAGAACTGCAAGCGCGAATGCCGGGAGCGCAGAGAGCACGCACCTGACTAGCACACGGCGCTCCGAGAGTGGCATCGGACGACCCTTCCATCCTGCTAGTCTGGCTCTAATCCTGTCGAGGAGGTATTGCAGATAGACTAGTCTAATCCTGCCTAGAAACGCTGGGATGCCGAGATATCTAATGGGGAAGACCACGATCTGCCCGCCAAAATTCTGCAAAACGTGTTGCAGGTCGATGCCAGAGCATCTGATGGGTGCCACGGTCGATTTCGCCTGGTTGAGGTTCAGCCCCGTCGCTTTGCCAAAACCCTGCAACAGCTCCATGAGCCCATCCACATCCTGTCTACTTGGGTTGATGAAAACGACAGCGTCATCCGCATATAAGCTGACCCGCAGCCCCACCACACTCGTTGGGAGCGGGGCGAGGGCGCCGGCTCGCGTGGCCGCGGTGATCAGGCAGTGAAGAGGATCTATCGCGAGGATAAAGAGGAGAGAGGACAGCGGGTCGCCTTGCCGTAAGCCACACTGGTGCTGGATGATGGCTCCCTCCACGCCGTTGAGGAGACATGTTGAGGAAGCCGAGGAGAGGAGCAGCGCCACCCAATCTCTCCACCATGGCGGGAAACCGAGTCGTTGCATTAACTCCATAGGATACTCCCAGGAGACGCTGTCAAACGCTTTTGCTATGTCTAGCTTCAGAAGAAGTGCCGGCTTGTGCTTGAGGTGGAGCATCCTCACCATGTTCTGAACGAAGAGGTAGCTGTCTTGGATTCCCTTCTTCTTTTGGAAGGCACTTTGGGTAGGGGAGATGAGCTAATCGATGACTTTTGACAGGCGCAGGGAGAGGACTTTGGCAATCAGCTTCGCCACGGAAAGTATAAAGCTAATTGGCCGGAAGTCTCCCACTGTGACTGCCACATCCTTCTTTGGGAGCAAAGCAATCAGCACTCTGTTCAGCGACGCAAAATCCCCAGCAGCCAGGCGGTGGAACTTGTTGAAAACAGCCACAAGATCGTCCTTGATCGTCAGCCAACAAGCTTTGTAGAAGGAGCCAGAGAACCCATCTGGCCCCGGGGCCTTCTCCGCCGGTGATGAGCACACAGCCGCCCAGATTTCAGCCTCGGTGAAAGGATTGTCAAGGCCACTGTTGTCCAGCACCGGCAGGTTGATCGCGTCCTAGTTGATCGTGCATTCTCTGTTTTTCCTTGTCCCCAAGAGCTGCTGGAAGTGCTCCTGAATCATGTTCGCCTTGCCTTCATGGGTTGTGGCGATCAGGTCGCCCCCCCCCCCCCCCCCGCAGCTGCTGAATGAAAATTTTCCGTCTTCGCGAGCTGATTTTGGCCTAAAAGAAAGCAGTTTTGGCATCACCAGCCTTCAGCCATGTAACACGGGAGGCCTGTCTTTTCCTGGCACGCTCCAGTGCCGCGAGGCCAACGATCTTCAACTTGAGCAGCTTCCTGAGGTGAAATTCAGATTGGGTCAAAACTCTTCTCTCCTGGGCCACGTCGAAACGGAGCACCACCTGTTGGGTAACGTAGCAGAAATTCAAAATTTTCCTATGTGTCACCAAGATCTATCTATGGAGAGGCTAGCAACGAGGGGAAGGAGAGTGCATCTACATACCCTTGTAGATCGCTAAGCGGAAGCGTTCAAGAGAACGGGGTTGATGGAGTCGTACTCGTTGTGATTCAAATCACCGAAGATCCTAGTGTCGAACGGACGGCACCTCCGCGTTCAACACACGTACAGCCCGGTGACGTCTCCCATGCCTTGATCCAGCAAGGAGAGAGGGAGAGGTTGAGGAAGACTCCATCCAGCAACAGCACAACGGCGTGGTGGTGATGGAGGAGCGTGGCAATCTTGCAGGGCTTCGCCAAGCACCACAGAAGAGGAGGAAGAAGAGACGCAGGGCTGCACCAACGAGAGATTGAATCACGTGTCTTATGGGCAGCCCCCTAGGCCTCATATATATAGGGGAAGGGGAGGGGCGGCAGCCCTAGATGGCCAAGGGGTGGTGGCCAAGTGGGGGGAGGAGAGGGAGGCGCAGGGTGTATGGGCCTTAGGGCCCATATGCCCTTAGGGTTTGCCCCCTCTCCCCTTCTAGGCGCATGGGCCTTAGTGGGGCTGGTGCCCTTGGCCCATGTAGGCCAAGGAGCACTCCCTACAGCCCATGTGGCCCCCCGGGGCAGGTGGCCCCACTTAGTGGACCCCCGGGACCCTCCCGGTGGTCCCGGTACGTTACCGATAAACCCCGAAACTTTTCCGGTGACCAAAACAGGACTTCCCATATATAAATCTTTACCTCCGGACCATTCCGGAACTCCTTGTGACGTCCGGGATCTCATCCGGGACTCCGAACAACATTCGGTAACCACATACAAACTTCCTTTATAACCCTAGCGTCACCGAACCTTAAGTGTGTAGACCCTACGGGTTCGGGAACCATGCAGACATGACCGAGACGTTCTCCGGTCAATAACCAACAGCGGGATCTGGATACCCATGTTGGCTCCCACATGTTCCACGATGATCTCATCGGATGAACCACGATGTCATGGAATTAATCAATCCCGTATACAATTCCCTTTGTCTATCGGTATGATACTTGCCCGAGATTCGATCGTCGGTATCCCGATACCTTGTTCAATCTCATTACCGGCAATCTCTTTACTCGTTCCGTAACACATCATCCCGTGATCAACTCCTTGATCACATTGTGCACATTATGATGATGTCCTACCAAGTGGGCCCAGAGATACCTCTCCGTTTACACGGAGTGACAAATCCCAGTCTCGATTCGTGCCAACCCAACAGACACTTTCGGAGATACCTGTAGTGTACCTTTATAGCCACCCAGTTACGTTGTGACGTTTGGTACACCCAAAGCACTCCTACGGTATCCGGGAGTTGGACAATCTCATGGTCTAAGGAAATGATACTTGACATTAGAAAAGCTTTAGCATACGAACTACACGATCTTTGTGCTAGGCTTAGGATTGGATCTTGTCCATCACATCATTCTCCTAATGATGTGATCCCATTATCAACGACATCCAATGTCCATGGTCAGGAAACCGTAACCATCTATTGATCAACGAGCTAGTCAACTAGAGGCTCACTAGGGACATGGTGTTGTCTATGTATCCACACATGTATCTGAGTTTCCTATCAATACAATTATAGCATGGATAATAAACGATTATCATGAACAAGGAAATATAATAATAACTAATTTATTATTGCCTCTTGGGCATATTTCCAACAGTCTCCCACTTGCACTAGAGTCAATAATCTAGTTCACACCGCCATGTGATTAACACTCACAGGTCACATCGCCATGTAACCAACATCCAAAGAGTTTACTAGAGTCAATAATCTAGTTCACATCACTATGTGATTAACACTCAATGAGTTCTGGGTTTGATCATGTTGCTTGTGAGAGAGGTTTTAGTCAACGGGTCTGAACCTTTCAGATCCGTGTGTGCTTTACAAATCTCTATGTCATCTCCTAGATGTAGCTACCACGTTCTATTTGGAGCTATTCCAAATAACTGTTCTACTTGGAGTTATTCTAAATTGTTGCTCCATTATACGTATCCGGTATCTCTATCGGAGCTATCCGGATAGGTGTTAAGCTTGCATCGACGTAACCCTTTACGACGAACTCTTTTACAACCTCCATAATCGAGAAAAATTCCTTAGTCCACTAGTTACTAAGGATAACTTTGACCGCTGTACTGTGATCCATTCTTGGATCACTCTTGTACCCCTTGACTGACTCATGGCAAGGCACACTTCAGGTGCGGTACACAGCATAGCATACTGTAGAGCCTACGTCTTAAGCATAGGGGACGACCTTCGTCCTTTCTCTCTATTCTGCCATGGTCGAGCTTTAAGTCTTAACTTCATACCTTACAACTCAGGCAAGAACTCCTTCTTTGACTGATCCATCTTGAACACCTTCAAGATTATGTCAAGGTATGTGCTCATTTTGAAAGTACCATTAAGCGTTTTGATCTATCCTCATAGATCTTGATGCTCAATGTTCAAGTAGCTTAATCCAGGCTTTCCATTGAAAAACACTTTCCAAATAACCCTATATGCTTTCCAGAAATTCTACGTCATTTATGATCAACAATATGTCAACAACATATACTCATCAGAAATTCTATAGTGCTCCCACTCACTTCTTTGGAAATACAACTTTCTCATAAACTTTGTATACACCTAAATCTTTGATCATCTCATCAAAACATACATTCCAACTCTGAGATGCTTACTCCAGTCCTTAGAAGGATTGCTGGAGCTTTGCATACTTATTAGCATCTTTCAGGATTGACAAAACCTTCCGATTGTATCACATACAACCTTTCCTCAGAAAATAGTCGAGGAAACTATGTTTTGACATCCTATCTGCAAGATTTCATAAATAATGCAGTAATCGCTAATATAATTCTAACAGACTCTTAGCATCGCTACGAGTGAGAAAGTCTCATCGCAGTCAACTCCTTGAACTTGTCGGAAAACATCTTAACGACAAGTCGAGCTTTCTTAATGGTGATACTTACCATCATTGTCCGTCTTTCTTTTAAAATCCATCTGTACTCAACAGCCTTACGACCATCAAGTAGTTCTTCCAAAGTCTATACTTTGTTTTTATACATGGATCCTCTCTCGGATTTTATGGCCTCGAGCCATTTATCGGAATCCGGGCCCACCATCGCTTCTCCATAGCTTGTAGGCTCATTGTTGTCTAGCAACATGACTTTCAAGACAGGATTACGTACCACTCTGAAGTAGTACGCATCCTTGTCATCCTACGAGGTTTGGGAGTGACTTGATCCGAAGTCTCATGATCAATATCATAAGCTTCCACTTCAATTGGTGTAGGTGCCACAGGAACAACTCTTTGTGCCCTGCTATACACTAGTTGAAGTAACGGTTTAATAACCTCATCAAGTCTCCACCATCCTCCCACTCAATTCTTTCGAGAGAAACTTTTCCTCGAGAAAGGACCTGATTCTAGAAACAATCCCTTATTGCTTTCGGATCTGAGACAGGAGGTATACCCAACTGTTTTGGGTGTCCTATGAAGATGCATTTATCCGCTTTGGGTTCGAGCTTATCAGCCTGAAACCTTTTCATATAAGCGTCGCATCCCCAAACTTTTAAGAAATGACAGCTTAGGTTTCTCTAAACCATAGTTCATACGGTGTCACCTCATCGGAATTACGTGGTGCCCCTTTTTAAAGTGAATGTGGTTGTCTCTAATGCCTAACCCATAAACTATTGTGGTAATTCAATAAGAGACATCATGGTATGCATCATATCCAATAGGGTGCAGTTATGATGTTCGGACACACCATCACACTATGGTGTTCCAGGCTGTATTAGTTATGAAACAATTTCCACAATGTCTTAATTCTGTGCCAAACTTGTAACTCAGATATTCATCTCTATGATCATATCATAGATCTTTTATCCTCTTGCCACGACGATCTTTCAACTTCACCCTGAAATTACTTGAACCTTTCAATAATTCAGACTCGTGATTCATCAAGTAAATATACTCAACATCTACTCAAATCATCTGTGAAGTAAGAACATAACGATATCCACTACATGCCTCGGCACTCATTGGACTACACACATCAAAATGTATTACTTCCAACAAGTTGCTTTCTAGTTCCATTTTACTGAAACCGAGGCTTTCAGTCATCTTGCCCATGTGGTATGATTTTCATGTCTCAAGTGATTCAAAATCAAGTGAGTACAAAACGGTCCATTTGCATGGAGTTTCTTCATGCATATATACCAACAGACATGGTTCGCATGTCTCAAACTTTTCAAAAACGAGTGAGCCCAAAGATCCATCAACATGGAGCTTCTTCATGCGTTTTATACCGATATGACTTACGTGGCAGTGCCACAAGTGGGTGGTACTATGATTACTATCTTATATCTTTTGGCATGAACATGTGTATCACTACGATCGAGATTCAATGAACCATTCATTTTAGGCGTAAGACCATTGAAGGTATTATTCAAATAAACAGAGTAACCATTATTCTCCTTAAATGAATAACCGTATTGCGATAGACATAATCCAATCATGTCTATGCTCAACGCAAACACCAATCTCGATGGTAGAGGGAGCGTGCGATACTTGATCACATCAAGCTTGGAAACACTTCCAACACATATCGTCATCTCACCTTTAGCTAGTCTCCGTTTGTTCCGTAGCTTTTATTTCGAGTTACTAACACTTAGCAACCGAACCGGTATCTAATACCCTGGTGCTACTAGGAGTACTAGTAAAGTACACATCAACACAATGTATATCCAATATACTTCTATCGACCTTTTCAGCCTTCTCATCTTCCAAGTATCTAGGGTTATTCTGCTCCAGTGGTTGTTCCCTTTATTACAGAAGCACTTAGTCTCGGGTTTGGGTTCAACCTTGGGTTTCTTCACTAGAGCAGCAGCTGAATTGCCGTTTCATGAAGTATCCCTTCTTGCCCTTGCCCTTCTTGAAACTAGTGGTTTCACTGACCATCAACAATTGATGCTCCTTCTTGATTTCTACTTTCGTGGTGTCAAACATTGCGAATATCTCAAGGATCATCATATATGTCCCTGATATATTATAGTTCATCATGAAGCTCTAGCAGCTTGGTGGTAATGACTTCGGAGAAACATCACTATCTCATCTGGAAGATTAACTCCCACTCGATTCAAATGATTGTTGTACTCAGACAATCTGAGCACAAGCTCAACAATTGAGCTTTTCTCCCTTAGTTTGCAGGCTAAGAAAATCGTCGGAGGTCTTATACCTCTTGACGTGGGCACGAGCTTGAAATCCCAATTTCAGCCCTCAAAACATCTCATATGTTTCGCGACGTTTCAAAACGTCTTTGGTGCCTCACTCTAAACCGTTTAACTGAACTATCATGTAGTTATCAAAACGTGTATGTCAGATGTTCGCAACATCCACAGACAACGTTCGAGGTTCAGCACACTGAGCGGTGCATTAAGGACATAAGCCTTCTAAGAAGCAATGAGGACAATCCTCAGTCTACGGACCTAGTCCGCATAATTGCTACTATCAACTTTCAACTAATTTTTCTCTAGGAACATATCTAAACAGTAGAACTAAAGCGTGAGATACGACATAATTTGCAAAATCCTTTTGACTATGTTCAGGATAATTAAGTTCATCTTATGAACTCCCACTTAGATAGACATCCCTCTAGTCATCTAAGTGATTACATGATCCGAGTCAACTAGGCCGTGTCCGATCATCACGTGAGACGGACTAGTCAACATCGGTGAACATCTTCATGTTGATCGTATCTACCATACGACTCATGCTCGACCTTTCGGTCTTCTGTGTTCCGAGGCCATGTCTGTACATGCTAGGCTCGTCAAGTTAACCCTAAGTGTTTTGCATGTGTAAAACTGTCTTACACCCGTTGTATGTGAACGTAAGGATCTATCACACCCGATCATCACGTGGTGCTTCGAAACGACGAACTGTAGCAACGGTGCACAGTTAGGGGAGAACACTTCTTGAAATTTTAATGAGGGATCATCTTATTTACTACCGTCGTTCTAAGCAAATAAAATTTATAAACATGATAAACATCACATGCAATCAAATAGTGACATGATATGGCCAATATCATACTGCTCCTTTTGATCTCCATCTTCGGGGCTCCATGATCATCATTGTCACCGGCATGACACCATGATCTCCATCATCGTGTCTTCTTGAAGTTGTCACGTCATCTATTACTTCTACTACTACAGCTAACGGTTAGCAATAAAGTAAAGTAATTACATGACGTTTATGTTGACACGCAGGTCATAAATAAATTAAGACAACTCCTATGGCTCCTGCCGGTTGTCATACTCATCGACATGCAAGTCGTGATTCCTATTACAAGAACATGATCAATCTCATACATCACATATATCATTCATCACATCCTTTGGGCCATATCACATCACATAGCATACCCTGCAAAAACAAGTTAGACGTCCTCTAATTGTTGTTTGCATGTTTTACGTGGTTGCTATGGGTTTCTAGCAAGAACGTTTCTTACCTACGCAAAGACCACAACGTGATATGCCAATTGCTATTTACCCTTCATAAGGACCCTGTTCATCGAATCCGATCCGACTAAAGTGGGAGAGACAGACACCCGCCAGCCACCTTATGCAACTAGTGCATGTTTGCCGGTGGAACCGGTCTCACGTAAGAGTACGTGTAAGGTTGGTCCAGGCCGCTTCATCCCACGATGCCGCCGAATCAAGATAAGACTAGTAACGGCAAGTAAATTGACAAAATCAACGCCCACAACTACTTTGTGTTCTACTCGTGCATAGAATCTACGCAATAGACCTAGCTCATGATGCCACTGTTGGGTAACGTAGCGGAAATTCAAAATTTTCCTACGTGTCACCAAGATCTATCTATGGAGAGGCTAGCAACGAGGGGAAGGAGAGTGCATCTACATACCCTTGTAGATCGCTAAGCGGAAGCGTTCAAGAGAACGGGGTTGATGGAGTCGTACTCGTCGTGATTCAAATCACCGAAGATCCTAGTGTCGAACGGACGGCACCTCCGCGTTCAACACACGTACAGCCCGGTGACGTCTCCCATGCCTTGATCCAGCAAGGAGAGAGGGAGAGGTTGAGGAAGACTCCATCCAGCAGCAGCACAACGATGTGGTGGTGATGGAGGAGCGTGGCAATCTTGCAGGGCTTCGCCAAGCACCACAGAAGAGGAGGAAGAAGAGACGCAGGGCTGCACCAACGAGAGATTGAATCACGTGTCTTATGGGCAGCCCCCTAGGACTCATATATATAGGGGAAGGGGAGGGGCGGCAGCCCTAGATGGCCAAGGGGTGGTGGCCAAGTGGGGGGAGGAGAGGGAGGCGCAGGGTGTATGGGCCTTAGGGCCCATATGCCCTTAGGGTTTGCCCCCTCTCCCCTTCTAGGCGCATGGGCCTTAGTGGGGCTGGTGCCCTTGGCCCATGTAGGCCAAGGAGCACTCCCTACAGCCCATGTGGCCCCCCGGGGCAGGTGGCCCCACTTGGTGGACCCTCGGGACCCTCCCGGTGGTCCCCGTACGTTACCGATAAACCCCGAAACTTTTCCGGTGACCAAAACAGGACTTCCCATATATAAATCTTTACCTCCGGACCATTCCGAAACTCCTCGTGACGTCCGGGATCTCATCCGGGACTCCGAACAACATTCGGTAACCACATACAAACTTCCTTTATAACCCTAGCGTCATCGAACCTTAAGTGTGTAGACCCTACGGGTTCGGGAACCATGCAGACATGACCGAGACGTTCTCCGGTCAATAACCAACAGCGGGATCTAGATACCCATGTTGGCTCCCACATGTTCCACGATGATCTCATCGGATGAACCACGATGTCATGGACTTAATCAATCCCGTATACAATTCCCTTTGTCTATCGGTATGATACTTGCCCGAGATTCGATCGTCGGTATCCCGATAGCTTGTTCAATCTCGTTACCGGCAAGTCTCTTTACTCGTTCCGTAACACATCATCCCGTGATCAACTCCTTGATCACATTGTGCACATTATGATGATGTCCTACCGAGTGGGCCCAGAGATACCTCTCCGTTTACACGGAGTGACAAATCCCAGTCTCGATTCGTGCCAACCCAACAGACACTTTCGGAGATACCTGTAGTGTACCTTTATAGCCACCCAGTTACGTTGTGACGTTTGGTACACCCAAAGCACTCCTATGGTATCCGGGAGTTGCACAATCTCATGGTCTAAGGAAATGATACTTGACATTAGAAAAGCTTTAGCATACGAACTACACGATCTTTGTGCTAGGCTTAGGATTGGGTCTTGTCCATCACATCATTCTCCTAATGATGTGATCCCGTTATCAACGACATCCAATGTCCATGGTCAGGAAACCGTAGCCATCTATTGATCAACGAGCTAGTCAACTAGAGGCTCACTAGGGACATGGTGTTGTCTATGTATCCACACATGTATTTGAGTTTCCTATCAATACAATTATAGCATGGATAATAAACGATTATCATGAACAAGGAAATATAATAATAACTAATTTATTATTGCCTCTAGGGCATATTTCCAACACCACCTTGGATGCCAAGTGGAACTGAAGTTTTGCGTCGCTGAACAAAGTCTTTCCCCAGATCTTCAGGTCAGAAGCGGTCCTCTGAAGCTTGGTCTTAAACCTCACAAACGGGCAGTCATGGTTGACAGGCCTCTCCCAGGCCCGAGCCACCGTTTCCTGGAAACGGGGGACGCGAGGCCAGAAGCTCTCAAATCTGAATCTGGCTTTGGGACGAGGCGAGGCGGCGTTTGCAAGCAGGAGCGGGCAGTGATCCGAGCAAGCCGTGGATGCCGCAGTCAAAGTGTGGTTTGGGAATAGGGCCTCCTAGTCCATGTTGCAGAAAAATTTGTCGATGCTCACTAACGTAGGGTTTTGGCGCTCATTGCTCCACGTAAATCTCCTGTTTTTGCACTTTATCTCCCTTAGGCCGTCCTGATCTATCGCTGCTCTAAACTTTCCCATGAGCCGCCTGTTGAGGTTGGAGTTGTTCTTATCTCTGGCTTCGTATATGATGTTAAAATCACCGTTGATCACCCATGGATGGCCGGGGGGAGGAGCAGCTGCAGCAAGCTCGAGCAGGAAGACATCTTTTCTTGCTTCATCGGCCGGTCCATAAACCGTTGTTAGCCAAAACGATGTGCTAGAGCGCAGCAGCGTGACGATCGTCGTGATGGAGAAGAGCCCAATGCTATGCGTGGCAATGCTAGCGATCGTGGAATCCCAGAAGATGGCCGCACCACCGCGGGTGCCGATCGCCGGTAGGAAAGCGCAACCGTCCAAAGCGCGCCCACCAGTGTCATGCACCAAGCTAGGGGACCAAGTGTCGATCTTTGTCTCCTGCAGGCAAAGGATCGCCGGGCGTAGGGCACTAACTAGCTCACTAACCGTGGCTCTCCTCGCCGGCGAGTTGAGCCCTCTCACGTTCCAACTCATGAAACCTCACGTGTCGTCAGTCATTTAGGAACAGGTGAATTCTCCGGGAACCAAAGCTACTAATGATGAAACTGAGCAAATGATTACACACATCCAGCCGGACCGGGGCGCGTCGGCAACCACCAGTAGCACCATAAACATGCCGACGACGGGCAGACCTACTGATCCTAGCAGACAACATTTGAAAGAAACCTAACTCAATCTGGCTTAAGGCCAGACGGCACCGGAGACTAGTCCTAAAACTACAGAGCATCTCTAACATGATCACACTTGAACTCCGGTCGCGCCATCAGGGCCAGCGAGGCCGGCCATGGCGCGCAGGGCATCCACGTTGAGCTTGGTAAGCTTAGCAATGCAGGTGATGTCGTCCTCCGAGAGTGGTTCCTCGAAATGCCGCACGAGCGCCTCGGCCGCCTCCATGGTCATCCTCTCCTTGGGGCCGAATCCACCCAGCTCCTGCACTAGCCGCAGAGAGGCACGTTGCGCCACGGGGGCGGGGCTGTTTATGGCCGTCTGTCGCGCACTCTGCCTGGTTGGCGCCGAGGGCGCCCTCGTCTTTGGTGGCGCAGAGGAGCGGCGGGAGGCCGGCGGGGGCGGGGGCACCAGGGCGGGGAGAAGGGGGAGCGACATTGCGGAAGAGCTGCCGGGGCGTCGCCGGTCCCCCCCTCCAGCTGAAGCTCGAGGACCTGCTGCGTGACGGCGCCAAGTTGCACCACGGTGTTCACGGCCAGTGTAGGGGCGCGGTAGGCCGCGCTGACGAGGTCGGGGCGCATGTGAGAGGGCTGGGCCCCGCCAGACGGCGACTCGGGGGTGGGCCGCTGGTGGGCCCCAAATTGACCGTCGCCTTGACCGTCTTGAAACTCCAGAGGGGCGGCCAGTGCGCCCTCGACCACCCCCTCGAGCTCCATCAGCATGCAGTCAGTGCGCTGCGGAGGAGCCAGCTTGCCTGCGCCATCGTTGAAGAAGTCTGTGACCGGGTCGGGGGAGGTGCGGGCCGACGAAGGGGCTTGAGGAGGCAGGGCAGGCGGTGGAGGAGGCGGGCGACGGAGCGGCTGAGGAGGAGTGGCCCGGAGCACAACGCCGTCCTTGCGGCAGCCCGCCCCGTGCCGGCGGCTCACCGGCATGCGGCTCCTATGCCTAGACGGCGGCCTCGCGGCTGAGACTCCGGCCCAGCAGGGTGTCTTTCCAGGAACGCCTGCTGCCGCGGCTGTCGTCGTGGTCGTCGCGGTCGCACCTTCCGTTCCCGAACTGCAGGCCCTGGCAGCCAGAGGAGGCCATCACCTCCGGCCTGCGGCGCCCTTGGCCGTCCTCAACATGCCTACGCCAAGTCCTCGGGTAGATCGCCTGGAAGGGGGCGTCATCGTCGGACTCCGAGGAGGGGAGGCCACTTTGACGAGAACGGGACAAGCGCGGGGATGCGGGGTCCAGTCCTCGATTCGGTCCACATGCACTAGCAGATCATGGCGCTTGATGCCGGGGGGCGGCGCAACCTGGCGGCTCGACGACGAGAAACCAAGCAAGGCCTCCACCCGGCCCGCGCCACGCGCCGCGCACCAGATGGTACGCTTGGTGGGGATGTGCGCGATGTCGGAGACCCACACCCAGCAGGCGAATGACCTGGTGTGCCCGCGCTCGTGGGTGCAGATGTCGAGGCGGTCCATGATGCAGAGGTCGCCCAGCACTTCGACGACGCCCTCCAGTGACCAGAGCTGCATGGGCATCCTCTCGATGACCACATGGACGTGGAGCTTGCAGTCGTCTAGCACGTCGTGGTTGTCCTCGTGCCAGCCCTTGATCACGAACACGACGCCATCCACCTTGACATGCCCGCGGCGGACTACATTCTCCTTGTGTGCCGGAAGCTCGAAGTGGACGAAGAAGTCCTCCGGGTCGTGGCTGGTGGCGCGCAGCAGGTGGGGAGGCGTGTGCAGCTGCTCTTCGATGGCCCGGCCCACTGCCATGGGGTTGGCGGCGTGCTGGGACACTGCCGCCGTGAGCACCACCATATGCTTGCGGAGGAGGAACTCCTGGTGCTCAATGGACGGCGTGGTGATGATGACCTTGTGGCTGGAGCGGGGGCGACGAGACGGGTCGGTGCGGTAGGCTTGGCGATCCATGGCGGCTGGCGGCGGGGTGGGGAAGCGGAGCCTGTCTCTGACCGGGCCGCGAGCGGGGAGCTGCGCCGGAACTCTACTTTTGAACCTTGGATTCTGCGGGCATTCGCGGCCGAAGTGCCTCGGCTGCTTGCAAATGATGCAATGCAGGGGATCTCTGCAGTCTACTATACGGTGGAGGGTGCTGAGACAGCGGAAGCACAGCCCATCGAAGCGGCTTAAGAAGGCAGCGCGACCGCTCGAGGCATTGATGGCGGGGCGCTGGCCGGACCGCCCCGACCTGGAGCGCCTAGGAGCACCTACAGGGTTCTTGCTGGCGCGGCGCTGGTTCTTGGATTTGACCGCCGTCCACCCGTCTCCGTCGACAGAAGAGGAAGGAAAGGGCGGAGGAGATGGCACAACCATAATGGACTTGAGCCTGCCTTTCCCAGAACGGGGGCGCTCCGCACGGATTGCAGGAGGAGAGGGTGGCGTGTCCTTGGAGCACTCGCCCCGCAGCAGGAAATGCGGCGGAGGAGCGGGGCACGCCGTTGATGCGAGACGAGGCCGCGGAGAGACCAGCCCGTCCGGCGGACCGGCGGATCTAACAGGAGCGGCCACGAACGCAGGGATGCCCTAGCCAGATCCAGCGCTGCCGTGGGAGTGCGAGGAGCGCGCCGACCCGGCGGGGGAGGCGGAGCGCATGGCGCGAGGAGGGTGGGTGGCGCTCCTGCCTGGCGGGCAGGGACAGGGGCTGGTGGCCTTGGCTGGAATGGCCAATGGCGCAGGAAGGGCTGGGGCGCAGGAGGGCGCCTGGGATTTAGTTTTATGTGATTGAAGTTTTCAAGTTTTCGCCTCAGGGGCAGAGTGGAGAATGGAGAATAATGGCCTAGAGTTCCTTCTCATGAAGTTGATAGGTTAAGTTTCTATGGATCTGCAAGCAAGACAGCTACTGCTATGATCGCCTAGGATCCGGAAGCAGCTGCGACGGCAGCAACCAGCCTGAGAACTTGGTTGTCGACCGTCGGGTCTGTCGGCGGGATTGACTGATTCTGAGCTTGGTTAGGATGAGGAGCGATCTACTCCCTCCGTCCCTGTAATATAAGAGCGTTTTTACACTAGGTAGTACGTGGCAAGGTTACCCTGATGGGCATTGTGTGCAGTAGGAACACCAAACAACTGAGCGTTTTGGTGCCCGTCGGCTCGTTGCTGAGCACAGGTGATCTGCAGAGGAGTCATCCCTTCTCACATACGCGGTCTGAAAGTCAAAAAAACGACACTCGCGTGCCTGCGGATGCAGATGGAGAGTTCAGTATCACAGCTTAGTGTGAAGACATGATCTGGGCTTACTAGACGCACTTGTAGAACCAATGTCTGAACCTGACGCCCGTCCTAGCAACATTGGTCTCAAGCTCCGAGCCGCAAAACGGACATGCAATGAGAAGAAGATAGGGGCGTGTTTGGTTCCAGTTTGAAACAGTAGTCGCATTGCATATCCTTCTCAACCCAGTCTGGTTGAGAAAAAACAGGCCCTAATACGCCATATGCAACTTGTTTGGCTGCCTGCATCCCTAGTCCATGCATTAGGTAATACACAAGTGCACTTTGTTTGGTTGGTTGCATTGGCCCTAGCGGCACATGAACATGGCGTTTGGTTGCATATGGCGTACATGTTGTGCTTACCTTGTACCATAGTTGGTGAGCTTACCCACACCTAGCACACCAACGCCACAACACAGCAATGGTGACGAACTGGGCGAAGATGATGAAGTTCTTCAACTTCAGGCCGAACTGACGATCCACCTTAGCAGCTTCCACTTTGACAGCTCCAACCTTGGCACTGTCGACACTGCTGCCTCTGTGCTTCTGCACCCAGGCGGAGTAAGCTTGTTATGTTGCCTGCCTAGTCTTGAACCCTCTATAGTTGCTGTTTCTATACAATGCCACTTGTGCATTTGCTTCCCCTGGAACCTCACCGATGAACACGGCATACCACTTGCCCTAGCAATGCACAAGAGCAAGAGTTGAAGCAGCAAATCAATGGAGCACAAGTAGCAAGCAAAGTAGCACACAAAGAACAATGGAGAAGAAGAGAAGTAAAGCATGCATGATCATACAGCATAGCAAGTTCAACCTAGCACTACCTTGGTGTTAACCTACCACCACATCCAAAAGAGGGTGTCGTCCTACCACCGCAAGTTCACCATCAGCGTGAGGGGTTAGTATATACCACATTACCACCTCACCAAAATATACATACCATCAAATAGTTTTTGAGCCCTAGCTACACAAAATGTACATCGTCATCGTCGTCGTCGCCACCGCCATCGCCGTCGGGGATCATGCATGCTCACAGGCAGCACTACACTAGTAGTAGTGCTTTCCCAGCCAGCTCCTGAGCCACAACACCATGTGAGCGTCGGCCATGGCAACGAACCCAACACCTTGGGCCTTATTGTCAAGCAGGTGGCTGAGAGCTGCCATGAGAGCCTCATCGCTGAATCCACCCTGGGTCATGACAGCGCCATACAGGTCAGGGTGGACGTCGAGGGGTTTGCACTCCCTGATGGTTGTTGCCACCTCCTTCACCGCCTCAGTCATGCTGCAAAAGACATTGATCTCCTCCTCCATCAGGCCTCCTCTCTTCCTCTTCCTATCATGGGCGGGGTCAAATGGCTTGTCGAAGGGATTCGCAGCGGGCTTGTCAGGGCCATCATATCCTCGACGTTCGGTGTCCCAGGGAAGTCTGGCATGGGAGAACCAAGAGGCTCACCCGATCCCATGGCATGCTTCCCAGTTGCCAGCCCGAAGGAGAAGATGTGTTGCATCTGGTTGTAGTTCTGGATGGGTGTGTTGAGGAACTCAGCGTCCCTTGGGTGGTCCTAAGAATGAAACACAAGTGTTGTTAGTTGCGATTAGGAGTAGGCAATGGTGGACAGTATGAAAAGGAAGAGGGATGTGAGCTAACTGCGACATGGCCGGCGTAGTGCTCTGCCTCCAGAACTATGGAGCAAGTGTTCTCATCCCATGAGGCGCTGCTAAGGTCTCTCAGCTTGGATACTTGGATCCACCGACTTCTCCACTTCCTCAGGTGGTTGTACACCTGGGTGGCAGACACCTCTTGCCCATAGAACTCGAACACCTGCTTCGCAGCGGTGTTCAAGTGCACCTCCTTGAAGCCCTTGTCAGTCCTAACTCCACTAGAGATGAGCTCACACATCTTTTTCAGCACGAACATGGACATGAACGGCTGCCACTTCATGTTGTTCGACCTACCATCCTTCTTTGCCTTTGCTGTTGCTAGCTTGATTGCAGCGGCAGCAGCAACAACAGGAGTTGGCTCAACGAGCACTACTGGCACATAGAGGGAATCGGACTCGAACACCTCTGAATCAGGTGCCATCTGGGCCATAGGCTGCGAGTCCTCGACAAACGATAGAGCAAACTGGCTGTCGGACACGACAAGGGCCTGACTAAGATCTTGCGTCTGCGTGGTCATGTCCTACAATCGTAGCATGCATTGACAGTGAGCATAGCACACAACATACCGGACAATCCATGAAAGCAGGAGCATACATGTACATGGTTCATCACTATCATAGCAAGCACATGCTTCATCACTATCATACTAAGCATACCAGACAATCTATGAGCAGGAACATACATCTACAACAAACAGCATGCTACAAATGGACCACCAATAGCTACAAATCACAGATCTAAGCATGATTCAACACAAGCACAAGGTTCAACTTCAAACTCTACTACTAATCTAGCCTACCACATGCTTGAACATCTAGCCCTACCACAAATTGCAACCGCAGCATAGCAACCAACCATATCAGCTCACAAATCGGATCCCTAACCAACCGTGCATCTAGATCAAACCCTAGCTGCATCTCAGATCTAGCTAGAAGGAACAGAGAGAAAGGGGGATTGAACTCACAGAGGCCATGGCTGTAGCTTGAGGACGAGGGGGGACGGCGGTGGAAGATGAACGCCGGCCGGTGAAGGAGCTCCGACGCCGTGGACCGCCGGCCGATGAAGATGCGCCACTTACCTGCCCGTCGGTGCCGATGCGCGTCAGCAGGAAAGCGCGAACGGAGGAAGAATGGTGGCGGGAGTTGGGGCGGTGAGGAGGGGCTAAATAGGGGTGGAGCGGCAGGAGGTGAGCCGAAATCCTCCCGCCGATTTTTCGGCGACGCGGGCGAGCTCGCGCCATCTCCCTTGCTCGCATGAGGGGAGAAGCGCGTCGCCCTCCCCTGCCTCGCCCGAGCCAGGCTCGCGAGCTACTGCCGATTCGTGCGTTTCCCCTGGGCCTGGCCTGGACGTGCTTTAAGTTTCGTGCGATGCGGGCCGCACAGTGAATGCAGGAAACCAAACGGGCCAAATTCTTCCCGCCCGGGCCAGGCTGGGCCTAATGCGGGCAACCAAACACGCCCTAGTATGCTGACACAGGGAGACATGAGGAAGACGACTTGTTTCAAAAAAGGAGGAAGACGCACTGGACATGGCAGCCGAGCTGCAAAAGGGTTAGCAGTGGGACGATGAGGATTTTTTATGCGAACTGTTGGTTGTGGGTGGGTGGGCGAGCTGCATTTAATATGTTCTCATCTGGTGGCCGTTTGTGTGCCCGGCCGCTCAGAAACAAGGCTGAGCCATGCAATGACTCCCTGTTCCGCGTGCCTGGTGCGTGGCCTAAAAAGCGGGATATACTATCGGTAAATACGCCTGACAACACAGATCCATATGCGAGCTCGTGGTGTGGATAACGGGAGCATTTGAGACCGGGCTAAAAAAATGAATATTCACATAAGTGGTGCATAAGTTATCATGTGTCTATATAGCAATTGCCAGGGCATAAAAAAAGTTTACTCCAACCTTCTCCCCACATACACATGCATGCATGCACGAGAGGATAAAAACTTGATATCACCATAAATTCTCCTATTTCAGAACTTGAACATGTTTTGCGGCTCAAACCATTGGTAAGATTGAAAAATTGTTTCCACCTAAAAATTTGCCGTGACAAGACCTTCGAAACTAGATCACAGGTTGATTTGTTCCAGTGACTTTTTTTGGGTCAAAAAGTTATCATGTTAGGGTTAAGTAAGTTATCATGTTTTGTCGCGACAAGACCTCCAAAACTAGATCATAGGTTGATATGTTCCATTGACTTATTTGGGTCAAAAAGTTATCATGTTAGGGCTAAGTAAGTTATGACCCGTGTGGTATGTAAGTTACCATGTTGTTTACATAGAAGTTATCATGGGGTATGCTTTGCAACAACTTTTTCCCCGGGTTAAAAATTAACATGGTGCTTGTATATAGATTATCAGGTCTATGATGCGTATATTACCATGTTATTTACATATAAGTTATCGAGAGATGTTGGAACTTCTATCCCCCGGATCAAAAATGTTACCACGCATGGGCTAAGTAAGTTATCAGCTTTGTTGTGCGCATATTATATTAGCATGTTATTTACACAGAAATTATCAGTGATGTGTTTTCCAATATTTTTATCATGAAGTCAAAAGTTATCACGGTGTTGTACATGGGTTATCACATCTGTTGTGCGTATATAACCAGGACTATTTCACATAAGCTACCGGAGATATATTTTTTGAACAATTTTTATTTCAGGGTCAAAAGTTACTGCGATATTTATATTTGACTTATCATCTCTCTTGTGAGTATATTATCATGCTACCAGGGTTTGTTTTTTAACAAGTTTTAACCGGGTCAATAATTACCGTGTTGTTTGTAAATGAGTTATCAACTCTGATGTGTGTGTATTACCATGTTATTTACACATGAGTTGCCGGTGATATTTTTGACTTTTTACAGGTTAAAAAGTTATCACGTTTGGGCAAAAATGTTATCAGCTCTGATGTGCGTATATTATCATGCTATTACACGCGGAAATTACCAGGGGTATGTTTCTCAACTTCTCTTTTGGGGTCAAAAAATTACTGCGGTGTTTTGTATGTGAGATATCAACTTTGTGGTGTGTATAGTACCACACTATTTTCATATAAGTTATCGGGTTATGTTTTGAACAACCATTATTTCAAAGTTATCGTGGTTTTTGGTACATATGTTGCCAGGCCTACGGTGTATATATTACCAGACTATTGACAAGGAAATTATCAGGAGGATTGTTTCAACATTTTTCTTTAGATAAAAGTTATCACGGTGCGTAAATTATCAAGCCTGTGATGGGTTACGTTTCAACAAAAAAAATTATGTCTTGGTAAAAAAACTTCTTACAAGAAAAGAAAGTGTCGTGAGATGTTGAACACGCAAGACAAAAAAAATGAAGTTTGAATCTTATATTTTTAAGAAGTTGATCCTCACTACTACCAGTTCTCTCAACATGCACACTGTCCACATCATCTTAATGCCACGTCGGCGTTCACATGAGTCTAATCCATCCTGTATGCGCCACATCACCCAATTTCTTTCAAGGGAAACCCAAATTATTATTAGCCATTGGATCAGTAGATGCTCGAAGCCTACAATCGTGATCTCTTAATGTGTGCACCCCTAGAAAACCTTTTACCATATGCGCCGCTAGGAATTCAATCAGTTTAATGCCCATCTCTCTGTTACCTGTGTTCAGCGTAGTCTTCTCCCCTTCCAGCGCCTGTTTTCTTTTCTCCCCTCCAGCCGCTACACATCTTCAATGCTTTGTATGGAGCGGCGGCTGAGCGTCCATCTCCACGCTAGGCGCTCCTCCAGCAGGACCGCCGATCCGACTTTGCTTGAGCGACCGTTTGGGATTCTCCGTGGTTACGCTCCCCTTGCCAGTGTGGTGCCCGCGTTGTCAAGACGGCGTACACGGTGCCGTGGTCCTCCCATCCCTTCTATGTCTCTATTCAGGCCAAGGTGACTCCGGTGCCGCTCCTCCACCGGTCGTCTGAGCCGCCCAAGCCAGTCGCGGCGTCTTCTTGTGTCCACACAGTCGTGGCCTTTTGCCCTCGGCCATATGTGTCGGCCAACCGTACAACCACCAGCATCCCACACTGGAAATTGGATCGTGTGTAAACAAGGGTGATTAATTAATATAATGTTGTAATTTCTCTTCTGATTCATCTACTCCATAGCATTTGGATCTATCTTATTTCTTTGTTGTTGTTTTTTGGGATGGGCCCGTGCTCCTGTATCTTTTTGCAGCAGGCCACACGCAGTCGTAAATATGGAATTCCGACTTCTACTACTACATGGAGGTAAGCTCTAATGTTTCTTCCCGCATTTGAGCTTTGAAACCTTTATTGTTGCATTCTAACTCCATCCCCTTCCTCACTATTGTTCATCAGGATGGCCCCGTATACCTGTCTCCTGATCTCTGTTCAACCTTCTGATCGTTGGCAATCTTACGCCTTAGAGATAAGCAGTGATGCTAGCTTATTGCTGCATTTTTATTCTTCTACAGAGATTAACACTATGCATCGTATGACGGGATCATCTGT
Source organism: Triticum monococcum (assembly GCA_034509565.1). NCBI lineage: Eukaryota > Viridiplantae > Streptophyta > Magnoliopsida > Poales > Poaceae > Triticum > Triticum monococcum. Next base: position 32,876,129 of record CM067844.1, read on the forward strand.
TCAAGATTTCTTATGGTTAATGTAGTCACTATGATTATCTCTATGTTATACAATATGATGTTCTGGCAATAACATATTGTTTGTTCATTTTTGTTTGCAGGTATAAAGTGCATTCTACACATTCTCTTATATTTTACCCCAATCAATATGACCTCACATAACACTGACGGTCGACAACATTCTCCGCTCCTAAATCAGCATTTCGTGTACGAATGACTGATGCAGATTTTCTCTACTCTTGAATTCGGCAATCTTTATCATTGCAAAATTCTGACACTGTCAGGTTTGTTGCTTCAACGTATCATGCATGTACTTTGTTTTAATTTCCAAATGCATAGTCCATTTATCACCCCTTTGGTTATATTGTCATAGGATATAGTCACAGGCTCATCACCGCTAGTAGAAGACATAAGAAATGGATGGCTTAAAAATTCATGGCATAAAAATTAATCATATGTGTTTCTGGCAAATTAACGGTACATCCGCAGATACCATTTTTTCATTTGAAATCGTAAGTACTTTTTAAAAATTCATATAGCAACGATTCAGCCTTCACTACTTTCTAAACTATTATAAGTTATCAATTGCACCCAGGTGGTATATGTAAAGGGAAGTGAGACCTTGCGTGATTGTCTAAGTTCTATAAAGAGAGCATGAAACATCGAATTTATACAAACAATTGGACAGCTGCAACTAAGTTGCTAGCCATTAATTCCATGGACAATGCTACCTGTCAAGTCTTCAGGGAATAATTGCATGAACAAAATTAAGCGCGGTTTTATTTTTTGAGGGAAAACCAAGTGCAATCTTCCCATACAAAATTGCAGAGATGGCAGATATTCTCAATTTACCCATTAAGTAACAATTGGCTTTGGTTTTTCTAAAAGGAATCTGGCAGATCCATGCATGGATGAAGACCCACCATGCATTATATTATGCTATTATCTTTGCTGGATATTTTAAAACTATACAATAATAAAATATAGCAAATATATTTTTTTTGTTTTAGTTTCATTTATTAATCCAATGTTCATATTTCATATTATCAAATATGATTGAAATATATTGCAACTAATTCCCGCAGCAACGCGCGGGGTATCATCTAGTTCTACAAGAAGTGTGGTACTTAGGGGAGTTTATTAGTGCGCTGTGCGAGACAAAGTTGAGAAGATAAACCCGAAAAAATAACATGCTTTGCTGATATGAAAGTGAAGAAGGTCAACCCACCGAATCTTCGGGCCTGCGACGCCCCGCGTGTGTCGCTCGTGAAACTGAATCTTCGGACCCACTCGCCCAGGACACCACGCATATGTCACTCGTGAAACTAACTATCGTCAGGACGCTGATTACTCGCGTGATGCGGATCGGATGGTGACGGGATCATTCGGATCTGTTGCGATTTTCCAAACGTTTGGAAATAACCAATTTCGTATTATTAAATATACACTGTACATCCGGGTCGCAGCTGCTTGGCCCAGCATCTACCTCTTGCTCAAGCGCAGCACAGCAATGGCCGAAGCACGGTTCCTATTTGGCACGTAGGTCTCTGGATAGCGAGCTAGCCCATAGAATCTTCACGCGCCGGTTCAACATATGGGCCAGGCCGGTATGTTTTTTCCTTGTGTTTTGGAAAAGTTCTTGAACCTAGTCTGCACATGTGTTTTTTGGTTTTTCATTCCTTTATCTTTATCTTTTTTCTTTTCATTTTTTTATTTTACATTTTTATTATTTCATTTTCATTTTATTTTTTCCATGTTTGTTTTTTCTTCTTCTTTTTCTTTTTCATTTCCCATTCTTATTTTTTTTCTTAATTTCCTTTTTCATTTCGCGAACATCTTTCAAATTTGTGCACATATTTCGAATGTGTGAACATTTTTTGAAGTCATGAGCATTTATTGAAATTGTTAACATGTTTTGAAGTCATGAACATATTTTAAAATCTGTGAACAGTTTTTTGAAATCCTGAACGCCTTTTAAAAAAATTTAATATTTTTTGGTATTATGTATATTTGTTTTAAACACATGAATATTTCTTTGAATCGGCGAACATTTTTGAGTTGATTAATATTTTCCAATTTTTTGTGGAAATTCCCAAATATATTCAGTAAAAAGATTTTTATAAATTAATGATCATTTTTTGAATATGCAAACATTTTTTAATCAGCGAGGTTAATTGGAAATTTTGGAATAATTTCTGAAATTCGAGAACAATTTTTGGATTTTTGTGATTTTTTGTAAAATCCATGAACATTTAAAATTCCCCAAAAACTATTTAATATAAAAATTGTTATTTTATGAATATATTTTCGAAATCATGATAATTTTTGAATATGTGAACATGTTTAAAACAATACTACCATTTTTTTCCATTTGCGAACTTTTTATGATTTCTCTGATATTTTTGAAAATCATGAATAATTAAAATTTACGAACATTTTATGGTTTCTCAAACAACTCTTTTTCAATTTCACATTTTTTCAAATTCCAAGTTATTGAAAAAATAAAATGAAAAACAGTGGTGTCCAGGCCCGCACATGGGCCAGCGCAAAAAACACATGCAAAAGGATGGGGGGGGGGGGGGGGTGCGCGTGTCCCCTCTATGTGGTGCGTAGGTCGCCAAATAGGAGGTCCTCACTTGAGTGGGTGCCCATCTGAAATCCCTAAGGTATCCCTTGGAAAGGTCACTCCGACTCCGTCATGGGCCGAGAAGTGGCAACTTGGGAGTTTTCCTTTTTTTTTCATAGATTCAATTTTCAAAACGTTTCATCTCTTAAACCGTGCGTTCAAATTCCAAAATGTTTTTACCGCTGGATTTCTTATGTCGAGGTCTTCAAAACTAGATCCTATCTTAATATATTTGACGAACTTTTTTTTTTACAAAGCCTAGCCGAAAACATTTTTTTTATTTTCTCCCCTTTACGAGAGGAGCATTGCTTCTCACAATAGCAAATTTATGCCTCTCGTGGATAAGCATTTTTCCCTCTTTTGTGTTCTCGCGGAGGTGTGCCTTCACAAGAAGCAAACTTATGCCTCTCATGGAAGCCAAAAAAACACGATTTTTCCCTTTGTGAGAGGCACCTCCATGAGAAGAAATTTTGGGCCTCTTGTGGAAGCAAACAAAAATTATAACGCGTTTTTCCCTTTCTCAGAGGCACCTCGACGAGAAGAAAGTTTGTGCCTCTCATGGAACCAGAAAAACTACATTTTTTTTCATTTTTGAGAGGCACAATTGTGCCTCACACGAAAGCAAATATGTGCCTTGGTAAGAAGCAAACATGTGCCTCTCGTGGAAGAAAAAAACGTGCATTTTTCCTTTTCCTAGAGGCACAACCATTTCTCTCGCGTAAGCAAACCTGTGCCTTCTTAAGAAGCAAATATGTGTCTCTCGTGAAAGAAAAAAAAGATATTTTTCGCGCATTCTTTTGAATTGCTTTCTCCAAAATCTTGAGAAAACCATGCAAAAACCGGAAAGCTAACAAAAAAGGGGAAAACCATCTAAACGCCGAAAACGCGTACAGAAAAAGAAAAACCAAAAAGAGGGCCCAGCACTCGAACGTGGCGGCAGTTGAGTGCGCGCCAAATGACACGCTGTCAGCCCACCAAAAATGACACTTGAGAACCTCCCCGTAAGGGGTTCCCCTTAGTTAGTTGCTCTCGCGCCTATCTCTCCCTATTCCTTTTCTTTTTTTCTTTTGTCATTGGTCCTTATTTTCCCCATTATGGGCCGAACGGCATTTGTTTTGTATAAAGTGCACACGAGCCGCAGGTCGCTACTGCATCTCTCAGTCTCTCTTTGCCTCAAAAAAATAATATTCTCTTAGTTCCTTTTAGTTTTTGTTTTGTGAAAGTTTCTTTATCTCCTAACACTAACTGGTGGCCCCCATGGCAAATAAAAATAATATATAACTTTTTTGAAAAGGATCAAATCTATTATAAAGATTCACTGGAAGTACAAAACACCTCAAACATAATAAAAATTACATATAAATTACCTACACTAAATATAATAGGACTGGGTTTGTGGGTTCCTCACATTAGATGTTCCTGATGACATGTTTTTCCATCGTTTATTTATCTCTTTACATACAGTAACGGTGGTTCCACCGTGAATGCAAAAACTATATAAGTACATTTATGTTAATTACAGAAATATTATAATAAATAAATTGGAAAACAATTGGGTCCCACATGTCAGGTGTGAGTCCCTAGGGCAAATTCAAAAGAAATATGTAAAATTTATATGACATATACCTTGCTATATGAATTTATTGTATGTACACGGTCATATAAGAAAAGAGTATTGGTGCATGCATAAGTTAAACACTAGCATAATGGTAAGGAACAGGTCAACTTGGAAGCCGCCGTGTCAGGTCGACGTGAGAGTAGCCACGTCAAAACGATGCGGCCACGCCGAGTAGCCGCAGGGGCGTCAGATACAACACAATGGCCAGGATCAGTGGTTGGGGGAGGGGTTGGATAAAAGGGAGGCTGACATGAGGAAGAGGAGCGGTCGCAAACAACCGGAGATAGTGAAGACGAACCGAAGAGGGGCTCGGTGGTGGCAGTGCGAGGGTTTGGAATGGGACAAACAGTGGGCAAAGATTATAACGGACTAACTAACGAGCGGAAAAGAATGGAGGATTAATTTTGAATCAACAGACTAACTAATTTTAATTAGGAGCCAATCAATTGAGCAGTCCATTTTGGGTGAGATTGATGCGAACACATCATCACAGACTGATAGTATGTCTTAGGACGGCTTGTGATAACCCTCTAGCCGAGCCCCCAGGAGACTATCATTGACTATTCTCACTGATAAGGGATCAGAGCCTGCCTAAGTAAATATGACCAGTAAAAATCTTATTGCAACCTAAGAGGATGAAAAGTCAAAAACCGTGTGATATATGTGTAAAATGTATCTATAGTTAATAAAGATTTCATGCTAATTTCTTGTATTATTTTTAACCAACCTATTAATAGATTGCTGGAAGGTAAGATTACATACTGGCCCTGTTTGGATCATGGGGTTAGAGCTAGTTTGGGTTAGTTGGGGGCTCAAATAACCCAAAAGTATCCAAACAGGGAGGGTTAGAGTGGGTTAGTTCCATCTAACCCAACTATCCCCATGAAGAGGTGCTTATTTGGGTTAGAGTGGGTTAGAAAATAACTCTAACTCTAACTGTGTTAGAGTATCCAAACAGGATCATTTTTACATCTAGTTTTTTATGGTTTCTCAAATCTCTGTGGACACTTTTTTTCTCGAAAGACGTAGGCGATGGTAAAATACCAAATATTTTTCTGAGCATGCTGGGTACGCGTGCACCCTTATGAACAGTAATGTAGAAAGTGATAAAAAAACAGACAATTATGGTTTATATTTTGCAATATAAATGATTGATTGTTCCACTCATGTGTCAAGTTTTTCTAAAAGAAATGAAATGTGTAGTATTTTTGTGATAACAGACAAACAATACTGTTAAGACTTAATTAACACAAGTTAATTAAGGATTAAATCTCCACTTATCCTGACCGGATGCGTCTCTTCGGAGACTATAAATATGTAACCTGTCATCATCAATAGACACTGTTTTCAATATTATTGATGGTCTCTTGTTTTCTTTCAACACGTTATCAGCACGCTCTTAGCCTAGAGCGATTTGGCCGAGAGGGAAGCGACGACGGAGCGCCTGGAGGTCCTCGACCTCGGCCCGTCGATGCAACCGGCGAGCCCCCCTCACACGCGCGGCGCCCGCGCTACCGAGCCATGCGTCCTACCCGCTGGCTCCCGGCAGCCAACAACCATGGCCACGCACGGCGGGGCGCGTTGCCCGGCCCAGGTGGTCGACCAGCGGCAACGCCCTCTGGCAAGCCCGTGCGTGGAGCGGTTCCCTTGCCCGCCCATGGAGGCAGCAGCCTCGATGCGGCCTATACCTCTGGAGCACACGACTCTCACCCTGCGCGCGTAGGCGCTCGGGCCAGCACGCCCTCCTCGGCATCGCCTGGCGCAGCCCTGACCGGCCTCCAAAGGCGGTGCGCGACAGCAGCGGCGCCCTCCCGAGCGGAGGCGGCGCCAGCGACGTCGGCTGCCTGACGCGGCCCCTCTGCGACGGCACCGATGTACAGTGAGCCGCAGGCCTGGGAGGCTCGGCGCCCATGCGCCTGTCCACGCCGCGCTGGGGTGCTTCGCGCCAGTGTGACAACCGGCTGTGGCGGAGGTTGGTGGTGGTGGTGCCGCCGGCCGCCGCTTGAGTCGGATTGGGGAAGATTAGTCGATGGGAACGAGAGATCAGAGACGTCCCGTCGCCTCCCTTATCCACTCGTTCGGATGGGCTGTTGAAAAGCCACCAAGCGAGGCCTAGTTGGGCACTAGCCCATGCTTGTACGAGCAGCAGGAAAAAAAATAAAGAATCAAAAACGAAAAAAGAAAAAGGTGGCTTAGCCACGGTTGTAGGCTGACCTGTTTTGGCCTATCGCCATTTTTCTCTTCGTTTTCTTTTCTGATTTTTTCCTATCTGTACAACAATCACAGTGTTTTGCGGTTGAGAATATTATTATCATTTTCTCGCAAAACAATCTCATTGCGATTGAGATCCGTTTTCTCTCGCGAATTACTAATTCACCTTGTTGAATTATCTTGCAATTTGATACAAGATCTCATTTAATTTGAGATCTATACAATTCAAGTTTTTCACTTGAGGATCAAGTTTGCAACATCATTATTATTCATTACATTAGTAATGTATATCTGTAGAGTACCTTGTATTCCAGAATAAATTATGATGTAACATATTTCCATGTTATTCTACATGTTGAGATTCATTACATTTATTATTTGCAATTGAAATTTTCTTTTTGTCTCTTGTAAAGATAAATTCAGTACCTCTACTGTACTGTTTCTCCGTTGAGTACGTACGAGGTATTCCGGAATATTTTCTATGATGTATATGTTTCCATGTTAACCACATGTCGAAATTAATACATTTATTTGCAATTGAGATTTTCAATTTCTTGCAAATACGGATGCAAAATTCAAGGTGATTTCTTCAAATTGATGCTTGAGATCATAAGGTAGTCATATGGATCTACTGCCTACGTAGATTATCGATGACTACTGATAAAGCCTCTATCATGTCGTTTCGACATTATGATTGCTTTACAAAGTGCTCTCCCACACATTTTACTAAGTCATGACATAAGGCATTACGAGTGAGTATCTACTGATTTCATCAGATTATACTCTCTAGTGTTGCGAGATCTACTCCATTTTGGAGATTATCTTCAAGGTGTCATATTTAGCAATTTGAGATTCACACTAATGGTTTCAAGATAACTTCTTGAAATACCCATTGATTTTGCTAAGTTCATTACAACATCAACCATGATGATCTTTAATTTACTGGTTATAAATTAATTATCTCTGGTTTACCCATAGAGGTAACATATGGCTATAGAGTTTGAGGCATTCGCCCTCAATGGCCACCACTGCCCTATCTGGGCCATGGACATCATGATCGCTCTTGTGTCTCGTGGGATAATGTGTGCAATCCTGGATTCACCTCTATTTTGGATCACACCACTAACAGAAAAATGGTGTCTTATATATCATAAGGCATTAGATTCAGATCTCAACATCTGGTTATTCTGTATCAGCAATTCCTGGGATACAATGTACCTCAAGGGCAAAGGTTTGAATCTTACTTCAACCTTCAATCCGACGTCACCAGCTGTGACGGGACCCTATGGGCACGGAGAATATGATGGTTGAATATGCCTCAACCGACATGTATGGAGACTATGAATAGTCTTTCAATCTCCTGAGTGGTCAATATAATTAATGTCCATTTATGATGTTGTAACAACAATACAACAACATATGTATTGTTGTCATCATATACTATATATCACAATATATTGTATCAACACTTTGGTACAATACATTTGTATGTATTCTATATATCTGACAATGATTTTCATATTGAGAATCTTCATGTCTATATATAGACTTCTACGGGAGTCAATCCGATGAAAAATGATATATGCCTTGTGGACATATGCACCACAAACTCTATACTCAGGGAAGTCCAATGTTTCCACTCTCATTGAGAGAAAGGAGATATTTTAAAATCGCTAGACGTGATGAGGTATTTGTTGGCTCAACTCGAGTCATATTTACTATCCCTGTGGGTACCCGAGTAACATCGGGATGCTTTATTGCTTCCCAGGTTTAACTCATACCCTACTAAACTATAGAGGTATCCGTCAAAATAGTTTCCATAGTGAAACTTATGATGACAACAAAGAGAAATATCTTCTCTTTACCATATGCAACGGATATGGCAAGCACATTCTCTATGTATCATCGGCATTGCACTACACATACTACAAAACCCGTAGCATATGTTGCGTACGAGATAGTTTTCCAGAGTGTCTTTTGCATGACAAACTTGGCATTCCTACTTTGGTCATCATTGACATTGGGTTGAAACCAAAACTATCAACAATTCAACTGGTTTATGATTGTTATGATGCTAAATTCTAATAACATTTGGATTTTATGTGCACTACAAGTGACACAGGGAAGCTAATTTTAAGGCTCGCACACCTTAAAGTCTACGCTGGACCACTTAGACTCCTTGAATGCATCAAGTTGAGGTAAGTGGATCTTCCCATCCATTGACTAGACTATTCAGGTATTCCATGGTTCTAAAAGACATATCTATATGATGGTATTAAGTGTGTGCTTTATTCACACGAAACCATTGGCTCATTATCCTGACATCGATTTCAAGCAAATCGAATTGATAACATTGCAAAATTCTCCTTGAGTGCCTTCTCTATGGCCCTTGGATTGAAGTTTAGCAATTTGTCCTAATGTCTAGACTCAAAATGGTTTGGTAGAATCCTATCCAAAGAGTTAAGCTCATTGCATTATCTTTACTTTGGAATTGCAACTTGCCAACTTTACGTTGGAGTCATGCAGTTTTACACGCTCATGAAAGAACTGCATAATATTATTCCCCTCTATCTTTGATATGTGGATATCTACCAAGTATTTCCTATCTGCGGTAATTCGGTTGCATACCGATATCACCACCCGACATACATCATTGGCCCCTCAACATATAGTTGGGATCTATGTGAGGAATAATTGTATTTCCGTCAATACCTCAAGCCCCTCGCATGGGGAGTTATTCAAGGCCAGTATGCTAATTCAATGAGGAACATTTCCAGGCATTAGGGGGAGATTTCAAGTACCATAAAGAATGCCAGGAAATTAGTGGAATGTTCAACACATTTTCTGCCTCAAATCCACATACTCAAAGATCTGAACCATGCGTTCAGAAGATTTGCATCACATTGCAAATAACCTGCCAGATTTATTTACTGACTATAAATGCGTCACACAATCCTATAATCCTGCAAAAATATGCTTGAAAGAGTGATGGTACCAACAAAATTCACTCCACTCCCTATTCATAGCAACAAGGGGAGATGTATGGCAGAAGTACATCGGGATTCAGCTTCCCGCAAGCAAGGATATCAAGGCCTGTGAATCAGTAAATACAAGTCAACTTCACGTTGACAGACACCTATTGGGTAGTATACACCCAGTGGACGGGAAACCTCCACCAACCCAGGTCATAGTGCACACAATGACCAGGACATCGGAATACCCGACTCGATCGCATTGGGAAATCGCGAGCAGTCACCATGGGTAACGATATTTCCATCAAGTCTATATTGATATATAGATTCTGGAGAATCATATAACCGGAAGTCTACAATTGTCGACATATATTTCTCAACTAGATTGCAAAAACCTTTCAAATGATTCAGATCCAAAGACCATGGCCATGGCAAAGTGTGAACAACACTCGGACTGAACTCAAGCAAAGGGTATAATCTAGGTAGAAATGATCTTGCTCAATAATGGGAAGGTATTCATAAGCAATACCTACACCGGTTTTCTTCTGGAAACGGAATTGAGAACAATGAGGTGGTGAAACATAGAGCAAGTATTGTAGCACAAGGGTTCACGCAGATAACCAACTATTCTCCAGAGGTGGAATCTCTTTCCGATAACTTATATCATTGGCAGTACAAAATCATCTATCTCTGCAGTTGATAGATGTAGTGATTACATATCCATGTCGATCACTAGATTCAGACATATATGATTGATTCCCGATGGAGTCTCAATTCTGAATCGAAATACAAAATGCAACATACATTGTGTAAAATTAGTAAGTCACCATAAGACTTATTGTTGTCGGTACATATGGTACAACCGACGTAGTGAGGTCCTTATTCACAAGGATTACTCCTACAATGATGATTATCCATGTTTGTGTGTCTGCAATGACGACACATGTAATCATCTAAATGACGGAATTTAAAATGAAGGATTTGGGTGAACCAAAATACCGCTTGTTACTACAACTTAAGCACCTTCATTCATACATTATGGTATACTATGTTGTCTATATCCAAAATATATTGGAGAACATTGTGGACAAATCTTATCCATCCATAACTCTCATGGTAGTTCATTCTCTAGACATAGAGAAAGACCTATTTAGACCAAGAGATGATGGAAATGAGATATTGGTGTTGGGGAACGTAGTAATTTCAAAAAAATTCCTACGCACACGCAAGATCATGGTGATGCATAGCAACGGGAGGGGAGAGTGTTGTCTACGTACCAACGCAGACCGACTGCGGAAGCGATCACACAACATAGAGGAAGTAGTCGTACGTCTTCCCGATCCGACCGATCCAAGCACCGTTACTCCGGCACCTCCGAGTTCTTAGCACACGTTCAGCTCGATGACGATCCCCAGGCTCCGATCCAGCAAAGCGTCGAGGAAGAGTTCCGTCAGCACGACGGCGTGGTGACGATCTTAATGTACTACTGACGCAGGGCTTCGCCTAAGCACTACAACGATATGATCGAGGTGGAATTTGGTGGCAGGGGGCACCGCACACGGCTAAGGAACGATCTCAAGGATCAACTTGTGTGTCTAGAGGTGCCCCTGCCCCCGTATATAAAGGATCCAAGGGGAGGGGCTGGCCGGCCAAGGTGGGAGGCGCAGGAGGAGTCCTACTCCTACCGGGAGTAGGACTCCCCCCTCCAATCCTAGTCCAACTAGGTTTTCTCAAGTGGGAAAGAGAGAGGGGGTGGCCGGCCACCTTCCCTAGTCCTAATAGGACTAGGGGAAGGGGGGAGGCGTGCAGCCCATGGGGCAGCCCTTTCACCTTTCTACCAAGGCCCATGTTGGCCCATTTGGCTCCCGGGGGGTTCCGGTAACTCTCCCGGTAATCCGGTAAAATCCCGATTTCATCCGGAACACTTCCGATGTCCAAACATAGGCTTCCAATATATCAATCTTTATGTCTCGACCATTTCGAGACTCCTCGTCATGTCCGTGATCACATCCGGGACTCCGAACAACCTTCGGTACATCAAAATGCATAAACTCATAATAACTGTCATTGTAACGTTAAGCGTGCAGACCCTACGGTTCGAGAACAATGTAGACATGACCGAGACACGTCTCCGGTCAATAACCAATAGCGGGACCTGGATGCCCATATTGGCTCCTACATATTCTACGAAGATCTTTATCGGTCAGACCGCATAACAACATACGTTGTTCCCTTTGTCATCGGTATGTTACTTGCCCGAGATTCGATCGTCGGTATCCAATACCTAGTTCAATCTCGTTACTGGCAAGTCTCTTTACTCGTTCCGTAATACATCATCTCACAACTAACATCTTAGTTATAATGCTTGCAAGGCTTATGTGATGTGTACTACCGAGAGGGCCCAGAGATACCTCTCCGACAATCGGAGTGACAAACCCTAATCTCGAAATACGCCAACCCAACATCTACCATTGGAGACACCTGTAGTACTCCTTTATAATCACCCAGTTACGTTGTGACGTTTGGTAGTACCCAAAGTGTTCCTCCGGTAAACGGGAGTTGCATAATCTCATAGTCATAGGAACATGTATAAGTCATGAAGAAAGCAATAGCAACATACTAGACGATCGGGTGCTAAGCTAATGGAATGGGTCATGTCAATCAGATCATTCAACTAATGATGTGATCCCGTTAATCAAATAACAACTCTTTGTCCATGGTTAGGAAACATAACCATCTTTGATTAACGAGCTAGTCAAGTAGAGGCATACTAGTGACACTCTGTTTGTCTATGTATTCACACATGTATTATGTTTCCGGTTAATACAATTCTAGCATGAATAATAAACATTTATCTTGATATAAGGAAATAAATAATAACTTTATTATTGCCTCTAGGGCATATTTCCTTCAGTCTCCCACTTGCACTAGAGTCAATAATCTAGATTACATCACTATGTGATTAACATCGATAGCTCACATCATCATGTGATTAACACCCATAGTTCACATCGCCATGTGACCAACACCCAAAGGGTTTACTAGATTCAGTAATCTAGTTCACATCGCTATGTGATTAACACCCAAAGAGTACTAAGGTGTGATCATGTTTTGCTTGTGAGAGAATTTTAGTCAACGGGTCTGCCACATTCAGATCCACATGTATTTTGCAAATTTCTATGTCAACAATGCTCTGCATGGAGCTACTCTAGCTAATTGCTCCCACTTTCAATATGTATCTAGACCGAGACTTAGAGTCATCTAGATTAGTGTCAAAACTTGCATCGGCGTAACCCTTTACGACGAACCTTTTTATCACGTCCATAATCGAGAAACATATCCTTATTTCACTAAGGATAATTCTGACCGCTGTCCAGTGATCTACTCCTAGATCACTATTGTACTCCCTTGCCAAATCAGTGCAGGGTATACAATAGATCTGGTATACAGCATGACATACTTTATAGAACCTATGGCCAAGGCATAGGGAATGACTTTCATTCTCTTTCTATCTTCTGTCGTGGTCGGGCTTTGAGTCTTACTCAACTTCACACCTTATAATACAGGCAAGAACTCTTTCTTTGACTGCTCCATTTTGAACTACTTCAAAATCTTGTCAAGGTATGTACTCATTGAAAAAACTTATCAAGCGTCTTGATCTATCTCTATAGATCTTGAAGCTCAATATGTAAGCAGCTTCACCGAAGTCTTTCTTTGAAAAACTCCTTTCAAACACTCCTTTATGCTTTACAGAATAATTCTACATTATTTCCGATCAACAATATGTCATTCACATATACTTATCAGAAATGTTGTAGTGCTCCCACTCACTTTCTTGTAAATACAGGCTTCACCGCAAGTCTGTATAAAACTATATGCTTTGATCAACTCATCAAAGCGTATATTCCAACTCCGAGATGCTTGCACCAGTCCACAGATGGATCGCTGGAGCTTGCACATTTTGTTAGCACCTTTCGGATTGACAAAACCTTCTGTTGCATCATATACAACTCTTCTTTAATAAATCCATTAAGGAATGCAGTTTTGTTTATCCATTTGCCAGATTTCATAAAATGCGGCAATTACTAACATGATTCGGACAGACTCAAGCATAGATATGAGTGAGAGGCTCTCATCGTAGTCAACACCTTGAACTTGTCGAAAACCTTTTGCGACAATTCTAGCTTTGTAGATAGTAACACTACTATCAGCGTCCGTCTTCCTCTTGAAGATCCATTTATTCTCAATTGCTTGCCGATCATCGGGCAAGTCAACCAAAGTCCAAACTTTGTTCTCATACATGGATCATATCTCAGATTTCATGGCCTCAAACCATTTCGCGGAATCTGGGCTCATCATCGCTTCTTCATAGTTCGTAGGTTCATCATGATCTAGTAGCATGACTTCCAGAATTGGATTGCCGTACCACTCTGGTGCGGATCTTACTCTGGTTGATCTACATGGTTCAGTAGTATCTTGTCCTGAAGTTTCATGATCATCATCATTAGCTTCCTCACTAATTGGTATAGGTGCCGCAGAAACAGTTTTCTGTGATGTACTATTTTTTCAATAAGGGAGCAGGTACAGTTACCTCGTCAAGTTCTACTTTCCTCCCACTCACTTCTTTCGAGAGAAACTCCTTCTCTAGAAATGATCCATTCTTAGCAATGAATGTCTTGCCTTCGGATCTGTGATAGAAGGTATACCCAACAGTATCCTTTGGGTATCCTATGAAGACACATTTCTCCGCTTTGGGTTCGAGTTTATCAGGTTGAAGCTTTTTCACATAAGCATCGCAGCCCCAAACTTTAAGAAACGACAACTTTGGTTTCTTGCCAAACCACAGTTCATAAGGCGTCGTCTCAACGGATTTTGATGGTGCCCTATTTAACGTGAATGGAACTGTCTCTAATGCATAACCCCAAAACGATAGTGGTAGATCGGTAAGAGACATCATAGATCGCACCATAACTAATAAAGTACGGTTATGACGTTCGGACACACCATTACACTATGGTGTTCCATGTGGCGTGAGTACTGAAACTATTTCACATTGTTTTTAACTGAAGGCCAAACTCGTAACTCAAATACTCTTCTCTACGATCAGATCATAGAAACTTTATTTTCTTGTTACGATGATTTTTCACTTCACTCTGAAATTCTTTGAACTTTTCAAATGTTTCAGACTTATGTTTCATCAAGTAGATATACTCATATCTGCTCAAATCATCTGTGAAGATCAGAAAATAATGATACCTGTCACGAGCCTCAATATTGATCGGACCACATACATCAGTATGTATGATTTCCAACAAATCTGTTGCTCGCTCCATTGTTCCGAAGAACAGAGTCTTAGGCATCTTGCCCATGAGGCATGGTTCGCAAGCATCAACTGATTCATAATCAAGTGATTGCAAAAGCCCATCAGTATGGAGTTTCTTCATGCGCTTTACACCAATATGACCTAAACGGCAATGCCACAAATAAGTTGCACTATCATTATTAACTTTGCATCTTTTGGTTTCAATATTATGAATATGTGTATCACTACGATCGAGATCCAACGAACTTGTTTCATTGGGTGTATGACCATCGAAGGTTTTATTCATGTAAACAGAACAACAATTATTCTCTGACTTTAATGAATAACCGTATTGCAATAAACATGATCAAATCATATTCATGCTCAACGCAAAAACCAAATAACACTTATTTAAGTTCAACACTAATCCCAAAAGTATAGGGGAGTGTGCGATGATGATCATATCAATCTTGGAACTACTTCCAACACACATCGTCACTTCACCCTTAACTAGTCTCTGTTTATTCTGCAACTCCTGTTTCGAGTTACTACTCTTAGCAACTGAACCAATATCAAATACTGAGGGGTTGCTATAAACACTAGTAAAGCACACATCAATAACATGTATATCAAATATACTTTTGTTCACTTTGCCATCCTTCTTATCCGCCAAATACTTGGGGCAGTTCCGCTTCCAGTGACCAGTCCCTTTGCAGTAGAAGCACTTAGTCTCAGGCTTAGGATCAGACTTGGGCTTCTTCACTTGAGCAGCAACTTGCTTGCCATTCTTCTTGAAGTTCCCCTTCTTCCCTTTGCCCTTTTCTTGAAACTAGTGGTCTTGTCAACCATCAACACTTGATGTTTTTCTTGATTTCTACCTTCGTTGATTTCAGCATCACGAAGAGCTTGGGAATTGTTTCCGTTATCCCTTGCATATTATAGTTCATCACGAAGTTCTACTAACTTGGTGATGGTGACTAGAGAATTCTGTCAATCACTATCTTATCTGGAAGATTAACTTCCACTTGATTCAAGCGATTGTAGTACCCAGACAATCTGAGCACATGCTCACTAGTTGAGCGATTCTCCTCCATCCTTTAGCTATAGAACTTGTTGGAGACTTCATATCTCTCAACTCGGGTATTTGCTTGAAATATTATCTTCAACTCCTGGAACATCTCATATGGTCCATGACGTTCAAAACGTCTTTGAAGTCCCGATTCTAAGCCATTAAGCATGGTGCACTAAACTATCAAGTAGTCATCATATTGAGCTAGCCAAATGTTCATAACATCTGCATCTGCTCCTGCAATAGGTCTATCACCTAGCGGTGCATCAAGGACATAATTCTTCTGTGCAGCAATGAGGATAAACCTCAGATCACGGATCCAATCCGCATCATTGCTACTAACATCTTTCAACACAATTTTCTCTAGGAACATATCAAAAATAAACACAGGGAAGCAACAACGCGAGCTATTGATCTACAACATAATCTGCAAAATACTACCAGGACTAAGTTCATGATAAATTTAAGTTCAATTTAATCATATTACTTAAGAACTCCCACTTAGATAGACATCCCTCTAATCCTCTAAGTGATCACGTGATCCAAATCAACTAAACCATAACCGATCATCACGTGAGATGGAGTAGTTTTCAATGGTGAACATCGTTATGTTGATCATATCTACTATATGATTCACGCTCGACCTTTCGGTCTCCGTGTTCCGAGGCCATATCTGCATATGCTAGGCTCGTCAAGTTTAACCTGAGTATTCTGCGTGTGCAAAACTGGCTTGCACCCGTTGTAGATGGACGTAGAGCTTATCACACCCGATCATCACGTGGTGTCTGGGCACGACGAACTTTGGCAACGGTGCATACTCAGGGAGAACACTTCTTGATAATTTAGTGAGAGATCATCTTATAATGCTACCGTCAATCAAAGCAAGATAAGATGCATAAAAAGATAAACATCACATGCAATCAATATAAGTGATATGATATGGCCATCATCATCTTGTGCTTGTGATCTCCATCTCCGAAGCACCGTCATGATCACCATCATCACCGGCACGACACCTTGATCTCCAATGTAGCATCGTTGTCATCTCGCCAATCTTATGCTTCCACGACTATCACTACCGCTTAGTAATAAAGTAAAGCATTACATCGCGATTGCATTGCATACAATAAAGCGACAACCATATGGCTCCTGCCAGTTGCCGATAACTTGGTTACAAAACATGATCATCTCATACAATAAAATTTAGCATCATGCCTTGACCATATCACATCACATCATGCCCTGCAAAAACAAGTTAGACGTCCTCTACTTTGTTGTTGCAAGTTTTACGTGGCTGCTACGGGCTTTAAGCAAGAACTCATCTTACCTACGCATCAAAACCACAACGATAGTTTGTCAAATAGACTCCGTTTTAACCTTCTCAAGGACCGGGCGTAGTCACACTCGGTTCAACTAAAGTTGGAGAGACAGTTGCCCGCAAGCCATCTATGTGCAAAGCACGTCGAGGGAACCGGTCTCGCGTAAGCGTACGCGTAAGGTTGGTCCGGGTCGTCTCATCCAACAATACCGCCGAACCAAAGTATGACATGCTGGTAGGCAGTATGACTTGTATCGCCCACAACTCACTTGTGTTCTACTCGTGCAAATAACATCAAACCATAAAACCTAGGCTCTGATGCCACTGTTGGGGAACGTAGTAATTTCAAAAAAATTCCTACGCACACGCAAGATCATGGTGATGCATAGCAACGAGAGGGGAGAGTGTTGTCTACGTACCAACGCTGACCGACTGCGGAAGCGATCACACAACGTAGAGGAAGTAGTCGTACGTCTTCCCGATCCGACCGATCCAAGCACCGTTACTCCGGCACCTCCGAGTTCTTAGCACACGTTCAGCTCGATGAAGATCCTCGGGCTCCGATCCAGCAAAGCGTCGAGGAAGAGTTCCGTCAGCACGACGGCGTGGTGACGATCTTGATGTACTACCGACGCAGGGCTTCGCCTAAGCACTACAACGGTATGATCAAGGTGGAATTTGGTGGCAGGGGGCACCGCACACGGCTAAGGAACGATCTCAAGGATCAACTTGTGTGTCTAGAGGTGCCCCCTGCCCCCGTATATAAAGGATCCAAGGGGAGGGGCTGGCCGGCCAAGGTGGGAGGCGCAGGAGGAGTCCTACTCCTACCGGGAGTAGGACTCCCCCCTCCAATCCTAGTCCAACTAGGTTTTCTCAAGTGGGAAAGAGAGAGGGGGTGGCCGGCCACCTTCCCTAGTCCTAATAGGACTAGGGGAAGGGGGGAGGCGCGCAGCCCATGGGGCAGCCCTTTCACCTTTCTACCAAGGCCCATGTTGGCCCATTTGGCTCTCGGGGGGTTCTGGTAACCCTCCCGGTAATCCGGTAAAATCCCGATTTCACCCGGAACACTTCCGATGTCCAAACATAGGCTTCCAATATATCAATCTTTATGTCTCGACCATTTAGAGACTCCTCATCATGTCCGTGATCACATCCGGGACTCCGAACAACCTTCGGTACATCAAAATGCATAAACTCATAATAACTGTCATCGTAACGTTAAGCGTGCGGACCCTACGGTTCGAGAACAATGTAGACATGACCGAGACACGTCTCCGGTCAATAACCAATAGCAGGACCTGGATGCCCATATTGGCTCCTACATATTCTACGAAGATCTTTATCGGTCAGACCGCATAATAACATACGTTGTTCCCTTTGTCATCGGTATGTTACTTGCCCGAGATTCGATCGTCGGTATCCAATACCTAGTTCAATCTCGTTACTGGCAAGTCTCTTTACTCGTTCCGTAATACATCATCTCACAACTAACATCTTAGTTATAATGCTTGCAAGGCTTATGTGATGTGTACTACCGAGAGGGCCCAGAGATACCTCTCCGACAATCGGAGTGACAAACCCTAATCTCGAAATACGCCAACCCAACATCTACCATTGGAGACACCCGTAGTACTCCTTTATAATCACCCAGTTACGTTGTGATGTTTGGTAGTACCCAAAGTGTTCCTCCGGTAAACGGGAGTTGCATAATCTCATAGTCATAGGAACATGTATAAGTCATGAAGAAAGCAATAGCAACATACTAGACGATCGGGTGCTAAGCTAATGGAATGGGTCATGTCAATCAGATCATTCAACTAATGATGTGATCCCGTTAATCAAATAACAACTCTTTGTCCATGGTTAGGAAACATAACCATCTTTGATTAACGAGCTAGTCAAGTAGAGGCATACTAGTGACACTCTGTTTGTCTATGTATTCACACATGTATTATGTTTCCGGTTAATACAATTCTAGCATGAATAATAAACATTTATCATGATATAAGGAAATAAATAATAACTTTATTATTGCCTCTAGGGCATATTTCCTTCAATTGGGACTCAACGTTCCATAATGCCATTGGATCCACCAAACACAATTGGTTGGTACTCAAGAATAACTTTCGATATCTCCAAGGCATCAAACATCTTGTCCTGGTTTTTCAGTTTCACAGAAACGTGAACACCAATATCATTGGATACATCGATCAGATCCCCACTATGTCAGATCCTAGACAAGCTTAGTGTTCCTACTAGGTGTGGTAGCCCCCTCATGAAGAGTCTTCGAAACAGACCTCATGGCTACATCCACCAACCATTATCTCAACGATAATGTTTCTTGTGTTGCCCGGATGCAAACAGGTTACATAATAAGCAATATCGCTATATTGCATATCTTGCAAGTCAAATCATGTGATTGATTTGTTCATCGGGTATCTACCAACTTCTATGTTTCAGAAATGTGTTCATGGAATTGGTAGGTGATGACTTCGAATTTTGCAAGAATCAGGGGGAGTATCTTCCTGAATTGTTCCTGTTCAATGCATCATATTATACTCTTTTCCCCTTCATGAGTTTACTTTACAGGTTCTCGTGAAGGTTTTTAATGAGGTAATATCAACATGAGATCATATGTCATACTTTCAGTTTTCCCCACCGGGGTTTTTAGGAAAGTATATATGACATATTCATTGTCCTCTAAAACACTATGGGTTTTTCTCGTATTGAGTTAAAAGAGACAATAACCATTATATGTTGCATCATTTTCTCCTTATTTTCCCACTGGGTTTGAAGGAGTTTTAGCAACATATCAAACATCTATCTCCTCACATTTTTCCCACAGGGTTTTTCGAGGAGACTTACTTAAGTTGATGATGATGAACATTCTCAAAGACAAACCAACTCGGAGGAGCTTTTATGAAGATGATAGAACTACATAGACAAGTGTAGATTAGGGGGAGTGTTAAGACTTAATTAACACAAGTTAATTAAGGATTAAATCTCCACTTATCCTGACCGTCATATAAATAGACGCGACTTTTGTAAGCGTCGTGTCCCTCCGGATGCGTCTCTTCGGAGACTATAAATATGTAACCTGTCATCATCAATAGACACTGTTTTCAATACTATCGATTGTCTCTCGTTTTCTTTCAACAAATACAAGTAATGTATGAGGCACCACTAGATTCTTTATGTCATAAATAGAAGATAGAAATTTCTTGGCTCGCAAAAAATATTCCATCTTTACGATGCGGCCGCGCCGGGTAGCCGCGGGGGCGTCGGATACAATACCATGGACAGGATTAGCGGTTGGGGGAGGGATTGGATAAGAGGGAGGCTGACATGAGGAAGAGGAGCGGCCGCAAACAACCGGAGATAATAAAAACGAACCGAAGAGGGGCTCGGTGGTGGCAGTGTGAGGGTTTGGAATGGGATGGACAGCGGGCAGAGATTATAACAGACTAACCAAGGAGCGGAAAAAATGGAGGATTAATTTTGAATCAACAGACTAACTAATTTTAATTAGGAGCCAATCAATTGAGCAGTCCATTTTGGGTGAGGTTGACGTGAACACACTATCCAGACTGATAGTATGTCTTAGGACGGCTCGTGATAACCCTCTAGCCGAGCCCCCAGAACACTATCACTAACTATACTCGCTGTTAAGGGATCAGAGCCTGCCTAAGTAATGACCAGTAAAAATCTTATTGCAACCTAAGAGGATGAAAAGTCAAACACCGTGTGATATATGTGTAAAATGTATCTATAGTTAATAAAGATTTCATGCTAATTTCTTGTATATTTTTAACCAACCTACTAATAGATTGCTGGAAGGTAAGATTACATATTTTTACATGTAGGTTTTTATGGTTTCTCAAATCTCCGTGGACTCGTTTTTTTCTCGAAAGACGTAGGCGATTCTAAAATATCAAATATTTTTTCTGAGCATGCTGGGTACATGTGCACCCTTATGAACAGTAAAGTAGAAAATGATAAAAAAACAGACAATTATGGTTTATATTTTGTAATATAAATGGATGATTGTTCCACTCATGTGTGAAGTTTTTCTAAAAGAAATGAAATGTGTGGTATTTTTGTGAAAACAGACAAACAATACAAGTAATGTATGAGGCACCACCAGATTCTTTTACATAAATAGAAGATAGAAATTTCTTGGCTTGCCAAAAATATTCCATCTTTACGATGTGGCCGCGCCGGGTAGCCGCGGGGGCGTCGGATACAACACCATGGCCAGGATCAGCGGTTGGGGGAGGGGTTGGATAAGAGGGAGGCTGGCATGAGGAAGAGGAGCGGTCGCAAACAACCGGAGATAGTGAAAACGAACATAAGAGGGGCTCGTTGGTGGCAGTGCGAGGGTTTGGAATGGGACAGACAGTAGGCAGAGATTATAACAGACTAACTAACAAATGGAAATAGTGGAGGATTAATTTGGAATCAACATACTAACTAATTTTAATTAGGAGCCAATCAATTGAGCAGTCCATTTTGGGTGAGATTGACACGAACACATCATCACAGGCTGATAGTATGTCTTAGGACAGCTCGTGATAACCCTCTAGCCGAGCCCCCAGAACACTATCACTGACTATTCTCACTGATAAGGGATCAGAGCCTTCCTAAGTAAATATGACCAGTAAAAATCTTATTGCAAGCTAAGAGGATGAAAAGTCAAACACCGTGTGATATATGTCTAAAATGTATCTATAGTTAATAAAGATTTCATGCTAATTTCTTACATATTTTTACATCTAGGTTTTTATGGTTTCTCAAATCTCCGTGGACTCGTTTTTTCTCGAAAGACGTAGGCGATGGTAAAATACCAAATATTTTTCTGAGCATGCTGGGTACACGTGCACCCTTATGAACAGTAAAGTAGAAAATGATAAAAAACAGACAAGTATGGTTTATATTTTGTAATATAAATGGTTGGTTGTTGCACTCATGTGTGAAGTTTTTCTAAAAGAAAGGAAATGTGTAGTATTTTTGTGAAAACAGGCAAACAATACAAGTAATGTATGAGGCACCACCAGATTCTTTATGTCATAAAATAGAAGATAGAAATGTCTTGGCTCGCCAAAAATATTCCATCTTTACAAGGTAGTAATGTTACCCCCCTTGTCTTATGGTATGAGTGTCCCAACACTTGTCTTATTTCATAATTGTCTTTCTTTAGATAGCATGCCTCATGTCCACTTCACCCATGACGAAACCTTACGGTTGAGTTATACATACATGCTCAATCAAGTCAACACAATAGCATGCCATACTAATAACAGAAGTGTCACAACAACTCACTGAGGAAATTCTATTGAGTTCCATATATCATTAGAGCTTATAATCGTCATCCTATATGGCAACAAGCCATTAAGATGACCATTCACACACATTATCAACCACATGGAAATTGTTGAGGCTCAAGACTTCTATGCTCTTCTCAATAGGGCTCAACATGAGAAGCGGGTTAGAGGAGTGGAGTTTGGGAGGGATGGTTCTCACATAACTCACTTGCTCTTTGCTGATGACAACATTGTTTTTCTAGAGGCTGAGGAGAATAGTATGATGGAGTTGGCTCAGATTTTGCGTAGATATGAGGAGGCTTCTGGTCAAAAAGTTAATCTTTAGTAATCATCTATTTTCTTCGGTAGGGGCTACAAGGATGATGAAACCAAGGTGTTAGGGCATATTTCTTCCTTAGTGGTTTGGTGATTGATGACAACACATTTGCAGACTAATCATGTGCATTGAACATTTCAGATAATCTATCATATGGCACAAGACGATTCGAGCCCCTCAGAGCTTTAGAGTGAAGATGGTTTTCCTTCCTACGTTTGTTTTTGGTTGACTTGAGTCGTAGGACAAACCGTACTATCAAGAGGGGGTTGATATGTCCATTCTGCATCATGCTTTTATATCGATATTTATCGCATTATAGACTGTTATTTCACTTTATGTCACAATACTTATGGCTATTCTCTCTTATTTTACAAGGTTTACATAAGGAGGGAGAATGCCGGCAGCTGGAATTCTGGTCTGGAAAAGGAGCAAATATTAGAGACCTATTCTGCGCAACTCCAAAAGTCCTGAAACTCCACGGAACGTCTTAAAAGAAATAAAGAAAAATCCACGCCAAAGATGAAGGCCAGGGGCCCACACCCTGCTCACGAGGGTGGTGGTGGGGGGGGGCGCCCCCCTAGGGCGCGCCCCCTACCTCATGGGCCCCCCGGTGGCTCTCCGACGCTCATCTTCTCCTATATGAGGTCTTTCGATGAGAAAAAAAAAAGAGGGAACTTTTCGGGATGAGACTCCGCCGCCATGAGGCGGAACCTTGGCGGATCCAATCTAGAGCTCCGGCAGAGCTGTTCAGCCGGGCAAACTTCCCTCCCGGCGGGGGAAATCATCACCATCGTCATCACCAACGCTCCTCTCATCGGGAGAGGGTAATCTTCATCAACATCTTCACCAGCACCATCTCATCTCCAAACCCTAGTTCATCTCTTGTATCCAATTCTTGTCTCAAAGTCCGGGATTGGTGCTAGTAGGTTGCTAGTAGTGTTGATTACTCCTTGTAGTTGATGCTAGTTGGTTCATTTGGTGGAAGATCATATGTTCAGATCCTATATGCATATTATTTCCCCTCTGATTATGAACATGAATATGCTTTGTGAGTAATTACGTTCGTTCCTGAGGACAAGGGAGAAGTCTTGCTATGAGTAGTCATGTGAATTTGGTATTCTTTTGATATTTTGATAATATGTATGTTGTCTAGCCTCTAGTGGTGTTATGTGAACGTTGACTACATAACACTTCACCATTATTTGGGCCTAGAGGAAGGCATTGGGAAGTAATAAGTAGATGATGGGTTGCTAGAGTGACAGAAGCTTAAACCCTAGTTTATGCGTTGCTTCGTAAGGGGCTGATTTGGATCCATATGTTTCATGCTATGGTTAGGTTTACCTTAATACTTTTGTTGTAGTTGCGGATGCTTGCAATAGAGGTTAATCATAAGTGGGATGCTTGTTCAAGTAAGAACAACACCCAAGCACCGGTCCACCCACATATCAAATTATCAAAGTATCGAACGTGAATCATATGAACATGATGAAAACTAGCTTGACGATATTCCCATGTGTCCTCGGGAGCGCTTTTCCTATTATAAGAGTTTGTTCCGGCTTGTCCTTTGCTACAAAAGGATTGGGCCACCTTGTTGCATTTTATTTACTTTTGTTACTTGTTGCTCGTTACAATTTATCCTATCACAAAACTATCGGTTACCACTTATTTCAGTACTTGCAGAGAATACCTTGCTGAAAACCGCTTATCATTTCCTTCTGCTCCTCGTTGGGTTCGACACTCTTACTTATCGAAAGGACTACGATAGATCCCCTATACTTGTGGGTCATCAAGACTCTTTTCTGGCGCCGTTGCCGGGGAGTGTAGCGCCTTTGGTAGGTGGAATTTGGTAAGGAAAAATTTATATAGTGTGCTGAAATTTACAGTCACTTGTTACTATGGAAAGTAATTCTCTGAGGGGCTTGTTCGGGGTATGTTCACCCCGTCCAGTAGAGCAAAGAGTTGCTCCTCAACCTACTGAACCTATTGAAAATGAAATTCCTTATGAGTATCCTTCGGGTATGATAGAAAAATTGCTAGCTAATCCTTTTACAGGAGATGGAACAAAGCATCCTGATGAGCACATAATATATGTGGATGAAGTTTGTGGATTATTCAAGCTTGCAGGTATACCCGGTGATGTTTCTAAGAAGAAGGTCTTCCCTTTATCTTTGAAGGGAGACGCATTGATATGGTATAGGCTATGTGATGATATGAGATCATGGGACTATAAAAGATTGAAGCTGGAATTTCATCAAAAGTATTACCCTATGCATCTTGTTCATCGTGATCGCAATTATATATATAATTTCTGGCCTCGCGAAGGAGAAAGCGTCGCTCAAGCTTGGGGAGGCTTAAATCAATGTTATATTCATGCCCCAATCATGAGCTCTCAAGAGAAATAATTATGCAAAGTTTTTATGCTCGGCTTTCTGAAAACAATCGCACCATGCTCGATACCTTCTTATGCTGGCTCTTTTATGAATAAGACTATTGAATTCAGATGGAATTTATTGGATAGAATTAAACGCAACTCTGAAGATTGGGACCTCGACGAAGGTAAGGAGTCAGGTATGACACCTAAGTTTGATTGTGTTAAATCTTTTATGGATACCGATATTTTTCGTAAGTTTAGCACTAAATATGGACTTGACTCTAAGATAGTAGCTTCTTTCTGTGAATCTTTTGCTACTTATGTTGATCTCCCTAAGGAGAAGTGGTTTAAATATCATCCTCCCATAGAAGTAAAAGTAGCTGCACCTATTAAAGTTGAACAAAAGACTGTCACTTATAATGATCCTATTGTTCCTACTTCTTATATTGAGAAACCACCTTTCCCTGTTAGAATAAAGGATCATGCTAAAGCTTCAACTGTTGTTCGTAAAAGCAATATTAGAACTTATACACCTCCTGAACAAGTTAAAGTAGAACCTAATATTGCTATTGTTAAAGATCTCTTGTCTGATAATATTGATGGGCATGTTATTCAGTTCGAAGGTGAAACTGCTAGAATTGCTAAACCTTGTGCTAAAGATAAACATAGACCTGTGGTAGGCGTGCCTGTTATTTCTGTTAAAATAGGAGATCATCGTTATCATGGCTTATGTGATATGGGTGCTAGTGCTAGTGTTATACCTCATGACTGAAGGAAATATGCCCTAGAGGCAATAATAAAGTTATTATTTATTTCCTTATATCATGATAAATGTTTATTATTCATGCTAGAATTGTATTAACCGGAAACATAATACATGTGTGAATACATAGACCAACAGAGTGTCACTAGTATGCCTCTACTTGACTAGCTCGTTAATCAAAGATGGTTATGTTTCCTAACCATGAACAAAGAGTTGTTATTTGATTAACGAGGTCACATCATTAGTTGAATGATCTGATTGACATGACCCATTCCATTAGCTTAGCACCCGATCGTTTAGTATGTTGCTATTGCTTTCTTCATGACTTATACATGTTCCTATAACTATGAGATTATGCAACTCCCGTTTACCGGAGGAACACTTTGGGTACTACCAAACGTCACAACGTAACTGGGTGATTATAAAGGAGTACTACAGGTGTCTCCAATGGTAGATGTTGGGTTGGCGTATTTCGAGATTAGGGTTAGTCACTCCGATTGTCGGAGAGGTATCTCTGGGCCCTCTCGGTAGTACACATCACATAAGCCTTGCAAGCATAATAACTAAAGATGTTAGTTATGAGATGATGTATTACGGAACGAGTAAAGAGACTTGCCAGTAACGAGATTGAACTAGGTATTGGATACCGACGATCGAATCTCGGGCAAGTAACATACCGATGACAAAGGGAACAACGTATGTTGTTATGCGGTCTGACCGATAAAGATCTTCGTAGAATATGTAGGAGCCAATATGGGCATCCAGGTCCCGCTATTGGTTATTGACCGGAGACGTGTCTCGGTCATGTCTACATTGTTCTCGAACCGTAGGGTCCGCACGCTTAACGTTACGATGACAGTTATTATGAGTTTATGCATTTTGATGTACCGAAGGTTGTTCGGAGTCCCGGATGAGATCACGGACATGACGAGGAGTCTCGAAATGGCCGAGACGTAAAGATTGATATATTGGAAGCCTATGTTTGGGCACCGGAAGCGTTCCGGGTGAAATCGGGATTTTACCGGATTACCGGGAGGGTTACCGGAACCCCCCCGGGATGCAAATGGGCCTATTGGGCCTTAGTGGAAAAGAGAAAAGAGGCAGCCCACAAGCTGGCCGGCGCCCCCCCTTCCCCAAGTCCTAGTAGGACTAGGAGAAGTGGGCCGGCCCCCTCTCTTCTCTTTCCCCCCTTGAGTCCTAATTGGAATAGGATTGAGGAGGGGAGTCCTACTCCCGGTGGGAGTAGGACTCCTCCTGCGCCCTCTCCCCCTAGCCGGCCGAACCCCCTGCCCCTGGCCTTTATATACGGGGGCAGGGGGCACCCCAAGACACACAACAAGTTGATCCTTGAGATTGTTCCTTAGCCGTGTGCGGTGCCCCCTGCCACCAAATTCCACCTTGATCATACCGTTACAGTGCTTAGGCGAAGCCCTGCGTCGGTAGTACATCAAGATCGTCACCACGCCGTCGTGCTGACGGAACTCTTCCTCGACGCTTTGCTGGATCGGAGCCCGAGGAACGTCATCGAGCTGAACATATGCTAAGAACTCGGAGGTGCCGGAGTAACGGTGCTTGGATCGGTCAGATCGGGAAGAAGACGTACGACTACTTCCTCTACGTTGTGTGATCGCTTCCGCAGTCGGTCTGCGTTGGTACGTAGACAACACTCTCCCCTCTCGTTGCTGTGCATCACCATGATCTTGCGTGTGCGTAGGAAATTTTTTGAAATTACTGCGTTCCCCAACAGTGGCATCCGAGCCTAGGTTTTATGGTTTGATGTTATATGCACGAGTAGAACACAAGTGAGTTGTGGGCGATACAAGTCATACTGCCTACCAGCATGTCATACTTTGGTTCGGCGGTATTGTTGGGTGAGACGATCCGGACCAACCTTACGCGTACTCTTACGCGAGACCGGTTCCCTCGACGTGCTTTGCACATAGATGGCTTGCGGAAGACTGTCTCTCCAACTTTAGTTGAACCAAGTGTGACTACGCCCGGTCCTTGAGAAGGTTAAAACGGAGTCTATTTGACGAACTATCGTTGTGGTTTTGATGCGTAGGTGAGATGAGTTCTTACTTAAGCCCGTAGCAGCCACGTAAAACTTGCAACAACAAAGTAGAGGACGTCTAACTTGTTTTTGCAGGGTATGTCGTGATGTGATATGGTCAAGGCATGATGCTGATTTTATTGTATGAGATGATCATGTTTTGTAACTAAGTTATCGGCAACTGGCAGGAGCCATATGGTTGTCGCTTTATTGTATGCAATGCAATCGCGATGTAATGCTTTACTAGATTACTAAACGGTAGTAATAGTCGTGGAAGCATAAGATTGGCAAGACGACAATGATGCTACGATGGAGATCAAGGTGTCGCGCCGGTGACGATGGTGATCATGACGGTGCTTCGGAGATGGAGATCACAAGCACAAGATGATGATGGCCATATCATATCACTTATATTGATTGCATGTGATGTTTATCCTTTTATGCATCTTATCTTGCTTTGATTGACGGTAGCATTATAAGATGATCTCTCACTAAATTATCAAGAAGTGTTCTCCCTGAGTATGCACCGTTGCGAAAGTTCTTCGTGCTGAGACACCACGTGATGATCGGGTGTGATAGGCTCTACGTTCAAATACAACGGGTGAAAAACAGTTGCACACGCGGAATACTCAGGTTATACTTGACGAGCCAAGCATATACAGATATGGCCTCGGAACACGGAGACCGAAAGGTCGAGCGTGAATCATATAGTAGATATGATCAACATAATGATGTTCACCATTGAAAACTACTCCATCTCACGTGATGATCGGTTATGGTTTAGTTGATTTGGATCACGTGATCACTTAGAGGATTAGAGGGATATCTATCTAAGTGGGAGTTCTTAAGTAATATGATTAATTGAACTTAAATTTATCATGAACTTAGTCCTGGTAGTATTTTGCAAATTATGTTGTAGATCAATAGCTCGCGTTGTTGCTTCCCTGTGTTTATTTTGATATGTTCCTAGAGAAAATTGTGTTGAAAGATGTTAGTAGCAATGATGCGGATTGGATCCGTGATCTGAGGTTTATCCTCATTGCTGCACAGAAGAATTATGTCCTTGATGCACCGCTAGGTGACAGACCTATTGCAGGAGCAGATGCAGACGTTATGAACGTTTGGCTAGCTCAATATGATGACTACTTGATAGTTTAGTGCACCATGCTTAATGGCTTAGAATCGGGACTTCAAAAGACGTTTTGAACGTCATGGACCATATGAGATGTTCCAGGAGTTGAAGTTGATATTTCAAGCAAATACCCGAGTTGAGAGATATGAAGTCTCCAACAAGTTCTATAGCTAAAAGATGGAGGAGAATCGCTCAACTAGTGAGCATGTGCCCAGATTGTCTGAGTACTTCAATCGCTTGAATCAAGTGGGAGTTAATCTTCCAGATAAAATAGTGATTGACAGAATTCTCTAGTCACCATCACCAAGTTAGTAGAACTTCGTGATGAACTATAATATGCAAGGGATAACAGAAACAACTCCCAAGCACTTCGTGATGCTGAAATCAACGAAGGTAGAAATCAAGAAAAACATCAAGTGTTGATGGTTGACAAGACCACTAGTTTCAAGAAAAGGGCAAAGGGAAGAAGGGGAACTTCAAGAAGAACGGCAAGCAAGTTGCTGCTCAAGTGAAGAAGCCCAAGTCTGATCCTAAGCCTGAGACTAAGTGCTTCTACTGCAAAGGGACTGGTCACTGGAAGCGGAACTACCCCAAGTGATTGGCGGATAAGAAGGATGGCAAAGTGAACATAAGTATATTTGATATACATGTTATTGATGTGTACTTTACTAGTGTTTATAGCAAACCCTTAGTATTTGATACTAGTTCAGTTGCTAAGTTTAGTAACTCGAAACGGGAGTTGCAGAATAAACAGAGACTAGTTAAGGGTGAAGTGACGATGTGTGTTGGAAGTGGTTCCAAGATTGATATGATCATCATCGCACACTCCCTATACTTTCGGGATTAGTGTTGAACCTAAATAAGTGTTATTTGGTTTTTGCGTTGAGCATGAATATGATTTGATCATGTTTATTGCAATACGGTTATTCATTAAAGTAAGAGAATAAATTGTTGTTCTGTTTACATGAATAAAACCTTATATGGTTACACACCCAATGAAAATAGTTCATTGGATCTCGATCTTAGTGATACACATATTCATAATATTGAAACCAAAAGATGCAAAGTTAATAATGATAGTGCAACTTATTTGTGGCACTGCTGTTTAGGTCATATTGGTATAAAGCACATGAAGAAACTCCATGCTGATGGGTTTTTGGAATCACTTGATTATGAATCAGTTGATGCTTGCAAACCATGCCTTTTGGGCAAGATGACTAAAAAAAACGCCGTTCTCCGGAACAATGGAGCGAGAAAAGATTTATTGGAAATCATACATACTGATGTATGTGGTCCGATGAATATTGAGGCTCGCGACAGGTATCATTATTTTCTGATCTTCACAAATGATTTGAGCAGATATGAGTATATCTACTTGATGAAACATAAGTCTAAAACATTTGAAAAGTTCAAAGAATTTCAGAGTGAAGTGAAAAACATCGTGACAAGAAAATAAAGTTTCTACGATCTGATCGCGGAGACAAATATTTGAGTTACGAGTTTGGTCTTCAGTTAAAACAATGTGAAATAGTTTCACTACTCACGCCACCTGGAACACCACATCATAATGGTGTGTCCGAACATCATAACCGTACTTTATTGGATATAGTGCAATCTATGATGTCTCTTACCGATTTACCACTATTGTTTTTGGGGTCACGCATTAGAGACAGCTGCATTCACATTAAATAGGGCACCATATAAATCCGTTGAGACGACACCGTGTGAACTATGGTTTGGCAAGAAACCTAAGCTGTCGTTTCTTAAAGTTTGGAGTTGCAATGCTTATATGAAAAAGTTTCATCCTGATAAGCTCAAACTCAAATCGGAGAAGTGTGTCTTCATAGGATATCCAAAGGAAACTATTGGATACACCTTCTCTCACAGATCCGAAGGCAAGACTTTTTGTTGCTAAAATTCGGAAACTTTCTGGAGAAGGAGTTTCTCTCGAAAGAAGTGAGTGGGAGGAAAGTAGAAACTTGACGAGGTAACTGTACCTGCTCCCTTGTTGGAAAGTAGCACAACACAGAAAACTGTTTCTGTGGCACCTACACCAGTTAGTGAGGAAGCTAATGATGATGATCATGAAACTTCAGAACAAGATACTACTGAACCTCGTAGATCAACCAGAGTAAGATCCGCGCCAGAGTGGTACGGTAATCCTTTTCTGGAAGTCATGCTACTAGATCATGATGAACCTACGAACTATGAAGAAGCGATGGTGAGCCCAGATTCCGCAAAGTGGCTTGAAGCCATGAAATCTGAGATATGATCCATATATAAGAACAAAGTATGGACTTTGGTTGACTTGCCTGATGATCGGCAAGCAATTGAGAATAAATGGATCTTCAAGAGGAAGACGGACGTTGATAGTAGTGTTACTATCTACAAAGCTAGAATTGTCGCAAAAAGGTTTTCGACAAGTTCAAGGTGTTGACTACGATGAGATTTTCTCACTCGTATCTATGCTTAAGTCTGTCCGAATCATGTTAGTAATTGCCGCGTTTTATGAAATCTGGCAAACGGATAAACAAAACTGCATTCCCTAATGGGTTAATTAAAGAAGAGTTGTATATGATGCAACCAGAAGGTTTTGTCAATCCAAAAGGTGCTAACAAAATGTGCAAGCACCAGCGATCCATCTGTGGACTGGTGCAAGCATCTCGGAGTTGGAATATACGCTTTGATAAGTTGATCAAAGCATATAGTTTTATACAGACTTGCGGTGAAGCCTGTATTTACAAGAAAGTGAGTGGGAGCACTACAGCATTTCTGATAAGTATATGTGAATGACATATTGTTGATCGGAAATAATGTAGAATTATTCTGTAAAGCATAAAAGGAGTGTTTGAAAGGAGTTTTTCAAAGAAAGACTTCGGTAAAGCTGCTTACATATTGAGTTTCAAGATCTATAGAGATAGATCAAGATGCTTGATAAGTTTTTCAATAAGTACATACCTTGACAAGATTTTGAAGTAGTTTAAAATGGAACAGTCAAAGAAAAAGTTTCTTGCCTGTGTTACAAGGTGTGAAGTTGAGTAAAGACTCAAAGCCCGACCACGGCAGAAGATAGAAAGAGAATGAAAGTCATTCCCTATGCCTCATTCATAGGTTCTATAAAGTATGCCATGCTGTGTACCGGATCTATTGTATACCCTGCACTGATTTGGCAAGGGAGTACAATAGTGATCTAGGAGTAGACCACTGGACAGCGGTCAGAATTATCCTTAGTGAAATAAGGAAATGTTTCTCGATTATGGACGTGACAAAAAAGGTTCGTCGTAAAGGGTTACGTCGATGCAAGTTTTTGACACTGATCCAGATGATTCTAAATCTGGATACATATTGAAAGTGGGAGCAATTAGCTAGAGTAGCTCCGTGTAGAGCATTGTAGACATAGAACTTGCAAAATACTTACGGATCTGAATATGACAGACCCGTTGACTAAAATTATCTCACAAGCAAAACATGATCACACCTTAGTACTCTTTGGTGTTAATCACATAGCGATGTGAACTAGATTACTGAATCTAGTAAACCCTTTGGGTGTTGGTCGCATGGCGATGTGAACTATGGGTGTTAATCACATGGTGATGTGAACTATTGCTGTTAAATCACATGGCGATGTGAACTAGATTATTGACTCTAGTGCAAGTGGGAGACTGAAGGAAATATGCCCTAGAGGCAATAATAAAGTTATTATTTATTTCCTTATATCATGATAAATGTTTATTATTCATGCTAGAATTGTATTAACCGGAAACATAATACATGTGTGAATACATAGACCAACAGAGTGTCACTAGTATGCCTCTACTTGACTAGCTCGTTAATCAAAGATGGTTATGTTTCCTAACCATGAACAAAGAGTTGTTATTTGATTAACGAGGTCACATCATTAGTTGAATGATCTGATTGACATGACCCATTCCATTAGCTTAGCACCCGATCGTTTAGTATGTTGCTATTGCTTTCTTCATGACTTATACATGTTCCTATAACTATGAGATTATGCAACTCCCGTTTACCGGAGGAACACTTTGGGTACTACCAAACGTCACAACGTAACTGGGTGATTATAAAGGAGTACTACAGGTGTCTCCAATGGTAGATGTTGGGTTGGCGTATTTCGAGATTAGGGTTAGTCACTCCGATTGTCGGAGAGGTATCTCTGGGCCCTCTCGGTAGTACACATCACATAAGCCTTGCAAGCATAATAACTAAAGATGTTAGTTATGAGATGATGTATTACGGAACGAGTAAAGAGACTTGCCAGTAACGAGATTGAACTAGGTATTGGATACCGACGATCGAATCTCGGGCAAGTAACATACCGATGACAAAGGGAACAACGTATGTTGTTATGCGGTCTGACCGATAAAGATCTTCGTAGAATATGTAGGAACCAATATGGGCATCCAGGTCCCGCTATTGGTTATTGACCGGAGACGTGTCTCGGTCATGTCTACATTGTTCTCGAACCGTAGGGTCCGCACGCTTAACGTTACGATGACAGTTATTATGAGTTTATGCATTTTGATGTACCGAAGGTTGTTCGGAGTCCCGGATGAGATCACGGACATGACGAGGAGTCTCGAAATGGTCGAGACGTAAAGATTGATATATTGGAAGCCTATGTTTGGGCACCGGAAGCGTTCCGGGTGAAATCGGGATTTTACCGGATTACCGGGAGGGTTACCGGAACCCCCCCGGGATGCAAATGGGCCTATTGGGCCTTAGTGGAAAAGAGAAAAGAGGCAGCCCACAAGCTGGCCGGCGCCCCCCCTTCCCCAAGTCCTAGTAGGACTAGGAGAAGTGGGCCGGCCCCCTCTCTTCTCTTTCCCCCCTTGAGTCCTAATTGGAATAGGATTGAGGAGGGGAGTCCTACTCCCGGTGGGAGTAGGACTCCTCCTGCGCCCTCTCCCCCTAGCCGGCCGAACCCCCTGCCCCTGGCCTTTATATACGGGGGCAGGGGGCACCCCAAGACACACAACAAGTTGATCCTTGAGATCGTTCCTTAGCCGTGTGCGGTGCCCCCTGCCACCAAATTCCACCTCGATCATACCGTTACAGTGCTTAGGCGAAGCCCTGCGTCGGTAGTACATCAAGATCGTCACCACGCCGTCGTGCTGACGGAACTCTTCCTCGACGCTTTGCTGGATCGGAGCTCGAGGAACGTCATCGAGCTGAACGTATGCTAAGAACTCGGAGGTGCCGGAGTAACGGTGCTTGGATCGGTCGGATCGGGAAGAAGACGTACGACTACTTCCTCTACGTTGTGTGATCGCTTCCGCAGTCGGTCTGCGTTGGTACGTAGACAACACTCTCCCCTCTCGTTGCTGTGCATCACCATGATCTTGCGTGTGCGTAGGAAATTTTTTGAAATTACTGCGTTCCCCAACAATGACTTATACAAAGAAATTAAGAATGAAATTGCACCTGTTGAGTTAGAAGATATTGATGTCACAATTAAACTTGCCAATAGAGATACTATTTCACCAATTGGAATTGTTAGAGATGTTGAAGTCTTGTGTGGGAAAACTAAATATGCTGCTGATTTTCTTGTTCTTACTTCTCCGCAAGATAGCTTTTGTCCAATTATATTTGGTAGACCCTTCTTAAATACTGTCAATGCTACCATAGACTGCACTAAGAATATTGTTACTGTTGGCTTGGATGATATGGTTCATGAGTTTAATTTCTCTAAATTTAGTTAACAACATCGCGAGGAAGAATTACCTAGTAAGGATGAAATTATTGGTCTTGCTTCTATTGCCGTACCTCCTAGTGATCCTTTAGAACACTATTTGCTAGACCATGAAAATGATATGTTCATGAAAGAAAGAAGGGAAATAGATGAAGTATTCTTTAAACAGGAACCTATTCTGCATCACAACTTGCCTGTTGAAATTTTAGGGGATCCACCTCCACCCAAGGGTGATCCCGTGTTTGAGCTTAAACCTTTGCCTGATAATATTAAATATGCTTATCTTGATGAAAAGAAGATATATCCTATTATTATTAGTGCTAACCTTTCAGAGCATGAAGAAGAAAGATTATTGAAAACTCTGAAGAAGCACCGTGCTGCTATTGGATATACTCTTGATGATCTTAAGGGCATTAGTCCCACTCTATGTCAACATAAAATAAATTTGGAAGCAGATGCCAAACCAGTTCGTGATCCTCAACGACGTGTGAATCCTAAAATGAAAGAAGTGGTAAGAAAAGAAATACTAAAGCTTCTGGAGGCAGGTATAATCTATCCCGTTGCTGATAGTGAGTGGGTAAGTCCTGTCCATTGTGTCCCTAAGAAGGGAGGTATTACTGTTGTTCCTAATGATAAAGATGAATCGATTCCACAAAGAATTATCACAGGTTATAGGATGGTAATTGATTTCCGCAAATTAAATAAAGCTACTAAGAAAGATCATTACCCCTTACCTTTTATTGATCAAATGCTAGAAAGATTATGCAAACATACACACTATTGCTTTCTAGATGGTTATTCTGGTTTCTCTCAAATACCTGTGTCGGCTAGAGATCAATCAAAGACTACTTTTACATGCCCTTTTGGTACTTTTGCTTATAGACGTATGCCTTTTGGTTTATGTAATGCACCTGCTACCTTTCAAAGATGCATGATGGCTATATTGTCTGACTTTTGTGAAAAGATTTGTGAGGTTTTCATGGACGACTTTTCCGTCTATGGTTCCTCGTTTGATAATTGCTTGAGCAATCTTGATCGAGTTTTGCAGAGATGTGAAGAAACTAATCTTGTCTTGAATTGGG
The DNA here is from genome assembly GCA_034509565.1 of Triticum monococcum. Classification (NCBI taxonomy): domain Eukaryota; kingdom Viridiplantae; phylum Streptophyta; class Magnoliopsida; order Poales; family Poaceae; genus Triticum; species Triticum monococcum. The sequence continues at coordinate 32,911,986 of CM067844.1, forward strand.
AAAAGTGCCACTTTATGGTTAATGAAGGTATTGTCTTGGGGCATAAAGTTTCTGAAAGAGGTATTGAAGTTGATAAAGCCAAGGTTGATGCTATTGAAAAGATGTCATGTCCCAAGGACATCAAAGGTATAAGAAGTTTCCTTGGTCACGCCGGATTTTATAGGAGGTTCATTAAGGACTTCTCAAAAATTTCTCGGCCTCTCACTAATTTATTGCAAAAAGATATACCATTTGTCTTTGATGATGATTGTGTAGAAGCATTTGAAATACTTAAGAAAGCATTAGTCTCTACACCTGTTGTTCAGCCACCTGATTGGAATTTACCCTTTGAAATTATGTGTGATGCTAGTGGTTATGCTGTAGGTGCTGTTCTAGGGCAAAGAGTTGATAAGAAATTAAATGTTATTCATTATGCTAGTAAGACTCTAGACAATGCTCAAAGAAATTATGCTACTACTGAAAAAGAGCTTTTAGCAGTTGTATTTGCTTGTGATAAGTTCAGATATGATATTGTTGATTCTAAAGTAACTATTCAAACAGATCATGCTGCTATTAAATATCTTATGGAAAAGAAAGATGCTAAACCTAGACTTATTAGATGGGTTCTCTTGCTACAAGAATTTGATTTGCATATTGTTGATAGAAAGGGAGCTGAGAACCCCGTTGCAGACAACCTGTCTAGGTTAGAAAATATTCTTGATGACCCACTACCTATTAATGATAACTTTCCTGATGAACAATTAAATGTTATAAGTACTTCTCGTAGTACTCCATGGTATGCTGATTATGCTAATTATATTGTTGCTAAGTTTATAGCACCTAGCTTCATATACCAACAAAAGAAAAAAGTTCTTCTATGATTTAAGACATTACTTTTGGGATGACCCACATCTTTATAAAGAAGGAGTAGATGGTGTTATTAGACGTTGTGTACCTGAGCATGAACAGGAACTGATCCTACGCAAGTGTCATTCCGAGTCTGATGGAGGACACCACGCTGGAGATAGAACTGCATATAAGGTATTGCAATCTGGTTTTTATTGGCCTACTCTCTTCAAGGATGCCCGTATGTTTGTCTTGTCTTGTGATGAATGTCAAAGAATTGGTAATATTAGTAGACATCAAGAAATGCCTATGAATTATTCACTTGTTATTGAACCGTTTGATGTTTGGGGCTTTGATTATATGGGACCTTTTCCTGCCTCTGATGGATACACACATATTCTAGTTGTTGTTGATTACGTTACTAAGTGGGTACAAGCTATTCCAACTAGTAGTGCTGATCATAACACTTCTATTAAAATGCTTAAAGAAGTTATTTTCTCGAGGTTTGGAGTCCCTAGATATTTAATGACTGATGGTGGTTCACACTTTATTCATGGTGCTTTCGGTAAAATGCTTGCTAAATATGATGTTAATCATAGAATTGCATCTCCTTATCACCCACAGTCTAGTGGTCAAGTAGAGTTGAGCAATAGAGAGCTCAAATTAATTTTGCAAAAGACTGTTAATAGGTCTAGAAAGAATTGGTCTAAAAAACTTGATGATGCATTGTGGGCTTATAGAATTGCATACAAAAATCCTATGGGTATGTCTCCGTATAAAATGGTCTATGGAAAAGCATGTCACTTACCTCTCGAACTAGAACATAAGGCATATTGGGCTATTAAAGAGCTTAACTATGATTTTAAACTTGCCAGTGAAAAGAGGTTATTTGATATTAGCTCACTTGATGAATGGAGAACCCAAGCTTATGAAAATGCCAAGTTGTGTAAAGAAAAAGTTAAAAGATGGCAGGACAAAAGGATACAAAAGCGTGAGTTTAATGTAGGTGATTATGTATTGCTATACAACTCTCGTTTAAGATTTTTTGCAGGAAAACTTCTCTCTAAATGGGAAGGCCCCTATGTTATCGAAGAGGTCTATCGTTTCGGTGCCATCAAAATCAACAACTTCGAGGTTACAAATCCGAAGGTGGTAAACGGTCAAAGAATTAAACATTATATCTCAGACAATCCCATAAATATTGAAACTAATATTATTGAAACCGTAACACCGGTTCCGGAATGTTTGAGACTCCGAAAAGGAATAGGTATGTGGTACGGTAAGTAAACCGACTCCAAAACAATTTTTAAGGAAATATTTCTCCATTTTGGAATATTTAGAAAAATAGAAAAATAAGTAGCAGTCCGGGAAGGACACGAGGGCCCCACGAGGGTGGTGGGCGCGCCCCCTACCTCGTGTGCACCTTGTGTGCTTTCCGGACATCGTTTTCTTGCACATTACGTATTTTGGTCGGTAAAAATTCATTATATAATCTCCCGGAGGTTTTGACTCCCGTATCACGCAAAAATCTCATGTTTTTGTTTCGAGCTGTTTTTTTGACAGATCTAGGTTATCATGACGGCCCCAAGCGTCTCCAAGGACAAGTTATTCGAGAAGGTCATCAACCCTTACCTCACGGAGGTGCTGCGACACCCTCAAACCATTGAGTTGCGTGATGGGTTGCTGCACATCCGCGATGAAGAGGGACCAAAGGGGACCGGAAGCATAGAGACGAGGCTCGAAGCATTGGAGCAACAAGTTTTCAAGTGCCAGGGGATGGTGGAGCGTGGAATCAACGCTAGCCACATGATGCTCGCAGAGTTCACTAACAATTACAAGCCGGATGCCAAGAACACTGAGGAAGCCATCTTCAAGCTATATGAGAAGATCGAGCACCTCCAAGCCCAAGTCTATGACCTTCAAAACCAAAACTGTGAGTATGAATATAGATTCAAAAGAATGAGTTTGGCTACAGATTTGAGGATTCCGGAGACTCGATCATCTTTCTATGATGGTGAACCTATGCCTTGGAAGATGGATGACAAGCCCGCGTCATCAGCAACACCTCCGCCGTCTCCTCCAACAAAGAAGAATTGAGTATCTGGGTATGGGCACTCCCCTTGGCAACTGCCAAGCTTGGGGGAGGTGCCCCGGTATCGTATCACCATCACTTTTACCTTTACCGTTTTTCTTAGTTCGATCCTTTTGGTAATATCTTGATCTAGTAGAATAAAGTTTATGGCATTATCTAGTTTTGAGTTTTGCTTTATGATCTCTCTATGTAATCGAGTCCGTGAGCTATATATAATAAAGATTAGTGTTGAGTCAAGGGATTGATTATTTTGCTATAATCTTGGGTGAATAAAAGAAAAGAGAAAAAGAATAAAAGAAACAAAAAGTTCATATTGATCTTATTGAGAGTAATGACTTCACATAGAAAGAGTATGATGATTAAAAGTTGTTGGGAGTTGGCAGACATAGCTTTGGTCATTGTTGCAATTTATAGGAAGTAATAAGGAAAGAGAGGTTTTCACATATAGATATATTATCATTGGCATCTTTTATGATTGGGAGCACTCATTAAAATATGACATGCTAAAGAGTTGATGTTGGACAAGGAAGACAATGTAATGAGTTATGTCTTTCTTATATCTGAGATAAAGTATGTTGTCATGGATCCTCTAACTTGTTGAGCTTGCCTTTCCCCCTCATGCTAGCCAAATTCTCAGCACCAAGTAGAAATATTACTTGTGCTTCCAAATATCCTTAAACCAGTTTTGCCATGAGAGTCCACCATATCTACCTATGGATTGAGTAAGATCCTTCAAGTAAGTTGTCATCGGTGCAAAGCAATAAAAATTGCTCTAAATATGTATGATTGATTGGTGTGGGAGAAATAAGCTTTATACGATCTTGTGATGTGTAAGTAATAAAAGCGACGGACTGCATAATAAAGGTTCATATCACAAGGGGCAATATAAAGTGACGTTCTTTCGAATTGAGATTTTATATATCCAACCATAAAAGCGCATGGCAACCTCTGCTTCCCTCTGCGAAGGGCCTATCCTTTATTATTATCTTCTACCTTATGCAAGAGTCATGGTGATCTTCACCTTTTCTTTTTCGTTTTATCCTTTGGCAAGCTCAGCATGTTGGAAAGAACATGATATATATATATATATATATATATATATATATATATATATATATATAATTGGATGTAGGGGAGCATGAACCATTATTGTTGACATTACCTGTGAGGTAAAAGGTTGTGGGGCAAAACTATAAGCCCCTATCTTTCTCTGTGTCCGATTAAAACTTCGTAACCACAAGTATCGCGTGAGTGTTATCAATTATGGAGAACTAAATGATAATTGAGTATGTGGACTTGCTTTTTAGCTCTGACATAGACTTTTTCCGATGTTATGATAAATTGCAATTGCTTCAATGACTGAGATTATAGTTTGTCGGAGCCCAATAAGGTTTATGATTTACACTTTTGCATTGTGTCGGGGATATATCCCGCGGTGTAAACCGGCCGGAAGTATAACCCGGCCGGACTGGCGTTTCATTGGTAAACCGCCGGAGGATTGGCGGTTTACGTGATTGGCGGTTTACGTGTCTGGCGGTTTACGAGTCTGGCGGTTCACTGGTATGACGATTCACGAGCCTGAAGACTCATTGGTGACCCGACGCGTGTTCCAGATGGATGACAAGGTCCAAGGCCCAGCATGCCGGTTTATGTTAATGGTGGGCCGGTTTAAGAGGAAAGGCATGAGGAACATTTATCTTACAAGGAGCTAAGACCTGGACTTGTATCCGGTTTGTATTAAAGATAGACTAGTCCTAATCCTAATAGGACTCTACATGTAACCCGCCCCTCCAACATATATAAGGAGGGGCAGGGCTCCCCAAAAGGGACAAGATTCACAAGTTCCACAAGTTGGACAAGTTAGGTTTAGACAATAGCTCTCAAGATAAAGCACTCTTATAATCATGATCATCATCATCAATATCAATGAAGCAGGATGTAGGCTTTTACCTCCACCGTGAGGGGCCGAACCTGGGTAAAACATCGCGTCTCTCGTCCCGCTCAACCCCTCTCAAGCTACCACATAGATGCGTTGGCCTTGCGACTAAGTCCTGACACTAAGGACATCTGCCGTGACAATTTCATTACAGTTGGCGCCCACCGTGGGGCTCGCGCATCGTGGTGTTGAGTTCTTGGAGGGATCTTTTTTAGGATTCGAGAAGTTTGTAATTTTCAGATGAAGAGCAGATTGGAAAGGATCTACATCGTCTTTGAGTTCGTGAGTCGAGATTAGGAAAAGAAAAAAAATGCGTCATCCGTGAGACGTTTACATGCGGGAGTCAGGGCTTCATCGACTTCAACTTCAGCAAGATCGTATCCGGCCGATTCATCCGTTTTTGGCGTGCGCAAATTCCATCATCGGCAATGATTGTAATTCTGACAGGAGACGTGCTGATATTTCATTGATTAAAGCGTCAGATCAATCAAGGCATATATATACTGAGTACGGTCTTCAATGTCCAATGAATCGGGGCATCAATCTCTAGTGAAAGTCGAAGGAGGAATTTTCTTTCGCATGATTAATCGATGCATGATTGGATCGATCTCCCGTTTCCAAAACTACAAGGCAAGGCTACGGCGCCGGGTCACACGCGACCGTCACGATGTCTCTAGCAGTACAAAAAAAAGAAAGGGGTGGCCACGTCTTGAGGATGTGGACGTGGACTGGTCAACCGCCCACGATGGATCGAGTCGCCCCGTCTGGTCACTCCGTCCTTGCGATGGAGCCGCCTCGCCTCCAGGCGCAACCCTCGCCGGAGCGGCCTCACTACTAAGCCGCCTTCAAACTGAACCCGCTTGGATTCGCCTTCGCCGCCCCTGCTCGGACTTGCCTTCGCCACTCCGAGTCGGTTCCGCCCCACAGGTCCACCTCCGGTTCTGCTGCTCCTCCGTGCCGGATCTGCAGATCGTTTTTCTGCCTCTGTTGCTCCGAGCTGCTGTCACTATCGTACTGGCCCGTCTCGGCCTCACCTCTACTTGGATTGACTCTGAGTTGTTGTCACCTCTTCTGCTCCAAGTCGGCCTCGTCGCCGCGCCACTGAGTCGTCGGCCCTGCTGCCTCTGTGCTCATGACTGTGCCGTTTGCTGCGGCCCCCCTTCACAGCCGGGCTTTGAGATGCCCGCCACCTCAGCCGCCTTGCGCTGTTCTGATTTGCTGACCCGTTTTTTCACTGGCTCCGCCCCTGAACTACCTGTCGTCGTTCAGCTGCTGCAGTAGTTACGGCCTCCGAGGCACCGCGGCCTCATTCTTCTTCTGCCATGTCGCGGATAACGGGTGTGAGCAGTCGCGTTTGAGCTAAACCTTGATGTGAGTCACCTCCGCTGTCGGTGAGCCGGCCCTGCCGTGATGACCCGCCTCTCTCCGTCGTCGTCCTGATGCTACAGCTCACTCGTTATACTACACACGTCAAGAGGTGTACCGACGTCCGTGTTCGTGAAGCAAAAACCAGGACCAAAGCAACAGTACTGAAAGGTTATCTACGGATCCTTTAAAAAAAGTTATCTACGGATGCCACATACGGATCATCTGTCATACGAACAAATCAGGTGATGTCCATCTACGTCTATTTTTTACATATATTGTTTTTTGTCAAAAAACAATTGTTTTGGTCTATATATTTTTATGTGCAGGACAATGATTCATTAAAAAAAATGATGCCATGTTGCGTCTATGCAATATGCGTTAGCATCATCATGCATCGGCGTTCGCACCCGCTTGCTGTTGAACGGGTGTGCGCAAGCCGCCGCTCGGGCAGCTCAATCTACATCAACTCACCGGGACCGCACCCGTAGTTGACTTGCCGTCTGCATAGTTTACTGTGCCCATCATTGACTCGCTGTCCGCACCGGCTTACAACGTCGCGGCCGGTTCATCTGTCTGCTCCTATGGCCGACTCATCTGTTGTCCAGGCAAATCAGGTGTTATCCATTCAAGTTTGATTTATTAGCACATGTTGTTTTTGTCAAAGAACAAGTTTAACTTTACCTTGGTCTGCAATATTGTTTATGCAGGGCAATTATTTATGACAAAAAGTGATACTATACCGCGAAGATGGAGGCACACCAACATCTTTTGGCACAGGTGGTCGTTGTTACTCAACGGACTCCCGCACCGGCTGACAACGCCGTGGCCGTCTCTTGCGGCCGCACCGGCTTACAACGTCGTGGCCGTCTCTCGCGACCACACCGGTTTACAACGCCGCGATCGACTCTCCCGTCCACACTGGTTTAAAACGCCGCGGCCGACAGATACGTCAGCACACGCGCCGGCTCAGCTGTGATGGATTTCAGCTTCACCGCGGTGTTCATCAACTCCGCAATGGATAATTTCTGGCCTAACATATCAGGTGAAATCCATCCAGTATATTTTTATATTATATATTGCTTTCTTTAAAATAGCAATTACTCCGGCTTGCAAAGTTATCTAATGCAGGACCCTAAAACCGCCATATTGGTCCAAATTCAAAGGACATCTGAAAAATTCCGGTTCAAAATGAAGAATGCCGGTTTAAAATCCGGTTCAAGGGAAATATATTCTCCCACAAAGCTTTGAAGCTCTCAAATCCGGTTTAAGAATTTCTGGTTCAAAAAGGAATTAACTTCTCACAAGTTCGAGTTTAAAGGCCGTCAGAAAATTTCCGGCTGAAAATGAAGATTCCGGTTTACAATCCGATTCAAGGGAAAGATATCTCCCACAAAGCTTTGAAGCTTTCAATATCCGGTTCAAAATCCCGGTTCAAGAAGGATTTATCTCTTGCAAAAAGTTAAAGGGTGCCAAAGAGGACCTGCTGCCATGATGCGCGGTTCAAACATGGGTATCCTGCCTTATTGCCTTATCATATTATTGATCACTTGGGGGCTTGGTCATATCCGAACCATAGCAACACCTTTTGATAGGCGTAAAGCCACAACATCACTTGGGGACTTGTGGTCACGTCTGAACCATAGTCACGTCTCTTGATCGGCCTAGTGCCACAGCATCACTTGGGGGCTTTGGTCGAACCCGAACCATCGCTACACCTCTTGATCGGCGTAATGCCAATGCATCACTTGGGGACTTGTGGTCACATCTGAACCATAGTCACGCCTCTTGATCGGCCTAAGGCCACAGAATCACTTGGGGGCTTGGTCGAACCCGAACCATTGCCACGCCTTTTGATCGGCATAATGCCACTGTTTTATTTGGGGACCTGGCTGACTTGAACCATAGCTACGCCTATCGGGGGCTTGGTCGTGTCCGACCATGATAACGCCATTTGATCGGATCAATAGCCTCTTTTTGCAAACGGTTTTATCATTGCCTTTGCTTGAAATTTTGTTTTGATAAATATTTCTTTTGTTGCGTTTTTAAACCGACAATTCTTAAACCGGTTCGACTATCAAATTACAAATTGACTGAACACGGTCAAATCTTAATCCGGAGGCTATCTGCCCGGTTTGATTTTCTGTTACCATCCTATTATGGAGTAAACCGGTGTTTATCAACCCGGCTCGGCTTTCAACTACAAGTTGTCAGTACACGATCAAGTTATAATCCGGAGACTATCAGCCCGGTCTGGTTTGACTACGAGTCGCCAGTATTATATGTGGTTAAACCAGTGTTTATTACAACCTGGTACGGTTTTATCATAAACCGACACAATATGGAAGGAGTTCTCAGTACTCAAAATTCGGGTTATTACCCCTATTACAAAAAGTTGGTAAACCAACGATGTGATTCAATGTCACAGGTATGATATATTTCATATTGGATTATTTTTAAGTGCAGCCTTGGTTATAAACCTGGGTTATATGTTGGGCATTATGACCCGTCCGACGGTAAACCGCCCGGACACTTTAAACTTGTTGTATGCAGAAACAGGTTGAATAAAGCATGATTATAAATCACCGGCGTTTACTAACCCGACCTGGCTTTTGACTATAAGTCGCCAGTATGATGATAAATTATCCAGTGTTTATTAAACCGGCCTGGCTTTAAGACGATAATTCGCCAGTATATGATGAGAAATTATCCGGTGTTTATTAAACCGGCATGGCTTTGGACTATAATTCGCCAATATATATTTGGATTGCGCCATTGGAATCATGCGCTTATAAATGATTGGGTTATATTATTCAAATAGCCAAACTTGGCTGATTTTTCATTATGATATTGGATGAATAAGATTTTCATACCGGATTATATTATCTTGAATAGCCAACATGGCTGGATTTTTATTATGGTTATTAATATTATGATTGAGGTTTTTCAAAGTCGCTTTAGCGCAATGGATATTATTTTGTCGATGAATATGATTTATTTTGCCATGGAAGGAATAGTCCCAGTCGCTGCAGGCTTACAACCCGACACTTGGGGGCTACATTATTCAAATTGAGATTACATGCAAGTCTCATGTCACTGCAAGCATGCATCATGACACTTGGGGGCTAATGCAAAGTCATTTTTTACTAGTCTTATTGAAGACCCGACTCATCATATTATAATGAGCCGGCCCTTGGGGGCTACCAATTGCTCCTGTCAACAATTCAAGGTACACAAGTTTTCGTCCATAATATTGAAGGATCCATTGCTCAGTTGGTAAAGCACAAAACTCTTAACCTTGTGGACGTGGGTTCAAGCCCTACGATGGAAGCTACATTATAAGATGTTATTTTCATTGAAGTATATATCAAGTCCCGGTTCAGTATTATCTTACTAAGCCGGCCCTTGGGGGCTACACATCACTGCTAAAATCCCTGCTCATTATTGCATAATGACCCAGCCCTTGGGGGTTACACTGATTGAAGTTTTTATAAGCAATTACAAGTCCTAGGTTGCTGCAAGCATGACAACCCAGTACTTGAGGGCTACATATATGGAGTATTCAATTTATATGATTGAGATGAAGAAACCGGATTTCTTCAAGGTTGAAACACTTATTGGAGCAAGTCTTAAGTTATTACTATGTTCTCCTCTTAAGACTTGGGGGCTACATGTATTATGCATATAAAGGAGGAACATCTTCCTTTTATCAGTTTTGAGGAAATCAGGAAGATCAATTACATGACCCGGTGTCAACAACAATTATGACCCGGTGCCATCAATATATATAAACCGGCCATTTTGGTAATATTAAACCGGCAAGTTTTACATCTTCAAACCGGTTGAATATCAGATAAGTATTTCAAGACCCATATTTCTTAAACCGACGCTTTGGGAGCTGAGTCAAAGGAGTTATTCTTCACAATATTTCTCTGTGACAAGCCAATGTCGGCAAATTGATTATGAAGCTGGTCTGTTGACCCGGACTTCCCAGAAGGAGGAAATAACAAGGACTTAAGGGTGATCAGGTACCGGTTTACAAGAATTCTTAACCCGGAGCACAACCTGTCAAATTTGTTCTTGTGTTTATTTTTGCAGCATAAGTTTACCATGGATAAATCCAAGCTAAACTTGGGGGCTAATGTCGGGGATATACCCCACGGTGTAAACCGGCCGGAAGTATAACCCGGCCGGACTGTCGTTTCATTGGTAAACCGCTAGAGGATTGGCGGTTTACGTGATTGGTGGTTTACGTGTCTGGCGGTTTACGAGTCTGGCGGTTCACTGGTATGACGATTCACGAGCCTGAAGACTCATTGGTGACCCGGCGCGTGTTCCAGATGGATGACAAGGCCCAAGGCCCAGCATGCCGGTTTATGTTAATGGTGGGCCGGTTTAAGAGGAAAGGCATGAGGAACATTTATCTTACAAGGAGCTAAGACCTGGACTTGTATCCGGTTTGTATTAGAGATAGACTAGTCCTAATCCTAATAGGACTCTACATGTAACCCTCCCCTCCAACATATATAAGGAGGGGCAGGGCTCCCCAAAAGGGACAAGATTCACAAGTTCCACAAGTTGGACAAGTTAGGGTTAGACAATAGCTCTCAAGATAGAGCACTCTTGTAATCGTGATCATCATCATCAATATCAATGAAGCAGGATGTAGGATTTTACCACCACCATGAGGGGCCGAACCTGGGTAAAACATCGCGTCTCTCATCCCGCTCAACCCCTCTCAAGCTACCTGAAGATCACCATGACTCTTGCATAAGGTAGAAGAAAATAATAAAGGATAGGCCCTTCGCAGAGGGAAGCAGAGGTTGCCATGCGCTTTTATGGTTGGATATATAAAATCTCAATGCGAAAGAACGTCACTTTATATTGTCCCTTGTGATATGAACCTTTATTATGCAGTCCGTCGCTTTTATTACTTACACATCACAAGATCGTATAAAGCTTATTTCTCCCACACCAATCAATCATACATATTTAGAGCAATTTTTATTGCTTTGCACCGATGACAACTTACTTGAAGGATCTTACGCAATCCTTAGGTAGATATGGTGGACTCTCATAGCAAAACTGGTTTAAGGATATTTGGAAGCACAAGTAATATTTCTACTTGGTGCTGAGAATTTGGCTAGCATGAGGGGGAAAGGCAAGCTCAACAAGTTAGAGGATCCATGACAACATACTTTATCTCAGATATAAGAAAGACATAACTCATTATGTTGTCTTCCTTGTCCAACATCAACACTTTAGCATGTCATATTTTAATGAGTGCTCCCAATCATAAAAGATGCCAATGATAATATATCTATATGTGAAAACCTCTCTTTCCTTATTACTTCCTATAAATTGCAACAATGACCAAAGCTATGTCTGCCAACTCCCAACAACTTTTAATCATCATACTCTTTCTATGTGAAGTCATTACTCTCAATAAGATCAATATGAACTTTTTGTTTCTTTTATTCTTTTTCTCTTTTATTTTATTCACCCAAGATTATAGCAAAATAATCAAGCCCTTGACTCAACACTAATCTTTATTATATATAGCTCACGGACTCGATTACATAGAGAGATCATAAAGCAAAACTCAAAACTAGATCATGCCATAAACTTTATTCTACTAGATCAAGATATTACCAAAAGGATCGAACTAAGAAAAACGGTAAAGGTAAAAGTGATGGTGATACGATACCGGGGCACCTCCCCCAAGCTTGGCAGTTGCCAAGGGGAGTGCCCATACCCAGATACTCAATTCTTCTTTGTTGGAGGAGACGGCGGAGGTGTTGCTGATGGTGCGGGCTTGTCATCCATCTTCCAAGGCATAGGTTCACCATCATAGAAAGATGATCGAGTCTCCGGAATCCTCAAATCTGCAGCCAAACTCATTCTTTTGAATCTATATTCATACTCACAATTTTGGTTTTGAAGGTCATAGACTTGGGCTTGGAGGTGCACGATCTTCTCATATAGCTTGAAGATGGCTTCCTCAGTGTTCTTGGCATCCGGCTTGTAATTGTTAGTGAACTCTGTGAGCATCATGTGGCTAGCGTTGATTCCACGCTCCACCATCCCCTGGCACATGAAAACTTGTTGCTCCAATGCTTCGAGCCTCGTCTCCATGCTTCCGGTCCCCTTTGGTCCCTCTTCATCGCGGATGTGCAGCAACCCATCACGCAACTCAATGGTTTCAGGGTGTCGCAGCACCTCCGTGAGGTAAGGGTTGATGACCTTCTCGAAGAACTTGTCCTTGGAGGCGCTTGGGGCCGTCATGATAACCTAGATCTGTAAAAAAAAACAGCTCGAAACAAAAACATGAGATTTTTGCATGATATGGGAGTCAAAACCTCCGGGAGATTATATAATGAATTTTTACCGACCAAAATACGTAATGTGCAAGAAAACGGAGTCCAGAAAGCACACAAGGTGCTCACGAGGTAGGGGGGCGCGCCCACCACCCTCGTGGGGCCCTCATGTCCTTCCCGGACTGCTACTTATTTTTCTATTTTTCTAAATATTCCAAAACGGAGAAATATTGCCTTAAAAATTGTTTTGGAGTCGGTTTACTTACCGTACCACATACCTATTCCTTTTCAGAGTCTCAAACATTCCGGAACCGGTGTTACGGTTTCAATAATATTGGTTTCAACATTTATGGGATTACCTGAGATATAATGTTTAATTCTTTGACCGTTTACCACCTTCGTATTTGTGCCCTCGAAGTTGTTGATTTTGATGGCACCGGAACGATAGACCTCTTCGATAACATAGGGCCCTTCCCATTTAGAGAGAAGTTTTCCTGCAAAAAATCTTAAACGAGAGTTGTATAGCAATACATAATCACCTACATTAAACTCACGCTTTTGTATCCTTTTGTCATGCCATCTTTTAACTTTTTCTTTACACAACTTGGCATTTTCATAAGCTTGGGTTCTCCATTCATCAAGTGAGCTAATATCAAATAACCTCTTTTCACTGGCAAGTTTAAAATCATAGTTAAGCTCTTTAATAGCCCAATATGCCTTATGTTCTAGTTCGAGAGGTAAGTGACATGCTTTTCCATAGACCATTTTATACGGAGACATACCCATAGGATTTTTGTATGCAGTTCTATAAGCCCACAATGCATCATCAAGTTTCTTAGACCAATTCTTTCTAGACCTATTAACAGTCTTTTGCAAAATTAATTTGAGCTCTCTATTGCTCAACTCTACTTGACCACTAGACCGTGGGTGATAAGGAGATGCAATTCTATGATTAACATCATATTTAGCAAGCATTTTACGGAAAGCACCATGAATAAAGTGTGAACCACCATCAGTCATTAAATATCTAGGGACTCCAAACCTCAGGAAATAACTTCTTTAAGCATTTTAATAGAAGTGTTATGATCAGCACTACTAGTTGGAATAGCTTCTACCCACTTAGTAACGTAATCAACAGCAACTAGAATATGTGTGTATCCATTAGAGGCAGGAAAAGGTCCCATATAATCAAAGCCCCAAACATCAAACGGTTCAATAAAAAGTGAATAATTCATAGGCATTTCTTGACGTCTACTAATATTACCAATTCTTTTACATTCATCACAAGACAAGACAAACTTACGGGCATCCTTGAAGAGAGTAGGCCAATAAAAACCAGATTGCAATACCTTATATTAGAGACCTATTCTGCACAACTCCGAAAGTCCTGAAACTCCACGGAACGTATTAAGAGAAATAAAGAAAAATCCACGCCAAAGATGAAGGCCAGGGGCCCACACCCTGCTCACGAGGGTGGGGGGCGCCCCCCCTAGGGCGCGCCCCCTACCTTATGGGCCCCCGGGTGGCTCTCCGACGCCCATCTTCTCCTATATGAGGTCTTTCGATGAGAAAAAAAGAGGGAACTTTTCAGGACGAGACTTCGCCGCCACAAGGCGGAACCTTGGCGGATCCAATCTAGAGGTCCAGCAGAGCTGTTCTGCCGGGGAAACTTCCCTCCCGGAGGGGGAAATCATCACCATCGTCATCACCAACGATCCTCTCATCGGGAGAGGGCAATCTTCATCAACATCTTCACCAGCACCATCTCATCTCCAAACCCTAGTTCATCTCTTGTATCCAATTCTTGTCTCAAAGTCTGGGATTGGTGCTAGTAGGTTGCTAGTAGTGTTGATTACTCCTTGTAGTTGATTCTAGTTGGTTTATTTGGTGGAAGATCATATGTTCAGATCCTATATGCATATTATTACCCCTCTGATTATGAACATGAATATGCTTTGTGAGTAATTACATTCATTCCTGAGGACAAGGGAGAAGTCTTGCTATGAGTAGTCATGTGAATTTGGTATTCGTTTGATATTTTGATAAGATGTTTGTTGTCTAGCCTCTAGTGGTTTTATGTGAACGTTGACTACATAACACTTCACCATTATTTGGGCCTAGAGGAAGGCATTGGGAAGTAATAATTAGATGATGGGTTGCTAGGGTGACAGAAGCTTAGACCCTAGTTTATGCGTTGCTTCGTAAGGGGCTGATTTGGATCCATATGTTTCATGCTATGGTTAGGTTTACCTTAATACTTTTGTTGTAGTTGCGGATTCTTTCAATAGAGGTTAATCATAAGTGGGATGCTTGTTCAAGTAAGAACAGCACCCAAGCACCGGTCCACCCACATATCAAATTATCAAAGTATCGAACGTGAATCATATGAACGTGATGAAAACTAGCTTGACGATATTCCCATGTGTCCTCGGGAGCGCTTTTCCTATTATAAGAGTTTGTTCCGGCTTGTCATTTGCTACAAAAGGATTGGGCCACCTTGCTGCATTTTATTTACTTTTGTTACTTGTTGCTCCTTACAATTTATCCTATCACAAAACTATCTGTTACCACTTATTTCAGTACTTGCAGAGAATACCTTGCTGAAAACCGCTTATCATTTCCTTCTGCTCCTCGTTGGGTTCGACACTCTTACTTATCGAAAGGACTACGATATATCCCTTGTACTTGTGGGTCATCAGGGGTCTGCTTCGAAAAGGTTTGGATGGAATCATCACATACACATCTTCATATGAATCCTCATTGCCTTTCCGCTTTGATGGAGTTTCTCCTTCTGTGAATCAGAAGGGAGTTGGAGAGCTGCCAGCGGTAGTACCGGTACTCGTAGTGGTAGTACCACTCCTAGTACCGCACGTACTACCGCCCCAACTCGGGTCTAGATTTTTCATGTTGGGTATGTCAGGAAACGTTGCATGGAAAACAAATTTTTTTCTACGCACACGCAAGATCTACCCATGGAGATGCATAGCTACGAGAAGGGGAGAGCATCTTCATACCCTTGAAGATTGCTAAGCAGAAGCATTTATCAACGCGGTTGATGTAGTCATACACCTTCACGATCCGTCCTGATCAAGTACCGAATGTATGGCACCGATACATCTCCAATGTATCTGTCGGGGGACTAATCCACGAACACCTATGGGACCGGCGGACCGATCCCCTTTCGGTTCGGCAGGGGGGCGGAGATCGCACGAAGAGCAGATCGAGGCGAGACACACGAGCAGTTTACCCAGGTTCGGGCCGCACGGATGCGTAAAACCCTACTCCTGCTTTGTGGTTTGTATTGAGTTCTTGCTTGGGAGCGCTGAGTGCTACAGTACACACCAGCAGCTAACGAGACCGAGTGTGAGTTGTTCTCTCTCCGACCCCTTCTCTACGTTGCGCATGGGCCTCCTTTTATATGCTCAAGGGGTCACCGACAGGTGGCAACGTAGACAAGGGTAAAAATGGAAAGGTGTTGCGGTTGGTACAGCCGCCCGCTACAGTGTATCATACCTAACCCTGACGGCAGGGGACAAGGGCATTAAATGCCCGTCTGCGTCGCCCAAATAGTGCAAAAGGGACCGTCAGGGTCGCCACCGCTCACCACGATGGCAATCTTATCAGCGCCGCTTGCCACCGTGTACCGCTGGCTGCATAGCCTCCCGCCACGTACGCCTGGAAGGGTCCCAGAGCGACATGTTGGTGGATGTGCTGGAGCACAGGTACAGAGTGGAGGCTTGCCGCGGTCGTTGTCTTGTCGCATCCGGGAGCTTGTCGCTCACCGGGCCTTGCCGGGACGCGTGGCACGTCGCGGCAAGTTCCTTGAGATGCCTTGGTTGGCCTTCCCGGCAAGCTCCTCTTGCCGGGGTCTTGTCTCCTTGGCTTGGATACTTTGTTCTTGAATGGCTCCAAAGGAACCACGGAGGACCTTGGCGGTCACCCGGCAAGCCTTGCCACGGGATGCTGCGACTGCTCGTGCATAAGTTTGGGATACTAGGGTCAACCTTGACAGCCACGAGGAGGAGCTTGCCGCGCCCGAGCGAACATTCGGTGGAGCCCTCAAGCAAGCAGAGGATGCTGCCGCAGCTACCGAGGCCGCCAAGAAGGAGCTGGAGACGAAGTTGGCGCAGCTGGAGGCCGATCTCAAGGCAAGCGGTGAAGAGCTTGCTGCGCTCAAGCGTGAGCGGGAGAAGGACGCCCACAGCCACTCGGAGCTGCAGGCCCGTCTCGCCGAGAAGGGCCAGGAGCTTAGCGCCACCAAGGACTACAACGCAGATCTTGAGTTGAAGCTGACCACTTTGACCAAGACGCTGGACGGCGCCAGGGAGCAGGAGATGGCCTTGAAGGAGGAGGTCAAGGCCGGCAAGGCGCTGCTGGCGAGTGCTGCTGCCGCCCAGAACGCTTTTAGGGAGAATGTGGAGCACTGGACAGAGGGTCTTGTGAATGTTGCCGCATACATTGACAGGGAGCTGGCGCAGCTGGGAATGGAGGATCTCGGGTATCCCTCCGACGAGAACCTCCAACCCAGCGGCAAGCTCACCTTGTTCTTCAAAGGCGTGGCGACGCCCCTCCAGCGACTCCGGGAGAGGATCCCAAAGCAGCTGGCCGACGAGTCACGCAAGATCTGCGCGGGAGCTCTTCAAAAGGTGTTGGTCAAGGTGTCCTTCCGCAACCCGGGCCTCAACCTCACCAACGTCCTCAAGACCTTGCCGCCGGATGCTGATCTGGAGGCACTCAAGACCCTTGTCACACCCATTGTGGACAAGGTGAGCGGGATCAAGAGGGTTGAGGGCGATCGCGTAGACTAGGCCGCCCGTTTTCTTCTTTTCTTGTCACTGCTGGCCATGTTATGAGAACAATCTGTTAGAGCCGCGACAAGCTATCTTGTAATATAACTCTTTTTGGGTAATGATTGCAATGTTATTTCCTTTACTTGATTCCTTCCTTTGTATGTTTTTGCCCTACGCTTTTAGGGAACTTGCCGGCGCAGGCACCTTGGCCGCGAGCGCTGAGTGCGGGACGTCAGCAGCCTGCTGGCGGTGCCGCTACCGACAAGAAACCTTGTCGCAACTAGTCACAGCTCACTTAAGTTGTTGAGCGGACTCGAAACAAAGTAAGGGCGCAACTAGCTACGAGTTGGTTCCTCCGCGCACAGGTTTTCCATACAAAGTACGGTCGTTCAAGGAAGATAACTTAAAAAATTTAAAAAATCTGATTGCTCAAACTTTGGCAACTTAGCTTTTTTGTCGTTTGCTTCCCGGTAAGGCGAAACTTTCTTGAACGACGCCTGGTCCATACCATTATCTTCTCCTTTCCCCCCGGCAAACTTGTGGGTGAGGGAACCTTCCTTTCCTTGAGAAAAAAAAAGAGGAGAAAAATAAAGATATGGAGCCTTATGGCTCGTTGTTGCTTACCGGGGATAGGTGCTGCACAAAGTGTCAGATAACACATGCAAAAAATAGAAAGCATGAAATTGACAAGATGTGCGGAGCACATGAGCTTTATGCATGGGGTCTGCGCCCGGCTTTGTACAAAGGATTACATGCAACAGCGGCAAGACTTGTACAAAAGGTGGTTGCCGGAACAGGTTCCGGCAACCGCGCCTTACGGGTAAAACTTACGAAGATGCTCAATGTTCCAGGAGTTGCTCACTGGAATGCCATCTTCGATCTCAAGGCGGACAGCGCCAGGCCTGGTGACTCGTTTCACCCGGTAAGGGCCTTCCCACTTTGGCGTCAACTTGTTGGAATTCTTGGCGGACTGAACACGCCGAAGAACAAGGTCGCCTTCCTCGAGACTTCTGGCGTTAACTTTGCGGCTATGGTAGCGGCGCAAAGCTTGCTGGTAGCGAGCAGCTCGCACAGCAGCCTGAAGACGATCTTCCTCAAGGAGCAGCGCGTCATCTTGTCGCAGCTGCTCTTGCTCTAGCTCATCATAAGCGAGCACTCGAGGTGACCCGTATACGAGTTCCGTGGGGAGAACTGCCTCTGCTCCATAGACTAGAGCGAAAGGTGTCTGGCCAGTGGCTCGATTTGGCGTCGTCCTGATCGACCAAAGAACCACCGGTAGCTCCTCAATCCAGTTTCTTCCGCACTTGTGCAGCCTGTCGAAAGTCCTGGTCTTGAGCCCATGCAGCACTTCAGCATTTGCCCTCTCCGCTTGACCGTTGCTTCTCGGGTGAGCAACAGAAGCGAAGCAGACCTTGGCGCCAAGATCTTGGACGTACTGCATGAAGGTGCGGCTCGTGAATTGCATACCGTTGTCGGTTATTATCCTGTTAGGGATTCTGAAGCGGCAAACAATCGACCTGAAGAACTTGACTGCTGACTGTGCTGTCACCTTCCTTACTGCTTCCACTTCCGGCCACTTTGTGAACTTGTCGATTGCAACGTACAAGTACTCAAAGCCCCCGATTGCTTAGGGAAAGGGGCAGAGGATGTCGAGCCCCCAGACCAAAAATGGCCAGGATAAAGGGATCGTCTGGAGAGCTTGAGCTGGCTGGTGTATTTGCTTGGAATGGAACTGGCACGCTTCACACTTGGTTACTTGTGCAGTTGCATCCTGGAGGGCTGTCGGCCAAAAGAAACCTTGCCTGAATGCTTTGCCGGCAAGTGCTCTTGCGCCAATGTGGTGACCACATATGCCTCCATGTATCTCTGCCAACAGCTTTTGTCCATCTTCCCGGTGAATACACTTCAATTTCACACCGTTGAGTCTTCTTCTGTACAGTGTGTTGTCGACAAACTGGTACATACTTGACTGCCGGGCTACTCTTTCCGCTTCTTCTTGCTCTTCAGGAAGTTCTCCTATCTGAAGGAAACGGATAATCTGCTGTGCCCATGCTGGAGCTTGTGGCTCGACAACAAGGACGAAAGGCATATCTGCTGCTGCGGGAACATCCGCTTCTACGGCAAGAACCTGCGGTTCTGCCGGAGCTTGACGTTCCCCGGCAAGCTTGCCGGAGCAAAACTTGTCAGGAGCCTATGCTTCAACGGAACAAACCCTAGGGCTTGCCAGAGCAGATTGCTCCTCAGCACTCTTGGTGTTGATCTTGGGGACCTTCTTGGCGGCGGCTTCGGGAAGCTCCGCCGGAAAATAGTCACCAGAAATCAACTTCCTCTTCTTGCTCTGTGCAGTTGATGGCGTTACGGACGGTCGAGTCAGCCTGAGCACAAAGATCCCTGGTTCCACAGGTAACTTAAGTGCGGCGCACTTTGACAGGCCATCGGCAATGTCGTTCTGAGCTCTTGGAACATGCTCCATCTGTAGGCCGTCAAAGTTCTCTTCTAGCTTTCACACTTCGTCAACGTAGGCTTCCATCAACGGACTCTGATAACTCTTGTTCACTTGGCGGACGACAAGCTGCGAGTCACCCCTGACAATGAGCTTCTTGATCCCAAGGTCTGCCGCGATCCTGAGACCGGCAAGCAAGCCTTCATACTCAGCAGTATTGTTTGTTGCTTGCTCCTTGGGAAAGTGCATCTGGACTACGTACTTGAGGTGCTCTCCGGTGGGTGCGACAAGCAGCACGCCAGCGCCGGCGCCTTGCAGCGATAAAGCACCATCAAAGTACATGAGCCACTCTTTGCTTGCCTCCTCGACGGGGATGCTCGTTTCTGGAATTTCTTCATCTGGTGTTGGCGTCCACTCTGCTATGAATTCTGCCAATGCTCTGCTTTGGATAGTTGAAGTACTCTCAAATTTGAGGCCAAAGCTTGACAGTTCTAGTGCCCACTCAACAATCCTGCCTGTTGCTTCTGGATTATGTAGTATCCTCTTCAGCGGAAAGCGAGTGACAACTGTGATCTCATGTGCTTGGAAGTAATGGCGCAGCTTTCTCGAGGCCATGAGAAGGCCGGAAAGCAATTTCTGCACACCAGAGTACCTTGACCTAGCCCCCTACAGAAGGGAACTGACAAAGTAAACTGGGCGCTGCACCATTCTCTTCTGCATCTCCTCGCGCACCTGCACAGACCCATTTTTGTCGGGACCAGAGCTTGTCGGGGAAGCCCCCCTGCTTGTCGCTGGATGCGCCTGCCGTGGTTGCTGACTCGTCATCTGCCTCCCTCTCTTCCACTAACGCAGCACTAACCACTTGATTGGTTGCCGCTATATACAACAGCAACTTCTCTTGTGGCTTAGGTGCGACAAGTGTTGGAGTGGAGGACAGGTATCTCTTCAAGTTCTGCAGCGCAGCCTCCGCTTCCGGAGTCCATTTCATTGGACCTGCCTTTTTCAATATTTTGAAAAACGGCAGGGCGCGCTCAGCATACCTAGAGATAAGCAACCGGCAAGTCTTCGTACATCCTTGACGCGCTTTGGTGCTTCAATCTGCTCAATGGCCTTGATCTTGTCGGGATTGGCTTCAATTCCCCACTGAGACACGAAGAACCCGAGAAGCTTGCCGGAGGGGACTCCAAACACACACTTCTCGGGGTTGAGCTTGAGGTTGATCTTGCGCAGATTTGCAAAGGTCTCGTCTAAATCTTGAATCTGGGTTGCCTTGTCCTTGCTTTTGACCACTATGTCATCCATGTAGGCTTCCACATTTCTGTGTATTTGTGGCTCAAGAGCGACATGGACTACCCTTGCAAATGTTGAACCAGCATTCTTTAAACCGAAAGGCATCCGTATGAAACAGTACGTGCCACATGGAGTGATGAATGCGGTCTTCTCCTCATCCTCTTCTGCCATGAAGATTTGATGGTATCCTGAGTATGCGTAAAGAAATGAAAGCAAGTCACATCCGGCCGGATCCGGCGAGTCGGCGATCTTGGCCTTCGGGGCAGAGAGTGCACGGTGGTTGCACCCCCACCGGTCTTGTCGCCACCGGCTCGTGCCTGGCTGACTTGCCGCGACTGCGAAGTACTCGGCTGCCGTGGAATGTCGCCGTTGGCAAAGCCGATGAGACTCTGAATGGTGGCCCTCCAGTCATCGATCTTGTCTGCCGCTGGAGGGTAGTCTAGGAGCAGTTGAGCTCGCGCCAAAGCTTCTGCTGAAGTGGCGGGTGGCGGTGGCGAACGGTGTGAGGAGCGGGATATGCTCGGACTTCTAACCATGTTAGAAAGAGCAGTATCTCGTCCAGGCGACCGTGCCCCGCTCGCGCCAGCATATTGGCGTGCATGCTGGTCTTGAGCACTCCGAGATCCACCAGCTCGATCTTGGTCCAGCAAACGTATGGTACCGTGAGTATCATGACGCTGCCGGTCCCGCGCCTCCTGGGATGGGCGCGGTGCATGTACGGACGCCGAGGTCTTGGAGTGCGCCCGGTCGTTGTGGGAGCCGACTACGCCGCCGATGGGCAGCGCAGCCTTGTCCTTGGACCTAGCAGCACCATGAGCTCCCTCGTCGACGCCCGTTCTTCTGCCGGCATCTACCCCACCAGCCGTTTGCTCCGGAGACGGTGGGTTCGGCACGGACGGAGCAGCCGCCTCCGAAGCCTTCTTCTTCGGCGGCATGTCGATGAAGACGATGAAGATTTAGCTCGAGTGAACGCCGGATCAGGTTCACACAACCTCGACGCACCCCCTACCTGGCGCGCCAAAGATGTCGGGGGACTAATCCACGAACACCTATGGGACCGGCGGACCGAGCCCCTTTCGGTTCGGCAGGGGGGCGGAGATCGCACGAAGAGCAGATCGAGGCGAGACACACGAGCAGTTTACCCAGGTTCGGGCCGCACGGATGCGTAAAACCCTACTCCTGCTTTGTGGTTTGTATTGAGTTCTTGCTCGGGAGCGCTGAGTGCTACAGTACACACCAGCAGCTAACGAGACCGAGTGTGAGTTGTTCTCTCTCCGACCCCTTCTCTACGTTGCGCATGGGCCTCCTTTTATATGCTCAAGGGGTCACCGACAGGTGGCAACGTAGACAAGGGTAAAAATGGAAAGGTGTTGCGGTTGGTACAGCCGCCCGCTACAGTGTATCATACCTAACCCTGACGGCAGGGGACAAGGGCATTAAATGCCCGTCTGCGTCGCCCAAATAGTGCAAAAGGGACCGTCAGGGTCGCCACCGCTCGCCACGATGGCAATCTTGTCAGCGCCGCTTGCCACCGTGTACCGCTGGCTGCACAGCCTCCCGCCACGTACGCCTGGAAGGGTCCCAGAGCGACACGTTGGTGGATTTGCTGGAGCGCAGGTACAGAGTGGAGGCTTGCCGCGGCAAGCGCCTTGCCGCGGTCGTTGTCTTGTCGCGTCCGGGAGCTTGTCGCTCACCGGGCCTTGCCGGGACGCGTGGCACGTCGCGGCAAGTTCCTTGAGATGCCTTGGTTGGCCTTCCCGGCAAGCTCCTCTTGCCGGGGTCTTGTCTCCTTGGCTTGGATACTTTGTTCTTGAATGGCTCCAAAGGAACCACGGAGGACCTTGGCGGTCACCCGGCAAGCCTTGCCGCGGGATGCTGCGACTGCCCGTGCACAAGTTTGGGATACTAGGGTACCCCTACTCTAGTACACCGACATTATCTATAATTTTTTATTGTTCCATGCTGTTATATTATCAATGTTGGATGCTTTATAATCATTTTATAGTCAGTTTATATTATTTTTTGGTACTAACCTATTGACATAGTGCCAAGTGTCAGTTCCTATTTTTTCCGTGTTTTTTACATCACATAATATCAATATCAGACGGAGTCCAAATGCCACGAAACTTTAAGGAGAATTTTTATGGGCCAGAAGGAACACAACGGGCCTTGGCTGCACCTGGGGGGTGCCCTGAGGGGGACACAACCCACCAGGGCGCGCCAGGAGGCCCAGACGCGCCCTGGTGGGTTGTGCCCACCTCGGGTGCCCCCCAGACCGCCTCTTTGCTCTATAAATACCCCAAAAATCCCAGAACCATAGAGGAGTCGATGAAATATTCATCCAACCGCCGCAGAGTCCAGAACCACCAGATCCAATCTAGACACCATCTCGGATGGGGTTCACCACCTCCATTGGTGCCTCTCCGATGATGCGTGGGTAGTTATTTGTAGACCTTTGGGTCCGTAGTTAGTAGCTAGATGGCTTCATCTGTCTCTCTGTTGATTCTCAATACAATGGTCTCTTGGAGATCCATATGATGTAACTCTTTTTGCGATGTGTTTGTTGGGATCGATGAACTTTGAGTTTATGACCAGATCTATCTTTTTATATCCATGAAAGTTATTTGAGTTTCTTTGATCTCTTATATGCATGATTTCTTATAGCCTCGTATTTCTTCTCCAATATTTGGGTTTTGTTGTACAACTTGATCAATTTATCTTGCAATGGGAAGAGGTGCTTTGTAGTGAGTTCGATCTTACGGTGCTTGATCCCAGTGACAGAAAGGGAAACAACACGTATGTATCATTGCTACTGAGGATAAAACGATGGGGTCTATCTCTACATAGATAGATCATGTCTACATCATGTCATCGTTCTTATTGCATTACTCCGTTTCTCCATGAACTTAATAAACTAGATGCATGCTCGATAGCGGTCGATGTGTGGAGTAATAGTAGTAGATGCAGGCAGGAGTCGGTCTACTAATCTTGGACGTGATTCCTATATAATGATCATTGCATGTATACCGTCATGAGTATTTGAAGTTCTATCATTTTCCCAATAGTAATTTGTTTACCCACCTTTTGCTATTTTTCTCGAGAGAAGCCACTAGTGAAACCTACGGCCCCGGGTCTTCTTTCTCATATATTTGCCTTTGCGATCTACTTTTTCCCTGCATTTATTTTTAGATCTATTAAACCTAAAATACAAAAATACCTTCCTGCAATTTTTCTTTATTTTTTAGCATTCGATCTATCAATCTACTACAAATTTATCTCACGTCCGTTTGCCACTTGAGGTGTCATACCCCGAAAGGGATTGACAACCCCTTTAACACGTCGGGTTGCGAGGATTTGTTATCTGTGTGCAGGGGCTGTTTACATTGTGTTGCTTGGTTCTTCTACTGCTTCGATAACCTTGGTTTCATATCTGAGGGAAATTCCTACCGCCGATGTGCTGTGTCATCCCTTCCTCTTTGGGGAAATACCGACGTAGCTTCAAGCAACATCAAAAGGAATTTCTGGCGCCGTTGCCAGGGAGGATCAAGTCAAGATAGTCTCCCGACCACGTACCATTTCTGGCGCTGTTGCCAGGGAGCATCTTCAAAATATACAGGGTTCCTAATCAGAAATCTCATCTCCTTGCAATTTACATTATTTGCCATTTGCCTCTCGTTTTCCTCTCCCCCACTTCACAAAAATTTGCCGTTTTATTCGCCCTCTTTTTCACGCCTTTTTCTCGTTCGATCTTATGTTTGGTTGTGTTGCCATGTGCCTTATATATGCTTGCATCTTCCCTTGCTAAAAATCTATTGATATGGATCCTCATCCACTTGTTAATCTTTTTAAATGATCCAATCATGATGAACCAATTGCTAGTGAGTTGAGTGCACTAGATTATCTTTATGAAGTTTTGCTTGAGATTCGTGAATCTGAAAATTGTGATGAAGAAATTTATGAAGTGATTCATGATAGCTCCTTGAATGAAAAGCATGATTGCAATGATTTTACTATAAATTTTATTAATGTCAATTATGCTAATAATATGCATAACCCCAAGCCTAGGGATGCTAATTTTGTTATGTCCACTAATTGTTGCAATGATCATGATTGGGGCGATGATTCTTATGATCTTGAAAATTTATTTATGCCTCGTGATGAATATGTTTTCAACAATATTAAAAGTGGGTTTGGAAGAGTGTCAACTTTAGCCAAAAATAATCCCACTATTTTGGAAGAGCGTCAACTTTGCATGCATGTGGATCATGAAGAGAATATTTTATGTGATAGTTATACTGTTGAAATTGATTATGATCCTACATGTATTTATTATGAGATAGGAAAATATGGTCATAGAAATTTTCATGTTACTAAATTACCTCTCGTTATGTTGAGATTGGTATTGTTTCTTTCTTCTTCGTTGCACATGTTAGATGTTTCTTGTCTTGATGATTTGTTTGCTTATAAAATTCCTATGCATAGGAACTATGTTAGACTTAAATGTGTTTTTCATATGCTTCATGATGCTCTCTTCGTTTCAATTATTATCTTTTGTGTGAGCATCATTGAAATCTTATGCCTAGCTAGGTGCATAAAACAATAGCGCTTGTTGGGAGGCAACCCAATGAATAAAATTTATTTTTGCCTTTTGCTTTCTGTTCTTGAGTGTTAGCACAATTATGCTACTGCTATGATTGTGTTTTGTGTGTTTTAATTAGTGTTTGTACCAAGTACAGCCTTTAGGATCTTCTTAGGTGATAGTTGTTTGATTGCTGAAAAAACCAGAAACTTTTGTGCTCCCAAAAATAATTTTAGTTTTTAACCAGAGAACAATAAAATACCAATTCCTTTTGTAGTAGATTAACATACAAATTTCCCAGGTTGTCCTAATTTCTCAGTGTTTTTGGAGTTACATAAGTATTCGAAATATCCCGATTGCTACAGACTGTTTTATTTTTGACAGATT
The DNA here is from genome assembly GCA_034509565.1 of Triticum monococcum. Lineage (NCBI taxonomy): Eukaryota > Viridiplantae > Streptophyta > Magnoliopsida > Poales > Poaceae > Triticum > Triticum monococcum. Next base: position 32,938,010 of record CM067844.1, read on the forward strand.
ATGTTTTCTTTGCGTTGTGTGCTTGTTTTGATGGCTCTATGGTTTTCTTTGATGAGTTTTTGCCATAGAAAAGTTGGAATACAGTAGATATAATAAAAAAATGAATTGGTTTGATACCACACTTACAGTAGTGGTTTATTATTCTTATACTAACGGATCTCACGAAGGTTTTGTTGAGTTTTGTGTGATTGAAGTTTTCAAGTTTTGGGTTATCTTACGATGGATGAAGGAATAAGGAGTAAGAAGATCCTAAGCTTGGGGATGCCCCGGTATCCCCCGCTATTATCCAAAAGAGAGCAAGCAACTAAGCTTGGGGATGCCCCCGAGTGGCATCCCCTCTTTCTTCTAACGACCATCAGTATTTTACTCGAAGCTATATTTTTATTTGTCACATACTATGTGCTTTGCTTGGAGCGCCTTATATGATATGAGTCTTTGCTTGTTTTATTTTGTGTTTTAAGTCTTGATTCCTTGCTGGACACACCTATTTGAGAGAGCCAAATTATGTCATGACTTGTTAGAATTGCTCTCTATGCTTCACTTAAATTTTTATGAGCTACGGACTTGCTCTAGTGCTTCACTTATATCTTTTTGAGCACAGTGTGCTTTAGTATTTTTGAAGAAATGCTCTCTTGCTTCACTTAGATTTATTTGAGAGTTAGTAAAATTTTCAAGAAATTCTCTCTTGCTTCACTTAAATTAATTTGAGAGAAAGAAAAAATTATTATGCTCATGATCTTCACTTATATTTGTCGGAGCTTGTCAAAAGCAACACATGAAAATTGGTCCCAAAGTGATAGATATCCAAGAAGGATATAATAAAAACTTTCATGAAGATCACTGGACAAAATAAACTTGATTCTTAGTAATAGTTTTGAGATATGATGATGTGATATGTGAGTAATGTTGGTGATAAATTATGCTTTAGTAAGAATATTGGTGTTAAGGTTTGTGATTCCCTATGCAAGTACAAAAGTCAATAGTCATGCAATGAAATTACATCCTACTTGTGGTGCACTATTCGGTGTTATTTATGCTTAATGCTTGCTTATGAGATTATCCGTTTCTTCGTTGGTCGCTTCTCAATCTTTTGCTAGCCTTCACTTTGCACTAAGTATGACCTCTACTTGTGCATCCAAAACCTTTAAACCAGTTTTGCCACATGAGTCCACTATATCTACCTATTTGCGGTATTATTTTGCCGTTCTAAGCAAATTTGTATGCGTCCTCTCTAATTTTCAAAATAAACTTCTCTTTTGTGCGGTTGTTTCGCTCGCGGAGCGGTGAGGGGTGGCTAATATTTTGCATGCTGGATGTGTTATTCTCAAGATGAGTGTTTATTCACTTGTCATTGCACGAGAGTAAGGCAAGGTATTAGGAATGCCCAGTCCCGAAATGCAAAAAAATTGAATTTACTTTATGTTATCAAATAATAAATTCCTTGGAAAGTGTTGGTATGGAGGGCATCCGTGGATACGGTTAGCCATGGAAAGTGAAAGTATGGTGGAAAAAGGAATAAACTTTATTTTCTGTTTGGGAACCGCCTATGGCATATCTAGCATGGAAAGTGTTGGGAACTCTAGGTCTACTCTCAATATGTTTTTATCTCTAAGTTTTTCGCTTTGAGCTATGGCACCTCTACAAATCCCTACTCCCCTCTGTGAACGGCCTTTCTTTTACTTTATGAAAATTTTATTTTGAATTAGTCTCCATCTTATCTTACAAAAGCACCAACTAGGAGGCAATATGACGTACTTAAGTATTGGGTGTAGCTAATATTCGAGTGTGTTTCATGAATGGATCAATGTTTGAGCATGATGGGCTAGGGATAACTTATCTTAGCATTAATATTTTGAAAGACATGGTTGTTTGTTGATATGCTTGAGTATCTAAATTATCATGTCAAAACTAGACTATTGCTTTGAACAACTAAAAGTCCAAATATCCAAGCTATAAAGAGAAGAATATGATATGACATGATAGGCAGCATTCCACATCAAAAATTATGTTTTTATCACTTACCTACTCGAGGACGGGTAGGAGTTAATCTTGGGGATGCTGATTTGTCTCCAACGTATCTATAATTTTTGATTGTTCCATGTCGTTATATTATCAATCTTGGATGCTTTATAATCACTTTATATCATTTTTTGGTACTAACCTATTGACATAGTGCCAAGTGCCAGTTCCTGTTTTTTCCATCACAGAAAATCAATATCAGACGGAGTCCAAATGCCATGAAACTTTACGGAGAATTTTTATGGGCCAGAAGGAACACAACGGGCCCTGGCTGCGTCTAGGGGTGCCCCGAGGGGGGCACAACCCAACAGGGCACGCTAGAAGGCCCAGGAGCGCCCTGGTGGGTTGTGCCCACCTCGGGTGCCCCCCAAACCGCCTCTTTGCTCTATAAATACCCCAAAAATTCCAGAACCCTAGAGGAGTCGACGAAATATTCATCCAGCCACCGCAGATTCCAGAACCACCACATCCAATCTAGACACCATCTCGGATGGGGTTAACCACCTCCATTGGTGCCTCTCCGATGATGCGTGAGTAGTTCTTTGTAGACCTTTGGGTCCATAGTTAATAGCGAGATGGCTTCATCTCTCTCTCTCTCTCTTGATTCTCAATACAATGGTCTCTTGGAGATCCATACGATGTAACTCTTTTTGCAGTGTGTTTGTTGGGATCGATGAACCTTGAGTTTATGATCAGATCTATCTTTTTATATCCATGAAAGTTATTTGAGTTTCTTTGATCTCTTATATGCACGATTGCTTATAGCCTCGTATTTCTTCTCCGATATTTGTGTTTTGTTTGACCAACTTGATCTATTTATCTTGCAATGGGAAGAGGTGCTTTGTAGTGGGTTCGATCTTACGGTGCTTGATCCCAGTGACAGAAAGGGAAACGACACGTATGTATTGTTGCTACTAAGGATAAAACGATGGGGTCTATCTCTACATAGATAGATCTTGTCTACATCATGTCATCATTCTTATTTCATTACTCCATTTCTCCATGAACTTAATACACTAGATCCATGCTGGATAGCGGTTGATGTGTGGAGTAATAGTTGTAGATGCAGGCAGGAGTCGGTCTACTATTATTGGACGTGATGCCTATATAATGATCTTTGTCTGGATATCGTCATGAGTATTTGAAGTTCTATCAATTGCCCAACAGTAATTTGACCATTTGCAATTTTTCTCAAGAGAAGCCACTAGTGAAACCTACGGCCCCCGGGTCTTCTCTCTCATATATTTGCCTTTGCGATCTACTTTTTCCTTGCATTTATTTTCAGATCTATTAAACCAAAAATACAAAAATACCTTCCTGCAATTTTTCTTTATTTATTTTGTTTAGCGTTCGATCTATCAATCTACTACAATTTATCTCACGTCCGTTTGCCACTTGAGGCGACATACCCCGAAAGGGATTGACAACCCCTTTAACACGTTGGGTTGCGAGGATTTGTTATCTGTGTGCAGGGGCTGTTTACATTGTGTTGCTTTGTTCTCTTACTGGTTCCATAACCTTGGTTTCATATATGAGGGAAATACCTACCACCATTGTGTTGCATCATCCCTTCCTCTTTGGGGAAATACTGACGTAGCTTCAAGCGACATCAGGCACCTCCGCATTCAACACACGTTCAGCTCGATGACGTCCTCGCCTTCTTGATCTAGCAAGAGGGGCAAAGTAGTAGATGAGTTCCGGCAGCACGACGGCGTGGTGACGGTGTTGGTGAAGAACAATCTCCGCAGGCCTTCGCCAAGCACAACGGAGACTATGACATAGGATAAACTAGAGGGGCGAGGTTGCCGGCACACGGCTTGGTGTATCTTGATGTGTCTTGGGTGCTAGCCCCGCCCCTCTATTTATATGTTGTGCCATGGGGTCGAAACTTGGAGTAAAAGCCTCCTCAAAGTCGGTTTTCCCCGCCAGGAAGAGTCCTTCTCGGACTTCCAGGACCAGACATCATGGGCCTCGGCGTCTGGCCCAGGGCTAGACGCCAAGGTCTCCGGCGTTTAGCCCCCTAGCCTCCGCAAAACTCCATTTGCACCGACCTAAGGACGCATGGGCTTTACCCCTTGGCCTAACCATATCATCCTATATATCAATCTTTACCTCCGGACCATTCCGGAGCTCCTCCTCATGTCCGTGATCTCATCCGGGACTCCGAACAACATTTGGTTACCAACATACATAACTCATATAATACTATATCATCAAAAAACGTTAAGCGTGCGGACCCTACGGGTTCGAGAACTATGTAGACATGACCGAGACACCTCTCTGGTCAATAACAATAGCGGAGTCTGGATGCCCATTGATACGTCTCCAACGTATCTATAAATTTTGATTGCTCCATGCTATATTATCTACTGTTTTGGGCAACATTGGGCTTTATTTTCCACTTTTATATTACTTTTGGGACTAACCTATTAACCGGAGGCCCAGCCCAGAATTGCTGTTTTTTGCCTATTTCAGTGTTTCGAAGAAAAGGAATATCAGACAGAGTCGAAACGGAACGAAATCAACTAGAGAAGTTATTTTTGGAACGAAAGCCACCCGATGGACTTGGACCCCACGTCAAGTAAGGAACGAGGAAGCCACGAGGGTGGGGGGCACGCCCACCCCCCTAGGGCGCGCCCCCTGCCTCATGGGGCCCTCGTGGCTCCCCTGACGTACTCCCTGCACCCATATATACCTACGTACCCTAAAACTTCCAGGACGGAGATTTGATCGGGAGTTCCGCCGCCGCAAGCCTCTGTAGCCACCAAAAACCTCTCGGGACCCTGTTCCGGCACCCTACCGGAGGGGGGATCCCTCACCGATGGCCATCTTCATCATCCTGACGCTCTCCATGACTAGGAGGGAGTAGTTCTCCCTCGGGGCTGAGGGTATGTACCAGTAGCTATGTGTTTGATCTCTCTCCCCCTCGTGTTCTTGAGGTGATACGATCTTGATGTATCGCAGCTTTGCTATTATAGTTGGATCCTATGTTTCTCCTCCCCCTCTTCTCTCTTGTAATGAATTGAGTTTCCCCTTTGAAGTAATCTTATAGGATTGAGTCTTTAAAGATTTGAGAACACTTGATGTATGTCTTGCCGTGGATATCTATGGTGACAATGGGATATCACGTGATTAACTTGATGTATGTTTTGGTGATCAACTTGCGGGTTCCGCCCATGAACCTATGCACTTGATGTATGAACACTTGATGTATGTTGGCACACGTTTTCGTCATGATTCTCCGGTAGGAACTTTGGGGCACTCTTTGAGGTCCTTTGTGTTTGTTGAATATATGAATCTGAGATTGTGTGATGCATATCATATAATCATACCCACGGATACTTGAGGTGACATTGGAGTATCTAGGTGACATTAGGGTTTTGGTTGATTTGTGTCTTAAGGTGTTATTCTAGTACGAACTCTAGGGCTGTTTGTGACACTTATAGGAATAGCCCAACGGATTGATTGGAAAGAATAACTTTGAGGTGGTTTCGTACCCTACCATAATCTCTTCGTTCGTTCTCCGCAATTAGTGACTTTGGAGTGACTCTTTGTTGCATGTTGAGGGCTAGTTATATGATCCAATTATGTTATTATTGTTGAGGGAACTTGCACTAGCGAAAGTATGAACCCTAGGCCTTGTTTACTATCATTGCAATACCATTTACGCTCACTTTTACCATTAGTTACCTTGCTGTTTTTATAATTTCATATTACAAATACCTTTATCTACCATCCATATACCACTTGTTTCACCATCTCTTCGCCGAACTAGTGCACCTATACAATTTACCATTGTATTGGGTATGTTGGGGACACAAGAGACTCTTTGTTATTTGGTTGCAGGGTTGCTTGAGAGAGACCATCTTCATTCTACGCCTACTACGGATTGATAAACCTTAGGTCATCCACTTGAGGGAAATTTGCTACTATCCTACAAACCTCTGCACTTGGAGGCCCAACAACGTCTACAAGAAGAAGGTTGTGTAGTAGACATCAAGCTCTTTTCTGGCGCCGTTGCTGGGGAGGTGAGTGCTTGAAGGTATATCTTTAGATCTTGCAATCGAGTCTTTTAGTTTCTTGTTTTATCACTAGTTTAGTTTATAAAAGAAAACTACAAAAAAATGGAATTGAGTCTGTCTCATACGCTTCATCTTTTTAATATCTTTCGTGAGTATGATGGAAAGGATAATTGTGCTCAAGTGCTAGAAGAAGAGATCTCTAAAATGTTTGGCACTAAATATTTGAGTGATGAGCATGATTGCAATGTTGTTAGTATGAATTCTTTGAATATCCATGATGCTAATGATGATTGCACTAGTTATGATGAAAATGCCTCCTATAAACATGTCAATTTTTGTGGAGTAGACTGGGTTTGCAAGTACACACCAAATAGGGAAGATAGATATTGCAAGAGGCATATGTACTTAGAAACCAAATTGTTGCAAGAAGAGCTAGATGAATGTGCTGAAAATTTATCTTTTCTTAACCCTACTTGTGAACTTTGCAATGAACGTGATCATTTTAGTACCCAAATGCAAATTGTTTCATGACCGTACCGTGTCCAAAAATTGTGATGACTTGATTTCCCTTGCACATCATAATGAACTTAGTTTGCTCTTGGGTTATGAAGAAATTAAACGTAGAACTAAGGATATTCCAAAATTTGCCCTTGATAAAATTCTTCATTTTGATCTAGAGGAAATTTATATGTATTGCGCGGTGAATTGCATTGAAAATCCTTATATTGCCAATTACATAAAGAAAACAAAACAAATAGAAGATGAAGAGAATGCTAACGAAAGTGAAGAGACTTCCCAATATTCTCCTATTATTTCTTATGACTAATCAGGTAACGAAGAGGAGCTATCTATTCAACCAATCTCATTAATAAGGAGCTCCAAAAAGAGGATTGAACCCACACATGATGTGGTGAAGAAGAAGAAAAGAAAAAGGAAGAGAGGTAAAAATGTATCTCTCCCAAATAAAGTTGCTCCTATTATTGTTGTGCCTCATGAAAATGATACACTTGATGATGATCTCGTTATGCCTATTTCTTGTTGTGATGATTATGATTGGGAAGATAATGACACTTCTTATGATCTTGAAAATCTTTTTGGCACTTGCTTGGAAGAATATTATAATTGCTATACTATTGGTGCTATATATACTATTAATGATGATAGTGATTATGCTTATGATATGAAAAGGCCCAAGCTTGGGGATGCTATGTTTAATAATGATGATATTTTTAGCCTCTCAAGTTTTGATATGCAAAGTTGTTATGATGATAGCATGCCTTCTACTTACGATGATTATATTGATGAAAGTGGGTTTGGAAGAGTGTCAACTTTAGGAAGTAATGATCCCACTATTTTGGAGTATGTTGAATCTTATAATATTTATGAAAGTGGATTTGGAGAGGTCATGACTTTATTTAGTGATGTATCCACTATCTTGGAAGAGGTTTCAATTGATTATGATGAGAACAAAGTTGCTACTTATGATGATTATTGTCATAAAAATTATGCTATAAAGAGTAGTGATGATTATATTTATAAAACTTGTCTTGATTATGAGTACCCTTTCTCTGAACATTACTCCTTTAACGTGGAAACAATTTATAGTATTCAAGTCTCTTATGATACTCCCACTATTCCGAATGAGAAGAATTTTGCTTATGTGGAGACTAGTAAATTTTCTATGCTTGTAAATCATGAAAAGGATGCTTTATGTGATGTTTATATTGTTGAATTCATTCATGATGCTACTGAAAATTATTATGAGGGAGGAATATATGCTTGTAGGAGTTGGAATAATATCAATTTTCCTCTCTATGTGCTTAAAGTTTTGAAGTTATGCTTGTTTTGCCCTCCTATGCTAGTTGATTATTGTTCTCATAAGTTGTTTGATCACAAAATCCCTATGAATAGGAAGTATGTTAGACTTAAATGTGCTAGTCATATTCTTCATGATGCTCTCTTTATGTTTCAATTCTTATCTTTTATGTGAGGATCATTGAAATCATCATGCCTAGCTAGGGGTGTTAAACGATAGCGCTTGTTGGGAGGCAACCTAATATTATTTTAGTTCCTTGCTTTTTGCTCCTGTTTAGTAATAAATAATTCATCTAGCCTATGCTTATATGTGGTTTTATGCTTTTAATTAGTGTTTGTGCCAAGTAGAACCTTTGGGAAGAATTTGGGAAAGTCTTGTTGATCATGCTGTAAAAAACAGAAACTTTAGCGCTCACGAGAATTGCTGCCATTTTTATTTGGGAGTGATATTTAGTTAATTATTTTTGCATATGATTAATAGATAAATTCCTCAGGTCCAGAAATGTATTTGATAATTTTATGAGTTCCATAAGTATACGTTTGATCCAAATTACTACAGACTATTCTGTTTTTGACAGATTCTGTTTTTCATGTGTTGTTTGCTTATTTTGATCAATCTATGGCTAGTAAAAGAGTTTATAAACCATAGAGAAGGTGGAATACAGTAGGTTTAACACCAATATAAATAAAGAATGAGTTCACTACAGTACCTTGAAGTGGTCTTTTGTTTTCTTATACTAACGGAGCTTACGAGTTTTCTGTTAAGTTTTGTGTTGTGAAGTTTTCAAGTTTTGGGTAAGGATTCGATGGACTATGGAATAAGGAGTGGCAAGAGCCTAAGCTTGGGGATGCCCAAGGCACCCCAAGGTAATATTCAAGGACAACCAAGAGCCTAAGCTTGGGGATGCCCCGGAAGGCATCCCCTCTTTCGTCTTCGTTCATCGGTAACTTTACTTGGAGCTATATTTTTATTCACCACATGATATGTGTTTTGCTTGGAGCGTAAATTTATTTTGTTAAAATTTGCTTTCTGTTATTTAGAACAGTTTTTGGATCTTTTATTTCAATAAAAGTGGCATTGATAGCTGTGGGAGTCCTCGATTAGGGGGTCTCCGGATAGCCGGACTATATCCATTGGCCGGACTGTTAGACTATGAAGATACAAGATTGAAGACTTCGTCTCGTGTCCGGATGGGACTCTACTTGGCGTGGAAGGCAAGCTAGGAAATACGTATATGGATATCTCCTCCTTTTTAACCGACCTTGTGTAACCCTAACCCTCTCCAGTGTCTATATAAACCGAAGGGCTTTAGTCCATACACTACTAGGGAAAACCTTATACACAGAATCTTAGCAGCAGCGCGGCATAAAAATAGGCGCTGCTGCTAAGTAGTAGCAGCGCGACTACGGAAAGCTCGCTACTGGTGCAAACTTAGCAGTAGCGCGTGACGCTTAAACCGCGCTGCTACAAAAATCCACCGACAGTACACAACGACATAAGTTTACCAGTAGCGCGGCGCCAGGGAGCGCGCTGCTGCTAGTGCCATAGTAGCAGCGCGCTTTTTTGTCACCTCGCTGCTGCTAATTTTGAAAATGTGCACAGGGTTGGCCCGTTTAGCAGTAGCGCGTGACAGGAAAGCGCGATGTTGCTACGCTCTTAGCAGCAGCGCGCTTTCTCTCCCGCGCTACTGCTAAGACGCAGGACCCACCACCTTTTCCACCTCCCCCTCCCCATCTCCTCTCCTCCCTTTCCCCTACCTCCCACATCCTCCCTCTCTCACTCTTCTTCTTCCTCAATACTTCTCCCCCCATTACTCTCCCTCTTCTACCTACCTTTCTCTCTCTTCATTACTCCTAGCTATAACTACACCACCTCCATTAATTCATCTCCTTTCTCTTTTTCCTCCCCCCTCCACTAGTTGAAGTTGTCTCCTCCCAAATTAGCTAGCTAGGTAGATGTAGCATTTAGTTAAGTGACCTATTTGCCTCCTAACTAGATATTTCTTTGTCAAGAAGAGCTTTGTGCACTTTTGACCTCCCTACATCATCATCTCCACAGTGTGCTCGATCTCGAGATAGAGGTGTGATTAATATTTCATGCTTTTGCAAAATGGAAATATGTTTATGCATGTGTGTGTGATATTTTTATGGAAATTGTGTGTGTGGCATGAGTTGACGCCAAATTGTGCATTTGAGTTGCCTATGTTTTGCCGAAATGTCGATTTATTTCCGTTTCGGCGAATTCCGGGCAAACTCTAGATCTATATATGTCCTACTTTTAAGGAAGGTCATGTTGAATTTTTGTATGACTTTGATGAATGCTTGCATTTTTATAATCAATTTGTTTATTATTACCATGCAGAGTTCACGATGGTCAGTGGAACGATGGTGGACAGGTGGTTGCGGTCAGCGGTGCAGGACATGAAGGAAAATAACCTGACAGAGGTTTTAAGCCCGTGTCAAAAATGCAAAGGAATAGTTTGGCTTGACCCCCATGTTGATGGTCGTGTCGAAGCGCACCTGCTCATGACTGGTTTCATGGATGGCTATACTCGGTGGATAACTGAAGATGAGGATGACGATGTTGAGGATGCTGATGGGGCAGGCAATGATGACACGGGGCAAGACGAAGAGATGATCGATAATGGCGGCGGGGAAGAGGCCGGACATGGCGGCGGAGAAGGGGCCGAACATGGCGGCGGGGAGAACGACATCGACTCCACGCAGCAGAGATCGTCGGTACTAAGTTCAATCGTGCGGGACCCTCATGTTCAAGCATTGCTTCGCAAGGAGACGAGTACTGAGAGAGCTGCTTCTAGAGAGGAGGCTAAGCTGGAGCAACTGGTGGTAGACTCGAACACTCCATTGTATGATGGTTGCAATCCTGAGGTGACCCGCTTGAGTTTCACGCTCCAAGTGCTGAAGACGAAGGCTAAAAACAAATGGACCGACACTAGCCTCGATGAGCATCTCAAGTACCTAAAGGATGTTCTTCCCGAGGGTAATCTATGTCCTAGTAGTGTTGATGAGGCCAAGAAGATCGTGTGCCCTCTTGATCTGCCACACGTTAGATACCATGCATGCATCAACGATTTCAAAATTTATAGGAAGGAGCACGCGGAAAAAACAAGTTGTCCGGTGTGCAATGCTTCTCGATACAAGAAGGCTGGGAAGAAATGTCCCCAGAAAGTGGTATGGTACTTACCGATCACTCCCCGTCTCCAGAGGTATTTTGTAGATCCCATGGAAGCAAAGCTAATGCGCTGGCATGCGGAGAGGAAGAAGCCCGACGATGGAGATGATCCGAAGCTGAGACATGTCAAGGATGGAAGCCAGTGGAGAGCGTTGAACAGCTTCTATCAGTATTTTGAATATGATGCAAGGAACATCGTGCTTGGCGCGTGTACCGATGGCATGAATCCGTTTGGCAACCAGAGCACCAACCATAGCACATGGCCCGTGTTTGTATGGATGTACAACCCCCCTGGTTGTGCATGAAATCAAAGTACATTCACATGAGCATGCTTATTCAAGGGCCGAAACAACCAGGAAATAATATTAATTTGTATCTAGGGCTACTTCAGGAGGAGTTAGACGCGTTATGGAAAACACCGGCCAAGACATGGGACGCCAGCAAAGGCGAGTATTTCAACATGAGAGCCGCGCTGATCACGACAGTGCACGACTATCTTGGTTACGGATATGTGGCAGGCCAGGTGTGCCATGGATATTGCGGATGCATGCGGTGCATTGATGATACGATGTCTCAGCAGCTAACGTCAAGGAAAGATGGCGGGTCTGGGAAAATCATGTACATGGGGCATCGAAGATGGCTCGAACAGGACGGCCCGTGGAGAAACCGTGGAGATCTATTCAATGGTCACGCTAAGCATCGAGGACCTCCACGTAAGCGGAGTGGTGCCGAAATCAATGAGCTGTTGAAAAACTGGAAGGAGTGCCCCGCGCTGGGAAAGGCGATGAGAAAGGCGCCGAAGCCGCTGCTGAAGGTATGGAAGACGAGGTCTATGTTCTGGGACTTGGAGTACTGGCACAAACTCGATACACCTCATTTCCTTGATCAAATGCATATCTGTAAGAATGTCCTTGAGAGCTTGCTTGCAACACTGATGAACATGCCGGATAAGACCAAGGATGGGCCGAAGGCAAGAAAAGATTTGCAAGATTTGGAAATCAGGGAAGATCTGCACATGCCGCCACGTAAAATGTCAGACGAGACAGAGACGGAGACAGAGGCACGGGAGAAGAAGGGCAAGAAAATAAAGAATGAGGATTATTGCCCCCTTCTTGCTTCACCTTAAGTCAGGCTGAGATCAATCAATTCTTTAAGTGCCTTACCGGAGTCAAAGTTAGTTCCAGTTACTGTGGCAAGATAAGTAGATATCTAGACACGGACAAGAAAAGGTTCAGCAGGATGAAGTCTCATGACTGTCATGTGATGATGACGCAGATATTACCTGTTGCCCTTAGAGGGATAATGGACAAGCACATCCGTGACACGCTTATTGGTCTCTGCAACTTTTTCGACATCATCTCTCGAAAGTCGATCAGTGTGAAGCAGCTCCGAAGGCTACAGGAAGAGATTGTTGTGATACTGAATGAGCTTGAGATGTACTTCCCGCCCGCGTTCTTTGACGTGATGGTGCATCTGTGTGTCCATATTGTGGATGACATAATAGACCTGGGGCCGTCATTCCTGTACAACATGATGCCGTTTGAGAGGATGAATGGGATCATCAAAGGATTCGTTCGTAACATGTCCCGTCCGGATGGAAGCATCGTCCAGGGCTATTTGACACAAGAGTGCATCTCTTTTTGTGAGAATTTTCTATATGGCGCAGACCAGCTGCCTGGTGTTAGTGTTGGTTTGCCCATTAACAAGCACGATGGGAGGCTCGAAGGAGAAGGTCACTGCAACGGTCGTAGGGAACTGCACGTGGCATACTCAGATCGACGCAGCGACTTTGACAGAGCAAACCTGGTAGTGCTACAACACCTAGACGAGGTAGATCCTTTCGTGGCACTACACAAAGAAATTATCGCAAAGAAGTATCGTGATCGGGGGGTATGCAGGATGGACGCCGAAGTTACTAGAGAGCACAACTCCACTTTCCTGCATTGGTTCAAAGAGCATATTATTGCTAATCCCCCGGAGGAGGGCTCTAAGGACGGATTGCTCATATACGCCTTAGCACATGGCCCCTCGCCCAACCTCGTAACCTATCAGGCATATGATATCAACGGATACACGTTCTACACGGAGGCCAAAGATATGGACAGGGATGAATATCAGAACTCAGGGGTGACGATGGAATGCATGACCGGCAGCGACAACGACGCAACTGAACGATTTTATGAAAGGGTCGAGGAGATCTGGGAGCTTGACTACTTTGGACTGCACAACACGACGATGTTCCGTGTTAGATGGGCCAAGAATGTCGAAAGAGAAAGCCGGATTTTCACTACCATGACTATACCCGACGCCAAGAGCGCTACCGTGAACACTATCGCAAAAAACGAGCCATGGGTACACGCTAAGCACGTGACACAATGCTTCTTCATAACCGACCCATGCAATCCCAGTCGTGTTGTCGTGAGGAAAGGCAAAAGAAACATCATTGGAATGGATGGAGTCGCCAACGAGGAAGACTATGACCAGTACAACAACCCAACGAGGGAAGATGACGATGATGATGAAGTATACGTCAAAAGAAGAATCAATACTACATTACCAAAGAAAAATCGTACTCCATGGAAAAGGCAAAGTCACAATGAGGGGCTCAATTATTCTTTGACGAACAAGAAGGGAAAGAAGCCGACTCAAAAACGAAAACGTCAGCGCTGAGGAATCGGTCAAATGACGTAATATATATATATATGTTCCTATTTTGTATACACACTTAATTAGCCATTATTATGCATGGGTCCAATGATGTAATATATATATCTTCCTATTTTGTATACACACTTAGCCATTATTATGCAAGGGTCCAATGATGTAATATATATGTTCCTATTATGCTGAGGAAAAGAAAAAAGGGAAACTGGTTATAGCAGTAGCGCTTTAGTGAAAAAGAGCTACAGCTAGTCAAGGTAGCAGTAGCGGTTTCTGCAGAAAATCGCTACAACTAGTCAAGGTAGCAGTAGCGGTTTCTGTAGAAAACTGCTACAGCTAGTCAAGGTAGTAGTAGCGCGTTTCGTGTAAACGCGCTACTGCTACGTCCACTTAACCCAAAATTCTCCCTCTCCCTGCTTCATCCCGCCTCTTTTCCCCCAAATCCCCACTCTCTCTTCCCCGGCCCCGTCGCACCGCCACGCCCGCCCTCGACCTCAGCGCGCTCGCCCCCAACCCCGGCGCGCTCGCCCCCGACCCCGCCGCCCCCAACCCTGCCGCGCCCGACCCCGGCGCGCTCGCCCCCGACCCCGTCGCCCCCGACCTAGGCGCGCTCGCCCCCGGCGCCGGTGCTCGCCCCCGACCCGTCGGCCCTCGCCTCCCTCCTCTGCTTCCTCCCCTCCCAACCTCGGCCGTTGTCGGGCCTGCCTCCTCGCCCTGCACCCTCTGTAAACCACCCCCTCTCTCTCTCTGCTAGCTAGGGTTAATTTACTTAGGTTTTAGTTATGTTAATTAGGTTATCTATTTAGTTATGAATTTAGATAGGTTTCAAAATTTGCTGAATTTATATGCAAATTTGAACTGGACATGTGATATGTGGATATGTCATGTTTTGGACATGTCATGTTTTGGTAAATGATCCGAGTTGCCTATGTTACGCCGGAATGTTGATTCATTTCCGTTTCGGTGAATTTCAAGCGCTTGATATGTCCATCTTTTTCAGCAAAGGTCATGCCGAAATTTCCCGTGAATAAAGGCATGATTTATACTACATAGTTGGCATATCGAGTGCTGGCACATAGATTTCTTTTTTATCTTATTTCTCATTTATTCATACTTTTAGAAATAAATGAGGACACTTAATCATAGGAAACATGTCGAACAACAAAGAAACCGGGCCTTCTGACCAAGATGTAGACGAGATGGATTATGAGGGTGAACAAGACTACCTCGACTTTTTGACTGCTAAGCAAGGTTTGCAGGTCCGCCTCGATGATGGTACTGACATCGACACCGACACCGAAGGTGCTGGCACCGATGGCGGCGCCGAGACCAGTGGGGAAGGTACCGCCGGGGAAGATACCGGCGCCGATGCCGGTACCGAAAAGAGGCATAAGAAGCAGAGGATACGAAAACCTAACAAACTAGGGATTGGACGACTTGTGATCACAAAGATGGCACCTCGCAAGTTTGAGCCATCACTTGCTCATGCAACTGGGCCTCCTCTCGCAGCCGCTCCCGCTCATAGCAGCCCGTCCTCAGTCTCTGGCGCGCTTGGTGGGCCTTCGTCTTTGGTTGAGCTCGACGCCGTCACGGTAATTACATGTCGCACCAACATATATATATATAATATTCCATGTTTGTTGCCTTTCGGATGTTTTACGCCACAGACATATGTGTTTGCAAGCGAAAGAAACCCCATGCACCATACTCTACTTGATCAAAGGCCAGAAGGTGGACGTGGGAAAGGGGATGATAATGGACCCCTTGCAACCCACGTTTAACAACCAACCAATCCCTGTTGGGCACTTCAGGGTTAGCTTGTCCAGTGTGAAATCGGGGCACGAGGATTTGCCTCCTCCAGTACAGCATGTGGGAGCGGACGACGAGACCCCGCCGCGGATTGGAAGCTACAAGGGTTGGGTGCTGCTATGGCCGAAGAATCTTATTCGTCTGGAGCCGGCTGAGAGCACACCAATAACCACACATCAACAAGCATGTGCGGAGACCACCACCCCGCCTACGCAATTACCAGCTCCTATAGTGCCGGGTGAGAGAGGCGGACGACATGATGAAGGGGGTGCAATAGTGCTGGCTGATGTAATTTGTCCTGTAGAACAGAGAATGGATGATGAGACTGTTGGAAATATGCCCTAGAGGCAATAATAAATTGGTTATTATTATATTTCCTTGTTCATGATAATCGTTTATTATCCATGCTAGAATTGTATTGATAGGAAACTCAGATACATGTGTGGATACATAGACAACACCATGTTCCTAGTAAGCCTCTAGTTGACTAGCTCGTTGATCAATAGATGGTTACGGTTTCCTGACCATGGACATTGGATGTCGTTGATAACGGGATCACATCATTAGGAGAATCATGTGATGGACAAGACCCAATCCTAAGCATATCACTAGATCGTGTAGTTCGTATGCTAAAGCTTTTCTAATGTCAAGTATCATTTCCTTAGACCATGAGATTGTGCAACTCCCGGACACCGTAGGAGTGCTTTGGGTGTGCCAAACGTCGTAACATAACTGGGTGACTATAAAGGTGCACTACGGGTATCTCCGAAAGTGTCTGTTGGGTTGGCACGAATCGAGACTGGGATTTGTCACTTCGTGTGACGGAGAGGTATCTCTGGGCCCACTCGGTAGGACATCATCATAATGTGCACAATGTGATCAAGGAGTTGATCACGGGATGATGTGTTACGGAACGAGTAAAGAGACTTGCCGGTAACGAGATTGAACAAGGTATCGGGATACCGACGATCGAATCTCGGGCAAGTATCGTACCGCTAGACAAAGGGAATTGTATACGGGATTGATTAAGTCCTTGACATTGTGGTTCGTCTAATGAGATCATCGTGGAGCATGTGGGAGCCAACATGGGTATCCAGATCCCGCTGTTGGTTATTGACCGGAGAACGTCTCGGTCATGTCTGCATGTCTCCCGAACCAGTAGGGTCTACACACTTAAGGTTCGATGACGCTAGGGTTATAAAGGAAGTTTGTATGTGGTTACCGAATGTTGCTCGGAGTCCTGGATGAGATCCCGGATGTCACGAGGAGTTCCGGAATGGTTCGGAGGTAAAGATTTATATATGGGAAGTCCTGTTTTGGTCACCGGAAAGGTTTCGGGTTTTATCGGTAATGTACCGGGACCACCGGGAGGGTCCCGGGGGTCCACCAAGTGGGCCCACCAGCCCCGGAGGGCTTCATGGGCCAAGTGTGGAAGGGGACCAGCTCCAAGTGGGCTGGTGCGCCCCCCTACAAGGGCCCAAGGCGCAAGGGAGAGGAGAAGGGGGCAAACCCTAGGGCAGATGGGCCCTAAGGCCCATCCTGGTGCACCTCCCTCTCCCCTTCCCCTTGGCCGCCTCCCTTAGATGGGATCTAGGCTGGCCGCCACCCCTAGGGGTGGAAACCCTAAAGGGGGCGCAGCCCCTCCCCTTCCCCTATATATACTTGGCCTAGGGGCTGCCCAATAGACGCGATTTGATCTCTCTCATTGGTGCAGCCCTCCCTCTCTTTCTCCTCATATCCCGCGGTGCTTGGCGAAGCCCTACAGGATTGCCACGCTCCTCCACTGCCACCATGCCGTTGTGCTGCTGCTGGATGGAGTCTTCCTCAACCTCTCCCTCTCTCCTTGTTGGATCAAGGCATTGGAGACGTCACCGGGCTGTATGTGTGTTGAACGCGGAGGTGCCGTCCGTTCGGCACTAGGATCTCCGGTGATTTGGATCACGACGAGTACGACTCCTTCAACCCCGTTCTCTTGAACGCTTCCGCTTAGCAATCTACAAGGGTATGTAGATGCACTCTCCTTCCCCTCGTTGCTGGTTTCTCCATAGATAGATCTTGGTGATACTTAGGAAAATTTTGAATTTCTGCTACGTTCCCCAACAGTGGCATCATGAGCTAGGTCTATTGCGTAGATTCTATGCACGAGTACAACACAAAGTAGTTGTGGGCGTTGATTTTGTTCAATATGCTTACCGTTACTAGTCCAATCTTGTTTCGACGGCATCGTGGGATGAAGCGGCCCGGACCGACCTTACACGTACTCTTACGTGAGACTGGTTCCACCGACTAACATGCACTAGTTGCATAAGGCGGCTAGCGGGTGTCTGTCTCTCCCACTTTAGTCGGAACGGATTCGATGAAAAGGGTCCTTATGAAGGGTAAATAGCAATTAGCATATCACGTTGTGGTTTTTGCGTAGGTAAGAAACGTTCTTGCTAGAAACCCATAGCAGCCACGTAAAACATGCAAACAACAATTAGAGGACGTTTAACTTGTTTTTGCAGGGTATGCTATGTGATGTGATATGGCCAAAAGGATGTGATGAATGATATATGTGATGTATGAGATTGATCATGTTCTTGTAATAGGAATCACGACTTGCATGTCGATGAGTATGACAACCGTCAGGAGCCATAGGAGTTGTCTTAATTTATTTATGACCTGCGTGTCAACATAAACATCATGTAATTACTTTACTTTATTGCTAACCGTTAGCTGTAGTAGTAGAAGTAATCGTTGGCGAGACAACTTCATGAAGACACGATGATGGAGATCATGATGATGGAGATCATGGTGTCATGCCGGTGACAAGATGATCATAGAGCCCCGAAGATGGAGATCAAAAGGAGCAATATGATATTGGCCATATCATGTCACTATTTGATTGCATGTGATGTTTGTCATGTTTATACATCGTGTCGAGGGTGTCTGATCCCTCGCACACCTATGGGGATCGGCGGAACGAGCCCCTTTTGGTTCGGCAGGGGGCGGTGGATGCACAAAGAGCAGATCGAGGCGAAACACATGAGCGGGACGATCGATTTACCCAGGTTCGGGCCGCACGGATGCATAAAACCCTACTCCTGCTTTGGTGGTTGTATTGAGTTTTGGCTCGGGAGCAGCGAGTGCTACAGTACACTCAAGCAGCTGGCGAGACCGAGCGTGAGAATGGCTCCCCCCCCATCTCTGTTGCGCATGGGCCTCCTTTTATATGTCTAAGGGGTCACCGACACGTGGCAACAGAGGTAAGGGTAAAAATGTAAAAGGGGTGGTAGTTGGCTCCACCACCTACATGTCGCATCCTACCTAAATCTGACGGCAGGGGACAAGGGCATTAAATGCCCGTCTGTGTCACCTTGACGGCCCAGAGAGGGACCGCTAGGAAGGCCACCGTTTGCCATGATGGCTATCTTGTCAGCACTTGCTTGCCACCGCATGCCCCCGGCTGCACAGCCTCCCGCCACGTACGCCAGGAATGGTCCCAGGGCGACACGTTGGTGGGTGAGCTGGAGCGCGGGCTGCGGGGTAGTAGCTTGTCGCGGCAAGCGCCTTGCCGCGGATGTTGCTTTGTCGCGTCCGGGAGCTTGTCGCTTACCGGGCCTTGTCGGGGCGTGCGGTGCGCCGCAGCGAGTCTCTTGAGATGCTTTGGTTGTCTTCCCGGCAAGCTCCTCTTGTCGGGGCCTTGTTTCCTTCCTGGCAAGCTCCTCTTGCCGGGGTCTTGTCTCCTTCCCGGCAAGCTCCTCTTGCCGACGCCTTGTTTTGCTCTTGGATACTTTGTTTTTGAATGGCTCCAAAGGAACCATGGAGGGTCTTGGCGGTCTCCCGGCAACCCTTGCCGCGGGTCGCTGTGACTGCCCGTGCACAAGTTCAGGATACTAAGGTACCCCTACTTTAGTACACCGACAGGAGCCCCCGGGCCTGGGCCATACACGGTGCCGAGCGCTGTTGGGCCAGGCCCAAAACAGTGCACGGGGACGCGCGGCCTAGGGCACGCCATAACTCGTTCCGCATCCACCGCGCCCTCCCCAAACGGCACGCGTCAAATGCGGCATCATGGGAGAGAACATGGGCGGTTTTCGAGGCGTCCACTCCCCACGATCACGGGGTGGGGAGGGGTCGCCTCGGTTCTGCACGCCAGCCATGCGGCTCCCATGCACTAGGGGTCACGGGCGGCGGAGGCGGGAAACCAGGCCGTCACGGGTCGAGGGAGCGGGCCGGCCCCAGCTCCCGGCTCTCCCCGTGTTTTGATTCGCTGAGCGGGGCGGCCGAGCCCCCGCCCCGCTCCTTTATAAAGAGCGGGAGGGGAGGATGGAAGCCCGTATTCTCCCATCTCCTTCTTCCTCCAGCTTCTGCTCCCCTTCCTCCCATTCGCCATGGAGAAAGGGAACCCTGGTCCTTCGTCAGTGGCGGCAAGGGTTGCCACCAGGCAGCGCATCCCTCCCTCTCCCGCACCCGTGGTGGCGGAGCCAGCCGTAAGGGGAAGAGGGAGGGGGCGAGGTCGTGGATGCGGTCGAGGACGAGGCCGCGGCGCTCGGGGAAGAGGTGGACGAGGCGGCGCATCGGCTTCGCCTCCGCCAGCGGCTCTTCCTCCCGCGGTGGTCCATGCCGGGGACGACCCTTGCGAGTTCTTCGTCAGGCTGCGCCGGGCGCCTCGCCGTCGCCTCCGACTCCCGGATCCGTTCGCGGAAGTGGTGGAGTTGGACCCGCCCGCTACGTCGAGACTGGAGATGAGGGGCTGTGGGATCAGCGGCACGCGGGTCCGCGCCGAATTCCCAGCCCCCGGCGTGATGTATATTGGCCGAGGGTGGAAGACGTTCGCCCGCATCCACAGCTTGACGCCGGGGCTCACCCTCCACTTCAAGTTGGTGGAGGGCGATCTCCTCTCCGTCAAGGTCTTCGGGTGCTTTGGCGTCCGGGCCCGGTGCTGCGTGGAAAGCTCCTCCGACAGCGAAGGCTCCTCCTTGAGCGAGAGTGACGAGGAGGGGAGCGACAACGACGACGAGGGGAGCAGGCGGCAGGATGGCGGGCCCAACTAGGTGTCGGGCGCCGCTCCATGCGGCACCGACAACCCCATCATCCGGGTCGCCGGCTCCTTGAACTCCCCGGGGGCGTCTCCTTGGGCGGCTGGCGTAGGGAGGCTGCGGAAGAGGAAGAGGGCTAGCGGCAAGGCCGTCAGGTCGGAGTACGATGGCGTGGTGCCCTCGACAGCATGCTGACGTCCTGGCACCTTGTCTTTGAGCCCTGCTTCCGGCGCTGCCATCATCGTCCAGCCTTGACGGCCCCTGGGATGTTCTCTTGGTGTCTTCTGGCACCTGTAGTTCCCCTAGGCGCTCCTTTTGCCCTTCTCGCCTCCTTGACCTACCTCCTGAAAAGAGGGGCAGGAAAGAGATTACGGGCATCTTATCTTTTTAATTTGTAAGCCTTCGGGCCTTAGTTGCATTTAAAACTTGTAATCCTCTCTTTCATGTTTTTCATTCTCTATGGACTGTACCTGCGTGGAATGTTTTTAATGAAAAGGGGATGTTTGCCGGGTCATTTGTCTCGCGGGTAGAACCCACGCCAAGGAGCAGATCCTTGGTATCTTTCAGATAGACACTCCTTCCCCGGCAACATGCCCTGCCATCTTCCCACGCCGCTCGACCTTTCTCACGCTTTTGGCGGAGGCAGGGACGAGGTGGGTGCGGCCCTTCGTTTCATCCCTTTCCTGCCGCGACTGTGACCAAAACTTGGCCCTGGGGCCCCAGGGACCAGAGCTAAGGGAGCACGGTGTCTTTCGGGAAGAAACGAGGCTTCGTATTCCCAGTCCAAAAGAGAATGCATGAAGAGGGATGAAAAACTTATGTGAGATTGCAGCCCCCGGCAACTTTGGTTTGCCGTGGGGCGAACCTTAGTACTTGCAGCCCCCGGCAACACTGGCTTGCCGGGGGCCCAGATGCCGGCACGTCCTTCTTCTCCTTTCCATCCCCATGCGTTCCGGCAAGGATATGCGAGTCCTGCGAACCAAAGGAAATTAAAGAAAGGCAAAAGGACGCACACTCGACCTCTAAGTTAGGGGTTAGCTGCTGTTAGGCACTATCAACCCTAACCGAGGACTCGACTCGACCTAGCATGCATGCTGTAACTCTGGGCGCTAGCGCTTCATTATCTTGTGCTCAAGGTCTGCGCCTGGCTTTGTACAAAGGATTACATGCAACAACGGCAAGACTTGTACAAAAGGGTGGTTGCCGGACAGGGTCCGACAACTGCGCCTTACGGGTAAAACTTACGAAGAAGCTCGATATTCCAGGAGTTGCTCACTGGTATGCCATCTTCGGTCTCCAGGCGGACAGCGCCAGGCCCAGTGACTCGTTTCACCCGGTAAGGGCCGTCCCACTTTGGTGTCAACTTGTTGGAATTCTTGGCGGACTGAACGCGCCGAAGAACAAGGTCGCCTTCCTCGAGACTCCTGGCGTTAACTCTGCGGCTATGATAGCGGCGCAAAGCTTGCTGGTAGCGAGCGGCTCGCACAGCAGCCCGGAGACGATCTTCCTCAAGGAGCAGCGCGTCATCTTGCTGCAGCCGCTCTTGCTCAAGCTCATCATAAGAGAGCACTCGAGGTGACCCGTATACGAGTGGGGATAACTGCCTCCGCTCCATAGACTAGAGCGAAGGGTGTCTGCCCGGTGGCTCGATTTGGCGTCGTCCTGATCGACCAAAGAACCACCGGTAGCTCCTCGATCCAGTTGCGTCCGCGCTTGTGCAGCCTGTCAAATGTTCTGGTCTTGAGCCCGCGCAGCACTTCAGTATTTGCCCTCTCAGCTTGGCCGTTGCTTCTCGGGTGAGCGACAGAAGCAAAGCAGACCTTGGCGCTGAGATCTTGGACGTACTGCATGAAGGCACGGCTCGTAAATTGTGTACCGTTGTCGGTAATTATCCTGTTAGGGATTCCGAAATGGCAAACAATCGACCTGAAGAATTCGATCGCGGACTGCGCCGTCACCTTCCTCACTGGTTCCACTTCCGGCCACTTTGTGAACTTGTCGATTGCAACGTACAAGTACTCAAAGCCCCCGACAGCTCGGGGGAAGGGGCCGAGGATATCGAGCCCCCAGACCGAAAATGGCCAGGATAAAGGGATCGTCTGGAGAGCTTGAGCTGGCTGGTGTATCTGCTTGGAATGGAACTGGCATGCTTCACATTTGGTTACTTGTGCTGTTGCATCCTGGAGGGCTGTCGGCCAGAAGAAACCCTGCCGGAATGCCTTTCCGACAAGAGCTCTTGCGCCAATGTGGTGACCATATATGCCTCCGTGTATCTCTGCCAACAGCTTCTGTCCGTCTTCCCGGGGAATACACTTCAATTTCACACCGTTGAGGCTTCTTCTGTACAGTGTGTCGTCGACAAACTGGTACATACTAGACTGCCGGGCTACTCTTTCCGCTTCTTCTGGCTCTTCGGGATGTTCTCCTGTCTGAAGGAAACGGACAATCTGCTGCGCCCATGTTGTAGCCTGTGGTTCAACAACAAGGACTAAAGGCACATCTGCTGCTGCTGGAACATCCGCTTCTACGGCAAGAGCCTACGACTCTACCGGAGCTTGACGTTCCCCGACAAGCTTGCCGGAGCAGAGCTTGCCGGGAGTGTCTGCTGCAACGGAACAAACCCTGGGGCTTGCCGGAGTAGACTGCTCCTCAGCACTCTTGGCGTCGATCTTAGGGACCTTCTTGGCGGCGGCTTCGGGGAGCTCTGCCGGAAGATAGTCACCAGAGATCAACTTCCTCTTCTTGCTCTGTCCAGTTTATGGTGTTACGGATGGCTGAGTCAGCTTGAGCACAAAGATCCCTGGTTCCACAGGTAACTTAAGTGCTGCGCACTTTGACAGGCCATCGGCAATGTCGTTCTTAGCTCTTGGAACGTGTTCCATTTGCAGGCCGTCAAAGCGCTCTTCCAGCTTCCTCACTTCATCAACGTAAGCTTCCATCAACGGACTCTGGTAATCTTTGTTCACTTGGCGGACGACAAGCTGCGAGTCACCCCTGACAATGAGCTTCTTAATCCCAAGTTCTGCCGCGATCCTGAGACCGGCAAGCAAGCCCTCATACTCTGTAGTATTGTTTGTCGCTTGCTCCTTGGGAAAGTCCATCTGGACTATGTACTTGAGGTGCTCTCCGGTGGGTGCGACAAGCAGTACACCAGCACCGGCGCCTTGCAGCAAGAAGGCACCATCAAAGTACATGAGCCACTCTTTGCTTGCTTCCTTGGCGGGGACACTCGTCTCCGGAATCTCTTCGTCTGGAGTTGGCGTCCACTCTGCTATGAACTCTGCCAATGCTCTGCTCTGGATTGTTGATGTACTTTCAAACTCGAGACCAAAGCTTGACAGTTCAAGTGCCCACTCGACAATCCTGCCTGTTGCTTCTGGATTTTGCAATATCCTCTTCAGCGGAAAGCGAGTGACATCTGTGATCTCGTGTGCTTGGAAGTAATGGCGCAGCTTTCTCGAGGCCATGAGGAGGCCGAAAAGCAGCTTCTGCACACCAGAGTACCTTGACCTAGCCCCCTGTAAAAGGGAGCTGACAAAGTAAACTGGGCGCTGCACCATTTTCTTCCGTATCTCCTCTTGTATCTGCGCAGACCCTTGCTTGTCGGGACCAGAGCTTGTCGGGGGAGCCCCCTGCTTGTCGCTGGATGCGCTTGCCGCGGTCGCTGGCTCGTCGTCGGCCTCCCTTTCCGCTACTAACGCAGCACTAACCACTTGGTTGGTTGCCGCTATCTACAGCAGCAACTTCTCTTGTGGTTTAGGCGCGACAAGTGTTGGAGTGGAGGACAGGTATCTCTTCAGGTCTTGCAGCGCAGCCTCCGCTTCTGGAGTCCATCTCATTGGACCTGTCCTTTTCAAAATTTTGAAAAAGGGCAGGGTGCGCTCAGCAGACCGAGAGATAAACCTGCTAAGAGCAGCTACACAGCCGGCAAGCTTCCGTACATCCTTGACGCGCTTTGGTGCTTCGATCTGCTCAATGGCCCTGATCTTGTCGGGGTTGGCTTCGATTCCCCGCTGAGACACAAAGAACCCGAGAAGCTTCCGGAAGGGACTCCGAACACACACTTCTCGGGGTTGAGCTCGAGGTTGATCTTGCGCAGATTTGCAAAAGTCTCTTCTAAGTCTTGGATCAGAGTTGCCCTGTCTTTGCTCTTGACCACTATATCATCCATGTAAGCTTCTACATTTCTGTGAATCTGTGGCTTCAAAGCAATATGGACTACTCTGGCAAATGTTGAACCAGCATTCTTTAATCCGAAAGGCATCCGTACAAAATAGTACGTGCCACATGGAGTAATGAATGTGGTTTTCTCCTCATCCTCTTCTGCCATGAAGATCTGATGGTATCCTGAATATGCATCAAGAAATGAAAGCAACTCACATCCGGCTGTGGAGTCAACAATCTGGTCAATGCGCGGCAAGGGAAATGGATCTTTGGGACAAGCTTTATTAACATCAGTGAAGTCAATACAAAGCCTCCACTTCCCGTTCGCCTTGCGCACTACAACCGGATTGGCCAACCACATTGGATGGAGCACCCCTCTGACAAGGCCCGCTGCTTCCAACTTCTTGATCTCTTCTGCTATGAATTCTTGGCGCTCCACCGCCTGCTTCCTGACTTTCTGCTTGACGGGCCGCGCATGAGGACAAACGGCAAGGTGGTGCTCAATTACCTTCCTGGGAACACCGGGGATGTCAGACGGTTGCCACGCAAACACGTCGACGTTCGCCCGCAGGAAAGTAACGAGCGCGCTTTCCTATTTAGGGTCAAGCGTGGCACTGATGGTGAAGGTACCACCAGTGCTGTCCTCCTTGGCGGGCACCTTCTTGGTAAGTAGTGGAGCTGCCATCGTCTTCTTGCTTTTGCTGGCGGAGCTCGATGGTGCGTCCTCGACGGCAGCGCAACACGCCGAAGAGGTGCGCTTGCCGGAGTAGGCATCAGAGCACTCGCCGGACTTGGTCTTCTTCTTGCCGGTGGAGCTCGGTGGCGCGTCCTCGATGGCAGCGCAGCACTCCGAAGAGGTGCGCTTGCCAGAGTGGGCACCAGAGGTCTTGCCGGACTTGGTCTTCTTCCCCCCGGGAGCTTCATCGGCAAGTGTCTCACGGTCTGTCGCGGCGGCAGCTTCCCGGTAGATCTTGTCGGTGCAGATAAGGGCGTCCTTCTTGTCGCCAGGGACAGAGATGACGCTTATCGGGCCTGGCATCTTGAGCATGTTGTAGGCATAGTGAGAGGCCGCCATGAACTTGGCGAGTGAGGGACGGCCAAGTATCCCATTGTAGGGCAATGGGAAATCGGCAACGTCGATGGTGACCCTCTAAGTCCTGAAGTTCATCTCGCTGCCGAATGTTACCGGCAGCGCGACTTTTCCCTTCGGCTTGCTCCTTCCCGGGTTAATTCCTTGGAATGTACCGGTTTCTTTGAGCTCGCTGTCCGGGATCTAGAGTTTTTGGAGCACAGCGGAGGAGATCAGATTCAAGCCGGCCCCGCCATCAACTAGCATCTTGGTGACCTTGAGGTTGCGGATCGTTGGGGAAACCAACAACGGCAAGCACCTGACCGCAGTTGTGCGGTCAGGGTGGTCCTCAATGTCAAAGATGATAGGCGTGCTGGACCACTTCAGAAGCTTGCGTGATTCGACAGGTGGCTCTGCCGCATTAACTTCCCGGAGCCACTGTTTGAGTTGGCGGTGGGAAGTGTGCAGAGAGGCGCCACCGTCAACACACAAGACTTCTGTAGCCTTCTGAAACTCCTGCTCGCTGTTCTCAACATCATCCATGTCTTCATCGTCGTCTTCGTCTTTCGTCCTTGTCACGGCCGCGGGGAGGTCTGTCTCCTTGCTGCTGCTTGGCCTTGCCGCGGCTTCCTCCCGGGCCAGCGCGCTTTCTGCCGGCTTCTCCACCGCCTCCTTGGGCTCTCTCCTTCTCGCGCCGCTCGTACTCAGCTTTTTGTTGCTGGACAAGCTGCTCGACCCTCTTGCAGTTCTAGAGATCATGGCC
Organism: Triticum monococcum; assembly: GCA_034509565.1. Taxonomy (NCBI): domain Eukaryota; kingdom Viridiplantae; phylum Streptophyta; class Magnoliopsida; order Poales; family Poaceae; genus Triticum; species Triticum monococcum. Next base: position 32,964,546 of record CM067844.1, read on the forward strand.
CTTGGTGCGGTGGATCTTGCAGTACTGCTTGTCGGAGCTGCCCTGCTTGTCGGCGGCCGCCACAGCCTGGCAATTGGCGCACGCGGCAACCTCCTTGCCGGAGCTGCCAACTTTGGCTTGCTTGGCGGGGCTGTCATCGCCGGACTGCTCAACGACCAGTACCTCTTTGCCGCTCTTCTTCCTGTTGCGCCTCTGGTTCTTCCTTGCCGGGGCGGCATCCTCGCTGTCAGACCCCCCTGCTCCAGCATCCTCTCCAGGGAGTTTCCTCCCTTCTTCAGCGCGTGCACACTTGTCGGCCAGGGCGTACAGCTCGCTAACGTCCTTGATCCTGCTCATCGCCATCTCCTCCCGCATCCTGCGATTACGCACGTTCTGATGGAACGCGCTGATAACCGCGGCGGGGTGGATGTCTAGGATGTTGCGCTGCACGCGGCTGAATCTCTGGATATACTTGCGCAGAGGTTCTCCTTCCTTCTGGGCAAGCAGGTGGAGATCACTCTCTTGGCCATGTGGTTTGTGGCCGCCCGTAAAGGCGACGACAAACTGATGGCACAAATCCGCCCAAGAGGATATGGAGTTGTCTGGCAAGTGCATGAGCCAGGATCTGACTTCGGGCTTGAGCACGAGCGGGAAGTAGTTGGCAAGGACCTTGTCGTCTCGCCCCCGGCAGCTTGCACCGCAATGGTGTAGATGCTGAGAAACTCCGACGGGTGCGACTTGCCGTCGTACTTCTCCGGCACGTCTGGCTTGAAATGCTTCTGGTTGGGCCACTGGACTTGCCGCAGCTCACGGGTGAACGCAGGACAACCTGCCGCGTACGGCAAGTTGCCTGGCTCTCCGGGTGCATGCATGTCAACAGAGGGCCCAGCGCGCAGGTCTGATTGATGCCGCACTTCCCTTCGGCGCTCGATGCGTGTTCGAGCGTCTTCTTGCTGTCGCTCATGAAGAACTTGGTGTTGATCGCGACGAGCTCGCGGATCTGACGACGCGGTGGAGTAGCTGTCGAGGTGGATCCGGTGAGTCGGCGATCTTGGCCTCCGGGGCGGAGAGTGCACACTGGTTGCACCCTCGCCGGTCTTGTCGCCACCGGCTCGCGCCTGGCTGACTTGCCGCGGCAGCGATGCGCTCGGCTGCCGCGGGTTTTCGCCGTTGGCGAAGCCAATGAGACTCTGAATAGTGGCCCTCCAGTCATTGATCTTCTCTGGCGCTGGAGGGTAGTCTAGGAGCAGCTGGGCACGCGCCAATGCTTCCGCCGGAGTGGTGGGCGGCGGCAGCGAACGGTGCGAGGAGCGAGATATGCTCGGACTCCTAACTGCGTTAAGAGGAGCAACATCCCGTCCAAGCGACCGTGCCGCGCTCGCGCCAGCATGTTGGCATGCATGCTGATCCTGAGCGCTTCGGGATCCGCCAGCTTGATCTTGGCCCAGCAGACGTATGGTACCGTGGGTACCATGACGCTGCTGGTCCCGTGCCTCCTGGGACGGGCGCGGAGCGTGTGCGGATGCCGAGGTCTTGGAATGCGCGCGGTCATTGTGGGAAGCGACCGCGCCGCCGACGTGAGGCGCAGCCTGGTCCTTGGACCTGGCGGCGTCACGAGTCTCCCTGTCGGCGCCCGCTCTTCCGCCGGTGCCTGCTCCACCAGCCGTCCGCTCCGGCGACGGCGTGCTCGGCGTAGACGGAGCGGCTACCTCCAAAGCCTTCTTCTTCGGCGGCATGTTGATGAAGAGGATGAAGATGCGACTCGTGCGAACGCCGGACCGGGTTCGCACAACCTCGACGCACCCCCTACCTGGCGCGCCAAAGATGTCGTGGGTGTCTGATCCCTCGCACACCTATGGGGATCGGCGGACCGAGCCCCTTTTGGTTCGGCAGGGGGCGGTGGATGCACAAAGAGAAGATCGAGGCAAAACACACGAGCGGGACGATCGATTTACCCAGGTTCGGGTCGCACGGATGCGTAAAACCCTACTCCTGCTTTGGTGGTTGTATTGAGTTTTGGCTCGGGAGCAGCGAGTACTACAGTACACTCAAGCAGCTGGCGAGACCGAGCGTGAGAGTGGCTCCCCCCATCTCTGTTGCGCATGGGCCTCCTTTTATATGTCTAAGGGGTCACCGACACATGGCAACAGAGGTAAGGGTAAAAATGTAAAAGGGGTGGTAGTTGGCTCCACCGCCTACATGTCGCATCCTACCTAACTCTGACGGCAGGGGACAAGGGCATTAAATGCCCGTCTGTGTCACCTTGACGGCCCAGAGAGGGACCGCTAGGAACGCCACCGTTTGCCACGATGGTTATCTTGTCAGCACTTGCTTGCCACCGCATGCCCCCGGCTGCACAGCCTCCCGCCACGTACGCCAGGAATGGTCCCAGGGCGACACGTTGGTGGGTGAGCTGGAGCGCGGGCTGCGGGGTAGTAGCTTGTCGCGGAAAGCGCCTTGCCGCGGATGTTGCTTTGTCGTGTCCGGGAGCTTGTCGCTCACCGGGCCTTGTCGGGGTGCGCGGTGCGCCGCAGCGAGTCTCTTGAGATGCTTTGGTTGTCTTCTCGGCAAGCTCCTCTTGTCGGGGCCTTGTTTCCTTCCCGGCAAGCTCCTCTTGGTAGGGTCTTGTCTCCTTCCCGGCAAGCTCCTCTTGCCGAGGCCTTGTTTTGCTCTCGGATACTTTGTTCTTGAATGGCTCCAAAGGAACCACGGAGGGTCTTGGCGGTCGCCCGGCAAGCCTTGCCGCGGGTCGCTGCGACTGCCCGTGCACAAGTTCGGGATACTAAGGTACCCCTACTTTAGTACACCGACACATCTTGTTTACTTAGAACGACGGTAGCAAATAAGATGATCCCTCATTAAAATTTCAAGAAAGTGTTCCCCCTAACTGTGCACCGTTGCGACAGTTCGTTGTTTCAAAGCACCACGTGATGATCGGGTGTGATAGATTCTAACATTCACATACAACGGGTGTAAGACAGATTTACACACGCGAAACACTTAGGTTGACTTGACGAGCCTAGCATGTGTACAGACATGGCCTCGGAACACAGAAGACCGAAAGGTCGAGCATGAGTCGTATAGAAGATACGATCAACATGAAGATGTTCACCAACATTGACTAGTCCGTCTCACGTGATGATCGGACACGGCCTAGTTGACTCGGATCATGTAATCACTTAGATGACTAGAGGGATGTCTATCTGAGTGGGAGTTCATAAGATGAACTTAATTATCCTGGACATAGTCAAAAGGTCTTCGCAAATTATGTCGTAGCTCACGCTTCAGTTCTACTATTTAGATATGTTCCTAGAGAAAATTTAGTTGAAAGTTGATAGTAGCAACTATGCGGACTAGGTCCGTAAACTGAGGATTGTCCTCATTGCTTCATAGAAGGCTTATGTCCTTAATGCACCGCTCAGTGTGCTGAACCTCGAACGTTGTCTGTGGATGTTGCGAACATCTGACATACACATTTTGATAACTACGTGATAGTTCAGTTAAACGGTTTAGAGTTGAGGCACCGAAGACGTTTTTGAAACGTCGCTAAACATATGATGTTTCGAGGGCTGAAATTGGGATTTCAGGCTTGTGCCCATGTCAAGAGGTATGAGACCTCCGACAATTTTCTTAGCCTGCAAACTAAGGGAGAAAAGCTCAATTGTTGAGCTTGTGCTCAGATTGTCTGAGTACAACAATCGCTTGAATCAAGTGGGAGTTGATCTTCCAGATGAAATAGTGATAGTTCTCCGAAGTCATTACCACCAAGCTGCTAGAGCTTCGTGATGAACTATAATATATCAGGGACATATATGATGATCCTTGAGATATTCGCGATGTTTGACACCACAAGAGTAGAAATCAAGAAGGAGCATCAATTGTTGATGGTTAGGTGAAACCACTAGTTTCAAGAAGGGCAAGGGCAAGAAGGGATACTTCATGAAACGGCAATTCAGCTGCTGCTCTAGTGAAGAAACCCAAGGTTGAACCCACACCCGAGACTAAGTGCTTCTGTAATAAGGGGAACAGCCACTGGAGCAGAATTACCCTAGATACCTGGTAGATTAGAAGGCTGGCAAGGTCGATAGAAGTATATTGGATATACATTGTGTTGATGTGTACTTTACTAGTACTCCTAGTAGCACCAGGGTATTAGATACCGGTTCGGTTGCTAAGTGTTAGTAACTCGAAATAAAAGCTACGGAATAAACGGAGACTAGCTAAAGGTGAGCTGACGATATGTGTTGGAAGTGTTTCCAATGTTGATATGATCAAGCATCGCATGCTCCCTCTACCATCGAGATTAGTGTTAAACCTAAATAATTGTTATTTGGTGTTTGCGTTGAGCATAGACATGATTGGATTATGACTATCGCAATACGGTTATTCATTTAAAGAGAATAATAGTTACTCTGTTTATTTGAATAATACCTTCAATGGTCTTGCACCTAAAATGAATGGTTTATTGAATCTCGATCGTAGTGATACACATCTTCATGCCAAAAGGTATAAGATAGTAATGATAGTACCACCTACTTGTGGCGTTGCCACTTAAGTCATATCGGTATAAAACGCATGAAGAAGCTCCATGTTGATGGATCTTTGGGCTCACTCGTTTTTGAAAAGTTCGAGACATGCGAACCATGTCTATTGGTGTATATGCATGAAGAAACTCCATGCAAATGGACCGTTTGGACTCACTTGATTTTGAATCACTTGAGACATGCAAATCATACCACATGGGCAAGATGACTGAAAGCCTCGGTTTCAGTAAAATGGAACTAGAAAGCAACTTGTTGGAAGTAATACATTTTGATGTGTGCAGTCCAATGACTGCTGAGGCGTGTAGTGGATATCGTTATGTTCTTACTTCACAGATGATTTGAGTAGATGTTGAGTATATTTACTTGATGAATCATGAGTCTGAATTATTGAAAGGTTCAAGTAATTTCAGGGTGAAGTTGAAAGATCATCGTGACAAGAGGATAAAATATCTTTGATATGATCATAGAGATGAATATCTGAATTACGAGTTTGGCACAGAATTAAGACATTGTGGAAATTGTTTCACAACTGATACAGCCTGGAACACCATAGTGTGATGATGTGTCCGAACATCATAACTGCACCCTATTGGATATGATGCATACTATGATGTCTCTTATCGAATTACCACGATAGTTTATGGGTTAGGCATTAGAGACAACCACATTCACTTTAATAGGGCACCACGTAATTCCGATGAGATGACACCGTATGAACTATGGTTTAAGGAAACCTAGGCTGTCATTTCTTAAAAGTTTGGGGCTGCGACGCTTATGTGAAAAAGTTTCAGGCTGATAAGCTCGAACCCAAAGCGGATAAATGCATCTTCATAGGACACCCAAAATAGTTGGGTATACCTCCTGTCTCAGATTCGAAAGCAATAAGGGATTGTTTCTAGAATCGGGTCCTTTCTCGAGGAAAAGTTTCTCTCGAAAGAATTGAGTGGGAGGATGGTGGAGACTTGATGAGGTTATTGAACCGTCACTTGAACTAGTGTATAGCAGGGCACAAAGAGTTGTTCCTGTGGCACCTACACCAATTGAAGTGGAAGCTTATGATATTGATCATGAGATTTCGGATCAAGTCACTCCCAAACCTCGTAGGATGACAAGGATGCGTACTAATTTAGAGTGGTACATAATCCTATCTTGGAAGTCATGTTGCTAGACAACAATGAACCTACGAGCTATGGAGAAGCGATGGTAGGCCTGGATTCCAAAATGGCTCGAGGCCACATAATCCGAGAGAGGATCCATATATGAAAACAAAGTGTAGACTTTGGAAGAAACTACTTAATGGTCGTAAGGCTGTTAGGTACAGATGGATTTTAAAAGGAAGACAGACAATGATGGTAAGTGTCACCATTGAGAAAGCTCGACTTGTCGTTAAGATGTTTCCCGACAAGTTCAAGGAGTTGACTACGATGAGACTTTCTCACACGTAGCGATGCTAAGAGTCTGTTGGAATTATATTAGCGATTACTGCATTATTTATGAAATCTTGCAGATAGGATGTCAAAACATTGTTTCCTCGACGATTTTCTTGAGGAAAGGTTGTATGTGATACAACCGGAAGGTTTTTTCAATCCTGAAAGATGCTAATAAGTATGCAAAGCTCCAGCAATCCTTCTAAGGACTGGAGTAAGCATCTCGGAGTTGGAATGTATGCTTTGATGAGATGATCAAAGATTTTGGGTGTATACAAAGTTCATGAGAAACTTGTATTTCCAAAGAAGTGAGTGGGAGCACTATAGAATTTCTGATGAGTATATGTTGTTGACATATTGTTGATCAGAAATGATGTAGAATTTTTGGAAAGCATATAGGGTTATTTGGAAGGTGTTTTTCAATGGAAAGCCTAGATTAAGCTACTTGAACATTGAGCATCAAGATCTATAAGGATAGATCAAAATGCTTAATGGTACTTTCAAATGAGCACATACCTTGACATGATCTTGAAGGTGTTCAAGATAGATCAGTCAAAGCAAGGAGTTCTTGCCTGAGTTGTAAGGTATGAAGTTAAGACTTAAAGCTCGACCACGGCAGAACAGAGAGAAATGACGAAGGTCATCCCCTATGCTTAGACATAGGCTCCATAGTATGCTATGCTGTGTACCGCACCTGATGTGTGCCTTGCCACATGTCTGGCTAGAGGGTACGAAGGTGATCTAGGAGTAGATCACCAGATAGCGGTCAAAATTATCCTTAGAGGAATAAGGATATGTTTCTCGATTATGGAGGTGATAAAGAGTTCGACGTGAAGAGTTACGTCGATGCAAGCTTAACACCTATCCGGATAGCTCTGAGTAGAGATACATATACGTATAATGGAGTAACAATTTGGAATAGCTCCAAGTAGAACAATTATTTGAAATGGCTCCAAATGTAGCGTAGTAGTTACATCTACAAGATGACACAGAAATTTGCGAAGTACATACGGATCTGAATGTTGCAGACCCGTTGACTAAAACCTCTCTCACAAGCAACATGATCAAACCTAGAACTCATTGAGTGGTAATCACATAGTGATGTGAACTAGACTACTGACTCTAGTAAACTCTTGGGTGTTAGTCACATGGCGATGTGACATGTGAGTGTTAATCACATAGCGATGTGAACTAGATTATTGACACTAGTGCAACTGGGAGACTGTTTGAAATATGCCTTAGAGGCAATAATAAATTGGTTATTATTATATTTCCTTGTTCATGATAATCGTTTATTATCCATGCTAGAATTGTATTGATAGGAAACTCAGATACATGTGTGGATACATAGACAACACCATGTCCCTAGTAAGCCTCTAGTTGACTAGCTCGTTGATCAATAGATGGTTACGGTTTCCTGACCATGGACATTGGATGTCGTTGATAACGGGATCACATCATTAGGAGAATCATGTGATGGACAAGACCCAATCCTAAGCATAGCACTAGATCGTGTAGTTCGTATGCTAAAGCTTTTCTAATGTCAAGTATCATTTCCTTAGACCATGAGATTGTGCGACTCCCGGACACCGTAGGAGTGCTTTGGGTGTGCCAAACGTCACAACGTAACTGGGTGACTATAAAGGTGCACTACGGGTATCTCCGAAAGTGTCTGTTGGGTTGGCACGAATCGAGACTGGGATTTGTCACTCCGTGTGACGGAGAGGTATCTCTGGGCCCACTCGGTAGGACATCATCATAATGTGCACAATGTGATCAAGGAGTTGATCACGGGATGATGTGTTACGGAACGAGTAAAGAGACTTGCCGGTAACGAGATTGAACAAGGTATCGGGATACCGATGATCGAATCTCGGGCAAGTATCGTACCGCTAGACAAAGGGAATTGTATACGGGATTGATTAAGTCCTTGACATCATGGTTCGTCCGATGAGATCATCGTGGAGCATGTGGGAGCCAACATGGGTATCCAGATCCCGCTGTTGGTTATTGACCGGAGAACGTCTCGGTCATGTCTGCATGTCTCCCGAACCCGTAGGGTCTACACACTTAAGGTTCGATGACGCTAGGGTTATAAAGGAAGTTTGTATGTGGTTACCGAATGTTGTTCGGAGTCCTGGATGAGATCCCGTATGTCACGAGGAGTTCCGGAATGGTCCGGAGTTAAAGATTTATATATGGGAAGTCCTGTTTTGGTCACCGGAAAGGTTTCGGGTTTTATCGGTAACGTACCGGGACCACCGGGAGGGTCCCGGGGGTCCACCAAGTGGGGCCACGAGCCCCGGAGGGCTTCATGGGCCAAGTGTGGAAGGGGACCAGCCCCAAGTGGGCTGGTGCGCCCCCCTACAAGGGCCCAAGGCGCAAGGGAGAGGAGAAGGGGGCAAACCCTAGGGCAGATGGGCCCTAAGGCCCATCCTGGTGCACCTCCCTCTCCCCTTCCCCTTGGCCGCCTCCCTTAGATGGGATCTAGGCTGGCCGCCACCCCTAGGGGTGGAAACCCTAAAGGGGCGCAGCCCCTCCCCTTCCCCTATATATACTTGGCCTAGGGGCTGCCCAATAGACGCGATTTGATCTCTCTCATTGGTGCAGCCCTCCCTCTCTTTCTCCTCATATCCCGCGGTGCTTGGCGAAGCCCTGCAGGATTGCCACGCTCCTCCACCGCCACCACGCCGTTGTGCTGCTGCTGGATGGAGTCTTCCTCAACCTCTCCCTCTCTCCTTGCTGGATCAAGGCATGGGAGACGTCACCGGGCTGTATGTGTGTTGAACGCGGAGGTGCCGTCCGTTCGACACTAGGATCTCCGGTGATTTGGATCACGCCGAGTACGACTCCTTCAACCCCGTTCTCTTGAACGCTTCCGCTTAGCGATCTACAAGGGTATGTAGATGCACTCTCCTTCCCCTTGTTGCTGGTTTCTCCATAGATAGATCTTGGTGATACGTAGGAAAATTTTGAATTTCTGCTACGTTCCCCAACAGAGACGGAGGTCGACCCTACGGATTTCCTCAATACAAACGCGTATGACTGTGACATAGAATTGATGAGTCAACCATATGACGAATCGGGCTATCGGCTTGCTAATGAAGATATGGATGATATGCCCGGGCAGGAAGGTCGTAGCAGGGATTGCAAAAAGTCTCTCTTCATGAAATCCTCAGAGGACACGCCTGAAGATGCCGCCTCAACACAGGCTCAACTATCCCAGCGCGAGGGTCGTACAGTGTTGGGGAACGTAGTAATTTCAAAAATTTCCTACACACACGCAAGATCATGGTGATGCATAGCAACGAGAGGGGAGAGTGTTGTCCACGTACCCTCGTAGACCGAAAGCGGAAGCGTTATATCAACGCGGTTGATGTAGCGGTACGTCTTCACGATCCGACCGATCCAAGCACCGAAACTACGGCACCTACGAGTTCTAGCATACGTTCAGCTCGGTGACGATCCCCGGACTCCGATCCAGCAAAGTGTCGGGGAAGAGTTCCGTCAGCACGACGGCGTGGTGACGATCTTGATGTTCTACCGTCGTAGGGCTTCGCCTAAGCACCGCTACAATATTATTGAGGATTATGATGGAAGAGGCACCGCACACGGCTAAGAGAACGATCACGAAGATCAACTTGTGTGTCTATGGGGTGCCCCCTGCCCCCGTATATAAAGGAGTGGAGGAGGGGAGGGCCGGCCCTCTCTATGGCGCGCCCTAGGGGAGTCCTACTCCCACCAGGAGTAGGATTTCCCCTTTCCTAGTCCAACTAGGAGTCCTTCCAAGTATTAGGAGTAGGAGACAAGGAAGAGGAAGAGGGAAGAGAAGGAAGGAGGGGGCGCAGCCCCTCCCCCTAGTCCAATTCGGACTAGGCCTTGGGGGGGCGCGCGGCCTGCCTCTCCCTCTCCCCTAAAGCCCAATAAGGCCCATATACTTCTTCTCCCGTATTCCCGTAACTCCCCGGTACTCCGAAAAATACCCGAACCACTCGGAACCTTTCCGATGTCCGAATATAGTCGTCCAATATATCGATCTTTACGTCTCGACCATTTCGAGACTCCTCGTCATGTCCCCGATCTCATCCGGGACTCCGAACTCCTTCGGTACAGCAAAACTCATAAACTCATAATATTACTGTCATCGAAACCTTAAGTGTGCGGACCATACGGGTTCGAGAACAATGTAAACATGACCGAGACACGTCTCCAGTCAATAACCAATAGCGGAACCTGGATGCTCATATTGGCTCCCACATATTCTACGAAGATCTTTATCGGTCAGACCGCATAACAACATACATTGTTCCCTTTGTCATCGGTATGTTACTTGCCCGAGATTCGATCGTCGGTATCTCAATACCTAGTTCAATCTCGTTACCGGCAAGTCTCTTTACTCGTTCCATAATACATCATCTCGCAACTAACTCATTAGTTGCAATGCTTGCAAGGCTTATGTGATGTGCATTATCGAGAGGGCCCAGAGATACCTCTCCGACAATCGGAGTGACAAATCCTAATCTCGAAATACGCCAACCCAACATGTACCTTTGGAGACACCTATAGAGAACCTTTATAATCACCCAGTTACGTTGTGACGTTTGGTAGCACACAAAGTGTTCCTCCGGCAAACGGGAGTTGCATAATCTCATAGTCATAGGAACATGTATAAGTCATGAAGAAAGGAGTGGCAACATACTAAACGATCGGGTGCTAAGCTAATGGAATGGGTCATGTCAATCAGATCATTCACCTAATGATGTGATCCCGTTAATCAAATAACAACTCTTTGTCCATGGTTAGGAAACATAACCATCTTTGATTAACGAGCTAGTCAAGTAGAGGCATACTAGTGACACTCTGTTTGTCTATGTATTCACACATGTATTATGTTTCCGGTTAATACAATTGTAGCATGAATAATAAACATTTATCATGAAATAAGGAAATAAATAATAACTTTATTATTGCCTCTAGGGCATGTTTCCTTCAGTCTCCCACTTGCACTAGAGTCAATAATCTAGATCACATCACCATGTGATTAACACCGATAGTTCACATCATCATGTGATTAACACCCATAGTTCACATCGCCATGTGACCAACACCCAAAGGGTTTACTAGATTCAGTAATCTAGTTCACATCGCTTATGTGATTAACACCCAAAGAGTACTAAGGTGTGATCATGTTTTGCTTGTGAGAGAAGTTTAGTCAACGGGTCTGCCATATTTAGATCCGTATGTATTTTGCAAATTTCTATGTCAACAATGCTCTACACGGAGCTACTCTTAGCTAATTGCTCCCACTTTCAATATGTATCCAGATTGAGACTTAGAGTCATCTAGATCAGTTTCAAAATTTGCATCGACGTAACCCTTTACGACGAACCCTTTTTGTCACGTCCATAATTGAGAAACATATCCTTATTCCACTAAGGATAATTTTGACCGCTGTCCAGTGATCTACTCCTAGATCACTATTGTATTCCCTTGCCAAAATCAGTGTAGGGTATACAATAGATCTGGTACACAGCATGGCATACTTTATAGAACCTATGGCCAAGGCATAGGGAATGACTTTCGTTCTCTTTCTATCTTCTGTCGTGGTCATGTTTTGAGTCTTACTCAATTTCAAACCTTGTAACACAGGCAGGAACTCTTTCTTTGACTGTTCCATTTTGAACTACTTCAAAATCTTGTCAAGGTATGTACTCATTGAAAAAACTTATCAAGCATTTTGATCTATCTCTATAGATCTTGATGTTCAATATGTAAGTAGCTTCACCGAGGTCTTTCTTTGAAAAAATCCTTTCAAATACTCCTTTATGCTTTGCAGAATAATTCTACATTATTTTCGATCAACAATATGTCATTCACACGTACTTATCAGAAATGTTGTAGTGCTCCCACTCACTTTCTTGTAAATATAGGCTTCACCGCAAGTCTGTATAAAACTATATGCTTTGATCAACTTATCAAAGCGTGTATTCCAACTCCGAGATGCTTGCACCAGTACATAGATGAATCGCTGGAGCTTGCATATTTTGTTAGCACCATTAGGATTGACAAAACCTTCTGGTTGCATCATATACAACTCTTCTTTAATAAATCCATTAAGGAATGCAGTTTTGTTTATCCATTTGCCAGATTTCATAAAATGCGGCAATTGCTAACATGATTCGGACAGACTTAAGCATAGATACGAGTGAGAAACTCTCATCATAGTCAACACCTTTAAACTTGTCGAATTTTTTTTGCGACAATTCTAGCTTTGTAGATAGTAACACTACTATCAGCGTCCGTCTTCCTCTTGAAGATCCATTTATTTTCTATGGCTTGCCGATCATCGGGCAAGTCAACCAAAGTCTACACTTTGTTCTCATACATGGATCCCATCTCAGATTTCATGGCCTCAAGCCATTTTGTGGAATCTTGGCTCATCATCGCTTCCTCATAGTTCGCAAGTTCGTCATGGTCTAGTAACATGACTTCCAGAACAGGATTACTGTACCACTCTGGTGCGGATCTCACTCTGGTTTACCTACGAGATTCGGTAGTAACTTGATCTGAAGTTACATGATCATCATCATTAGCTTCCTCACTAATTGGTGTAGTAGTCACAAGAACAGATTTCTGTGATGAACTACTTTCCAATAAGGGAGATGGTACAATTACCTTATCAAGTTTTCTACTTTCCTCCCACTCACTTCTTTCGAGAGAAACTCCTTCTCTAGAAAGTATCCATTCTCAGCAACGAATGTCTTGCCTTCGGATCTGTGATAGAAGGTGTACCCAACAGTCTCCTTTGGGTATCCTATGAAGACATTTTTCTTCGATTTGGGTTTTGAGCTTATCAGGATGAAACTTTTTCATATAAGCATCACAACCCCAAACTTTAAGAAACGACAACTTTGGTTTCTTGCCAAACCACAGTTCAGATTGTGTCGTCTCAATGGACTTAGATGGTGCCCCTTTTTAACATGAATGCAGCTGTCTTTAATGCATAACCTCAAAAACGATAGTGGTAAATCGGTAAGAAACATCATAGATTTGCACTATATCTAATAAAGTACGGCTATGACATTCGGACACACCATTATGCTATGGTTTTCCAGGTGGCACGAATTTGTGAAACTATTCCACATTGTTTTAATTGAAGACCAAACTCGTAACTCAAATATTTGTCTCCACGATCAGATCATAGAAACCTTATTTTCTTGTCACGATGATTTTCCACTTCACTCTGAAATTCTTTGAACTTTTCAAATGTTTCAGACTTATGTTTCATCAAGTAGATATACCCATATCTGCTCAGATCATCTGTGAAGGTCAGAAAATAATGATACCCGCTGCAAGCCTTGATATTCATCGGACCACATACATCAGTATGTATCATTTCCAACAAATCTGTTGCTTGCTCCCTTGTTCCGGAGAACGGCGTTTTAGTCATCTTGCCCAAGAGACATGGTTCACAAGCATCAAGTGATTCATAATCAAGTGATTCCAAAATCCCATCAGCATGGAGTTTCTTCATGCGCTTTACACCAATATGACCTAAACAGCAGTGCCACAAACAAGTTGCACTATCATTATTAACTTTGCATCTTTTGGCTTCAATATTATGAATATGTGTATCATTACAATCGAGATCCAACAAACCATTTTCGTTGGTGTGTATGACCATAGAAGGTTTTATTCATGTAAACAGAACAACAATTGTTCTCTAACTTAAATGAATAACTGTATTGCAATAAACATGATGAAATCATATTTATGCTCAACGCAGACACCAAATAACACTTATTTAGGTTCAACATTAATCCCGAAAGTATAGGGAGTGTGCGATGATGATCATATCAATCTTGGAACCACTTCCAATACACATCGTCACTTCACCCTTAACTAGTCTCTATTTATTCTGTAACTCCCGTTTCGAGTTACTAATCTTAGCAACTGAACTAGTACCAAATACTGAGGGGTTGCTATGAACACTAGTAAAGTACACATCAATAACATGTATATCAAATATACCTTTGTTTACTTTGCCATCCTTTCTTATCCACCAAATACTTGGGGTAGTTCCGCTTCCAGTGACCAATCCCTTTGCAGTAGAAGCACTTTGTCTCAGGCTTAGGACCAGACTTGGGTTTCTTAACTTGAGAAGCAACTTGCTTGCCATTCTTCTTGAAGTTCCCCTTCTTCCTTTTGCCCTTTTCTTGAAACTTGTGGTCTTGTCTACCATCAACACTTGATGTTTTTCTTGATTTCTACCTTCGTCGATTTTAGCATCACGAAGAGCTTGGGAATTGTTTCCGTTATCCCTTGCATACTATAGTTCATCACGAAGTTCTACTAACTTGGTGATGGTTACTAGAGAATTCTGTCAATCACTATCTTATCTGGAAGATTAACTCCCACTTGATTCAAGCGATTGTAGTACCCAGACAATCTGAGTACATGCTCACTGCTTGAGCGATTCTCCTCCATCTTGTAGCTATAGCACTTGTTGGAGACTTCATATCTCTCAACTCGGGTATTTGCTTGAAATATTAACTTCAACTCCTGGAACATCTCATATGGTCCATGATGTTCAAAACGTCTTTGAAGTCCCGATTCTAAGCCGTTAAGCATGGTGCACTAAACTATCAAGTAGTCATCATATTGAGCTAGCCAAACGTTCATAACGTCTGCATCTGCTCCTGCAATAGGTCTGTCACCTAGTGGTGTATCAAGGACATAATTTTTCTGTGCAGCAATGAGGATAAACCTCATATCACGGATCCAATCTGCATCATTGCTACTAACATCTTTCAACATAGTTTTTCTCAAGGAACATATCAAAACAAACATAGGGAAGCAACAACGCGAGCTATTGATCTACAACATAGATATGCTAATACTACCAGGACTAAGTTCATGATAAATTTAGGTTCAATTAGTCATATCACTTAAGAACTCCCACTTAGATAGACATCCCTCTAATCATCTAAGTGATCACGTGATCCAAATCAACTAAACCATGTCCGATCATCACGTGAGATGGAGTAGTTTTCAATGGTGAACATCACTATGTTGATCATATCAACTATATGATTCACGCTCGACCTTTCGGTCTCCAGTGTTCCGAGGCCATATCTGCATATGCTAGGCTCGTCAAGTTTAACCTGAGTATTCCGCATGTGCAAAACTGTCTTGCACCCGTTGTAGATGGACGTAGAGCTTATCACACCCGATCATCACGTGGTGTCTGGGCACGACAAACTTTGGCAATGGTGCATACTGAGGGAGAACACTTTTATATTGAAATTTAATGAGAGATCATCTTATAAAGCTACCGTCGAAATAAGCAAAATAAGATGTATACAAGATAAACATCACATGCAATCAAAATATGTGACATGATATGGCCATGATCATCTTGTGCCTTTGATCTCCATCTGCAAAGTACCGTCATGATCTCTATCGTCACCGGCATGACACCATGATCTCCATCATCTTGATCTATATCAATGTGTCATCACGTGGACGTCTCGCCAACTATTGCTCTTGCAACTATTGCTATTGCATAGCGATAAGGTAAAGCAATTGTTTGGCGCTTGCATCTTATGCAATAGAGAGACGACCATAAGGCGTTTGCCAGTTGCCGATAACTTCCACAAAACATGATCATCTCATACAACAACTTGTATCTCATCACGTCTTGACCATATCACATCACAACATGCCCTGCAAAAACAAGTTAGACGTCCTCTACTTTGTTTGTTGCAAGTTTTACGTGGCTGCTACGGGCTTAAGCAAGAACCAATCTTACCTACGCATCAAAACCACAACGATAGTTTGTTAAGTTGGTGTTGTTTTAACCTTCGCAAGGACCGGGCGTAGCCACACTCGTGTCAAGACCCCGATCCTAAGCCACATCGATCTAGCATGTAACACATCATACCACTTTGCGGCCTCACGCATGGTATTCCCATGGGTGCCACCTTACCTGGCCCGGGACCGTTTGCACCTTTTGGCTCACGTATATGATAGTGTCGCTAGCATCCATATGACAGAGAACCCGGGCCGACATGACTAGTCGTGAACCCAAAGTGGCACTAACTCATGGGAACAGGCATACATGAATCACATCGAGCATGTCGGTCAGCAGCGCGTGAATCCGGGCTGTAGCACTGGGCTAACAGGACTCCGGGAACCCGGGCTGTAGCAGGCTAGGCAGGACTCCAGATGTCACCGCATGACATTTCCCCGAAGGGACAGACACAGGAACGAAGTGAAACACATGCCGGCCAGTCAAGTGTCCTGAGCAGTAGTGCTGGGCTAGCAGGACTCCGGTGAACCGGGCTGTAGCGGACTACTATGGCTCATGGAAGAGCAAGACTACATTTCCCCATAAGAGAGGCTACCAAGGATAAACAACTAGGTTGTCGGATCCCACACATACCAAGTTCAATCATACACACAATATGCTCGATATGTCTAATTACAACATAACTCTACAACTCAAGTATTTATTCATTAGGCTCCGAGGAGCGAGATATTACAAACAAGGGTCTCATGACCCAACATTCAGAGCATACAAGTCAAAGCACATGCGGAAACTTAACATGTCTGAGTACAGACATCTACAAATGAAAAAGGCTGAGAAGCCTGACTATCTACCAGATCCTGCCGAGGGCACAAGATCGTAGCTGAGGTAACAAGCTAAACGTCGAAGTCCACGCGGAACTACTAGCGAGACTGAAGTCTCTCTGCAAAACATAAAATAAGAAAATGTGAGTATAAATGTACCCAGCAAGACTTACATCAGAACTAGCTACATATGCATCAGTATCAACAAAGGGGATGGTGGAGTTTAACTGCAGCAAGCCAGCTTTGACTTGGTGGCTATCCTGAACTACGACTGCAAGTAACTCTTTTGAGGTGGCGCACACGAGTCCACATATTCACCATGTCAATACTCCACTATGGATCCGCTCCCGTCTCCCTACGAGAAGGCCATCCATAGCACTCACGCTTATCTTGCGCATTTTAGAATATCCACTTCCACTTGTCTATGAACTATGCAAGGGGTCCAAGTTTCCATATCCGAGGAATCCGGCTATTCGAATAGATAATGATAACCCTGCAGGGGTGTACTTCTTCACACACGCTCTCGCCACTTATCGCCCTGTACACGTCATGTACCTCGGCAACCTTCAAGCGGAAACCGGGCGAGGGAGTCGACCACGACCTGACTAACCAACAAGTCTCTCATCCAGGTTTATCGCCTATTCGGGTTCCATCCACAAGGAGATCCGGCCGGGGTGTCGCTCACGGCCCCAAACGATGTGTGCAGGGTTCCCAAGCCCACCATCCGGGTACCACTTGGTACACCGTGCCACGGTGCCTAGTCTGTCCCAAGCCCACCTGTACCGGGTGCCACTTGGTGGACTACTAACACTACCTACAAACACCAGAAACTAGTTGCAACTCCTGGACAGAGATCGAGTTGATTAATAAGCCGAGAGGGGCCGAGTTACCGGAACCCAATGTGTGGTAGTAACTGTTCATGGATCACAAACACAGGACTCAGTTCCTAGGGACGGCTGCAATGAGACAACCCACCATGTACTCCTACATGGCCTCTCACCGCTACCTTTACCAAATCGTGTTCACACACTTAGCTCTCAACGGTAGGACATGTTCACCACGTTCCAATTCATTCCCGATGAATCAGACCAGACTCAACTCTAAGCAGTAGCAGGCATGACAAACAAGCATGAATGAGTAGGCACATCAAGGCTCAAACAACTCCTACTCATGCTAGTGGGTTTCATCTATTTACTGTGGCAATGACAGGTCATGCAGAGGAAATGGTTCAACTACCGCAGCATGTAACAGTTGAATCGGTGTTGCCCTAATGCAGTAAAAGAGAGCAGGAGCGAGAGAGTGGGATTGTATCGGGATGAACAAGGGGGTTTTGCTTGCCTGGCACTTCTGAAGATAGTATATCTCTTCATCGGTGTCATCGATCACGTCGTCGGAAATGAACGTCTACCGAGAGGGAACAACCACCAGCAAACAAAACAGGAACCGCAATCAATGCAATGCACATAAATATGAATGATATGTCATATTAAGGTACTGAATTGACCTAGTGCAACAGTTAGCCATATTCATTGAAGTGGAATTCAAACCTATAGCAAATTCCAACTCCAAAACCAATTACCAATTATTCCATAATCATGAATTATCCTATTCAGTTAGGTTAACTTGTTCAAACATGCATGCAAATGCCATATTCAGATTCTTTGGATTTTTCTGATCATTTTACATATATAATTTATCTTATTTGGAGTTACGGTTGAATTTCTAAGAATTTTTTGAAGTTTGCAACATTTTCTCGAATTTCCTGTATATAAAAAAATAATTCCAGTAAATAATTATTGCGTTAGCATGACGTCAGGGTGACGTCAGCTGGTCAACTGGGCGCCTCCAGGTCAAACCTGACCAGTGGGACCCACTGGTCAGTGACTCAGCCAACTAACTGAGTTAGTTAGTGCTAAGCTAACCCTAACCAGGCTGTTAGCAGGGCGGGGCCCACATGTCGGTGTCTAGTTTAGTTAACTAAATTAGTTAGCTCTAATTAATCTCAAGTTAACTAATTAGGGGCTTGGGCCCACATGTCAGGGAAGGTCAAACCAGTGGTCAACCGCGGTCAAACGAGTCAAACCCGCCGGCAACTCGACGCCGGCGAGGCCAGACATGGCGGAACGGCTCGGGTTTCGCCCACGGGCGACCAAACTCGCGGCGGAGGGCATCTACGTGCTCCTGGGACTCGCCCGCATCTAGTGGTGCAGACGGAAGGAGCTGGGGCAGCGTGCAACCGCGGCGACGACGAGCCGGGCGGCGGCCGGAGCTCGGGTGAGTTGCAGGTTCGGTGTTGCAGCTCGCAAGCGAGCCAACTGACGCGCCGGGGCTACTCTACGGGGTGCTACGAGCGTGTTGGAGTCGCCAGGGTGACCAAATGGTCACCAGAGCTGCGTTCACGGCGAGCTTGGCCGGCGGCGTGCTGTGGCAGCAAGGGGCGACGGCTACGGCGAGCAAGAAGCAGCGGGGTTAGGGGGTTAGATTCAGGTGCTCACAGCGAGTCCAACGAGCGTGAGGGCGAGGTCGGGGACGTCCGGTAGCTCCCGAATCGACGGCGATGAGCTTCGGTGGCTGGCGACGGAAACGGCGATGGTGACGATGAAGCAGCGCGTCCGAGGCCGGGAGAATCGTCGAGGAGGAAGGGGTAGATGAGGCGGAGCTCGTGGGCAGGTCGGAGAGGCGGGGGGAGCACGGTGGCTGCGGGTTTCACGGCGGCGAGCGCTTGACGGTTGCGGCCATGGCAAGGAGAGGGCGAGGGAGAGATCCAGGGAGAGAGGGGAGAGGTGCAGGGGGTCGAGGAGGAGTGCGTGGCGACGTCTAGAGCGTCCGGGCGTCGAGGGGGAGGGGCAGGCACTACGGCACCTCCGAGCATGGTGGTGGCGTGGCGAGCTCGGCGGCGTCGCAGTGTCCCTCCTCTGCCTACTGGCAGAGGTAGGCGATGACTGGCAGCGGCGCTGGGCTGGGCCGGCCACTTGGGCTCCAGGTGGGCTGCACAGGTAAGGTTTCCTCTCTCTCTTTCTTTTCCATTTCTGTTTTCTATTTATTCTGTTTTGTTTTGATTTAGTAAAATAGTAAACCATTTTATAAAATGCTGAAAATATTTATGGGTACCTCTGAAATTAATTCCAACATCCCTCATTTAATTTCACAATTATTTGAGCACTTAAAATAATTATAGCAATTAAATGCCCAAATTCAAATACATAATGATTTGATTCAAAAATCCAGAATAGCCTCCAAAAATATGAAACCATTTTTGGCAGAGGGTTTAGCCAGGACCAAAGATGGTGAACATTTATGAAGGGCATTTTGGGTTCATTGAAAAGTTTTAAGTTTGAACCTAGTTGAATTCATTTGGTGCTAGGGTTTCAACATCCCCATTTCAAGTTTCTTAGGAATTTGAACATGATGACCTGATGAGCAAGCAAAGTCAAGCAAGTCTGATCTAGGGCTGTGACAACTCGGTTCAACTAAAGTTGGAGAAACTGACACCCGCTAGTCACCTGTGTGCATAGCACGGTGGTAAAACCAGTCTCGCGTAAGCGTACGCATAATGTCGGTCCGGGCCGCTTCATTTAACAATACCGCCGAACCAAAGTATGACATGCTGGTAAGCAGTATGACTTATATCGCCCACAACTCACTTGTGTTCTACTCGTGCGTATAACATCAACACATAAAACATAGGCTCGGATGCCACTATTGGGGAACGTAGTAATTTCAAAAATTTCCTACGCACACGCAAGATCATGGTGATGCATAGCAACGAGAGGGGAGAGTGTTGTCCACGTACCCTCGTAGACCGAAAGCGGAAGCGTTATATCAACGCGGTTGATGTAGTCGTACGTCTTCATGATCCGACCGATCCAAGCACCGAAACTACGGCACCTCCGAGTTCTAGCACACGTTCAGCTCGATGATGATCCCCGGACTCCAATCCAGCAAAGTTCCGGGGAAGAGTTCCGTCAGCACGACGGCATGGTGACGATCTTGATGTTCTATCGTCGCAGGGCTTCGCCTAAGCACCGCTACAATATTATTGAGGATTATGGTGGAAGGGGGCACCGCACACAGCTAAGAGAACGATCACGAAGATCAACTTGTGTGTCTATGGGGTGCCCCCTGCCCCCGTATATAAAGGAGTGGAGGAGGGGAGGGCCGGCCCTCTCTATGGCGCGCCCTAGGGAGTGCTACTCCCACCGGGAGTAGGATTCCCCCTTTCCTAGTCCAACTAGGAGTCCTTCCAAGTATTAGGAGTAGGAGACAAGGAAGGGGAAGAGGGAAGAGAAGGAAGGAGGGGGCGCAGCCCCTCCCCCTAGTCCAATTCGGACTAGGCCTTGGGGGGGGGGCGCGGCCTGCCTCTCCCTCTCCCCTAAAGCCCAATAAGGCCCATATACTTCTTCTCCTGTATTCCCGTAACTCCCCGGTACTTCGAAAAATACCTGAACCACTCGGAACCTTTCCGATGTCCGAATATAGTCGTCCAATATATCGATCTTTACGTCTCGACCATTTCGAGACTCCTCGTCATGTCCCCGATCTCATACGGGACTCCGAACTCCTTCGGTACATCAAAACTCATAAACTCATAATATTACTGTCATCGAAACCTTAAGCGTGCGGACCCTACGGGTTCGAGAACAATGTAGACATGACCGAGACACGTCTCCGATCAATAACCAATAGCAGAACCTGGATGCTCATATTGGCTCCCACATATTCTACGAAGATATTTATCGGTCAGACCGCATAACAACATACGTTGTTCCCTTTGTCATCGGTATGTTACTTGCCCGAGATTCAATCGTCGGTATCTCAATACCTAGTTCAATCTCGTTACCGGCAAGTCTCTTTACTCATTCCTTAATACATCATCTCGCAACTAACTCATTAGTTGCAATGCTTGCCAGGCTTATGTGATGTGCATTACCGAGAGGGCCCAGAGATACCTCTTCGACAATCGGAGTGACAAATCCTAATCTCGAAATACGCCAACCCAACATGTACCTTTGGAGACACCTGTAGAGCACCTTTATAATCACCCAGTTACGTTGTGACGTTTGGTAGCACACAAAGTGTTCCTCCGGCAAACGGGAGTCGCATAATCTCATAGTCATAGGAACATGTATAAGTCATGAACAAAGCAATAGCAACATACTAAACGATCGGGTGCTAAGCTAATAGAATGGGTCATGTCAATCAGATCATTCACCTAATGATGTGATCCCGTTAATCAAATAACAACTCTTTGTCCATGGTTAGGAAACATAACCATCTTTGATTAACGAGCTAGTCAAGTAGAGGCATACTAGTGACACTCTGTTTGTCTATGTATTCACACATGTATTATATTTCCGGTTAATGCAATTCTAGCATGAATTATAAACATTTATCATGAAATAAGGAAATAAATAATAACTTTATTATTGCCTCTAGGGCATATTTCCTTCATACAGTACTTAGCCTGGGAACACTGGGGCAGGGGTTAAGGAAGGGTCTAGAAGGTGTGCCCAAGAAAAAGGAGAGAAAGAGATCGGGGAAGATAGCTGCCTCCAAACAAGCCAGAGCACATAGCAGCCAAACGATGCATTCTGAAGAGCGTGTACCTGTGAAAGGTGCGGCCATGTTCCATCTCATGGGCGAGCGTTGCTACCGCCGAAACCACTGGAGGCACTATCAGGGGATCTCAGGAGACTGCACGACCATGTGCTGTCGACTGAGAAAAGCCTACTAGCCTCAAAGGATCCAGGATATCCGACATACGCGGCTCGTGTGCCTACGGGAAAGTGCTACGTCGAGACACGGCCCGCGGAGGTGTTATTCCTGCGGTTTGACCATATCTTTGAGATGTTTCTGACATGGCGGCTCGATTTTACAATTGACCGCCTTTTTGCGCTACATATGAGCTCTGTCATGAACAATGAAGAAGTCTCGCAAATCTGTGTGGCGGATCTGTACTACATGCACGAGTCTTTCTTGAGTCTTGGCGACTTTGAGCGTGAAACTGCTAGGGACTACCTCCAAAACTTCATGGTACAGAATAAGGACCGGGAAATTGTCCTCATGCCTTATCATCCAAAGTAAGTTAGTTTCGAACAACCCTTTCATACATTTCAATCATTCCTTCTCTCTCTATGGGGAATAATTTGAGGTGTCTTTTCCCCGCAGCAACGGGCGCACCGTCCTTATCATTCTTTATCCACAAGTCTCCCACGCCGTGTATTTTGACCCTTCCAGAGACTATGAGAAAAAGACTACACCCACATAATGAATATTCTAGATGATGCTCTCCAAGGCTTCAGCTTTAGAGGTGGCCACATGCAGATCAGGGAACAAAGGAACAAGAAGATGGGTTTCGCGCATAAAACTAACTTCTCCTACATCCAAGTCCCAAAACCAAGCAAGAAGGATGGATTGTACATCCTCCATCTCATGAATCAGTTCAACACGGATCACCAAAAGCTTCGCATGAGAAGCAGAAATGATGATCATATCCACAAGTGGCTAGAATCTCATGGAGAAGCGGATTATAAACTTAGAGATGACTTCTTTCACATCCAAAGTGACATTGCGACGATCATCATGAAAGAAGTCGTCGATGAGAAGGGGATGTTCCACCACGGCCCTATATCACGAGCTGACGTCCAAACTCGCATAGGCATGCAACGTCTAGACCTCACGCCGTTCAAGAAGCTAGGGTCCATCCTCGATGATATGGAAGGATGGAACTCCTAGTGATTTATGATGCCGATGATGATGATATGTGTCGGTTGAACTTGTATACTATTTGTAGTGATGCAACTTTGTGATGTCCATGATCCCTGCCGAACTTGCGTAACGCTACTTTGTTAGTTTGCGTATGATGACCTATGTACCTCTAGTTAATTAATTTGCATACTGTATGTTGCATCTAGTTGCTAACCCTTTCTTTTTTGGTGTTCTCTAGTATATTTTGTTGCATATATATGATTGTACATCCTCTTCATGAACATGCATCTCTAACAAGTACCTAGTTTCTTGATGGCGAGATGGAACTGCTATGTCATGTACAAAGGGAAGGTTCCGGGGGTGTAGAACGAGTGGCATGAGTGTCAGGCGCAAGTGAATGGGTTCTCGGACGCCAGCCATAAAGGCTTCAAAAGCAGACAAGAAGGAGAAGCTAGTTACTTGAGGTTCACGCTAGCGCGAGAGAGGACTCGTAACCGCCATCTCATGTACTGCATTGTTCCGCTCTCACTCATAGTGATAGCTCTTCTCGCATATACCTTTGTTTAGATGGATGACGTTGTAGTTGCAAGTATTTGAGACTTGCATGTATCGCTATTTTCGAGATGATGACAAGATACCACTTTGTGTTGGATGATGATTATGACGAGACTATTTGTATGTATATGCTATGATTACATTTGTGGTCTCGCAGGTATTTGTATGTGTATCATGATGACATTTGTTAGTGCTAAAGATTCTTCTATAAAGCCTATTCAAATACAACACAAATATGCCGAAAAAACCAAAAAACTACTAAAATTAGCAGTAGCGAGTGGAGAAAAGTTAGCAGCAGCGCGGTTGTAGCAGTAGCGCGCACAGGGGAAGCGCGCTATAGCTATTAGCAGCAGCGAGGTTCCTTTAAGCGCGCTGCTGCAACACTTGTGTAGCAGTAGCGCGGGTGGACCAGCACTACTACTATACGTTAGCTGTAGCGCCTTATTGGTAGCACGGGTACCCGCGCTGCTGATAGGCCTAAAACCCGCGCTGCTGCTAGCCTTTTCCCTAGTAGTGGTAGGACAACAATCACAACATACAATCATACCATAGGCTAGCTTCTAGGGTTTAGCCTCTCTGATCTCGTGGTAGATCTACTCTTGTACTACCCATATCATCAATATTATCAAGCAGGATGTAGGGTTTTACCTCCATCAATAGGGCCCGAACCTGGGTAAAACTTCGTGTCCCTAGCCTCCTGTTACCATCCGGCCTAGACGCACAGTTCGGGACCCCCTACCCGAGATCCGCCAGTTTTGACACCGACATTGGTGCTTTCATTGAGAGTTCCTCTATGTCGTTGCCGTTAGGCTTGATGGCTCCTACTATCATCGATAGCGATGCGGTCCAGGGTGAGACTTTTCTCCCCGGACAGATCTTCGTATTCGGCGGCTTTGCACTGCAGGCTAATTCGCTTGGCCATCTAGAGCAGATTGAAAGCTACGCCCCTGGCCATCAGGTCAGATTTGAAAGTTTGAATTACACGACCAATATCTGTGGGGACTTGATCTCCGACGGATTCGAGCCACAGCCGGGCGCGCCGCATTGTCGCGATGGGTATGACCTAGCTCTGCCACCGGACGGTACTCCAAAGGCCACGCCCGCATCAGCTCCGACCCTTAGCTCGGAGCCAACTGCGCCAATCGAGGACGAGTGGCTAGAGACCTCCTCAGGGGCTGCAGTCTCAACGGCGATCGAGCCAAACAGCATCTTAATCCTCTGCACAGCCCATGACTCCAAGGTGCCGGATTCTCTTCGGACCCCGAACCATCCATGCCCCTGCCAATCGAATCCGAGTGGGCGCCGATCATGGAATTCACCGCCACGGATATCTTTCAGCACTCGCCCTTCGGTGACATTCTGAATTCACTAAGATCTCTCTCTTTGTCAGGAGAGCCCTTGCTGGATTATGGCCAACAAGATTGGGATGCGGACGATGAAGAAATTCGACGCCCACCCGCCACCCACTTTGTAGCCACTGTCGATGATTTAACCGACATGCTCGACTTCGACTCCGAAGACATCGACGGTATGGACGACGATGTAGGAGACAAACATGAACCAGCACCCACAGGGCGCTGGACGTCCACATCATCACATGACGTATACATGGTGGACATACCAAAAGAAGACGACGACGAGGAACGGAAGGACGCACCGAAGGCTTGTTCCCTCGAGAAGCAGACAAAGCGGCGGTGCAAGCGCCGTCCCAAATCCCGCCTCGCCAAAAATAACGATCACACATACCCAGCGCTGGAGTAGGGCGAACCACTGCCGGACCATGGCAATACAAAGAATCAAACCGAACAAACCAATTCTGTCAAAGATAATAGTCCGGACGACACAACGCCAGACAGGCACCCTGGGCAGCAGAATGCCCGTCAAAGGCTTGTTGCCACCATGAGGAGTCTAAAAAAGCAGAAGCAAAGACTCAAGGCTGCACAGGACACACTCCAAATCAGATGGAGTAAAGTACTCAACACAGTAGCGAAGTACGGCGACAATCGCCCCACCAAGAGCTACCAAAGCGGAAGTTGCTACCTGAATTCGATGAGGAGGCCTCAGACCCCTCACAACAAAAAATCAAAACAGCCACCTGGCCGGATAGACGGCCTCATGGCCAACCGATACGTCTCTGTTGTATCTACTTTTCCAAACACTTTTGCCCTTATTTTGGACTCTAACTTGTATGACTTGAATGGAACTAACCTGGACTGACGCTGTTTTCAGCAGAATTACCTTGGTGTTGTTTTATGTGCAAAAAGCAAATAATCTCGAGAAGTCCTGAAACTCCACGGAATACCTTAGAAAAAATAATAAAAAATCCTCGCCAAATATGAAGACCAGGGCGCCCACACCCTTTCCACGAGGGTGGGGGGAACGCCCCCTACCTCGTGGGCCCCTTGGAAACCCTTGGACGCCAACTCCAACTCTATATATTTGCTTTCGGAGAGAAAAAAAATCAGAGAGAAGAAATCATCGCGTTTTATGATACGGAGCCGCCGGCAAGCCCTAAAACCTCTCGAGAGGGCTGATCTGGAGTCCGTTCGGGGCTCCGAAGAGGGGGATTCGTCGCCGTCGTCATCATCAACCATCCTCCATCACCAATTTCATGATGCTCACTGCCGTGCGTGAGTAATTCCATCGTAGGCTTGCTGGACGGTGATGGGTTGGATGAGATTCATCATGTAATCGAGTTAGTTTTATTAGGGTTTGATCCCTAGTATCCACTATGTTCTGAGATTGATGTTGCTATGACTTTGCTATGCTTAATGCTTGTCACTAGGGCTCGAGTGCCATGATTTCAGATCTGAACCTATTATGTTTTCATGAATATATGTGAGTTCTTGATCCTATCTTGCAAGTCTATAGTCACCTACTATGTGTTATGATCCGGCAACCCCGAAGTGACAATAATTAGGACCACTCCCAGTGATGACCATAGTTTGAGGAGTTCATGTATTCACTATGTGTTAATGCTTTGTTCCGGTTCTCTATTAAAAGAGGCCTTAATATCCCTTAGTTTCCAATAGGACCCTGCTGCCACTTGAGGGTAGGACAAAAGATGTCATGCAAGTTCTTCTCCATAAGCACGTATGACTATATACGGAATACATGCCTACATTACATTGACGAACTGGAGCTAGTTCTGTGTCACCCTATGTTATGACTGTTACATGATGAACCGCATCTGGCATAATTATCCATCACTGATCTGGTGCCTATGAGTTTTCCATATACTGGTTTACACTTATTTACTTTTCCGCTTTTACTGTTACAATCACTACAAAATACCAAAAACATTACTTTTGCTGTCTTTACTTTTGTTGCCGCTACCACCATTATCATATTACTGTACTACTAAACACTTTGCTGCAGATACTAAGTTTCCAGGTGTGGTTGAATTGACAACCCAACTGTTAATACTTGAGAATATTCTTTGGCTCCCCTTGTGTCGAATCAATAAATTTGGGTTAAATACTCTACCCTCGAAAACTGTTGCGATCCCCTATACTTGTGGGTTATCAATACCTTTTTCTGGCGCCATTGCCGGGGAGCATAGCTCTATTCTTTGAGTCACTTAGGATATATATCTGCTGGACACTATGAAGAACTTGAGAGATTGAAAAACCAAGATCTATCCCTCAACTACGAGGGGAGGTAAGGAACTGCCATCTAGCTCTGCACTTGATTCACCTTCTATTATGAGTAAGTTAGCGACACCTACACCTGCTTCTGCTATTCGTTCCGATATGTCGCATGTTATTGATGATGCCACTTCTTCTATGCATGATACTTGTGATGAAACTGCTTCTATGCCTGATACTACTATGCCACTTAGTGATTTCCCAGAAGAACAAATTGCTAGGGCTAGAGAAAAATAAATTATTGAATCTGAATACGATGATGATAGTGATGATAAAAATATGCCTGTTATTCCTGAGGGTTATTTATTTGATCAAGATGCTTCTTTAGCTATTTTAGCTTGCAGAGATAGATATGAGTTTAAGAGGTTATTAATTAAATGTAACAAAGAATCACTTAGAGATAAAATGAAACCCGGCCCTGCTTTTGCTACTCCACCTATATGTGTTCCTGATAAAGATTATGAATTCTCTGTTGATCCTGATATAATTACTTTGGTTGAATCTGATCCGTTTTATGGCTATGCATCTGAAACTGTTGTGGCACATCTTACTAAGTTAAATGACATAGCCTCCCTGTTCACTAATAATGAGAGATCACGTTACCTCTATATACTCAAAATATTTCTGTTCTCATTAAAGGGTGATGCTAAGATATGGTTTAATTCTCTTGATCCTGGTTGTGTGCGTAGTCCCCAGGATATGATTTATTACTTCTCTGCTAAATATTTCCCTACTCATAAGAAACAAGCTGCTTTGAGGGAAATATACAATTTCGTGCAAATTAAAGAAGAGAGTCTCCCACAAGCTTGGGGGAGGCTTCTCAAGTTACTTAATGCTTTGACTGATCATCCTCTTAAGAAACCTGAAATACTTGATATCTTTTATAATGGACTAACCGATGCTTCCAGAGATTACCTGGATAGTTGTGTTGGTTCTCTTTTCAGGGAAAGAACACCGGATGAAGCTGAAATTCTATTGAATAATATGTTGACAAATGAAAATAATTGGGCACCTCCTGAGAGGTGTTCTATTTCTCTGTCCCGAAGATATGCAAGAGGCAAGGAAATCTATGAAAGAAAAAGGTATTAAAGCTGAAGATGTTAAGAATTTACCTCCTATTGAAGAAATACATGGTCTTAATATACCGCCTGTTGACGAAGTATATGATCTTAATCCTTTATTCATTGAGGAACCTCCCGATATCCCGTCACAGGTAGTAAAGGTAAATTCTCTCTATAGATTTGATGAAGGTGATATCCCTCACAATAAGTCTGCTAGGCAATGCTTTGATGAGTTTGATAATTTTATTGTCAAACAAGAAAATTTCAATGCTTATTTTGGTAGACAATTGAAATATGATTCCGATATAATTAAATACTTGGGTGATTATATGGCTAATATTAGAGGTGAACTTAAACTTGTTAGCAAACATGCTTCTATGATTACCACTCAAGTAGAACAAGTACTTAAGGCTCAAAAAGAATTGCTCAATGAAATGAATAGTAAGAAAAATGATTATGCTGTTAGAGTGGCTACTAGAACTGGTAGAATGACTCAGGAACCTTTGTATCCTCAAGGCTACCCTAAGAGAATCGAGTAAGATTCTCAGAGAAATAATATTGATGCACCTAGTTCTTCTAAAAAGAAGAAAGAGAAAAATGATAGAACTGTGCAAACTGCTAGTGAACCTATTGCTGAACCACCTGATAATCCAAATGATATTTCTATGTCTGATGCTGAAACACAATCTGGTAATGAACATGAACCTAGTAAAAATATTAATGATGATGTTCATGATGATGCTCAACCTAGTAATGATAATGATGTAGAAATTGAACCTGCTGTTGATCTTGATAACCCACAATCAAAGAATCAACGTTATGATAAAAGAGACTTTGTTGCTAGGAAACATGGGAAAGAAAGAGAACCTTGGGTTCAGAAACCCATGCCTTTTCCTCCGAAACCATCCAAGAAGAAGGATGATGAGCATTTTGAGCGCTTTGCTGAAATGATTAGGCCTATCTTTTTACGTATGCGATTGACTTATGTGCTCAAAACAAATCCTTATGCTAAATATATGAAGGATATCATTACTAATAAAAGAAAGATACCGGAAGCTGAAATTTCCACCATGCTTGCTAATTATACTTTTAAGGGTGGAATACCAAAGAAACTTCAAGATCCCGGAGTACCTACTATACCTTGCTCCATTAAAAGAAATTATATTAAAACTGCTTTATGTGATCTTGGAGCCGGTGTTAGTGTTATGACTCTCTCTTTATATCATAGACTTGACTTGAATAAGTTAACACCTACTGAAATATCTTTGCAAATGGTTGATAAATCAACTGCTATACCTGTCGGTATTTCTGAGGATGTACCTGTTGTGGTTGCAAACATTACCATTTTAACAGACTTTGTTATTCTTGATATTCCCGAAGATGATAGTATGTCTACTATTCTTGGAAGACCTTTTCTTAATACTGCAGGGGCTGTTATTGATTGCAACAAAGGCAATGTCACTTTTCATGTTAATGGTAATGTGCATACGGTACACTTTCCGAGGAAACAACCTCAAGTTCATAGTATCAACTCTATTGGAAAAATTCCATCGATTATATTTGGAGGTTTTGAATTCCCTCTTCCTACTGTCAAGAAGAAATATGATATTCTTATTATTGGGGATGTGCATATCCCCGTTGAGGTAACTTAGTGTTATTCGAAATTTCTCCGGTTTCATGATTATCGGAATGAGTTTGTTAACAAGACTTGATCCACCTTGTTAGTGGATTCTTTTTGATAAGCATGAGATGGATGAAACTAGAAGCACAAACTTCTGTACCCTCTTTATATTTTCTGTAATTTAGTAGAAATAAAGTAAAAATAGTATTTTTCTATCTGTGTCCTGACTTATCCGTGCAATATAAAAATATCCCAAAAATAATAGTCCTCAAAATGCCATGCCAATTTAATATGATTTTTTCAGGAATATTTGAGGATTTACTGTGCAAAAATTACCGCGGGAGGAGCTGCCACCTGTCCACGAGGGTGGTGGGCGCGCCCCCTCCCTAGGGTGCGCCCCCCTGCCTCGTGGGCCCATGGTGGCCCTCCTCCACTTATTCCAGCACCCATCTTCTTCCTCTGCCTCACACAAACCCGAAAAACCAACTCAAGCACGAGTTCCAGCCACTTTTGCTGTGATTTTTGATCTCCTTGCTCAAATCACCTCTCGCAAAACTGCATGGGGAGATTGTTCCTTGGTATGTGACTCCTCCATTGGTCCAATTAGTTTTTGTTCTAGTGCTCTATTCTTTGCAAATTTGTGCTGCATAGGTGACCATGTTCTTGATCTTGCATGTCAAATTTATATGGTTCCAAGTAGTTCTAATGCTTGATATAGGCTATATTATTGAAGTTGGTTCACTTTTGTTTGAAGTTACTAAAAATTTCAGAATTTTTTAGAAAATGATGAGGAGATTATTGAGGGGCTCATCAAGCCAAAGCTTGAAGGAAAAGGCACCGAAGCCTAAGTATAATTTGCCGTGCACCGCGGAGATTCGGGCGTGTGAATGGCCTTCTGATGATTTCTTGAGAGCAGCCGGTATCTATGAAGATTTTCATGAATTGGCTCACAATGCAGGCCTCACCTCTTTCCTCCACGACCAATGCGATCATTATCTCTTACTCACAAATACCTTTGTGCAAAACTTTTATTTTCATCCTAGGAACTCACCACCTACGGTGGAATTTCATTTATATGATGAACATAAGGAGATGTCACTTTTTGATTTCTGTCATATTTTTTTAGTCCCTTTTGAGGACAAGACAGAAGAACCACACCATGATGATGTGGAGGGATTTATTAATAATATCAGTGTAGGAGAAACCAGGAAGGGTTCCGATGCACGAATCACTAGCATACATTTTCCTGTTTTACGTTACTTCGCATTATTTGCTAGTCGTTGTTTAATTGGACGCGGAAATTGTGGAAACCTTAGTATCCCTGATATAATTATTCTACTCCAAGGTTTACATAGTGATAACACTTTTAGTATGGGCGGTATTATTGCCAGACGGTTAAATATGAACCGTACTAAGGGCCCCATCTTTGGAGGCATTTATGCTACACGCCTAGCCACACATTTTAACATACCTATTAGGCATGCTGAGAAGGAAGAAAAGGTGCTGCCCCATGTTTATCTAGATCATAAAAGTATGGTAGCACATGATTTTATTGTGAAGAATAGGGTAGGGGATCTTAGATATCAATTGTTTTTTAATAAACATCATCTTGAGACTATCACCCTGCCTGCTCCTTCTTTGTTTGATTTGACTGCAGGCACATACCTTGTTCCGTTGACGGCTATTCACGCCTACCGGAACCCTGCACCCACTGAGGAGCCAGAACAGGAACCACAAAACAAGCCCCCATGACAATCTGTTTATTCTTGGGATCCAGAGATGACTGTCAGCCAGTGGCAGTTAGGGTCTTCTTCCTCATCACAGTACGACCCCAACAACTATTATTATGGATATCCGCCAGGCCAGCCGTGGCCATAGACCATCTTAGGCCAAAAGCCTAAGCTTGGGGGAGTACGTATTTCTCACCGACATTACATTTATGTTCACACACACTCGTTGCTAGATGTCAGTGCTCATAGTTTTTCACTGTAATATCCATGCTAGTTTATTTTCCTTTTCCTGCTTTCTTCTTGTGTGTTTGTTAAACCTCAAGAAAAACAAAAAGTTAGCAGTAGTTTATTTACCTGCTGTAGTAGTAATAATTAAAAAGAAAACCCCCAAAAAATATTTCCCGTTCTTCTTTTTCTTGTTGGGAGCTTTCCCATGTAAATAGTTTTATTTTCTTTTCTTTTCTTTGGGGGTCAGTAGGAGAAGACCATAATTAAATGGTTGAAGTGGCTCTTATATGCATTATTGTTGATTTAACCCAGAGCCCATATTGCCTTGTCTTCTCCTGTTTCTTGAATGCTCGCAGATTCCAGCTTAGTCCAATGCACGTGCACTCTTATTATTATTCACACCGTTCGGTCGTGCAAGTAAAAGGCAATTATGATGATATATGATGGACTGACTGAGATGAGAAAAGCTGGTATGAACTCGACCTCTTTTTTTTTTGTAAATATGATGAGCCCGTCGTTCTTGATTCAGCTTATTATGAATAAACATGTTTGCAATGACAATTAGAGATCATAGTTGCTTGTGCCATGCTTGATTAGCTATGAGTTATAATGACTTACCTTGTGTGCCAACATGCTATTCAGACGACTATGATGTGGTATATGGGGTGGTATCCTCCTTTGAATAATTTAAGTGACTTGACGTGGCACATGTTCACGCATGTAGTTGAAACAAAATCAACATAGCCTTCATGATATTTATGTTCATGGTGGATTATATCCTACTCATGCTTGCATCCAATGTTTATTAATTTTAAAGCATGTACATGGCTGTTGTCGCTCTCTAGTTGGTCGCTTCCCAGTCTTTTTCTAGCCTTATGTAACGCCCTCGATGCGGCTATAGCTCCCACGTGTCGAAGCACGACTTAGAGGCATAGCCGCATTGAAAGCAATGTCGCAAGTAAGGCAATCTTCACAACATCCCATGTAATATAGATAATAAAAGGGGAAGGTACATAGTTGGCTTACACTCGCCACGTCAATCAAAGTACATAAATAGCATTACATCATCCAATCACTCATGGCCTGACTACGGCGCCAAAATAAAAGATCAACCCAACATGCGACACGGTCCCGATCGCCCCAACTGGGCACCACTACTGATCATCAGGGAAAGACACATAGTAACGGCATGAGTCCTCGTCGAACTCCCACTTGAGCTCAAGCACGTCATCTGGAACGGAGTCATCAGGCCCTACATCTGGTTTGGAAGTAAACTATGAGCCATAGGGACTCAGCAATCTCACACCCTCGCGATCAATACTATTTAAGCTTATAGGTAAGGCAAGGTAAATATGTGGAGTTGCAGCAAGCAACTAGCATATATGGTGGCTAAACTGTTCGCAAAAGAGAGCGAGAAGAGAAGAGAAGGAAAAGCGCGAGCGAATAACTATAGAGAACAACCTGTGACAAGCATTACTCCAATACCGTGTTCACTTCCCGGACTCCGCCAAGAAGAGACCATCATGGTAACTCACACAGTTGATTCATTTTAGTTAAGTTAAGGTTCAAGTTATCTACAACCGGACATTAACAAATTCCCATCTGCCCATAACCGCAGAGACGGCTTTCGAAAGTTCAAATCCCTGCAGGGGAGTCCCAACTTAGCCCATGACAAGCTCTCACGGTCAAAGAAGGAATAGACCTTCTCGCGAGACATTCCGATCAGACTCGGCATCCCGATTCTACAAGACAACTCCGACAATGGTAAAACAAGTCCAGCAACACCACCCACTGTGCCGACAAATCCCGATAGGAGCTGCACATATCTCGTTCTCAGGGCACACCGAATAAGCTAAGCGTACGGGAGCCAACGTAACCCAAGTTGCAAAGGAACGGCCCCGCACGGTGCTCTAGGTTGGACCAACGCTCAGAGGAGCACTGGCCCGGGGGTTTAAAATAAGATGACCCTTGAGTCCGTGAAACCCAAGGGAAAAGGCTAGGTGGCAAATGGTAAAACCAAGGTTGGGCATTGCTGGATGAGTTTTATTCAAGGCGGACTGTCAAGGGGTTCCCATTATCACCCAACTCCGTAAGGAACGCAAAATCCGGGAATATAACACCGATATGACGGAAACTAGGGCGGCAAGAGTGGAACAAAACACTAGGCGAGAGGCCGAGCCTTCTGATGAAGCTATGTACCTAGGGTAGGGGCGCGGACCCGTCCTAAAGAGCCCTACCCAAGGACATCCCTAGAAGAAGTCACCTTTCAATCGACTTGAAGGTATCCCACTCGACGGGTTCAAGACACTCGACCAAGAAGCCAACCACTCGACTGCCAGAAGACCTAAAGTCACTCCGCAGGCAAACGGTCGGCTATTAAGTAGTCTTTATGGTCATTATAGAACTTTATTAGGGGCGTTACCAGTAACGCCCAACCTTAAATGTACCTAAACCCCTGCATTACTGAGGGCAGGAGGGGGCCGACGAACTCTATATAAGCCACCCTCCTCCTCAGTAAGAGGGGTTCGCACCCCTGTTATCTACACACACATAATCCAATCGACCGCCTCTGGGCACCGAGACGTAGGGCTGTTACTTCCTCCGAGAAGGGCCTGAACTCGTAAACGTTGTGTGCTCACAACTTCCCAATAGCTAAGATCTAGCCTCTCCATACACACCCCCCTACATTACTGTCAGACTTAGAACCACGACAGTTGGCGCCCACCGTGGGGCAGGAGTCTTAGCGCCTGATTGGAGAAGTTGCGATTTTTCCGATCCATTTGATCATGGTTTCCTGCGGAGTTTTGGTAGAGGGCCGCGAGATCCGTCTCGGCGCGCTCACCTTCATCGCCGACGACTCCGCCTGGCTTCAGGAGGCGCCGCTCGACATCGACGCGCTCCCCGTCCGCGGTGCGACGCACTTCCGCGCATGCATTCGTGGCGTCCTCCTGCGGCAGCCGTCGACCCAATATCGGTCGGCCCCCGTGTCGTCTCCCCGCCCCGTCTCCCACCAGCGCAAGCGCTCAAGTCGGTCGAGACTCCAGCGGTGGGTGATGCACGCCGTGGCCCGCCAGTCGGCGACGCCACAAGTCGCGGCAATCGAGCCCGACGAATCCCTCTACGGCCTGTTCGACCTGTCGACTGGCTCCGCGGAGACCGCATCCGAGTGCGATAGCAGCGACCCTTTGGCTGAGGTTCTGGCGGTCGAGGGGACACACAGTCCTCCCGGATTCCCTCGCGCTGATGGAGGCGCGGGTGGGGGCGACCCGTCGCGTCCCCACGACGAGTACCTCCCCAAGCCTCTCACGTCATTGCAGTGAGAGGAGCTCCGCCGCCGAAACATGGACGCGCTCCACACTCCTATTGTTGGGGAAACCCCTGAGGCCCGGGCCTTGGAGGACGCGCGCTTGGCTAACCTGGCCGAGCGCACTCGACTGGAGAATCTACACCGAATACTCGACGAGCAAGCGCGTCAGCGAGCTCCCGAGTACAGTCAACGACAGCAAGCTCCTGAGTCCAGTTGACGTCAGCTCTTCCCACAGCCGTAGGTATACCGAACCCTAGTTCAGAATTTGGCCGCCGCGGTCCGTATAGCGGAGTCAATTCAGCCCTCCCAGTCGGAGGCTGGCAGAGGCTTGTTGCAGATCAGAGCGTTGCTCCGAGCGGCGGGAAACCAGAATTCCACCGTTTCTCAGTCGCGGAATAGGATCCATAGCCGATCCGTTGCAACAGGAACAATCCAGTCGGCTCACAGCCCGAGATCGCCCCCGAGGCGTGAGGGACGTGGAGACCAGCACGATTAGTACAGAAGAAATGAGCAATATGATCACCGACCCGACCGTGATGATCGACGTCGAGTGCCAACCCCTCCCCCGAGGAGTGGGTCGTATGCGCCTCGACATCGAGATGACAGGCACCCCCATAATGTTGGGCATAGGATTCCAGTCGACCCCAGGGACCCAGGCTTTGACGCGAGATCCATCCTCGTTCAAGGTTCGGTTGACAGGAACAGGGCTCATCGAGAGGGCCACAACAGAGATGCGCCCGCCGGCAGCAGGGTACATGCTTCGGGGCCAGAATGTTTCAGTCGAGCCATCAGGGCCGCAGTGATTCCTCCCAACTTCAGGCTGGCGACTGGAGTCAGCAAGTTCACCGGTGAATCCAAGCCTGACACTTGGCTTGAGGATTACCGAGTGGCTGTACAGATTGGCGGTGGCAATGATGAGGTGGCCATGAAGCATTTGCCTCTCATGTTAGAGGGCTCAGCCAGTGCATGGTTAAATCAGTTGGCACCTAGCAGCATCTATACTTGGGAGGACCTCTCCCGAGTGTTCGTCACAACCTTTGAGGGAACATGCAAGCGACCTGCAGGCCTTACCGAGTTGCGGTCTTGCGTGCAGAAACCGAATGAAACTCTGAGGGATTTTATCCAGAGGTGGATCACATTGCATCACACAGTTGAGAATGTGCCAGACCACCTAGCAGTTTGTGCCTTCAAGGAAGGCGTTAAGTACAGGGAACTAAATCTGAAGTTCGGTCGAACTGGAGAGATGTCTCTGAATCGGATGATGGAGATTGCCACCAAGTACGCTAATGGTGAAGACGAAGACTGACTCCGAAGTGGCAAACTCAAATCAGTCGCCCAAGAAATCGGAGGAAACTCCAGTCGGAAGCAGAAGCGGAAGGCCGAGCCAGCCGCTCCCGAGGAGGCCCTGGCCGTGGCCCAGGGAAACTTCAAGGGGAAACCCAAGGGCACCTGGAAGCCCAAGAAAGTCAAGGATTAGGATGGGAATGATGTTTTGGACCTGCCATGTCACATCCACACCAAGAAAGACGAAGAGGGTAATTTTATTTACCCAAAACATACCACTCGACAGTGCCGGCTCCTAATCCAGCAGTTCCAGGGCAAGCAGCCCAAAGATAAGGAAAAAGAGCCGGACAGGGTTGAGGACAAGGAAGACAGTGACGATGGATACCCCCAAGTCAATTTCACCCTGATGATTTTTGCTGATGTCGAAAGCAAGAGTCGACTGAAAGTCATTAACCGTGAGGTGAACATGGTTGCCCCGGCAACCCCTAGTTACCTGAAGTGGTCTCAGACTGCCATCACATTCGACCAGTCTGATCACCCGACGCACATTGCCTCCCCTGGGAGGCAAGCTTTGGTGGTCGATCTAGTTGTCGAAGGCACTCGACTGACCAAGGTATTGATGGATGGCGGCAGTGCCCTGAACATACTGTACGCTGAAACTTTGAAGGGAATGGGCATTCCGATGTCCAGACTCAGTACCAGTAACATGAGCTTCCACGGGGTCATTCCTGGGAAGAAAGCCGAGTCACTCGGCTAGATTGCTCTTGATGTGGTTTTTGGTGATTCAAAGAATTATCGCAAGAAAAAGTTGACATTCGAGGTTGTGGACTTACAGAGTGCTTATCATGCCATTTTGGGCAGGCCAGCTTATGCACGCTTCATGGCTCGACCATGTTACGTGTATCTCAAACTGAAGATGCCTGGCCCCAAAGGTGTGATCACTGTTACGGGCAACCGAAAGAAAGCAGAAGAGTGTTTTCAGAAGGGATCAAAGATCGCTGATGCTCAGATGGCAGTGGTTGAGCTGAAAGAGTACCAAAAGACTGCCGATCCGAGTGAATTGCTGCGAGCTAAGAAGCCTGCTTCAGAATCAGCTTTTCAGTCATCTGATGAAACAAAGACAGTCCACATTCACCCGACCGACCCCGACGCTGCTTCGACTCACATCTCGACGATGCTCCGACTCACATCTCGACGATGCTCGACTCCAAATAGGAAGAAGCGCTCATCCAGCTCCTCCGTGAGAACTGGGACATCTTCGCATGGAAATCCTCTGACATGCCTGGAGTTCCCAGAGGGCTAGCTGAGCACCGTCTACGAGTCGACCCAAAATTCAAGCCTATGAAGGAACATCTTTGACGGTTCGCCGTCCAGAAGAAGCAAGCCATTGGCGAGGAGGTGGCTCGGCTCTTAGCGGCGGAGTTCATCCGAGAGATTTACCACTCCGAGTGGCTCGCCAATGTCGTCATGGTCCCCAAGAAGGACAAGTCACTTCGCATGTGCATTGATTTCAAACATATCAATCGGGCCTGCTCGAAAGATCATTTCCCCCTCCCTCGCATCGACCATATAGTCGACTCGACTGCGGGGTGCGAGAGATTGTCTTTTCTAGATGCCTATTCCGGGTACCATCAGATCCGTCTGTATGGGCCCGACGAGATCAAAAAAGCTTTCATCACTCCATTCAGATGCTTCTGTTACGTCACCATGCCGTTCGGCCTCAAGAACGCCGGAGCCACGTTCATGAGAATGATTCAGAAGTGTTTACTCACTCAAATCAGTCGGAATGTGGAGGCATACATGGATGATATTGTGGTCAAGTCCCGGAAAGGTTCCGACCTACGGGCTGACCTTGCTGAAACCTTTGCCAACCTCAGGAGGTATGATATCAAGCTCAATCCATCAAAGTGCACTTTCGGAGTTCCAGGTGGAAAGTTACTCAGTTTTCTCGTTTCCGAACGGGGGATCGACGCCAATCCTGAAAAAATTGGCACCATACTCCGGATGAAGCGTCCTGTACGCGTGCACGATGTCCAAAAGCTTACAGGCTTCTTGGCCGCTTTAAGTCGATTCATTTCTAGTGTCGGTGAAAAGGCGTTGCCTCTTTACCAACTGATGAAGAAGTCTGACAAGTTCGAGTGGACTCCAGGAGCTGATGCAGCATTTGCAGAGCTCAAAGCTCTGCTCTCCACCCAGCCGGTGCTTGCTGCCCCAATCAGCAAAGAGCCTCTGCTGCTTTACATTGCAGCCACATGACAAGTTGTCAGTACAGTGCTTACGGTCGAGCGGGAAGAGGAAGGAAAGGCCTTCAAAGTTCAACGCCCAGTATATTATGTGTCTGAAGTTTTGACCCCTTCAAAACAAAGATACCCTCACTACCAGAAGCTTGTATATGGGATTTATATGACCACGAAGAAAGTTGCACATTACTTCTCTGACCACTCCATTACAGTCGTCCGCGACGCCCCACTATCAGAGATTCTGCATAACAGAGACACAACTGGCCGAGTGGCCAAGTGGGCGATTGAACTCCTTCCCTTAGATATCAAGTTTGAAGCAAAGAAGGCTATCAAGTCCCAAGCAATCGCAGATTTCATCGCCGAGTGGATTGAACAGCAACTTCCGACTCAAATTCACTCGGAGCACTGGACCATGTTCTTCGATGGATCTAAGATGCTTAATGGTTCCGGTGCTGGGGTAGTCCTAGTCTCCCCCCGAGGAGATAAGCTCAGATATGTTCTCCAGATTCACTTCGATTCCTCCAATAATGTAGCAGAGTATGAAGCACTTTTGTATGGGTTGCGCATGGCCATTTCACTCGGCGTCCGTCGCCTCATGGTCTATGGCGACTCAGATTTGGTGGTTAATCAAGTGATGAAGGAGTGGGACGTCAGGAGTCTGGCAATGACTGGTTATTGCAATGCAGTGCGAAAGCTAGAAAAGAAATTCGAGGGGTTAGAGCTTCATCACATCCCCCGACTGAAAAATCAGGCAGCTGGCGATTTGGCAAAGATAGGCTCCAAGAGAGAAGCCATTCCCAGCAACGTGTTCCTGGAACACATTCACTCGCCGTCAGTCCAAGAGGATCCTTCCACAGAAGAAGCCCCGCAGCCGAAAAGTGCCACAGACCCGACTGAAGTTGAAGTACCTGCGGTGGTCGACCTAATCATGGAAGTCTTGGCAATCACCCCCGACTGGACGATACCATACATCGCGTATATCCTAAGGAAAGAACTCCCGGAAGACGAGGAAGAGGCTCGACAGATCGTCCGCCGATCCAAGGCCTTCACAGTCATAAAAGGACTGTTGTATAGAGAGAGCGCGACTGGAGTCGGTCAGAAATGCATAACACCAGAAGAGGGTCAGATAATCCTTAATGATATCCACTCGGGGACCTGTGGTCACCATGCGTCCTCTCGGACTATTGTGGCTAAAGCATACCGAGCAGGATTTTACTGGCCAAGAGCAAATGAGATGGCAAAAGAGATAGTCGACAAGTGTGGAGGGTGCCAGTTCTACTCCAACATGTCACACAAGCCTGCATCAGCCCTGAAGACCATTCCACTCATCTGGCCCTTTGCCGTCTGGGGACTGGACATGGTTGGTCCACTAAGAGCGGGCAGGAGTGGATTCACTCACGTGCTTGTGGAAGTCGACAAATTTACCAAATGGATCGAAGCTAAGCCCATCAAGAATCTCGATGCTTGCACTGCTATCAGTTTTGTCACAGGGTTAACATTCAGATATGGAGTCCCGCATAGCATCATCACTCACAATGGGTCAAACTTTGATTCGGACAAGTTCAGAGCTTTTTGCGCCCTCAAGGCACACGAGTCGACTACGCATCGGTCGCCCATCCCCAGTCGAATGGACAAGCTGAGAGAGAAAATGGTCTGATTCTCAAAGGACTAAAGCCTCGACTGATGCCTGATCTCAAGCACGCGGCAGGCGCTTGGGTCGACGAGCTTCCGTCAGTTCTGTGGGGATTAAGGACCACCCCTAACCGGGCGACTGGAAGAACTCCATTCTTTCTGGTTTATGGAGCCGAAGCAGTTCTGTCGAGTGACCTTCTTCATAACGCACCCCGAGTCGAACTTTACACCGAAGATGAAGCAGAACAGGCCCGGCAAGATGCAGTCGACCTCTTAGAAGAAGAGAGGGAGATGGCCATGATCAGATCGACCATTTATCAGCAAGACTTGTGCCGGTTTCACGCCCGGAATGTGAAGAGTCGAGCCTTCCAAGAAGGGGATCTGGTCCTCCGAGTGGATCAAC
Source organism: Triticum monococcum (assembly GCA_034509565.1). Lineage (NCBI taxonomy): Eukaryota > Viridiplantae > Streptophyta > Magnoliopsida > Poales > Poaceae > Triticum > Triticum monococcum. Next base: position 33,005,544 of record CM067844.1, read on the forward strand.
AGAAACTACACAAGCTTGCTCCTACTTGGGAAGGCCCCTTCATCGTCACCAGAGTCCTCCACAATGGAGCGTACCACCTCTACAATGTTGATCGCCAGATCAACGAGCCACGAGCTTGGAACGCGGAACTGCTCCGCCCCTTTTACACTTGAGTTCTCCCTTAGACGAGATGTAATAAGAATTTTTTTTCTGCAGTTCATTTTTATCAAAGACAAGAAGTGTTCCAATAATTGCTGTCACTTTGTTTGCATACCAAATCCCCCAGTGGGTGACTTGGCTGCGAATCCGTTTCGCCTAAGTTTGAAAAAATCCTACCGAGCGGAGAGCAATCCTCCCACTCGGGGGCTTAGCTGCAGTCCAGTACTCGCCTAAGTTCTCCCACTCGGAGGCTTAGCTGCAGTCGAGCACTCGCCTAAGTTTGAAAAAATCCTACCGAGTGGAGAGCAATCCTCCCACTCGGGGGCTTAGCTGCAGTCCAGTACTCGCCTAAGTTCTCCCACTCGGAGGCTTAGCTGCAGTCGAGCACTCGCCTATGTTTGAAAAACCCCACCGAGTGGAGAGCAATCCTCCCACTCGGGGGCTCAGCTACAGTCCAGTACTCGCCTGAGTTCTCCCACAAAGAGACTTAGCCGCAGTCAGCACTCGCCTAAGTGTTTGAAAAAATCCTACCGAGTGGAGAGCAATCCTCCCACTCGGGGGCTTAGCTGCAGTCCAGTACTCGCCTAAGTTCTCCCACTCAGAGGCTTAGCTGCAGTCGAGCACTCGCCTAAGTTTGAAAAACCCCACCGAGTGGAGAGCAATCCTCCCACTCGGGGGCTTAGCTGCATTCCAGTACTCGCCTAAGTTCTCCCACAAAGAGACTTAGCTGCAGTCAGCACTCACCTAAGTGTTTAAGAAATCCTACCGAGTGGAGAGCAAACCTCCCACTCGGGGGCTTAGCTGCAGTCCAGCACTCACCTAAGTTCTCCCACAAAGAGACTTAGCTGCAGTCAGCACTCGCCTAAGTGTTTAAGAAATCCTACCGAGTGGAGAGCAAACCTCCCACCCGGGGGCTTAGCTGCAGTCTAGCACTCGCCTAAGTTCTCCCACAAAGAGACTTAGCTGCAGTCAGCACTCGCCTAAGTGTTTAAAAAATCCTACCGAGTGGAGAGTGGCCCTCCCACTCAAGGGCTTAGCTGCAGTCCCGTACTCGCCTAAGCTCTCCCGCTAAGAGACTTAGCTGCAGTCAGGCACTCGCCTAAGTTTGAAAAATCCTACCGAGTGAAGAGCAAACCTCCCGCTCAGAGGCTTAGCAGCAGCCCAGTGCTCGCCTAAGTACAGGACTCGACCCAATTCGCAAGAACTTATGCCACAAATACAAAGGGTATTCCGAGCGAAGATCAAGTTCCACTCGACAGATCAAACCGCAAAGATATCCAACAAAACATCAAGTTCGGATAAAGCCTAAAAGGTCCCAGACCTCAGATCAAAGTACTCGAGCCCTCGGCTCGGCAGAGTTTAACGGTTACAAATCCACTCGGCATTCCGAGGCAAATTTAAGGAGAAGCATAAAAGTTTTTCATTCCTCAGGCGGAGGACTGGCAGGGGCGACGAACTCATCCAAGTCGATCTCGTCTGCAATACGGGTGGCAGCAGCAATAAAGGTCTCCATGAAGTCTTGAAAGCTGTGCCTCTTGGTATTGGCGACTTGGATGGCGGCCAGCTTCTCTTCTCGCGCCTCCTTGCAATGGACGCGGACTAGAGACAGAGCCACATCAGCGCCGCACCGAGCAGAAGACTTCTTCCACTCCTGCACTCGGTCAGGGATTCCGTTAAGTCGAGTCATCAGAGACTCAAGATCGTTCTGGAGCGTAGACTCTGGCCAAAGTGTCGGGTCGATCCGCGACATGGCAACCTTCAGCCGAGCCAAGTAATCCACGACGCCGTCAATGCGAGATTCTAGTCGAAGCAGATTCATGGCAGCTTCATCATTCACCGGAGAGTTGATTGGATCCAAACCTGTTTCAATCCGCCCAGTATCCTCCTCAAAGTTCTGGCAAAGCTCTGCATACACGATCCAAGGATAAGTCAATTTTCATAGACTGAGTCGACACAAAAAGAAAACCATTCGGAATTGAATGTGCACCTTCAAGCTTGATGTACAACTTCTTGGCGAGGCTCCTCAAGTAGCTCTCCAGGTCGTCCCTCCTGCGAACGGCGCCATTCATCTTCTTGGTCAGGGCGAGGTTCTCCTTCTTCCAACGTGTGCACTCCCTGTTGGCTTCATTCAGAGCGGTCTTCAGCTTGGTATTCTCTTCTTATAATTGGCCGGCCGAAGCCAACTTCTATTCAGCCAGAGCGATCTTGTCGTCAGCCTCCTTGCGGGCAGCAGCCAAGTCCTGATCCTTCTTCGCCAGAGCCTCGCTCAGTTCTCCTGCAAAAGAAATGATGATTGGTTCGGAAACAGCAGAAGGGTACTCAAGCCTAAAAACAAAACCAGTCGACAAAGTCTTCTTACCAGCGGCGCTGTCTCTGACCTTCTGCAGCTCTGTTCTGGCCAGCTCCAGATCAAGGTTCAGTTGAATCCGCTACTTCTCCAACTCAGTATAGCGAGATGCAAGTTCGCAGGATTTCTGTAAAAGGAAAAATCAGTCGACAAACGTCCAAGATAAGTTGCTTCCGAGTAACTAAGAGAAAAAGATGACGTTTCTAAGACCACAGCCGAATCAAAAACATTCGACAGTAGTCTCGGGGACAACACCCAGTGGGTGCACTCAGCGTGCCCCCAATGGTTCGACCAAAAAAAAGAGAAAGTCGACTGCCCGCAGTCGACCGGATACAGTTCCATTCGACGTGGCCTGACCAGACCGAGTAAAGAAATACATATACAGTAACACAATGTAAAGACTACAGTCGACTGCTAGCAGTCCAGCGTAGTCTCGGGGACTACACCTAGTGGGTGCACTCAGCGTGCCCCCACTCGTCCAAGAATTGGTAAACACACCCAGTGGGTGTACAGATACAAAAGATCTTCAAAAAAGAGAGACTCTTCAAACGATCAAGTGTCGAGTCGACTGACCTGGACGTTGCTCTGAAGAGCCGAACTCGCGTCATAGGCTGCTTGGCTGGCCTCCCGAGCCAGTTTCACTTGCTCCATCATGACCCCCGCCTGGCGTATAGCCTCCTTTGCAGCAGCCACTTGGTCCTTAGGGACGGGGTATGCAGCAAAAAGCGAAGATGGATCAGCAGTTGACGCCGAAGGCCGCACACTCGATAGAGGGTTGGCGAAAGTCACAGAAGCCCGAGTGGTGTCGCCACCATCCCGAGCCATGGTCTCAGACGCCGGAGTAGGTTGGGGAGCCTTGTCAGCCGACGACCTCTTGTTCCTCCTCATCCTCAGTGGTTCGTTGTCGTCGTCATCCGGGAGGTCGATAACATGAGGAGGGGCTGCAAGGAAAACATTCAATCGACCAGAATTGCAAGAAATGACCAGTCGACTCAAAAACAGAACGCCAGTAATCGTACCAGGGTTGGAGGTAACAACATCCCCCATCTCTTGGTCATCGTCCTTGGCGGAGACCTTAGAAGTAGCAGCGCTGCAAATCTCGAAAAGTCAGTCGGTTGGCTCAATGAATCGACCAAGGATCCGTCCACGGTCGATGAAGGAAAACAAGCTTTATTACCCGGAAATGGTAGGGACAACTATCTTCATCTTGGGCAGAGCCTTGGGCGGCTTGGACAGTGTCGTGCGTGGGTGCTTGGGAACCTTCCCAGTCAGCGTTGGAGAAGAGGTCCGAGGGCGTTTTGATGACGGCCCAATGGAGGCAGTCGCCTTACCGCGTTCCTGCGCCGGGTCGTGTGCGAGCTTGGATCGCCTCTCCGGGCGGGGGGCTTCAACCTCCTCCTCCTCGCCGGAGAAGATGTCGTCGCCTCCCTCTCCTTCACCATCAGACTCCCACTCACCTTGGTCATCCCCGCTCTCGCCTCCGCTCGCCTCCCCTTCCTCAGTCGACCCCTGTGCCCCGTTGGGCGTCGAGTACATCTCGATGGTCGCCTGGAAAACAGCAGACAAGACGAAAGTCAATCGACCTACTCAAAGAAGACCAACGCAGAAAACAAGATTTCAGTCGGGAGCATAAAGACATACCTAGTCCACTTCGTACGAATTGTCGAGTGGAATGACCCTCCTGGCTCCTCGGGGGTTGTCTTTTTTCCCCGTGATGCTTGACAGCCACCCCTCCATCATCTCGTCAGTGACCTCCTCCGGGTGGATCCGAGTGGTGTCCTCGAGGCCTGAGTAAAGCCACATCGGGTGGTCACGGGCCTGGAGCGGTTGGATTCGCCTCTTGAGGAAGACTTCCAGCAGATCCATTCCAGTCACACCCTCACGGACAAGCTCAACCACTCGACCCACCAGCACCTTGACCTGGGCCTTTTCTTCCGGCGTCACCTTTAGAGAAGCAGGTTTTTTGGCTCGGTCGAGAGAGAAAGACGGGAGACCAGTCGACTGCCCTGGGGTCGCCTGGTCCTGGCAGTAGAACCAAGTTGCCTGCCAACCTCGGACTGACTCCGGGAAAGTGATGGATGGAAAACAGCTCTTTCCCCTTGTTTGGATCGCCAAGCCCCCGCACAACTGGATCACTTGCGTCCTCTCATCACTCGACTTGTCCTTCTTGACCGACTGAGAACAACAAGTAAAGATGTGCTTGAAAAGCCCCCAATCTGGGCGGCAACCCAAGAACGCCTCACACATGGAAATGAAAGCAGCGAGGTAGACAATGGAATTTGGAGTAAAGTGATGGAGCTATGCTCCGAAGAAGTTCTAGAAATTCCGGAAGAAAGGATGGGGCGGCAGAGAAAACCCTCGGTCGATGTGAGTGGCCAGGAGCACGCACTCACCATCACGGGGTTGCGGTTCGATCTCTCCCCCCCGGAAGACGCGCGGCTTTGTGGGGAATGGCTCCCCCTTCGACCATGTCGTCGAGATCCTCTTGTCGGAGCACCGACGGCATCCAGTCGCCCTGGATCCAACCTTTGGGCAGGGCGGTCCTGGAGGAAGATCCGCCACGTGCAGACCTCTTCCCTTTCCCCGCCGCCGCCGCCTTCTTCGCGCGCTCCAGAGCAGTTGTCTTGCCCTTCACCATCATCGCCGGTGAAATCTCGAACGGGTTTGCGGCGCTAGGGCGAGAGCGGAGGTGGCGGAAGGAGTTGTGAAGGGAGAGAGGAAGAAGAAGAAGAGAGAAGTACGCGCACTGATGGGAAACTCCGAGCCGGTAACTTATAAGGAGCCGCTCCCGAGTGGCTGACCGGTAGGCCCAGGCTATCTAGTCAAATCCCGCAGCAGGCGCACGCAGTACGTGGCGAAAAAGGCGGCACGGGGATTGAGGAGCCTCTGCATTGTCACTTCCGATTACTGCGGCCGCCCTGTCCCGCGCGCTTCCCAAAAAATCCGAATCCCGTGACATGCGCTGGCTGCAGAACAACTTGTCAAAACAGAAGACCCCACGCGCACCGGCGCTCCGAATGTCACAGGTCACGAAATCCACTCGACGAAAGGCCTGGAATTGATCAAGGCGACTGAAAGAGGTTGATGACGTCATCCGTGACGGTCGACCCAGAACGAGGCACTCATATACTCCAAAGAACCAGTCGGAAAGGTCACCAACCCTTTCTCACTCTAACCTCGATCCATTCGGGGGCTAATGATGAAGCTATGTACCTAGGGTAGGGGCGCGGACCCGTCCTAAAGAGCCCTACCCGAGGACATCCCTAGAAGAAGTCACCTTTCAATCGACTTGAAGGTATCCCACTCGACGGGTTCAAGACACTCGACCAAGAAGCCAACCACTCGACTGCCAGAAGACCTAAAGTCACTCCGCGGGCAAACGGTCGGCTATTAAGTAGTCTTTATGGTCATTATAGCACTTTATTAGGGGCGTTACCAATAACGCCCAACCTTAAATGTACCTAAACCCCTGCATTACTGAGGGCAGGAGGGGGCCGGCGAACTCTATATAAGCCACCCCCCTCCTCAGTAAGAGGGGTTCGCACCCCTGTTATCTACACACACATAATCCAATCGACCGCCTCTGGGCACCGAGACGTAGGGCTGTTACTTCCTCCGAGAAGGGCCTGAACTCGCAAACGTTGTGTTCTCACAACTTCCCAATAGCTAAGATCTAGCCTCTCCATACACACCCCCCTACATTACAGTCAGACTTAGAACCACGACACCTTCCACCCTTTACCAATTATATGGATGCATTAAGATAACAAGATAATATAATGATATCCCAACAAGTAAATAATGTTCCAACAAGGAACGGTCTCCAATCTTCACCCGCAACTAGCAACGCTATAAGAGGGGATGAGCAAAGCGGTAACATAGCCAATCAACGGTTTGCTAGGACATGGTGGGTTAGAGGTTTGACATGGCAATTTGGGAGGCATGATAAGCAAGTGGTAGGCATCGTAGCATAGGCATAGCAAAAGAGCGAGCATCTAGCAAAGCAAAGATAGAAGTGATTTCGAGGATATGATCATCTTGCCTGCAAAGTTGTCAGAGTTGACTGGATCCTCGAAAGCAAACTCAACGGGCTCCTCGTTATCAAACTCGTTTCCCGGCTCTACCCAAACAAGACAAGCAAGCAAATGGAACACAATCAACCACGTGCAAAGCTCAAACAACATGATGCAAACAAGGTATGATATGCGGGATGCGATATGTGATGCATATGCAACATTTGGAAACCCAAGTGTGCCACTGGAAAGGTGAGATGAAATCGCTTGAAAACGATATAAACATCACCAGAATCGGTGTCACGGTTTGGAAATGGCAAGCAATTCAAATATGACAACGGTCTGCGATATACAGCAAGTAGCCATCTAAATGCAACAAGATAAACATGCTACAGCACTCAAACATGGCAGGGATCCATTCATGATGCTTAACAAAAGATGAGCACTGAGCTACGGCCAATTCATCAATTAACAGGTTCAAACAAGCATGGCAAAAATGCATTTGGTAAACAGATTTCAGACTTAGTGAAATTAACACTTGTCTGGAATTTCAGATCAGGTAGCACACTTTGAAGCATGAAAACTATAAGCTACAGGGCCTGAACATGGCAAAGTAAAGCATGGCATGGAGCTACTAAAAGAGCTTAACAAAAGTCTCGTAGTGACCTTGAGCCAAAAGGGATCAGAAAATACAATTGCAAGCATGTGAATATGGCAAAAACTTAAACAGATCACAGACTTAGTAAAAACTGGAGCATGCAAAATCAGATATCAAGTAGGCATGTTTATGAGCTCGATGCACTCACCACAGAGCATTTCATGCCAATCTAAGCATACACCCATCAAGAATACACATTATGCAAGCTAGACATGGCAAGAACAATAACATAGCATGCACGGATCAACTACAACATCCTTAGCAAAATCGCTAACAAGTAGACAATCTGCCCAGATTCACGAAATAGCAAAAGTAGAGCTCGATTGACTCAAGCTAGGATGCTCCATAATTGCAAACAAAGACATGGATAGATAGAGCACTACAAGATTAACAAAACATACTTACTGATCATCCTCAAAAGAGGCACGGATCACTAGGAAACAACATGAACATATGGCATATTGATATAAACAGTCCAAGGACTTAAGTGAAATTGCTAAGTCCCTGAAATCAGCATTAACGAATGCTCCACTTTGCAAGCTTGTGCTAGTCACCAGACACATCACAGAAATACATGGGTTGCACCTCTGGATAGATGGCAAAGCATATAACAAAACACATGTAGAGCTCAAGGGCATATCATGCACACATTAAACATGGCAAAAATGACAAATATCTAATTGGGGCAGCAGATCTGACAATTATCTCAAATAGCACTCTTCCAACAGCATTTCGGGCATCAAGATGAACTCAAATGAAAATGATGCAATGAGATGAAATGATGTACTCTCTGAGATGAACATTTTGATATGATATATGCCAAAAACGGAGCTACGGATGCGGAGATACAACATGATGAAAAACGCAAAATAGTTAGGGTTAGGGACGAAAAAGTCAACTGAAGCAATTCAGATCCCGATCCGGCCCGGTTACTGTAGCAGCACGGCGCGACTCCCGAGGATGGCCGGATTCGTCGCCGGACTTGACGAAGGCGACGCGGCCGGCGGATCCGGGCGAGGAGGAGGGTGGAGGGCGGCCGGAGAGGGCCGGACGGCGAGGAGGAGCTCACCGGGGCGTGCGGCGGCGCGGCCGCGGCGTCGGTGCAGCGGTGCCTCGCCGGAGTGGCGAGGCCGGCGATGGCGTGCGGCGGCCGTAGCGGGGAGCTCGCCGACACGGGCGAAGGGACGAGGCGGCGCGGGCGGCGCGCCTGGAGATGGGCTCGGGGGCCGGCTGCGGGCCTGCGGGCCGGCGGCGAACTGGGGACCCGCGGCGCCACGTGGCGGCTCGTGGTTCGTCGTGGGCGGCGGCGGACGTGTCCGGCGGCCGGCGGACGTGTCCGGCCGCACGGAGAGAGGTGGATCTAGGGTTTCGGACGAGGGGAACCGCGAATTTTGGGAGGGTGGTGTATTTATAGGCATAGAGGGAGCTAGGAGTGTCCAAATGAGGTGCGGTTTTCGGCCACGCGATCGTGATCGAACGCTCTAGATGATGGAGAGGGTTTTGGTGGGTTTTGGGCCAAAATGAAGGGGTGTTGGGCTGCAACACACACGAGGCCTTCTCAGTCCCTCGGTTAACCGTTGGAGCATCAAACGAAGTCCAAATGGTACGAAACTTGACAGGCGGTCTACCGGTAGTTAACCAAGGCCGCTTGGCAAGTCTCGGTCCAATCCGGAAATGTTTAATCCCCACACAGGAAAGAAAGGTAGAAATGACCACCAGAGGAGAACGGAGCGCCGAAATGCAAAACAGACAACGGGTAAGATGCTCAGATGCATGAGACGAACACGTATGCAAATGCAATGCACATGATGACATGATATGAGATGCATGACAACGACAACAACACACGGAGACAAAAACCCGAACTCGAGAAAATAAAATAACTTAACACCGGAAACGGCAAGAGTTGGATTACATATTAGGTAAATCATATCCGGGGTGTTACACCTTCACCTGTACTAAGCGGGAATACTGCTTGTGCATCCAATCCCTTAAACCCCAAAGTTATTCCAGATGAGTCCACTATACCTTCCTATATGCGGTATTTACCTGCCGTTCCAAGTAAATTTGTATGTGCCAAACTCTAAACCTTCAAATAAACATCCTGTTTTGTATGCTCGAATAGCTCATGTATCAACAAAGGCTGTCCTTATCTTCCGTGATAGGCGGGTTATTCTCAAGAGGAGTGGACTCTGCTCCTCACTCACGAGAAAATGGCTGGTCACCGGGATGCCCAGTCCCATGCTTTATGAAAACTAAATCAAAATTAATTGCAAACAAAACTCCCCCTGGGACCTGATGTATGTTGGAGGCACTCGTTGTTTCGAGCAAGCCATGGATTGATGCTTGTTGGTGGAGGGGGAGTATAAACTTTACCATTCTGTTTGGGAACCTCCTATAATGTGTTTAGCATGGAAGATATCGCCATCTCTTAGTTGTTACATTGACAATGAAAGTATACCGCTCAAAATACAATTTATCTCTATTTCAAAACCAAGCTCTGGCACCTCTACAAATCCCTGCTTCCCTCTGCGAAGGGCCTATCCATTTACTTTTATGTTGAGTCATCACCCTCTTATTAAAGAGCACTAGCTGGAGAGCACATCTGTCATTTGCATTCATCACTATTAATCTATGTTGGGTATGACTACGATTGGATCTCTTTTACCATGAATTACAATGTCTAGTTAGTCCTTGATCTTTAAATGTGCTCTGCATTTATGTCTTGCGGTCTCAGAAAGGGATAGCGAGATACCATCTTGTTATATCATATTATGATTGTTTTGAGAAAGTGTTGTCATCCGAGATTTATCATTATGACTTGCTAGTTGATTATGCTATTGATACGAGTAATTGTGAGACCTGAGAATTATTGCAAATGTGGTTAGTTATGATCTATGCTGAAAACTTGAATGCTGGCTTGACATAGTTACAACAACAAGAGCAAACAGAGTTTGTAAAAGTTTTTCTTTCTTTCTTTCAGTTTGTCAACTGAATTGCTTGAGGACAAGCAAGGGTTTAAGCTTGGGGGAGTTGATACGTCTCCTTCGTATCTACTTTTCCAAACACTTTTGCCCTTGTTTTGGACTCTAACTTGTATGATTTGAATGGAACTAACCTAGACTGACGCTGTTTTCAGCAGAATTACCTTGGTGTTGTTTTATGTGCAGAAAGCAAATATTCTCGGAAAGTCCTGAAACTCCACGGAATAACTTAGAAAAAATAATAAAAAATCCTCGCCAAATATGAAGACCAGGGGGCCCACACCCTTTCCACGAGGGTGGGGGCGCACCCCCTACCTCATGGGCCCCCTGGAAGCCCTCCGACGCCAACTCGAACTCTATATATTTGCTTTCGGAGAGAAAAAATCAGACAGAAGAAATCATCGCGTTTTACGATACGGAGCCGCCGCCAAGCCCTAAAACCTCTCGAGAGGGCTGATCTGGAGTCCGTTCGGGGCTCCGGAGATGGGGATTCATCGCCGTCGTCGTCATCATCAACCATCCTCCATCACCAATTTCATGATGCTCACCGCCGTGCGTGAGTAATTCCATCGTAGGCTTGCTGGACGGTGATGGGTTGGATGAGATTTATCATGTAATCGAGTTAGTTTTGTTAGGGTTTGATCCCTAGTATCGACTATGTTCTGAGATTGATGTTGCTATGACTTTGCTATGCTTAATGCTTGTCACTAGGGCCCGAGTGCCATGATTTAAGATCTGAACCTATTATGTTTTCATGAATATATGTGAGTTCTTGATCCTATCTTGCAAGTCTATAGTCACCTACTATGTGTTATGATCCGGCAACCCCGAAGTTACAATAAACGGGACCACTCCCGGTGATGACCATAGTTTGAGGAGTTCATGTATTCACTATGTGTTAATGCTTTGTTCTGGTTCTCTATTAAAAGGAGGCCTTAATATCCCTTAGTTTCCAATAGGACCCTACTGCCACGGGAGGGTAGGACAAAAGATGTCATGCAAGTTCTTTTCCCTAAGCACGTATGAATATATACGGAATACATGCCTACATTACATTGACGAACTGGAGCTAGTTCTGTGTCACCCTATGTTATGACTGTGACATGATGAACCGCATCCGGCATAATTATCCATCACTGATCCGGTGCCTACGAGTTTTCCATATACTGGTTTACGCTTATTTATTTTCCCGCTTTTACTATTACAATCACTACAAAATACCAAAAACATTACTTTTGCTGTCTTTACTTTTGTTGCCGCTACCACCACTATCATTTTACTGTACTACTAAACACTTTGCTGCAGATATTAAGTTTCCAGGTGTGGTTGAATTGACAACTCAGCTGTTAATACTTGAGAATATTCTTTGGCTCCCCTTGTGTCGAATCAATAAATTTGGGTTAAATACTCTACCCTCGAAAACTGTTGCGATCCCTTATACTTGTGGGTTATCACCAACATAGAGCGGCAAACAATGCCACTCACAAGACAATACGCGATTCACGCGGGGGCTTGCACCAAAAGGACATCGCAACCAGAGCCATCTACGGACCACACAAGCACGCCCCAGCATATGATATAACATCCGAACAACGCAGTACACCCAGATATAGGGGTGACGCACACCCCCTATGTTTCACCGATGAGGTGCTGGATCACGAATTTCCAGAGGGATTCAAACCTGTAAACATAGAGGCATATGACAGAACAACAGACCCTGGGGTCTGGATCGAGGACTATATCCTCCACATCCATATGGCTCGAGGAGATGATCTCCATGCCATCAAGTACCTACCACTCAAACTCAAAGGGCCAGCCCGTCACTGGCTCAAAGGCCTCCCCAAAAACTCCATTGGAAGCTGGGTAGAGCTCGAAGACGCTTTTCGGGCAAACTTTCAAGGGACTTATGTTCGACCTCCGGACGCGGATGCTTTGAGTCATATAACTCAACAGCCCGGAGAGTCAGCCCGAAAGCTTTGGAACAGGTTTCTTACTAAAAAGAACCAAATTGTTGATTGTCTGAACACCAAAGCCTTGGCAGCTTTTAAGCACAGCGTCCGTGACGAATGGCTTGCCCGACACCTCGGCCAAGAAAAATCGAGAACAATGGCAGCATTAACAAGCCTCATGACCCGCTTTTGCGTGGGTGAGGACAGCTAGCTAGCCCGATGCAGCACCAGCAACCCCAGTACATCTAAAGTTAAAGATGAAAACGGGAAACCACGACGCAACAGCAATAACAAACGCCGGAACAAAGGAGACAGCACGAAGAGCACAGCAGTAAACACCGGATTCAAAAGCTCTCGGCCAGGTCAGAAGCCGCCCTCTAAAGGCGCCAGAGACGATCTGTCCAGCCTGAATAAAATTCTAGACCAAATATGTCAGGTCCATAGCACCCCTGGCAAACTAGCCAATCACACCCACAGAGAATGTTGGGTCTTCAAGCAGTCCGGCAAGCTCAACGCCGTACACAAGGGGGAGGATACACCAAGCGAAGATGAGGATGAGCCTCTCAAGGGAAACGCTGGGGAACAAAAGAAATTTCCACCAGAAGTCAAAACAGTAAATGTGTTTCACGTGATCAATGGAAGAAACAAAACGGCACTCCCAGAAAAATACATCCGAAGGCCTATCACCGCAGAGTCCTGCCACTGGTCGTCTCAACCGATCACTTTCGACCATCGTGATTACTCAGCAAGTATCCGGCGTGCAGGATGGGCTGCCCTGGTATTAGACCCAATAATTGACAGATACCGCTTCGCACGAGTCCTGATGGACAGTGGCAGCAGTCTAAACCTGATATACTAGGATACAATCCGCGAAATGGGGATAGACCCAACAAAAATTCGCCATAGCAATATTACCTTTAAAGGAGTAACACCAGGCCCAGAGGCTCGTTGCACGGGCTCCCTGCTACTAAAAGTTATATTCGGCTTCCCCGATATCTTCCGTAGCGAACACCTAACCTTCCACATCGCTCCGTTCCAAAGTGGCTATCAAGCACTACTCGGACGCGAAGCTTTCGCTCTCTTTAATACAATACCACACTACGCTTCCCTCACACTCAAGATGCCAGGACCATGTGGCATCATTACAGTGAACGGAAATATTAAGCGATTTCTGCGCGCCGAAGAGCGTGCGGTTGCCTTGACAGCCGCACACTAAAAATGGCCTCACCAACTAAAACATTTAGCAGGTCGTCACGACCTCGGACACGGTTAGACGAGTCCGGTGCAGCTATATGCAATTTATACCAGGTCAATGATCACACCCCTATTGCAAATACAAGGGGCTCAACGGGCGCAGACAAGTGGCAATTCTTACTCACCTTGAATTATACATGGTTTATTTAAAAACTATCTTTTCGCACGACAGCTTTTTTACCTAAGCTCCTCTCTTTTATAGATAATCATCATGCTACACCCGTCCAGGATACGGCACAATAGAGACACAGGCGTAGATGTGCAACAGAGACCCGCTCCAAGGATTCTTTTTAGATTAAGACCCTGCGTAAACCTTTTTTACTGTCTCTTGTTGATACATATCCACCGAATTCAAAGCACAGTTGAGAAGGGTACTGACGTCTTGGCATGTGGCCACGCCAGAATAATGCACGTACCTGGACACAAGGGGCTTCTTACAAAGGGCACTATTTAGGCCCGGTTTATACCATAAAGACCGAATACCTTAGGGAGTGTTCGACGTCGCGTGTTTGGCCTTATATGCATCAGCTCTGAATCATTGTCTTTGGTGAAATGATGGGTTTGCCCGGCTCCTGTGTTTTGGTGTCTTACGTTCTGCTTTATCGGCTAAGGTAGCACCAGGAGAACTACTGCGATTGTGCCCTGGTTCATCCGGACGAGCACCTCAGTAGAGAAAGCCGAAAACTGACTGAAATGATATAGCGTGAGACTGGTCGACCACTCGATGACCTATCAGAATGTTAGAATTCCTCCGCCTTAACAAAGGGCCATTTCCCGGCCAGGCGTGTACGCACTCCGCGATCGGGAGAGTGCGGAGCCACCAGGGGCTATGTAGTAGCCCCACTGTCAAACTCGTATGGCTAAGCAAAAGTGTTAAAGCATTATAGTCCGGTTGCCTCGTTCGCTACGCTATCACCTCCTTAAATAGGACCAAGACATTGGGTTAAGTGTGAACACGCGTTTTTTGCGAGCACCTCCGCATTATATGCGTGGGCGTTGAAGCCGACGGCTGCAATCTTTCAGGTTATACACATATATACATAAACGGCCACACAGGAGGCATCATACTACTTTCAGGCAAAAGTATAAACATAGCCTTATAAGAACTTCATAAACGCATTGTGTTTACAATGAGAATACATATCACTCAAAGATAATATTTTTCGAGCACTAGGCCTCTATCAAACGAGCACCCTCGAGAACCTCCTCGAAATAATGCTCGGCAGCCACTCGACCTATGGCCGAACCCTGCGCCGCAACAGTGGTAGCGTCCATCTCCGCCCAGCATGCTTTAACATGGGCAAGGGCCATCCGCGAGCCTTCTATGCACGCCGACCTCTTCATCGCATCAATGCGTGGCACAACACCAAGGACCTACTGCAGTAAGCTAAAATAGCTATTCGGCTTTGGCCTTTTCCAGCCATAGCTGATCCACGACAAACCTCATGGCAAGTCCGGACAACCTATTTAGTTTGGCCCATTCGGCTAGCTGATCAGTCAAAGGAAGCGGACGCTCTGGAACGTTGAATTGCGACCAGAACAGCTTGTCCACCCCACGATCTGCTTGACCTTGGAAGTATTTGGCCGCATCGGCAGCGCTCGCCACCAAGTCCATATATGCATCTGCCGAACTCCACAGCCGATCCAGAGGGGCATACCGTGGATCTCCGTACTTCCTCCGTAGCATGAAGGGCTTCCCAGCCGCAATATCCCCGGCTTCCCGCAGCTCCTCCTTCTTCGCTCTCATAGCAGAGCGGGTGTCTTTGTTTGCCATCGTGGCCTTCTCAAGGTCCGTTGCCTTCGCTCGGTTTTCTTTTTCATGAAGCCGGCAACGGTCGGCAGTGTCTTTTAATTCTACGGCCATCTTCTCTTTGCTCTCGCCATGTGCGGCCTTCTTGGCTTTCAACTCTTCGTCCTCCTTCAGAGCAGCCGCATTACTAATCCTCGCTTGTTCCTTGGCTCGAGCAAGTTCCGCCCGCAAGGCTTCCACGGTGGCAGCTCCATCTGCAGTCACAACATATTAAAAATACTGGCATTATGCTGCTCTTACTATGTGGCGTTCACCGGATAATAACACTTACCCTGTGCCTCGTCAAGCCTCTTATTAACAAGCTCGATGTCGGTGTCTGCCGCATCCAGTTGCCATTTTAATTGGGCAAACTCCCTAGTCCGGCTAGCCATCGGAGCTCCCACCATCTACACATAAAGGCAGTTTGGTTATTGCGTGGGAATACGATCCTCTGTTCGCCGCCGTTCTCGACGACAACCAGAGTCTCAGGGGCTAATATAACATGTGCAGTACTATCACATATTATCTCACATACCTCAAAGCCTGTCAATAGACTCATAAAGGCTTCATGTAATCCGCTTTTAGCGGACGCGATTCTCTCCATCACCGTACCCATCAGCGTACGGTGCTCTTTTGAGATGGCCGCTTGCCCCATCAACTCCCTCAGAATGTCCGACCGCACACCATATGGTGTCGGACTCTTTCGTATGCTCTCTTCGGGAGCCGGACACTGGGAACTTTGGGGGTCTACGGGATTATCTTCTGGCCTCACCGGATCCGGAGAGGTCCTCCGCGACGACACTTCGAGGTCGCCCGCTTCTGGAGCGGAGGAGTCCGGGGGAGGCATTTCACTGTCCATCATCTCTGGAAGAAGATCCCCTGAAGACGAGCTCATTTGAGAGGGGCTGAGGCCCGAACTGCAAGATAGATTCGGTGGTTATTTTCTCAAAGGAAAAAGATAGCATACCCTTACTATTAAAATATTTTGGATCACTTACGACTCGTTGGAGGGCTGATCCCCCCGCGGACTATGCGCGGCAAAAACACCCCCAAGGCAGGACCCTCAGTGGGAGACCTCTTCTCCCATTTGGAGGCTTCGGCTTCCGGATCCTCGGAAGCAGTCCTTTTCCTCCCCCGATCATCCTCCTTCGTGGAGACGCTCGTTCCCTCGGTTGGAGCGGATAGCGATGTGGGCCCGCGTCTGCCCGTATTATCCCCCTGGTATCTTCCTTCGAGGGCTCCGGGCAAGGTGCGACCTCGAGCATCTTTTCCAATACCGGATTTTCCAAACCCTCAGGAAGGGGGGCCAAACACCGAATCATCTTCGCCTTTGTTAGCCAGTCCTGGTCAAAAAGTGGACTCTCAGAAATAACTTCGAATAAAACACAGCGTGTTCGGCTAGGGGATTTCTTACTTGTTCGGCTGTGTGGTTACTGCTTAGGCCCGCGTCCTCGGTAATATCCGGACATTCCACTTGAGGTCCGAAGAATGACTTGTACATCTCCTCGTGCATCAGGCCGAGGAAACTTTGAATGGCACGTGGTCCCTCTGGGTTGAACTCCCACAAACGCAGGGGCCGCATTTGCAAGGCTGGACTTGACGAACCAGCATAACTTGTATTACCACAACCAAATTAAAATCTCCCTTGAAGAGATCTCGGATGCGGCTTTGTAGTATAGGAACGTCCTTGGCCGGACCCTAGCTCAGACCCCTGCTAATCCATGACATAAGTTGTGGTGGGGGGCCCGGGCGGAAAGCGGGGGCAGCCGCCCACTTGTCACTTCTAGGAGCCATTATGTAGAACCACTCCCGTTGCCATAATTCGGACACCCCTGTAAAGGAACCTTTCAGCCATGGAGCTCCTGCCATCTTGCCTATTGATGCACCTCCGCACGCTGCATGCTGCCCCTCGATCACCTTCGGTTGTACTTCAAAGGTCTTGAGCCACAGGCCGAAGTGAGGGGTCACACGGAGGACGGCCTCACACACGACAATAAATGTCGTGATGTGGAGAAAGGAGTCCGGAGCTAGATCGTGAAAATCTAGCCCATAATAGAACATCAAACCCCTGACGAAAGCATCCAGAGTGAGGCCTAGACCTTGGAGGAAGTGGGAGACGAACACAACATTCTCGTTGGGTTCGGGAGTACAGATGACCTGCCCTCGAGCATGCAGCCGATGCGAAACCTCGGCGGTCAGGTATCTGGCCTCCCTCAACTTCTTAATGTCCTCTTCCGTAACGGAGGAGGGCATCCATCGGCCTTCAAGGCTGGATCCGGACATGATTGAAGATCCGGAGCACCTAACCTGGGCTTTTGGTGTTAGAACTCGAGGCAGAGGAAGGGTTCGATTGAGCACGAGAAAGAAGGAGCAAAAACCTCATCCCTTTATAAAGAGGGTGAATATCAAGCGTCCTATCCATAGCCGTTTAGGATCTACCTATAATCTAGGAGTCCTAGACACGGTTGGGTTACCCACAAACCGCATTAATGACAATCCCGTAATTAGGGGAACACCATCTCCGCTTCGGCAAGACGTGTCGCGAAACCGCCTCGCGTTATGTGTGGAGCTGGTTAAAAGAAATGGTTCGAATAATCACCGGGTCATGATGTAACGTCATGTTGCCAAAACAAGCTAGCGGATTAGATCTGCAAAAACGTTATTCTCTCTGCGGTGGAATGTGGAATTTATTTTGCAGGGTCGGACACTATCCTCGTATTCAAATTCTTCTGTGATGTATTCAGAGAAGGAACCCGCCTTGCAATGCCGAAGACAACTGCGCGCCGGACTCATCGCCATTGAAGCCTGGTTCAGGAGCTACTATGGGAGTCCTGGATTAGGGGGTCTCCGGATAGCCGGACTATATCCATTGGCCGGACTGTTAGACTATGAAGATACAAGGTTGAAGACTTCGTCTCGTGTCCGGATGGGACTCTACTTGGCGTGGAAGGCAAGCTAGGCAATACGTATGTGGATATCTCCTCCTTTGTAACCGACCTTGTGTAACCCTAACCCTCTCCGGTGTCTATATAAACCGAAGGGCTTTAGTCCGTAGGACAACAATCACAACATACAATCATACCATAGGCTAGCTTCTAGGGTTTAGCCTCTCTGATCTTGTGGTAGATCTACTCTTGTACTACCCATATCATCAATATTAATCAAGCAGGACGTAGGGTTTTACCTCCATCAAGAGGGCCCGAACCTGGGTAAAACTTCGTGTCCCTTGCCACCTGTTACCATCCGGCCTAGACGCACAGTTCGGGACCCCCTATCCGAGATCCGCCGGTTTTGACACCGACAATAACCTTTACTATGCCTATGTTACAAGTATACATGTTGCTATTTGAAAACAGAAAGTTTACCGCTGTTGCAATAATTCCCTAGAAAAGTCAGTATGTGATAAAATGTTGAAACCTTTTGCATATTAAGACCTGATAAATTTACTACAGTGGGAATTTTCTTTCATAATTTTTGGAGTTAGGGAAGTATGGATGTTGCAGCATTCTTTACAGAGTCTCCTGTTTAGGCAGATTGCTGTTATGTTTGCATTGTTTGCATATGTTTGCTTCTTTAATGATTCTATTTGAGGATAGGACTATTAAATATGCAGAGGCATTTAGTATGCAATGTTGAATAATAATTTTAGTGATTCGCTACAGTAGAGTATGATAAGGTTTTTGCAATGGTTTATACTAACTTATCTCACGAGTCCTTGTTGAGTTTTGTGTGGATGAAGCTTTTGAGATTTAGGGAGACCGTGATATGATACGAATTAAGGAGACACAAAAGCTCAAGCTTGGGGATGCCCAAGGCACCCCAAGATAATATTTCAAGAAGTCTCAAGCATCTAAGCTTGGGGATACCCCGGTTGGCATCCCACCTTTCTTCTTTAACAACTATCGGTTAGTACCGGTTGATCCTAAGTTTTTGCTTCTTCACATGATGTTTACTATTCTTAGATGTCATTTTATTTTGCTTTGCTTGCTGTTTGAATAAATTACCAAGATCTGAAATTATTAAATGTTAGAGATTCTTCACATAGTTGCATAATTATTCGACTACTCATTAATCTTCACTTATATCTTTCAGAGTAGTTTGTCATTTGCTATAGTGCTTCACTTATATCCTTCTAGAGCACAGTGGTGGTTTTATTTTATAGAAATAGATGAACTCTCATGCTTCACTTAGATTATTTTGAGAGTCTTAAATAGCATGGTAATTTGCTTAAAATCCTAATATGATAGGTATTCAAGAATACTAAAATTCTCTTATGAGTGTGTTGAATACTATGAGAAGTTTGATACTTGATAATTGTTCTGAGATATGGAGATGGTGATATTAGAGTCATGCTAGTTGAGTGGTTATGAATTTGAGAAATACTTGTGTTGAAGTTTTTGATTCCCGTAGCATGCACGTATGGTGAACCGTTATGTGATGAAGTCGGAGCATGATTTATTTATTGATTGCCTTCCTTATGAGTGGCGGTCGGGGATGAGCGATGGTCTTTTCCTACCAATCTATCCCCCTAGAAGCATGCGCCTAGTACTTTGTTTCGATAACTAATAGATTTTTGCAATAAGTATGTGAGTTCTTTATGACTAATGTTGAGTCCATGGATTATACGCACTCTCACCCTTCCACCATTGCTAGCCTCTCTAGTACCGTGCAACTTTCGCCGGTACCATAAACCCACCATACACCTTCCTCAAAACAGCCACCGTACCTACCTATTATTGCATTTCCATAGCCATTCCGAGATATATTGCCATGCAAATTTCCACCATTCCATTATTATGACACGCTTCATCATTGTCATATTGCTTTGCATGATCATGTAGTTGACATCGTATTTGTGGCAAGGCCACCGTTCATAATTCTTTCATACATGTCACTCATGCATCATGGCACATCCCGGTACACCGCCGGAGGCATTCATATAGAGTCATATCTTGTTCTAAGTATCGAGTTGTAATTCTTGAGTTGTAATAAAAATAAAAGTGTGATGATCATCATTATTAGAGCATTGTCCCAGTGAGGAAAGGATGATGGAGACTACGATTCCCCCACAAGTCGGGATGAGACTCTAGACGAAAAATAAAAAAGAGAGGCCAAAGAAGCCCAAATAAAAAAAGAGAGGCCATAAAAAAGAGAAGGCGCAAATAAAAAATTAAAAAAATGAGAGAAAAACAGAGAAGGGGCAATGCTACTATCCTTTTACCACACTTGTGCTTCAAAGTAGCACCATGATCTTCATGATAGAGAGTCTCCTATGTTGTCACTTTCATATACTAGTGGGAATATTTCATTATAGAACTTGGCTTGTATATTCCAATGATGGGCTTCCTCAAAATGCCATAGGTCTTCGTGAGCAAGCGAGTTGGATGCACACCCACTAGTTTCTTTTGTTGAGCTTTCATACACTTATAGCTCTAGTGCATCCGTTGCATGGCAATCCCTACCCACTCACATTGATATCTATTGATGGGCATCTCCATAGCCCGTTGATACGCCTAGTTGATGTGAGACTATCTTCTCCCTTTTTGTCTTCTCCACGACCACCATTCTATTCCACCTATAGTGCTATGTCCATGGCTCACGCTCATGTATTGCGTGAAGATTGAAAAAGTTTGAGAACATTAAAAGTATGAAACAATTGCTTGGCTTGTCATTGGGGTTGTGCATGATTTATATATTTTGTGTGGTGAAGATAGAGCATAGCCAGACTATATGATTTTGTAGGGATAACTTTCTTTGGCCATGTTATTTTGAGAAGACATGATTGCTTAGTTAGTATGCTTGAAGTATTATTATTTTTATGTCAATATGAACTTTTGTCTTGAATCTTTCAGATCTGAATATTCATACCACAATTAAGAAGAATTACATTGAAATTATGCCAAGTAGCACTCCACATCAAAAATTCTGTTTTTATCATTTACCTACTCGAGGACGAGCAGGAATTAAGCTTGGGGATGCCTGATACGTCTCCAACGTATCTATAATTTTTGATTGCTCCATGCTATATTATCTACTGTTTTGGGCAACATTGGGATTTATTTTCCACTTTTATATTACTTTTGGGACTAACCTATTAACCGGAGGCCCAGCCCAGAATTGCTGTTTTTTGCCTATTTCAGTGTTTCGAAAAAAGGAATATCAGACGGAGTCGAAACGGAACGAAATCAACTAGAGATGTTATTTTTGGAACGAAAGCCACCCGATGGACTTGGGCCCCACGTCAAGGAAGGAACGAGGAAGCCACGAGGGTGGCGGGCGCGCCCACCCTCCTAGGACGCGCCCCCTGCCTCATGGGGCCCTCGTGGCTCCATGACGTACTCCCTGCACCCATATATACCTACGTACCCTAAAACTTCCAGGACGGAGATTAGATCGGGAGTTCCGCCGCTGCAAGCCTCTGTAGCCACCAAAAACCTCTCGGGACCCTGTTCCGGCACCCTGCCGGAGGGGGGATCCCTCACCGGTGGCCATCTTCATCATCACGACGCTCTCCATGACGAGGAGGGAGTAGTTCTCCCTCGGGGCTGAGGGTATGTACCAGTAGCTATGTGTTTGATCTCTCTCTCGTGTCCTTGAGGTGATACGATCTTGATGTATCACGAGCTTTGCTATTATAGATGGATCCTATGTTTCTCCTCCCCCTCTTCTCTCTTGTAATGAATTGAGTTTCCCCTTTGAAGTAATGTTATCAGATTGAGTCTTTAAAGATTTGGGAACACTTGATGTATGTCTTGCCGTGGATATCTGTGGTGAAAATGGGATATCACATGATTAACTTGATGTATGTTTTGGTGATCAACTTGCGGGTTCCACCCATGAACCTATGCATAGGGGTTGGCACACGTTATCGTCGTGATTCTCCGGTAGGAACTTTGGGGCACTCTTTGAGGTCCTTTGTGTTGGTTGAATAGATGAATCTGAGATTGTGTGATGCATATCGTATAATCATACCCACGGATACTTGAGGTGACATTGGAGTATCTAGGTGACATTAGGGTTTTGGTTGATTTTTGTCTTAAATTGTTATTCTAGTACGAACTCTAGGGCTGTTTGTGACACTTATAGGAATAGCCCAACGGATTGATTGGAAAGAATAACTTTGAGGTGGTTTCGTACCCTACCATAATCTCTTCGTTCGTTCTCCGTTATTAGTGACTTTGGAGTGACTCTTTGTTGCATGTTTAGGGCTAGTTATATGATCCAATTATGATATTATTGTTGAGGGAACTTGCACTAGCGAAAGTATGAACCCTAGGCCTTGTTTACTATCATTGCAATACCGTTTACGCTCACTTTTACCATTAGTTACCTTGCTGTTTTTATAATTTCAGATTACAAATACCTTTATCTACCATCCATATACCACTTGTTTCACCATCTCTTCGCCGAGCTAGTGCACCTATACAATTTACCATTGTATTGGGTGTGTTGGGGACAAAAGAGACTCTTTGTTATTTGGTTGCAGGGTTGCTTGAGAGAGACCATCTTCATCCTACGCCTCCTACAGATTGATAAACCTTAGGTCATCCACTTGAGGGAAATTTGCTACTGTCCTACAAACCCCTGCACTTGGAGGCCCAACAACGTCTACAAGAAGAAGGTTGTGTAGTAGACATCACCCATATTGGCTCCTACATATTCTATGAAGATCTTTATCGGTCAAACCTTAGGACAACATACGTAATTCCCTTTGTCCATCGGTATGTTACTTGCCCGAGATTCGATCGTTGGTATCTGCATACCTAGTTCAATCTCGTTACCGACAAGTCTCTTTACTCGTTCCATAATACATCACCTTGTGACTAAATCCTTAGTCGTTTGCTTGCAAGCTTATGACGAGCATTACTGAGAGGGCCCAGACATACCTCTCCGATACTCGGAGTGAAAAATCCTAATCTTGATATATGCCAACTCAACAAACACCTTCGGAGATACCTGTAGAGCATCTTTATGATCACCTAGTTATGTTGTGACCTTTGATAGCACACAAGGTATTCCTCCGGTATTCGGGAGTTGCATAATCTCATAGTTGAAGAAATATGTATTTGACTTGAAGAAAGCAATAGCAATAAATTGAACGATCAACATGTGTCGGAGGGATTGACCATGGGTAGCCTCATCCACGCCCCTTAGAATTTCAAGACATTGCGGCTGGCCCAGCCCCTCGAGTCTAATGACCGGGCGGCCGGCTCCTAGAAGATGGCGCCTCCCTTAGGAAGGCGGTCAGGACCATGCGGCTGGCCCCTTGGGCCGGCTAGGACCAAGCGGTCGGCTCCTAGAACGCGGAGTGTTCTTAGAAGACGGCTTTGGGAGTGGGCCGGCCTCCAGCAGCCGGCCTGTCCTCTCCCTTGGAGTCTGTACTCAACTGCTACGACAAGACGGGCATGGTTATAGGGCCACCCACTCCCCCAAATCTCGGAGGAGCGTGGCTACAGTGCAAGCTGACCAAGCAGTCACCCACCTGCCAGGTGTGGGACTGTAGGCATGCGACCCATGACCTGGCCCTTGCCAGCCAGGGTCATGCTACAACAAAAGGCAATTAGTACAGCCCGCAGGCGGTGGGCCCTACCTATCCACGAGCTCTCTGAAGGCGGCGCTCCCCAGGAAGCCGGCTTCGGGGGTGGGCCGGTCTCTAGCAGCCGGCCCTCCCCTCCCCTTAGAGTCCATGCCCAATTACTTCGACAAGATGGAGCATGGTTACAGTGTGCGCTGACCAAGTTACAGGACTGTAGCCATGTGACTCCTAATGCGGCCTCCGTCATCAAGTACAATGCTACAACAAAAGGCAATTAGCATGGCCCGCAGGCGGCGGGCTCTACCTGTTGGCCAGATTCTCGGCAGCCATTGGGGCCCACCAAGTGGCGGGCCCCAGCAGCCGGTGGAGAACCCGGCGACCCTAGACACTGACGTCTGGGTCCTACACCCGGCTGTATTACCGTTGTGCCCTTGGGGGACAGGCCTATATAAGCCCCTCAGGCTCACCAATGCAAAGGGTTCAGCCCTCACACACACCATGGCTAGGGGAAGCAAGAGAGCTAGCCTTTCCCTTCTGCATCCTCTAGCAACACAGCTCAAGGAGCAATCTTGTAGCCATCATTGATCATAGTCAACATCTGGAGACCCGTAGAGCAGGACTATGGGTGTTTTCTCCCCGGGGAGCCATGAACCTGGGTACATCTCATGTGCGATCGAGCTCGTTCTCACTCCCGCTTCCAGGGCCCGACGAAGTCCTCTTGGCCCCATCCATGATAAGCCACCCCCTGGCATCTGTCACGACAATACCCCGACAGTTGGCACCTACCGTGGGGCCATACGTAGCGTCGGTCGGAGACACATTCTGGCGAGCACGCCGCGGCTGGCCTGATCAGCCAACCCGATGCGCCTGCACCAATGTGGTGTGCGGTGCGGGAGCAATCTTCCCCACGAGCTGCCTCATCGACCTCTTTGGCAAGCTCAGCATCTCCGACGAGCCAGCCTCTGACACGGAGTCCGTCTACTCCGTTGACCCCTTCATCGAGCCCTTCGAGATGCTCAGTGTCTCCGATGCGGCCTCCACTGATGCCTTCCCCGGTGACGTGGTGGTCATCAACGACCCGCTCCCTCCTGTCGCCTGCGACGCCTCCGCCGACATCCTCATGGAGATGATGGTGACTGGCCACAACCAGGACTCCGACGAGGTAGTCTAGGACCCCTTACAAGCGGCCATGCAGATCCTGGCCACCCAGTCGCTACCAATGCTGACGGGGCGGTGCTAGAGGAAGTCCGTGTTAAGCTCCTCGACAGTGCCAGCAAGATGGCGGCCATGAAGCGCCGCGCTGAGGCTAACCAGCGCGAGATCGACCACATAGCAGGCGACACGCCGGCTGCTAGCATGCCCAGTCGGGCCGGTGCCATCCGGTAGCGGGTCGCGCCCATCGCAAACATGCTGGGACTCGGGCGCCCAATCTACGACACCGCGGCGCAGAACCTGCGCGCCGCCCAGGCGGCGATAGAAGTGCTTCAGGGCCTGGAGGGCGAGGAACGACACAGCCAGATGAACTGCCTCCAGGAGCTCCTCAACGCTACAAACACGGAGCAAGACGCGTGCAACCACGTGGTGGAAGCCGGTGAGCAAGCCGAAAACCAACCGCCCGCTGCAAGCACGGAGCGACCTCCTAGTCCCCAAGCGGCAGTGGCCGCAACCAACGGAACACGGAGCCGGCTGCTAGCCGCAGCCAGCACACTCGCCAGACGGTTGTCAATAGCCGGCAAGTTATTCCAAGAGCGGAGGACCCGCGCCAGTAGGAAGAGCGTCCGCCTCCCCCTTGTAGGGAGAGGCTGGCCTCTTCGGCACCAGTAGACCACCCGACTCTGGGGGGGGGGGGGGGGTAGGCCCCCATGAAGGAGTCAATGAGAATGATGCACGCCATCGGATCGAGCGGTTGGCTCGATCCCTGGCGGTCGAGGAGGAACACACAATCGGGCCGGCTTGCTTCGGCCCCCGTATCCCCGATGAGCCCTTCCCCAAAGGGTTCACGCTCCCTTGAGATACTCCCAAGTACACCGGCTCCGTAAAGCCGGAGTATTGGCTGACCGACTACACCACGCCGATCAGCATAGCAAACAACAACAAGCGCGTTGCCGTGAAGTATGTTCCGCTCATGCTATCAGGCATGACCTGGACATGGCTAAATAGCCTCAAACCCTATAGCATCTACAAGCTGGTTAGACTTCGCCGACGTTTTCGTCTGCAACTTCAATAGCACCTACAAGCACCCCCAAGCCACGTCAGCTCTCCATGTGCATTCAAGGCCCGATCGAGTCCACTCGCGACTACCTAACACGCTGGGCCAAGCTGCGTAACTCCTGCGAATGGGTGCACGAGGTGCAGGCCATTGAGTACTTCATTGTCGAGCGCAAAGAGGGCACCCTGCTCAAGCACAAGCTTCTATGCAAACGAGCCGGCTACATTGGACGAGCTTCTGGTCGAGGCCGACAAGTATGCCACCGCCGACTCCTCCATGAAGTCGGAGATCCGGGTTGACGTGTTCGGAAAGGTGCTCCCGCCGTCTCCTCAAACGCTAGCTGGTGACTCCAACCAGCGCCAACAGCCGAACGACGACAAGCGCAAGGCCCATCAGCCAGCTACCAACAACCGGCAAGTGGCCACTATCGAGGATCAGCAGCTGGCCGGGCAACCCGGCCCCAAGCGCCACGAGGGCGACAAGGGTGCCTGGAATCCTTCCTTCTCCTTCGAGTAGACCCTTGATGCCCCGTGCAAGTTCAACACCCATGGTGCCACCCTTCTACACCCCGTGGGATGGAACTTTGCATGATTAACTTGTTCTTAAGTACAAGACAAAGAATATAAGAAGATAAAAGGCTGCCTAGGACGAAGGGGCGGCAGGCTGCTGGGACAGATCGGCAGTGGCTGAGGCACCAGCTGGTGGGGCATCTGGCTGGCGGGTCTTCGCCTGGTCGGCGTCGGTGGCGGCTGACATGGTCTCCCGCGGCTCGCTGGCTGTGGCCAGGTCGGGCTGAGTCCGGCTGGTCGCTCCGCCGTCTGGTGCGGTGCCATCGCCTTCCTCATCCTCGCTCTCCTCCGCGCCTTCGTCGCTGAAGGCGAGCTCCTCCTCCGGGTCCTCCCCCTCGCGCGGGTTCAGCCAGAACCAAGAGGGCGGCACCTCGGTACCGTCTTCCGCCCGCTCAGGGATGAAGACGTTGGCGTCGGTGTAGTCGGCAAGGACTGCCGCGTGCTTGGCGATCGCCTCGCGTGCCGCCTCCAACTCCGGCCCTACCTCCTGGCGGAATGTGGCCAGCTGGTCCAAGTTCACGTCAGGGTACCATGCCTTGACGAACTCCAGTGTGGCCCTGGTGCCTGCCCGTGCCGCGGCAACCTTCCACGCTTCGAGCCACTCGGCCGCCACTTCCAACCAGTCGGCGGTCTTTACTGGGAGTCCGAGGCACCTGCAAATTCGGCCAGAGCCCCTCCAACACCTGGGACCCGGCGCGCTGAAAGTGGCGGAGCAGCCGATGGACCATCACAAGGCGGAGCTGGACGACCTGGAATTGCTCGCCCAAAGTCCGAGGCCGGTCCAACGCAATCTCCTCGCCCACCCGCCTGCGCTCCTCGCGTCGTGCCTCAATCACCTGGGAAATGGCGCTGGTGTGGTCTAGGAAGTACTTTGCGTAAAAAGAAAACAAAGGAATAGGCCGGCTTCCAGCAACAGCCGGCACCTCCAAGCAAGAAAGAAAAGTTACCTTAGAGCATGCCCTCGATCACCTCGTAGCCATCCGACAGCAACTTCTCCCTCTCAAACCAGTTCAAGCGCTGAGTCTTAAACTCGTCCTTGAGGAGCGCCTCAAGGTCCTTGAGCTGTCGGACCTGCTCCTTGTGCTGGTCTGCCTGGTCCACCAACTCCTTCTCAAGCCAATCGCGCTCTGCGGCCTCCTGACTGCGCTCCTGCTCCTTGGCTTGGAGCTGGCTCTCAAGCTCGCACACGCGTGTCCGAAGATGGGTGGCAGCCTCTGCAAATGCAAGGAAGAATCTTCAGCATCGAGAAAGACAAGAAGTCGCTGGAAGATCCGGCCCGACTGCTCAGCAGTCGGCCCGAATCTCGGGGGTTACACCCAGTGGGTGCGCTTGCGCACCCCCACTAAAAGACAGCCTACGTACCTCGGCTCTTATTCAGCTCAGCAGTCTGGTTGGCCATCATCTGATTTTGGGAGTCATAGGCGGCCGCACGCAGGTTGTGGTAGTCCTGCGACAAGAGCAACACTCCAGCATTCAGAAATACGCCTTGAAGTTCGAACCCGCTTGCTCAGCAGTCGGCTTGGAACTCGAGAGCTACACCCAGTGGGTGCACTGGCGTGCCCCCACTAAAGATTGCAAAAATAGAAAGAAAGATCGAGAGCGTACCTGGATAGACGTCTGCATCACCACCATCTCATTCCTGGCCTATAGGAGGGCGGCACCGTGGGCGTTGAACTTGTCCAGGACGTCTTGCACTGCAACGTTCAGGACGGCCGGGCCGACTCCCGGCACCTAGCCAGGCAGAGCAGAGCTCAAGGCTTTGGTGTCGGGTGCAGGCGAACTCCCGGCCCCAACCTCCATCGGCCTTGCGCAGAAGCAGCCCGCGATGGGCGCGGGCATGATAATCCCCAAGTGCAGGGAATCATCGTACCAATTCCCAATGGTGGAAGTGATAAGTATGGAGTGTCGAACCCACAAGGAGCTAAAGGTAAGATCAGTATTCTCTCAAGCCCTATCTTCCACTGATACGACTCTACGTACACCGAACGTTTTCTTCCAACTAGAAACGAGAAATAAAACTACGTTGTGGGTATGCAGAGGATAACTTTGCATGATATCGGAGAGCTAAAACATAAAAGTAGGTGTTGTTATCATAAAGTTAGAATATCTTACTAAATATTATAAATAGCGAGTGTGGAATAATGATGGATCAGTGTGCGGAATTGTCCTAGGCAATTGTTAACAAGACAGATAGTCGTCATTGCAATTTCATATGAGGGAGAGGCATAAGCTAACATACTTTCTCTTCTTTGATCATGTGAACTTATGATTGAAACTCTAGCAAGCATCCGCAACTACTAAATATCATTAAGGTAAAACCCAACCATATCATTAAAGCATCAAGTCCCCTTTATCTCATACGCAACAACCCCCTTACTCGGGTTAATGCTTCTGTCACTCAAGCAACCCACTATAAGCGAATCATGAACGTATTGCAACACCCTACAGTGGGAATCCCTCACGCTTGCACGACACGGAGGGCACAATAGGACAGCACCAAAATAAAACATACAACTCGTACCAATCTAGATCATCAATCAACCCAAAGACAAAGCATATCTACTCAAAACATCATAGGATGGAAATACATCATTGGATCATAATATGTGGCATAAAGCACCATGTTCAAGTAGGGATTACAGCAGGGCGTAGGAGAGTGGACCACGTAAAAGAGATGAGGATGGTGATGTTGATGAAGACGATCTCCGCGGCGATGATTCCCCTCCCGATGGCAGTCCGGCACCACCGAGAGAGAGAGGAGGAGAGGTTC
Organism: Triticum monococcum; assembly: GCA_034509565.1. Lineage (NCBI taxonomy): Eukaryota > Viridiplantae > Streptophyta > Magnoliopsida > Poales > Poaceae > Triticum > Triticum monococcum. Next base: position 33,034,760 of record CM067844.1, read on the forward strand.
TCCCCCTTGTGCTTCCTCCTCCATGGCCTCCCCCTGGATGGGGAGAGGTTCCCCCTCTGGTCCTTGGCCTTCATGGTGATGATGGCCCCTCCGGGATCCTCCTCCACAGCCTCCGGTGATGATGGCCCCCTCCGGTAGGGTGCCAGAGAGGGCCTAGATTGATTTCTCGTGGCTACAGAGGCGTGCGACGGCGGAACTTCCGATCTAGGTTATTTTCCGGAGGTTTGGGCCTTTATAGGAGAGGTTGGCGCCGAGAACAAGTCAGGGGCCCCACGGGAAGTCCACGAGGCACAGGGGCACGCCCAGGGGGGTGGGCGCGCCCCCACCCTCGTGGGGCCCACGGGACTCCCCTCTGGTAGATTTTTGTTCCAATATTTTTTATATTTTCCAGAAAAATGCTCCATTGATTTTTATCGCATTCCGAGAACTTTTATTTCTGCACAAAAACAACACCACGGTAATTCTGCTGAAAACAGCGTCAGTCCTGGTTAGTTCTAATCAAATCATAACAAAATCATATAAAACTATTGTAAACTTGGCATGAATACTTCCTAAATTATAGATACGTTGGAGACGTATCAGCATCCCCAAGCTAAATTCCTGCTCATCCTCGAGTAGGTAAATGATAAAAGAAATAATTTATGAAGTGTGAATGCTAGCAAGTGCATAGGTTTGATCAATGATAGTTCCAATCACTTTTTCTAGCATCATTATATATCATAACAGTAGCTCAACTCATAAAACTTCTCATGATCAAGTAACAAGATATTCACATGTTAAAGTATAGATCATAAACTTTCTTGAGAACTAACAAACCGTGCTCTTAGTCATCACACAATTGCAATTCATCTTATTTTCGGGAAGAGTCTATGTAAGAGCTTTGATTTAGCAAACTCCACATAGTCAACTATCATTTAATCTTTCACAATTGCTAATACTCTATGATATTAATGGGTTCAAAGTTTGAATCAGACACAAAGAAAGATAGGGGCTTATAGTTTTGCCTCCCAACGTTTTACCTCAAGGGTAATGTCAACAATAATAATTTATGAAAACTTACATCTAAGTGGATATATATATCCAGATCTCTCCAACACAAAGTTCTTGCGAAAGGAAAAAGTGTAAAAAGGAAAGGTGATGATCACCGTGACTCTTGTATAAGGGTAGAAGGTAAAAGATAGGCCCTTCGCAGAGGGAAGCAGAGGTTGTCATGCACTTTTATGGTTGAATGCACAAAATCTTTATGCAAAAGAATGTCACTTTATATTGCCTCTTGTGATAAAGACCTTTATTACGCAGTCCGTTGCTTTTATTTCTTCCCTATCACAAGTTCGTATAAAGCTTATTTTCTTCGCACTAATAGATCATACATATTTAGAGAGCAATTTTTATTGCATGCACCGATGACAACTTACTTGAAGGATCTTACTCAATCCATAGGTAGGTATGGTGGACTCTCATGACGAAACTGGTTTAAGGAATGTTTGGAAGCACAAGTAGTATCTCTACTTGGTGCAAAGAATTTGGCTAGCATGAGAGGGAAAGGCAAGCTCAACATGTTGGATGATCCAAGACAATATAAGGTTTCGGATATAGGGAAACATAACCCATTAAGTTGTCTTCATTGTCCAAGATCAACCTTTTAGCATGTCATATTTTAATGAGTGCTCACAATTGCAAAATATGTCCAAGATAGTATATTTATATGTGAAATCTCTCTTTCTTCAATATTCTTTCATGAATTGTTCAAGTGACCAATTCTGCGTTTGCTAACTTCCAATAAGTTTACTACCTATACTTATTATGTGTGAAGTCATTACTCCCATGTTGTAAGCATATCAAATGTATATAAATTCAGATTTATGATATTCAATTCATTCAACCATTTACTCATAGGATATATGTGAAGCACGTGAGTAAATGACAAACTACTCCAAAAAGATATAAGTGAAGAACGCCGAGTAGTCTAATAATTAACTAGCCATGGGAGGATTCTTTTTTTTTCATTCAAGATTTCGGATCCAATGATTTTATTCAAACAGCAAGTAAAATTTAACATACACTCCAAGCAAAACACATATCATGTGAGGAATAAAAATATAGCTCCGAGTAGGGTATACTGATAGTTTTGAAGACGATAGAGGGGATGCCTTCCGGGTATCCCCAAGCTTAGGTGCTTGAGTCTTCCTTCAATATTACCTTGGGGTGCCTTGGGCATCCCCAATCTTAGGGTCTTTCCACTCCTTATTCTCCCCATATCGACATCTCACCCAAAGCTTGAAAACTTCAATCAAACAAAACTTAACGGAACTTCGTGAGATAGGTTAGTATGATAAATAGTAAACCATTCACTTTTGTACTGTCAAATACAAGGTTCATAATTGTTCTCACACAATTCCTACTGTAACCTATCATTTATACAATTAATATTGAGAAATATAAGCCATAGAAACTAGAAAACAAGCAAACTATGCAATGAAAACAGAATATGTCAGAAACAGAACAATCTGTAATGATCTGAACACCAACCATACTTCTCCTACTCCAAAAATTATGAAATAAATTGTTGGACGTGAGGAATTTGTCTACTAATCTTTTGAAAAAAGAATCAACTCAATCACACTCTTCTTAAAAAATGTCAGCTAATCTCGTGAGCGCAAAGTTTCTGTTCTTTACAGCAAGATCACATTAACTTTCACACAAGTCTTCCAATTGTCTTACTTGGCACTTTATTGAAACAAAAGCTATAAAACATGATTACTACAGTATCTTAATCATGTAAACACACAAAAACAGTAAGGGTAAATATTGGGTTGTCTCCGCGCTTTTCTTTAATGCCTTTTAGCTAGGCATGATGATTTCAATGATGCTCACATAAAAGATTAGAATTGAAACATAAAGAGAGCATCATGAAGAATATGACTAGCACATTTAAACCTAACCCACTCTGTATGCCTAGGGATTTTGTGAGCACACAATTTATGGGAACAAGAATCAACTAGCATAGGAAGGCAAAACAAGTATAACTTCAAAACTTTAAGCACATAGAGAGGAAACTTGATATTATTGCAACTCCTACAAGCATATATTCCTCCCTCATAATAATTTTCAGTAGCATCATGAATGAATTCAACAATATAACCATCACACAAATCATTCTTTTCATCATATACAAGCATATAAATTTTACTACTCTCCACATAAGCAAAATTCTGCTCATTCGGAATAGTGGAATCATTACTAACTAAAGTTGACACTCTTCCAAATCCACTTTAAATTATAGTATTATTCATACTCCAAAAGATATAAGTGAAGTTCATGGAGCATTCTACAATTAATATAGACTAACCAATATCCAAGCTCAAAATATAGAAGTGAAGCACACGAAGCATTCTATAAAACCATACTCAAAAGATTTAAGTGAGGCACAAAGACCAATTCTATAATATCATACTTCAAAGATATAACTGAAGCACATGAAGCATTCTATAAATAAATGAAGTTCTATCTCGTACTAGCATGGTTCTTTAAAGGAAAAATAGAAAACACAAATGACACAAATCATGTGAACAAAACAAAAACCATGGTATACCGATAATTGTTGAAGAAGGAAGATGGGATGCCAACCGGGGCATCCGCAAGCTTAGATGCTTGAGTATCCTTATAATATTTACTTGGGGTGCCTTGGGCATCCCCAAGGTTGAACTCTTGCCTCGTCTCTTTATTCTTCTCATATTGATAGCTCCTCGATCTTCGAACACTTCATCCACAGAAAACTTTAACAAAAACTTTGTGAGATCCGTTAGTATAATAAAGCAAATCACTGCCTTTAGGTACTGTTGAAAACTCATTCCAATTACATAGTAGAACTATATCTACTGTATTCCAACTTCACCATGGTTCATACCCCCCGATACTACCCATAGATTCATCAAAATAAGCGAACAACTCATAGAAAATAGGATCTATCAAAAACAGGACAGCCTATAGTAATATGGAAGTTGAGTATACTTCTGTAAATCCAAAAAATTCTAAAAAAATATATGAAAATTTAAAAACTTTGTACAGAAGTAATGTGAAAAAAGTTTCAGACCCATTTTACTTTCCAATAAAAAATGTAAAATCACACACTACATCCAAAGTTTCTGTTTTTGTGTTGTACATAGTAAACAAGCAATCTAATCATCCTAAAACCGAAGCTGGGCACATTATTTTTATAATACAATGGATATATACAAGGGATAATTATTTCCAGAGAAGCTTCCATGAATTTTTTTACATTGTTTCCATGAGCATGAACGCAAGTGCTCAAGGTCGACCCTCATTTCTTCAATGCATAATCTCCCAATCACTTCTCTTATTGAAAAACTTTTTAGGCATGAGAGGCAAGTAATTTTTTTTGTATTTTCATTCTTTTAATTTTTTTGTATGTTTCACCCACAACTAAATAGAAACAAAAACGGAAAACAAAATATACTTAGTGAATAAAGAAAACAAGCACACGCGAGAATATCAACCCCACGATATTGCTCCCTGGCAACGGCGCCAGAAAAGAGCTTGATAATCCCCAAGTGCAGGGAATCATCATAGCAATTCCCAGTGGTGGAAGTGATAAGTATGGAGTGTCAAACTCACAAGGAGCTAAAGGTAGGATCAATATTCTCTCAAGCCCTATCTGCCACTGATACGACTCTACGTACACCAAACATTTGCTTCCAACTAGAAACGAGAAATAAAACTACGTTGTGGGTATGAAAAGGATAACTTTGCATGATATTGGAGAGCTAAAACATAAAAGTAGGTGCTGTTATCATAAAGTTAGAATACGTTACTAAATATTATAAATAGCGCGTGTGGAATAATGACGGATCGGTGTGCGGTATTGTGCTAGGCAATTGTTAACAAGACCGATAGTCGTGATTGCAATTTCATATGAGGGAGATGCATAAGCTAACATACTTTCTCTTCTTGGATCATATGCACTAATGATTGGAACTCTAGAAAGCATCCACAACTACTAAAGATCATTAAGGTAAACCCAACCATAGCATTAAAGCATCAAGTCCCCTTTATCCCATATGCAACAACCCCCTTACTCGGGTTTATGCTTCTGTCACTCAAGCAACCCACTATAAGCGAATTATGAATGTATTGCAACACCCTACAGTGGGAATCCCTCATGCTTGCGCTACACGGAGGGCACAATAGGATAGCACCAAACTACAACATACAACTCGTACCAATCTAGATCATCAATCAACCCAAAGACAAAGGATATCTACTCAACACATCATAGGATGGCAACACATCATTGGATCATAATATGTGGCATAAAGCACCATGTTCAAGTAGGGATTACAGCGGGGTGCGGGAGAGTGGACCACGTAAAAAAGATGAGGATGGTGATGATGATGGTGATGTTGATGAAGACGATCACCACGACGATGATTCCCCTCCCGATGGCACTCCGACACTACCGAGAGAGAGGAGGAGAGGTACTCCCCCTTGTGCTTCCTCCTCCATGGCCTCCCCCTGGAAGGGGAGAGGTCCCCCCTCTGGTCCTTGGCCTTCATGGTGATGATGGCCCCTCCGGGATCCTCCTCCATAGCCTCCGGTGATGATGGCCCCCTGCGGCAGGGTGCTAGAGAGGGCCTAGATTGATTTCTCATGGCTACAGAGGCTTGCGGCGGCCGAACTTCTGATCTAGGTTATTTTCCGGAGGTTTGGGCCTTTATAGGAGAGGTTGGCGCCGAGAACAAGTCAGGGGGCCCCACGGGAAGTCCACAAGGCACAGGGCACGCCAAGGGGGGTGGGCGTGCCCCCCACCCTCATGGGTCCCACGGGACTCCCCTCCGATAGATTTTTGTTCCAGTATTTTTTATATTTTCCGGAAAAATTCTCCGTTTATTTTCATCGCATTTCAAGAACTTTTATTTCTGCACAAAAACAACAACACGGTAGTTCTACTGAAAACAGCGTCAGTCCGGGTTAGTTCTAATCCAATCTTACCAAAATCATATAAAACTATTTTAAACTTGGCATGAATACTTCATAAATTATAGATACGTTGGAGACGTATCAAGGCGCGGGGAGGTGCGTGTCGTCATTGCCCGGCTCGTCACCAACTCGGTGCTGGCTGGTGATGACCCACAAGTATAGGAGATCAATTGTAGATCTTTTTGATAAGTAAGGGCGTCGAACCCAACGAGGAGCAGAAGAAAATGACAAGTGGTTTTCAGCAAGGTAATGTCAGCAAGTGCTGAAATTGTAAGTAATAGAGTAGTTTGATAGCAAGATAATTTGTAATGAGCAAGTAACGATAGTAGTAACAAAAGTGCAGCAAGGTAGCGCAATCCTTTTCAGGCAAAGGATGGTCCAAAACGGTCTCTAATGATAAGCAAATAGTTCTTGAGGGTACACGGGAATTTCATCTAGTCACTTTCATCATGTTGGCTTAATTCGTGTTCGGTACTTTGATAATTTGATATGTGGGTGGACCGTTTCTTAGGTGTTGTTCTTACTTCAAAAAACCTCCTACTTATGGTTAACCCTCCCGCAAGCGTCCACAACTACGAGAAAAGTATTAAGAATAAATTCTAACCATAGCATTAAACTTTTGGATCCAATCAGTCCCTTACGGAATAACGCATAAACTGGGGTTTAAGCTTCTGTCACTCTCGCAACCCATCATCTAATTGCTACTCCACAATTCATTCCCTTAGGCCCAAATATGGTGAAGTGTCATGTAGTCGACGTTCACATGACACCACTAAGGGAATCACAACATACATACTATCAAAATATCGAACACATATCAAGTTCACGTGATTACTTGCAACATGATTTCTCCCGTGACCTCAAGAACAAAAGTAACTACTCACAAACGATAATCATGCTCAAGATCAGAGGGGTATTAAATAGAATATTGGATCTGAACATATAATCTTCCACCAAATAAACCATATAGTAATCAACTACAAGATGTAATCAACACTACTAGTCACCCACAAGCACCAATCTATAGTTTCAGCAACAAGATTGAACACAGGAGATGAACTAGGGTTTGAGAAGAGATGGTGTTGTTGAATATGTTGATGGAGATTGCCCTCCCCAAGATGGGAGAGTTGTTGGTGATGATGATGACGATGATTTCCCCCTCCGGGAGGGAAGTTCCCCCGGGAGAATCGCGGCGCCGGAGGGTAAAAGTGCTCCTGCCCAAGTTCCTCCTCTAGGCGGTGGCGCTCCGTCCCGAAAGTCCTCTCCTATTTTTCCTAGGTCCAAATGACTTATATACCAGAAGATAGGCACCAGAGGTGGGCCTGGGTGAGCACAACCCACCAGGGTGTGCCTAGGTGGGTTGTGCCTACCTGGTGGCCCCCTCTGGTACTTTTATTGGCTCCAATATTCCTCATATATTCCACAAAAATTCCCCGTGAAGTTTCAGCTAATTTGGAGTTGTGCAGAATAGGTGGCCTGATGTAGCTTTTCCAGGTCCAGATTTCCAGCTGTCAGAATTCTCCCTCTTTGTGTATACCTTGCATATTATGAGAGAAAAAGGCATTAGAATTACTCCAAAAAGCATTATTATGGATAAAAACATTATAAATAATAGTAAGAAAACATGATGCAAAATGGACGTATCAACTCCCCCAATCTTAGACCTTGCTTGTCCTCAAGTGAAAACCGAAATAAAAAAACATGTCCACATGCTTTGAGAGAGAGGTGTCGATAAAACAAAATACGAGTATAGAAGCATCATGTTGATTATTATAACAGCAACAAAATTAAACATAAGACTTTTATCATGGAACTTCTATCATATACTTCTCATGAATAAGTAACAATTCATCACACAATCAAAGTATAAAGCAAAAACTCTATTAAAAATCAACAAACTAAGTTCTCAGTCAACTTTGCAACTACAATTCATCATCTTTTCAGGAAGGGTCACGTAACGGAGCATTTAGGCAAGTCCACATACTCAACCATCATATATACTTCTATGATTGCTAACACTCACCATGTACACATGAGAAAAACGTTTCAACCAGACACATAGGAAGATATGGGCTTATAGTTTCGCCTCCCAATGTACTCACCTCAAGGGTGATGTCAACAATAATAACTCATGCTATCTATATTCAGATAGACATGTGCCTAGATCTTTCCTCACCACACGATGCTTGCCAAAGGAGAAAAATATAAAAGGAATAGAAGGAAAACTTTAACTCTTTGCCTAAAAGTGAATACATAAAAGTAAAAGATCGTCCCTTCGCAGAGGGAAGCAGAGGTTGCCATGTGCTTATTTGTTTGTATGCTCAACCCCTTAGTGCAAAAGAACGTCACATTACATTGCCCCTTGTGATAGTGACCTTTATTATGCAGTCTATCGCTTTTATCCTTCACCATCACAAGTTCGTGCAACGCTCAATTTTCTCTTACACTAAATGATCTCACACATTTAGAAGCAATTTTTATTTCCTTTTTTGCACCGATGACAACTTACTTGAGGGATCTTGCTCAATCCCTAGGTAGGTATGGTGGACACTTGAGGATAAGATTTGGGTTTAAGGGTTTTTGGATGCACAAGTAGTATCTCTACTTAGTGCGGAATTTTTGGCTAGCAAAGATAGGGAGCAAGCACCACATGTTAAAGGATCTATGACAATATGACTTCTATGTGAATATAAACAAACATAAACCATTAAGTTATCTTCCTTGTCCAACGTCCACAATTTTGGCATATAATATTTTGATGAGGGCTCACAATCACAAAAGATTTCTAGGATAGTATATTTATATATGAATCTTCTCTTACCTTATTAATTATTTCATGAGTTGCATCATTGACCAATGCTATGTTTGTCAATATCTAATAAAATTTTCTACTTATACTTTTCCTTATGTGGTGTCATCACCTACCATAGGATTAGTATATTATCTTTTCATTATTTCTTTCCTTTCTTTTATTTATTTCCTTCCTTTTATTCTTTCTTATTTCCTTTCTTTAATTGCAACATGAAAGTAAAGAAATCAAAAAATCAAACTAGACTTTATTATATAACTTGCACACGATTACAAGGATAGATCACTAAGCAAACTCTCAAGGAAGAAAGGATCAAACTAAGTTTTATTCATCTAAAGCAACAGATCAAACTAAAATAAGTAAAAGCAAAAGGATAGTGGGATGATATGATACCGGGGCACCTCCCCCAAGCTTGGCGGAAGCCAAGGAGAGTGCCCATACTCGATACTCAGTTCTCCTTTGGTGGTGGAGAAGATGATGTTGGTGATGAAGCGATCCTGTCCATAAGGATCAAGAGGTTCTCCAATTGACGGATGACGCTCCGGAGATGGATGATATGCTCTTGATGCAGAATATTTTCGCGAGTGAGATACTTATTTTGTATGCGAACTATTTCAATGACGCGAAAAGCTGCAATCTCAGCAGGAGTAAGGTGAGTAAGGTAAGGTTTAAGGATATCTTCCTCCTCCTCCTCGGCTGGCGGTGCTTGTTTGAAGACCGGAGGCTGATCTACGGCAACCTCCTTGCTCTCATCTCCTCTGACGGCTTCCGCGAGCTCTTCTCTCTTCATCTCAATCTTCATCAACCAAGCATCCTCTTCCACGATGTTGGAGGAAGAAGAACACATGATGCCTGGCTCAATAGATCTGACCGAAAACAGCAAGAAAAGAAAACAGGGGATTTCTTCGTGATACGGTGATCAACAGGTTCGGGAAGTATATATATATATATATATATATATATATATATATATATATATATATTATCTTGGAGAACAAGCATATGGTAGAAAAACGGAGTACGGAAGGTGTCCCAGGTGGGCACAACCCACCTGGGCGTGCCAGGCAAGCCTGGCGCGCCCTGGTGTCTTGTGCCCACCAGGGTACGCTTCCTGGAAGTTTCTTTATTTTTAAATTTTTAAATATTCCAAAACTAATAAAAAATGTTTTTGTGGACTTTTCAGAGTCCGTTTACTTACCGTATCACATACCTCCTTATTTTCATGATTCTGGAGTGTTACAGAAGGACTTTTTTATGTGTTCTTCCGGTGTCAAAGTTTGGATAATATTACTTTCAAAATTAATGGACGTACCTTAGATATAATGTTTTATTCGTTGCCTATTGACAACCTTCGGGTTAGTACCTTCAGAATTATTTATTTTGATGGCTCCAGACCGATAAACCTCCTCGATGACATATGGGCCTTCCCATTTTGAGAGGAGTTTTTCTGCAAAGAATCTGATACGAGAGTTGTACAAAAGAACATATTCTTTGACTTTAAACTCACACTTTTGAATTCTTTTGTCATACCATCTTTTAACTTTTTCTTTAAACAATTTTGCATTTTCATAAGCTTGGATTCTTCATTCATCTAATGAGCTAATATCAAATAACCTCTTTTCACCGACAAGTTTGAAATCATAATTGAGTTCTTTGATTGCCCAATATGTTTTATGTTCTAACTCAAGAGGCAAATGACAAGCTTTTTCATAAAACATTTTATAAGGAGACATACCCATAGGATTTTTATATGTTGTTCTATAAGCCCAAAGTGCATCATCTAATTTCTTAGACCAATTCTTCCTGGACCTATTGACAAACTTTTGCAAAATTAATTTTATTTCTCTATTGCTAAGTTCAACTTGACCACTAGACTGAGAATGATAAGGTGATGCAATTCTATGGTTAACATCATACTTGGCAAGCATTTTACGGAAAGCACCATGAATAAAGTGTGAACCACCATCAGTCATTAAATATCTAGGGACTCCAAACCTTGGGAAAATAACTTCCTTAAGCATTTTAATAGAGGTGTTGTGATCAGCACTACTGGTTGGAATAGCTTCTACCCATTTTGTAACATAATCAACAACGACCAAAATATGTGTAAAACCATTAGAGGAAGGAAAAGGTCCCATGTAATCAAACCCCCAAACATCAAATGGTTCAACAACAAGTGAATAATTCATAGGCATTTCTTGATGCTTACCGATATTACCTATCCTTTGACATTCATCACAAGATAAGACAAACTTGCGGGCATCCTTGAAGAGGCCAATAAAATCTAGACTGCGGTACCTTGTGAGCAGTTCTATCTCCAGCATGATGCCCTCCATAAGCTTCAGAGTGATATTTCCGTAGGATTTGTCCCTGTTCATGCTCAGGTACACAACGTCTAATAATACCATCTACTCCTTCTTTATAAAGATGTGGGTCATCCCAAAAGTAATGTCTTAAATCATAGAAGAATTTTTTTTATTTTGTTGGTATGTAAAGCTAGTTGGTAAATATTTAGCAACAATGTAATTAGCATAATCAACATACCAAGGAGTGCTGTGAGCAACATTTATTGCAGCTAACTGCTCATTAGGAAAGCTATCATCAAGAGGTAGTGGGTCATCAAGCACATTTTCAAGCATAGATAAATTATCAGCTACTGGGTTCTCAACTCCTTTTCTATCAATGATATGTAAATCAAATTCTTGTAACAAGAGAACCCATCGAATAAGTCTAGGTTTAGCATCTTTCTTTTCCATAAGATATTTAATAGCAGCATGGTCTGTGTGAACAGTTACTTTGGAATCAACAATATAAGGTGTAAATTTATCACAAGCAAACACCACTGCTAAGAATTCTTTTTCAGTAGTAGCATAATTTCTTTGAGCACTGTCTAGAGTTTTACTAGCATAATGAATTACGTTAAGTTTATTATCAACTATTTGTGCTAGAATAACACCAACAACATAATCACTAGCATCACACATAATTTCAAAAGGCAAGTTCCAATCAGGTGGTTTAACAATAGGTGTAGAAATTAAGTCTTTCTTGAGTGTTTCAAAGGCTTCTACACAATCATCATAAAAAACAAAAGGAATATCCTTTTGCAAAAGACTAGCTAGTAAGAGGCCTAGAAATTTTAGAGAAGTCTTTGATAAATCTCCTATGGAAACCATCATGACCTAAGAAACTACAAATACCTTTTATATCTTTAGGACATGGCATTTTCTCAATTGCATCAACCTTAGCTTTGTCCACTTCAATACCTCTTTCAGAAATTTTATGACCCAAGACAATGCCTTCATTAACCATAAAGTGGCACTTCTCCCAATTCAAGACAAGATTTGTTTATTCACATCTCTGCAAAACTCGATCAAGATTGCTTAAACAATCATCAAAAGACTTCCCATAAATAGAGAAGTCATCCATGAAAACCTCAACAATCTTTTCACAAAATTTAGAAAATATAGCGATCATACATCTTTGAAAGGTAGCAGATGCATTACATAAAGAAAAAGGCATACGTCTATAAGCATAAGTTCCAAAGGGGCAAGTAAAAGTGGTCTTTTCTTGATCAGGTTGAGAAACAGGTATTTGTGAAAAACCAGAATATCCATCAAGGAAGCAAACATGTGTGTGCTTAGATAATCTCTCAAGCATTTGATCAATAAAAGGTAGAGGGTAATGATCTTTTCTAGTTGCTTTATTGAATTTTCTAAAATCAATTATGATTCTATAGCCTGTAACAATTTGTTGTGGAATAAGTTCATTCTTATCATTAGGAACACTAGTTATACCTCCTTTCTTAGGGACACAATTAACGTGACTTACCCATCCACTATTAGCTATAGGGTAGATTATACCTGCTCCCAAAAGTTTTAATATTTCCGTTCTTACCACTTCTTTCATCTTTGCATTTGACCTACGTTGGTGATCAACAACGGGTTTATCATCAGGTTCCATATTAATTTTGTGCTGACATAGAGTTGGAATAATGCCCTTTAAATCATCAAGAGTATATCCAATAGCAGCTCGGTGCTTCCTTAGAACTTTTAATAATCTTTCTTCTTCATGTTCTAAAAGGTTAGCACTAATAATAATAGGATATATCTTCTTTTCATCAAGATAAGCATATTTCAAAGTGTTTGGCAATTGTTTTAATTCAAACATAGGATCACCTTTAGGTGGAGGAGGACCTCCTAGAGTTTCAATAGGCAAATTGTGTTTGAGCAAAGGACGTTGTTCAAAGAAAATTTTATCTATTTCATTTCTTTCATGCATATGTAAATCATTTTCATGGTCTAGCAAATATTGTTCTAAAGGATCAGTAGGTGGTACAACAATAGAAGAAGACCAATTAATTCATCCTTACTAGGCAATTCTTTTTCATGAAGCTTTCTACTAAACCTGGAAAAATTAAATTCATGAGACTCATCACCAAAACTAACACCGACAGTTTGCTTCTCACAATCTATTCTAGCATTAACGACATTTAAGAAAGGTCTACCAAAGATAATGGGACAAAAGTCATCTTGTGGGGAACCAAGAACAAGAAAATCAGTAGGGTATTTAATTTTCCCACACAAGACTTCAACATCTCTAACAATCCCAATCGGTGATACTGTGTCTCTATTAGCAAGTTTAATAGTAACATTTATGTCTTCTATTTCCGCGGGTGCTACGTCATTCTTAATTTCTTGATATAAGGCGTAGGGAATAACGCTCACACTAGAACCTATGTCACATAAACCATGATAACAATGATCTCCTATTTTAACTGAGATGACATGCATGACAACAACAGGTCTATGTTTATCTTTTTTATCAGGTTTGGCAATTCTAGCTGCTTCTTCACAGAAGTAAATAACATGCCCATCCATCTCTTCTTGCATGAGATCTTTAACCACAGCAATACTAGGTTCTACTTTAATTTGTTCATCAGGTTTAGGTGTTCTAATATAGCTTTTGTTAACCACAGTTAAAACTCTAGCCTGTTTCTTTATCCTAACGGGGAAAGGTGGTTTCTCAATATAAGTAGAAGGAACAACTGGATCAACATTGTAAAGTATAGTTTCTTCTTTAACCGTTACCGGTTCTTTAGTTTCTTCTTTAATAGGTGGGTGATATTTAAACCACTTCTCTTTAGGTAGTTCAACATGAGTAGCAAATGATTCACAAAAGGAGGCTACTATCTCAGAGTCAATTCCATATTTAGTGCTAAACTTTTGAAAAGCATCGGTATCCCTAAAAGATTTAACATAATCATACTTGAGTTTAATACCCGACTCTTTACCTTTGTCGAATTCCCAATATTCAGAGTTGCGTTTAATTCGTTCCAAAAGATCCCACCAGAGTTCAATAGTCTTCTTCATAAAAGAACCAACACAAGAAGTATCAAGCATGGTTTGATCATTACGAGAAAGCCGAGCATAAAAGTTCTGGATAATAATTTCTCTTGAGAGCTCTTGATTGGGGCATGAATATAACATTGACTTAAGCCTCCCCAAAGCTAGAGCGCTACTTTCTCCTTCACGAGGCCAAAAATTATATATATAATTCCGATCACAATGAACTACATGCATAGGATAAATTTTTTGGTGGAACTCCAATTTCAATCGATTGCAATTCCAAGATCCAATATCATCACATAGCCTATACCATGCAAATTATTTTCCCCTCAAAGATAAAGGTAAAAGCTTTTTAATAACTTCATCCCTGGGTAAACCTACAAGCTTGAACAATCCACAAATTTTTTCTACATATATCAGGTGCATATCAGGATGTTCGGTTCCATCTCCTGCATAAGGATTAGCTAGCGGTTGTTCTATCATACCCGAAGGAATTTCATATTCAATATTTTTAGTAGGTGTAGTAGGTTGAGGAGTATCTAATTGTCATTCCGACCGAGCTGAAGATACCCCGAACAAACCCCTCAAAGGATTGTTTTCCATAGTAACAAGTGACAATAAATTTCAGCACACTATATAATTTTTTCCTTACCAAAGGTGCTTCACTCCCCGGCAACGGTGCCAGAAAATAGCCTTGATGACCCACAAGTATAGGGGATCAATTGTAGCTCTTTTCGATAAGTAAGAGTGTCGAACCCAACGAGGAGCAGAAGGAAATGACAAGTGGTTTTCAGCAAGGTAATGTCTGCAAGTGCTGAAATTGTAAGTAACAAAGTAGTTTGATAGCAAGATAATTTGTAATGAGCAAGTAACGATAGTATTAACAAAAGTGTAGCAAGGTAGCCCAATCCTTTTGAGGCAAAGGACTGGCCAAAATGGTCTCTTATGATAAGCAAAGCGTTCTTGAGGGTACACGGGAATATCATCTAGTCACTTTAATCATGTTGGCTTAATTCGTGCTCGGTACTTTGATAATTTGATATGTGGGTGAACCGGTGCTTAGGTGGTGTTCTTACTTGAAGAAAACTCCTACTTATGATTAATCCTCCTACAAGCATCCAAAACTACGAGAAAAGTATTAAGAATAAATTCTAACCATAGCATTAAACTTTTGGATCCAATCGGTCCCTTACGAAATAGCGCATAAACTGGGGTTTAAGCTTCTGTCACTCTCGCAACCCATCATCTAATTGCTACTCCACAATGCATTCCCTTAGGCCCAAATATGGTGAAGTGTCATGTAGTCGACGTTCACATGACGCCACTAAGGGAATCACAACATACATACTATCAAAATATCGAACACATATCAAGTTCACATGATTACTTGCAACATGATTTCTCCTGTGACCTCAAGAATAAAAGTAACTGCTCACAAATGATAATCATGCTCAAGATCAGAGGGGTATTAAATAGCATATTGGATCTGAACATATAATCTTCCAAAAAATAAACCATATAGTAATCAACTACAAGATGTAATCAACACTACTAGTCACCCAAAAGCACCAATCTATAGTTTCGGTAACAAGATTGAACACAAGAGATGAACTAGGGTTTGAGAGGAGATGGTGCTATTGAAGATGTTGATGGAGATTTCCCTTCCCAAGATGGGAGAGTTATTGGTGATGATGATGACAATGATTTCCCCCTTCGGGAGGGAAGTTCCCCCGGCAGAATCGCTCCACTAGAGGGCAAAAGTGCTCCTGCCCAAGTTCCGCCTCGAGGCGGCGATGCTCCGTCCCAAAAGTCATCTCCTTATTTTTTTTCTAGGTCAAAATGAATTATATACCAGAAGATGGGCACCGGAGGTGGGCCTGGGTGAGCACAACCCACCATGGCGCGCCTGGGCTCCCTAGCGCGCCCAGGTGAGTTGTGCCCACCTGGTGGGCCCCCTATGTTACTTATTGGCTCCAATATTCCTCATATATTCCATAAAAATTCTTTGTGAAGTTTCAGCTCATTTGGAGTTGTGGAGAATAGGTGGCCTGGCGTAGTTTTTCCAGGTAAAGATTTCTAGCTGCCGGAATTCTCCCTCTTTGTGTATACCTTGCATATTATGAGAGAAAAGGCATTAGAATTACTCCAAAAGGCATTATTATGGATAAAAACATTATAAATAATAGAAAGAAAACATGATGAAAAATGGACGTATCAGCTGGCGGCTCCTCTGGCCCTTCGGGATGGCCGCCTCCCCGCTCGTCAGCACCCGACACACACTGAGCATCCTACGGGACGATGGGGTCGGTCGCCCCCTGCTCTGAGGCCGTCTGGTCAGCTTTGGCAGCTCCAGTCGGTGCCCGATCCTCCACCACCGGCAGTTGCGGCTGCTGCAGGTCGGTGGCCTCTAGAACCACGTTGCGGGCCGGGTCCTCCGCGGCCTTGGCATCAGCCTCCGCCTGTGCCTTGGTCGCATCCTTGGCCTCCACCTACGCCGCAGTCGCTGCCTCGGCCTCCCGTCATGCCGCGGCGT
The DNA here is from genome assembly GCA_034509565.1 of Triticum monococcum. Lineage (NCBI taxonomy): Eukaryota > Viridiplantae > Streptophyta > Magnoliopsida > Poales > Poaceae > Triticum > Triticum monococcum. The sequence continues at coordinate 33,051,444 of CM067844.1, forward strand.
CCCGATCCTCCTGCGCCTCCCGTGCGTTCCGCCCCGTCGCCTCCCGTGCGTTCCGCCCCGTCGCCTCCCTAAGGGCGGCGGCCGGGTCCACGCGGCGGGCATCCTCAGAGCCGCCCGCTGCTCCGATTAGCGAGGCGGACGGAGCCCGTGATACAGAAAGAGGAGCCCTGCGCTGTGAACCAAGTAAAAATAAGAAGATTGCGAGAGAGAAGCAATTAAGATAAAAGCAGTTAGCATGCTTATGCAGACACCATTGGGTGCTCCTTTGGGGCCCTTCGGACGACGGCCGCATTCGCGGCCTCTTGCCGCTTGGTCGTGGCAACCGTCGACTTGGTTTTCTTGGTCGGCCGGCTGCTGAACACTCCTTTGGCGTGACGCTTCAATGTGCCGGGTGCACCAGTCGGCCATGCCGTTGAGGAGTCGGCTACTATCCTGTCGGCGCCATCTGGTCGGCACTGCCTGTCGCCATCTTCATCGTTGTCCGGCCAGTCCAGGACATTGCCGCCTCCCCCGGTGGCGTCATCCTCTTCAAACATAGTCGCCCCTAGCTTGGGGTCACCCACGTCACTCTCCTCGCGGTCCGCCATCCAATGGTGGCCTGGAGCCGGCGTGCCGACTGCTGCCTAGCCAGCAAAGCGTTGCTCCACGTTCGACTGGTTAGGGCGGATGAAGAGCATGACATGAGCAAAGAAGGGAGACCAGACACTGACGGTGGTGGATTGGCGCAGCTGTACGGTGGCTTCCTGAAGCTCCAGTCGGTCTCGCTCAGCTGGATATTCGAGAAATAATTGGCATGCCGGACTACCTCAACAATCGGCAGCTCCTTCGTCGACATTCGGCACGGGTCCTTGCGGCCACTCATGTCGCAGATCAGATGCGGCCGAAACTGGAGGGGCGAGACTCGGCAGTAGACGAAGGCGGTCAGCAGGTCCGCCGGCTGGAGGCCTTCCGAGTCTGTCATCTCCTGGAGCCGGTCAAGGACGTTGGTGATGGAAGCCGGCAACGGTTTGGGCTGCTGCCCCCAATTGTTCCGAAACTCAGCAGGCGGGCCAGGCACGAAAACCGGCAGGTTGAGGTAGTCGTATGTCAGGTGGAGGTTGCGGACGTAGAAGTATGACTTCTGCCACAACTTTGCCGACTCGTGCAAGACGATGGGGGGAAATCGGGTCCCGACGCCGGTGCACCGCACGGCGACGCAAGCGCCGCACTGGGCTGGCTCGCCCTTGGCTGCGGTGCCGAGCTTAAGGTAGAAGAACCTGCCCCACAACTTGAGTGTGCGCAGGACGCCGATGTAGCCTTCATAGAAAGTTAGAAAGGCGATGAGGAGGACCACCGTGTTGGGCGTAAGGTGGTGAGGTTGAAGGCGGTAGAAGTCGAGGAACTCACGGAAGAAGCCGCTCCCCGGCAAGCCGAAGCCACAGAGGAAGTGGCTACGAAAGGCGAGGAACTCACCGGTCCGCGGCGCCGGCGAGATCTCCTACGTGTCCGGAAGGCGCGTCCCCACACACGCCTCATTGGGCATCTGCCGCATCGCGCGGAGGAACTCGACGTGCCCATCATGGACATTCGAGCCGTCCCAGTCAGCTCGCGCCATTTTTCGTGGTGACTTGGCGGTGGCACGGCGAGGTTGGGTGGCGGCGAGTCTGCGGTGGTGCAGCGAGGCTAGGCGACGACGAGCTGCGGCGGCGCTTCGGTGGCGGGCGGCGCGGCAGCGCAGCGGCAGCAAGGAGCAGATGGAGGAATAAGATGGAGAGTGGATGGGGGCGCGTGCGTTTGGCCACACCTCTCCCTCTATTTATACAGCGGTAGTGGCGGAGCTGAGGCAACACATTGTGGGGGGCGTGGGGATTAACTACGCCCACGCCCCGCACGTCCCCGCGTATCCCGCGCCATCATGGCGCACAATCATTATGCCTCGGAAGGGAAACCGCCCGCCTCAAACGCAACGGATCCGCGCGTGTGCCGAGGCCTTGTAGTGGTGGGCCCGGTCTTGCGGCAACATCCCATCACGCATGTGGACTAGTAGGGTGGCCTGGCCTATTGGCGACGCGTGGCGAGCGAGCAACAGGCGGCAGGTGCGCCACTCGGCGGCGTCAGCCCGGCGCCCACCACGATGAGTCAAATTCACCAGGCGGCCAGCCCTGCCTTAGCCGTCTCCTGTCAGACGGCTTCTCCTAGCCAGACGAAGCAAGGGCACAGGATCTCTCGAAGGAGGAAACTGCCGAGGCACTCCGGCTTGAGCCGCGGAGCCTCACCAGCTTCGGGGACTACTGTTGGAGGGATTGACCACGGGTAGCCTCTTCCACGCCCCATAGCATTTCAATACATTCGGGCTGGCCCAGCCGTCGAGCCTAGCGACCGTGCGGCCGGCTCCTAGAAGACGGCGCCCCCTTAGGAAGGCGGTCAGGACCATGCGGCTGGCCCCTTGGGCCGGCTAGGACAAAGTGGCCGACTCCTAGAAGATGGATCGTTCTTAGAAGATGGCTTTGGGAGCGGGCCGGCCTCCAGCAGCCGGCCTATCCTCTCCCTTCGAGTCTGTACTCAACTACTACAACAAGACGAGCATGTCTATAGGGCCACCCACTCCCCAAAATGCGGGAGGAGCGTGGCTACAGTGCAAGCTGACCAAGCGGTTACCCACCTGCTAGGCGTGGGACTATAGCTATGCGACCCACGACCTGGCCCTCGTCAGCCCGGATCATGCTACAACAAAAGGCAATCGGTACGGCCCATAGGCGGAGGGCCCTACCTGTCCTTGAGCTCTCTAGGCACTCCTCAGGAAGGCGGCATTGGGGGTGGGCCGGTCTCCAACACCCGGCCCTCCCCTCCCCTCAGAGTCCATGCCCAATTATTTCGACGAGAGAGAGCATGGTTATAGTGTGTGATGACAGAGCGGCAGGATTGTAGCCATGCGACTCCGGCCTCTGTCATCAAGTACAATGCTACATCAAAAGGCAATCAGCATGGCCCGTTGGCAGTGGGCCCTACCTGTCGGCCAGATTATCGTCAGGCGGCGGGGCCAACCAAGCGGCGGGCCCCAGCAGCCGGCGGAGAACACGGCGACCCTAGACACGGACATCTGGCTCCTACACCCGGCCGTATTACCGTTGTACCCCTGGGGGACAAGCCTATCTGTTGGGGAATGTAGTAATTTCAAAAAAAAAATCCTACGCACACGCAAGATCATGGTGATGCATAGCAACGAGAGGGGAGAGTGTCGTCCATGTACCCTCGTAGACTGTAAGCGGAAGCGTTATGATAATGTGGTTGATGTAGTCATACGTCTTCACGATCAACCGATCCTAGTACCGAACGTACGGCACCTCCGCGATTTGCACACGTTCAGCTCGGTGATGTCCCATGAACTCACGATCCAGTAGAGCTTCGAGGGAGAGTTCCGTCAGCACGACGGTGTGATGACGGTTTTGATGAAGCTACCGACGCAGGGCTTCGCCTAAGCACCGCTACGATATGACCGAGGTGGATTATGGTGGAGGGGGGCACCGCACATGGCTAAAAGATCAAAGATCAACTTGTGTGTCTTTGGGGTGCCCCCCTGCTCCCGTATATAAAGGAGCAAGGGGGAGGTCGGCCGGCCCTAGGAGGGCGCGCCAAGAGGAGTCCTCCTCCTCCTAGTGGGAGTAGGACTCCTGAGGGAGTCCTGGATTATGGGGTCTCCGGACAGCCGGACTATATCCTCCGGCCGGACTGTTAGACTATGAAGATACAAGATTGAAGACTTCGTCTCGTGTCCGGATGGGACTCTACTTGGCATGGAAGGCAAGCTAGGCAATACGGATATAGATATCTCCTCCTTTGTAACCGACCTTGTGTAACCCTAACCCTCTCTGGTGTCTATATAAACCGAAGGGTTTTAGTTCGTAGGACAACAACCATAACATACAATCATACCATAGGCTAGCTTCTAGGGTTTAGCCTCTCCGATCTCGTGGTAGATCTACTTTTGTACTACCCATATCATCAATATTAATCAAGCAGGACGTAGGGTTTTACCTCCATCAAGAGGGCCCGAACCTGGGTAAAACATCGTGTCCCCTGCCTCCTATTACCATCTGGCCTAGACGCACAGTTTGGGACCCCCTACCCGAGATCCGCCGGTTTTGACACCGGCATTGGTGCTTTCATTGAGAGTTCCGCTGTGCCGTCACCACCAGGAAGGATGTCTCACCCCGTCTTTAAAAATGGCACTATTGCTGAGGGAGCTTTGGCTATCGGCCAAACTCTCCGGCTAGGTGGTTTTCTTATGACCGCCTATTCAGTCGCTGTGCCGACGATGACTTCTCGGGTCATCGAAAGCAATCTTCACGACAACTCGGAACTCGCTGAGCAGTTAGATCCAATGGAGCTCTCTTCCCTGAACGAGCTCTTGGATCACATCGCCGCCCTGGGAGTCGCTACAGACTACGATCAGATTGGGCCTAAACCCGATCTGAGAGAAATCAACTCTGCCCAGGTCACCCATCACGTTGCAGTGGTGGAGGAACAATGCGGCAACCCTTCATCTATCTTAAGGAATAGCTATGTCCGGATTCCTGATCCCTCCAAGCCGGATACCCGCGGAGGGGAGGACATCACTCAAGACCTGAACCTAGAGTCAGGCAGCGGGCTAGATTTATTGGAAAACATCCAAGAATCCAAACTTCTGAGTTCGGAAACTCCTTGGCCCCTGAGTCTCAGATTGGGTGAGGATTCGGGTTCAATTCACCCACCCACCCAAACATAAGCGATCTATCCCAAATTAGGCAAGAGCCCAAAGAAACAGTACACCATTACTCGGCCAGATTCCTCATGGTCATGAATAGGATAAAGGACTACCGCGAGGAAGACGCAATTTCATTCTTCTGCGATAATTGCACGGACAAGGGAATCCTCAATGACATAGGTCGCCGCGAAATTACACGCTTTGCCGACTTGGTGTCCATAGTACGAACGTACCGTGCGATGGAAAGCGCCTAGAAAACCAAAATAAAATTTTGGGATAATCCGGCCCTGAATACAAACCCAGTCCGAAATAAAAGGGTGCATTATCACAATACACCTTGGTTAACTACCAAAAAGCAAAAGCCCTCTATGGGGCAAGGAACCGTACTGGAGGGATGGCTCAACGGACCCTGCAAAATTCATAGTACAGCGGATGCAATACCAACGCACAACCATAGAGCATGTTGGATACTCCGGTAGGTGGCCAAAAGTGGTGAGGATCTAGTCCTCTCAAATACCACAGAGCACCATCCCGTGGACAACAATACGGTGTTAACGGTCTTTGAGACCTTCGCGTCAAATAATAGACGCAAGCGAACACTCCGCAGCATGGCCGAAATCTGCCATGTAGCAGAAATAAATCCTTGGACTGACACGGCTATTACCTTCAATGCCAGTGACGAACCCAAATTACGAATAGCCCGAGCACCAGCCGCACTGGTCCTCGGTCCAATTGTGGACGGCTTTCGACTCACCAAGGTACTCATGGACGGCGGCAGCGGATTAAGCCTCATCTATGAGGAAACTCTTCAAAAGATGGAAATAGACTGGAGCCGCATTGAGCAAAGTAGCACAACCTTTAGACGAATCATCCCCAGTCGGAAGCACGCTGTGCTGGGAAAATCACACTAGATGTGGTATTCGGCACGCCAGATAATTATAGGTCCGTAGAAATTACATTCCAAGTGGCCCCGTTCAGCAGCGGATACCACGCTCTATTAGGGCGGGAGGCGTTTACAATCTTCCAAGCCATACCCCATTACGGGTACATGAAGCTCAAAATGCCCGGGCCCAACAGAATCATCACTCTGGCTAGCGATTCGGACATAGCACTCCGCACCGAAAATAAGACAGCCGCACTAGCCCTCGAGGCACTATCCGAAGCCCTAGCAGACGAGGAACTAACAGCGATGCGCTCCACGGTGAACAGGGACGACGTGATACTCGATAAAAGATCCAAGTCCACCTCCTTTAAACCGGCGGACGAAATAGTCAAATTCCAAGTCCATCCAACGGACCCTACAAAAACAGCTTCCATCGGGGCACAATTAAATTTTGATGTTGACGCCGCACTACGAGAGTTCCTACACGAAAACTGGGACATTTTTGCCTGGCACCCTTCAGACATGCCAGGAATCCCATGCAGGCTGGCCGAGCACAGCCTAAATATCCTAAAAGGATTCAAGCCAGTCAAGCAAGCTCTTCGGCGTTTCTTCGAACCTAAGAGACAAGCCATGGGAGAGGAACTAGCCAAGCTATTGGAAGCCGGATTCATCAGAAACATAAAACATCCGGACTGGCTAGCAAACCTGGTGATGGTACCAAACAAGGACAAATCCTGGCGCTTGTGCGTCGATTTTAAGGACCTTAACAAGGCCTGCCCAAAGTATCCCTTTCCCCTCCCCTGCATCGATCAAATCATCGACGCTACTGCAGGACATGATTCATTGTGTTTCCTCGACGCATACTCTGGCTACCATCAAATTAAAATGGCAGAGCCAGACCAAGCCGCAACGGCATTCATCACATCATACGGCCCATTCTGCTTCAACACAATGCCCTTCGGGCTCAAAAATGCCAGCGCAACATATTAGCGCATGATTCAGACATGTCTGGCAAACCAGATCGGCAAAACAGTGGAGGCATACATAGATGACGTGGTCATCAAAACTAAGCATGTCGAATCTCTAGTAGACGACTTGAGGCTCACATTCGATAACCTCCGAACATATGACATCAAGCTCAATCCGGAAAATGCGTTTTCGGCGTACCAGCAGGAAAGCTCCTAGGATTCATTGTCTCTAGTAGAGGTATTGAAGCTAATCCGGCCAAAATCCGAGCGTTGTCACAGTTGGCTCCCCCAACAGACCTCAAACAAATACAAAAATTGACCGGATGCGTGGCGGCTCTAAGCCGCTTTATCTCCCGCTTGGGAGAAAAGGCATTACCCCTTTATCGCCTCCTCCGGCGCACCAAACACTTAGAGTGGACGGATGCCGCCACGGCCGGACTGAACGAAATAAAAGCCATATTGGCAACAAACCCAGTCCTGCCCATGCCAAACATTGGCGAACCAATGCTATTATACATTGCGGCAACTCATTAAGTAGTAAGCGCAGTGCTCGTCGTCGAGCGAGAAGTGGACGGACACAAATTCCCCCTCCAAAAGCCGGTTTACCATGTGTCCACTATCCTTAATCCATGCAAATCACGGTACCCGCATTATCAAAAGATAGCGTACGTGGTATTTATGGCATCCCGGAAGGTGCGACACTACTTTCAAGAGTGTTCGATAACGGTAGCCTCGGAAGTACCACTTAACGATATTATAAACAACCGCGACACGACGGGCCGGATTTCCAAATGGGCTATTGAGAAACTCCCGTTCGACATAACTTACAAGCCACGGCGAGCTATTAAGTCGCAAGTTTTGGCTGACTTCGTCGCCGAGTGGACGGAAGCCGAACTCCCTAAGGAGTACGACACATATTCAAACTGGATCATGCACTTCGACGGCTCCAAAATGTTGGCTGGTCTGGGGGCTGGCATCATTTTAACGTCCCAACAGGAGATACAGTTCAATACGTACTATAGATAATGTATACGGACTCCAACAACGCAACCGAATATGAGGCCCTTCTACATGGTCTCAGGATGGCAGTATCCATGGACATTCAACGCCTAGAGGTGCGCGGGGATTCGAACCTCGCGATATCCCAAATAAATGGAGACTTTGATGCCAAGGATCCGAAAATGGTAGCTTATCGCAATGCCGTCCTAAAAATGTCAGCTCGGTTCGAGGGGCTCGAATTTCACCATGTGGCTCGGGAAAACAAACAGGCGGCGGATATCCTCGCCTGCATCGGCGCAAAATGCGACGCGGTCCCTCCCAACATATTTCTGGAAAGGCTCTTCCAGCCATCCGTAGCATGGGAAGGGGACACCGGCAACAACAGTCCGGACCCGGCCAAAATACCCGATACCGAACTCTCGGACACAATCGGAGGCTTCGCCACCGAAATAACACATGCATCCCACGAAATAATGGCCATTATTGCCCCATGGACAAAACCATTCCTGGTCTACCTAACTAGACAGGAACTTCCGGAAGACCAAAATGAGGCTGTAACGCCCTCGATGCGGCTATATCTCCCACGTGTCGAAGCACGACTTAGAGGCATAACCGCATTGAAAGCAATGTCGCAAGTGAGGTAATCTTCACATAACCCATGTAATACATAAGGGAGAGAGATACATAGTTGGCTTACAATCGCCACTTCACACAATACATGAATAAAGCATTACATCATCCAGATACAAACAAGGTCCGACTACAGAACCAAAATAAAAGAAGACTACCCCAAATGCAACACAGATCCCCGATCATCCTGACTGGGCTCCACCACTAATCAACTAGAACGAAACAACACAAAGGACAAGATCTTCATCGAGCTCCTCCTTGAGCTTGGTTGCATCACCTTCTCGGTTCAACGGCAACTGCAAGCTAGTTTTGGAGGTATCTGTGAGTCACGGGGAATCAGCAATCTCACACCCTCACGATCAAGACTATTTAAGCTTATAGGAAGGGTAAAAGGTATGATGTGGAGCTGTAGCAAGCGACAGCATATATGGTGGCTAACATACGCAAATGAGAGCGAGAAGAGAAGGCAAAAGCATGATCGAACAACTATGATCAAGAAGTGATCCTAGAACAACCTACGTCAAGCATAACTCCAACACCGTGTTCACTTCCCGGACTCCTCCGGAAAGAGACCATCACGGTTACGCACGCGGTTGATGTATTTTAATTAAGGTCAACTTCAGGTTTTCTACAGCCGGACATTAAGAAATTCCCATCTGCCCATAACCGCGGGCACGGCTTTTGAAAGTTCAAATCCCTGTAGGGGTGTCCCAACTTAGCCCATCACAAGCTCTCACGGTCAACGAAGGATATTCCTTCTAGCAGGAAGACCCGATCAGACTCGGAATCCCGGTTACAAGACATTTCGACAATGGTAAAACAGGACCAGCAAAGCCACCCGAATGTCCCGACAAATCCCGATAGGAGCTGCAAATATCTCGTTCTCAGGGCACACCGGATTGTCCAAACTTCCGGTAGGCCAGCCCAGAGTTGCCCCTGGTGGCCACCGGCGGCTGACAGGTTGGACCAACACTCAGAGGAGCACTGGCCGGGGGGGGGGGGGTGGTTAAAATAATGATGACCCTTGAGTCTGCAGAACCCAAGGGAAATAAAAGGCTACGTGGCAAATGGTAAAACCAAGGTTGAGCATTGCTGGAGGAGTTTTATTCAAGGTGAACTATCAAGGGGTTCCCATTATAACCTAACCGCGTAAGGAAGGCAAAATCCGGGAACATAACACCGATATGACGGAAACTAGGGCGGCAAGAGTGGAACAAATCACCAGGCATAAGGCCGAGCCTTCCACCCTTTACCAAGTATATAGATGCATTAATTAAATAAGAGATATTGTGATATCCCAACAAGTAAACATGTTCCAACAAGGAACAACATTTCCATGTTCCAACATGGAACAAACTTCAATCTTCACCTGCAACTAACAACGCTATAAGAGGGGCTAAGCAAAGCGGTAACATATCCAAACAATGGTTTGCTAGGACAAGGTGGGTTCGAGGCTTGGTTCAACAATATAGGAGGCATGATAAGCAAGTGGTAGGTATCGTAGCATAGGCATAGCAAAAGAGCGAGCAACTAGCAAGCAAAGATAGAAGTGATTTCAAGGGTATGGTCATCTTGCCCAAAATCCCGCAAAGAAGAAGAACGAGTCCATGAAGAAGATAAACGGACGTAGTCAAACGAATCCTCACAACACGATGTTATCGGAACCAACCCGAAGAAGCAACACCGGAAAGGAGCAAACAACATAGTAAACAACCACCACAAAATCATGGCATGATGCACAATCAAGTATGATGCATGTCCGGTTTAATGAAGCATGGCATGGCAAACTGCACAAACAATCCTACAATTAAGTGGAGCTGAACATGCAACTCCATTGCATATTGACGAAATACCACGACAAGTTATTTAGTTTGATGTTGTTTATGTACCCAACAATATTAAATGTTGCTAAACATGGCAAGAGGGTGAAGAAAAATAAAACTACCTATCTAGGCAAGTTTAAATGAGGCCGGAAACAATGAACAACAATTCCGGTAAATCTCCATATGCATATTTTGGTTATGGTACTGTTCTGCCCTAAACACAATTTTAGAGCTGTTAAACATGAAAAGTAAAGCCATCATGTTAAACTAGGCATTTTTCCACCCCATTTACATATTAAGTTTACTAAATTCCAAGTAACGGTTATTTAGTTACGAAATAAATCATTTTAGCAAGTTATGTAAGCAAATTTAAACAAACAACATTTTAAACATTTTAAACATGGATGAAAGTAGCATATTATGAAACTATATGAAATTCTAGTCATATTTCATATTTAAAGTGTTTACATGCGATGCTTAGTTTGTGAGATATTAAATGTATAAACATGAGGGTCTTTTCTGCAAAACTACAATTCTGTGGATAATTAGGAAAAGCCTCCAGAACTGAAAAGAAACATAACGGGCCGAATCAGAGGCCAGCCCAACAGTGCACAGGGGAGGCTGGGCGCGTCCTCACCTCACCGGGCCGGATCTGGCCAGTGGCTGGGCCTCAGCACGCGGTGCAGCAGAGGGGCTGGTCCTTGGGCCTTGGAGAGGCTGAGCCGGCTCGACAGCGGAGCTGGGCACGACCCACGCGCTGGCGCTGGTCAAAGCGATCGGTCGTCTCGCTCATTCTCGGTTCGCACGAAGTATAGCCACGGCGAGGCGGGACTTGAACGACGGCGATGGACTGGAGTCATGGACGAGGCCGGGGTGCTGGGACTCGCCGGATCTGGCAGAGACAGTGATGAACGGAGTAGGGGAGGTCAATGCGGTCGCGTGCAGACGAGCGGGAAGCAGAGGAGGTTCGAGCGTCCTCCTGACGCAGAAGATGGGCGCTGTTCGTCGATGAAGAAGACAGACAGCACGACGGAGCATGCGGTTGGAGATGCGACGAGGTCGGGGAAGCACTGGACTTGCCGGATCTTGCGGCAGCAGGGGCGAAGGCAGCCCAAGGCGCAGGTGCTCGCTGCTGAAGGCGCGGGACTTGCAGAGCTTGGACGCGGGGCTTCGGTGCCGCGGGGAAAGGCGAGAGAGGCCGGAGTGCTCTGCTGCTGCAGGCACGGGGACAAGGAGGAGGAAGACTCGGGCTCCTGCTCAGGGTCTGAGGCGGACGCACCGCGAGCGGCGGCCGTTCCTGCAACATGAAGTACAGAGAGAGAGGGAGATCGTGAGAGAGATCAAAGGTGAAGGAGAGAAAACCATAGGGGAAGAAGGGAAGGAGAGGTGCAGCCTGGTGGTGGTCCGGTTGCCTGCTCCGGCGGGGAGCTGCAGGCGCGGTGAGGAGTACGCGCAGGGGGAATCGGTTGCTGGTTGGTTCGGATGCGGGAGGATTTGGATCTGGGAAGATCCCAAGGTGGAAGGAGAGACGAGGTGGAGTGGCGGCGCGGTGATGGAATGGATGGGACAACTTCCTAAAATTTAGGGTTGGTCCGGTTATAAAGCAGGTAGATTAGTTTAGGGGCTACTCCGTCCCTCCAAGTAAAATCGAGCAGTCGAGAAAAATAGACTAGGAAGTCCAAATGAGAAAACGGTGATGTTTTGTAGATGTTTGGGGATGATCCGAATCCAACGGTGACGACTGTCCGGGTTGGGTCCGGGTCAGTTTTTTGGACGCGAGCGAGGGGGGCTACGGGCTAACGAGAGAGGTTTGGTTGGACCTGGCGGGTGGTAGTGGACTACGCAGAAGGGCTCGGGCTGAGAAAAGAGAAGAGAGAAGGCCCTGTGACTGTTTCCGGAGACCGAAAACGTCCGACGTGTGCCCGGCTATAGTGCCGCTATAGTTTAACGGTTGGGCTATCAAACGAACTCCGAACGCGATGAAAATTGGCAGGCGGCCTGCTAACAACAAAACAACACCGCACGCCAACTTTCATCCCATTCCGAGAACATTTTCTGTCCACTTATAAAATACTATTTCGGACCTGCCGCGGGCGTGTGCAAGTGTGGTTGGGCTTAGAACGGACAACGGAGAGAACTCGGAGAACCCGGACGAATGCAAGTTTCAAAAACATGCAGATGCAATGCGGATGATGCCATGGCAATATGCAACACGCAAGCGAAAGACAAGGCAACAACAACGAATAACTGGAAGACACCTGGCGCATCGGTCTCAGGGCATTACAGCACTCCACCACTACGAGAGGATCTCGTCCCGAGATCTAGGATGGCACCGGAGGGAAAATGGAAGAGAAAGAGAAGAGGTAAAAATAAGTTGCTTCTTTGACCAACGAGTGAATCCACGAACCTTGAAAAGGTTAAGCCATTTTGAGAAAAGAATACAACAGAGATGACGAAGTTGAAAACACTCCGTTAGAAAAGAGGGACAAGGAAGAACAAATTCGGGCAGCACTCCAGTTGAAAAGTGATGGAAGACTTGATAAAGCGAAAAGAACTTGAGCAACAGGGCACAACACTCCGGTTAAATGGATAAGCAAGAAAAGAACAAGGTCCTGACAAGAACAAGAAGAAGGGTTGAAGAGAGAAACAACACAATGCCTCCGGAACAAAAGTAAGAATGGAATGGAATGAACGAAGGGAAACACGATCTTGAGAGAGCAAGCTTACAACAAATGCTAGAACGGAGTTGTTGGAAAACCAACAACAAAAATAATAATCTTGATATGGTCTTATGGAATCCATCTCAAATTATGAGGTGACAACCTGCCACTCACGGGAAGAAGAATTGGATTCATATGAACAAGGAGACGAGAAAGTTATTTCACTGGGAGGATAAATGAAGAACTTGGGTCATTTATGAGCACCATAAACAAGACACAAGATAACTCCAACAAAGAGGTTGATGGATTGAATATATCTCATTCTTAACAACATGTGAATCATGAAACATGACTCAAAATATCAAGAATGACATAATACCACCTCCAATGATACGGAAGGAAGAATTGCACTCCGGATTGCAAGATGAATAATGCTTGAACTCCTCTGAAAAGAATGTTGATGAACACTTCGAGAAGGAATTAAATCCTTAATGAACCATCATGTATAACCTTCATGAAGAACTCCGGTAACCAAAAGGATAACGAGAAGAAAGGGAAGTTGAAAACACAAGGTGAAACCTTGCATGATTAGATGGATCTCCGCGATGAAATAATTGAGAGGATTTGGAACTCCGGGAAAAGGAAAGAAAAGCATCTCGAACTGAGAATGTGATATGATGAACCACTCCAGAAAAAAAAAGAATTTAGTTCACTCAATGAAACAAGAATAAGAATTACATTATGCTTATCCTTCACCAATTAAATTGATGACCAACAATGGATTTGGCACACTATTTATTCTCTTAGAAAGGATTAAGATAGATATTGCGCAAACTTGAAGAGGCCTTCAATGATCCACTGGTAGAATTTGAAAAGCATGAATGCATAGATATGATACACGAAGGAAGAAAACTCTTGAACGAACGACTGTAAGAATTAAAAATGAACGAAGAGAATATAAAGAAAACACCGGGAAGAATTAGCAAATGAATGAAGATGCTTGAGAGAATTTCGATATATGAGAACAAAGAGATGACGAGCTGATTAGAGAACACTTGAACGATGCACTGATAAGATTTGGAGAAAGAGAGCTGAAAGCTGAGAATGAATAATATTTGAAAAGATGGCCTTCGGAGGAAATAAATGGAAACAACTCATGAAATGCTCCAGGTGGGTGGAAAGAATTGTCACAATTGAAAGCAATTATGAGAGGATATCATGAAGCTAGAACCACGAATCTTTGATAGATCGAAACAAGATGCAAGGGGAAACTCTTCTTCAGTCTTCAAAATCCGAGAATGACGACGAGAAACAGCACCATGAATTATTTAGACACTCCGGAAGAATCAAAACGAAGAGGTTGAGCCAACGATGAAAAGAATTTGAAAGATCTTGGAGAAATACATATGACTGATGATGAATCATTCTTACGTCAAGCTTTAGAAGATTTGAGAATAACTCCGGGAGAATAAGAAGAGTCAGGTAAGATCCTGGGAAAAGACCCGTGGGTTAGGGCCCACTCAAAAGAAACACCATTGAAATTATTTAAGAGAGAGGTTGCACCGGTTGAATTAAATGGCTTGACAGAGAAAACAACCTCGAAAGATATTGAACGAATGTAGAGTGGAGACACGAATCTTCGGGATATCCTGAGCACTCCGGAACAATTGAATAGCGAGAAGTGAAAGATTATGAGGTGCACCGGAACGAGGAAAAAGGATATGATCAACACGAAAGCTTGAGTTCAGTCCACCGGAGAAGAAAAGAGCAAATAATGATGAACTTGAAGCTCCATTAGGATCTTCATGAGAATCACCGGATAAGAATATTGATGGGAAAAGGATGGAGAGACTTCACAAGAATAAAAGGTACTTGATTAAGAAATCTGAGTCCTTGAAGAAATAAGGGTGGGAGGGCGGGAAAACAAAGACAACTTGAAGACGGATGAAGCAAACACCGTTGGGAAGAACTGATACTCGATCTTGCGGATGTTGAAAATGGACGGATCCACTTGAAGAGAAAACACGCTGGTTGAAAAGGATTTACATGACAATCTCGATTATCATGAGGATTGGTATTCACATCGGAGTATGAGAACACCGTTTAGAGAAGGTATGGAATCAACATTTGACTTCGAAGCAACTCGAATACCACAACTCAAAACAAACAAAGGATTGGCTTGCAGAATAAGCCGGGACAAACATATTATAGAGATTTCGTCCGAAGTTTTCGTGGTGGGGCCTACACGGGCTCGCTCGTACAACACTATCATGTACAAGGCAGTGCACATGACATACGAAGCATCCCTGAGTCGGCATAGCCAAGGACTCTTTAAGACACAATGAGACCACTGTAAAACCGACCGTGAATAGGCGGACCACTAGACGTCGAACCCCAATTTCGTATCATACATCTTTCGGAAATATATCCTAAGAGATACTTGAATTCCCACTTATAAACTCCCGAAATTTTCCGGTTATGCAATCAGGTGTTGGGGATACAGGGGAAGCATAATATCTCACCCAAATCTAGCAAATCTTACATCCAGCTGTATCCATCCTTCAACACATAACCAAGAAACCTTCGTAAATCGTCTACCTCAACCTTCGAAAAGCATCCGTTATACAAGTTATGGCAATACTCCCGAATACCCGCCCAGTACTGGGTGGTGTCGAGGTCATCTCACCAACAACTGCATAAAAGAGATTTTTGATGTCGGCGAAACTAAACCCAGGTATTCCAGAACTGCAACGATAAAATTGTGACGACAACACCTCGGAGCTCAACTCCTCGGGACACTGCCACAACCCCTAAATGACAGGAGGCACCAAGAACAATGTTCTTGTCACAAATCGATCGGAACGATTCCAAGATACCCGCGTGATCCTAAATTTTTTTTAGTGAAATTTGAGAAGAGAAGAGTCAAAACTCTATGTCAGGATGCCTTACCAGAGCGATGAACGGACTGGGGAGTAAAAAGAATTCCTAAACTCTCCGATATATAATTCCTAAATGACTCAAAATATTTTTCTAGACTCAACAACGTCAGCTAATTCGATCAAGAAGGGGGCTCCTAAGGTCGGGGAAGGATCTGATACCAACTTGTAACGCCCTCGATGCGGCTATATCTCCCACGTGTCGAAGCACGACTTAGAGGCATAACCGCATTGAAAGCAATGTCTCAAGTGAGGTAATCTTCACACAACCCATGTAATACATAAGGGACAGAGATACATAGTTGCCTTACAATGGCCACTTCACACAATACATGAATAAAGCATTACATCATCCAGATACAAACAAGCTCCGACTATGGAACCAAAATAAAAGAAGACTACCCCAAATGCTACACAGATCCTCGATCGTCCCGACTGGGCTTCACTACTGATCAACTAGAATGAAACAACACAAAGGACAAGATCTTCATCGAGCTCCTCCTTGAGCTTGGTTGCGTCAACTACTCGGTTCAACAGCACCTGCAAGCTGGTTTTGGAGGTATCTGTGAGTCACAGGGACTCAACAATCTCACACCCTCGCGATGAAGACTATTTAAGCTTATAGGAAGGGTAAAAGGTATGATGTGGAGCTGCAGCAAGCGACAACATATATGGTGGCTAACATACGCAAATGAGAGCGAGAAGAGAAGGCAAAAGCATGGTCGAACAACTATGATCAAGAAGTGATCCTAGAACAACCTGCGTCAAGCATAACTCCAACACCGTGTTCACTTCCCGGACTTCGCCAGAAAGAGACCATCACGGTTACGCACGCGGTTGATGTATTTTAATTAAGGTCAACTTCAGGTTTTCTACAACAGGACATTAACAAATTCCCATCTGGCCATAACCGCGGGCACGGCTTTCGAAAGTTCAAATCCCTGCAGGGGTGTCCCAACTTAGCCCATCACAAGCTCTCACGGTCAATGAAGGATATTCCTTCTAGCGGGAAGACCCGATCAGACTCGGAATCCCGGTTACAAGACATTTCGACAATGGTAAAACAAGACCAGCAAAGCCACCCGAATGTGCCGACAAATCCCGATAGGAGCTGCAAATATCTCGTTCTCAGGGCACACCGGATTGTCCAAACTTCCGGTAGGCCAGCCCAGAGTTGCCCCTAGTGGCCACCGGCGGCTGACAGGTTGGACCAACACTCAGAGGAGCACTGGCCCGGGGGGGGGGGGGTTAAAATAATGATGACCCATGAGTCCGCAGAACCCAAGGGAAAGAAAATTCTAGGTGGCAAATGGTAAAACCAAGGTTGGGCATTGGTGTAGGAGTTTTATTCAAGGCGAACTGTCAAGGGGTTCCCATTATAACCCAACCGCATAAGGAACGCAAAATCCGGGAACATAACACCGATATGACGGAAACTAGGGTGGCAAGAGTGGAACAAAACACCAGGCATAAGGCCGAGCCTTCCACCCTTTACCAAGTATATAGATGCATTAATTAAATAAGATATATTGTGATATCCCAACAAGTAAACATGTTCCAACAAGGAACAACATTTCCATGTTCCAACACGGAACAAACTTCAATCTTCACCTGCAACTAACAACGCTATAAGAGGGGCTGAGCAAAGCGGTAACATAGCCAAACAATGGTTTGCTAGGACAAGGTGGGTTCGAGGCTTGGTTCAACAATATAGGAGGCATGATAAGCAAGTGGTAGGTATCGTAGCATAGGCATAGCAAAAGAGCGAGCTACTAGCAAGCAAAGATAGAAGTGATTTCGAGGGTATGGTCATCTTGCCTGAAATCCCGCAAAGAAGAAGAACGGGTCCATGAAGAAGATAAATGGACGTAGTCAAACGAATCCTCACAACACGACGTTATCGGAACCAACCCGAAGAAGCAACACCGGAAAGGAGCAAACAACATAGTAAACAACCACCACAAAATCATAGCATGATGCACAATCAAGTATGATGCATGTCCGGTTTAATGAAGCATGGCATGGGAAAGTGCACAAACAATTCTACAAATTAAGTGGAGCTCAACATGCAACTCCGTTGCATATTGACGAAACACCATGACAAGTTATTTAGTTTGATCTTGTTTATGTACCCAACAATATTAAATGTTGCTAAACATGGCAAGAGGGTGAAGAAAAAGAAAACTACCTATCTAGGCAAGTTTAAATGAGGCCAGAAACAACGAACAACAATTCCGGTAAATCCCCATATGCATATTTTGGTTATGGTACTGTTCTGCCCTAAACACAATTTTAGAGTTGTTAAACATGCAAAGTAAAGACATCATGTTAAACTAGGCATTTTTCCACCCCATTTACATATAAAGTTTACTAAATTCCGAGTTATGGTTATTTAGTTATGAAATAAATCATTTTAGCAAGTTATTTAAGCAAATTTAAACAAACAACATTTTAAACATGGATGAAAGTAGCATATTATTAAACTAGATGAAATTCTAGTCATATTTCATATTTAAAGTTTTTACATGCGATGCTTAGTTTGTGAGATATTAAATGTATGAACATGAGGGTCTTTTCTGCAAAACTGCAATTCTGTGGATAATTAGGAAAAACCTCCAGAACTGAAAAAAAACATAACAAGCCGAATCAGAGGCCGGCCCAACAGTGCACAGGGGAGGTTTGGCGTGTCCTCACCTCACCGGGCCGGATCTGGCCAGCAGCTAGGCCTCAGCGCGCGGTGCAGCGGAGGGGCTGGGCCTTGGGCCTTGGAGAGGCTGGGCCGGCTCAACAGCGGAGCTGGGCACGACCCATGCGCTGGCGCTGGTCAACGTGATCGGTTGCCTCGCTCGTTCTCGGTTCGCACGAAGCAGAGCCACGACGCACGAAGTAGAGCCACGGCGAGGCGGGACTTGAATGACGGCGGCGGACTGGAGTCAGGGACGAGGCCGGGGTGCTGGGACTCGCCGGATCTGGCAGAGACAGCGACGAATGGAGTAGGGGAGGTCGATGCGGTCGCGTGCAGACGAACGGGAAGCAGAGGAGGTTCGAGCGTCCTCCTAACGCAGAAGACGGGCACTGTTCGTCGATGAAGAAGACATACAGCATGACGGAGCATGCGGTTGGAGACGCGATGAGGTCGGGGAAGCACTGGACTTCCCGGATCTTGCGGCGGCAGGGGGCGAAGGCATCCCAAGGCGCAGGTGCTTGCTGATGAAGGCGCGGGACTTGCAGAGCTTGGACGCGGGGCTTCGGTGCCGCGGGGAAAGGCGAGGGAGGCCGGAGTGCTCTGCTGCTGCGGGCACGGGGACAAGGAGGAGGCAGACTCGGGCTCCTGCTCAGGGTCTGAGGCGGGCGCACCGCGAGCGGCGGCCGTTCCTGCAACATGAAGTACAGAGAGAGAGGGAGATCGTGAGAGAGACCAAAGGGGAAGGAGAGAAAACCATAGGGGAAGAAGGGAAGGAGAGGTGCAGCCTGGTGGTGGTCCGGTTGCCTGCTCCGGCGGGGAGCTGCAGGCGCGGTGAGGAGTACGCGCAGGGGGAATCGGTTGCTGGTTGGTTCGGATGCGGGAGGATTTGGATCTGGGAAGATCCCAAGGTGGAAGGAGAGACGAGGTGGAGTGGCGGCGCGGTGATGGAATGGATGGGACAACGTCCTAAAATTTAGGGTTGGTCCGATTATAAAGCAAGTAGATTAGTTTAGGGGCTACTCCGTCCCTTCAAATAAAATCAAGCGGTCGAGAAAAATAGACTAGGAAGTCCAAATGAGAAAACGGTGATGTTTTGTAGATGTTTGGGGATGATCCGAATCCAACGGTGACGACTGTCCGGATTGGGTCCGGGACAGTTTTTCGGACGCGCGCGAGGGGTGTTGTGGGCTGACGAGAGAGGTTTGGTTGGACCTGGCGGGTGGTAGTGGACTTCGTAGAAGGCCTCGGGCTGAGAAAAGAGAAGAGAGAAGGCCCTGCGACTTCTTCCGGAGACCAAAAACGTCCGACGTGTGCCCGGCTATAGTGCCGCTATAGTTTAACGGTTGGGCTATCAAACGAACTCCGAACGCGATGAAAATTGGCAGGCGGCCTACTAACAACAAAAAAACACCGCACGCCAACTTTCATCGCATTCCGAGAACATTTTACAGCCACTTATAAAATACTATTTTGGAGCTGCCGCGGGCGCGTGCAAGTGTGGTTGGGCTCAGAACGGACAACGGAGAGAACTCAGAGAACCCGGACGAATGCAAGTTTCGAAAACATGCAGATGCAATGCGGATGATGCCATGGCAATATGCAACACGCAAGCGAAAGACAAGGCAACAACAACGAATAACTGGAAGACACCTGGCGCATTGGTCTCGGGGCGTTACAGAGGCACACTGCATAGTGCGGCGATCCAAGGCCTATAGGGTCCATGAGGGACAATTGTACAAGAAAGCACTACCGGAGTCCTTCAAAGGTGCATCTCCGAAGAGGAAGGGTGGAACCTTTTGGCAGAAATTCACCCCGAACTCGGCGGTCATCACGCCGCAGCCCGGGCTCTTGTAAGCAAGGCCTTCCGTACAGGATTCTATTGGCCAACCGGCTCGGGCAGATGCACATGACTTGGTCCAACGTTGCGCCGGTTGCCAGCTCCTTGCAAATCAAAGCCACATGCCACCCACCGCCCTCCAAACAATCCCCATTACATGGCCCTTCACGGTCTGGGGGCTTGACATGGTTGGACCCCTTAAAGGGGGAACCCACAAGAAAAAATACTTATTGGTCATGGTGGATAGATTCACCAAATGGATAGAGGCTAAACCGGTTAAAACAGCCGATTCCGGACCGGTGATAGATTTCATATCCGGGGTTGTACACCGTTACGGCATCCCCCACAGCATGATCACTGATAACGGCACGAACTTCATGGCCGACGAGGTAAAACTCTGGTGCAGCAAAATGGGCATCAAGCTCGATTATGCTTCAGTCTATCACCCACAAACCAACGGTCAAGTCGAACGAGCAAACGGTCTTATAATGAGCGGCATTAAACCCAGATTAGTGCGTTCCTTAACGGAGTCTGACACGCACTGGGTAGAGGAGCTGGACTCCATACTCTGGGGGGCTGCGGACCACGCCGAATCGTAGTACCGGATATACACCGTTTTTTATGGTATACGGTGCAGAGGCAGTCTTGCCCGGTGACATAATTCATGACTCACCTCGAGTGCGCATGTACAAAGAAAGAGAAGCCGAGCTCGATTGGCAGGACAGTCTGGACACCTTGGAGGAAGAGCGTGATGTAGCCAAAGCCCGTTCTGCATTTTACCAGCAACTGGCTCGCAGATACCAAAGCAAAGAAGTACGGGCCAAAACTTATAACATTGGCAAACTAGTTCTATGAGTGTCGGATAAAAAAAGAACAAGCTCAAGCCCAAATGGGAAGGTCCCTTCATTATTGACCAAGTTCTGACCGGTGGAGCGTACCGACTGCGGGATGCATCGACTAGTCGACTCGAGCCAAACCCATGGAACGCAGCCATGCTTCAAAGATTCTACGCCTAGCACCAGACTCTATGTTAGTCCCCTCCCTTTGTCCATTTTATGCATATGCATCATTTGTCTTCTTTCCCTTTTCTTTTTTTATTATTTCTCCAGGCCCTCAAGGATCACCTTGTGCCTCACTTGTACATTACAGATGCGCTAGCCGCACTCTCCATACATGGGGGCTTCTTTCGCAGAAGCTTCAATTATTTACCTGGGCCTCACGCCCAACACATGTGTTATACTTCCACATGTACCTTTTTTCACCATTATACGCATCGATATGACTAAAGTTTTGGCCAAGCTGGGTTGCCTGGCTCTTGTATTTATGCCCAACGTTCCCGTTAATTCGGCTAGGGCATAAGGGGAGCACCTCTGCGATTGTTACCGCCGGGTCAGCCGGATGTGTACCTCAGACTGGGTGAAGCCGAAAGCTAGCGTTCTTAAGGGAATATTCGGTCGGTGAACAAAAGATGACTTTTATTTATTATCCATATCTGCCCCCAGATGCTTTTTCTGCGCTTCTTATCGCAGTCCAGACATGCACTTTAGGGCATGCTTACCCAGGGAAAGGAACCCTTAACGGAACTATTCTCCCTGGAAGATGTTTCTTACTACCCATGTAATATAACATAACTAGTTGGGCACTTGTCTGATAAAGCACTAATGACACCTACGCCTAGTCTCCACGCATGCCTCGGTTCTTACATAATCGAGAGGGTATTCGGATACACTCCGAACCGTCGGGTCCCGAGGTTGAAGCGAAAAGGTCCGCCATGACAAACGATCTACAATCCGGCTAGAAGGCATTATACATGTCACTTTAAATTACATAGTCAATTTGACTGGTTGAATTCCTCTTCAATACCATCCAATAGGTTGTCTAGTCTACAGTCCTGTTGGGAATACTTTGCGGCCAATTCTACTTGGCCGTACACTAAGCTCACAGGGATCTCCTTCCCATCGGGCCCCACAGGTCCGACTTCGGCCATGTGGTTCGGGTCAGCCTTCGTGTACCGTGTCTTCACCATTGCCCAGGCTTCCCTGGCGCCCTGACGGCAGGCCGATATCTTCCATAATCGGAAGCACCGCCGTGCTCCCTTCAGCTTTTCTGCAAGCTCTCCAAGGCCTTCGGGTATGGAGACGGATGGCCACAAGGCTTGGGCGACGCCTTGCATCACCTGCTGAGCTCGTTCGTGCAGCTGTGAGAGCTCGGGAAGAAGGTCACCCGTTGAACCGGGCATTTCCTCGGCAGGACGACCTGTCAGCATACCTACAGACATAACTCTCTCAGCCAGCTTCCTCGCTGAACTCTTTTTCAAAGTTCGTTCAAGCACTTACTAAATATGCCATGTTGAAGCCGCCGATTCTCCTTAACAGAGTCCCACAGTTGGGCACGAACATCTTTTAGTTCCATGCCCAGCTTGGTGTTGGCATCTAGGAGATCATTCTTCTCCTGCCTCACCCTCGTAAGCACGCTCTCACCGGCCTTCAACTGGCGTAGGAGTTGTTGCTTGTCCGAATTTACTCCAGCGTCATCTGCAATTTTATCGTCAGATCTGCATATATGCCGCATCCTATATGACACTTATCATTCGAAGGATATATTACCAGAGGGGGTCTCTTTGGGCTCCCCCGCCGCGGCCAGTGCGGCCTGAAGTTGGGCTCTACACTCTTCCAGCTCCTGGGACAGTTGAGTATTCTTTTCGGTAAGAACCTGCATAACAAATGATCCTTAAATAAGTTATTCTAACTGTTTCAAGTCTCAGGGGCTACTGATATATATAATCACCAAATTTTCTCACCCGTATGTCTTTTACATACTGCTCCATGGTTCTGGCTAGACCATTTTGAGCGGCACGGAGGTACGCATCTCCCGAGTTAAAGGCATCCAATGCCTCTTGGGAGAAACAAGCGTCATGAAGAACAGTCCGGCGACGCCTGTGGTTCATGGCACTTTCCACCTTGGAATTGGTGGCGGAAAATTTATCCGCATCCTCTGTCGGAGGAGCACCCGGCGCACACCTCGTATTCGTTCCCGCCTCCGAATCTGGCCTTGGAGCCTGGCTGGTGAAGGCGCGATTAGTAGCCTCTCCGGGTATAGTCCGGTGAGCGCTCTTTTTCCTGAAAAGGAGGCATGGGCGTTAATATGCCTCTGAGAATAATGTCTTGTAATAAAGACGGCGCGCCGTACCGCTGCGCTGGTGTCTCAATCTGGACTGCGGGTCTTTTCAGCCTGCCTGACCTCGCGGCCCCTTGTTGGCTAGTCGCCGCAGGCTCGGCCTTCCGCCTCGAGAACCTCCCCTGCAAAACACGGCTGTTATACGGCAAACAAAAACACGCAAGGACAGATCCCTTTTCGAAGTACCAGGACTTCGGTCTCAGTCACCTGTGAGGCTGGAAGTAGCCCAGGGTAATCGGCCGTAATGGCCACCAAAGCGTTGTCATTACTCAACTGGTAAAATACCCCATCGATCAGCTCCACAGATATGTCCGGATCCTCCTGGGAGGCCGGGTCAAGAGACCGTCTAGGGTCCTCGGGTTGTGGAGGGGGGTTGTTTAGCTCCCTTGCAGCCTGGCGCAGCTCCTGCATTGAAATCGCTAGACTGAATACTTAACTACGGGAATACGAAACAGATGGGTGAGAAAAAGTCTACGCTTACCCAGCTCGGAGGATTGTACATAGAAAATCCGCCCTGTGGGTTGACACGAAGGAATTCCTCCTCTTCTCCCTTTGTACAAAGTGGATAAGATCTTTATTAGATCAGCAACCGATCCTGGCCGTTAACGGCCGTGGCGGGTGGCGTCATCCTCCCCGTTGAAATCCCACACGGGGTGGCCTCTATATTGAAGCGGCTGCACCCCCGCATAATACATATGGCCATGACCTCGATCATGGTCAATCCGGATCGAGCTAAAAAAATTATCCGGCTCATCAGGTAAAGAACGTCCCTGTCATCTTCCTCCAGGGAGCTCCATGGACGCCAGCTCCGGCGCTTATTCAAAGGGGCATTGTCGAACTCAGGAAGGCCAATTCTAATAGGATCCGGGAGGGGGACGTCTTCTATATAAAACCATTCTGAAGGCCAGTCTTCAGACGTCTTCTTTGGGGTTCCGGACAAGTATCCGGTCCTGATAATATGCCACACTTCGGTTCCGCCCACTTGATATATTGGCCCCTTCTGAGAACGGGGCACAAGGCAGAACAACTTCTTCCACAGAGCGAAATGAGCTTCACAGCCCACAAACAACTCGCAAAGGGCTACGAATCCCGCGATATGCAGCATGGAGGCAAGCGTAAGGTTGTGCAACTGGAGGCCATAGAACTCCAGGAGCCCCCGGAGAAACGGATGAATTGGAAATCCGAGCCCTCTTACCAAATAAGGGACAAGGCATACCCGCTCTCCCTTGGAGGGATTGGGAAGGCTCTCCGCTTGCTCTCTACCATCATAGGTGGCGAGCCCGGCTCAAACCGGGACCATGTACGTTGGGGGAAGAAATCCCTTGGTTTGAAGCACCACTAATTTGCTGTGCGGGACGGAACATCTCTCCCAATCTCCGGGCTTGGGGCTAGGGGAGCGAGAGGAGGAGCTGCGTCGACCGGCCATGATGGAATGGATCTCTGTCAAATGTGCTCTGATGAAGGCTCGCCAAGGGAGGATGGTGTGATTTGGATCTAAATCCTCGTCTTTTTAATAGGCAGCTCATTCACATAGCTAGGGGGGTAAATGTAAAAACACCCTAGCTCTTCACATTCGCTCGACACGTGGAAATTGGCCATTATTGGGTGTGGAAGCCAAGGAGTGCAACATTCACAAGAGGCCAGACACTATTTTGACAGGTACACGGAATTTGGAGAGGAACCCGCCTTGCAATGCCGAAAACAATACTACGTGTCGGACTCATCGTCATTGAAGCCTGGTTCAGGGGCTACTGAGGGAGTCCTGGATTAGGGGTTCTCCGGACAGCCGGACTATATGCTTCGGTCGGACTATTAGACTATGAAGATACAAGATTGAAGACTTCGTCTCGTGTCCGAATGGGACTCTACTTGGCGTGGAAGGCAAGCTAGGCAATACGGATATCAATATCTCCTCCTTTTTAACCGACCTTGTGTAACCCTAACCCTCTCAGGTGTCTATATAAACCGAAGGGTTTTAGTCCGTAGGACAACAACCATAACATACAATCATACCATAGGCTAGCTTCTAGGGTTTAGCCTCTCCGATCTCGTGGTAGATCTACTCTTGTACTACCCATATCATCAATATTAATCAAGCAGGACGTAGGGTTTTACCTCCATCAAGAGGGCCTGAACCTGGGTAAAACATCATGTCACCTGCCTCCTGTTACCATCCAGCCTAGATGCACAGTTCGGGACCCCCTACCCGAGATCCGCCGATTTTGACACCGACAACTCCCCTTTCCAAGTCCCACTAGGAGGGGGAAGGAAGGAGTGGGAGAGGGGAAAGGCAAGGGGGGCGCTGCCCCCCTTCCTTGTCCTATTCGGACTCAAGGGGAGGGGGCACGTGGCCTACCCTGGCAGCCCCTCTCTCTCCGCTAGGGCCCATCAAGGCCCATTAGCCCCCGGGGGGTTCCGGTAACCCCTCCGGCACTCCGGCTTTCTCCGAGATCACCCGAAACCCTTCCGGTGTCCGAATATAGCCGTCCAATATATCAATCTTTATGTCTCGACCATTTCGAGACTCCTCGTCATGTTCGTGATCACATCCGGAACTCCGAACTACCTTAGGTACATCAAAACACATAAACTCATAATACCGATCGTCACTGAACGTTAAGCGTGCGGACCATACGGTTTCGAGAACTATGTAGACATGACCGAGACTCATCTCCGGTCAATAACCAATAGCTAAACCTAGATGCTCATATTGGTTCCTACATATTCTACGAAGATCTTTATCGGTCAAACCGCATAACAACATACGTTGTTCCCTTTGTCATTTGTACGTTACTTGCCCGAGATTCGATCATCGGTATCTCAATACCTAGTTCAATCTCGTTACTGGCAAGTCTCTTTACTCGTTCCGTAATACATCATCCCACAACTAACTCATTAGTTGCATTGCTTGCAAGTCTTATAGTGATGTGCATTACCGAGAGGGCCCAGAGACACCTCTCCGACAATCGGAGTGAAAAATCCCAATCTCGATCTATGCCAACTCAACAAGTACCATCGGAGACACCTGTAGAGCACCTTTATAATGAACCAGTTACGTTTGGACGTTTGGTAGCACACAAAGTGTTCCGCCGATATTCGGCAGTTGCATAATCTCATAGTCATAGGAACATGTATAAGTCATGAAGAAAGCAATAGCAATATACTAAACGATCAAATGCTAAGCTAACGGAATGGGTCAAGTCAATCACGTCATTCTCTAATGATGTGATCCCGTTAATCAAATGACAACTCATGTCTATGGTTAGGAAACTTAACCATCTTTGATTCAACGAGCTAGTCAAGTAGAGGCATACTAGTGACACTGTGTTTGTCTATGTATTCACACATGTACTAAGTTTCTGGTTAATACAATTCTAGCATGAATAATAAACATTTATCATGATATAAGGAAATATAAATAACAACTTTATTATTGCCTCTAGGGCATATTTCATTCAGCCTCCCACTTGCACTAGAGTCAATAATCTAGATTACATAGTAATGATTCTAACACCCATGGAGTCTTGGTGCCAATCACGTTTTGCTCATGAGAGAGGCTCAAACGCACAAGTGCTCCCTGGGTGGTTCTAGTAATTAATGTCAACATATCACTTGTTAGACTAACACTTTTACCTAGTATGTTTCAGATAAGTTCAACAATGGAGTGGCATGGACTAGAGGATGTGGAACCCCTTCAAGATGCTAAGGACAAAGGATTGGCTCAAGCCTCAAGATCAAGACTCTACATTTTCTATTTTAGTGATCCAAGATCACATTGAGTCTATAGGAAAAGCCAATACTACCAAGAGGGGATGAGGTGTTGCTTAATGGCTTGCTTGCTCAAAGTGCTTAGTGATATGCTCCAAAACCCTCGACTACGTTCCCACATCCACATATGACCTAAACCAAAAGTCAAACTCGGCCGCACCGATTCTATCTATCCGGCGCCACCGAGTTTGAGATGTCATAGCCACTGCCACAAACCCCAGCAAATCGGTTTCACCGATAGGGATCTCGGTCTCACCGAGATGGGATTGTAATCTCTCTGTGTATGTCCATTACCAAAATCGGTCTCACCGAGTTTGAGCAATCAGTACTACTAAGATTACAATGCAAACCCTCTGGTTAGCTTATTACCAAAATCGGTCCCACCGAGTTTGTGTAACCGGTCTCACCGAGTTTGCCTGACCAACTCTCTGGTTAGCTTATTACCAAAATCGGTCCCACCGAGTTTGTGTAATCGGTCACACCGAGATTACGTTATGCCCTAACCCTAACCATATCGGTCCTACCTAGTTGCATCTCAGTCTCACCGAAAATCCTAATGGTCACTAGGTTTGCTGAATCGGTCCGACCGAGTTTAACCATTCGGTCCCACCGAGTTTGGCAAATTGTGTGTAACGGTTAGATTTTGTGTGGAGGCTATATATACCCCTCCACCCACTCTTCATTCGTGGAGAGAGCCATCAGAACATACCTAAACTTCCAATACACATTTTCTGAGAGAGAACCACCTACACTTGTGTTGAGGTCAAGATATTCCATTCCAACCATATGAATCTTGATCTCTAGCCTTTCCCAAGTTGCTTTCCACTCAAATCTTCTTTCCGCCAAATCCAAATCCTGTGAGAGAGAGTTGAGTGTTGGGGAGACTATCATTTGAAGCACAAGAGCAAGGGGTTCATCATCCACACACCATTTGTTACTTCTTGGAGAGTGGTGTCTCCTAGATTGGCTAGGTGTCACTTGGGAGCCTCCAACAAAATTGTGGAGTTGAACCAAGGAGTTTGTAAGGGCAAGGAGATCGCCTACTTCGTGAAGATCTACCACTAGTGAGGCAAGTCCGTCGTGGGCGACGGCTGTGATGGAATAGACAAGGTTGCTTCTTCGAGGACCCTTCGTGGGTGGAGCCCTTCGTGGACTTGCGCAACCGTTACCCTCCGTGGGTTGAAGTCTCCATCAACGTGGATGTACGATAGCACCACCTATCGGAACCACGACAAAAACATCCGTGTCTCCAATTGCGTTTGAATACTCCAAACCATTCTCTTTACATTCTTGCAAGTTGTATGCTTTACTTTCCGCTGCTCATATACTCATTGCATGCTTGCTTGATATGTATTGTGTTTGTTAAACTTGTGCTTAAACTCCACTTAAACTTAAGAATATTAAAAACTGCAACTTTTGGCACTTCGTGTCTAATCACCCCCCTCTAGACACCTCTTCTCAATCCTTTCAATTGGTATCAGAGCTTTGGTCTCCATTGCCTTGGTTTAAACACCATTGGAGGAAGATGGATGAGTCTACTTTGGGGAGTCTTAGACATAGTGCCTATTCTTGATGGAGAGTATTTTCATGAGTGGAAAAATGAAATGCTTGAGATTTTCAATGAATATCATTTGAAGAAGTACATTACTAGCCCTTTTGCACCTCATGTTGATCCTTTGCACCCTACCCTAGATGAAGATATTGACATGATTCACAATCTTAGAACTGTTGAGCTCATCATTAGAGGCTTGCCTAGAAACTTGATTAGATGTTTGCCTACTCTCAAGTGTGCCTACACCATATGGAGATTTCTTGAGGAACGATTTCCAGATTATTCCTTGAAAAATTTAGATGAAATTCTCCATAAGTCTATTGCCTTGAGTAAGATGAACTCTAGTGATCCTAGCTTTGGTGATTGTCTATTTGAGCTTACCAATCTCATGCGTGCTAAAGGAAATGTTGGAATCATTAGCGATATCATATCCGAAGCTATTAGAATTCATAAAGGTAACCATTGTGATGATCATTTATCTAATGAATTACCCTCTCTAGGAATTGATCAATCACAAGATGATGTTGAACATGGATACTATGATGAAGATGTTGATAGTGACTATGATCTTGATGGTGCAATGAGGCATTTTGGTCTTATGGAAAATCTTCGCGGCTACATGGCTGGAGGAAAGGAATGGGTCCTTGATAGTGGATGTACTAATCATATGACCGGAGATAAAGATATGTTCCGTGAGCTTGCTGAAAACGACGACCCTCGAAAATATGTCACGTTTGGTGATAATTCAAAGGGTAAGGTGGTTGGCCTTGGTAAGGTGGCCATCTCACATGATAGCTCCATACAAAATGTCATGCTCGTTGAGTCCCTTGGATACAATTTACTTTCAGTTTCTAGACTTGCGGATTTCGGTTTCAATGTCCTATTCACTGAAGTAGATTGCCAAGTGTTTCGTAGAGACAATCATAAAATGGTCTTTACCGGTATACGTAGAGGAGATCTTTACATTGATGATTTCACTAAAAAGGCTCAACCTAGAACTTGCTTAATTACCAAATCTTCTAAAGGCTGGTCGTGGCATAGAAGACTAGGTCATGTTGGTATGCGAAATCTTGATAAGCTTATTAAAGGTGATCATATCCTTGGAATAAAAGATGTCATATTTGACAAGGATAGACATTGTAGTGCTTGTCAAGCAGGGAAACAAGTTGGAGGAAGTCACCATGCGAAGAACATCATGACCACAAGAAGACCACTCGAGCTACTTCACATGGATCTCTTTGGTCCAAATGCCTACAAGAGTCTCGGTGGTAACTCATTTGGTCTAGTCAGGGTTGATGCTTTTTCAAGATTTACGTGGGTGTTCTTTCTTGATGACAAATCGCAAGTGCAAAAGATCTTCAAAAACTTCGCTAGGAAGGCCCAAAATCAGTTTGACGTGAAGATCAAGAAGGTTCGGAGCGACAACGGAACGGAGTTCAAGAACGCAAATGTGGACACCTTTCTTGACAAAGAAGGGATTTCACACGAGTTCTCGACTACGTACACACCTCAACAAAATGGAGTTGTTGAAAGGAAGAACCGGACTCTTATCGAGATGGCAAGAACGATGCTTGATGAGTACAAAACGCCAAAGCACTTTCGGGCGGAAGCGGTTGAGACAGCTTGTCATGCAACAAATCGCTTGTATCTTCACAAGCTACTCGGCAAGACGGCATATGAGCTCCTCACCGGTAACAAACCCCAAGTTGGATACTTTCGAGTATTCAGCTCAAAGTGCTACATTCTTGATAAGCATCGTTGTTCTAAATTTGCTCCTAAATCTCATGAAGGTTTCCTACTTGGTTATGGCTCAAACTCTCACAATTACCGTGTCTACAACAATTTCACTCGAAAGGTTGAAGAGACGGTAGATGTGAAGTTTGATGAATCTAACGGCTCGCAAGTAGAGCAATTGCCAATTGATGTAGGAGACAAAGACCCTTCAGAAGCAATTCAAGACTTGTCCATTGGCAAGATTCGTCGAACGGAAGTGAATGAGAGTACCTCGTCTGTCCAAGTGGAAGCTTCTACCTCACGACAAGGTGAACCAAGAGTTGATACGGAAACATCCACAAGTGGGACACGCCAAGATGAAGAAAATGAGGAAGCGCACCAAGATGAACATCAACAACCTCCTTCTCCACCACGACAAGAGAACGACAACGTCAACAATGAAGAAGGACAAGAAGAAGCACAAGATGAAGAGGATGTTCCACCCCGACCCAAGAAAAAGCTTTCACGAGTTCGAGCAATAATTGCTAAGGATCATCCCGTCGAGCAAATCTACAATGATATCCAAACCGGGAGAATCACTCGCTCTAAAACTCGTTTAGCTAACTTTTGTGAACATTACTCATTCATCTGTAGCATTGAACCTATGAAGGTTGAAGAAGCATTGGAGGATCCGGACTGGATAAATGCTATGCATGAAGAGCTACACAACTTTGAGAGAAATCAAGTGTGGACATTGGTCGAGAAGCCCGACAGCAACCACAACATCATTGGTACCAAATGGGTGTTTCGCAACAAGAAAGATGAAGATGGACAAGTGGTTCGCAACAAAGCACGTCTCATCGCCCAAGGCTACACACCAGTTGAAGGTATGGACTATGGTGAGACATATGCTCCCATTCCTAGACTTGAGTCCATTCGTATCTTACTTGCTTATGCTAATCACCATGATATCACCTTGTACCAAATGGAC
Source organism: Triticum monococcum (assembly GCA_034509565.1). Taxonomy (NCBI): domain Eukaryota; kingdom Viridiplantae; phylum Streptophyta; class Magnoliopsida; order Poales; family Poaceae; genus Triticum; species Triticum monococcum. Next base: position 33,082,790 of record CM067844.1, read on the forward strand.
ATTAAAAGTGCTTTTCTAAATGGCAAAATTGAGGAGGAAGTTTATGTTAAGCAACCTCCCGGCTTCGTCAATCCTAAGAAACCTAATCATGTTTACAAACTTCACAAAGCCCTTTATGGTCTTAAACAAGCTCCTAGAGCATGGTATAAATGGTTGACCAAGTTCCTTATTGAAAAAGGCTTTGAAATTGGTAAAATTGATTCTCCTCTTTTTACTAAAAGGGTTAATGGAGAACTATTTGTGTGCCAAATTTATGTTGATGATATCATATTTGGTTCAACTAACCCTCATTTTAGTGAGAAGTTTGGAAAGCTAATGTCGGAGAAGTTTGAGATGTCTATGATGAGTGAACTCAAATTCTTTCTCGGTTTGCAAATCAAGCAAACTAAGGAAGGTACCTTTGTCTCTCAAACGAAGTACACCCAGGACTTATTCAAGAAGTTCAATATGCAAGAATGCAAAGGTATGACTACACCCATGCCTACTAGTGGACATCTTGATTTGACCAAAGATGGTGAACCGGATGATCAAAAGGTTTATCTCTCTATGATTGGTTCATTGTTATATCTATGTGCCTCTCGTCCCGATATTATGCTAAGTGTGTGCATGTGTGCACGATATCAAGCTGCTCCTAAAGAGTGTCATCTTAAGGCTGTGAAAAGGATAGTGAGATACCTAATCCATACACCAAATTTTGGCATTTGGTATCCTAAGAGGTCCTCTTTTGATCTTGTTGGCTACTCCGATTCGGACTATGCCGGAGACAAGGTTGATAGAAAATCCACTTCGGGTACTTGTCAATTCCTTGGTAGATCTCTTGTGTCTTGGTCTTCCAAGAAACAAAACTCGGTATCCTTATCCACCGCCGAAGCGGAATACATTGCCGCTGGTTCATGTTGTGCTCAATTACTTTGGATGACCCAAACTCTTAAAGATTATGTGATATATGTGAAACATGTTCCATTTCTATGTGACAATGAAAGTGTTATTAAGATTGCTCACAATCCCATGCAACATTCTCGAACTAAGCATATTGAAGTTCGTCATCATTTCATTCGAGATCATGTTGCAAAAGGGGACATTAACCTTAAGCATGTTCGCACTGATAAGCAATTGGCGGATATATTCACTAAACCACTTGATGAGAAAGTGTTTTGCAGGTTGAGAGGTGAATTGAACATCATTGATGCTTCAAAATTGAAGTAGGAACTCGATTTGATACATGCGGGGCATGAGCCTATGACTAATCCTTGATATTTCTCTTATGATGCTATTCATATGTCTTGGATATATTTGTACTTTGCATGTTATCTAACCCGTGTAGGTACTTGGTTCAATCTAAATCTATGAGATTGCAACTCACTCACATCTTGAGCAATCTCTACATCACCAAGTCTCTACACAATGGTGGTTGAAGACAAGGAAGCACGAAACCATTCAAACATATCCTTTGGCAAATTCTATGTTGAGTCTCATGATTGTTATTTTGGATACGCAAGTGCTCTTCCTTGCAAAGCTAACCCATGTAGGTAGATGAACTCAAACTCCAAGTGGTGCTCCCAACCCTTGATGAACTACATCAACCTTGAGCAACCCACACAAGTTCAACTACAACACCACCACCCAAGGTATGTTATTCCATCTTAGAGAAGCTTTACTCCAAGTCATGAGTCAAAGCAACTCGACAAGATGTGAATACATCAAAAGGCTTAAATGAAAAATGGTAACCCCATTTTGAGCTTAAACGATGAGTATGACCTATGATCAAGTGCTCTCACTTGACTCCTAAGTCAATATACTCTAACATAGGTGACTTTGTCGCCGACCATCTCTAGATGAAGTTCTCGTGTGTCTCTCCGTGCGTTTGTCTCTTGCATATTTGTTTCCCTTCATCTAGAACTTTTAGTTTCTTTTCTTTCCTTTTTGTTCTGCATTTTCTGCATCCAATTCATTGCAAATCTTTCAGTAAATTCCTTGCATATCCTTGTGAGATCTTACTTGTCTAGTGAGCTGAGGTGACAAGTGGTTTCACTATAATGAACTCGGTCACACCGGTTTGTTCTCTTCGGCCCAACTGAAATCTTTCGGTGCAACCGAAGCACACAACTCAGAGTCACCGATTCCACCACAGGAAAACCAACTTGCCACTTATTCCTGATTTCTGTTTGCTCCAGCTCCACTCAATGATTCTTGTCCTCTACCAGCATCATATTAGACATGCTGCTTTGCTCTATGACTCGAGGACCAACCCATTTGTATCACATGTCCAGAAGAGCCCTTCTTGGAAATTGATGTCAAAGGGGGAGAGAGAGATCACATCAAAGCTTAATCCTTCCTATAGGGGGAGAAAGAGAGAATACTCAGGGGGAGAGAGTTTCTCAACTAGGAGAAAGTAATATCATCAAAGACCCTAGATGCTTGGTGTTCAAGAGGAGAGATGGCACATGTCTTTAAGAGGGGAAAGAATGTTTGGTTGCTTGCTTTAGCTCAAGCTCTGTTGTTTCCTTTTTTGTTGCTCTGATTTTCTGTTCCCTGTCTTCTCCCAATATCCCATACAGATTCAAGGGGAGCAAGACATCTAAGTGAAGGAAATCTCTGATTTTATTGCATATCTTTACCTTTGGGGACATGTCTATATCCAATGTGGTACTTAGTACTCACTCTACATGTCATCCCAGTCTTGGTTCTCTTGTGGTTTCTCTTTCTTGCTCTAGTCAGTAGGTGTATCTGTGTTATTTAACCTTGTTTGCAGAGGTTCATCCCATCCTAAGCCAACTCAAGACCACAAGGTAAGTATATGCTTCACAGTCATGTGAATGAGAAGTTCTTGCTGATGTACATACTGTTTGCAAGAAGGACTCATGAGCATGAAGGTACATTTATCACATTCACATCATTTGCTCTGATGCATATAGCCAAGATACATGTAACACATTGCTTACTCTGTCATGTTTACACATTGACATGCTCCTATATTCAATATTCACATGATTGCATACATGTAGGGGAAGCCTATGCATGTTACATGTCTTTCCAAAGCTTTACTTGCTATTCTCTATATCTTTATCTAAAGCTTTGATGTATGTTGTCATCAATTACCAAAAAGGGGGAGATTGAAAGCACAAGTGCTCCCTGGGTTGTTTTGGTAATTAATGTCAACATATCTCTTGTTGGACTAACACTTTTACCTAGTATGTTTTAGATAAGTTCAACAATGGAGTGGCATGGATTAGAGGATGTGGAACCCCTTCAAGATGCTAAGGACAAACGATTGGCTCAAGCTTCAAGATCAAGACTCTACATTTTCTATTTTAGTGATCCAAGATCACATTGAGTCTATAGGAAAAGCCAATACTATCAAGAGGGGATGAGGTGTTGCTTAATGGCTTGCTTGCTCAAAGTGCTTAGTGATATGCTCCAAAACCCTCAACTACCTTCCCACATCCACATATGACCTAAACCAAAAGTCAAAGTCGGCCCCACCGATTCTATCTATCTGGCGCCACTGAGTTTCAGATGTCATAGCCACTGCCACAAAGCCTAGCAAATCGGTTTCACCGATAGGGATCTCGGTCTCACCAAGATGGGATTGTAATCTCTCTGTGTATGTCCATTACCAAAATCGGTCTCACCGAGTTTGAGCAATCGGTACTACCGAGATTACAATGCAAACCCTCTGGTTAGCTTATTACCAAAATCGGTCCCACCGAGTTTGTGTAATCGGTCTCACCGAGTTTGCCTGACCAACTCTCTGGTTAGCTTATTACCAAAATCGATCCCACCGAGTTTGTGTAATCGGTCACACCGAGATTACGTTATGCCCTAACCCTAACCATATCGGTCCTACCGAGTTGCATCTCAGTCCCACCGAAAATCCTAACAGTCACTAGGTTTGCTGAATCGGTCTGACCGAGTTTAACCATTCGGTCGCACCGAGTTTGGAAAATTGTGTGTAATGGTTAGATTTTGTGTGGAGGCTATATACACCCCTCCACCCACTCTTCATTCATGGAGAGAGCCATCAGAACATACCTACACTTCCAATACACATTTTCTGAGAGAGAACCACCTACACTTGTGTTGAGGTCAAGATATTCCATTCCAACCATATGAATCTTGATCTCTAGCCTTTCCCAAGTTGCTTTCCACTCAAATCTTCTTTCCACCAAATCCAAATCCTGTGAGAGAGAGTTGAGTGTTGGGGAGACTATCATTTGAAGAACAAGAGCAAGGGGTTCATCATCAACACACCATTTGTTACTTCTTGGAGAGTGGTGTCTCCTAGATTGGCTAGGTGTCACTTGGGAGCCTCCAACAAGATTGTGGAGTTGAACCAAGTAGTTTGTAAGGGCAAGGAGATCGCCTACTTCATGAAGATCTACTGCTAGTGAGGCAAGTCGTTCATGGGCGACAGCCGTGATGGAATAGACAAGGTTGCCTCTTCATGGACCCTTCGTGGGTGGAGCCCTCCGTGGACTCGCGAAACCGTTACCTCCATGGACTTGCGAAAATGTGGATGTATGATAGCACCACCTATCGGAACCACGAAAAAAACATCCGTGTCTCCAATTGCGTTTGAATACTCCAAACCCTTCTCTTTACATTCTTGCAACTTGCATGCTTTACTTTCCGCTGCTCATATACTCATTGCATGCTTGCTTGATATGTATTGTGTTTGTTAAACTTGTGCTTAAACTCCACTTAAACTTAAGAATATTAAAAACTGCAACTTTTGGCACTTAGTGTCTAATCACCCCCCCTCTAGACACCTCTTCTCGATCCTATCAGAGGCTTAGTCAACGGGTCTGCAACATTCAGATCCGTATGTATCTTGCAAATCTCTATGTCTCCCTCCTTGACTTGATCGCGGATGGAATTGAAGCGTCTCTTGATGTGCTTGGTTCTCTTGTGGAATATGGATTCCTTTGCCAAGGCAATTGCACCATTATTGTCAAAAAGATGTTCATTGGACCCGATGCACTAGGTATGACACCTAGATCGGATATGAACTCCTTCATCCAGACTCCTTCATTTGCTGCTTCCAAAGCAGCTATGTACTCTGCTTCGCATGTAGATCCCGCCATGATGCTTTGCTTAGAACTGCACCAACTGACAGCTCCACCGTTCAATATAAACATGTATCCGGTTTGTGACTTAGAGTCATCCGGATCAGTGTCAAAGCTTGCATCAACGTAAACACTTACAAGAGCTCTTTGTCACCTCCATAAACGAGAAACATATCCTTAGTCCTTTTCAGGTATTTCAGGATGTTCTTGACCACTGTCCAGTGATCCACTCATGGATTACTTTGGTACCTCCCTGCTAAACTAATAGCAAGGCACACATCAGGTCTGGTACACAGCATTGCATACATGATAGAGCCTATGGCTGAAGCATAGGGAACACCTTTCATTTTTTTTCTCTATCTTCTGCAGTGGTCGGGCATTGAGTCTGACTCAACTTCACACCTTGTAACATAGGCAAGAACCCTTCCTTTCCTTGATCCATTTTGAACTTCTTCAAAACATTATCAAGGTATGTGCTTTGTGAAAGTCCAATTAAGCGTCTTGATCTATCTCTATAGATCTTGATGCCCAATATATAAGCAGCTTCACCGAGGTCTTTCATTGAAAAACTCTTATTCAAATATCCTTTTATGCTATCCAGAAATTCTATATCATTTCCAATCAATAATATGTCATCCACGTATTATATTAGGAATGCTACAGAGCTCCCACTCACTTTCTTGTAAATACAGGCTTCTCCAAAAGTCTGTATAAAACCATATGCTTTGATCACACTATCAAAATGTTTGTTCCAACTCCGAGATGCTTGCACCAGTCCATAGATGGATCGCTGGAGCTTACACACTTTGTTAGCATCCTTTGGATCGATAAAACCTTCAGGTTGCATCACATATAACTCCTCTTCCAGAAATCCATTTAGGAATGCAGTCTTTACATCCATTTGGCAACTTTCATAATCATAAAATGCGGCAATTGCTAACATGATTCGGACGAACTTAACCATCGCTACAGGTGAGAAAGCCTCATCATAGTCAACTCCTTGAACTTGTCGAAAACCTTTCTCAACAAGTCGAGCTTTGTAGACAGTAATATTACCGTTAGCGTCAGTCTTCTTCTTGAAGATCCATTTATTCTCGATGGCTTGCCGATCATCGGGCAAGTCAACCAAAGTCCACACTTTGTTCTCATACATGGATCCCATCTCAGATTTCATGGCCTCAAGCCATTTTGCGGAATCTGGGCTCATCATCGCTTCCTCATAGTTCGTAGGTTCGTCTTGGTCAAGTAACATGACCTCCAGAACAGGATTACCATACCACTCTAGTGCGGATCTTACTCTGGTTGACCTGCGAGGTTCGTTGGTAACTTGATCTAAAGTTACATGATCATCATCATTAGGTTCCTCACTAATTGGTGTAGGAGTCACAGGAACAGATTTATGTGATGAACTACTTTCCAATAAGTGAGCAGGTATAGTTACCTTATCAAGTTCTACTTTCCTCCCACTCACTTCTTTCGAGAGAAACTCCTTCTCTAGAAAGGATCCATCCTTAGCAACTAATGTCTTGCCTTCGGATCTGTGATAGAAGGTGTACCCAACAGTCTCCTTTGGGTATCGTATGAAGACACATTTGTCCGATTTGGGTTCGAGCTTATCAGGTTGAAGCTTTTTCATATAAGCATCGCAGACCCATACTTTAAGAAACGGCAACTTTGGTTTCTTGCCAAACCACAGTTCATAAGGCGTCATCTCAACGGATTTAGATGGTGCCCTATTTAACGTGAATGAAGCCGTCTCTAAAGCATAACCCCAAAATGATAGCGGTAAATCAGTAAGAGACATCATAGATCGCACCATATCTAGTAAAGTACGATTACGACGTTCAGGCACACCATTACGCGGTGGTGTTCCGGGTGGCATGAGTTGCGAAACTATTCCGCATTGTTTCAAATGAAGACTGATGGCGTTCTGGGAGCAGGCACGTACGGCCCATCTTCATCAACAAGGAATCAAGACCCTCGCGAGGGGCCAAGCCTCGCAAGGCAAACGACAAAAGACGTCCTCAGGAGCGGCCTCACCAGGCTGGCTTGTGAGGGGCGGAGAGTTCAAGGCTAGGCAAACCTCGTGAGGTTCTCGTGACGTGAGCCATGACGATCGAGACCAGGCGGGCGCCAGTGCGTGCAGCGTCCTTGTTTCCTATTTGGTGCTAAGGGGGCAAGCGCAGGCACGGAGTACCGAGGCATGAAGCAAAGGTTTCCATATTCGTGCAATGAGACCAAGACCAGAAGGACGGCAAGACGGAGGTCACCGTGGAGCCCAAGACGGCGTCACCACCAGAGCCCTTTGGCAGGCGAAGACTACTTTTGTCCGGATAGCTTCTACTAGTTGTCCCCCTTCGAATTGGCCGTTGTGGGATCTCTTCCCGCTCAATATTTGGGAAGAGGACCGGGGCCTCTATAAATAGGACTAGCCACCACCATAGCTAGGGGCCCGGGACCGGATCGATTGGGACCAGATCTGAGATTGGACCCACCACATCCTTGGCCACCAAGCACAAGAACACCTCAACCTCAGGAGGTTGTTTTTCCCCTTGTACTGTTCATCCTCAGCCCAAGAGGCAATCCACCACCACCACACTGGAGTAGGGTATTACACCACAACGGTGGCCCGAACCAATATAAATATTGTGTCTTTATGTTGCGAGTCCGTCGAGTTAGTTCGTAAGATCTTAGCCGAGCTTGGACATGGATCGGTAGGAGGGAGATCTTCGCGCGCACCCCAGAGTTCGAACCTTAAGGGTTTTGCCGGAACCCATGATCCTACATTTGGCGCGCCAGGTAGGGGTGCGCCGAAGCTTCCTTCCCGTCGCTCCGCGTCATGTCGCTTCATCGTGTCCATGGCGGACGCATGCCGTGCCCGCGCCGAGCACCGGGCTGCCCTCACCACCGACGTTGCTCAGACGGCCCCTGCCAACGGGCCACCCTGTCGCTCTCCGTCGCCTGCCGCCAACGCCACCACCGGCCCGACAGGGAACGAGCAGCAAGCATCCTCGCTGCACCCCTTAGTGCGACAGGACGGCCGCACCGCCACTCCATCACTGACTCCCGCTGGTTCGTCGTCTCACGCTCTTCGCGTTCCCACGGACGCACGGGCCGCGCTCCTCATGGCGCACGAGCTCCTGCGCTACCGCCCAGTCGACGACTGAGGGAGTCCTGGATTAGGGGGTCCTCGGACAGCCAGACTATATACTTTGGCCGGACTGTTGGACTATGAAGATAGAAGATTGAAGACTTCGTCCCTTGTCCGGATGGGACTCTCCTTTGCGTGGAAGGCAAGCTTGGCGATTCGAATATGTAGATCTCCTCCCTTGTAACCGACTCTATGTAACCCTAGCCCCTCCGGTGTCTATATAAACCGGAAGGGTTTTATTCCGTAGTACAACAACAATCATACCATAGGCTAGCTTCTAGGGTTTAGCCTCTTCGATCTCATGGTAGATCAACTCTTGTAATACTCATATCATCAAGATCAATCAAGCAGGAAGTAGTGTATTACCTCTATCGAGAGGGCCCAAACCTGGGTAAACATTGTGTCCCCCGCCTCCTGTTACCATCCACCTTAGACGCACAGTTCGGGGCCCCCTACCCTAGATCCGCTGATTTTGACACCGACATGGGTGCTTTCATTGAGAGTTCCACTGTGTCATCATCATAAGGCTTGATGGCTCCTTCGATCATCGGCAAGGATGCGATCCAGGGTGAGGTTTTCCTCCCCGGACAGATCTTCGTACTCGGTGGCTTCGTACTACGGGCCAACTCGCTCAGCCATCTGGAGCAGATCGAGAGCTACACCCCTGGCCATCAGGTCAGGTTTGGAAGCTTGAACTATACCGCCAACATCCACGGAGACTTGATCTTCGACGGATTCGAACCTATGTTAGGTGTGCCGCACAGTCACGATGAGCATGATTTAGCTCTGCCATCGGATAGTGTTCGGGAGATCACACCTGTAGCTACCCCGGCCCTCAATCCGGAACAGATTGCGCCGTCCGAGGACGGGTGGATGGACCCCATCACGGAGGCCGCATACGCAGCGGCGATAGAGCCGAATACTGACTTCGCCTCTGATGAGACCTGTGTTGCCGGACACTCGGATTCGTCCCCGTCCACAGACTCCGAACCGCACGCGTCCGTGCCCATCCAATCTGATTGGGCACCGATCATGGATTTCACCTTCGCAGATATATTTCAGCACTCGCCCCTAGGCGATGTGCTAAACTCATTACGGTCTCTCTCCTTGTCAGGAGACCCTTGGCCGAACTATGTCCGGCTCGAGTGAGAAGCGGACGGCAAAGAAATTCGTTCCCCACCCACCACCCACTTAGTAGCCACTGTCGACGACCTAACGGACATGCTCGACCTTGACTCCGAAGACATTGACGGTATGGACGACGATGCGGGAGACGAACATGAACCACCGCCCACAGGGCGCTCGACTGCCACCTCATCGTATGATATATACATGGTGGACACCCCCAAAGAAAGCGATGGCACTAAGGCAATCCAAGAAACGGCGTCATCGGCGCCGCTCTAAGCCCCGCCATAGCAAAAACAGCGATACCGGCATAGGAGACAATAACGCTGCAAATAGTGCCAAAGACAAAGACAATCCCCTCCAACCAGGCTTTGAGCAGGAGGATGGGCAAGCCAGCCCCAAGGAACATGCAGCAGACGGATAATCAGAGGATGACAATTACATGCCTCTCTCCAAAGATGAGGTGAGCCTCAGCGACGAAGAATTCATCGTGCCTGAGGATCCCGTCGAACAGGAGCGCTTCAAGCGCCGACTTATCGCCACAGCAAAAAGCCTGAAGAAAAAGCAACAACAGCTTCAAGCTAAGCAAGGTCTGCTAGCAGATAGATGGACTGAGGTCCTGGCAGCCGAGGAACACGAACTCGAGCGCCCAATTAAAAGTCTCCCAAAGCGCAGGTTGCTACCCCAACTTGAAGAGGAAGCATTAAAGCCTGCGCATCCAGCATATGATGCGGCAGACCAGCCACCTCGTGGCCGAGACAAGGTGGCATATAAGCCCGAAGTCCAGCCCGCACCCCATCGCCAGTCAAACAAAAACAGAAAGGCCTGGGGTAACACACAAGACCTACGAGACGTATTGGAAAACAAAGCAGGACACAAAAGATCGATCTTCGGATCACGAGGGCGCGCCCCAACACATGACGACGACCGTCATGCCGAATATACCAAAAGCAAATCTGGCTGGGCCGGACACAGCAGACAAGACTCGTACGAACTGCGTCGTGACATAGCCTGGCACAGAGGCGCCGCTGATACGTCTCCAACGTATCTATAATTTTTGATTGCTCCATGCTATATTATCTACTATTTTGAATGTTTATGGGCTTTATTATACACTTTTATATCATTTTTTGGGACTAACCTATTAACCCAGAGCCCAGTGCCAGTTTCTGTTTTTACCCTGTTTTAGGGTTTCGAATAAAAGGAAAATCAAACGGAGTCCAATTGACCTGAAACTTCACGAAACTCATTTTTGGAAGGAAAGAAGCCCAGAAGACTTGGAGTGCATGTCAGGGGACCTGCCAGGAGGCCACAAGGCAGGGGGCGCGCCCACCCCCTGGGCGCGCCCTCCACCCTCGTGGGCCCCTCGTGGCCCCCCTGACGTACTTCTTCCGCCTATATATCTCCATATACCCTAAAACATCCGTGAGCACAATAGATCGGGAGTTCCGCCGCCAGAAGCCTCCGTAGCCACCGAAAGCCAATCTAGACCCGTTCCGGCACCCTGCCGGAGGGGCAATCCCTCTCCGGTGGCCATCTTCATCATCCCGTTGCTCTCCATGACGAGGAGGGAGTAGTTCTCCCTCAGGGATGAGGGTGTGTACCAGTAGCTATGTGTTTGATCTCTCTCTCTCTCTCTCTCTCGTGTTCTTGAGATGATACGATCTTGATGTATCGCGAGCTTTGCTATTATATTTGGATCCTATGATGTTTATTCCCCCCTCTACTCTCTTCTAATGAATTGAGTTTCCCCTTTGAAGTTATCTTATCAGATTGAGTCTTTAAAGATTTGAGAACACTTGATGTATGTCTTGTCGTGCGTATCTGTGGTGACAATGGGATACCACGTGATTCACTTGATGTATGTTTTGGTGATCAACTTGTGGGTTCCGTCCATCAACCTATGCATAGGGGTTGGCACACGTTTTCGTCATGATTCTCCGGTAGAAACTTTGGGGCACTCTTTGAGGTTCTATGTGTTGGTTCAATATATGAATCTGAGATTGTGTGATGCATATCGTATAATCATACCCACGGATACTTGAGGTGACATTGGAGTATCTCGGTGACATTAGGGTTTTGGTTGATTTGTGTCTTAAGGTGTTATTCTAGAACGAACTCTAGGGCTGTTTGTGACACTTATAGGAATAGCCCAACGGATTGATTGGAAAGAATAACTTTGAGGCGGTTTTGTACCCTACCATAATCTCTTTGTTTGTTCTCCTCTATTAGTAACTTTGGAGTGACTCTTTGTTGCATGTTGAGGGATAGTTATGTGATCCAATTATGTTAGTATTGTTGAGGGAACTTACACTAGTGAAAGTATGAACCCTAGGCCTTGTATCCTATCATTGCAATACCGTTTACGCTCACTTTTATCATTCGTTACCTTGCTGTTTTTATAATTTCAGATTACAAATACCTTTATCTACTATCCATATACCACTTGTATCACCATCTCTTCGCCGAACTAGTGCACCTATACAATTAACCATTGTATTGGGTGTGTTGGGGACAGAAGAGACTCTTTGTTATTTGGTTGTAGGGTTGCTTGAGAGAGACCATCTTCATCCTACGCCTCCTACAGATTGATAAACCTTAGGTCATCCACTTGAGGGAAATTTGCTACTATCCTACAAACCTCTGCACTTGGAGGCCCAACAAAGTCTACAAGATGAAGGTTGTGTAGTAGACATCAAGCTTTTTTCTGGCGCCGTTGCCGGGGAGGTGAGTGCTTGAAGGTATATCTTTAGATCTTGCAATCGAGTCTTTTAGTTTCTTGTTTTATCACTAGTTTAGTTTATAAAAGAAAATTACAAAAAATGGAATTGAGTTTGTCTCATATGCTTCACCTTTTTAATATCTTTCGTGAGTATGATGGAAAGGATAATTGTGCTCAAGTGCTAGAAGAAGAAATCTATAAAATGTTTGGCACTAAATATTTGAATGATGAGCATGATTGCAAAGTTGTTAGTACGAATTCTTTGAATATCCATGATACTAATGATGATTGCACTAGTTATGATGAAAATGTCTCCTATAAACATGTCAATTTTTGTGGAGTGCATTGGGTTTGTAAGTACACACCAAATAGGGATGATAGATATTGCAAGAGGCATAAGTACTTAGAAACTTAATTGTTGCAAGAAAGTCTTGATGATTGTGCTAAAAAATTCAATATTTTTCGCGCCCCTTGTGAACTTTGCAAAGAACATGGTCATTTAAATCTCCATGCAAATTGTTTCATGACCGAATCGTATCCAAAAATTGTGATAATTTGATTACCCTTGAGCATCATAAAGAGCTTAGTATTCTTTTGGGGTATGAGGAAATGAAACGTATAACTGAGGGTATTCCAAAATTTTCCCTTGATAAAGTTCTTCATTTTGATCTAGAGAAAATGTATATGTATTGTGCGGTGAATTGCATTGAAAATCCTTATATTGCCAACTACATAAAGAAAAGAAAACAAATAGAAGATGAAGAGAATACTAATGAAAGGGAAGAGACTTCCCAATATCCTCCTATTATTTCCTATGATGAATCAGGTAACGAGGAGGAGCCTCCTATTCAACCAATCTCATTAATAAGGAGCTTCATAAATAGGATTGAACCCACACATGATGTGGTGAAGAAGAAGAAAAGAAAAAGGAAGAGTGGTAAAAAGATGTCTCACCAAATAATGCTACCCCTATTACTATTGTGCCCCATGAAAATGTAATTATGGAAGGTAATGATACTTCTTATGATCTCGAAAATCTTTTTGGCACTTGCTTGGAAGAATATGATAATTGCTATACCATTGGTGCTATCCACACTATTAATTATGAGAGTGATTATGCTTATGATATGAAAAGTCCCAAGCTTGGGGGTGCTATGTTTGATGAATATGATGTTTTTGAGAATATATTTGCTGCAATTAATGTTTGTCCCAAGCTTGGGGAAGCTATGATTAATGAAGATGATATTTTTAGTCTCCCAAGTTTTGATATGCAAGTTTATAATGATGATAGCATGCCTCCTACTTATGATGATTATTGTGATGATACTTATGCTATAAAAAGTAGTGATTATATTTATAAAACTTGTCATGATTATGACTACCCCTTATCTGAACATTACTCTTTTAATGTGGAAACAATTTGTAGTATTCGAGTTTCCTATGATACTCCCACTATTCCGAATGAGAAGAATTTTGCCTATGTGGAGACTAGTAAATTTTCTATGCTTGTAGAACATGAAAAGAATGCTTTATGTGATGGTTATATTGTTGAATTCATTTAATATGCTACTGAAAATTATTATGAGGGAGGAATATATACTTGTAGGAATTGCAATAATATCAAGTTTCCTCTCTATGTGCTTAAAGTTATGAAGTTATGCTTGTTTTACCTTCCTATGCAAGTTGATTCTTGTTCCCATAAGTTGTTTGCTCAAAAAATCCCTATGCATAGGAAGTGGGTTAGGCTTAAATGTGCTAGTCATATTCTTCATGATGCTCTCTTTATGTTACAATTCTTACCTTTTATGTGAGCATCGTTGAAATCATCATGCCTAGCTAGGGGCGTTAAGCGATAGCGCTTGTTGGGAGGCAACCCAACTTTATTTTTGTACCATGCTTTTGGCTCCTGTTTAGTAATAAATAATTCATCTAGCCTCTGTTTAGATGTGGTTTTATGCTTTTAATTATTGTTTGTGCCAAGTAGAACCTTTGGGAAGACTTGGGGAGAGTCTTGTTGATCATGCTGTAAAAAACAGAAACTTTAGCGCTCACGAGAATTGCTGCCATTTTTATTTGGAAAGTGATATTTAGTTAATTATTTTTTTAGATGATTAATAGATAAATTCCTCAGGTCCAGAAAATTATTTGGGAATTTTATGAGTTCCATAAGTTTGTGTTTGATCCAGATTACTACAGACTGTTCTGTTTTTGACAGATTCTGTTTTTCATGTGTTGTTTACTTATTTTGATGAATCTATGGCTAGTAAAATAGTTTATAAAACATAGAGAAGTTGGAATACAGTAGGTTTAACACCAATATAAATAAATAATGAGTTCACAACAGTACCTAAGTGGTGATTTATTTTCTTATACTAACGGAGCTTAGGAGTTTTCTGTTAAGTTTTGTGTTGTGAAGTTTTTAAGTTTTGGGTAAAGATTTGATGGAATATGGAATAAGGAGTGGCAAGAGCCTAAAATTGGGGATGCCCAAGGCACCCCAAGGTAATATTCAAGGACAACCAAGAGCCTAAGCTTGGGGATGCCCCAGAAGGCATCCCCTCTTTCGTCTTTGTTCATCGGTAACTTTACTTGGAGCTATATTTTTATTCACCACATGATATGTGTTTTGCTTGGAGCATCAATTTTTTTAAGATTTGCTTTCTGTTATTTAGAACAATGTTTTGCATCTTTTATTTCAATAAAAGTAGCATTGATAGCCTTTACTATGCCTATTTTAGAAGTCCACATGTTGCTGTTTGAAAACAGAAAGTTTACCGCTGTTGCAATAATTCCCTAGAAAAGTCAGAATGTGATCAAATGTTGAAACCTTTTGCATATTAAGACCTGATAAATTTACTACAGTGGGAATTTTCTTTCATAATTTTTGGAGCTAGGGAAGTATGGATGTTGCTGCATTCTTTACAGACTGTCCTGTTTAGGCAGATTGCTGTTATGTTTGCATTGTTTGCCTATTTTTGCTTCTTTAATGATTCTATTTGCGGATAGGAATATTAAATATGCAGAGGAATTTAGTATGAAATGTTGAATAATAATTTTAGTGATTTGGTACAGTAGAGTATGATAAGGTTTTTGCAATGGTTTATACTAACTTATCTCACGAGTCCTTGTTGAGTTTTGTGTGGATGAAGCTTTTGAGATTTAGGGAGACCGTGATATGAGAGGAATTAAGGAAACACAAACGCTCAAGATTTGGGATGCCCAAGGCACCCCAAGATAATATTTCAAGAAGTCTCAAGCGTCTAAGCTTGGGGATGCCCGGTTGGCATCCCACCTTTCTTCTTCAATAACTATCGGTTAGTATCGGTTGATCCTAAGTTTGTGCTTCTTCAGATGATGTTTTCCATTCTTAGAATGTCATTTTATTTTGCTTTGCTTGATGTTTGAATAGAATACCAATATATGAAATTACTAAATGTTAGAGAGTCTTCACATAGTTGCATAATTATTCGACTACTCATTGATCTTCACTTATATCTTTCGGAGTAGTTTGTCATTTGCTCTAGTACTTCACTTATATCTTTTAGAGCATGGTGGTAGTTTTATTTTGAAGAAATAGATGAACTCTCATGCTTCACATAGATTATTTTGAGAGTCTTAATAGCATGGTAATTTTCTTAAAATCCTAATATGCTAGGTATTCAAGATTAGTAAAATTTTCTTATGAGTGTTTTGAATACTAAGAGAAGTTTGGTGCTTGATGATTGTTTCGAGACATGGAGGTAATAATATCAAAGTCGTGCTAGTTGAGTAGTTGTGAATTTGAGTAATGCTTGTGTTGAAGTTTGCAAGCCCCGTAGCATGCACGTATGGTAAACGTTATGCAACAAATTTGAAACGTGAGGTGTTATTTGATTGTCTTCCTTATGAGTGGCGGTCGGGGACGAGCGATGATCTTTTCCTACCAATCTATCCTCCTAGGAGCATGCGCCTAGTACCGAGGTTTTTGATGACTTGTAGATTTTTGCAATAAGTATGTGAGTTCTTTATGACTAATGTTGAGTCCATGGATTATACGCACTCTCACCCTTCCATCATTGCTAGCCTCTTCGGTACCGTGCATTGCCCTTTCTCACATTGAGAGTTGGTGCAAACTTCGCCGGTGCATCCAAACCCCGTGATATGATACGCTCTTTCACACATAAACCTCCTTATATCTTCCTCAAAACAGCCACAATACCTACCTATTATGGCATTCCCATAGCCATTCTGAGATATATTGCCATGCAACTTTCCATCATTCCGTTCATCATGACACATTCATCATTGTCATATTGCTTAGCATGATCATGTAGTTGACATAGTATTTGTGGCAAAGCCACCGTTCATAATTCTTTCATACATGTCAATCTTGGTTCATTGTATATCCCGGTACACCGCCGGAGGTATTCATATAGAGTCATCCTTGTTCTAGTATCGAGTTGTAATCATTGAGTTGTAAATAAATAGAAGTGTGATGATCATCATTATTAGAGCATTGTCCCAAGTGAGGTATAAAAAAAGAGAAAGGCCATAAAAAAGAGAAGGCCCAAAAAAAGAGAAAGGCCATAAAAAAAGAGAAGGCCCAAAAAAATGAGAGAAAAAGAGAGAAGGGACAATGTTACTATCCACCATTGCTAGCCTCTCTAGTACCGCGCAACTTTCGCCGGTACCATCAACCCACCATACACCTTCCTCAAAACAGCCATCGTACCTACCTATTATTGCATTTCCATAGCCATTCCGAGATATCTTGCCATGCAAATTTCCACCATTCCATTATTATGACACGCTTCATCATTGTCATATTGCTTTGCATGATCATGTAGTTGACATCGTATTTGTGGCAAGGCCACCGTTCATAATTCTTTCATACATGTCACTCATGCATCATGGCACATCCCGGTACACCGCCGGAGGCATTCATAGAGAGTCATATCTTGTTCTAAGTATCGAGTTGTAATTCTTGAGTTGTAATAAAAATAAAAGTGTGATGATCATCATTATAAGAGCATTGTCCCAGTGAGGAAAGGATGATGGAGACTACGATTCCCCCACAAGTCGGGATGAGACTCCAGACGAAAAATAAAAAAGAGAGGCCAAAGAAGCCCAAATAAAAAAAGAGAGGCCATAAAAAAGAGAAGGCCCAAATAAAAAATTAAAAAATGAGAGAAAAACAAAGAAGGGGCAATGCTACTATCCTGTTACCACACTTGTGCTTCAAAGTAGCACCATGATCTTCATTAGTAGAGAGTCTCTCATGTTATCACTTTCATATACTAGTGGGAATTCTTCATTATAGAACTTGGCTTGTATATTCCAACAATGGGCCTCCTCAAGTGCCCTAGGTCTTCGTGAGCAAGCAAGTTGGATGCACACCCACTAGTTTCTTTTATTGAGCTTTCATACATTTATAGCTCTAGTGCATCCGTTGCATGGCAATCCCTACTCCTTGCATTGACATCAATCGGTGGGCATCTCCATAGCCCGTTGATTAGCCTCGTTGATGTGAGACTTTCTCCTTTTTGTCTTCTCCACATAACCCCCCTCATTATATTCTATTCCACCCACAGTGCTATATCCATGGCTCGCACTCATGTATTGCGTGAAAGTTTATGAGTTTGAGATTACTAAAGTATGAAACAATTGCTAGGCTTGTCATCGGGGTTGTGCATGATGAGAGCATTCTTGTGTGACGAAAATGAAACATGACTAAACTATATGATTTTGTAGGGATGAACTTTCTTTGGCCATGTTATTTTGTGAAGACATGATTGCTTAGTTAGTATGCTTGAAGTATTATCATTTTTATGTCAATATGAACTTTTGTCTTGAATCTTTCGGATCTGAATATTCATACCACAATTAAGAAGAATTACATTGAAATTATGCCAACTAGCATTCCACAAAAAATTCTTTCTTTTATCATTTACCTACTCGAGGATGAGCAGGAATAAAGCTTGGGGATGCTGATACGTCTCCAACGTATCTATAATTTTTGATTGCTCCATGCTATATTATCTACTATTTTGAATGTTTATGGGCTTTATTATACACTTTTATATCATTTTTTGGGACTAACCTATTAACCCAGAGCCCAGTGCCAGTTTCTGTTTTTACCCTGTTTTAGGGTTTCGAAGAAAAGGAAAATCAAACGGAGTCCAATTGACCTAAAACTTCACGGAACTCATTTTTGGACGGAAAGAAGCCCAGAAGACTTTGAGTGCACGTCGAGGGACCTACGAGGAGGCCACGAGGCAGGGGCGCGCCCTCCACCCTCGTGGGCCCCTTGTGGCCCCCTGACGTACTTCTTCCGCCTATATATCTCCATATACCCTAAAAACATCCGTGAGCAAAATAGATCGGGAGTTCCGCCACCAGAAGCCTCCGTAGCCACCGAAAGCCAATCTAGACCCGTTCCGGCACCCTGCCGGAGGGGACAATCCCTCTCCAGTGTCCATCTTCATCATCCTGGTGCTCTCCATGACGAGGAGGGAGTAGTTCTCCCTCGGGGCTGAGGGTGTGTACCAGTAGCTATGTGTTTGATCTCTCTCTCTCTCTCTCTCTCTCTCTCTCTCTCTCTCTCTCTCTCGTGTTCTTGAGATGATACGATCTTGATGTATCGCGAGCTTTGCTATTATATTTGGATCCTATGATGTTTCTTCCCCCCTCTACTCTCTTGTAATGAATTGAGTTTCCCCTTTGAAGTTATCTTATCGAATTGAGTCTTTAAAGATTTGAGAACGCTTGATGTATGTCTTGCCGTGCGTATCTGTGGTGACAATGGGATACCACATAATTCACTTGATGTATGTTTTGGTAATCAACTTGCGGGTTCCGCCCATGAACCTATGCATAGGCGTTGGCACACGTTTTCGTCGTGATTCTCCGGTAGAAACTTTGGGGCAATCTTTGAGGTTCTATGTGTTGGTTGAATAGATGAATCTGAGATTGTGTGACGCATATCGTATAATCATACCCGCGGATACTTAAGGTGACATTGGAGTATCTAGGTGACATTAGGGTTTTGGTTAATTTGTGTCTTAAGGTGTTATTCTAGTACGAACTAGGGCTGTTTGTGACACTTATAGGAATAGCCCAACGGATTGATTGGAAAGAATAACTTTGAGGTGGTTTCGTACCCTACCATAATCTCTTCGTTTGTTCTCCTCTATTAGTGACTTTGGAGTGACTCTTTGTTGCATGTCGAGGGATAGTTATGTGATCCAATTATGTTAGTATTGTTGAGGGAACTTACATTAGTGAAAGTATGAACCCTAGGCCTTGTGTCCTATCATTGCAATACCGTTTACGCTCACTTTTATCATT
Source organism: Triticum monococcum (assembly GCA_034509565.1). Classification (NCBI taxonomy): domain Eukaryota; kingdom Viridiplantae; phylum Streptophyta; class Magnoliopsida; order Poales; family Poaceae; genus Triticum; species Triticum monococcum. The sequence continues at coordinate 33,102,180 of CM067844.1, forward strand.
CGTTAACTTGCTGTTTTTATAATTTCAGATTACAAATACCTTTATCTACTATCCATATACCACTTGTATCACCATCTCTTCGCCGAACTAGTGCACCTATACAATTTACCATTGTATTGGGTGTGTTGGGGACAGAAGAGACTCTTTGTTATTTGGTTGTAGGGTTGCTTGAGAGAGACCATCTTCATCCTATGCCTCCTACGGATTGATAAACCTTAGGTCATCCACTTGAGGGAAATTTGCTGCTGTCCTACAAACCTCTGCACTTTGAGGCCCAACAAAGTTTACAAGAATAAGGTTGTGTAGTAGACATCAGCCGCACACCCCCTATGCTTCACTGATGAAGTAATGGATCATGAATTCCTAGAAGGGTTTAAAGCCGTGAACATTGAATCATACGATGGTACTACTGACCCCACGGTATGGATAGAGGATTTCTTCCTCCACATTCATATGGCCCGCGGGGATGATCTATACGCCATCAAGTACCTCCCGTTAAAACTCAAAGGACCAGCTCAGCATTGGGTAAATAGCTTGCCAGCAAACTCCATTGGAAGTTGGGAGAACCTGACAAACGCATTCCTGGACAACTTCCAGGGCACTTATGTGCGACCACCAGATGCTGATGATTTAAGTCTCATAACACAACAGTCCGGAGAGTCAGCCAGGAAATTTTGGACTCGGTTCCTAACCAAAAAGAACCAAATTGTGGACTGTTCGCATGCCGAAGCCCTAGCGGCCTTTAAATATAACATCTGTGATGAGTGGCTCGCCAGACATCTCGACCAAGAGAAGCCAAAGTCCATGGCAGCCCTCACAACACTCATGACCCGCTTCTGCGCGGGCGAGGATAGATGGTTGGCCCGTAGCAAGAACACAACAAGCAACCCTGGCACATCGAAGGCCAGAGACAGCAACAACAATCCACATCGCAACAGATACAAGTGCCGCAACAACGGCGACAACGCCAAATACACGATAGTCAATGCCGGATGCTGTGGCTCTAAATCCGGTCAACAAAAAAGCCATTCAAAAGAAACAATATGGGCCCGTCCGGTTTGGACCGCATACTCGACTGCTCATGTCAAATTCACAATACCCTCGATAAGCCATCCAGCCACGCCAACAGAGAATGCTGGGTGTTCAAACATGCCGGCAAGTTGAATGCCGAAAGCAAGGAAAAGGGGCTGCATAGCGACGACGAGGAGGAGCCCCCACCGCCAAACACAGGAGGACAGAACAAATTTCCTCCCCCAGTGAAAACGGTGAACATGATATACGCAACCCATATCCCCAAGCAGGAACGGAAGCATGCACTCAGGGACGTCCACGCGATGGAGCCAGTCACCCCAAAGTTCAACCCATGGTCTTCTTGTCCAATCACTTTTGATCGCAGGGACCACCCCACTAGTATCCGTCATGGCGGTTCTGCCGCATTGGTCCTTGATCCTATCATTGACGGATTCCACCTCACTCGAGTCCTTATGGACGGTGGCAGCAGCCTGAACCTGCTTTATCAGGATACGGTGCGCAAAATGGGTATAGACCCCTTGGGGATTAAAACCCACAAAAACCACCTTCAAAGGTGTCATACCAGGTGTAGAGGCCTATTGCACGGGCACAATCACACTGGAAGTGGTCTTCGGATCTCCAGATAAATTCCGGAGCGAAGAGTTAATCTTCGATATCATCCCCTTCCGCAGTGGCTATCACGCACTGCTCAGACGAACCGCATTCGCTAGATTCAATGCGGTGCCGCATTATGCATACCTCAAGCTCAATATGCAAGGACCTCGCGGGGTTATAACAGTTAACGGAAACACGGAACACTCGCTCCGCACGGAGGAGCACACTGCGGCCCTTGCAGCAGAAATGCAAAGCAGCCTTTTGAGGCAAACTGCCAATTCGGCGACAAGGTCCACAGACACATTCAAGTGAGTCCAGAATAACCTGCAACAGAATCGCCAGGCGCGTTTAGAGCTCGCCTAGCAATTCGGCCTCCATCCTAGTCCCAGTCCAGCGACGAAATTTATGCCGCACGTACATAACTACGCACTAAAGATACCATGGGTATAGGCGGAGGCACGGCTATGGCGCGTCCCACAATGCGGTTCAACCGCCTCAGGACCAGTATATCTTTATCATTTTCTTCCTTTCAGGACCCTATTCTCTGGAGGCCCTCTCCGATAGGTAGAACATCGGACCTATCACAGGAGGGAAGCACCAAGGGAGCAAGAAGCTTTGACGTACAAGGGAATACCCAGGTGGTCTCTCGTACCGATCGTTATACCTGTTTCACATACCCGCACGCAGCTCGCCCTTGGATCGGACATGTCAGATAGTCCTATTTCTGCTTATTGTACTACTTATACACATACGCTTTGACGTATCCTATAAATAACAATGCACAGCGTCATCTTATTATTACATTTCTTCCTCTTCTTCTTTTTTTCTTTCCTTGTTTGTCTATTCACGACAAGTTGCTCCCGTACATTCTAGTACGTTCAGTACGCCAGGGGCTTCAGTGTACCCCATAACACGGCAAGAAAAGTCCGAACACTTTCGACAGTGTGGCACCCCGAACTTATAGCATTATATGCATCATCTCTGAATCATGTCTTGGGTTAATAGTTGGGTTTGCCCGGCTCCCATGTTTTGGTGCCTTACGTTTCGCTATAACAGCTAAGGTAGCACTGGGAGAACTACTGCGATTGTGTCCCGGTTCTTCCGGACAAGCACCTCAGTAGAGAAAGCCGAAAACTAATTGTCATGATGTGGCGATAGCTGGTCGCTGTTCGAGAGGTCCCAAATCCCTAAAGATTTGTTCCGCTTCAGGCGAGGAGTCGGCCTTGTCCGATTTAGGCGTTCATAGCACCCCAAGTTCGGCCTTCCGAATACTAGGGGCTTCACCAAAATTTAAAATTGTAGACTTTTATGGCTAAGTGAGAGTGATGAAGCCTTATAGTCCGATTGCCTAGTTCGATGTGCTGAACACCTCCTTCGAAGGACCCAAAACTGGGATAAAGAGTGATCAGATTTATCCCGAACACCTCAGTACTAGCTACATGAGGGCAAAAGCCGATGACTGGCCAACTCTCAGATTTTATAAATGGCCGCACAGAAGGTAATATTTTAAATCAACAAGCGTTATATAGCGCAGATGGACTCGTTTTTCATATTACAGGATCACATGAGTACATTCATTCAAATATTACATCCTTAGAACATTCCTCCGCCACAAGGCGGGCACCCTTCAGGACGCTTTCATAATAATTTTCGGGGCGGCGATGTTCCTTGCCCTCCGGCGGCCCCTCCTTCACCAGCTTCTCGGCGTCCATCTTCACCCAGTGCACTTTCGCTCGGGCAAAAGCACTGCGCGCACCCTCAATGCAGACAGACCGCTTTATGACTTCAAGCCATGGGCAGGCATTCACAAGCCGCCTCACGAGGCCGAAGTAGCTGCTAGGTAGGGGCTCACCTGGCCACATCCGGACTATGAGGCCCTTCATGGCCTGTTCGGCCGCCTTGTGGAGCTCGACCAATTGCTTTAACTGGTCGCTCAAGGGCATCGGATGTTCGGTCCCAGTATGCTGAGACCAGAATAACTTCTCCGTCGAGCTCCTTTCCTCGGCCCGGTAAAATTCTACGGCATCGGACACACTTCGGGGAAGATCTGCGAACGCTCCTGGAGAGCTCCGAACTCGGGTAAGTAAAAGGAAAGTTTCCTTCACATGCTTGCTTTGCATAATGAATTCCTTACCCGCTGCTATCTTCTGGATCGCATGAAGCTCTTGGAGGGACTTGTGGGCTTTGGCCTTGGCATTGTTTGCGTTCTCAAGGGCCTTCGCAAGCTCAGACCCTTGCGTCTTAGAGTCACGCTCCAAGGACTCGTATTTTTTGACGAAATCCTAGAGCTCTTGCTGCACCACGCCGACTCGAGCCTCTTGCTTTTCACGCTCGGTGCGCTCCTTGGCCGCTTTGTTTTCGGCCTCGGATAACGCCTCCTTCAGGGACGCCACTTTGGTCGTGGCCCCTAGCAAAATTCATGATGATCCTATGACTTAACAACCACATTCTTTTTTATTCCTTATCAATGTATGGACGGGTATCACTTACCTTTGTTCTCTTCGAGCTGCCTCTTGGTAAGGCCGAGCTCTTTTTTGGACCGCTCAAGGTCCTGCTTCAGTGCGAAGACCTCCGCAGTGCGAGCGGCAGCGGCCAGCAGCGAAGCCTGCTTATTCACATAAGACACATTCTAATTAGACTCCTATGATTATTATTTGATCCTCTGTTCGGCCTTTCTTTTCGAACGCCAAACATAGCATCAGGGGCTACTGTCTATGCTATATAATTTTCTTATAAATTGATTACTTACCTCAAAGCCTGTTAAGAGGCTAGCACAGGTTTCAGTCAGTCCGCTTTTTGCGGACTGAACCTTCTCTACCACCGCACTCATGACAGTGCGGCGCTCTTTGTTAATGGAAGCGCCACGAAGCGCTTCCAGCAAATTGTCCGGTGCCTCTGGATGGACAGAGGCCATCGGCACAGACGGCTCGCCCCCCTTGGTGAAGGGTCGCCCCGCAGAGTCCGGAACCACGGGAGGTTCCGGTGCAGTATTCGGCTGGGGGCCGGACTTGTTGCCCCCATCATTAGGGCCCATGGGAGCCTTGCCTCCCATGCGCCCGGCGTCTGGGAGGTGGCCTTGGGGCGCCCCCCAGAACTACCTTCCCTTGGCTTGGTGCCCTTCGGGACAACAGCTCGGCGTCGTCCGTAGGGCGAGGGGAGGAGGCGGTCGGGAGCAAATCATTGTTCATCTCCGACAGGCCTAGAGACCCATCCGAAGAGGATACGTCGAGACGGTCCTTGGGTGGGCTGCATGATCATGTTCGGCATGATAAGAAACAATAAAACGAAATATACCGGAATTGTTATGGTATCCGGATACTTACGACTTCGCCAGGGGCTTGTCCCTGGGCGACCACTCCTCGTCATTGAATGCGGCCGTGGTGGAGTGGTCCGGAAGGAGGGCTCTTCCCTTCTTGGACCCTTCGGCCTCCCGGATGGGGCAGCCTTACTTTTCTTATCCCCCTGGCTGGATGGGGAGAATTTTCCACTTCCTCCTCCTCGTCTTCATGGGAGGAGGGCGTCTCGGTGTTATCGGACGAGGATTCCGATACAACCTTGCACCGGAGACCTTTCCTAGTCCCCGTGGCCTTCTTCTTGGCCTTCTTCTCAGGGGCCTCATAGGGCACCGGAACCAGCATCTCCATCAGGAGAGTACTTGCGGGATCTTCGGGCAGTGGGGCCCGACAGTCGACCCGCTCCGCTGTCGCGACCCATTCCTGTCAAATAATGTGGAGACTCAGATCCCTCACATAATTATACTAGGGAAAGAAACACCTTATGAGATATAAGGAGCTTACCGGATTAGCAGGGCTGTCGGGTGGTTGGTGCGACATATGCCAATGGGTGGCTTATCATTGTGGGAGCCAATAAAACATCGCCGATGCCTAGAAATGGGATAAGGCGAAGACATGCACGCCGGTGGATCTTACCTAGCGTTAGGGCTCTCCGTGGAGATAACACCCCTGCTGCTGCTCTGCGGGGTCTCCGCATGGTCACTAGATTGACAAGTAGCTACAAGAGGCTCCTTGAGATGTTTGGTGAAAGGATGAGGAAGGGCAAGGCTAGCCCGTCTCTCCTATTGACGAGGTGTCTGGAACTATCGAAAAGGGGGATCCCCCTGCATGGAATCGCCGGGGGGTTTATATAGGCCTACCCCCCGGGGGTACAATGGTAATCTAGCTGGGTGCGGGCCCCAGCCGTCTGTGTCTAGGCTGACCGGCTTCTCCACCGACCGATGGGCCCGCCGACTAGCGGGCCCCGCCGGCTGCCGGTCTTCTGGTCGATAGGCCGGTCCCACCGCTCGTGGGTCTTGTCCGAGGCTCGTTACTGTTGCCTCACCTCTGGTGACGAGGGCTTTGTCGTCGTAAGCGTGGCTACAGTGCCGCCGCTGGGCGACGCATCACTGTTGCCTTACCTCATCTTATCTCCTTAATGAGGCTCCTCCTTCGAGGGAGAGAGCTGGCCGACTATTGAGAGCCGGCCATACCCCAGGCCGACTTCGGGAGGCCTGGCCGCCTTTGGGTGTCTTCCTGACTGAGGGGTCCTGCCACCCATGGGTTGTACTGACTGCTCGCCGTGGGTGACGTCATGATCAATATGGCAACAGTGCCGCGCTGGACGGGTGATGGCCGCCCTGTTCGACGTACTGTGGCCGTGCGTGCCCCGGGATTCGGGGGTGGCAGGCTTCACTATAGCCATGCCCCATCTCGTCGCCGTTAGGTGGGCGCAGACTGTGAAGGCACGATCTTGGACGCCTGCCGAGGGGCCGGCTCCTTGGAGTCGGCCTTCTCATGGTCGGCTTCTTGGAGTCGGCCTTCTCGTGGTCTTGTTTCTTAAGGATTTCAGGGCAGGGCCGCCTTTGCGCAGCCGGTCTGAGAGGTAGCCAGCTGGGGAAGGCGGCCCCACGTCTTGGATGCTTGGAGGCTCAATCGGCCTATAATTTTTCCGAAGAACCAGGGGAAGCCGGCTAGGCTACCTGTGGTCATTTACTCCGACAGTAGTCCCCGAAGCTGGTTGGGCTCCAAGGCAGAAAAAAGACGAGGAGCTCAGTCAGCTTCCTATCTTGAGGAGCCAGAAACTAGGAGCCGTCTTTGACTAGGTGTGCCATCTTCTAGAGATTTCGAAGCCTGAAGGCAGGAACTAGTCGGCGCGCGAGTCAGGCTACGAGCTTACCATTCGTCGCCTACGTGCCACGTGGCACCCTACGGCTGGAGGGGCCTGCCAGCCCACGCGCGCGACGGGACGCCGCCGCAGTCCGGGGCCTGCCACTACAGGGCCTCGGCCCACCCACGGATCTTCTGCGGCCTGGATGGACCGCGCGCCCCCCAGCGGTGGTTTCCGCACGCCGTGAAGGCACAATAATCGCGGGGCATGGGGGAGTGGGTGCAGTTAATCCCACGCCCCCACGCCCTGCCTCCTCGGCTTCGCCGCATGAGGCTATAAGTAGGGGAGAGGAGGGGAGCGCCAGACGCTCGCGCGCTCTCCCTCGCTCTGCCCCCTCCTTCTTCTTCCTCCTCTCCATCGCCACAGCTACCCGCCGCCGCTCGGCCTTCCCGCCAATCTTCTTGGCTTGCTGTTGCTTCATCGTAGCAGGGTCGCGCGCCTTTCTTCCGCCGCACCTTTCTCATCGCCCCGCCGTCCCCATGGTGTTGTCGAGCTCCTAGGACGGCTCCAACATCCACGACGACCACGTCGACTTCCTCCGCCAGATGCGGCGGCTGCCAGGCGCTGATTTCGTGCGGGTCCGCCTTGCACCGGAGAGGGAGATCTCACCGGCGCCGGAGGAGGACGAGCGGGTAATCTTCCGCTCGCACTGCCTGTGCGTCTTCGGCTTGCCGGCGAGCGGGTTCCTCCGTTCCTTCCTCGAATTTTATCATCTCCAGCCGCATCACCTTACTCCAAACGCGGTGATGCTGCTGTCGGCCTTCGTTGCCCTGTGCAAGGGTTTTCTTAGTGTTCTCCCCACCCTTGAACTGTGGGGAGAATTCTTCCAGTGCAAGCTTGGCACTGTCGTCGCGGGCGTGCCTGCCCCATGCGGCACCTTCATCGCCATGTGGAGGACGAGTGACAACAACCCATTTCCGCCCATCCCGCTGATCCCGTCGGTGAAGCTCTGGCAGAAATCCTACTTCTACATGAAGAATATCGCTCCGCAAGGCGACTTCGTCAATCTTCCGGCTTACGTAGCCGGCCCGCCGGCTGGGAGGCAGCCCTCATGGTCCTTCCGGGCCAGGTCGCTGTCTCAGGGTGGTGCCGCCTCTGTTGCACGGCTCCGGGTGATGATCCAGTCAGAGGGTCTGACCCGGTGGACGGCTTCGTGGAGCGCCGGGTGCTTCCGCTCCAGGGCCGACCTCACATGATCTGCCAGATGAGCGGCCACTTCAACCCGTGCCGGCTAAGCACCAAGGAGATGCCTCACGCCGAGGTGTCTTACATGGTGAACTATATTTCCAACTGCAAGCTCACCGAGGAGTGGCAGTACGGCAAGGAGTCGTACTCTCGCGCCAATCCTCCGCCTGTGGTAAGTTTCTCTTCTTTTCCTCTTTCCTTGTTGCCCGGTTCATGATGGCCGACTCCTGGCCAGCCGGCTTGTTTCCGGTAGAACCCCATGCTTCTGCCGGCAACCGGGGCTACGGGGGTAGAACACCAGTTCCTCCCCGACCGCATGATGGACGACGTAGACGATCCAGACCTGGGGGCGGCCGCCATGGAAGACGACGTCGCAGGGGAAGGCGGCAAGGCAGGTGGCACTGGGCTCGGGGCCTCCTTCGAGGATTGGCCGGATGATGATGAGGCCGAAGTTGTTCCGTGCCGTCAGCTGGCGCCCGATCATCAAGGCGCGGGCACAGCCGCCACGCCGGCTGCCCATGGCGGTGCGCAAAAACGTCGGGCCACGTCGACCCACTTTGGCAGTCGGCCAAAGAAGCCCAAGAGTACCGCGGCGGCGACCAAGCGGGATGAGGCGGCCGCGAAGGCGGGCCACTTCCCCAAGGTGGTGAAGCAGCCGCAGCCGCAGTGTTATTTTTCGTACGCCTTTCTTTTTCTTCTTCGGTTGTTATCTTTCTAAGCCTTCTTCTTGACTTATCAAACAGTGCCCCACTTTCTCTTGAACGGGCCCCTGCCGCCTCCGTAGTCAGACCCGCGGGAGGGTCCTCAAGCTCTCGCCATGTGGATCCCCGCGCCGATCTCCTAGAGGCGACGGAGCGAAACACGCGGGAAGCGTGGGAGGAGCGAGAGGCGGAGGAGCAGAGGGCGGCTCGGGATGTAACGCCCTCGATGCGGCTATATCTCCCACGTGTCGAAGCACGACTTAGATGCATAACCGCATTGAAAGCAATGTCGCAAGTGAGGTAATCTTCACACAACCCATGTAATACATAAGGAAAGAGATAGATAGTTGGCTTACAATCGCCACTTCACACAATTACATGAATAAAGCATTACATCATCCAGATACAAACAAGGTCCGGCTACGGAACCAAAATAAAAGAAGACTACCCCAAATGCTACAGAGATCCCTGATCGACCCCAACTGGGCTCCACTACTGATCAACTAGAACGAAACAACATAAAGGACAAGATCTTCATCGAGCTCCTCCTTGAGCTTGGTTGAGTCACCTGCACGGTATCATCGGCACCTGCAAACTGGTTTTGGAAGTATCTATGAGTCACGGGGACTCAGCAATCTCACACCCTCGCGATCAAGACTATTTAAGCTTATAGGTAGGGTAAAAGGTATGATGTGGAGCTGCAGCAAGCGACTAGCATATTTGGTGGCTAACAACGTAAATGAGAGCGAGAAGAGAAGGCAAAGCACGGTCGAACAACTATGGTCAAGAAGTGATCCTAGAACAACCTACGTCAAGCATAACTCCAACACCATGTTCACTTCCCGGACCCCACCGAGAAGAGACCATCACGGTAACACACGCGGTTGATGTACTTTAATTAAGGTCAACTTCAGGTTTTCTACAACCGGACATTAACAAATTCCCATCTGCCCATAACTGCGGTCATGTCTTTCGAAAGTTCAAATCCCTGCAGGGGTGTCCCAACTTAGCCCATCACAAGCTCTCACGGTCAACGAAGGATATTCCTTCTAGCGGGAAGACCCCATGTCGGGGGTGCTGATGCCCACGGACACCTATGGGACCACGGCGGACCGAGCCCCTTTGTGGTTCGGCAGGGGGCGGAGAGAGCACAAAGAGCAGATCAAGGCGAGCGCACGAGCAACGCGATCAGTTTACCCAGGTTCGGGCCGCACGGATGTGTAAAACCCTACTCCTGCTTTGTGTTTGTATTGATTTCTTGCTCGGGAGCGCGATGTGCTACAGTACACAGCGGCAGCTAACGAAACCGAGCCTGAGAGTGTTCTGTTGGCCGACCCCCTCTACGTTGCGCATGGGCCTCCTTTTATACGCTAAAGGGGTCACCGACAGGTGGCAACGTAGAGAAGGGCAAAAATGGAAAGAGGCACTGCGGTTGGGACCGCCGCCTACAACAGTGTTGTCATACCTAACCCTGACGGCAGGGGACAAAGGCATTAAATGCCTGTCTGCGTCGCCTGGACGGTGCAGAAAGGGACTGCTAGGGACGCCACTACCTGCCACGATGGTGATCTTGCTAGCGCCGCTTGCCACCGTGTACCTCTGGCTGCACAGCTTTCCGCCACGTACGCCCGGAAGGGTCCCAGAGCGACACGTTGGTGGATGCGCTGGAGCGCAGGTATAGAGTGGAAGCTTGCCGCGTTCGTTGTCTTGTCGCGTCTGGGAGCTTGTCGCTCACCGAGCCTTGGTTGGCCTTCCCGGCAAGCTCCTCTTGCCGGGGTCTTGTCTCCTTCCTGGCAAGTTCTTCTTGCCGGGGCCTTGAATACTTTGTTCTTGAATGGCTCCAAGGGAACCAGGGAGGATCTTGGCGGTCGCCCGGCAAGCCTTGCCGCGGGACGCTGCGACTGTCCATGCACAAGTTCGGGATACTAAGGTACCCCTACTTTAGTACACTGACACCCGATCAGACTCGGAATCCCGGTTACAAGACATCCTCGGCAATGGTAAAACAAGTCCAGCAACACCGCCCGAATGTGCCGACAAATCCCGATAGGAGCTGCACATATCTCGTTCTCAAGGCACACTCAGATAGGTTAAGCTACGAGTTAAACCAACCCTCAAGTTGCCCCGAGGTGGCCCCGCAGGCAGCCTAGTTCGGTCCAACACTCAGAGGAGCGCTGGCCCCGGGGGGGTTAAAATAAAGATGACCCTTGGGTCCGTGAAACCAAAGGGAAAAAGGCTAGGTGGCGAATGGTAAAACCAATGTTGGGCATTGCTGGAGGAGTTTTATTCAAGGCGAACTGTCAAGGGGTTCCCATTATAACCCAACCGCGAAAGGAACGCAAAATCTGGGAACATAACACCAATATGACGGAAACTAGGGCGGCAAGAGTGGAACAAGACACGAGGCATAAGGCCGAGCCTTCCACCCTTTACCAAGTATATAGATGCATTAATTAAATAAGATATATTGTGATATCCCAACAAGTAAACATGTTCCAACAAGGAACAACATGTCCATGTTCCAACAAGGAACAAACTTCAATCTTCACCTGCAACTAACAACGCTATAAGAGGGGCTGAGCAAAGCTGTAACGTAGCCAAACAACAGTTTGCTAGGACAAGGTGGGTTAGAGGCTTGGTTCAACAATATGGGAGGCATGATAAGCAAGTGGTAGGTATCGTAGCATAGGCATAGCAAAAGAGCGAGAAACTAAGCAAGCAAAGATAGAAGTGATTTCGAGAGTATGGTCATCTTGCCTGAGATCCCACAAGGACGAAGAACGGGTCCATGAAGAAGACAAACGGTCATAGTCGAACGGTTCCTCACAATGCGGCGTTATCGGAACCAACCCAAAGAAACAACACCGGAAAGGAGCAAACAACATAGTAAACAACCAACACATGACCATGGCATGATGCACAACCAAGTATGATGCATGTCCGGTTTAATTAAGTATGGCATGGCAAAGTGCACAAGCAATCCTACAAATTAAGTGGATCTCAATATGCAATGAGTTGCATTTGAGGGAACACCACATCAATTATTTAGTTCACTCTCGGTTAGGTACTCAACAAATTTAAATGTTGTTAAACATGGCAAGAGGTGAGGCAAAACAAGACTACACATCTAGTCAAGGTTAAATGAGGCCGGAAGCAACGAACAACAAATCCGGAAACTCCTCACGTGCATATTATAGGTTTGGTACTGTTCAGCCCTAAACACAATTTTAGGGTTGTTAAACATGCAAAGAAAGTGGACCATGTTAAACTAGGCATTTTTCCACCCCATTTACATATAAAGTTTATTAAATTCGGAGCTACGGTTAAATAGTTATGAATTAAAACATTTTCGGAAGTTAAATAAGCAAGTTTAAACAAACAGCATCTTAAGCATTTAAACATGGATGAAAGTTGCATATTAATAAATTAGATGAATTCTAAGCAAGTTTCATATATAAATTGTTTTAATCCGATGCATGGTTGAGAAGTTATTAAATGCATGAAGTATGAGGGTTTTTCTTCAAAACTGTTTAACTGGATAAAAGAACAAATTCGCAGACGCTGAAAAAAAACACATGCGGGCCGAAACTTAGGCGGCCCAACAGTGCAGGGGAGCTCGGGCTGGATCTGCTCTCACCATGGGCCAGGCCCAGTTTGATGGGAAGAGGGAGGCTGACAGGGGGGTGCGTAGCTGGGCCTCGCGCTAGGCCTGGGTGCGATCTGTCGCTGGCGCTCCAGACGAATAGGGAGGTGGGTCAACACAGGGGCGCTCATTCGCTGTTCATTTTCTGCGCGACATAGACAGAGCAGCGGCGACGGCAGGGACTTGACGGACGCAGCGGCGAGGAGAAGACTCCGGCGAGGTGGGACTTGGTGCGAAGCTGGAGAGGAGGCCGGCTGGATCCGGGGCGGAGGGGCTTGTTCCCGATGGCGACGAGCTGTGGACTTGGCATGGCGGGGCGCACGATGGCCGGTCCACGCGGATGCAGGGGAGGTCAACGTGTGCCATGGGAAGGGGGCGACGCGGTGGAACCGCGGGGCCGGCGAGGATGCTGGGGCGAGCTGCGGCAATGGCGAGCATCTGCTGCACACTCCATGGCGGAGACAAATCTCTCTGGCGAGGTAGGCAGGGGCTCAGTTACCTGCGAGGATGTCCATGGCAGAATTAGAGAGAGAGAGAGGGAGGAGATGACGCCAGGGAGAAGGGAAAAGGAGAGGGGCGCAAGGGAGAAGGCGCGGGGTCGGCCTGGAACCTGCTGTGGCCGGCGAGGATGCTGCTGGTCTCGAGCGCAAGAGGAGGGAGGAGCTCGGGGAGGTTCATCCACTGATGAAGACGAGGCCATGGTGACGCTGTCGGGGAGGCGACGAGCGAGGAGCACGGGCAAGGGATCCAGGGGCGCGGTCCCGTTGGAGCTCGAGGGAGGCGGCGGTTCGATGGATTGGCTGCCTGCGGGTTGAATCTAGCGGCGATGAGGGGGGGGGGGTTGGTCCGGTTGGAAAAATCGAGGGGGGATTTTTGGACATGGAGAGATCCCGAGGTGGGAGATAGTGCGGTGGCGGTGGCAGGGACAAATCCCCTAGATTTTAGGGTTGCCTTGATTGGGTAGGTGGTGGACTATATATATAGGGACAATCGGATTAGGTTTGGACCCTCCGATCAAAATCAGACGGTGTCGGATAAATAGGTTAGGGAGCCCAATTAAGAAAATGGAGACGTTTTGTAGATGTTCGAAGATGATCCAGACACAACGGTGGCGACAGTCCGGGTCGGGTTCGGGACAACTTTTGGACGCGCGCGAGGAGGGCTGCGGGCTGACGAGAGAGGTTAGGTTGGGTCTGGCGGATTGTGAAGAGAGGGTTGGTCTAAGAGAAGAGGGGGAGAGATGCAGCCCGGCACGGTTTTCGGAGACCGAAAACGTCCGACGTTAGACCGGCTATACTGCCGCTATAGTTATCCGTTGGGGCATCAAACGATCTCCGAATGCGATGAAACTTGATAGGTGGTCTACCTACACTATAATAAGACCACACGTCAACTCTCATCCCATTCCAAGAACATTTTCTTGCCACTTATAAAATACTATTTCGGACATGTCACGGGCGCGTGCAAGTGTGTCTGGGCTCAGAACGGACAACAGACGGACTGGGGGAACCCAAACGAGTACAAGTTTTGAAAACATGATGATGCAATGCACATGATGACATGACAAAGATGCAACACGCAAGCGAATGATATGGCAAGGACAGCGAATAACTGGAAGACACCTGGCGCAACGGTCTCGGGGCGTCACACGGGAGGCGAGGGAGAAGTGGCGGAGGCACGGGCCGACGCAGCTGCCAAAGCGCAGGCGGAGGCGGAGGCCCAGCGGAACCAGCCTCCGCTGCTCGTCATCCCCCTTCGCGCCGTGGCACCCGACATTCCAGTGCCCCCGACGGAGAAGACCAGCCGCGGCCAGCCGGTGAAGGGGAAGAAGACGGAACCAACGCCGCCGGCTCGAAAGGGCCAAGGTAGCCTGCCCGACGCGCCGCCTGTGCAGCCGGCCGGAGGTGAGCCGACTGTCGGGGCGGACCTTGTGGTCCTGTCGCTGTCCGGTTGGCGCGCCGAGAAGGCGACTTCAGCGCTAGATCCGCACAACGCTGCTGGCGCCGGCCCGTCGGCCCAGGACCTGGACGCGGCTAGCGATAGCTCGTCCGGGTGGACACCGGGCGGCGGGATGGCTGTGCTGAATGTGGCAGCGCAGGACGTCTGGAACCGGCTTCAAGCCCAAGCTACCGCGCTGAAGCAGTACACTCAAGGATTTCTCACGACGCGAATGGTGATCCGGGTGAGTCCTTCCACTTTTCATTGATTGCTCCTGATTTCTTCCGTGGGGGCGCGTCAGCGCACCCATTGGGTGTAGTCCCCGAGTTCTGAGTCGACTGCTGAGCAGGTGGCTTGGAACTTCTTGGTAGACTCTAATTGCCATCTTGTTCTTACTTGTATCACTTATCTTATCTGCGGGAGTATCATAACCTCCGCACGGCTGCCTTCAACTCCCAGGCCTAGGAGTTGAATCAGAAAACCACCGATCTGACTGAGAGCCGGAGTAAGTGCTTCATCTTTTGTCTCAAGTGGGGGCGCGTCAGCGCACCCACTGGGTGTAGTCCCCGAGATTCGGGCCGACTGCTGAGCAGTCGGGTCGGATCTTTTCCTGACAACTTCTTTCTTCATATTTGCAGGGGCCAATGCTAACTTGAGGAGCCAGCTGAGCGGAGCCCAGACCGCCCTTCGCGCACAAGGAGGTCGAGTGCGCCGCCCTGGCTCAAGAGCGTGATCGCCTCGCCAAGAAGCTGGCTGACCAGGAGGAGAGCCACAAGGCGGCCCTGAAGGAGGCGCAGGACAGCGAGGCCGCCCTCAAAGCTGAATACGAGACCGAGGCGGCGAACTGGGCCGAGACCAGGCAGGCACTGAGTCAAGGCTACAGCCGGGTAGAAGACTTAATCGACGGTGGGCCGCCTTCTTCATCGTTTCTTTGCCTGCCTCCTACTATCTGGTTCATCTTTTGAATTGTGCTACTGCTTTCTTCTTTGTGCAGATTACTTTCCATGTTACTCTGCTGCCGCCACCCAAGCCATCGAGGCCTACCACGACGCGCGACGACAGGCGGGGGCCAATGCCGCACCGGGTGCTAGCCGGTCACTTGAGGAGCAGCTTCTGGCGCTTCAAGCCCGCCTATAGCCGGCCCACCGCATGCTCCGCCGTCCTCAGCGTGCCGGGGCGCAAGTGTTGGCCGCCCTCTGGCCCGGCAAGGTGATCCCGTGCACCCCAAGTCGGATCGCCTACTGGTTGGAGGTTGCAGTCGGCCTCTTCGAGGCTTGGAAGGCGTAAGCGGCCTGGTCCAGCGCTGGGCGGGCACTGTAGTTCGTCCGAGCTTGGTATCCTGGGCTGAACTTCGACTAGCTGAGCACCTGGCGGTAGGAGGCTGACGAGGAGCCGAGTACACCGACACCAGCGCCTTTGCCCCTGAGGTGGATGACACCGGTGTCGCTCAGCCGAAGGAGTGGTTCGGGCTAAACCCGGCAGAAGGTGAGGACTCGGCGGAGGAGATTGCCTCCAGTGATGAGGGCGAAGGGGAAGAGGGAGAGGATGGTGAAGACGATGCGCCGGACGGCGAAGCGACCAGCCCGCCTCAACCTGATCGTGCCTCTAGCAACGATGCCGAGACTCGCCAGCCGGTCACTTGTCCAGCCGGCACTGCCGACTCCACCAACTTGCCCAACTCGCCCGTCGTTCCCCTGGCTTGATCTGCCGTCCTTGCTTTCCTGCTTGTTACTCTTTTGAACAATCTTTAAATTTGCGCAGTTCCACCCACTGAGGGTGTATTCAGACTATGTTGAATGCTGGCCTTTCGAAGGTCTTTTGTGTAAATATTTTGCATGTGTTTGGCTTCCGTTCATGTTTGCTTTTCATCCTTTTAGCTTTTTCCTTTGCCGCCTTTCCTTGGCCGCCGCCTTCCCAGCCAGACAGCTGCTCTGCAGTCTGTGGATGGAGAAGGACTTGGTTATTTTGGGAAGGCAAGTACTCGAGCTTTCTTAGATTGCAGCAAGGTGAACGGGAAGCCGGCCAGTCGGCTGCTCTGGTAGCCGGCTGGCGGGGCAGGAGGCTGGCTCGCGTTATATAAGTTCGTTGGTCCTTGGCCGTTTTTTGTGTGGGCATCCTTTCCCTCCCTTGGCTCTTGCCAGTCGGACAGTCGATTCTTCGAGCTGCGACTTTTGGCAAGAGGGGGCTTGGGTGCCGGCACACTACTTGTCTGACTGCAGGAAGAACTTTATATATAACTTAAGGCGGCGAGTCCCTGGGCCGACTGGTCAAGCCCGGTGCCGGACGAAAAAACAAATGTAGTAACATATTCATAGGCATGATACCCATCATCCATAGATAAAAGAGGGTAGTCCCCGAGTGCTCCTCGGGGGACCCTTTGTATCGTACTTAGTACTAAAGTTAGCGTGATACATACTACTTTTTAACTGTAAAATCTTTAGAGGAGATTGGCGTTCCATGGTCGTTCCGACTCCTTGCCGGAATCATCTCTCTTGCATGCCTTCGGCTTCTGCGCGTCAATTAGGTAGTAGGAGTCATTGCCTAAAGCTCTACTGATGATGAAGGGGCCCTCCCAAGGGGCCGAGAGCTTGTGCTGGCCAGCTGTTCGCTGGATCAGCCAGAGCACAAGATCGCCCTCTTGGAAGGATCTTGGCTTGACTTTCCGACTGTGGTAGCGGCGCAGACCCTACTGATAGATGGCGGACCGGCTGAGGGCTAATAGTCGGCCCTCTTCCAGCAGGTCGACGCCATCTTCACGTGCTTCCTTGGCCTCCGCCTTCGTGTACATGGTGACCCGAGGTGAGTCAAACTCGATGACAGTTGGGATGATAGCCTCGGCACCATATACAAGGAAGAAAGGGGTGAAGCCGGTTGACTTGTTTGGGGTAGTGCGCAAGCTCCAGAGGATAGCCGGCAGCTCATCGAGCCAACAGCCGGCCGAACGCTCTAGTGGCATAACCAGTCGGGGCTTGATGCCGGAGAGGATGAGGCCGTTTGCTCGCTCAACCTGGCCGTTTGACTGCAGGTAGGCGACGGACGCTAGGTCCAGTCGGAAGTCGTGTGTTGCGCAGAAATGTGCCAGTGCTCCCTTTGCAAAATTTGTACCGTTGTCAGTGATGATGCTGTGCGGTATGCCGTACCGGGTTGTGATATCTACGATGAATGTCACGGCAGTCGGCCCATTCAGCTTCTCGATCGGCTTTGCTTCAATCCACTTGGTAAATTTGTCCACAGTGACGAGCAGATGTGTCATGCCGCTGCGTGTCGTCTTGAATGGGCCCACCATGTCCAGCCCCCACACGGTAAAAGGACAGGTGAGGGGGATGGTCTTGAGTGCGGAAGCCGGCAGATGTTGCTTGGAACTGAAAACTTGGCACCCTTTGCAGTGTTTGACTAACTCCTTGGCGTCATCCAAAGCAGTCGGCTAGAAGAATCCATGGCGGAAAGCTTTGGCAATGAGTAATCGTGAGGCCGCGTGGTGGCCGCATTCGCCTTGCTGGATGTCCTTGAGGATTGCTATGCCCTTCTCTGGCTCAACGCAGCGCTAGAAGACTCCAGTGACATTGCGCCTAACAAGCTCTCGGTTTACTATTGTGTATGCTCCGGCTCGGCGTTGAACTTGTCTTTTTACTAAGAAGTTGAGGATGGGCTGGGCCCATGATGGTGCTGTGACTTCTTCTATTGTCAGAACTGCTACTGTGACCAGGGCAGGTGGGCTGCATGGTAAAGAGTTGGAGTCGACCACCGCCTGTTGTGTCGATGCAGTCCCCGGGCCGGCTGCAGTAGCCCCCGGGTCGAGTTCCGAAGTCCTCGGGCCGGGTGCGACTACGGCAGTCCCCGCGCAGCCTGTCGAAGTCCCCGAGCCACCTGCTTGGTTCCCCAAGTCGGATCCGACTGTGTCGGGGTCAGGCGGCACGAAGATGGAATCAGATTCTGGAGACGACTTGATAGACGGCTTGAGGAGGCGGTGGAGAGAAACGCCGGCTGGTATAGCTTGCCGGGTGGAGCCTACTCATGCCAGGGCATCTGCTTGAATGTTGTCAGCGCGTGCTACATGAAGGAACTCGCATCCTTCAAAATATCCACTGATTTGCTGAATGAGGAAGCGGTAGCTCGCCATGTTCGTGTCCTTGGCGTCCCAATCGCCAGATGACTATTGGACCACCAAATCCGAGTCGCCATAGCACAGGATCCGGCGGATGCCAAGCTCCTTGGCTAGCCTTAGCCCGTGTATGAGCGCCTCGTACTCGGCCACATTGTTGGAGGCGGCAAAATGAATTTGCAATGTGTACTTGAGCTTGTCACCCTTGGGGGAGGTGAGGAAGATGCTGGCTCCCAAGCCGGTGTGCATCTTGGACCCATCAAAGTGCATCCGCCAATGAGTGCAGTCGGGGGCCCGTGGCAGGTACTGGGTTTCGGCCCAGTCGACGAGGAAGTCAGCCAGTGCTTGGGATTTGATGGCAGTGCGGGGCTGGTAGAAGATCGTGTAAGGAGCCAACTCAATGGCCCATTTTGCCACTCGGCCGGATGCATCCCGGCTGCCTACGATCTCGGCGAGCGGGGCAGTACATACGCCCGTGATGGGGTGCTCTTGAAAGTAGGGCTTGAGCTTCTTGGCAGCGAAGTACACACCGTAGCACATCTTCTGGTAGTGTGGGTAGTTCTGCTTCGAGGTGGATAACACTTCGCTTAAATAATACACCGGCCTCTGGACCAGCTAAGCTCGGCCTTCTTCTGGGCGCTGGACCACGATGACTGTGCTGACCACCCGGCTAGTAGCGGCAATGTAAAGGAGCATGGGCTCTTTTTTAGTCAATGCCGCCAAGACAGGCGGCGTGGTCAGCATCTTCTTTACCTCGTGGAAAGCTTGGTCCGCTTGGTCATTCCACTCGAAATGAGCGGACTTCTTCATGAGTCGGTAGAGGGGGAGAGCTTTCTCCCCGAGCCGGCTGATGAAGCGGTTCAGGGAATCCAAGCATCCTGTGAACTTCTGGACGTCTCACAGCTTGGTGGGAATCTCCATTCTCTCTATGGCCTTGATCTTCATCGGGTTGCACTCGATGCCGCGTTCGGAGACCAGGAAGCCTAGAAGCTGGCCGGCTGGTACTCCGAACACGCATTTCTCGGGGTTGAGCTTGATTTGAAATCGGCGCAAGTTTTCAATTGTCTCTCTGAGGTCTTCCAGCAAGGTGCCGCGCTTCTCCGTCTTCACCACAATATCGTCTACATAGACGTGGGCATTTCTGCCGAGCTGCTTGAGGAGGCAATTCTGCATGCAACGCTGAAAAGTGGCACCGGCATTTCTCAAGCCGAATGTCATAGTCAGGTAGCAGAAGGCTTCGAATGGTGTGACGAAGGCAGTTTTCAGGCGGTCAGCTAGATCCAACTTTATCTGGTGGTAGCCTGAGTAAGCATCCAAGAAGCTCAACAGCTCGCATCCGGCTGTGGAGTCTATTACTTGATCAATCCTTGGCAAGGCGTAGGGATCTTTGGGCAGGCCTTGTTGAGGCTGGTGTAGTCTATACACATGCGGCATTTGTTATTTTTCTTCAGCACGAGGACCGGGTTGGCAAGCCACTCTGGAAAGAAAACTTCCATAATGAAGCCGGCTGCCAGAAGCCAGGCTATCTCTTCTCCTACAATCCTTCTCTTCTCTTCTGATAGTCGGCGGAGGGGCTGTTTGACTAGTTTTGCACCTTCTCGGACATGTAGCTTGTGCTTGGCGATTTCCTTCGGAACACCCGGCATGTCCTTGGGGGACCATGCGAACATGTCCCGATTCTCACGGAGGAAATCAGCGAGCTTGCCTTTCTATTTGCTGTCCAGGTTTGCCCCGATGGTGGCAAACCTTTCTGGGTGCTCCGGGTCCAAAGGTACCTTCTTTGTTTCTTTGGCCGGCTGGAAAGAACCTTGGGCATCACACTCCTTGGGGTTGGGGGACAGGGCCGGCTGTTTGCCGGCCATGGCCATGACTCGGTCCAGTATCTTCTTCTCTTCAGCAATCACGAGGGACTTGGCCAGCCGGCTGCTGGCTGCCGCACACTCGGAGGATTTCTTGTAGTCTCCGACTATGGTGATGATGCCCTTGGAACTCGGTATCTTCATCTTGAGGTAGGCATAATGGGGTACAGCCATGAACTTGGCCAGGGTGGGTGGGCCAAGCAACGCGTGGTAAGGGCTCTCCAGATCCACTACCTCAAACCACACCGCCTCTCGGCGGAAATGATCCTTGTCCCCGAAGAGGACATCTATCTTGATCTTGCCGATTGGGGAGCAGGATAGGCCGGGCACGATGCCATGGAACACAGTCCGACTAGGCATGAGCTACTTCGTCTTGATGCTCCATGGTGTCATGGTATAGGATGTTGATGCTGCTCCCACCATCTATCAGCACGCGGGAGAAATGGGCGGCTCGCCTTTCTGTTGCGAGGGTGGCATCCAAAACCAATGCGTAAGAGCCGGGAGACGGCATCACCTCTGGGTGATCAGTCGGGCTCCAGCTGATAGGCCTTTCTGACCAGTGCATGAACTCGGGGTTGTTGGAGGCAACTGCATTGACTTCTTGATGTTGTCGGCGCCGGCTACGCCGATCTTCTGGTAGGCTCGTAAAGACGACATAGGCGGCATGCTCGTCGGGGAATTCGTCTTGAACAGCCCCGCTTGCCGGTCGAGCAGCCGGCTGCGGAGGGGCCGGAGGCGGCTGACCAGCAGGCGGAGGCGGCGCTATCCCCTCGCCCTTGGAGATCCGCGTGAGCCAGTTGCATTTTCGGGTTGTGTGGTTTGAAGGCTTCGCGCCGCTGTGAAACTTGTAGGGGGCATCAAGTGCTTGCTCGTAGGAGAAAGCCGGCTACCAAGCCGGCCTGCTGCCCTTCTGCTTCTTGGGCGTGGGCCGCCCTTCGGGTTGTTCATCTTCGACGGTAGCCACCAGCTGACTGGTGGGAGGCGGCGGGGGAGCCTTGTGCTTGTGGTCGTTCTGGTACGGGCGTCGGCTGGAGTCTCCTGCCGGCGTCTTGGGACTCGGAGCGAGTACCTTCCCGGAGGCGTCTACTCGGAGCTCGGTCTTCATTGAGGAATCGGCCGTGGCGTATTTATTAGCTATGATCAGTAGCTCGTCGAGGGTAGTCGGCTCATCGCAGAGGAGTCGGTACTTGAGGAGGGTGCCTTCTCGGCACCCGGCGGTGAAGTACTCTATAGCTTGAACCTCATGCACCCCTTTGCAGGAGTTGTGGATCTCGGCCCAACGCGTGCGGTAGTCGCGAGTTGATTCACTGGGCCCCTGCACACACAAGGAGAGCTGTCGGGGCTTAGGAGCCCGCTTGTAGGTGCTGGTGAAGTTGCAGATGAAGGCTTCTGTGAAGTCCAGCCAGTTGTTGACGCTGTAAGGCTTGAGGCTGTTGAGCCAGGTACGCGCCGTGCCTTGGAGCATGAGGGGAACATACTTCACGGCAACGCGCCTGTTGCCGTTCGCGATGCTAAGCGCAGTGGAGTAATCGATCAACCAGTCTACCGGCTTCATGGAGCCGTTGTACTTGGGCGTGTCTCTTGGGAGCGAGAACCCTTTAGGGAAGGGTTTGTCGTGGATGCAGGGGCCAAAGCAGGGCGGGCCGACATCATCTTCTTCTTCTAGAGCAAGGGATCACGCTAGGAGGTTGATCCGGTGGCGGGCGTCATTCTCGCCGACTCCTTCACGGCGACCCAGTCGGCCGCTAAGAGTCGGATGAGTGATAGGCAGCGGAGTAGGATATCTCTCCCCACGAGGCGGGGGAGGAGGCGGATCGCCCCGCCATTCCACAGCTCGGGGATGGCCTTCTGTGTCACGCTCGATAGAGATTCGAGTCCGGCTGCGGCTGGCAGCCGGCTCCTTTTCTTTCCTTGCACGGGTGTTGCCCGCCGTCGGTGTTCGGGACGTCGCACCATGCTCTCGACGCGGGGGAGGACTTTGCGCGGACACCGGCTTCATGCCGCTCTGTGGCCGCGTCGATAAGCTGCTGGATGCGTCTGGTCATGTAGGGGAGCTCGTCGGCCCTCAGTCCGTCCAGCTCGTCTACGGCCGCCTGGGCGGCGCATAGGTTCTTGAGAGGCGTGGCATAGACTGGGCGATCTGCTCCCAGCGCGCCAGCGATAGCTGCACCACATTTCTTGATGATACCGACGCGGCTCGGCCCATCGGGAGGCGGCGTGCCGAAGGCAGCGCGGTCGACTTCGCGCTGGTGAGCCTCGGTGAGGCGTCTCATGGAGGCTAGCTTCTGGCCCTCTGCAACGGGGGCGAGGCAGCGCGCCTCCAGTGTCTGGGCGTCGGCGTCAGCCGAGATGGGGGTGGATAAGTCGTGCAGCGCCGCCTGCAGGGCGTCGTGGGCGTTTTCGCCAAAGGCGGCGCCGTGGCTGATGACCAGTACGTCGGTGATGGCGCTGCCGCCGCTGTCGGCTCGAGGAAGAGGGTCGTTGATGATTACCACGTTGGATGGGAAGGCGTCAAGCGATGTCGTGTCGGAATCGACAAGCATCGGGTCGGTGGAGCCAACCGACTCCAAGTCCGTAGCAAGCTCGCCGGAGACGTGGAGTTGGTCGAGGAGGCTGACGAGGTGGCTTTCGGGGCAGCCTATGCCCGCGTCGGATGCGGGCTCGTCAGTGATGCGAGCCTCGCCAAGAAGATCGGCGAGGCAGCTCGCCACGCATCCGTCAGCGACGCCTTGCAGCGTGTCGGGGCAAGCGCCATCGGGCGAGCCGGGCTGGCTACGCATGCCGGGGATGAAGAGGGTTCCCGTCCACAGCAGGTCTTCGGACGACGGTGCACCTGGACCCACGGTGGGTGCTAAATGTCGGGTGGTTGGTGCGACATAAGCCAACGAGTGGCTTATCATTGTGGGAGCCAATAAAACATCGCCGGTGCCTGGAAACGGGATAAGGTGAAGACATGCACGCCGGCGGATCTTACCCAGCTTCAGGGCTCTCCATGGAGATAACACCCCTGCTGCTGCTCTGCAGGGTCTCCGCATGGTCACTAGATTGACATGTAGCTACAAGAGGCTCCTTGAGCTGTTTGGTGAAAGGATGAGGAAGGGCAAGGCTAGCCCGTCTCTCCTATTGACGAGGTGTCTGGAACTATCGAAAAGGGGGATCTCCCTGCATGAGTGCCCCGGGGGGTTTATATAGGCCTACCCCTCGGGGGTACAATGGTAATCCGGCTGGGTGCGGGCCCCAGCCGTCTGTGTCTAGGCTGACCGGCTTCTCCGCCGACCGATGGGCCCGTCGACTAGGGGGCCCCTCCGGCTACCGGCCTTCTGGTCGACAGGCCAGTCCCACCGCTTGGGGGTCTTGTCGGAGGCTGGTTACTGTTGCCTCGCCTCTGGTGACGAGGGCTTTGTCGTGGTAAGCGTGGCTACAGTGCCGCTGCTGGGCGGCGCATCACTGTAGCCTTACCTCATCTTATCTCCTTAATGAGGCTCCTCCTTCGAGGGAGACAGCTGGCCGGCTATTGGGAACCAGCCATACCCCAGGCCGACTTCGGGAGTCCTAGCCGCCTTTGGGTGTCTTCCTGACTGAGGGGTGCCGCCACCCACGGGTCGTACTGACTACTCGCCGTGGGTGACGTCATGATCAACATGGCAACAGTGCCGCGCCGGACGGGTCATGGCCGCCCTATTCGACGTACTGTGGTCGTGCATGCCCCGGGATTCGGGGGTGGCAGGCTTCACTATAGCCACGCCCCATCTCGTCGTCATTAGGTGGGCGCAGACTCTGAGGGCACGATCTTGGCCACCTGCTGATGGGCCGGCTCCTTGGAGTCGGCCTTCTCATGGCCGGCTTCTTGGAGTCGGCCTTCTCGTGGTCTTGTTTCTCAAGGATTTCAGGGCAGGGCCGCCTTTGCGCAGCCGGCCTGAGAGGTAGCCAGCTGGGGGAAGGCGGCCCCACATCATGGAAATTTGGAGGCTCAATCGGCCTATAATTTTTCTGAAGAACCATGGGAAGCTGGCTAGGCTACCCGTGGTCATTTACTCCCACAAGGGCGCTTTGCGCTAAGTCCGCGGTCCTCGGTAAGGGGAGGAGGTACCTTGGCAGACTTGAACAACACCCTCTAGATGTCCTGGTGTGTTGTGTCGAAGATCTCTCACAGTGTCTCGTGCTTTGCCGAGTCAAACTCCCACATATTGAATGCCCGTCTTTGACACGGGAGGATCCGGCGGAAGAGCATGACCTGGACCACGTTGACAAGCTTGATTTTCTTGCTTATCATGTTTTTAACACAGTTCTCGAGTCCGGTCAGCTCCACCGATGAACCCCAAGATAAGCCCTTCTCTTTCCAGGAGGTTAGCCGCATGGGGATGCCGGATCGGAATTCGGGGGCCGCCACCCAGTTGGTGTCGCACCGCTCGGTGATGTAGAACCACGCCGATTGCCACCCCTTCATGGTCTCCACATAGGAGCCTTCGAGCCAGGTGACATTGGGCATTTTGCCCACCGTGGCGCCTCCGCACTCCGCTTGTTGGCGGACCACCACCTTCGCTTTGACATTGAAGGTCTTCAGCCATAGGCCAAACTGGGGCTTGATGCGGAGGAAAGCCTCGCACATGACGATAAATGCCGAGATGTTGAGGATGAAATTGGGGGCCGGATCATGGAAGTCCAGCCCATAGTAGAACATAAGCCCACGAACAAATGGGTGGAGGGGAAATCCCAGCCCGCGGACGAAATGGGTAAGGAATACAACCCTTTCGTAGGGCTCGGGGGTAGGTACGATCTTCCCCGCGCTTGGGAGCCGGTGCGCGATATCTGCGGCCAGGTATCTGGCTTCCCGGAGCTTTGTGATGTTCTCCTCCGTAACGGAGGAGGCCATCCACTTGCCTCCCGCTCTGGACATGTTTGAGTGTTTTTGCGGAGAAGATGCGAACTTGGGCGCTCGAGCTCGAGAATGGATGGGAAGGGAAGAAGAAGGCACGGGTAAAAAAGAGGAGTCCTTATCCCTTTATAAGGGCGGTAGAAACTGCGTGCCTCCCCACTTTCCTGGTAAAACTCGCTTATTCCCCAAGCGTCGTGATTGATGGTGCGGTTGGGTTACCCACACCCGTATTGATGAGAATCCCGTGATAAGGGAACACGATCTCTGCTTCGATTAGACGTGCCAAGAAAACCGCCTCGCAATATGTGAAGTAGCTGGTTGAGAAAAATGGCTCGAATAATAACCGAGGCCATGGTGTGATGTCACGTTATGAAAAGTTGTTAGCAGATTAGATTTGTGGAAATATTATACTCTCTACGGTGGTGTGTGGAATTTGTTTTGCAGAGCCGGACAGTATCCTTGTGTTCAAAATATTCTATGGAGTATTCGGAGAAGGAAACTGCCTTGGAATGCCGAAGACAATCTGTGCGCCGGACTTATCGTCATTGAAGCCTGGTTCAGGAGCTACTAAGGGAGTCCTAGATTAGGGTGTCCTCGGACAGCCGGACTATATACTTTGGCCGGACTGTTGGACTATGAAGATACAAGATTGAAGACTTCGTCCCATGTCCGGATGGGACTCTCCTTTGCACGGAAGGCAAGCTTGGCGATTCGGATATGTAGATCTCCTCCCTTGTAACCGACTCTGTGTAACCCTAGCCCCTCCGGTGTCTATATAAACCGGAAGGGGCTTAATCTGTAGAACAACAACAATCATACCATAGGCTAGCTTCTAGGGTTTAGCCTCTTCGATCTCATGGTAGATCAACTCTTGTAATACTCATATCATCAAGATCAATCAAGCAGGAAGTAGGGTATTACCTCCATCGAGATGGCCCGAACCTGGGTACACATTGTGTCCCCCACCTCCTATTACCATCTGCCTTAGATGCACAGTTCGGGACACCCTACCCGAGATCCGCCAGTTTTGACACCGAAAATGACCTCTACAAGGACTGGCTTGACCGCATCGCCGAGCTTGTCCATGCAGCAGGGGGCTCCCCCGCGCCGTCCCACTCTCCGCCTCGCCCTTCACCAACCATGGGCGACGCAGCTCACGAAGCACCTCCACCACCTCTGCACCAAGACGGCGCCCTAGTGCCAAGGCACGCGGCTCCACGGTGCGACCCACCACGTCCGGCGCCCGCGCGTGAAGAAAGAACCTGTCAAGAAGTCCCTCGACCGCAAGCGAACGCTTCGCCACTCCTCGCACCACCGCGCCAGGATCGTTTGCTACGGCAAGGCTCCGCGCCGCTTGCCGTAAGGGCGCGCGGGCGCCAAGACCAAGATCCACCTCCAAGGCGGGCCCCGGTGACCACGGCCGGCTGCCACGCTTTCACCCCCGAGCTGCGTAGCGTCGCCTGGCCGGGCAACTTCAAGCCAGATCTGCCTCCTCGCTATGATGGCACCCCTGACCCTATGAAGTTCCTGTAGCTCTACGAGCTGAGCATCGAGGCGGCCAACGATGATGAGAAAGTCATGGCGAACTGGTTTCCCATGGCTCTCAAGGATGGCCCCCTCTCCTAGCTCCTGAACCTGCCTCCAGGCTCGATTTCCTCCTGGGACAAGATGCGCAACCGCTTCATCGCCAACTTCCAGGGCACTCGCGACCGCCCCCCGGTCGCGGGTGACCTGCACCGCATCAAGCAACAACCAGGAGAGACCCTGCAGAGGTACATCCAGCGCTTCAACAACGCACGCATCAAAATCCCCAAGGTGACCGACAAGGCCATCTTCTCTGCATTCTCCGACGGCGTCCGCGACGTCAAGATGAAGGAGGAGCTCTCCATCCATGAGGAATTGTGCACGACCTTGGAGTTGTTCAACATCGCGACCAAGTGTGCAAGAGTTGAGGAGGGGCGCCTCTCCCTCCTCGAGCTCCCTGCTGCGGACCCGGAGGAGAAGAAAGCCAATGCCGAGGATGTGAAGCGCAAGGGAGCTGCCGTGCTCGCGGCAGAACCGGACACCAAGCGCGGCAGAGACCAGCCCGAGTCATCCAAGGGCAGCTGACCGTTCTGCGCCTGCCACAACCTGCATACCCACAACACCAACGACTGTCAAGAGCTCATAGCCATTCAAGAAGGACGCTTCGGTCGACGCCCAAAGCGCAGTGACCGAGGCTACGGCCGAGGGGGGGGGGCGTGGTGGCGGACGCTGGGACGACTGTGGCCCGCGCCAGGAGGGGCATGACCGGCCTCGTGAGGACCGCTAGCAGGATCAGCCTCGCAAGGGCGCCTGGAGGGACCAGCCTCGTGAGGCTCGTCCTCAAGGCAACGCTGGCCTTCCTCCATTACCGCCACCACCCAGAAGGAATGACGACCACCATCAAGACGAGGGGGCTGGGGGCATCAAGGAGCCGCACGCTATCGCCTGCATCTTGGGCGGAGCTCTAGCCCTAGCCTCGCAGTGTATCTTCAAATAGTTTGCTCATGAAGTGAATGCAGTTCTCCCCAAGCTCGAGGCCACACGCCCACTCAGATGGTCCAGGTGCCCCATCATGTTCAGTTCGGCAGATCAACTCAAGTGCATGACTACTGTAGGCGTCCTCCTAATGCTCTGTTCACCAGTCATCAGCAACGTGCAAGTTACCAAGACCCTCATCGATGGCGGCGCAAGGCTCAATGTCCTGTCCGTCGACATGTTCGACAACCTCCAAGTGCCATATGACTAGCTTCAGCCTACCAAGCCTTTCTCAGGAGTGACCGACGGCTCTACTACCCCGATGGGGCAGGTCCGCCTCCCCGTTACCTTTGGAGAACGCAACAACTACCGCACCGAACTCGTCGACTTCGGCGTCGCCTACATCCACCTGCCATACAACGCCACCCTTAGGTATCCATCCCTGGCCAAGTTCATGGCGGTGACCCATCATGGCTACAATGTCCTCAAGATGCCGGGAAGCGGCGGAATCATCACAGTCCCGTGCGAGGAAATCGACGCAGTGTGCTCCCTCGAGCGTGCCTTCCAAGCTGCAGCAATAGACGACCCTGACAGCCAGGGCGAGCGCCCTCCTGAGGCCACCCCCAAGATGAAGAAGCAGCTGCGCCACACAGGGCCTCAGGAAAGCAGCGCCTCATCAGGATCGGCGCCCACACCTGGGGCGCCTCCCTCCATCGCATAGGAAAGCGCGCCCAGCACCCCTCTAGGGCAGGGCTCTCTTCTGGAGGGCCTCAGGCTTTGCCAGCGTCACGAGGGAGGCGCTCGGGCACCACTTGGAGGCGTGCTTTGCGACATGTTTACCTCAGGAAACACAGGGCAAGGAATGCCCACCGTTCAGGAGTTCATCACCAAGACCACTCAGGAACTGCAAGACTCAAGGGCCATGCGTGGCCGCCGCCGCTCACTTGGCGCAGCTCCCCATCCAGGCGAGGATGCCGGGGTGCGCGTCTGCATCGACATCCCAGGTCTCAACCGGGCCGCCTCTTAGGAGCTTCTCTGGCCTTCGCGCATGGGATGCTTCGAGGGCCCACCTCACAGCTACGTTCGCATTCCTTTTGGCCTGCCGGGCATGGCGGCCGCCTATCAACGCAACCTGCGGAGCATCCTGGCGGCTCAGGAGGCCAGGCACCACATTGTGCTGACGGAGATGAAGACGCTCCTCAAGGAACCCCTAGGATCCCCAGAGCCTCCCGAGGCTCAGGGCCCCGGTGGCTCATGAGGAGCATCCCCTTCACCGCACGCCTTCACTGCCCCAACTCTCCTTCATCAACAGAACTAGGTGACATTTTCCAAGTTCATTCAGCTGGGAGCGCCACCAGGGCTGCATCATTCCCAGGCCGCTTGGGTCCGTCCATGTGGCTTGTATCTTTCCTTATTTATGCCTTTAGCTTACCCTGTTGGGGGCGCCCCTCGGGCTGCATCATCCCCAAGCCGCTCGGGCCAGACCCACTGGCATGCATCTTCCCTGCATTTACCTAAGCTAGGTTGCTTTCCATGCTTAATCTATCTATGACTATCACCTGCTTGATTGTCACCCACCATGGGAGCCGCGCATCGGCCGTCTTTCTTCAGGACCCTTCACGTGAGTAAGTTAAGCACGGCGTCTGTGCTCGGGCCCATCCCTGCAGCGTCGATAAATCCAGCGGCTGAGCTCTGTCTGGCGAGCCGGCCTCGTTCACGTCACCTCCTGGGGCCGTTGGTGCTTGGACACGATGATCTCAGGAGATTCATTCGGTGCAGGTTGTCTAACCACCTCGCAGGACCAATACAGTGAACAAGAATGAGGACCAGGTGCAACCCGCCTTGAGGTAGGGCCTTGTGAGTCCCACACTGGCTCACAAGTGCGGAGATACACCTCGTCTAGCCCTGTCGTGCAAGCCATGTGTCAGGGCAGGGCTGTACACGCCCCCGGGACTCTCCGTAGTAGGGAGTCCCCCTCCCACGCCCAAGTGGAAGCACCATGCTCTGCGCTGGTCGTCGACGCGGCCGAGGAGCGGCTATGCCCATGGACAAGCAGAAGCACTATGCTCTGCGCTGGTGATAAACAACTGAGGGCGGGCCCACGGCCGTACCAACCTTAGGGAGCCCAGAGCTCAATGTCTGGCCTCACCACAACGCCTCCCCTCGGGAGAGCCACGCGAAGGGGCTGGGCACGGGGGCTGCGCTTGGGTCACGCCCAAGCGTACGCCACCCAACCAGGTCCCCCGGACCTAGTCGTCGCATGCCCCTCCCGAGCCGAGCCTCGGTGAGGGCAAAGGTATGGAGAATGTTTGCACGTCAAGGGGGACTCCTGAGCATCGTGACTCAGGAGCCTAACTGGTCATGTAGCCCCTCACTCCTTGGTCCATCCTGGTCTCCGGTCGGCCCAAGGGTGGTTGAGTATGCGCGGGGCCTGGCTCTGCCGACGTAGAACATCAACCTATCCTCGCGTATCCTTCCTATAGGCTGTTTGCGTGTCAAGGGGGACTCCTGAGCATCATGACTTAGGAGCCTAACTGGTCACGTAGCCCCTCACTCCTTGGTCCGTCCTGGTCTCCAGTCGGCCCAACGGTGGTTGAGGTATGCGCGGGGCCGGGCTTTGCCGACGTAGAACAACCTATCCTCGTGTATCCTTCCTATAGGATGTTTGCGCGTCAAGGGGGACTCCTGAGCATTGCAACTCAGGAGCCTAACTGGTCACGTAGCCCCTCACTCCTTGGTATGTCCTGGTTTCCGGTTGGCCCAACGGCGGTTGAGGTATGCGCGGGGCCGGGCTCTGCCGACGCAGAACACAAAGCAAATTGGAATAAAATCACAAAATCTCAAAGCAAATATTACAAGACATATTGTTATCACAATATCAAACGTGATTTTAACGCCTCCATGAGGCATGGTGCATGTTGCAGGAATAAAGCAGAAAAGCAGCCACAAGTCACCCCTGGACACCGCCGGCACCTACAAAAGGTGCCCCCTCCTGGGTAGCATCGCCTTCACCTGCATGACCGGTCGAGGGCGCTGGGGTGAAGGCTTCAAACTTCTTCAGCAAGGCTTCCACTTGACCCTTCACGGCTGCGGCGGCAGCCACGTAGTGTTCATCAGCTACAGGCTCCAGCAGCTCGTCAAGACGAGCGCTGGGGTCACGAAGGTGCAGGTGGCTGAAGACCCGTGTCAGCGCGGCTGAGGAAAGGACGCGAGCCTCTACCTCCGCCATGGGACCGATGCCCTCCCCGACTTCCTCGAGCGCCTTCACCAAGAAGGGAAGCAACTGAGTAGGGTCATCCTCGTCGGTGGTCAGCGGCCTCTCCAAGCCCTTCTCGTACAGTGTCTTTAGCGCCACGCGGGACCTCTCCTCAAGGAGCGAGAAGGCCGCGCGGTCTTTAGCCAGGACCCTCGCCTTGGCGTCAAGGTCGGCCTCCTTCACCCTCGCCTTCCGCTCCAACTCCTCCAGCCGGCTGCGCTCTGCTGTCTGCGCCTTTGCCAGCTCTCCCAGCTCAGCGTCGTGGCCCTTGATGGCGTCCTCTCGGGCTTTCATCTCCTCCTCCTTCGTCTGACGGCCACGCGCTTCTTCTGCATGTTGGTTGGGAAGGCCCTTCAGCTCGACCTCCTGCTCTCGGCAGCGGCAGTGAGCAGCCTCGGCGTCCTTCAATGCCGCCTAGTGATCGGCCGCAGCTTTGGCGTCGGCCTGCTTCTCCTTCTCGAAGGCCGCCACGGCCTGGATCAGCGACGCCCGAACTGCCGAATCAGAGTGAAGCCAGCCAGAGGCCAGCTCCAGGCACCCATCAGGCGCGGGTATGTGCCCTGGAGATCTTCCCGCAGCTGGGCCATCTCCGAAAGGGCGCCCTCCAAGACGGCAGAGGAAGCAGAAGAACCTGGGGCCAGGGGTGCAGCAGGAGAAGGGGGCGACGTTGTCACCAGAGCCTGGGAGATCAAGGGCTCCTAAGCCTTCGGAACCTCATCATCCATGCCAGACACCGGCACCTCCTGAGACAATGGCGCTTTGGGGGCTGACTCTTCTCAAGGATGCTCCATCGGGCCTCGCGAGGACGACTGGGCTGGAGAAGCATGAGCACCATCCCCACCTTTGCTCATGGAGAAGGGCGCGGTCGGAGGAGGCGACACGAACTCAAGCGGCACCACCTCGCTCTACCTTCTCCTCTTCACCGCGGACGACGGCCTGGTTACACAGCAAGGAAAGAGAGTCGGAAACGAGCATCGACGGCATGAACAAGGCAAGGCGGGGCACTTACTGGTCCACAACAACGTAGTCCACCTTCCGCTTGGTGAGCTTGAAGCCTGAGAGCGTCGCGACTCAAGGCGCGGGTGCACCAGCCCAGAAGCTGAAGCAAGAGCAGCAGTTAAACCAGAAGCGGCTCCAGCCAGCACCAGAGCGGTAGCAGAATCTCGGGGGATCAATGCTGACCTGCTCCTCGTCGGCATCACGGCCAGTTTTTCCTTCTCCTGAGAAGCATCAGCCTCGTCATCGTCGGGGAAGGCACGGAGGATGTCAGCCTTACTCAAGGAGGGGGTCTCCCCCGTCCCTTCGGGGGTTTCCTCCGAGTCTTCGTCCTCCTCTTCTTCCTCCCCGCGGGACTCACGAGAACACAGCTCCACTGGCGTCGGCACCACAGGGGCCCCGGTGAGTACCGGCGGCACCATTCCACGCTCGTTAAAGGTCTGCTTGGAGGCCACGATCAACGCACTGTCCTTGTGGCGGAACAAAGGAGTACAGACGTTCGAAGGATAATCCTGATCGTCCCCAACCAGGAGGCAGAGAGCCGCGGTCAGCTCCTCGCCGGACAAGGCCTCCGAGCTCAAGCAAACCTTGTCCTCTTCATCCCCAAGTTCCCACAAGGGGCGCGAGCAGGCTTGAAGCGGGGTCACGCGCAGCGCCAGGAAATCCCTCAGGAGCATGGCCCCTGTAATCTTCGCCGCCTTTGCATTGCCGGGCTTCAGGTCGGACTTCATCTGCTCCAGCACCAACATCACCCGCTCGTCGGTAAGCTTCGCGCAGGACCAAGTCTTGTCGGCCTTGGGCCTCTCCGTCGGTAGCGCCAAGCGCGGGTGGACACGCTTGGCGCTCATCATGACCCATTTGTCCCTGAGGTTGTCGGTCTTCTTCCCGGTGTTTGAGATCAAGTTGGCCTTGCCGGCTGCGATGAAATTGGCGCACCCGGAGATATGGCCCTCGCTGGCATGGAGGAAGAAGAAGTGGCGCAGCAGAGCCATGGACGGCATCACGCCCAGATACGCCTCACAATAGTAGGCGAAGATGGACAAGAGAAGGATGGAGTTGGGAGGGAGATGCAGCGCTTGCAGTCCTAAGTGATCAAGGACCTCGTAAAAGAAGTCAGAGAAGGGGGGGAACCAGCCCGGCGGCGATGCTGCTCGTGAAGAAGGGGTAGAAGGTGCTTCCCTCAGGCTTAGGGACGTCGGAGCCGGCCCAGAGTCCAGTCTTCCCCTTCTCGTTGCTTTCCCCCGCCGTCAGCAAGCGCGTGCGGCGAGGCTTTTCTCCGAGACGTTGGGCGTATCGAGAGTCGGCTCTTACCAAGCCGGCGACGAGGCGGGCTTAACCCTCCGGGGTGGCATTGGTCGCTGGTGCAGGAAAGGATGGGGGTAGATCTGAAGATTTCGAAAGTGAGGAGCAAGAAAGGGGATCTGAGCAAGGCAAAAGGAAACTGTGAAAGCAAGCGCTGTCTACGCCAGCCTTTTGACAGTCGGGTAGTTGCTGAGGCAGCATGGGGAAGCGGAGACACCCACGTCCAATCAACCACCACGTGACGACCAAGGCCGCAGGCTATTGGGGCCCGCGATGCTCCGCACTTGACCTTTGGCTTCACTTCGAAACCAAGCCCGAGCGCGCCTTGGGCCCGAGGGCTACTGTCGGCGTTCTGGGAATGGCGGTCCCCAGACTTGCCTGCCTGCGGCCCACGGCGTGGCTTTGCTAGCAGGCCTGTACGGCCCATCTTCATCAACAAGGAATCAAGACCCTCGCGAGGGGCCAAGCCTCGTGAGGCGGACGACACAAGACCTCCTCAGGAGCGGCCTCACCAGGCTGGCTCGTGAGGGGCAGAGAGTTCAAGGCTAGGCAAACCTCGCGAGGTTCTCGTGACGTGAGCCATGACGATCGAGACCAGGCGGGAGCCAGCGCGCGCAACGTCCTTGTTTCCTCTTTGGTGCTAAGGTAGCAAGCGCAGGCGCGGAGTACCGAGGCATCAAGCAAAGGTTTCCATATTGGTGCAACGAGACCAAGACCAGAAGGACGGAAAGACGGTGGTCACCGTGGAGCCCAAGACGGCGTCACCACCAGAGCCTTTGGCAGGCGAAGACTGCTTTTCTCAGGATAGCTTGTACTAGCTATCCCCCTTCGAATTGGCCATTGTGGGATCCCTTCCCGCTCAATATTTGGGAAGAGGACCGGGGCCTCTATAAATAGGACTAGCCACCACCATAGCTAGGGGCCCGGGACCGGATCGATTGGGACCGGATCTGAGATTGGAGCCACCACAACCTTGGCCACCAAGCACAAGAACACCTCAACCTTAGGAGGTTGTTCCTCCCCTTGTACTGTTCATCCTCAGCCCAAGAGGCAATCCACCACCACCACACTAGAGTAGGGTATTACACCACAACGGTGGCCCGAACCAGTATAAATCTTGTGTCTTTGTGTTGCGAGTCCGTCAAGTTAGTTCGTATGATCTTAGCCGAGCTTGGACATGGATCGGTAGGGGGGAGATCTTCGTGCGCACCCCAGAGTTCGAACCTTAAGGGTTTTGCCGGAACCCGTGATCCAACAAAGACCAAACTCGTAACTCAAATATTCTCCTCCATGATCAGATCGTAGAAACATTATTTTCTTGCTACGATGATTTTCCACATCACTCTGAAATTCTTTGAACTTTTTAAATGTTTCAGACTTGTGTTTCATCAAGTAGATATACCCGTATCTGCTTAAATCATCTATGAAGGTGAGAAAATAATGATACCCGCCGCGAGCCTCTATATTCATCGGACCACATACATCAGTATGTATGATTTCCAACAAATTTGTTGGTTGCTCTATTGTTCTGGAGAACGGCGTTTTAGTCATCTTGAGGCATGTGTCGGATTTCGGTAGACCCTTGAGGTTCGAACACTGGCATGCGCACGGATATCTCTCCCCTACCGATCTATGTCCAATCTCCTCGCGTGATCTAAGCTAGAAACAACGAACAACACAAGGGACACAAGGTTTATACTGGTTCGGGCCACCGTTGTGGTGTAATACCCTACTCAAGTGTGTGGTGTGGTGGATTGCCTCATGGGCTGATGAGTAATAGTACAAGGGAAGAACAGCCTCGCGAGAGGTGTTCTTGAGCTGGTGCGATGAACTGCTTGGGTGAGTTCAATCGCCAATCTCTCTCTCTCTTTTTCGGTCCCTTCTTGTCTGCCCTCTACTCTGTGGTGGCTAGCTCTATTTATAGGGGCCCTGGGCCTCTCCCCAAATAATGAGCAGGAAGGGCGCCAACAATTGGCCATTTTGAAGGGGAACATCTAGTACAAGTTATCCTGACCAAAGGTGGTCTTCAGCTGCCAAAAGCACTGGTGATGACGCTGTCTTGGGATCCACAGTGACCACCGTCCTGCCACTCTGTTGGTCTTGGTCTCGTTGCACCAGAATGGTAACCTTTGCCCGGTGCCTTGGCCTCTGCTTGCCCCCTTTGCACCAAAGGGGAAACAAGGACACTGCGCAGGCCGGCTCTCGCCTCGCGCCCGTCTGGCCTCGATCGTCATGGCTTGCGTCACGGGCTCCTCGTGAGGTACCCCTACCTTGATCTCTCCGCCTCCTCGCGAGCCTGCCTGATGAGGATGCCTCTGAGGAAGCTTCTGGTTGTCCGCCCCGCGAAGCTTGGCCCCTCGTGAGGGTCTTGAGCTTGAGCTGATGAAGATGGGCTGCGCTGGGCCCCCTGTCGGTGTCAAAACCGGCGGATCTCGGGTAGGGGGTCCCGAACTGTGCGTCTAGGATCGATGCTAACAGGAGGCAGGGGACACAATGTTTACCCAGGTTCGGGCCCTCTTGATGGAGGTAATACCCTACGTCCTGCTTGATTGATATTGATGATATGAGTATTACAATAGTTGATCTACCACGAGATCGTAGAGGCTAAAACCCTAGAAGCTAGCCTATGGTATGATTGTTGTATATCTCTATCGACTAGCCTGGCCTCGGTTTATATAATGACCAGAGGCCTAGGATAACAAGAGTCCTGGCCGAATACGCCGGTGGGGTGGAGTCCTTGTCTTGATCGCCAAGTCTTGTGGAATCTTCCTTGTATGCGGCAGCTGTCCGAACTAGCCCATGACTATGCGGCCATGGGGTCCTCGACCCAACCCAACTGATCGGGAGACGATGTGATGAGTACCCCCTAGTCCAGGACACCGTTAGTAGCCCCCTGAACCGGTCTTCAAGTTAGGGACGATCCTCGATTCTTCCGAACTATTCTTCATCTTCGGTTGACGGTCTTGAAAACTGGTTCAACAAATCTTGTCATCTTCGATCTTGGGGATCGCCGAAATGCATTCGGCGAGTTTACACGTCGGGTATCTGTAGGACCTTGAAGTAGATGTGTCTAGAGGGGGGTGATTAGACACTTCATGCTAAAGTTGCAATTTTTAAGCTTTTTTCAAGTGGAGTTTAAGCATAATTTCAACAATCACAATACATATCAAGCAAGTATGCAAAGAGTATATAGGCAGCGGAAAGTAAAGCATGCAACTTGCAAGAATGTAAAGTGAAGGGTTTGGAGAAATCAAATGCAATCAGAGACACGGACGTTTTTCCCATGGTTCGGATAGGTGGTGCTATCCTACATCCACGTTGATGGAGACTTCAACCCACAAAGGGTAACGGTTGCACGAGTCCATGGAGGGCTCCACCCATGAAGGGTAATGGTTGCGCGAGTCCACGGAGGGCTCCACCCACGAAGGGTCCATGAAGAAGCAACCACCCACGAAGGGTCCACGAAGAAGCAACCTTGTCTATCCCACCATGGCCATCGCCCACGAAGGACTTGCCTCACTAGCGGTAGATCTTCACGAAGTAGGCGATCTCCTTGCCCTTACAAACTCCTTGGTTCAACTCCACAATCTTGTCGGAGGCTCCCAAGTGACACCTAGCCAATCTAGGAGACACCACTCTCCAAGAAGTAACAAACGGTGTGTTGATGATGAACTCCTTGCTCTTGTGCTTCAAATGATAGTCTCCCCAACACTCAACTCTCTCTCATAGGATTTGGATCTAGTGGAAAGAAGATTTGAGTGGAAAGCAACTTGGGAAGGCTAGAGATCAAGATTCATATGGTAGGAATGGAATGTCTTGGTCTCAACACATGAGTAGGTGGTTCTCTCTCAGAACATATGAGTTGGAATGGTGTATGTGTTCTGAAGGCTCTCTCATCGAATGAAGAGGAGGTGGAGGGGTATATATAGCGTCCACACAAAATCCAACCGTTACACACAGTTTTCCAATCTCGGTGGGACCGAATCAACAAACTCGGTCGGACCAAAAAGGTAAACCTAGTGACCGTTAGAGATTTCGGTGGGACCGACTGAATCAACTCGGTGGGACCAATGTGCTAGGGTTAGGGTAAATCCAAAACTCGGTTTGACCAATTACTCAAACTCGGTGGGACTGATTTGGGTAATGAGCGAAACAGAGAGTTGGCCAAGCAAACTCGGTGGGACCGATTACATATCTCGGTGAAACAGAGAATAATGCAATAGGTAACAGAGAGTTTGCAAGCCCATCTCGGTGAGACCGAGATCCCATCGGTGAGACCGAACTGATTAGGGTTTCTGGCAGTGGCTATGACAGGTGAAACTCGGTGGCGCCGGATAGGAATAATCGGTAGGTCCGAGTTTGGCTTTGGGTTTAGGTCATATGTGGAAGTGGGAAAGTAGCTGAGGATTTTGGAGCATATCATTAAGCACATGAAGCAAGAGGCTCATTAAGCAACACCTCATCCCTCCTTGATAGTATTGGCTTTTCCTATGGACTCAATGTGATCTTGGATCACTAAAAATGTAAAATGAAGAGTCTTGAGCTTCAAGCTTTAGCCAATCCTTTGTCCTTAGCATCTTGGAGAACTTCCCACAACCTTTAGTCCATGCCACTCCATTGTTGAACTTATCTAAAACATACTAGATGAAAACGTTAGTCCAACAAGAGATATGTTGTCATCAATTATCAAAACCACCTAGGGAGCACTTGTGCTTTCAATCTCCCCCTTTTTGGTAATTGATGGCAACATACATCAAAGCTTTAGATAAAGATATAAAGAACAGCAAGTAAAGCTTTGGAAGGACATGTAACAAACATAGGCTCCCCCACATGTATGCAATCATATGAATATAAAATATAGCAGCATGTGAGAGCATAATCATGATAGAGTAGGCAATGTGTTACATGTATCTTGGCCATATGCATCAGAGTAAAAGATTATCAAGGAAAATACCTTCATGCTCATGAGTCCTTCTTGCAAACAGTTTGTACATAAGAAAGAACTCCTCATACTCATGATTTTGATGCATACACTTACCTTGTAGTCTTTAGCTGCCTTAGGATGGAATGAACCTGCACAACAAGGTTAGATAACACAGGTACCTCCACTAGCCAGAGCAAACCAAAGAAGCCACAAGAGTACCAAGACTGGGATGACATGTAGAGAGTGAGTACAAGGTATCACAATGGATTCGACATGTCCCCAAGAGTAAAGATATGCAATGAATTTGACTGATTTCCTTCCCTTAGGTGTCTTGCTCCCCCTGAATCTTACATGGGATATTGGGAGAAGATAGGGAACAGAAGATCAGAACTGACAGATACATATGAACATGTCTTCCCCCCGGCCCTAAAAAGACATGTGACATCTCTCCTCTTGCACATCAAGCATCTGGGATCCTTGAGTGTTTTCTCTCCCCCTGGAAGTCTCTCTCTCCCCCTTAATAATATAGTCTCTCTCTCCCCCTTAATAACATCTGGGATCCTTGAGACTTTCTCTCCCTTGATGTGATCTCTCTCTCCTACAAGCTTTGATGTGATCTCTCTCTCCCCCTTTGACATCAATTTCCAAGAAGGGCTTTCTGGAATCCGTCATATGGGTTTGGTCCTTGAGACTCAGCACAAAGCAATGGATAAAATTGTGATGCTTGTAGAGGACAAGATTCATTGAGTAGAGTTGGATGAGAAGAAATGTAGAACAAGTGGCAAACTGTTTTTCTGATTGCAAAGTCGGTGGCACCGAGTGGCATATTTCGGCGGTACCGAAAAGATTCGGTTGGACCGAAAATTGCAAGTCGGTGAAACCGAGTTTACACAGAGAAAAACACTTATCACCCCAGCTCACTAGACATGTAGGATCTCACAAAGATTTGCAATGAATTACCTGAAGGATTTGCAAGGAATTAAATGCAGAAAATGCAGAACAAAAGCAAAGAGAAAAAGAAGAAACTATAAGATCTAGATGAAGTTTTTATTTTGTTGTTTTTTGAAAAAGAGAAAGAAATTAGACATGCATGACACAAATGCAATAACACAAAGAAGGAACACAAGAGAACTTCATCTAGAGTTGGGCGGTGACATAGTCACTTATGTTAGAGTATATTGACTTAGGAGTCAAGTGAGAACACTTGATCATACGTCATACTCATCGTTTAAGCTCAAAATGGGGTTACCATTTTTCATTTAAGCATCTTGATGTATTCACATCTTGTTGAGTTGCTTTGACTTCATGTCTTGGAGTAAAGCTTCTCTAAGATGGAATAACATACCTTGGGTGATGGTGTTGTTCTTGCTCATGTAGTTGAACTTGTGTGGGTGCTCAAGGTTGATGTAGCTCATAAAGAGTTGGGAGCACCACTTGGAGTGTGAGTTCACCTACCTACATGGATTAGTTCTTGCAAGGAGGAGCACTTGTGTATCCAAAAATGACATTCATGAAGCTCAACATAGAATTTGTCAAAGGATATGTTTGAATGATTTTGTGTGTCCCTGCCTTCAGCCACCATCGTGTAGAGACTTGGTGATGTAGAGATTGCTCAAGATGTGAGTGAGTCGCAATCTCACGGAATTAGATTCAACCAAGCACCTACATCGGTTAGACAACATGCAAGGTACAAATATATCCAAGACATAAGATAGTCATCATAAGAGATATATCATGGATTAGTCATAAGCTCATGTCTTGCATGTATCCAATGGAGTTCCTACTCCAAGTTCGAAGCATCAATGATGTTCAATTCTCCTCTCAACCTGCAAAATACTTTCTCATCAAGTGGTTTAGTGAATATATCCGCTAATTGCTTATCGGTGCGAACATGCTTAAGATCAATGTCACCCTTAGCAACATGATCTCGAATGAAATGATGACGAACTTCAATGTGCTTAGTTCGAGAATGTTGTACAAGATTATGACCAATTTTAATAGCACTTTTATTGTCACAAAGCAATGGAACATGTTTCACATAGATCCCATAATCTTTAAGAGTTTGGGTCATCCAAAGTAATTGAGCACAACATGAACCAGCGGCAATGTATTCCGCTTCGGCGGTGGATAAGGATACGGAATTTTGTTTCTTGGAAGACCAAGACACAAGAGATCTACCAAGAAATTGACAAGTACCCGAAGTTGACTTTCTATCAACCTTGTCTCTGGCATAATCCGAGCTGGAATAGCCAACAAGATCAAAAGAAGACCTCTTAGGATACCAAATGCCAAAATTTGGTGTATGAATTAAGTATCTAACTATCCTTTTCATGGCCTTAAGATGACATTCTTTAGGAGCAGCTTGCTATCGTGCACACATGCACACACTTAGCATAATATCGGGACGTGAAGCACATAGGTATAACAATGAACCGATCATAGAGCGATAAACCTTTTGATCAACCGGTTCACCATCTTTGGTCAAATCATTATGTCCACTAGTAGGCATGGGTGTATACATACCTTTGCATTCTTGCATATTGAACTTCTTGAATAAGTCATTGGTGTACTTCATTTGAGAGAAAAATGTACCTTCCTTAGTTTGCTTGATTTGCAAACCGAGAAAGAATTTGAGTTCACTCATCATAGACATCTCAAACTTCTCTGACATTAGCTTTCCAAACTTTTCACTAAAGAGAGGGTTAGTTGAACCAAATATGATATCATCAACATAAATTTGGCATACAAATAGTTCTCCAATAACCCTTTTAGTAAAAAGAGTAGAATCAATTTTACCAATTTCAAAACCACTTGCAATAAGGAACTTAGTCAAGCATTTATACCATGCTCTAGGAGCTTGTTTAAGACCGTAAAGAGCTTTGTGAAGTTTGTAAACATGATTAGGTTTCTTAGGATTGACAAAGCCGGGAGGTTGTTTGACATAAACTTCCTCCTCTATTTCACCATTTAGAAAAGCACTTTTAATGTCCATTTGGTACAAGGTGATGTTATGGTGATTGGCATAGGCAAGTAAGATGTGAATGGACTCAAGTCTAGCAACGGGAGCATATGTCTCACCATAGTCCATACCTTCGACTTGTGTGTACCCTTGGGCGACGAGATGTGCTTTGTTGAGAACCACTTGTCCATCTTCATCTTGCTTGTTGCGAAACACCCATTTGGTACCAATGATGTTGTGGTTGTCGTCGGGCTTCTCAATCAATGTCCAAACTTGGTTTCTCTCAAAGTTGTGTAGCTCTTCGT
The DNA here is from genome assembly GCA_034509565.1 of Triticum monococcum. NCBI lineage: Eukaryota > Viridiplantae > Streptophyta > Magnoliopsida > Poales > Poaceae > Triticum > Triticum monococcum. The sequence goes on from CM067844.1 coordinate 33,143,514, forward strand.
GCATGGCGTTTATCCAATCCGGATCCTCCAATGCTTCTTCAACCTTCATAGGTTCAATGCTAGAGATGAATGAATAGTTTTCACAAAAGTTAGCTAAACGAGTTTTTGAGCGAGTGATTCTCCTGGTTTGTATATCATTGAAGATTTCCTCGACGGGATGATCTTTGGCAATTCTTGCTCGAACTCGTGAGAACTTTTGCTTGGGTCTTCGTTGAACATTTTGTTCATCTTTTTCTTCTTCTTGGCCTTCTTCATTGTTGACGTTGTCATTTTCTTGCCGTGGTGGAGAAGGAGGTTGTTGATGTTCGTCTTGATGCATTTCCTTGTCTTCTTTATCTTGGTGTGTCCCACTTGTGGATGCTTCCGTATCAATTCTTGGTTCACCTTGTTGTGAAGTAGAAGCCTCCACTTGGATGGATGAAGTGCTCTCCTTCACCTCCGTTGGACGAACTTTGCCTATGGAAAACTCTTGGATTGCTTCTGAAGGGTCTTTGTCTCCTACATCAATTGGCAATTGCTCTACTTGCGAGCCATTAGATTCATCAAACTTCACATCTACCGGCTCTTCAACCTTTCGGGTAAAATTGTTGTAGACACGGTAAGTGTGAGAGTTTGAGCCATAACCAAGTAGGAAACCTTCATGAGATTTAGGAGCAAACTTTGAATGACGATGCTTATCAAGAATGTAGCACTTAGAGCCGAATACTCAAAAGTATCCAACTTGGGGTTTGTTACCGGTGAGGAGCTTGTATGCCGTCTTGCCGAGTAGCTTGTGAAGATACAAGCGATTTGTTGCGTGACAAGCTGTCTCAACCGCTTCTGCCCAAAAGTGCTTCGGCGTCTTGTATTCATCAAGAATTGCTCTTGCCATTTCGATGAGCGTCCGGTTCTTCCTCTCAACAACTCCATTTTGTTGAGGTGTGTACGTAGCCGAGAACTCATGTGAAATCCCTTCTTCGTCAAGAAAGGTGTCCACATTTGCGTTCTTGAACTCCGTTCCGTTGTCACTTCGAACCTTCTTGATCTTCATGTCAAACTGATTTTGGGCCTTCCTAGCACAGTTTTTGAAGATCTTCTGGACCTGCGACTTGTCATTAAGAAAGAACACCCACGTAAATCTTGAAAAATCATCAACTATAACTAGACCAAAAGAATTTCCACCGAGACTCTTGTAGGCGTTGGGACCAAAAAGATCCATATGAAGTAGCTCAAGTGGCCTCCTTGTAGTCATGATGTTCTTCACGGGATGCCTTCCTCCAACCTGTTTACCTGCTTGACAAGCACTGCAAAGTCTATCCTTATCAAATATGACATTGTTAACTCCAAGGATATGATTTCCCTTAATAAGCTTGTCGAGGTTTCTCATGCCAACGTGACCTAGTCGTCTATGCCACAACCAACCTTTTGAGGATTTAGCAATAAAGCAAGTTTTAGGTTGTGCCTTTTTATAGAAATCAACAATGTAAAGATCACCTCTACGCATATCGGTAAAGACCATTTTATGATTGTCTCAACGAAATACTTGGCAATCTACCTCAGTAAATAGGACATTCAAACCGAAATCAGCAAGTCTAGATACTGAAAGTAAGTTGTAGCCGAGTGATTCAACGAGCATGACATTTTGAATGGAACTATCATGTGAGATGGCCACCTTACCAAGGCCAACCACTTTACCCTTTGAATTATCACCAAAGGTGACATATTTTCGAGGGCCGTCATTTTCAGCAAGCTCACGGAACATCTCTTCATCTCCGGTCATATGATCAGTACATCCACTATCGAGAACCCATTCCTTTCCTCCTGACGCATATCCCCGAAGATTTGCCGTAAGACCAAAGTGTCTCATTGCATCATCAAGATTGAAGTCACTATCATCATCATCACCATAGTATCCATGTTCACCATGATCTTGTGACTCATCATTTCCTAGAGAGGGTAATTCATTAGATAAATGATCATCAAAGTGGTCGCTTTTATGAATTCTTATAGCTTCGAATATAATATCACTAATGATTCCAACACCTCCTTTAGCTCGCTTGAGATTGGCAAGCTCAAATAGACAATTACCAAAACTAAGATCACTAGAGTTCATCTTACTCAAGGCAATAGATTTATGGAGAATTTCATCCATATTTTTCAAGGAATGGTCGGGAAATCGTTCCTCAAGAAATTTCCATATAGTATAGGCACAATTAAGAGTAGGCAAACTAGCAATCAAATTTTTGGGCAATCCTCTAATGATGAGCTCAATAGTTCTAAGATTGCGAATCATGTCAATATCTTCATCTAGGGTAGAATGCAAAGGATCAATGTGAGGTGCACAAGGGCTAGCAATATACTTGTTTAAGTGATATTGATTGAAAATTACAAGCATCTCATTTTTCCACTCATGAAAATGTTCTCCATCAAGAATAGGCACTCTATGTCTAAGACTCCCTAAAGTAGACACATCCATCTTCTTCCAAAGGTGATTAAACCAAGGCAATGGAGACCAAAGCTCTGATACCACTTGTAGGACCTTGAAGTAGATGTCTCTAGAGGGGGGTGATTAGACACTTCATGCTAAAGTTGCAATTTTTAAGCTTTTTCGATTTAAGTGGAGTTTAAGCATAATTTCAACAATCACAATACATATCAAGCAAGTATGCAAAGAGTATATAGGCAGCGGAAAGTAAAGCATGCAACTTGCAAGAATGTAAAGTGAAGGGTTTGGAGAAATCAAACGCAATCGGAGACACGGATGTTTTTCCCGTGGTTCGGATAGGTGGTGCTATCCTACATCCACGTTGATGGAGACTTCAACCCACGAAGGGTAACAGTTGCGCGAGTCCACGGAGGGCTCCACCCACGAAGGGTAACGGTTGCGCGAGTCCACGGAGGGCTCCACCCACAAAGGGTCCACGAAGAAGCAACCACCCACAAAGGGTCCACGAAGAAGCAACCTTGTCTATCCCACCTTGGCCATCGCCCACGAAGGACTTGACTCACTAGCGGTAGATCTTCACAAAGTAGGCGATCTCCTTGCCCTTACAAACTCCTTGGTTCAACTCCACAATCTTGTCGAAGGCTCCCAAGTGACACCTAGCCAATCTAGGAGACACCACTCTCCAAGAAGTAACAAACGGTGTGTTGATGATGAACTCCTTGCTCTTATGCTTCAAATGATAGTCTCCCCAACACTCAACTATCTCTCTCATAGGATTTGGATCTAGTGGAAAGAAGATTTGAGTGGAAAGCAACTTGGGAAGGATAGAGATCAAGATTCATATGGTAGGAATGGAATGTCTTGTTCTCAGCACATGAGTAGGTGGTTCTCTCTCAGAACAAATGAGTTGGAATGGTGTATGTGTTCTGAAGGATCTCTCATCGAATGAAGAGGAGGTGGAGGGGTATATATAGCCTCCACACAAAATCCAACCGTTACACACAATTTTCCAATCTCGGTGGGACCGAATCAACAAACTCGGTCGGACCGAAAAGGTAAACCTAGTGACCGTTAGAGATTTCGGTGGGACCGACTGAATCAACTCGGTGGGACCGATGTGCTAGGGTTAGGGTAAATCCAAAACTCGGTTTGACCGATTACTCAAACTCGGTGGGACCAATTTGGGTAATGAGCGAAACAGAGAGTTGGCCAAGCAAACTCGGTGGGACCGATTGCATATCTCGGTGGAACCGAGAATAATGCAATAGGTAACAGAGAGTTTGCAAGCCCATCTCGGTGAGACCGAGATCCCATCGGTGAGACCGAACTGATTAGGGTTTCTGGCAGTGGCTATGACAGGTGAAACTCGGTGGCGCCGGATAGGAATAATCGGTAGGTCCGAGTTTGGCTTTGGGTTTAGGTCATATGTGGAAGTGGGAAAGTAGCTGAGGATTTTGGAGCATATCATTAAGCACATGAAGCAAGAGGCTCATTAAGCAACACCTCATCCCTCCTTGATAGTATTGGCTTTTCCTATGGACTCAATGTGATCTTGGATCACTAAAAATGTAAAATGAAGAGTCTTGAGCTTCAAGCTTTAGCCAATCCTTTGTCCTTAGCATCTTGGAGAACTTCCCACAACCTTTAGTCCATGCCACTCCATTGTTGAACTTATCTAAAACATACTAGATGAAAACGTTAGTCCAACAAGAGATATGTTGTCATCAATTATCAAAACCACCTAGGGAGCACTTGTGCTTTCAGTATCCGAGGAGCCCCTTTAAGTTTCCGGCCTTTACCAATGCCTTGTTATTTTTATGCCACACCTCGGGTTTGAAGTTGCTCCCGGGAGGCAGTGTCCTCTTGCATCCGAGCTCTAACGCCGGACTGCATTTGTGGTATCTTTTGCGGCCAAGCACCAATGCCGGACTATATCCAAGCTCCAATGCCGGACAGTGTCCCAGCTCCAATGCCGGACTATATCCGAGGTGTCATATCACCTTGGTTCAAAAAAGTTGAAGGAGTTTAGCCGAGCTTAATGCCGGAAATGCCCTCTATGGAGCCAGCCACTAGCGCCCGAGCTTTATGCCGGACTGCTTCCGAGGTGGTGCACCACCCCGACTGTGGGCCGATTTTTTGTCAATATTTTTTATTGGTGCAATTTATTCTCTGCCGAGATATATAGTCAGTAGCCCTCAAGGTGTGTATCGGTCTAAAACCCGAGATGCACCTGAAGGATGACGTAAGACCGCTGATCCCAGTAGCCGCTGAGACTCAGGGTGATTTGCAAAATCAGCCTGAGGATCAAGTCCTAGCTCGGCAGAATACTTCGGGACACAAAAAGCGGCGTGCTTAGTCCTCGAGACTCAGGTTGGGTGCGGCCGACCAACCTGAGGATCAAAATCTCCTCGACAACTGTATTGCACTTAAAATTTTCTGCATTGAACAGGCAATGCAGTAGCCCCCGAGACACTGGTCGGGTGGCAACACCAGATCAGGGGATCGATGTGCCCCTTTAATATTTGTAAATAATAAGCCTGAAGCCCAGTAGCCCCCGAGCCTTAATGCGGGCACGGGTGGCCGAATTAAGGATCGATATCCGTAGTAAAATCACAAATTATGTGTAATGACTCTATGTATCCAAGTACTTTACGTCATTAATGCTCAGATCCGCATTGTACAAAACTTTGTTGACCGACCATCGGCTTCCACCTCCTCGGCAAGTAGCCGAGGAGTGTTTGTCCTACTTTATAAAGCTTTTATGAGGGCAAAGATTTACGAAAAACAAGTCAATTTAGCCATACGGTTTTATAAACAAAGGTACGTAGAGAGATATGTTATATTACTGTTTAACATAAGAAATTTATTCTAGAGAAAATAGTCCCACTATTGGTTCCTTTCTTTGGGTTGTCATGCTAAGCATGATCATGAAACCTCAGCTCCAATGTAAGAGCAAAATATCGAGGATTTAGTTTGGGAGGCCTGTTAATAGCCCCCGGTAGTGTTCGGCGACAGGCGAGGTCAAGCCGTAAACACTCCGGCCATTGTTATGAATGGCCCGTCATTTAACACTGTCATCGGATCGCTGACCAGCTTACGCTTATTGTGACAGTCAGTTTTCGGCTTTCTCCACTAAGGTGCTTAACCATGTGAGCTGGAAGCACAATCGCAGTGTTTCTCCCTTTGCACACCTAGCCGAACAAAGCGGAACGTAGGAGGCAAGCGCAGGAGCCGGGCAACCCAACTATTGACCGAAGACACAATTCGAAACCGATGCATATATAGCAATATCCGAGAATATTTTTGCCGAATCTATAAAGGTGTCTGGCATTGCACTGCGAGACTTGTGCTGAAAACACACAAATAGTTTAAAAGTGCCATAAGCTTGGAAAACCAAAAAACGTCAGTAAAAACTTGACGTCCGAACAACATCAAGTGTTCGGTGCCAATCCGAAAATTGGTCTTAGAAAAAAAAAGAGTGCTTCTGTCATGCTTTAACATTGCACATCCGATCTCAAGACTTCAAGCGGGTCAGCCTACGGCTGCAGCCTCCTATCCCGAAGGCGGAGTGCTTCTCGTTAGACCAGTTTAGCGAACTAAACTCGAGCGGTCACTAGAGAGAAAATGGGTTATCTGGCTATTGACCACACACTCACGTCGAAAAAGGAGCTATAGAAAAAGACTTTGCAACGACCAAGAAGAAAACACATTTACTATAAAATAGCTCATATAAATTTTAAGAGCCCCCAAGTGACTTGGGTAAAAGATTTTATGTATAATGATTGTATGTACCGAAGTACTTATATCATATCTTTGTTCAACCGAACTTTAAACGTGTCTTAACCGACCGTTGGCTTCTCCCTCTTTGGTCAAGGACCAAAAAGTGTTATGTACTCCACCTGTCGAGAATATCGACAGTGTTTCCGATAACCAGGCAACCGGGCCATAAGGCTGTAACAGACAAAGCGCGCTCAGGGAACTTATGCTATATTACAGACGAAGTGTAAGAAGCATCTTCGAAGAAAATAGTACCCCCACCGATACCTTTCTTCGGTGCTCATTACTACTATGAGACTTGTGCAATAGATTTTTTGTACTCATGAGTTCCGTTGTGTGCCGGCCACGATTGAAAACAATAAGAGCGCTAGCTTTCAGCTTCACCCAGTCTGAGGTCAGTGCTCGGAGAACCCGGTCGTGACAATCGCAGAGGTTATCCCTTTACTCCCTAGCCGAACAATCGAGAACGTAGGGGTAAGCACATGAGCCAGGCAACCCAGCTTGCAAATCGCTTAAGTCAATATGGTGCATATTGTGGCGTAATACACGAACAAGGAACGAAGCCGTACAAGTATAATCATATGCAAGAGGAAAAGCTTCAAAAGGAAGCCCCCAAATAAACGGGGTATTTGAATATGTGTGTCACAAACAAAGTTTGGACAAGGAAATTTTTTACAAGCAACTTTTTCCCAAAAAAGTATAATGCCTGGTCGAACCGAACACAAGTTAAAAATTAAAACTTTGAGCATGAAAGCGACTTAGCTGGTTAATGTGTTCGGCATTGATGGCGCGGTCCGAGCTTGATGCGGGACAAGGTTCCATCCCCCAAGACGGTCCCGAGGTGGCGGAGCGGAGAGCTCGACACGCCGAAGTGGTGACATAGCACGGTCAATGTAGACCGGCAGAGTGATGCCAAGGTCCCCGGATCATTTTTCTGTGCATAAAAAGTAGTGCAAACCGGAGATAATAGTAATAATAATAATTAAAAAAATCGTTGCATAATAAATAATTTATGCAAAGTGAGTAATAAAAGAAATATGTCCTGGCGCCAAAGTCAATGTCGATGCAGGGCGTCGGCGTGATGCGGTAAAGGCGTGGCAAAGCCTGAATTCACAGGTCGGTCCGAGTTCCGGATGCGGCGTTCGTAGGACTATGTATGGAAACTGGCCGAACCACCACGCGACCATCGTTAATGCAACCATCATTTGATAGACCTGTGTACAGATGATGGACAAACCCGAGTAATAATTCCTTGGAAAAAATAGACCCAAACAAGCGAAAAATACTAGGATTAATAGCACCTGGTTTATTTTTTGTAGCAATCCGAAGAAAGGTGATTCCCAAAATTGGGACTTGATCCGCACACCCATTGCCCGAATGGCGATAAAGCGACGGTATGGCGATGCTGGCAAAGGTTGGATCGCCGAGGCAAAGCCCTCGGTCCAGCTAACATGACGGAGCTGGTCGACTAGTGACGCCGAAGTATCCGGAGTAGGTTGATGAAGAGATGGCGAAGCCCCCGGTCCAGCTGAGATGTCGAAGCCTCGATGTTAGCCGATGAGTCGAAGTAGGTCAGCGTGATGGACACCAGCTTGAAGAAGCAATAGTGCGGCCCTGCCGATGCAGGTCGTGATGTAGTCGATGCCGGCTTGATGAAGTGACCATGCGGCGATGCCGGTATGCCCGCTCCGTGTAATCCATGGGGCAGCGATGTTGGTGATCATTTATCCTTTGCGATGCCGAACTCTTGTTCGGCTTGCCGAGATGATGATCGAAGGAATTGAGCTCGGCTCGATAAAGCGGCGACGTGTGTAGCGCAGGTCGGCAGCCGTGGAGCAATACCGCCGGACTGGTTTGACACCAGCGTGATGGTGAAAATTACCTCGAAGGAGGCTTAAAATTTTATGGGCACGTGTTTAAAAACAACGCACAATACCATAGAAGAAAATTCCTTAAAAAAGGTTGTTCAATATCACGTTCATAAAGAAACATGAATTCGGGTCGGATCCGTATTCGCGCAGAAAACATATCCGAAAATTGGTCCACTCACCGGAAGTTTCCCGGAGTTCAAACCGTTGGATCGAGCTGAAATTTGGAGGGGTGGTAGATATGGGATTTCCGCAGTAGATGAACGGTTGGATCTTCCAAAGGACCTCTGAGCTGGGCTCTGGAGACCATGACCTACACTCGTCCAGATTCTCGTCCAGATTTGATAGGGCTACGGTATATTGTAGATTGTCGGAGATTCCTCCATCGGAACTCGACGAAATTTTTCAGGGTTGTTGTAGAATCAATTCCGCACAATTCCACCAGAGGGATCGTCGAAGCGATGCCCCAAGAGGTGGTGGCAGCGGATACAAGTTTGCTGTTCGGAAAAACAGAACGGTCGTCCGAGGACAATGTTGACGTTGAGCCCCCGAGCTCCATGGATGATTCCTCCATGATCTTGATAGAGATCGGAGTTGATGTTGATGAAGGCCCTCGTCCGAACATGACGATCGGAGATGGAGCATGGTCCTTGGTCGAGCCAAGGTGACCAGTCGAGCCGGCGACGAAGATGCCGGCATCGCAGTTGACCTATAGACGAGTCATGGATCCTTTTGCCGATCACACAGCGGGACTCTCAACGAAAGCACCAATGTATGTGTCAAAACCGGCGGATCTCGGGTAGGGGGTCCCGAACTTTGCGTCTAGGATCGATGGTAATAGGAGGCAGGGGACACGATGTTTAGCCAGGTTCGGGCCCTCTTGATGGAGGTAATACCCTACGTCCTGCTTGATTGATATCGATGATATAAGTATTACAAGAGTTGATCTACCATGAGATCGTAGAGGCTAAAACCCTAGAAGCTAGCCTATGGTATGATTGTTGTATATCTCTATCGACTAGCCTGGCCTCGGTTTATATAATGCACCAGAGGCCTAGGATAACAAGAGTCCTAGCCGAATACGCCAGTGGGGTGGAGTCCTTGTCTTGATCGCCAAGTCTTGTGGAATCTTCCTTGTATGCGGCAGCTGTCCGAACTGGCCCATGAGTATGCGACCATGGGGTCCTCGGCCCAACCCAACTGATTGGGAGACGATGTGATGAGTACCCCCTAGTCCAGGACACCGTCACCCCCACTTGAGCCACGCCGCAGGCAGGCAAGTTTGGGGACCCCCGTTCCTAGAACGCCGACAGCATGGTTCGCAAGTACCAAGTGATTCATAATCAAGTGATTCCAAAAGTCCATCAGAATGGAGTTTCTTCATGCGCTTTACACCAATATGACCTAAACGGCAGTGCACAAATAAGTTGCACTGTCATTAACAACTTTGCATCTTTTGGTTTCAATATTATGAATATGTGTATCATTACTATCAAGATTCATCAAAAATAGACCACTCTTCAAGGGTGCATGATGATAAAAGATATTACTCAGATAAATAGAACAACCATTATTCTCAGATTTAAATGAATAACCGTCTCGCATCAAACAAGAAACGGATATAATGTTCATGCTCAATGCTGGCACCAAATAACAATTATTCAGGTCTAAAACAAATCCCGAAGGTAGATGTAGAGGTAGCGTGCCGACCACGATCACATCGACTTTGGAACCATTTCCCACGCGCATCGTCACCTCGTCCTTAGCCAATCTTCGCTTAATTCGTAGTCCCTGTTTCGAGTTGCAGATATTAGCAATAGAACCAGTATCAAATACTCAGGTGCTACTGCGAGCATTAGTAAGGTAAACATCAATAACATGTATATCACATATACCTTTGTTCACCTTGCCATCCTTCTTATCCGCCAAATACTTGGGGTAGTTCCGCTTCTAGTGACCAGTCCCTTTGTAGTAGAAGCACTCAGTCTCAGGCTTAGGTCCAGACTTGGGCTTCTTCACTTGAGCAGCAACTTGCTTGCCGTTCTTCTTGAAGTTCCCCTTCTTCCCTTTACCATTTTTCTTGAAACTAGTGGTCTTGTTGACCATCAGCACTTGATGCTCCTTCTTGATTTCTACCTCCGTAACCTTTAGCATTGCGAAGAGCTCGAGAATAGTCGTATCCGTACCTTGCATATTATAGTCCATCACGAAGCTCTTGTAGCTTGGTGGCAGTGATTGAAGAATCCTGTCAATGACACTATAGTCCGGAAGATTAACTCCCGGTTGAATCAAGTGATTATTATACCCAGACATTTTGAGTATATGTTCACTAATAGAACTATTCTCCTCCATCTTGTAGCTGTAGAACTTATTGGAGACTTCATATTACTCAATCCGGGCATTTGCTTGAAATATTAACTTCAACTCCTGGAACATCTCATATGCTCCATGGCGTTCAAAACGTCATTGAAGTCCCGGTTCTAAGCCGTAAAGGATGGCACACTAAACTATCGAGTAGTCATCAGCTTTGCTCTGCCAGACGTTCATAACATCTGGCGTTCCTCTTGCAGTGGGTTTGGCACCTAGCGGTGCTTCCAGGACGTAATTCTTCTGTGCAGCAATGAGGATAATCCTCAAGTTACGGACCCACTCCGTGTAATTGCTACCGTCATCTTTCAACTTTGCTTTCTCAAGGAATGCATTAAAATTCAACAGAACAACAACACATGCCATCTATCTAGAACAACATAGATATGCAAAGATACTATCCGGTACTAAGTTCTTGATAAATGAAAGTTCGATTTATCAAATTACTTAAGAACTCCCACTTAGACAGACATCCCTCTAATCATCTAAGTGATCACATGATCCATATCAACTAAACCATGTCCGATCATCACGTAAAGATGGAGTAGTTTTCAATGGTGAACATCACTATGTTGGTCATATCTACTATATGATTCACGCTCGACCTTTCGGTCTCAGTGTTCCAAGGCCATATCTGCATATGCTAGACTAGTCAAGTTTAACCCGAGTATTCTGCATGTGCAAAATTGGCTTGCACCCGTTGTATGTGAATGTAGAGCTTATCACACCCGATCATCACGTGGTGTCTCGGCACGACGAACTTTCACAACGGTGCATACTCAGGGAGAACACTTATACCTTGAAATTTAGTGAGAGATCATCTTATAATGCTACCGTCGATCTAAGCAAAATAAGATTCAAAATAGATAAACATCACATGCAATCAATATAAGTGATATGATATGGCCATCATCATCTTGTGCCTTTGATCTCCATCTCCAAAGCACCGTCATGATCACCATCGTCACCGGCTTGACACCTTGATCTCCATCGAAGCATCATTGTCTTCTTGCCAACTATTGCTTCTATGACTATCGCTACCGCTTGGTGATAAAGTAAAGCAATTACATGGCGATTGCATTTCATACAATAAAGCGACAACCATACGGCTGCTGCCAGTTGCTGATAACTGTGTTACAAAACATGATCATCTCATACAATAAAATTTAGCATCATGTCTTGACCATATCACATCACAACATGCGATGCAAAAACAAGTTAGAGGTCCTCTACTTTATTGTTGCAAGTTTTACATGGCTGCTACGGACTGAGCAAGAACCGTTCTTACCTACGCATCAAAAACTACAATGCGGTATAGTGATTGCTTTTTGATCTTCAGAAAGAACCCTGTTCATTGAATCCGATTCAAATAAGGCTGGAGAAACAGACACCAACTAGCCACTTGTGTGCGAAGCACATCGGTAGAACCAATCTCGTGTAAGCGTAATGTAGGTCTGGGCCGATTCATCCAACAACGCCGCTGAATCAAGAATCAACTAGTGACGGCAAGCAATATGTATATTGTTGGGAAACATAGAAGAAATTCAAAATTTTCCTACGTGTCACCAAGATCTATCTATGGAGAGACCAGCAACGAGGGAAAGTAGAGTTGCATCTACATACCCTTGTAGATCGCTAAGCGGAAGCGTTCAACTGAACGGGGTTGATGGAGTCGTACTCGTCGTGATTCAAATCACCGATGACCAAGTGCCGAACGGACGGCACCTCCGCGTTCAACACACGTACAGCCCGGTGACGTCCCCCACGCCTTGATCCAGCAAGGGGAGAGGGAGAGGTTGAGGAAGACTTCATCCAATAGCAGCACAACGGTGTGGTGGTGGTGGAGGAGCGTGGCTATCCTGCAGGGCTTCGCCAAGCACCACAGAAGAGGAGCAATAAGAGACGCAGGGCTGCACCAAGAGAGATTGAATCGCGTGTGTGGGCAGCCCCTTAGGCCTCATATATATAGGGGAAGGGGAGGGCTGCGCCCCCTCTAGGGTTCCCACCCCTAGGGGGGGGGCAGCCCTAGATGGGGTCAAGGGTGGCGGCCAAGAGGGGGAGAGGAGAGGGAGGCGCCCCAATATGGGCCCTAAGGCCCATATCCCATTAGGGTTTGCCCCCTTTCCACCTCTTGGGCACCTTGGGCCCTTGTGGGAGGCGCACCAGCCCACTAAGGGGCTGGTCCCTCACCACTCTTAGCCCATGCAAGCCTCCGGGGTTGGTAGCCCCACTTGGTGGACCCCCGGAACCCTCCCGGTGGTCCCGGTACGTTACCGATAAACCCCAAAACTCTTCCGGTGACCAAAACAGGACTTCCCATATATAAATCTTTACCTCTGGACCATTCCGGAACTCCTCGTGATGTCCGAAATCTCATCCGGGACTCCGAACAACATTCGGTAACCACATACTAACTTCCTTTATAACCCTAGCGTCATCGAACCTTAAGTGTGTAGACCCTACGGGTTCGGGAGACATGTAGACATGACCGAGACGTTCTCCGGTCAATAACCAACAGCGGGATCTGGATACCCATGTTGGCTCCCACATGTTCCACGATGATCTCATCGGATGAACCACGATGTCAAGGACTTAATCAATCCCGTATACAATTCCCTTTGTCTATCGGTACGATACTTGCCCGAGATTCGATCGTCGGTATTCCGATACCTTGTTCAATCTCGTTACCGGCAAGTCTCTTTACTCGTTCCGTAACACATCATCCCGTGATCAACTCCTTGATCACATTGTGCACATTATGATGATGTCCTGCCGAGTGGGCCCATAAATACCTCTCCGTCACACGGAGTGACAAATCCCAGTCTCGATTCGTGCCAACCCAACAGACACTTTTGGAGATACCCGTAGTGTACCTTTATAGTCACCCAGTTACGTTGTGATGTTTGGCACACCCAAAGCATTCCTACAGTATCCGGGAGTTGCACAATCTCATGGTCTAAGGAAATGATACTTGACATTAGAAAAGCTTTAGCATACGAACTACACGATCTAGTGCTATGGTTAGGATTGGGTCTTGTCCATCACATCATTCTCCTAATGATGTGATCCCGTTATCAACGACATGCAATGTCCATGGTCAGGAAACCGTAACCACCTATTGATCAACGAGCTAGTCAACTAGAGGCTTACTAGGGACATGGTGTTGTCTATGTATCCACACATGTATCTGAGTTTCCTATCAATACAATTCTAGCATGGATAATAAACTATTATCATGAACAAGGAAATATAATAATAACCAATTTATTATTGCCTCTAGGGCATATTTCCAACAGTCTCCCACTTGCACTAGAGTCAATAATCCAGTTCACATCGATATGTGATCAACACTCAAGGTCACATCCTCATGTGACTAACACCCTAAAGAGTTCTGGGTTTGATCATGTCATGCTTGTGAGAGAGGTTTTAGTCAACGGGTCTGAACCTTTCAGATCCGTGTGTGCTTTACAAATCTCTATGTCATCTCCTAGATGCAGCTACCACGTTCTATTTGGAGCTATTCCAAATAACTGTTCTACTTGGAGCTATTCTAAATTGTTGCTCCATTATACGTATCCGGTATCTCTACTCAGAGCTATACAGATAGGTGTTAAGCTTGCATCGACGTAACCCTTTACGACGAACTCTTTTACCACCTCCATAATCGAGAAAAATTCCTTAGTCCACTAGTTACTAAGGATAACTTTGACCGCTGTCCTGTGATCCATTCTTGGATCACTCTTGTACCCCTTGACTGACTCATGGCAAGGCACACTTCAGGTGCGGTACACAGCATAGCATACTGTAGAGCCTATGTCTTAAGCATAGGGGACGACCTTCGTCCTTTCTCTCTATTCTGCCGTGGTCGAGCTTTAAGTCTTAACTTCATACCTTACAACTCAGGCAAGAACTTCTTCTTTGACTGATCCATCTTGAACACCTTCAAGATCATGTTAAGGTATGTGCTCATTTGAAAGTACCATTAAGCGTTTTGATCTATCCTTTATAGATCTTGATGCTCAATGTTCAAGTAGCTTAATCCAGGCTTTCCATTGAAAAACACTTTCCAAATAACCCTATATGCTTTCCAGAAATTCTATGTCATTTCTGATCAACAATATGTCAACAACATATATTCATCAGAAATTCTATAGTGCTCCCACTCACTTCTTTGGAAATACAAGTTTCTCATAAACTTTGTATACACCCAAATCTTTGATCATCTCATCAAAGCATACATTCCAACTCCGAGATGCTTACTCCAGTCCTTAGAAGGATGCTGGAGCTTTGCATACTTATTAGCATCTTTCAGGATTGACAAAACCTTCCGGTTGTATCACATACAACCTTTCCTCAAGAAAATCGTCGAGGAAACAATGGTTTTTGACATCCTATCTGCAAGATTTCATAAATAATGCAGTAATCGCTAATATAATTCCAACAGACTCTTAGCATCGCTACGAGTGAGAAAGTCTCATCGTAGTCAACTCCTTGAACTTGTCGGAAAACATCTTAACGACAAGTCGAGCTTTCTTAATGGTGATACTTACCATCATTGTCCGTCTTCCTTTTAAAATCCATATGTACCTAACAGCCTTACGACCATCAAGTAGTTCTTCCAAAGTCTACACTTTGTTTTCATATATGGATCTTCTCTCGGATTATATGGCCTCGAGCCATTTATCGGAATCCGGGCCCACCATCGCTTCTCCATAGCTCGTAGGTTCATTGTTGTCTAGCAACATGACTTTCAAGACAAGATTACGTACCACTCTAAAGTAGTACGCATCCTTGTCATCCCACGAGGTTTGGTAGTGACTTGATCTGAAGTTTCATGATCACTATCATAAGCTTCCACTTCAATTGGTGTAGGTGCCACAGGAACAATTCTTGTGCCCTGCCACACACTAATTGAAGAGACGGTCCAATAACCTCATCAAGTCTCCACCATCCTCCCACTCAATTCTTTCGAGAGAAACTTTTCCTCGAGAAAGGACCCGATTCTAGAAACAATCCCTTATTGCTTTCGGATCTGAGACAGGAGGTCTACCCAACTGCTTTGGGTGTCCTATGAAGATGCATTTATCCGCTTTGGGTTCGAGCTTATCAACCTGAAACTTTTTCACATAAGCGTCGCAGCCCCAAACTTTTAAGAAATGACAGCTTAGGTTTCTCTAAACCATAGTTCATACGGTGTCGTCTCAACGGAATTACGTGGTGCCCCTTTTAAAGTGAATGTGGTTGTATTTAATGCCTAACCCATAAACTATTGTGGTAATTTGATAAGAGACATCATGGTATGCATCATATCCAATAGGGTGCAGTTATGATGTTCGGACACACCATCACACTATGGTGTTCCAGGCTGTATTAGTTGTGAAACAATTTCCACAATGTCTTAATTCTGTGCCAAACTCATAATTCAGATATTCATCTCTATGATCATATCATAGATCTTTTATCCTCTTGTCACGACGATCTTTCAACTTCACCCTAAAATTACTTGAACCTTTCAATAATTCAGACTCGTGATTCATCAAGTAAATATTCTCAACATCTACTCAAATCATCTGTGAAGTAAGAACATAACGATATCCACTACACGCCTCAGCACTCATTGGACTGCACACATCAAAATGTATTACTTCCAACAAGTTGCTTTTTAGTTCCATTTTACTGAAAATGAGGCTTTCAGTCATCTTGCCCATGTGGTATGATTTGCATGTCTCAAGTGATTCAAAATCAAGTGAGTTCAAACGGTCCATTTGCATGGAGTTTCTTCATGCATATACATGGTTCGCATGTCTCAAACTTTTCAAAAACGAGTGAGCCCAAAGATCCATCAACATGGAGCTTCTTCATGCGTTTTATACCGATATGACTTACGTGGCAGTGCCACAAGTGGGTGGTACTATCATTACTATCTTATATCTTTTGGCATGAACATGTGTATCACTACGATCGAGATTCAATAAACCATTCATTTTAGGTGTAAGACCATCAAAGGCATTATTCAAATAAACAGAGTAACCATTATTCTCCTTAAATGAATAATCGTATTGCGATGGACATAATCCAATCATGTCTATGCTCAACGCAAACACCAATCTCGATGGTAGAGGGAGCGTGCGATGCTTGATCATATCAACATTGGAAACACTTCCAACACATATCGTCAGCTCACCTTTAGCTAGTCTCCGTTTATTCCGTAGCTTTTATTTCGAGTTACCAACACTTAGCAACCGAACCGGTATCTAATACCCTGGTGCTACTAGGAGTACTAGTAAAGTACACATCAACACAATGTATATCCAATATACTTCTATCGACCTTGCCAGCCTTCTAATCTACCAAGTATCTAGGGTAATTCCGCTCCAGTGGTTGTTCCCCTTATTACAGAAGCACTTAGTCTCGGGTTTGGGTTCAACCTTGGGTTTCTTCACCAGAGCAGCAGCTGATTTGCCGTTTCATGAAGTATCCCTTCTTGCCCTTGCCCTTCTGGAAACTAGTGGTTTCACTGACCATCAACAATTGATGCTCCTTCTTGATATCTACTTTTGCGGTGTCAAACATCACGAATATCTCAAGGATCATCATATATGTCCCTGATATATTATAGTTCATCACGAAGCTCTAGCAGCTTGGTGGTAATGACTTTGGAGAAACATCACTATCTCATCTGGAAGATCAACTCCCACTCGATTCAAATGATTGTTGTATTCAGACAATCTGAGCACAAGCTCAACAATTGAGCTTTTCTCCCTTAGTATGTAGGCTAAGAAAATCGTCGGAGGTCTTATACCTCTTGACGTGGGCACGAGCCTGAAATCCCAATTTCAGCCCTCAAAACATCTCATATGTTTCGCGACGTTTCAAAACGTCTTTGGTGCCTCAATTCTAAACCGTTTAACTGAACTATCATGTAGTTATCAAAACTTGTATGTCAGATGTTCGCAACATCCACAGACCACGTTCGAGGTTCAGCACACTGAGCGGTGCATTAAGGACATAAGCCTTCTAAGAAGCAATGAGGACAATCCTCAGTCTACGGACCTAGTCCGCATAATTGCTACTATCAACTTTCAACTAATTTTTCTCTAGGAACATATCTAAACAGTAGAACTATAGCGTGAGCTACGACATAATTTGCAAAATCCTTTTGACTATGTTCAGGATAATTAAGTTCATCTTATGAACTCCCACTTAGATAGACATCCCTCTAGTCATCTAAGTGATTACATGATCCGAGTCAACTAGGCCGTGTCCGATCATCACGTGAGACGGACTAGTCATCATCGGTGAACATCTTCATGTTGATCGTATCTACCATACGACTCATGCTCGACCTTTCGGTCTTCTGTGTTCCGAGGCCATGTCTATACACATGCTAGGCTCGTCAAGTTAACCCTAAGTGTTTTGCATGTGGAAAACTGTCTTACACCCGTTGTATGTGAACGTAAGGATCTATCACACCCGATCATCACGTGGTGCTTCGAAACGACGAACTTTAGCAACGGTGCACAGTTAGGGGAGAACACTTCTTGAAATTGTTGTGAGGGATCATCTTATATACTACCGTCGTTCTAAGCAAATAAGATGTATAAACATGATAAACATCACATGCAATCAAATAGTGACATGATATGGCCAATATCACTTTGCTCCTTTTGATCTCCATCTTCGGGGCTCCATGATCATCATCGTCACCGGCATGACACCATGATCTCCATCATCATGATCTCCATCATCGTGTCTTCTTGAAGTTGTCACGTCATCTATTACTTATACTACTACAGCTAACGATTAGCAATAAAGTAAAGTAACTACATGACGTTTATGTTGACACGCAGGTCATAAATAAATAAAGACAACTCCTATGGCTCCTGCCGGTTGTCATATTCATCGACATGCAAGTCGTGATTCCTATTACAAGAACATGATCAATCTCATACATCACATATATCATTCATCACATCCTTTGGCCATATCACATCACATGGCATACCCTGCAAAAACAAGTTAGACGTCCTCTAATTGTTGTTTGCATGTTTTACGTGGCTGCTATGGGTTTCTAGCAAGAATGTTTCTTACCTACGCAAAGACCACAACGTGATATGCCAATTGCTATTTACCCTTCATAAGGACCCTTTTCATCGAATCCGATCCGACTAAAGTGGGAGAGACAGACACCCGCTAGCCACCTTATGCAACTAGTGCATGTCAGTCGGTGGAAACAGTCTCACGTAAGAGTACGTGTAAGGTCGGTCCGGGCCGCTTCATCCCACAATGCCGCTGAATTAAGATAAGACTAGTAACGGCAAGCATATTGAACAAAATCAACGCCCACAACTACTTTGTGTTCTACTCGTGCATAGAATCTACGCAATAGACCTAGCTCATGATGCCACTGTTGGGGAACGTAACAGAAATTCAAAATTTTCCTACGTGTCACCAAGATCTATCTATGGAGAGACCAGCAACGAGGGAAAGGAGAGTTGCATCTACATACCCTTGTAGATCGCTAAGCGGAAGCGTTCAAGTGAACGGGGTTGATGGAGTCCTACTCGTCGTGATTCAAATCACCGATGACCAAGTGCCGAACGGACGACACCTCCGCGTTCACCACACGTACAGCCCGGTGACGTCTCCCACGCCTTGATCCAGCAAGGGGAGAGGGAGAGGTTGAGGAAGACTTCATCCAACAGCAGCACAATGGCATGGTGGTGGTGGAGGAGCGTGGCTATCCTGCAGGGCTTCGCCAAGCACCACAGAAGAGGAGGAAGAAGAGACGCAGGGCTGCACCAAGAGAGATTGAATCGCGTGTGTGGGCAGCCCCTTAGGCCTCATATATATAGGGGAAGGGGAGGGCTGCGCCCCCTCTAGGGTTCCCACCCCTAGGGGGTGGCAGCCCTAGATGGGGTCAAGGGTGGCGGCCAAGAGGGGGAGAGGAGAGGGAGGCGCCCCAATATGGGCCCTAAGGCCCATATCCCATTAGGGTTTGCCCACTTTCCACCTCTTGGGCACCTTGGGCCCTTGTGGGAGGCGCACCAGCCCACTAAGGGGCTGGTCCCTCACCACTCTTAGCCCACGCAAGCCTCCGGGGTTGGTGGCCCCACTTGGTGGACCCCCGGGACCCTCCCGGTGGTCCCGGTACGTTACCGATAAACCCCGAAACTCTTCCGGTGACCAAAACAGGACTTCCCATATATAAATATTTACCTCCGGACCATTCCAGAACTTCCCGTGATGTCCGGGATCTCATCCAGGACTCCAAACAACATTCGGTAACCACATACTAACTTCCTTTATAACCCTAGCGTCATCGAACCTTAAGTGTGTAGACCCTACGGGTTCGGGAGACATGTAGACATGACCGAGACGTTCTCCGGTCAATAACCAACAGCGGGATCTGGATACCCATGTTGGCTCCCACATGTTCCATGATGATCTCATCGGATGAACCACGATGTCAAGGACTTAATGAATCCCATATACAATTCCCTTTGTCTATCGGTACGATACTTGCCCGAGATTCGATCGTCGGTATTCTGATACCTTGTTCAATCTCGTTACCGGCAAGTCTCTTTACTCGTTCCGTAACACATCATCCCGTGATCAACTCCTTGATCACATTGTGCACATTATGATGATGTCCTACCGAGTGGGCCCAGAAATACCTCTCCGTCACACGGAGTGACAAATCCCAGTCTCGATTCGTGCCAACCCAACAGACACTTTCGGAGATACCCGTAGTGTACCTTTATAGTCACCCAGTTACGTTGTGACGTTTGGCACACCCAAAGCATTCCTACAGTATCCGGGAGTTGCACAATCTCATGGTCTAAGGAAATGATACTTGACATTAGAAAAGCTTTAGCATACGAACTACACGATCTAGTGCTATGCTTAGGATTGTGTCTTGTCCATCACATCATTCTCCTAATGATGTGATCCCGTTATCAACGACATCCAATGTCCATGGTCAGGAAACCGTAACCACCTATTGATCAACGAGCTAGTCAACTAGAGGCTTACTAGGGACATGGTGTTGTCTATGTATCCACACATGTATCTGAGTTTCCTATCAATACAATTCTAGCATGGATAATAAACTATTATCATGAACAAGGAAATATAATAATAACCAATTTATTATTGCCTCTAGGGCATATTTCCAACATATGTACCCACGCCCACAACTCCTTTGTGTTCTACTCGTGCATATAACATCTATGCATAAACCTGGCTCGGATGCCACTATTGGGGAACGTAGTAATTTCAAAAAATTCCTACGCACACGCAAGATCATGGTGATGCATAGCAACGAGAGGGGAGAGTGTCTTCCACGTACCCTCGTAGACCGTAAGCGGAAGAGTTATGACAACGCGGTTGATGTAGTCGTACGTCTTCACGATCGACCGATCGTAGTACCGAACATACGGCACCAACGCGATCTGCATGCGTTCAGCTCGGTGACATCCTACGAACTCACGATCTAGTAGAGCTTCGAGGGAGAGTTTCATCAGCATGATGACGTGATGATGGTGTTGATGAAGCTACTGACGCAGTGCTTCGCCTAAGCACCGCTACGATATGACCGAGGTGGATTATGGTGGAGGGGGGCACCGCACACGGCTAAAAGATCAAAGATCAACTTGTGTGTCTCCAGGGTGCCCCTGCTTCCGTATATAAAGGAGCAAGGGGGGAGGCCGGCCGGCCCTAGGAGGGCGCGCCAAGAGGAGGACTCCTCCTCCTCCTAGTGGGACTAGGACTCCCCTTTCCTAGTCCCACTAGGAGGGGGAAGGAAGGAGTGGGAGAGGGAAAGGCAAGGGGGCGCCGCCCCCTCCTTCCTTGTTCTATTCGGACTCAAGGGGAGGGGGCGCGCAGCCTGCCCTGGTCGGCCCCTCTCTCTCTCCGCTAGGGCCCATTGATACGTCCATTTTGCATCATGCTTTTATATCAATATTTATTGCATTATGGGCTGTTATTACACAATGTTTCACAATACTTATGCCTATTCTCTCTTATTTTACAAGATTTACGTAAAGAGGGAGAATGCCGGCAGCTGGGATTCTGGGCTGGAAAAGGAGCAAATATTAGAGACCTATTTTGCACAGCTCCAAAAGTCCTGAAACTTCACGGAAGTCATTTTCAGAATATATAAAAAATACCGAGCGCAAGAAGTTCCAGAGGCGGGCCACACCCTAGCCACGAGGGTGGGGGCGTGCCCTACCCCCTGGGCGCGCCCCCTGCCTCGTGGGCCCCCTGGTGGCCCTCTGATGCCCATCTTCTGCTATATGGAGTCTCTCGTTGAGGAAAAAATCATAAGCAAGCTTTCGAGATGAGACTCCGCCGCCACGAGGCGGGACCTTGGCGGAACCAATCTAGGGCTCTGGCGGAGCTGTTCTGCCGGGGAAACTTCCCTCCGGGAGGGGGAAATCATCACCATCGTCATCACCAACGCTCCACTCATCAGGAGGGGGCCAATCTCCATCAACATCTCACCAACATCATCTCCTATCAAACCCTAGTTCATCTCTTGTATCCAATTCTTGTCTCCAAGTCTGGGATTGGTACCTGTGGGTTGCTAGTAGTGTTGATTACTCCTTGTAGTTGATGCTAGTTGGTTTATTTGGTGGAAGATCATATGTTCAGATCCTATATGCATATTAATACCCCTCTGATTATGAACATGAATATGCTTTTTGAGTAGTTACGTTTGTTCCTAAGGACATGGGAGAAGTCTTGCTATTAGTAGTCATGTGAATTTGGTATTCGTTCGATATTTTGATGAGATGAATGTTGTCTCTCCTCTAGTGGTGTTATGTGAACATCGACTACATGACACTTCACCATTATTTGGGCCTAGAGGAGGGCATTGTGAAGTAATAAGTAGATGATGGGTTGCTAGAGTGACAGAAGCTTAAACCCTAGTTTATGCGTTGCTTTGTAAGGGGCTGATTTGGATCCATATGTTTCATGTTATGGTTAGGTTTACCTTAATACTTTTGTTGTAGTTGCGGATGCTTGCAATAGAGGTTAATCATAAGTGGGATGTTTGTACAAGTAAGGGCAGCACCCAAGCACCGGTCCACCCATATACCAAATTATCAAAGTACCGAACGTGAATCATATGATCGTGATGAAACCTAGCTTGACGATAATTCCCATGTATCCTCGGGAGCGCTTTCTTCTATATAAGAGTTTGTCCAGGCTTGTCCTTTGCTACAAAAAGGATTGGGCCACCTTGCTGCACTTTATTTACTTTTGTTACTTGTTGCTCGTTACAAATTATCTTATCACAAAACTATATGTTACCTATAATGTCAGTGCTTGCAGAGAATACCTTGCTGAAAATCGCTTATCATTTCCTTCAGCTCCTCGTTGGGTTCGACACTCTTAATTATCGAAAGGACTACGATAGATCCCCTATACTTGTGGGTCCTCAAGACTCTTTTCTGGCGCTGTTGCCGGGGAGTGAAGCGCCTTTGGTAGGTGGAATTTGGTAAGGAAAAATTTATATAGTGTGCTGAAATTTACTGTCACTTGATACTATGGAAAGTAATCCTCTGAGGGGTTTGTTCATAGTATCTTCACCCCGACCAGTAGAGCATAGAGTTGCTCCTCAACCTACTGAACCTACTAAAAATGAAAATGTATGCTTTGAAATTCCTTCGGGTATGATAAAAAACTGCTAGCTAATCCTTTTGAAGGAGATGGAACATTACATCCTGATGAGCACCTAATATATGTGGATGGATTTTTTGGATTATTTAAGCTTGCAGGTATGCCCGATGATGTTATGAAGAAGAAGGTCTTCCTTTTATCTTTGGACGGAGACGCATTGACATGGTATAGGCTATGTGAAGATATGGGATCATGGAACTACAAACGATTGAAATTGGAATTTCATCAGAAGTTCTATCCTATGCATCTTGTTCATCGTGATCATAATTATATATATAATTTTTGGCCTCACGAAGGAGAAAGCATCGCTCAACCTTGGGGGAGTCTTAAATCAATGTTATATTCATGCCCCAATCATGAGCTCTCAAGATAAATGATTATTCAAAAAATTTATGCTCGGCTTTCTGATAACAACCACACCATGCTCGATACTTCTTGTGCTGGCTCTTTTATGATGAAGACTATTGAATTCAAATGAGATTTATTGGAAAGAATTAAACGCAACTCTGAAGATTGGGTTCTCGACGAAGGTAAGAAGTCAAGTATGACACCTAAGTTTGATTGTGTTAAATCTTTTATGGATACTGATGTTTTTCGTAAATTTAGCACTAAATATGGACTTGACTCTGAGATAGTAGCTTCTTTCTGTGAATCTTTTGCTACTCATGTTGACCTCCCTAAGGAGAAGTGGTTTAAATATCATCCCCACATCGAAGTAAAAGTAGCTGAGCCTATTAAAGTGGAAGAAAAGACTGTCACTTATAATGATCCTATTATTCCTACTGCTTATGTTGAGAAACCACCTTTTCCTGTTAGGATAAAAGATCAAGCTAAAGCTTCAACTGTGGTTCGTAACAGCAATATTAGAACCTATACACCTCCTGAGCAAGTTAAAGTTGAACATAATATTGCTATTGTTAAGAATCTCTTGGCTGATAATATTGATGGGCATGTTATTGCCAAACCTTGTGCTAAAGATAAACATAGACCTGTGGTAGGCATGCCTGTTATTTCTGTTAAAATAGGAGATCATTGTTATCATGGCTTGTGTGATACGGGTGCTAGTGCTAGTGAAATACCTATTGACCTATACAAAGAAATTATGCATGATATTGCACCTGCTGAGTTAGAGAAATTGATGTCACAATTAAACTTGCCAATAGAGATACTATTTCACCTATTGGGATTATTAGAGATGTTGAAGTCTTGTGTGGGAAAACTAAATATCCTTCTTATTTTCTTGTTCTTGGTTCCCCACAAGATAGATTTTGTCCCATTATATTTGGTAGACCCTTCTTGAACACTGTTAATACTAGGATAGACTGCAAAAAGGATGTTATTACTATTGGTTTAGGTGTTATGTCTCATGAGTTCAACTTTTCTAAATTTCGTAGACAACACTGTGAAGAGGGATTGCCTAGTAAAGATGAAATTATTGGTCTTGCATCTATTGTCGTACCTCCTAGTGATCCTTTAGAACAATATTTGCTAGACCATGAAAATGATATGTTTATGAATGAAAGAAGGGAAATAGATGAGATGTTCTTTAAACAGGGACCTATTCTGAAACTTAACTTGCCTGTTGAAATCTTAGGGGATCCCCCTCCACCCAAGGGTGATCCCGTGTTTGAGCTTAAACCATTGCCTGATACTCTTAAATATGCTTATCTTGATGAAAAGAAGATATATCCTATTATTATTAGTGCTAACCTTTTAGAGAAGGAGGAAGAAAAATTATTGAAAACTCTAAAGAAGCACCGTGATGCTATTGGATATATTCTTAATGATCTTAAGGGCATTAGTCCCACTCTATGTCAACGCAAAATAAATCTGGAGAAAGATGCCAAACCAGTTATTGATCACAAACGACGACTGAATCCAAAGATGAAAGAAGTGGTAAGAAAAGAAATACTAAAGCTCCTTGAGGCAGGTATAATTTATCCCGCTGCTGATATTCAGTGGGTAAGTCCTGCCCATTGTGTTCCTAAGAAGGGAAGTATTACTGTCATTGATCAAATGCTAGAAAGATTATCCAAGCATACACATCTCTGCTAATGATAAAGATGAATTGATTCCGCAAAGAATTATTACGGGTTATAGGATGGTAATTGATTTCCGCAAATTAAATAAGGCTACTAAAAAAGGTCATTACCCCTTACCTTTCATTGATCAAATGCTAGAAAGATTATCCAAGCATACACATTTTTGCTTTCTAGATGGTTATTCTGGTTTCTCTCAAATACCTGTGTCAGTTGATGATCAATCTAAGACCACTTTTACTTTCTCTTTCGGTACTTTTTCTTATAGATGCATGCCTTCTGGTTTATGTAATGCACCTACTACCTTTCAAAGATGCATGATGGCTATATTTTCTGATTTTTGTAAAAAGATATGTGAGGTATTCATGGATGATTTCTCCGTTTGTGGATCCTCTTTTGATGATTGCTTAAGCAACCTTGATCGAGTTTTGCAGAGATGTGAAGAAACTAACCTTATCTTGAATTGGGAGAAATGCCACTTTATGGTTAATGAAGGTATTGTCTTGGGGCACAAAATTTCTGAAAGAAGCATTGAAGTCGATAAAGCTAAAGTTGATGCTATTGAAAAGATGCCATGTCCCAAGGACATCAAAGGTATAAGAAGTTTCCTTGGCCATGCCGATTTTTATAGGAGGTTCATTGAGGACTTCTCAAAAATTTCTTGGCCTCTGACTAATTTATTACAAAAAGATATACCATTCGTCTTTGATGATGATTGTGTAGAAGCATTTGAAATACTTAAGAAAGCATTGATCTCTGCACCTATTGTTCAGCCACCTGATTGGAATTTACCTTCTGAAATTATGTGTGATGCAAGTGATTATGTTGTAGGTGCTGTTCTAGGGAAAAGAGTTGATAAGAAATTAAATGTTATTCAATATGCTAGTAAAACTATATACAATGCCCAAAGAAATTATGCTACAACTGAAAAAGAATTCTTAGCAGCTGTATTTGCTTGTGATATGTTCAGACCTTATATTGTTGATTCTAAAGTAACTATTCACACGGATCATGCTGCTATTAAATATCTTATGGAAAAGAAAGATGCTAAACCTAGACTTATTAGATGGGTTCTCCTCCTACAAGAATTTGATCTGCATATTATTGATAGAAAGGGAGTTGAGAACCCCGTTGCAGACAACTTGTCTAGGTTAGAAAATGTTCTTGATGACCCACTACCCATTGATGATAGTTTTCCTGATGAACAATTAAATGTCATAAATGCTTCTCATGCTGCTCCATGGTATGCTGATTATGCTAATTACATTGTTGCTAAGTTTATACCACCCAGTTTCACATACCAGCAAAAGAAAAAGTTTTTTCTATGATTTACGACATTACTTCTGGGATGACCCACACCTTTATAAAGAAGGAGTAGATGGTGTTATTAGACATTGTGTACCTGAGCATGAACAGGAACAGATCCTATGCAAGTGTCACTCCGAAGCTTATGGAGGACACCACGCTAGAGATAGAACTGCACATAAGGTATTGCAATCCGGTTTTTATTGGCCTACTCTCTTCAAGGATGCCCGTAAGTTTGTTTTATCTTGTGATGAATGTCAAAGAATTGGTAATATTAGTAGACGTCAAGAAATTCCTATGAATTATTCACTTGTTATAGAACCATTTGATGTTTGGGGCTTTGATTACATGGGACTGTTTCCTGCCTCTAATGGATATACACATATTTTAGTTGGTGTTGATTACGTTACTAAGTGGGTAGAAGCTATTCAAACTAGTAGTACTGATCATAACACCTCTATTAAGATGCTTAAAGAAGTTATTTTTCCGATGTTTGGAGTCCCTAGATATTTAAACACTGATGGTGGTTCACATTTCATTCATGGTGCTTTCCGTAAAATGCTTGCTAAATATGATGTTAATCATAGAATTGCATCTCCTTATCACCCACAGTCTAGTGGTCAAGTAGAATTGAGTAATAGAGAACTCAAATTAATTTTGCAAAAGACTATTAATAGATCTAGAAAGAATTGGTCCAAGAAACTTGATGATGCATTATGGGCCTATAGAACTGCATATAAAAATCCTATGGGTATGTCTCCGTATAAAATGGTTTATGGAAAAGCATGTCACTTACCTCTCGAACTAGAACATAAGGCTTATTGGGCTATCAAAGAGCTCAATTATGATTTCAAACTTGCCGGTGAGAAAAGGTTATTTGAAATTAGCTCACTTGATGAATGGAGAACCCAAGCCTATGAGAATGTCAAATTGTTTAAAGAAAAGGTTAAAAGATGGAATGACAAAAGGATACAAAAGCGTGAGTTTAATGTAGGTGATTATTTATTGCTATACAACTCTCGTTTAAGATTTTTTTTGCAGGAAAGCTTCTCTCTAAATGGGAAGGTCCTTACGTTATCGAGGAGGTCTATCATTTCGGTGCCATAAAAATCAACAACTTCGAAGGCACAAATCCGGAGGTGGTGAACGGTCAAAGAATCGAACATTATATCTCAGGTAATCCTATAAATGTTGAAACCAATGTTATTAAAACCGTAACCCGAGAGGAATACATAAGGGACACTTTTCGGAATGTTTCAGACTCCGAAAAGGAATAGGTATGTGGTACGGTAAGTAAATCGACGCCAAAACAGTTCTAATGGAAATTTTTCTCCGTTTTGGAATATTTAGAAAAATAGAAAAATAAGACGCAGTCCGGGAAGGACACGAAGGCTCCATGAGGGTGGAGGGCGTGCCCAACCCCCTGGGAGCGCCCCTGCCTCGTGGGCACCTCGTGTGCTCTCCGGACTCTATTTTCTTGCATGATACGTATTTTGATCGGTAAAAATTCATTATATAATCTCCCGACTGTTTTGACCATAGTATCACGCAAAAATCTCCTGTTCTTGTTTCGAGTTGTTTTTCTGACAGATCTAGATCATCATGACGTCTCCAAGTGCCCCCAAGGACAAGTTATTCGATAAGGTCATCAACCCCTACCGAGCGGAAGTGCTGCAATACCCTCAAACCATTGAGATGCATGAGGAGGTGCTACACATCCGTGATGTTGAGGGACAAAGGAGGACCGGAAGCGTGGAGACAAGGCTCGAGGCAATGGAGCAACAAATTTTCAGGTGCCAGGAGATGGTGGAGCGTGGACTTGACTCCAATCACATTATGATCACGGAGTTAACCAACAACCACAAGCTGGACGCCAAGAACATTGGGGAGGCCATCTTCAAGCTTCACGAGAAAATCGAGCACCTCCAAGCCCAGATTTATGACCTGCAAAATCAAAACTATGAGTACGAGTATAGATTCAAGAGGATGAGTTTGGCTGCAGATTTGAGGATTCAGGAGACTTGGTCATCCTTCTATGATGGCGAGCCTATGCCTTGGAAGAGGGACAACAAGCCTACATCATCAACAACTCCACCCTCTCCACCAACAAAGAAGAATTGAGTATCTGGTATGGGCACTCCCCTTGGCAACTACCAAGCTTGGGGGAGTGCCCCGGTATCGTATCACCATCACACTCTTATCTTTACCGGTGTTCTTAGTTTGATCCTTTTGGTAATATCTTGATCTAGTAGCATAAAGTTTTAGTATGATCTAGTTTTGAGTATTGCTTTATGATCCTTCTATGTAATCGAGTCCGTGAGCTATATATAATAAAGATTAGTGTTGAGTCAAGGGCTTGATTATTTTGCCATAATCTTGCGTGGATAAAAGAAAAGAGAAAGAAATAAAAATAAACAAAGAGATTATATGGATCTTATGGAGAGTAATGACCTCACATAGAAAGAGTATGATGAACAAAAGTTGTTGAGAGTTGACAAACATAGTTTTGGTCATCGTTGCAATTAATAGGAAGTAATAAAGAAAGAAAGGTCTTCACATATAAATACACTATCTTGGACATCTTTTATGATTGTGAGCACTCATTAAAATATGACATGCTAAAGAGTTGACGTTGGACAATGAAGACAACATAATGGGTTATGTTTTCTTACATGTGAGATCAATTATATTGTCCTGGATCATTCAACATGATTGAGCTTGCCTTTCCCTCTCATGCTAGCCAACTCTTTGCACCAAGTAGACATACTACTTGTGCTTCCAAACACCCTTAAACCAGTTTTGCCATGAGAGTCCACCATACCTACCTATGGATTGAGTAAGACCCCTCAAGTAAGTTGTCATCGGTGCAAGCAATAAAAATTGCCCTCTAAATATGTATAACTTATTAGTGTGGGAGAAAATAAGCTTTATATGATCGTGTGATACGGAAGAAATAAAAGCGACGGACTTCATAATAAAGGTCCATATCACAAGTGGCAATATAAAGTGACGTTCTTTCGCATTACGATTTTGTGCATCCAACCATAAAAGCGCAAGACAACCTCTGCTTCCCTCTGCGAAGGGCCTATCTTTCACTTTTATCTCCTACCTTGCATAAGAGTCATGGTGATCTTCACCCTTCCTTTTTACATTTTATCTTTTGGCAAGCACAACATGTTGGAAAGATCCTGGTATATATTGCTAATTGGATGTGAGTTTTCATGAACTATTATTGTTGACATTACCCTTGAGGTAAAACGTTGGGAGGCAAAACTATAAGCCCATATCTTTCTCTGTGTCCGATTAAAACTCCATACCCATAAGTATTGCGTGAGTGTTAGCAACTGTGAAAGACTATATGATAGTTGAGTATGTGGACTTGCTGAAAAGCTCTTATATTGACTCTTTCCTATGTTATGATAAATTGCAATTGCTCTAATGACTGAGATTATAGTTTGTTAGGTTTCAATCAAGTTTATGATTCATACTTGAAATTGTGATCGAATTGTTACTCTAGCATAAGAGATCATATGACAAGAATTATATAAGTTGATGTTCTAAGAATGATCATGATGCCCTCATGTCCGTATTTTATTTTTATCGACACCTCTATCTCTAAACATGTGGACATATTTTTCGATTTCGGCTTTCGCTTGAGGACAAGCGCGGTCTAAGCTTGGGGGAGTTGATACGTCCATTTTGCATCATGATTTTATATCAATATTTATTGCATTATGGGTTGTTATTAAACATTGTGTCACAATACTTATGCCTATTCTCTCTTATTTTACAAGATTTACATAAAGAGGGAGAATGCCGGCAGCTGGGATTCTGGGCTGGAAAAGGAGCAAATATTATAGACCTATTCTGCACAGCTCCAAAAGTCCTGAAACTTCATGGAAGTCATTTTCAGAATATATAAAAAATACTGAGCGCAAGAAGTTCCAGAGGGGGGCCACACACTAGCCACGAGGGTGGGGGCGCGCCCTACCCCCTGGGCACGCCCCTGCCTCGTGGGCCCCCTGGTGGCCCTCCGATGCCCATCTTCTGCTATATGGAGTCTCTCGTTGAGGAAAAAATCATAAGCAAGCTTTCGGGACGAGACTCCGCCGCCACGAGGCGGAACCTTGGCGGAACCAATCTAGGGCTCTGGCGGAGCTGTTCTGCCGAGGAAACTTCCCTCTGAGAGGGGGAAATCATCACCATCGTCATCACAAACGCTCCTTTCATCGGGAGGGGGCCAATCTCCATCAACATCTTCAACAGCACCATCTCCTCCCAAACCCTAGTTCATCTCTTGTATCCAATCCTTGTCTCCAAGTCTGGGATTGGTACCTGTGGGTTGCTAGTAGTGTTGATTACTCCTTGTAGTTGATGCTAGTTGGTTTATTTGGTGGAAGATCATATGTTCAGATCCTATATGCATATTAATACCCATCTGATTATGAACATGAATATGCTTTGTGAGTAGTTATGTTTGTTCCTGAGGACATGGGAGAAGTCTTGCTATTAGTAGTCATGTGAATTTGGTATTCGTTCGATATTATGATGAGATGTATGTTGTCTCTCCTCTAGTGGTGTTATGTGAACATCAACTACATGACACTTCACCATTATTTGGGCCAAGAGGAAGGCATTGGGAAGTAATAAGTAGATGATGGGTTGCTAGAGTGACAGAAGCTTAAACCCAAGTTTATGCGTTGCTTCGTAAGGGGCTGATTTGGATCCATATGTTTCATGTTATGGTTAGGTTTACCTTAATACTTTTGTTGTAGTTGCGGATGCTTGTAGTAGAGGTTAATCATAAGTGGGATGTTTGTCCAAGTAAGGGCAGCACCCAAGCACCGGTCCACCCACATACCAAATTATCAAAGTACCGAACGCGAATCATATGATCGTGATGAAACCTAGCTTGACGGTAATTCCCATGTGTCCTCAGGAGCGCTTTCTTCTGTATAAGAGTTTGTCCAGGCTTGTCCTTTGCTACAAAAAGGATTGGGCCACCTTTCTGCACTTTATTTACTTTTGTTACTTGTTGCTCGTTACAAATTATCTTATCATAAAACTATATGTTACCTATAATTTCAGTGCTTGCAGAGAATACCTTGCTGAAAACCGCTTATCATTTCCTTCTGCTCCTCGTTGGGTTCGACACTCTTACTTATCGAAAGGACTATTATAGATCCCCTATACCTGTGGGTCATCACCCATCAAGGCCCATTAGCCCCCGGGGGGTTCCGGTAACCCCTCTGGCACTCCGGTTTTCTTTGAGATCACCCGAAACCCTTCCGGTGTCCGAATATAGCCGTCCAATATATCAAACTCTATGGCTCGACCATTTCAAGACTCCTCATCATGTCCGTTATCACATCCTGGACTCCGAACTACCTTCTGTACATCAAAACACATAAACTCATTATATCGATCGTCACCGAATGTTAAGCGTGCGGACCCTATGGGTTCGAGAACTATGTAGACATGACCGAGACTCATATCCGGTCAATAACCAATAGCGGAACCTGGATGCTCATATTGGTTCCTACATATTCTACGAAGATCTTTATCGGTCAAACCGCATAACAACATACGTTGTTCCCTTTGTCATCGGTATGTTAGTTGCCCGAGATGCGATCATCGGTATCTCAATACCTAGTTCAATCTCATTACCGGCAAGTCTCTTTACTCGTCCTGTAATACATCATCCCGCAACTAACTCATTAGTTGCATTGCTTGCAAGTCTTATAGTGATGTGCATTACCGAGAGGGCCCAGAGATACCTCTCCGACAATCGGAGTGACAAATCCTAATCTTGATCTATGCCAACTCAACAAGTACCATCGGAGACACCTGTAGAGCACCTTTATAATCACCCAGTTATGTTGTGACATTTGGTAGCACACAAAGTGTTCCTCCGGTATTCGGGAGTTGCATAATCTCATAGTCATAGGAACATGTATAAGTCATGGAGAAAGCAATAGCAATATACTAAACAATCAAATGGTAAGCTAACGGAATGGGTCAAGTCAATCACATCATTCTCTAATGATGTGATCCCGTTAATCAAATGAAAACTCATGTCTATGGTTAGGAACTTAACCATCTTTGATTCAACGAGCTAGTCAAGTAGAGGCATACTAGTGACACTCTGTTTGTCTATGTATTCACACATGTACTAAGTTTCCAGTTAATACAATTCTAGCATGAATAATAAACATTTATCATGATATAAGGAAATATAAATAACAACTTTATTATTGCCTCTAGGGCATATGTCCTTCACTATATAAGCCCCACAGTCTCACCCATGCAAAGGGTTCAGCCCTCACACACACACCACGGCTAGGGGAAGCAAGAGAGCTATCCTTGCCCTTCTTCCTCCTCCGGCAACACAACTCAAGGAGCAATCTTGTAGCCATCATTTGATCATAGTCATCATGCGGAGACCCCGCAGAGCAGGACTAGGGGTGTTATCTCCCCGGAGAGCCCCCGAACATGGGTACGTCTCGTGTGCGATCGAGCTAGTGCTCACTCCCACTTCCAGGGCCTGACGACGTCCTCTTGGCCCCATCCATGATAAGCCACCCCCTGACATCTGTCGCGACAATACCCAGACAATATGCTAAGCTAATGGATGGGTCCTATCCATCACATCATTCTGCTAATGATGTGATCCCGTTATCAAATGACAACTCATGTCTATGGTTAGGAAACTTTAACCATCTTTGATCAACGAGCTAGTCTAGTAGAGGCTCAGTAGGGACATGGTATTTGTTTATGTATTCACACATGATTTAAGTTTTCAACCAATACAATTCTAGCATGTATAATAAACCTTTATCATGAATAAGGAATATAAAATAACAACTTTATTATTGCCTCTAGGGCATATTTGTAACATTCCAAAATTCTAAATTTTGGAATGTTATAATAAATAGATAGATTTGATTAATTGTTTGATTGATTGTCTGAAAGTGAGTGAATTCGAAACTTTTTTAATGAGAGGGAATAAAAGGACTTTCCCAAACTTTCATATTTGCTTCCTGATCTCCGTGAATTCAAATACTTTTCATTACGAAACCCTGGAGAGAAGATGACATGACTTCTTCCATTTATTTAAATGACAAGGGTTTTTGAAAACATTTGAATTTCATTTGGAAAGTATTTCCAATCCAGAAACTTTATGCAACTCAATGATTTTCAAGAGCGAAGATAAAATGACTTCTTCAAAACATATGAAATATGAGTTGGGAGTTTCAAAGAATTAAATTCAAAGCCCCTTTTGAATTTATTTCCAATTTGGAGTTATTTGAGTTTTATTCAAATTATTTTTCTCCAAAAATAAAATATATGGAAATTAGGGTAACATGATTCCCTACAACAGAAAATTGGAGAGAAATAAATTTGAGTTAATTTTGGTATTTTTAAAAATGATTTTTATTGGATTTTATTAGAGCAGGAGCACTATTTGAATTATTAGAATTTATGTGTATTTTATTTAATGCAAGAAAAATTTCATGTTGTAGAAATTCTTTTTCTGAAAATTTTGATATATTATATGCCTATATAATATTTTTATTTCTGTTTGTTTTTATTTGTTTTGTTTGTCTGGAAAAAAGAAAATCTTTATTAAAAAATCTTTCTAAAAAAAATTACCCCGACTGGGCCGGCCCAGCTCCTGCCAGGCCGCGGCCCAGCCCAGCTCGCCGTCGCCCCGTCCCCAATCTCCGGCGGGAGACCGACTCCCGCACGGGAGCGCCGCCGCCGGAGTCCGGCCGGACTCCGCGTCCTCCTCCTGCCCCCTCGCCCAAGGAAGGCCTCGGCCTCGTGCCTTTATAAGGACGGCCGCGGACCCCGCCTCCTCTCCTCCCCTCGCGCCGCCACCCCACGCCCGATCCGCCGCCGGCGAGATCCATGTTGCAACCGCCGCCATCGCTGCTTCTCGCCGCTGCGGCACAGACGCCGCCGCTCCACTACCACGCCGCCTCTTGCCTTCGCCCGTGCCGCCGTCCCGCGCTCCGCCCTTGCCGCGTGCTTGCCTCTGCGCCGCGCCGCTCGACCCGCCGGACACCGCCGCCCCGCCGGAGTTCGCCGCCACCTCGACCTGCCGGACGCCCGACCCGGTCCACCGCCGAAAACCGTTGGGTTTCGTTGAAAATACAAACCGGTAATAAACCGCTTTGGTTTTCTTCTTTTCTTAGGTTTTCCTTTCAAAAAACCCTAGATCGATTTTTTTTAAAAACCCGGTTTTGTTTAGTTTACTTATGTAGCGAACGTTCATTAGTTTAGCCTCTGTAACGAACGCTCGTTCTGTAGAATTTTTTTCTTTTTCTTATTAATTTCGGCCAGGGACCTATTCGTGATAATTTTCTTCATAGATTAGTCCCTATACTTCAATCTATCACTACTTTTTACTCGTATGTCCAAATCCAACGAAACCAACGCCCACTTCTTCGTTATGGTCTTCTCTATCCAGTAATCCAACTCAAACATGTTTTTGAAAAGTTTAAAATTTAAATTACATAAGTTTTGAATTCAAACTTTGTTTGATCATAACTTGAGTTTCGTAGCTCCGTTTGAGTTGAGTCTTTTTGCAAATCGAAGTTCTTGACCTAAACATTCTAATAAGGCCAAATTCACATAATTTTGGTACTGTTAGAAATTGTTTTATGTTGCAAGAGTTATTTGCTTGGTTTTGAAGTTTTCCGAATCATCTTCTTCGTTCATCCTGATCGTTTGAGTGATTGCTTATGTGTGTTTACTATTGCTTGCTTACGATAGATTGACCGGAGTGTGACGAGTAGAACTATCAAGAATTTGAGTGCGAATCATCTTCATCAACATTGCAAGCAAGTTCACACTTTGATCATATTCCTTTCATACCCAGTTTTATGCATTAGCTTCACCCTCAAACATTGCATGAGTAGGATTGATAACATGTGGGTATTGGGAAGTGGTTGATGAGGTAGAACCTATTACCTTGTTACATTCAAACCCCTTGGGAGTTACTATTACGTTATGCTTACAATGCCATGCTATGCTCGTAGACGTGGATTGGGTTTTGAGAGTATTTCATGACAGATGTGAGAGATTATTGTTAATTAAGGTTTAGCTTAAGGTGGTTACTTTAATACACATCTGGGTGGATTGGTTGGGGCACCCTAGGGATATACCAGTGGACTTGCCCGGACACTTGGGGATATACCAGTGTTGTCCTAGGAGATCCCGGGGTTACCGTGTGATCCTCCTATGGTTCTCCACCCAGACTCAAAGGGATCATAAGATTATTCATGCTACAAACTTCCGTGTGCAGCCACAAGCTATTATGGGCTCTAGCATAGTTGATTAAGTCGTGTGAACTCTTACAGTGGTAGACTAGCAGATGTAGGGGTTGTAGGTGGTACGGTCTACCCATCGTAAGGTGCAAACGCTTCTGAAAGACTATGTCTTGGTCATCCGTTTCTCAAACACCATGTAGTGCGAGAAATCCAACGGAGAAGATCGAGTCTTGTGGGGAAAAGTGCGCAAACCTCTGGAGAGTGTATAAACTAATCATGATTAGCCATGTCCCCGGTTATGGACGTCTTGAGTATCTAGTTCTTGGATTATCCTATTGATCTCATCATGTTACTTTAAATGAACATTGTTGGGTTTTAATGTTGTTACTTAATTGGGATTGAGAATGCTGTCAACCATTCTCAATGTTCAACAACCACCATGATAGTTAAATTAAAATGTATTCCTTTGCAGTAGGGAAAAATTGGGTTTACGCAAAACTATAACCATAGAGCTTTTCCACAAGCCAAATATGCATGTAGTGATAGCCTTTATTCATCATTCTCTATGGTGTGAATTTGCCAGTACATTCAATGGACTGACCCTTTGTGGCTGCAACGTCTCATGTTGCAGGATTGACATACGACGAGTAAGTGATACGTCAGGGTTACGATTTCTACACTCAACTTTGCCGTTGGTGTTGATGGGAATCCACAACCTTGTTACTTCTGCTATTTGGATTGAGGTAATAGTATTTACATTACTTATACATGTGATTTACCTCTGTTATAAATCCTCGAGTATTGTGTGTGTCAGCATACCGATCCAGGGATGACACTTAAGCACAGAGACTTGATCCATTCGCGTCAGGTCGCTACAACATGGTATCAGAGCACATGTTGACTGTAGGACGTGACCCTAGAAACTGGCAATTCCATAGCAAAGATTTTTCTCTACAACTTTCCCTTTCAAAAAGATCTTTTACCTCTCTTCTCTTCTGAGCTTATTTAAAAATTCCCTTTAGTGAGACCATACCCCTTTCCCCTTTTGACCACACGAAGATTCGACTGATGAGACCACTCCAAGAAGTACAAGATATCAGACAACTAAGACCACTTTGGAATGAAGAGTATTTTCCGTGCATCTGAATAATGGAAACTACAACAGTTGAAGACTCCGAAGACTAGGAGAATTGGAAGGCTCTGAAGAATTCCCAGATTTGTATGACCTAGGAAGGCTACCCTTATGAAACTTGGCAGACTATGGAAGTTGTCAATACCCGAGATCAAGGTGTATCAGAGAAATACCGGAGCATGTAGAGTTAAGAACTCAAGGATTTGTCAAGAAAACCCTAAGGCAGGAGATATCAACTATGGAATGATAGCTCATGGGAATGACAAGAGCAGAAACACGGTTATCCGTGATGTCATCGCCCGCTGATGCTATTGTCACCGTGCTGAGTTAAGGATGCATTTCTTCAGAATGGATTTGATGGAACAAGGCTGATGGAGCGCCTATTAGTAAGATGAAGTTTTAACCTTAGCCGGTGTATCGCCAGGATCTGGGGAAGTACATCAAGAAGTTTAAGGTGGAGCTCCATGAAGCCGTATTAGACAAGGAAGCATTTTGTGAAGAACTCAGGAACCAAAAGCTGAAAGTAGCCAAGCTGGAGGAGCTACAACCTCGAGATACCAGAGATTTGTCAGGAACTAAAGGACAGCATGACCATGGTTCATGTGAAGGATGTTGAAACCAGAAGTTTGAAATGCAACTCCAAAATATTAAAGGATGTCACGAGAGATTTCACGTCAACAGAGATGATCTGGCAAAAGAACTTGAGAAGACAAGCATGATCGGAAGAAGCCATTGGAGGCATGAACAAGGATTGAAGAGTTTGGAGACGTTGAAGATTTATGGACCTTTAGAAGACCAAACCCCTGTTATATACCTACGTTAGATGCGACGTTTGTGAGCTGTCATTTGTTTGATGTTTTTCCCGACAGCCACAAATAAAATCTGTCTTTTCAAAACTTTTGTTTGTATTGTGTATCCCTCTCTATCTCTCTTATCTCACCCCAAACCCTTGGGACCAATAGAGGACGAACGGAGATGAACTCATGTTTCCCTGGACCGATGAGTCAATTGGAGATAGACCAATGGATTCAGAACATGGAGGATCACATGAAGAATAACCCTATAGTTGGAAATGATATGACCCAGCATGCTCTTCAGTGCTTTGAAAGAGGTGCTGCTACTTGGTGGAGGATGTACCAAACCATCAATGGATGGCAAGGAGTAACCACTTGGAAAGAATTTAAGTTGACTCTGCCAAAGTCTCGGCTTGTGTCCCAGAATTTGAAGCCTTATGGAAAGGATATGAAGAAACCTTGTGCATGCAAGATTTGTGGAGAAATAGGACACACCCATAAAGAACACAAGGATGAATGCCCTAATTGTGAAGGAAGTCACCCAGTTGAAGAATGCCCAACTATGTAGATTTCTTGTTTCTTGTGTGAAGGGACTACCCACTATCCTGCTCAGTGTCACATTTAACCCATGGTACAATGAACCATCCAACAGAAGAAAGAAGTAATGAAAGGAGCCCTTATGGAAATTTTAGAAGAACCCGTGATGAAGGAAGATGTGGAGGACGCACCTAAAGAGAACCAATTAAACCCTACACCAAGTCTTGCTATTCATGTGGAGAAGAAGGACACATCTCCCAAAATTGTTTGAATGGGGATCTAGTAGAATTCCCGACAGAGGAAGTAGAATATGACCCACAGGAAATAGAAGCCATGATTGGCATGGAAAGGTCCAGGAAGAGAAGCAGATTGGATTCCAGGAAGGACCTGAGTCATATCACCTATTACAGGTGCAAGGAGTCAGGGCACTACCACAACAGTTGCCCAAAAAGGAAACCTTGATACTTGTCAGAAGTAATATGTTTTAGTTTTAATGGAGCAGGGCACTATGCCAGAGAATGCCCCAAGGAGAAGGAAACTTGTGCTAGATAGTTGAGTTTGCAACAAAAGAAATGGAGTAGTAGAAGTGAGAACATTTTTGAGGTGTTGAGTTGAGACATGTAATAGAAAAGCGAGAGATTGTAATCACTTGAGAATGAATAAAGTTAGCATCATTGGTGCTGATATGGATTTTATGAGTTGTTACTCTATGAAGAAGAATTTTGGCCATTCTGAGGATATGAGAAATATGGTCTATGGAAGATTTGTGCATTTTAAGGGTGGTAGTAGCCTGTAAGAACCGTTGACCCTTGGAAAATATAAGGATACTCCACTGAGTGGATTTCGGACAAACTGAATACGAGTTTTGTCTCGATATGTGTGATACCCCAAGAGTGTGTGGGATGAAGTTGGAGATGTTAGTTGGACCAAATGTGATCAAGGAGTCAGAAGAGAATGTTAAGTTGATTCGAGATAGACTGAAGGTAGCTCGGTCCAGGCAGAGGAGATATGCAGACTCAAAAACTCAAGGAGGTAGTCTATGAAATTGGAGACAGAGCATGTCTTCGTGTGACCCCTCTACGAGGAGTTAAATGATTTGGAGTTAAGGGACAGTTAGCCCCGAGATTTGTAGGACCATACCAAGTTTTGGAGCGTAACGGAGAAGTGGCCAACAAGTTGGAGTCACCCGAAGGACTGTCAGGAGTTCATGATGTGTTTTATGTTTCCCGGTTGAAGAAGTGCCATGTAGAGATGGCCAATATTCTCCTGTAAGGACGCTTGACGCTGGAAAGGATAATGATGTTCCACGAAGTGGAATATGGACTTCATAAGTATAGGTTTTTATCTCGGTATGAGGGATATCCCACGAGGATGAAGAGATAAATTACTATTGGATATAAAGGAGGTATGACGTTAGAAATATGGATCAATGGAAACTCCATGATGAGTCTGAGTAATCATGTCCTAGTTTGGTGTCAATAGAAGGAAGGAAGACAGTACAATTGGATGGATTTAAGAATTCTAGGAAGTTGGAAGTTGGAATAACGATCAGTTGCCCGATGATAAGTTCAAGGACTACAAGTGATGAGATGGGCCATAACCCACAGGCCCCAGGACCTGCCCAGAAGCAAGCACATTTTTGCTGAAGGAAACACCCCGAAGGAAGATACGACATTTATCGATAGACAATTTTATAGGAGTAACGCAAAACCTGAGAGTTGTGAAGGTACGATAGGTGTTTGTTTGGCTTGCAGAATCCATGGAATTATCCGAACTTAGTTCGTCGACAAGAGAAATTCTGCAATGCTTGTGAGGATGACCGAGTGTTAGAATGCGAGATTCTCTAAACCGTATACAAGGTAATGATTTGGGTGCGGGATGGATTGATCACCATACCGACTTACTCTTATTATTGGCCTTGCTATATGGGATGGTAAATCTGAGTGACTTACCTATAGCAGAGAGACGACGGTATTAAACCTTGTTTGAACCTTAGAATGGTATAGCAATTTTCCCCTTGTACAAGGCACCTGTTGCCAACCGTAGGTTATACGGTGAGGATCAACCCAGACCCATTTCCTGCAGGAGAAACCATAACTTGTTGACCACCATGAGATATCGATTAGTTGTTTAGTACTGGCGCCATCTAAGAAGACCCAGTCTCGGAATAACCTTACCAAGATGAAAGGACAAAAGAATTGAGAAAAAGGTTATGCCACTACCGAAAGAGCCCAGATAAGGAATTATCCTGAAGATCTGAGAAGACCGACACTGTTAACAATATGGATGAAGTATATGAGTTTTGATGGAACCGTAACAATGTTTCTAAGGGTGGTAGCACCCGAGACCCCGGAGACGATCGATGGATTCTGAGAAGACCCCGAACTCAACCTATTTCTTTCTAGCCTCTCCGAATCTCGAGGACGAGATTCATTTTAAGGTTGGTAGGTTTGTAACATCCCAAAATTCTAAATTTTGGAATGTTATAATAAATAGATAGATTTGATTAGTTGTTTGATTGATTGTCTGAAAGTGAGTGAATTCAAAACTTTTTTTAATGAGAGGGAATAAAAGGACTTTCCCAAACTTTCATATTTGCTTCCTGATCTCCGTGAATTCAAATACTTTTCATCATGAAACCCTGGAGAGAAGATGACATGACTTCTTCCATTTATTTAAATGACAAGGGTTTTTGAAAACATTTGAATTTCATTCGGAAAGTATTTCCAATCCAGAAACTTTATGCAACTCAATGATTTTCAAGAGCGAAGATAAAATGACTTCTTCAAAACATATGAAATATGAGTTGGTAGTTTCAAAGAATTAAATTCAAAGCCCCTTTTGAATTTATTTCCAATTTGGAGTTATTTGAGTTTTATTCAAATTATTTTTCTCCAAAAATAAAATATATGGAAATTAGGGTAACATGATTCCCTACAACAGAAAATTGGAGAGAAATAAATTTGAGTTAATTTTGGTATTTTTTAAAATGATTTTTATTGAATTTTATTAGAGCAGGAGCACTGTTTGAATTCTTAGAATTTATGTGTATTTTATTTAATGCAAGAAAAATGTTCATGTTGTAGACATTGTTTTTCTGATAATTTTGATATGTTATATGCCTATATAATACTTTTATTTCTGTTTGTTTTTATTTGTTTTGTTTGTCTAGAAAAAAGAAAATCTTTATTAAAAAAATCTTTATAAAAAAAATTCCCCCGACTAGGCCGGCCCATCTCCTACCAGGGCGCGGCCCGGCCCAGCTTGCCGTCGCCCCGTCCCCGATCTCCCGCGGGAGACCGACTCCCGCACGGGAGCGCCGCCGCCGGAGTCCGGCCGGACTCCGCGTCCTCCTCCTGCCCCCTCGCCCAAGGAAGGCCTCGGCCTCATGCCTTTACAAGGACGGCCCTGGACCCCGCCTCCTCTCCTCCCCTCGGGCCGCCACCCCACGCCCGATCCGCCGCCGGCGAGATCCGCGTCGCAACCGCCGCCATCACCGCTTCTCGCCGCTGCGGCACCGCCGCCGCCGCTCCACCGCCGCGCCGCCTCTTGCCTTTGCCCGTGCCGCCATCCCACGCTCCGCCCTTGCCGCGCGCTTGCCTCTGTGCCGTGCCGCTCGACCCGCCGGACACCGCCGCCCTGCCGGAGTTCGCCGCCACCTCGACCCGCCGGACGCCCGACACGGTCCACCGCCGAAAACCATTGGGTTTCGTTGAAAATATGAACCGGTAAAAAACCGCTTTGGTTTTTTTCTTTTCTTAGGTTTTCCTTTGGAAAAACCCTAGATCGGTTTAAAAAAACGGTTTTGTTTAGATTTACTTATGTAGCGAATGTTCATTAGTTTAGCCTCTGTAACGAACACTCGTTCTGTAGAATTTTTTTTCTTTTTCTTATTAGTTTCGGCCAGGGACCTATTCGTGATAATTTTCTTCACAGATTAGTCCCTGTACTTCAATCTATCACTACTTTTTACTCGTTTGTCCAACTCCAACGAAACCAACGCCCACTTCTTCGTTATGATCTCCTCTATCCAGTAATCCAACTCAAACATGTGTTTGAAAAGTTTCAAATTTAAATTAGATCAGTTTTGAATTCAAACTTCATTTGATCATAACTTGAGTTTCGTAGCTCCGTTTGAGTTGACTCTTTTCGCAAATCAAAGATCTTGACCTAAACATTCTAATAAGGCCAAATTCACATAATTTTGGTACTGTTAGAAATTGTTTTATGTTGCAAGAGTTATTTGCTTGGTTTTGAAGTTTTCTGAATCATCTTCTACGTTCTTCCCAATCGTTTGAGTGATTGCTTATGTGTGGTTACTATTGCTTGCTTACGATAGATTGACCGGAGTGTGACGATTAGAACTATCAAGAATTTGAGTGCGAATCATCTTCATCAACATTGCAGACAAGTTCACACTTTGATCATATTCCTTTCATACCCAGTTTTATGCATTAGCTTCACCCTCAAAGATTGCATGAGTAGGATTGATAACATGTGGGTATTGGGAAGTAGTTGATCAGGTAGAACTTATTACCCTGTTACATTCAAAACCCTTAGGAGTTACTATTACGTTATGCTTACAATGCCATGCTATGCTCGTAGACGTGGATTGGGTTTTGAGAGTATTTCATGACAGATGTGAGAGATTATTGTTAATTAAGGTTTAACTTAAGGTGGCTACTTTAATACACATCTGGGTGGATTGGTTGGGGCACCCTGGGGATATACCAGTGGACTTGCCCGGACACCTAGGGATATACCAGTGTTGTCCTAGGAGATCCCGGGGTTACCGTGTGATCCTCCTATGGTTCGCCACCCAGACTCAAAGGGATCATAAGATTATTCATGCTAGAAACTTCCGTGTGCAGCCACAAGCTATTATGGGCTCTAGCATAGTTGATTAAGTCGTGTGAACTCTTACAGTGGTAGACTAGCAGATGTAGGGGTTGTAGGTGGTACGGTCTACCCATCGTAAGGTGCAAACGCTTCTGAAAGACTATGTCTTGGTCATCCGTTTCTCAAACACTATGTAGTGTGAGAAATCCAACGGAGGAGATCGAGTCTTGTGGGGAAAAGTGCGCAAACCTCTGCAGAGTGTATAAACTAATCATGATTAGCCGTGTCCCCGGCTATGGACGTCTTGAGTATCTAGTTCTTGGATTATCCTGTTGATCTCATCACGTTACTTTAAATGAACATTGTTGGGTTTTAATGTTGTTACTTAATTGGGATTGAGAATGCTGTCAACCATTCTCAATGTTCAACAACCACCATGATAGTTAAATTAAAATGTATTCCTTTTGCAGTAGGGAAAATTTGGCTTTACGCAAAACTATAACCATAGAGCTTTTCCACCAGCCAAATATGCATGTAGTGATAGCCTTTATTCATCATTCTCTATGGTGTGAATTTGCCAATACATTCAATGTACTGACCCTTTGTGGCTGCAACGTCTCATGTTGCAGGATTATCTTACGACG
The DNA here is from genome assembly GCA_034509565.1 of Triticum monococcum. Lineage (NCBI taxonomy): Eukaryota > Viridiplantae > Streptophyta > Magnoliopsida > Poales > Poaceae > Triticum > Triticum monococcum. The sequence goes on from CM067844.1 coordinate 33,187,203, forward strand.
AGTAAGTGATACGTTAGGGTTACGATTTCTACACTCAACTTTGCCGTTGGTGTTGATGGGAATCCACAACCTTGTTACTTCCGCTATTTGGATTGAGGTAATAGTATTTACGTTACTTATACATGTGATTTACCTCTGTTATAAATCCTCGAGTACTCTGTGTGTCAGCATACCGATCCAGGGATGACACTTAAGCACAGAGACTTGATCCATTCGGGTCAGGTCGCTACAATATTTCCTTCAAGGTTCAGCAGTAGTCCAGCGGTAGTCCAAGTGCCTTACTACTACTGAGCCCCTTTTGACCCAGTTGGACAAGCGACAGTAGGAGTGGTAGTACCTCTTGTAAGTGGTAGTACCGCGCCTACTTCCGCTGCCACTACCGCTCGTGGCTCTGCTATCTAGTCTTCCCCTGTTTCTGCAGGGGCAGTAGGGCGCGGTAGTATAGTCTGTAACCCGTAGTACCGTTGTAACAAGACTATCACAATGCCCTACCACCATGGTACCACAGTACAGTAAACATGCGGTACTACTACGCTGGGGCGAGTGTTAGTACCGCTCCGACGACACTACTGGCTCGTGGCCTTGTGCCGTTACGCGTACTCCCTGGCACCACCGCTTGGACGGTAGTACCGCTCCTAGAGTGGTAGTACCACTTGTATGCGGGTTGCAGGTTGTGTAACGGTTGGATTGGTTCCCCACTATATAAAGGGGGTCTTCTTCCCCAAGAAGACTCACCTCTTCCACCCCAAACTCCATTGTTGCTCCAAGCTCCATTTTCGCCCGATCTCTCTCCCTAGCCAATCAAACTTGTTGATTTTCTAGGGATTGCTTGAGAAGGCCTCGATCTACACTTCCACCAAGAGGAATTTGATTGCCCCCACTAATCCCTTGCGAATCTTGTTACTCTTGGGTGTTTGAGCACCCTAGAAGATTGAGGTCATCTCAGAGCCACATTCCATTGTGGTGAAGCTTCGTGGTGGTGTTGGGAGCCTCCAATTCGATTGTGAAGATTGCCCCAACCTTGTTTGTAAAGGTCTGATTGCCGCCTTAAGGGGCACCACTAGTGGAATCACGACATCTTGCATTATGCGAGGGCATGAGGAGAATACGGTGGCCCTAGTGGCTTCTTGGGGAGCATTGTGCCTCCACATCGCTCCAATAGAGACATACTTCCCCTCCATGGGAAGGAACTACGGTAACACATCCTCGTCTTCACCGGCTCCACTTGTGGCTACTTCTTACCTTTAGTTTGTGCATGCTTTACTTGTGTTGTATCTCTTGCTTGCTTGTGTTTTTGTTGTTGTTGCTAGCATCATATAGGTTGCTCACCTAGTTGCATATCTAGACAACCTATTTGTTGCTAAAACTAATTTGTTAAGAAAATCTAAAAATTGGTAGTTGCCTACTCACCCCCTCTAGTCAACCACATCGATCATTTCACAAGGGGACCATGAAATAGATTGCAAACATCAACTCTGAAGCACTCAGTAAGAGGGACTACCAACCGTGGAAGGAAGATCGCAGGAGGGATGCTTCAAATATGTCAGAGAGAGATCCAGTGCAAAATTGACGGGTTGTAAGGGACTAGGTGTGTAAAAAAGAGAAGAAAAGTTTATGTAAATCTGTCCTCCAGGCCACACCAATGTACGCCATGAGTTGTTTCCAATTCACCATGAAACTGTGCACGAATCTGAAATCCTTTTCTTCGAACTTTTTGTGGGAGTAGAAAATGACAAGTGCAAGGTGCATTGGGTTGCATGGGAAAAGATGTGTAGAAGCAAAAGTGTGGGCGGGTTGGGATTCAGGGACTATGAAGCTTTCAATAAAGCACACCTCGCAAAACAAGCTTGGTGAATCCTGACTATACCGTATGCTCTTTGTGCGAAAGTTTTAAAGCCTAGATACTTCCCTCAATGTGAGATTGTGAGTTTATGGCTGCTACATCAGCAAAATCCACGCTTCAACCACATGGAAGAGTATTATCCATGGGTGTCAGTTGTTGAAGAAAGGATTAATCTGGAGGGTCGGTGATAGCTCAAAATATTAAGGTTTGGTATGATAGTTCGATCCCTAGAACTAGAGGTATGAAACCAGTGGGGCGAGGGATATGCATATTGTTGCTACACACTAGTAGAAAAAGGGGCTATGGTCCAGGCCACCTCAGCCCATTAGTCCCGGTTCAGTCTTGAACCGGGACCAATGTGGGCATTGGTCCCGGTTCGTGAGCCCAGGGGGCCGGCCGGGCCACGTGGGCCATTGGTCCCGGTTCGTCTGGACCTTTTGGTCCCGGTTGGTGGGACGAAGCGGGACCAAAGGGCCTCCCTCCTGGCCCACCACCATTGGTCCCGGTTGGTGGCTTGAACCGGGACCAAAGGCTCCCCTTTAGTCCCGGTTCATGCCACGAACCGGGACCAATGAATTGCCTATATATACCCCCTCGCGCAAGAGCAGAGCACAGTGCTCTGTTTTTTCTGGCCGAGGGGGAGAGGCCTTTGTGGTACTCTAGCTCACCTCCTATGCACATGAGGTGTTCGATGGAATGCCCGAGCCACACTACTTAAGCTTTCTCCTCTCGAAGCTCGACCTCCAAGCTCCATTTTCCTCGAGATTTGTCTAGATTTAGCGGTTCATCATGCCCCGTCCCCGTCTTCACCGCCGTCGATCACCCGCGCGGATCTCATCACCGACACCACCGTGGTGAGCCTCTTATTCTTATCTTCTTTCTGAAAGGAAAAATATTCTTACTTGTATGTTTAGATAGATACTTGTATCATTTTCTTACATTTATTATTGCATCTTATATAGTGCGATGGTTTTGGTATCCGCCCCCGCCGGCCCTCGTCCTGTCTATGATTCGGATTTGGTATGTATATTATCTTTATAACTATTGGTTCATTTATTGTTTATGAAAATTATGCCGACCAACGTGACATAGATTTTATTTATCTAGGATGTATGTGAATCGAAAATGCCAACCGACCTTGTCGAGAGGTTAAATTTAGTTGAAGAAGAAAACAATTTGTTGAAGGAAAAAAATAAAAAAAATTGAGGAGGAGAAGATGATATTGGAGTTGCATGTTGCGGATGTCGTCGATGATCACAAGATCAAGATGGATGCAATGCACTTGAAGATTAGAAAGATTAGAAAATATGCCATTCATACCGAGGCTTGGTATCATTATGCCGTTGGATCAATTGTTACCTTGGTTGCAATTATGATCGCATTTGTTTCCGCATTGAAATGTTTTACATAGTTTCAATGTATGGTTTAATTAATTAGATGCTCTGGAGAGCTATATGTTGTTAGATGAGAACTATGTATGTACTTTGGTTTTAATGTGATGATGAACTTCTATTAATTTGGACACTTAATTATATATAATGCACGCAGATGAACCGGCAATGGATGTACGGTGACAGACACACCCGCGAGTACATTAAGGGCGTGCATGAGTTTCTCGATGCGGCTGAGGCAAACAAGCAGAATGGTTTTATGTGTTGTCCATGCACTGAATGTGGGAATACGAGGTCTTACTCTAACCGGAAAATCCTTCACTCCCACCTGCTTTACAAGGGTTTCATGCCACACTATAATGTTTGGACGAGGCACGGAGAAATAGGGGTTATGATGGAAGACGGCGAAGAAGAAGAGTACGATGACAACTATGTGCCCCCTGAATACGGTGATGCTACAACGGGGGGAGCTGGTGAAGATCAAGAGGAACCAGACGATGTGCCCAATGATGCTGCCACAGGTGAAGCTGCTGAAGATCAAGAGGAACCAGACGATGTGCCCGATGATGATGATCTCCGCCGGGTCATTGTCGATGCAAGGACGCACTGCATTAGTCAAAAGGAGAAGCTGAAGTTCGATCGCATGTTAGAGGATCACAAAAAAGGGTTATACCCCAATTGCGAAGATGGCAACACAAATCTCGGTACCGTACTGGAATTGCTGCAGTGGAAGGCAGAGAATGATGTGGCTGACAAAGGATTAGAAGCTACTGAAAATATTGAAGAAGAAGCTTCCAAAGGATAACGAATTGCCCGACAGTACATACGCAGCAAAGAAGGTCGTATGCCCTCTAGGATTGGAGGTGGAGAAGATACATGCATGCCCTAATGACTGCATCCTCTACCGCGGTGCATACAAGGATCTGAACGCATGCCCGGTATGCGGTGCGCTGCGGTATAAGATCAGACGAGATGACCCCGGTGATGTTGACGGCGAGCCCCTCAGGAAGAGGGTCCCTGCAAAGGTGATGTGGTATGCTCCTATAATACCACGGTTGAAACGTCTGTTCAGAAACGAAGAGCATGCCAAGTTGATGCGATGGCACAGTGAGAACCGAAAGAAAGATGGGAAGTTGAGAGCACCCGCTGACGGGTCGCAGTGGAGAAAAATCAAGAGAAAGTACTGGGATGAGTTTGCAAAGGACCCAAGGAATGTATGGTTTGCTTTAAGCGCGGATGGCATTAATCCTTTCGGGGAGCAGAGCAGTAATCACAGCACCTGGCCCGTGACTCTATGTATGTATAACCTTCCTCCTTGGATGTGCATGAAGCGGAAGTTCATTATGATGCCAGTTCTCATCCAAGGCCCTAAGCAACCCGGCAATGAAATTGATGTGTACCTAAGGCCATTAGTTGAAGAACTTTTACAGCTGTGGAATGGAGACGGTGTACGTACGTGGGATGAGCACAGACAGGAGGAATTTAACCTTAAGGCGTTGCTGTTCGTGACCATCAACGATTGGCCCGCTCTTAGTAACCTTTCAGGACAGACAAACAAAGGATACCACGCATGCACGCACTGTTTAGATGACACTGAAAGTATATACCTGGACAAATGCAGGAAGAATGTGTACCTGGGCCATCGTCGATTTCTTCTGACCAACCATCAATGTCGAAAGAAAGGCAAGCATTTCAAAGGCGAGGCAGATCACCGGAAGAAGCCTGCCATGCGCACCGGTGATCACGTGCTTGCTATGGTCAATGATTTACCCTACGTCATCTTTGGAAAGGGTCCCGGTGGACTAGCTGTTCCGAATGACGCTGAGGGACACGCACCCATGTGGAAGAAGAAATCTATATTTTGGGACCTACCCTACTGGAAAGACCTAGAGGTCCGCTCCTCAATCGACGTGATGCACGTGACGAAGAACCTTTGCGTGAACCTGCTAGGCTTCTTGGGCGTGTATGGGAAGACAAAAGATACGCCGGAGGCACGGGAGGACCTACAACGTTTGCACGAAAAAGACGACATGCCTCCGAAGCAGTATAAAGGTCCTGCCAGCTACGCTCTTACGAAAGAAGAGAAAGAAATCTTCTTTGAATGCCTGCTTAGTATGAAGGTCACGACTGGCTTCTCATCGAATATAAAGGGAATAATAAATATGCCAGAGAAAAAGTTTCAGAACCTAAAGTCTCATGACTGCCACGTGATTATTACGCAACTGCTTCCGGTTGCATTGAGGGGGCTTTTACCGGAAAACGTCCGATTAGCCATTGTGAAGCTATGTGCATTCCTCAATGCAATCTCTCAGAAGGTGATCGATCCAGAAATGGTACCAAGGCTAAGGAGTGATGTGGCGCAATGTCTTGTCAGTTTCGAGCTGGTGTTCCCACCATCCTTCTTCAATATCATGACGCACGTCCTAGTTCATCTAGTCGACGAGATTGTCATCCTGGGGCCCGTATTTCTACACAATATGTTCCCCTTTGAGAGGTTCATGGGAGTCCTAAAGAAATATGTCCGTAACCGCGCTAGGCCAGAAGGAAGCATCTCCATGGGCCATCAAATAGAGGATGTTATCGGGTTTTGTGTTGACTTCATTCCTGGCCTTAACAAGATAGGTCTCCCTAAATCGTGGTATGAGGGGAGACTGACTGGAAAAGGCACTCTTGGAAGAGACTCAATAATATGCAGGGACGGATATTCTTGGTCTCAAGCACACTACACAGTTCTACAGAACTCTACCTTGGTGACCCCGTATGTCGATGAACACAAGAACAGTCTGCGCTCCAAACACCCGGAGCAATGCGACAACTGGATTACATGTGAACACATCAGGACTTTCAGCGGTTGGTTGGAAACACGTCTCAGAGGTGACAACACTGTTTGTGATGAGTTGTACTTGTTGTCCAGGGGACCATCTTTGACTGTATTGACTTACAAAGGATACGAGATAAATGGGAATACATTTTACACGATCGCCCAAGATCAAAAGAGCACCAACCAAAACAGCGGTGTCCGCTTTGATGCAGCAACCGAGAGCGGAAAGGACACATATTATGGTTACATAGTGGACATATGGGAACTTGACTACGGACCTGATTTTAAGGTCCCTTTGTTTAAGTGCAAATGGGTCATTCTGTTTGGCGGCGGCGTACAGGTAGACCCACAGTACGGAATGACAACAGTGGATCTGAAAAATCTTGGGTACACTGACGAACCGTTCGTCCTAGCCAATGATGTGGCACAGGTTATCTATGTGAAGGACATGTCTACCAAACCGAGAAAAAGAAAAGATAAGGAAGCGAATACATCATACGATGAGCCAAAGCGCCACATAGTTCTTTCAGGAAAAAGGGACATCCTGGGAGTGGACGGCAAGACAGACATGTCTGAAGATTATGAAAAGTTTCATGAAATTCCTCCCTTCAATGTCAAGGCTGACCCAAGCATCCTGATAAACAATGAAGATTATCCATGGTTACGGCGCAATAAGCAAATGACACAAGCGAAGAAAAAGTGAAGACTTTCTCCCGCAACTATTATGATGATACCATGCCAACTTTGTAATAGATGATCTTTCGTCCGAAACTCTGATACTTCGAAAGAGATTGTTCGTTTTGTACACGAAGTGCATCCAGTTTTTTCCGTAACCATCTCAACTTTGTTGCACATGCTATGTGGGTGAAATGATGATACCATGCCAACTTTCAACCTTTTCGGAGTTCATTTGAAATGCTTTTCAATTTCAGGGTCTTATAGCTCAAAAAAATCAATAAATCCATGAAAAATAACAAATGAAGTCAGAAAGGGTTGAAAATTGATGATGTGTCTTTGAATGGTGCATTTTGAACACAGAAAAAATATGGAGTTCAAATAAGTTCAAGAAAATGAAATCCCTTTGTAACAAATGATCTTTCGTCCGAAACCCTGATACTTCGAAAGAGATTGTCCGTTTTGTACACGAAGTGCATCCAATTTTTGCCGTAACCATCTCAACTTTGTTTCACATGCTATGTGGGTGAAATGATAATACCATGCCAACTTTCAACCTTTTCGGAGTCCATTTGAAATGCTTTTCAATTTCAGGGTCTTGTAGCTCAAAAAAATCAATAAATCCATGAAAAATAACAAATGAAGTCAGAAAGGGTTGAAAATTGATGATGTGTCTTTGAATGGTGCATTTTGAACACAGAAAAAATATGGAGTTCAAATAAGTTCAAGAAAATGAAATCCCTTTGTAACAGATGATCTTTCGTCCGAAACCCTGATACTTCGAAAGAGATTGTCCGTTTTGTACACGAAGTGCATCCAGTTTTTGCCGTAACCATCTCAACTTTGTTGCACATGCTATGTGGGTGAAATGATGATACCATGCCAACTTTCAACCTTTTCGCAGTTCATTTGAAATGCTTTTCAATTTCAGGGTCTTATAGCTCAAAAAAATCAATAAATGCATGAAAAATAACAAATGAAGTCAGAAAGGGTTGAAAATTGATGATGTGTCTTTGAATGGTGCATTTTGAACACAGAAAAAATATGGAGTTCAAATAAGTTCAAGAAAATGAAATCCCTTTGTAACAGATGATCTAACTTCATAGTAAAAAAAATATGGTGCATTTTAAAACTATAAGTATTTAGTACAAATAAAAAAATTAAATTATAAGTAAAATAAAACTATAAGTATCACTAAAAAACTGTAAGTAATTAAACTAAAATAAAACTATAATATTCTTCAAATTTTTAAAATTCAAATTTAAACTATTTAAAATTTAAAACTAATGGCACTAACAGAAAGTTTATAATTTTTGTGACCTAAAAGCAAAAAGAAATCACTAAAAAACTGTAAGTATTTAGTTTTAAGTAGAAATAAAAAATAAATAGAAAAAATTCTAATTTTATAGTAAAGTTATTCATAAACTAGTGATTCACACAAATTTTTAAAAATTCAAATTTAAACTATTTAAAATTTAAAACTAATGGCACTAATAGAAAGTTTATAATTTTTGTGACCTAAAAGCAAAAAATAAAAAACCAAAAAAAATGTAGAAAAAAAAAGAAAAAAAATGCCACCTACTGGGCCTCCACGGCCTGAATACGACTAGAAACCCTACATGGGCCAGGATTCAGGCCCGCAGCAGGCACAGTAGGCCCACAGGCATTGCAATGACAAGTTAGGCCCGAAAGCCTGCAGTTGAGAGGAGCTCAGGAGGGTGGGCGCAGCAGCGCTTATAAACCACTCCAGAGCCCTCTCAACTAGCGATGTGGGACTAAAATTTTAGACCCGGGGCGCACAAGGGCATTGGTCCCGGTTGGTGGCACCAACCGGGACTAAAGGCGGCATTGGTCACGGTTGGTGGCACCAACCGTGACCATTGCCCCCCTTTAGTCCCGGTTGGTGCCACCAACCGGGACCAAAGGCCGCCGCTTCCCGCCCTTTGGGCTGCCGAAAAGAGGCCTTTGGTCCCGGTTGGTGGCACCAACCGGGACTAAAGGGGGCAATGGTCACGGTTGGTGCCACCAATCGGGACCAATGCTCCGTCTATATAAGCCACCCTTGTGAAAATTTTGGTACAGTTTCTTCGATCGCCGCCAGGCTGTCCCTCTGCTCGCCTCGCCGTCGTCGCCGTTGCCCCTGCCCCGCCCCCGAGCGCGCCCTGCCTCGCCGTCGTCGCCGACCCCGAGCCGCCCCGCCGTCGCCCTCGCCCTCGAGCTCCGCCGTCCCCGAGCCCCCGAGCTCCTGCCCCGCGCGCCCCCGTCCCGAGCTCCGCCGTCCGCCGCCACCGAGCGCGCCCCGCCGTCGCCCTCGCCCTCGCCGACCCCGAGCCCGTCCTCGTCGCCGTCGCCCCCGACGCCGGCCGCCAGCGTCTCCTCCCCGATCCCTCCGGGAGAGGTAGCTACCGCCCCATCCTCTCCTTCCTTCCCTGCTCCAAATTTGCAAAATATTGATATGATGTAGATGTATGTATGTATGTATGTATGTATGTATGTATGTATGTATGTATGAGTTGGGGAGAAAGTTTATAATTTTTGTTCATATATACTGTAGATGCATGTATGTATGATGAATTTTGATTTTTTTTGTTCATATATATATACTATAGATGTATGTATGTATGATGAATTTTGATATTTTTTTTTCATATATACTGTTCATATATACTGTAGATGTATGTATGATGAATTTTGATATTTTTTTGTTCATATATAATGTAGATGTATATGTATGTATGGAATGATATTGATGGATGTTTGTATATAGAACATTCGTAGAAAATATAATGAGAGGAAGAAGAGGATAAAAAAGAAGAGGAATAAGAAAAGAAAAAAGAGGAGAAGAAAGAATAGAGGATATCTTCTCCTCTATTCTTTCTTCTCCTCTTTTTTTTCTTCTTCTTCCTCTTTTTTTTATCGGGAACGAGGGTCGTCGAGGGTCGCCGAGCGGTAGAGGAAGAAGAGGATAAAATAGAAGAGGAAGAAAAAAAAGAGAGGGGTCGACGGTCGCCTAGGGGTCGAGGGTCGAGAGGGGGTCTAGGGTCGCCGAGAGGGGAGAGGAAGACGAGGAGAAATAAATAAGAAGAATAAAAAAGAAGAAAAAGAAGAGGAGAAGAAGAAAGGAATAGAGGAGAAGAAGAGAAAAATAGAATCTATTTTTCTCTTTTCTCCTCTATTCCTTTCTTCTTCTCCTCTTTTTTTTCTTCTTTTTTTTCTTCTTTTTTTTCTTCGACACGTGGGGGGGGTCGAGAACGCCGGACATTCATGAGAGAGGCGAGGAAGAAGGGGAAGAAGAGGAGAGGAAGAAGAGGAAGTCTTCTCCTCTATTCTTTCTTCTCTTCTTTTCTCTTCTTCTTCTTCCTCTTTATTTTATCGGGAACGAGGGTCGTCGAGAGGGCCGCCGAGTGGTAGAGGAGAAACCCTAAATAGAAAATATCGTCGGTGTGAGATACATGTACCGTCGGTGTCGGACACTAAATCCACATCCCACAAGTGGCGCGGGTTTCAACGCCCACGTCACTTGTGGGACGTGGATGTAGTGTCCGACACCGAAGGCCACATGTATCTCACACCCACAATACTTGCTAGCTATTTAGGGTTTCCTTTGACACTAGGCAACCTCCCGACCCCTCGGCGATCCTCTCGAACATGAGAGGAAGAAGAGGGTCGTCTAGGGTTCGAGGGTTCTTCTCCTCTATTCTTTCTTCTCTTTTTTTTCTTCTTCTTCTTCCTCTAGAGATTAAGCTTAAGCAGGGACTAGTAACCGTCTTAGACTCAAAACGAAAAGATCCCCGGGACTATGCAGACATGACTGAAATCCTCAAGAAGTAAGTTAAATCGATCATTATCCACCATATCAGCAACTTTGTTCATTTCCTGATATCAAGTAATTGTTTTCTTTGTCCGGTAGGGTTTGGAGAAAATTCACCAAAAAAGTTCCGGGACTGCCGAAGGAGCTGGAATTTAGACACCCGAAAGTAAGTACTATAGTAGCATGTTCCGCGCATCTCCTAGTGATTCAAGCGCTAATTTCATCAATACCATTTAGCATTCTTGCTTATCAGTTTGATTGACCTCTATTTCTTGTAAAGTGGTTGTGGCAGGAACAAGGGAATGATTTCTGTGGATACTACATCTGCGAGTCCATCCGCCACACGACGTGTGAGCGGGGCGGGTACTCTAACGAACAATATGAAGTACGTAAATAACAATATTTACAATTTTATTTTATTACCATCATTTGTGTTGAGTTTCATTCATTCATATATATATATATATATATGCATTGACCCCCTTCTTCAAATTAGATGTTTCGGAAGCGGGATGAACTCCTAGCACCAGCTCGCATGCGAGCAATTCAAGAGAATTGGCGGCATTCTTTCTTGACCACGTGATCCCTGAAGACGGAGAATTCTATGTTAAACCTCAGTCCGTATGATTATATTTGTAAGAGATAATTACTGTATATATGTAGCCGGTACTGTCCGATAGATATACGAGAACTTGTTGGACCAATCTCTCGGAGAAGGAGAGGTGGTCGATATCACTTCTCTCTGTATGCATATATGTTCATGACGATCTTCTGTTTCCTTCGTTTGCTTTACTAGCTAGCCAGCGTGTCTAGTCCTCTCTATACGTATGTATAGTACGTAGCGTCGACCAAGCACGGACATAAGAGAGGACACTTCTCTATATTAATTATAGCTAGCTAACACAATATATGAAACACCTAAATTAACCCCCTAAAACCCCCAACCCCCCCCCCCCCCCCCTTTCAAAAAAAAACAAAAACCCTAGCCACAGAAATGCTGACGCGTGGATGCCTATTGGTCCCGGTTGGTGCCACCAACCGGGACCAAAGGGTCTCCTGACTGGGCTCTGCAAACTGTCCACGTGGATGGGCTTTAGTCCCGGTTCTGGATTGAACCGAGACTAAAGGTGGGAGGTATTAGTACCGACACTTTAGTCCCGGTTCAGAAACCGGAACTAAAGGCCCTTACGAACCGGGACTATAGGCCATTTTTCTACCAGTGACAGTGAATGATCTCCTAGACTATTCAGGGAAGGAATGGGACATGCCAACTTTGTTGTGGGTCTTACATGAGAGTGACGCTGCAAATATTCTCTAGATGTTGTTGGTGGGCTGGGCAGAGATGATATGTTGGCATGGAACTTTACGAAGAATGGAATATTCACGGTACGACCGGCCTATCATTTGGAAATGAAGATCAAGTCCATGCAAGCATGCTCGCCAGAGAGTTCTTCTTCGGTTGCTATGCACACCGACTGGAAGAAACTTTGGAGCACGAAGGTCCATGGGAAAGCAAAAATACACATGTGGAGGCTGCTGAAGAATGCCTTGGCCATGGGAGCTGAGCTCCAAGCCGTTGTATAAAACCTCGATTTTTTTGTTTGGCATGTGGCGGTTGGGAAGAATCGGTGCTCCACAGATTTTGGAGATGCCCTTATGCCAAGGTCTACTAGGAGTTTGTGCACAAGAACCATTGTGCAGCTACTGAGTTCATGCCTCCAGAGTTTGTTGATACACAGAAGAAGCTAGATGGGTGGTTGCTTCACTGGATGCGTTCAAAAAAGGAGCCGGAAAGAGCTATTATGATCATGAGTCTGTATCACAAGTGGCTGGTGCAAAACAATGCTAGAGATACAGGGGTGTTTGAACGAGCTCGTGATGTGGTTAATCGGGTGTGGCACCGGATTGCCGAGTGGACGAAGGTCCATGCACCGAAGGGGACAGCCCTGATGGTGCACAGAGAGGATCTTTGGATGCCACCGATGGAAAGCTGGCTCAAAGTTAATGTAGATGGGTCTTCGAAGAAACGAGGAGCAGGGGGTGGCGGCGGAGTTGCGGTGGGTGATCATCGTGGGATCTTCAGAGCGTGTCATTCTTTCGCTAATATCACTGTTCCTGAACACACATAGTTGCTCGCTTGTCGTCAAGGAGTGCAACTTGCGATTGAAGTTGGCACCAAAAAGCTTGTTCTCGAAACTGACAAACAACTTGTGGCGCAGGTACATAAGAGGGTGCTTGGATCCAAGGGACTATTTTTAGTCTTTCTTTTAAAGGCTAAAGTTTCAAGCATATGTGACTAAAGAGAGGCTAGGACTAGTCTTGAGGTTAAAAACTTTTAGTCATAGGAAACCTACTAAAATATGTATTAGCCCTCTCTCTCCTCATTTAATTCCTCTACTTTAACACATGCGAGTTCTGGATTGGATGGTTTGGACGATAATAAATGCTCAATAATTTGATTTTAGTCTCTTTAGTATTTGGATCCAAGCATGGGTGAGGCTAGCAAGTTTTAGTCCCACTACTTTTAGTCATGGGACCAAAACGTATCCTAACTCGGGCGATATCGACTGGTCCAGGTTTGGTCCTCTTGTCCAGGAGATAACAAAGATGTTGTCAGGCGTCCACGAGTAGCGAGTGGCTTGGGCCAGGCGAACGACGAACAAAGCTTCTCACAATTTAGCTAGGGAGGGCTGCCTTTTAAATTTATGCAAAATTTGGTTTAGTGTTTCTCCAACTTGTATTCGAGATGTTATAGTGGATGACGGTGCCATGAACTAAGTAATAAGAGCATCTCTAGCAGACCCCGTATAATGTCCCGACCCGCAAAATAACCGCCAAAATATGGGTCCGCGCGTAAAATGTTGCCCGACCAGACCCCGCAAACGCGTCGGACCCATAATTTTTTTAGGCGCGCGGTAAAATCCCATCCCCAACCCGCGAAAACGCAGATTTCCCCCTCGCCCCGACGGTGCCAAGTATCCCAGGAAAGCGGTTGCCGGGAGGGAAATTTGAGCCCGCGCCCTTTCCCCACCCCCTTCCGCCGCCGCCCGCCATTGGTTCCGCCCGTCCGCCGCCGGCGATTCCGGGCAAATGTGCGGGCGGAATCGCGCCGCGGGAGTGCCCCTCCCCTCTTCCACCTAGCCGCTTCACCAGCTCCCCGGATCCGCCGATACGAGCCGTCCTAGTCACCGTCGCCGCCCCGGGATCCACCGCCGCAGAGCCACCGCCCCGAGCCGCCGGTGAGTACTTGTGCTTGTGCTTTGGGATGCGGTATCCATAGTTGGTTAATGCGGCGTTCGTATTTGTGAATTTAGATGGAATTGAGCCTGTGCGAGAAGGTTTTGCTCGAGGATTCGTCCGATTTGGACAACTCGGATGTTGAGACGCTGCTTGTTAACTATCAGCAGCAGACGTTGGTGATGGCCCTCGCCGTCAAGGAGCACGAAGATGAGAACCAAAAGAGATGGAGAGGATCGACCATCGGCCGTCTTTGCATTCCTCAGAATCGCCATCTCGGGAACGAGATGTTGATGCAAGAATACTTCATGGACAATCCAACATATCCGCCGCACCTCTTCCGGAGAAGGTGCCGAATGCGCCGATCCCTCTTTGTAAAAATAGTGCAAGCTTGCGAGGCCAATTGTCGGTATTTTACTCAAAGAAGAAATGTCGCGGGCTTGAAGGGATTTAGTGCATATCAAAAAATCTTGGTAGCTATGCGGGTAATTGCATACGGCATTCCAACTAACTATGCCGATGAGTACCTTCGCATTGGTGAAGATACTACAACTGAGTCAGTGCGTAGGTTTGCCAAAGTGATCATCCGTGTCTTTGGTCCTAGATATCTTCGGGCACCCAACGGGAAGACACAAAAAAATTGATGGCATCTAGTGAGAGAAAAGGTTGGCCTGGCATGCTAGGAAGCATTGATTGTATGCACTGGACTTGATTACAATGCCCGAAGGCATGGCAGGGAATGTATTGTGGCAAGTCTCGTGATGCAACAATTTTGCTAGAGGCTGTAGCATCCGAGGATTTATGGAGGCATTGCTTTTTTGGTATGTCGGGTACTCTCAATGATATCACCGTGTTGCAACGGTCTCATTTGTTTGCTAGGCTTGCTAGTGGTGATGCTTCTGCTTGCAACTACATTATCAATGGGCATGAATACACAAAGGGGTACTATCTTGCAGATGGTATATACCCTTCTTGGTGCACATTTATCAAGAGTATCAAAGGCCCCCAAACTAGGAAACAATGTGAATTTGCAAGGGTACAAGAGGCAAACCGAAAAGACACTGAAAGAGTATTCGAGGTTTTGCAATCTAGGTTTGCCATTGTTAGTAGTCCTGCTCGTTTTTGGGACAAGCAATCCTTGAAAAACATCATGGCATGTTGTGTTATTCTTCACAATATGATCCCGAAGATGAGACTCTAACCGCATTAGAGCTTTTCTTTAAACCTACATGAGATTGAAAATGCAAACACCCCACTTTCAGCTTCAGGAGGATCTCATTGAGCACCATTGGCAAAGGGCTGGGCAGTAACACATTCCATTTTTCCATTCATTTTCATTTAATTCATGTGTGATTTGTATTCGGGACAAGTTTTGTATTGAATTATTTAGTTTGCTTCGGTGATTTGAGTAATTATTGTAATTTGGATGATTGTTGTATTGTAATATTGACATTTTTATATTAAATTAGTAATCCTGAACATATGACATATGTGTCAAATTCAGATAAAAACACATCTGATATGCGGGCCGACACGAGCGCCGGCAGAGCAGACACCGCATAGCAGAACTATAAAACGGAATATCCGCAAATATTCCGTTTTACGGTTCCACTCTACAGGGTCTGCTCGGCCGGTGCCCGCGCCGGCCCGCAAAACCGTTTTTCACGAACTGTAAAGCAGTTTTGCGGGTCAACAATATTTGAGGTCTGCTAGAGATGCTTTAATAAGGCACCGGTTTCCTCTCAGAAAAAAAAGACAAAATTAGTGCTATATAGAAACCATGTTGTGGACGCAATTTACAGAGGGTTTTGTTTTTTGTTTCCTTCGGTAACAATAATAGTGGATGTCATTTCTTGGTGAAAATGCTCATGAGTTGACCAGGTTTGATCCGTGGAGGGCCGGGTATCATAACTCTTCTAACAATTCAACCACACGTTCCTTCACGGTTGTACTTTCATAGACGAATCATGCAAAGGAACAAAAAATAATTCTGAATGAATTGCACGATCATGGTAGAATACAAGCTCATGGTACAGCGGTTCTGCGGTGTCGCTGGCTCGCTGCTGCGTCTGTGTAGCGTCGCTCTCACGGAAAAAAATGGATCCGCAGCGGTGGCAGCCAGGAGTTGGTTCACCATGACCATGACGGGCTCGTATCATGCATATCGGACAAGGTGAGCAGCTCCTCGAGGTAGTCGGCTCCAAGGTCCTCCAGTTCCAGCACGCAAGTTGGCAATGACGATGCAGCATCTACCGCCGTCGCCGTCGCCGACGTGCCAGTCCTCCTCTTGTTCTTGGGGTTTCTCTTCCGGATGCAGTGCCGGCGCTTGAGCGCGAGAGCAGGCGAGTCCCCCGCGGCGCGGCCGACGCCGAGCCCGAGCGCGCGCAGCGACTCCTGCACAAGCTTGACCGGGAAGTTGAGGACGGCGGCCGGGCCGCGCACGGAGAAGGCGGCCTGGTCGTAGGCGAGCGCGGCGGCATCCGGGGTGTCGAAAGTGCCAAGCCAGACGCGGGCGCCGTTCCGGGTGGAGTCCCGGATCTCCGCCGCGTACTTGCCCCACGGCCGCTTCCGCACCCCGATGAGCGGCGAGTCCGGCCCGCTCCTGCCGGGTTCTGATGCCGGCCACGCGGCAGGCGCCGCCATGTTCTCGCTGCGTGAGCTGCTTTCGCCGTTGCCGTTGCCGGCCTCCCAGGCAGAGGTGGGAGGTGTGGAGGCTGAGCTGCCGTTGCTGCTGCTGGTGGCTTCTTCCATGAGGAACGAGAGTAGCTGGTGGTCGGTCTCCATGCCCATGTCAGGATGAGCCTGAGGAGCGTGCTGGTGATGCGTGCACTGGGCACCGGAGGAGAAAGAGATGGAGTAGCCGTGGTAGTAGGAGTGATCATCTGCCTGATCCATCGGGTCGACAGGGTTTGAAGATAATGAGGTGAGCATGCACGTAAAGTGTATACAATCCTTAAATAGCCAAGAAGCGATCTAAGGAGGGGAGAAGAATCTTCTGAAGGTAGCTAGACAGGGCAGACAAGCTTTGACTTACAGCGACAGAGCTGAAATATACGTACTACTAAAAGAAACTTGCTCCATCCATCAGGTGGGCTAGCTTGCATGTTGGACCGATCTAGTACTAGCAACGAACAGGATTGGGATGCATATATAGATGCCAATGACGTAGGGCGGCTGGATACGACAATGAACCAGGGCGTCATCAGTTCACCACCACCACCCTCTCCGGCCGTCTTCATCGGCTCAGGTGGTCAATATCTTCTTTTACTTACTACTCCCTCTTTCTCATAATATAAAAATATCTTATACTGTGGGCCGGAGGGAGTAAATGCGCAGGGGCATCTACAAAGAGGACTCCTAAAACTGATAAGATATCCGTATGCAGACAAGTCGGACACATTCACAGATAACGATATGAGAGCTGGCAATTCAACCGTGCCCAGATACATTTCAAATGGAATTTAAACAAACTAAACTACTTTCTTGCAAACTTGATGATTTTCATTTAAACCGAAACACATTCATTACATTTTTGATATATTTCATTAAACAAAAATATTCAGAAGTTAACACAGTCTAAATCTTCGCCGACGTCCGTCCTCTAAGTTGGCCGTGAGGCCCAGGAAGTGAAGTTGTGAGTCTCCAATGAAGACTAAAACATGGGCCACACATTGACCCGCATGAGACACGAGGCACTGTCATCTCCATGTCCTACTCTTCCTCGTCAGAGTTTGAGGTGAGGTCCACGATGGACGTGGATGGGCCGGCCTCGTGGTCGTAGTGGCGTGGGCGGTGCGTAGGTGCTGGTGTTCCCGTCCGCGATAGCCGACGCTACCTACTCGTCCTATTCCGCCGTGCGAGCGCTGTGTGCGGCCTTGTAGAGCACATGCTACTTCGTGACCAAGTTCGGGTCCTGGCCATGGCCGCCACGGCCTCCTCGCTCGCAAACTCGCCGTATATTTGGCCCTCGCCAGCCGGTGATGTGCGAGGAGGGCGAGGCTGTAGCGTTCCTCCGTTGTGCGTGCCCTAACACAGACACTAGCAGCACCGACGGCTGCTCTGCCATAACAGTGTCGAAGTGTGTCTACGCCTGCTCCATAGTGAAGCTGGTATGGACCTGCGCGAGTAGGGCGCCGGTTCATCGTGAGAGACCTCTCCTGCATCGTCACCATCGGCGAGCTTTGCCATCAATCTGGCATGTATCCGCCGCGCATGACGGGCATGCCGGTCGACCCCAAGGCCGACTAACTCGTGTTTCTACTCCATCAAGAGGCTCTCACACATCGCTCTAGATCTCGTGCTCATGGCAGAGGTGGTGCACAGAGGAGGATGGGAAGCGAGCATGGCGTTGTGCGGACCATGCCGAGTGTGGCCTTGTCTAAATAGCGGATGTTGGCCAGGACAAGTGGCGGGCTGAGTTAATGCGGGCACCGGAGTGGTTTTCTTGGCTGGCACGCCTATTTAATGCCGGCAGTAGGAGGAAGGGCAATGAAAAACGGTGCAGGCATGGGAGATGTTTTTGGGTGGGACCGGGGTGTCCGATGCAGACGTGGCGATGGTCCGGACGCTAGTAAAGCCCCCTTGGTTTGCATTTGGTTTGCGGGAAAACGAACAATCAAACTGGTCCGTGGACATATATACGAGGCTATGTTGGATGGTAAAGTAGTCCGAACGATTGCGGGCGATTTGAAGGGTCTACGTTGGAGATGCTAAGCACATCTATAACTGCAACCTGCAAATTTGGACCCTCATACATCCACAGACAGTGATCGGGTGGGTCTTAAATTTGGCCGTTTGCAACCATAAGCCCTATATACAAAATACTTAATACATGCAAACACATGCACGTCGATCATAATTGTGTAGTCTATGTTGGGCCTGCAGGGCTGTTAACCAAATAAGCTTGTACTTAATATTTTTCACATACGTATTAGGCCGACGTGTTTCGGATGTTTAATCCTAACTCGCCGCATGAGGAGCTAGTCTATCGGCTTAAGTAGCCGGGTCATCTAGAAATGGTAAGCTTTAGTCATCATTGCATCTTTTGTTAAGAAGATGAACTGTAACTATTAATCTTCTCTACTTATCATAGCGAAGATTAATAATCATGGTCTATTCCCTTCACAAACGGATCACAAACGGAGCATTGATGCTTGCACGACACTTTTTGAATCACGGTGTGTCGACCGGGCTATGAAAGTATATAATTTTTTATAAATCTCTATCATTGTACCAGGGCTATCAATGTATAGGAACGAGATGAACTCACTCGATGAAAAATCACCGTTTATGAAATGCAATCGAGTGACAATCATCAGTTTTGTGAAACAAGCACTGGTGGAAAAAGGGCCTTTGGTCGCGGTTCGTAACTGCCATTAGTCGCGGTTGCGCAACCGCGACCAAATAGGCGCGACTAAAGGACCCCCACTTTAGTCGCGGTTGCTTAAAAACCGCGACTAAAGGCCCGTCCACGTGGGCGCCAGGCGGCCGTCGGGGCGGAGGACCTTTAGTCGCGGTTCTTCTGGCCAACCGCGACTAAAGGCCGCCACAGGTTTAGGGTTTTAGCCCCCCCCCCCCCCTAAACCTGTTTTTTGTTTAATTTGTATTGTTTTATTTCTTTTGTGCTTTATTTTAATTTTGAAGGAGTTTCACATATTCTACGGTACTACATACATGCATATGAATGTACAATTTCAAACAAATTTGAAATTAGAACCAAAAAGAATTCAAGAGGAATATACAATATATATTCAATATCATCGGATGACCATATACAATTTTGAACAAGTTTCCATACATAATTTAATGCATATAAAGTTCTACGTCCTCGTAATGGTGTTCTCCTTTAGAATGGAGGACTTCCCTGCTGAACCATCCAGCTAGTTCCTCTTGAAGTGGTCGGAAGCGAGCTTCTGGACTAAGCATCATCCGGAGGTTATTCCTCTGAGCATTGGTATCACTCGGAACCCGCTCAGAGGTGTATCTCCGGATCATCTCACAGACATAGTATCCACATAGATTGGTCCCCGCTGGCTGAATATCCCCAGCATTCTTAGCCTTTGACCTTTTGAATTCTAGCTCTTTTTTGAATTCACCGACCTTTGTATCTACGAACCGTCTCCAAACCCTACGAGGCAAAGAAAATTAAATGAACAAGAGAGTTATTAGTTACTTGATATTAGGAAATGAACGAAATAGGCCGATCGATATAGAGCGCAAATGAATGAAAATAATTACTTCTGCAGCATTCTTCTCATGCCGCCCCAAAGCTTTGGATCCATATTCAGAGAGTCGTGGACGAGACATTCTGAGGTGTCAACTTTAATTACTAGCAGAATCCAGTGGAACCTGCGGACACGATACATGCACAGTACGTCATGCATAACTCATCGATTAGCCGGCCACATACCATGCATGGAGTAAACAAAAGAGAATGTGCTCAAGATAGAAACACTCACCCAAAATGGTAAGGAAATAGAATATCACTTTTGAGTTCCTACTTTGTAAGAAACTGCCACAGGTCTGCCTCCATGTCGGCGGGGTGATGCTCCAACACATATTCATTAACGATGTGTGGGTCAATGAACCCAACATCATGGATGTTCCTTACTCTGCATTCCTTAATCTTCATTCTGCATGTATAATAGCGGACACAACAATATAGTTAGGACATATATATAGTGCAGGCAATATGAACGAGATGGGGTAGAAATAAATCACTTACAGAACGTAGCAACTGATGATAGATTTATCGAGCTCGCGCAGATTGAAAAGCTGGAACAATTCGCTCAGATGAATTTGTACATAGTAATGTTTGAAGTGATGCTCATATCTAACTTCCGCATAAATATATTTTTTGGCGTTTTTATTTTTTATGTAACCCTTGTACCATTTCAGCAGACCTTTCATTTGTGGAGGTAGATCCTTTTCCTGCGCAGGCTCGACGAGAGGCCCATTCTTCACATATGTAATTACTACCTCCTTCACTGGCGCCTCATCAAGGCCTAACAGTCCACGAAGAGTAATACCTAAGTTGGCCGCTTGTTCTCTGGCACTCGTTACAGTCAATCCATGTGCTGCCGCAGCTGCTATGATATCGGGGTCACCCGGACCGGCGGCTTTCACTATAAGCGGGGCAATCGATTGTTTACTTTGTTCCCCGAGCTGGGCAACTCGTTTCCCGCTTTTTTTACTTTCTAATTCCATTTTCTCGGCCTCCTCCAAGGCTTTGTTCTCCTGGTTCTTCGCCCGCTCTTTCTTCTCCTTCAACATGAGTGCCTGCCTACGAAGTTCACGTGCATAGTCGTCAGGCAGATTCTTCGCGGCTTGGGACGGTGTGCTCAAAAATGACTTAGCCCACTTCTTTTGCTCATCAGAAAATACTGGCTTGGGCTCGGGCTCTCTTTTCTTCTTGCAGTCCGCCTTCCATTTGTCATGATCAGCAGCCGCGGCCGCGGCAGTTTCCTCGGCACTACGTTCCCAAGGCCTTGTGGGGAGAGGCTTCAGTGATGGCTCCGGTACCTTTGTGGTCTTAGGTACATAAGGGTCCGGGTTAATAATCCAGGACCGCTTCTGCTTCTTTGCCGGAGGTGGATTGGGGGGCGGCGTCTGATCACCCGCCGGACGAGGACTGGGGGGCGGCGTCTGATCACCCGCCGGACGTTGTGGACTGGGGGGCGTCGGCTGATCACCCGCCGGACGAGGACTGGGGGGCGGCGTCTGATCACCCGCCGGACGAGGACTGGGGGGCGGCGTCTGATCACCCGCCGGACGTTGTGGACTGAGGGGCGTCGGCTGACGTGACGGAGGTGTAGGTGAACCGCCACCACCACCACCACCACCACCACCGCCACCGCCACCACCACCACCGTAGGGGGGTGGACTTGTTGTCCTTGGCGCCTCGCCTGGAAACTTGATAAACTTCTTTTGCCATAGAATGAAATGGCGCTTGACATCTCCAAGTCTTTTCTCCCCTTCAGGTGTAGCAATGTCAATCTCCAGGTCCTCAAACCCTTGGACTATGTCCTCCACCGTGACACGAGCATAGCCATCTTGAATGGGGTTGTTGTGGTGGAGTGCTCCAGGTAAACATGGTAAAGCACTGCCGATGGCTACCTTCATGGACATGTTCCCGATAGGATAATACAGATGACATTCTTTCATCTCCTTTATATCGTCCACGGGGTAGCGAGGAGGCTCGGTGCAGTAATTTCGACCACCAGAGGCTCCGGTGCAGTAATTTCGATCGTCGGTGCATCTGCACCTGCCGGTGGGGCCTCCGTGGAAGCCACGCTGCTTCTCCGCTGCTGGCTTCCGAGATCCGCTGGATGATCTTCATGCTGCGCCCGAGCTGCATCTCTTTCGGCTACTAGTACACTCACGGTTTTCTTCATCACATCCATTTCCGATGCCAACCGCGCCACAACATCTGCTTCCCGATCCATCTTTCTCTTACGGCCTCTGTAACCGTACGGGTCATCGTTCTGGGGGAACCCTATTTTCCACGGAATGTGCCCCATGCCTCGTACACGTCCTCCGTGTTCAGGATTCCCGAGGGCTTTTGTCAGCGCGTCGTTCTCTCTGTTGAACTTTCCCCTCTTGAGCATCCCTCATTGCGTCAATAAGGGCTTGGGTGGGTTTAATTATTCTGCCCCGGTAAACACACTCCCCTGTCTCCGGGTTCAGCGTTCCCCCATGCCCGTACCATCAGCTTTTGGCCCTTGGGTCCCATCCCTCCGTACCTGGACGGATTCCTCGCGCCCTCAGCTCGTTCTCCATCTTCTCCAACCTAGGCACCCAAAGGCGATACCCTCCTGGCCCCATAATATGATTGTACTCCTTCTTAGCCGCATTTTCCTTATTTTTTTCGATATTTGAATGAACTGCTCCGATTTCTTTTGCTTCACAAATTCTGGCCAATCATGTTGCTTGAATTTCCGGAATGCGTCGGCCATCTTATGAAGAGCGAACTGTTTGACTAGCCTCCTCCTCTCCTTGTTTTCCTCAATCTTGTTACCCTCCTCATCGAATTTGTTGTATTCCGGAGGTAGAACGAAATGTTCCATAAGCTTCTTGAAGCAATCTTTTTTTGTTCTCTTATCGACAAAAATGAAACCAGCAATTCGTGCCTTCTTTGGCTTATTCCACTCCTGGACGGTGATCGAGACGTTCTCTCTAACAACGGCTCCGCATTGGCTGACAAACTTGGTGGCTTTCTTGCGGGGCTCCAGCGGCCTGCCGGTTGCACTGTCGACAACCTCGATGGTGCATGTTTCTCCTTGTTTCATCGTCTTGGTTGCGCCACGCTTTGACGACGTACTCGATTGTTTCGACGATCCGGCCGAGGGCTAAAATAAGAAAGAGAGTCGCGCGCGTTAGTACACACATATTTATTCAAATCAGTTAGTTTGTATCACCAGAGGCTCAATGTCTATATATACCTCGGCGTCGGAGGTGGTTGCTACTTCCATTTGAAGATCGTCGTTTATCGACGTTTGTTCGGCATCATCTTGCTGACGGCGCCCTTCATCTTCACCGTCAAGGTTCAGATAAGAAGAGATATCATCTTCTTCTTGTCCGGTCGGCACATATAGAATATCGCCGTTTATGATGCCGAACATATGTGCTTCACCGTCCGGATCATAGTTGTCCATAATCGGGTCAGCTCTATCGTCCGCCATTATGTCAGTCCTGAAAACATGTAGTAAAAACAAATTAATTAAGTGAAGAAGGGGGGCGGTGGCGGTGGCGGTGGCGGTGGCGAAAGGGCGGTGGCAAAAGGAGGGGGCGAGGAAGGGGTGGGAGAGGGTTTACACTCAAGTTGTAATAGGGTTTACAATAAAGTTGCCACGACATGTTGAATAAGAGATGTTGTTTGCCCAGTAACTTTCACCTGCTATTTTCGTCGTTTTCTCTTTCCCTTTTGTTACTATCAAATATATATATGTGTAGCTTCAAGTTTCACGACATATGATGTGATGTGACGTAATGTAACGCGTTGCGGTTTGATTTCTCGCAGTCGGTCTCTTCCCTTTCGTTTTCCCGGTGGTGTTTTAAGGCAGTTCCCAAACTAGTCCTCATTTTGTTTACCACTTCTCCTTCTAAGCAAGGCGCTATAGATAAACATATTGTTTTATTTGCGAGGATGTTTCAGAAATCATTGACTTTTAAACAGATACAAACAAGTACTATTTGGTTAGGTGATTTGTTAAGCTTTCACTGAAATAGCTGTCTCATAGAAAAAAAATTGCAAATCTGTTTTTCAAGCGAATTCAGAATATGTTTTTTCCCAGCAAATTCAAAATATGTTCTACCCCAGGGATATAAAAGTCTTCTCGATGTTGAAGCCCAGACCGGCCCGCTCGTATCTCGGCGGCCTTTCAAGGCAGTTTCTAGACTAGTCTTCACACATTTCTAAGCAAGATGCTACCTAGATATAAATTTTATTTGCGGCGATTTTTCAGAAATCGTCGACTTGCAAACAAACACAAAGAAGTATGTATTTGGTTATGTGATTTGTTAAACTTTCACTGAAATAGCTGTAAAACTTCCTAAATATGTTTTTTCAAAGAATTCAAAAATATGTGTTAATGCTGAAGCCCAGACGGGTCCACTCGTATCTCGGCCCGGCGGCCCGGCCCACCCCGCTCGCGTGACCCAAAAGCGACGAGGCTCGAACCCAACCCACGAGGCGAAAGCAGCGGAAAAAGGAAAAGCAGGGAAGCCTCGAGACTCCTCCCCCCGGTCCTGTCCTGTCTCCCCCAGCCCCGGCGGCTCCCGCTCGACGGCCGCCGGCGAGCGCCGCCAGGGAGGCAAGTGCGGGACAGAAAGCGGCCGCGGGGCCAGGGCAGCCGTCCGTGCAGAGGGCAGGGGAAGGGATGGACGCGGCGTGGGCGTGCGCGGTGGACCGGGGCGGGGCGCGGTGTGCAAACATACGGCGGACGGGGCGGCCGGGGCGCGAGAGGACGATGACAGCGCGGCGGGCGACGGCGGGCGGCGTCGAGGGCGAGGGCGACGGCGGGCGGCGTCGAGGGCGAGGGCGACGGCGGTAGGCCTTCGGCGCGGCAGAGAATCGGAGAAGACGAGAAATGGAGGCGAAGGTTCGGGCCCTTGTATTTATAGCCCCCCCCCCTTTAGTCGCGGTTGGGGAGGCGACCCGCGACTAAAGGGTAACCTTTAGTCGCGGTTGGCCAGACCAACCGCGACTAAAGGGTTTTTTGCGGGTTTTTGCGTTCCCGCGCGCAACGACCTTTAGTCGCGGTTGGCCAGGCCAACCGCGACTAAAGGTATTTTTGGCGGGTTTTGCGTTCCCGCGCGCAACAGCCAACCGCGACTAAAGGTATTTTTCAAAATACTTTTTCTTTTTCAAAATCTTAAAAATACAAATAATATATCAAAAATTCAGAAAAATAAAACTAATTCAATTCAATATGTTAAAAACACAAATATTATATCAAAAAATTCAGAAAAATAAAACTAATTCAATTCAATATGTTAAAAATACAAATAATATATCAAAAAATGAAGAAAAATAAAACTAATTCAATTCAAAATATTAAAAATACAAATAATATATCAAAAAATTCAGAAAAATAAAACTAATTCAATTCAATATGTTAAAAACACAAATATTATATCAAAAAATTCAGAAAAATAAAACTAATTCAATTCAAAATTCTAAAAATACAAATAATATATCAAAAAATTAAGAAAAATAAAACTAATTCAATTTAAAATGTTAAAAATACAAATAATATATCAAAAAATTAAGAAAAATAAAACTAATTCAATTCAAAATGTTAAAAATACAAATAATATATCAAAAAATTCAGAAAAATAAAACTAATTCAATTCAAAATCTTAAAAATACAAATAATATATCAAAAAATTAAGAAAAATAAAACTAATTCAATTCAATATGTTAAAAATACAAATAATATATCAAAAAATTCAGAAAAATAGAACTAATTCATTTCAAAATTCTAAAAATACAAATAATATATCAAAAAATTCAGAGAAGTTCTTCCCGGCCGCCTCTGTCTTCCCACAAGTTCTTCCCGGCCAGTCTTCCCGCCAGTTCTTTCCCGCCTATGTCTTCCCGCCATTTCTTCACGCCTCTATCTTCCCGCGTATCGATGCTCCTTTTATAGGCACGGCGCCGCTTCTGCTTTGTCTTGTTCCTCCGACAGGGCGTCGTGCGCTACCCACGCGTCCTTATCCTGCCGACAGTTTTAGTCACGGTTGCACCCTCCAGCCGGGACTAAAGCTTACCCAAACGTCCTTATCCCACCGACAGTTTTCTTAGATGACACAAAAACCACATTTAGTCCCGGTTGCACCAACCAGCCGGGACTAAAGGTTAGATGACCAGCTCTGGATTCCTCTTCTTCCCGCCATTTCTTCCCTGTCTTCCCGCCTCTTTCTTCCCGCCACTTTCTTCCCGCCTCCTGTCTTCCCGCTCCCATTTTTCCCGCCATTTCTCACTACATATATGTAGCCCGGCTTGGCCAGCATTATCACATCTCTACAATCTCTCATCACTCTCTCATGGCTTCCACCGCACCCACTCTAACCTACCAGCAGGTGGAGGAGCTTTGCGCCTCGAACTACCCTTGTCCACCGGGCTACCGCGTCCCCACCGGCTGGAGCCTAAGCGCCGGCGGCGTGCCGATCCCTCCCGTCCCTCAGGGTACTGCGCGCCGGGCGGCCATCACGAACCACTACTACCTCGACCTCACGCCGGAGCAGCGGATGAATCCCCGCTGGCATCCCGATAACCAGCATACTTGGGACGCCTTCTTCATCAATCGGCGTGAGAGGGCGCTCGCCAGGTATGAGGAGGACGGTCTGCCTCCTGGGAACTTCCACGAGGCCGGCCGTCGGCTATGGTGGTACGGCCGCACTCTGCAGAGCGTCATGGACTACATCACGGCCGGCGATATCCCCCGCCTGCGCTACCCTCAGCTCGAGCCACGAGCGCCGCCCGACGACAGCGACGACAGCAGCGACGACGACGGTGGCAACTTAGAAGGCGACGACTACCAGTACAACGACGGCGGCTATGAAGACTACGAGTATGCATATTATACGCCTAGGCAGGAGTATGACTAAATCACTCCAAATTTCATGTATCAACAGTGGTATCTCGAATCATTCGAAAATGGACACCAAACACATCACGGGTAATATAATTCACATGATCCATTCAACAAAGTTTGGTACAATAAATTATTACACATCATTTCTTCCCTTGTGTCCCTGCTTGCTTACGATTGTGCCGTATCCATGGAGCATCCTCATCATTTAACTTAATGCTTGGGTCGGTGTTCACTTTGAAGGGCGGAATTTCAGCAAACATATTATAATCTTCTGACATGTCTGTCTTGTCCTCCACTCCCACGATGTTTCTTTTCCCTGAAAGAACAATGTGACGCTTTGGATCATCGCATGATGTACTGATCGTTTTCTTATCTTTCCGTCTCCTCGGTTTGCTACTCATGTCCTTCACATAGAAAACCTGAGCGACATCTTTCGCTAGGACGAATGGTTCGTCAAGGTAACCAAGATTGTTGAAATCCACCATTGTCATTCCGTATTGCTGGTCCACCTTTACCCCACCTCCTGTTAGCTTGAATCATTTGCACCGGAACAAAGGGACCTTAAAGGAGGGTCCATAGTCAAGTTCCCATATCTCCTCTATGTAACCATAATATGTGACCTTTTGCCCATTCTCGGTTGCTGCATCAAAGCGGACACCACTGTTTTGGTTGGTGCTCTTTTTATCTTGGGCGATCGTGTAAAATGTATTCCCATTTATCTCGTACCCTTGGAAAGTCGTTATAGTCGAAGATGGTGTCTTGGCCAACATGTACAGCTGATCTACAACATCATTGTCATTCATTAAATGTTTTCTCAACCAACTGCCGAAAGTCTCCATGTGGGCCTTCCTAATCCAGGATTCAGGCTTCCCCGGGTTGTCCGAGCGTAAAATATTCTTGTGTTTCTCAAAGTACGGAGCCACCAAGCTGGAATTGGTCAGTACAGTGTGGTGTGCTTCAGTCAGAGAATGGCCGTCCATACATATCGTTGATTTCCTTCCGATCGTGCCTTTTCCACTTAGTCTCCCCTCGTGCCGCGATCGAGGAAGACCAATCGGCTTAAGGTCAGGAAAAAAGTCAACACAAAACTCAATTACCTCCTCATTTCCATAGCCCTTGGCGATGCTTCCTTCTGGCCTAGCACGGTTACGAACATATTTCTTTAATACTCCCATGAACCTCTCGAAGGGGAACATATTGTGTAGAAATACAGGACCGAGAATGAAAATCTCTTCGACTAGGTGAACCAGGAGGTGCGTCATAATATTGAAGAAGGATGGCGGGAACACCAACTCGAAACTGACAAGACATTGGATCACATCGTTCTGTAACCGTGGTAGAACTTCTGGATTGATTACCTTCTGAGAGATTGCATTGAGGAATGCACATAGCTTCACAATGGCTACTCGAACATTTTCCGGCAGGAGCCCCCTCAAAGCAATCGGAAGCAATTGCGTCATAATCACGTGGCAGTCGTGAGACTTCAGGTTTTGGAACTTTTTCTCCGCCATGTTTATTATTCCCTTTATATTGGACGAGAATCCAGACGGGACCTTCATACTGCTCAGGCATTCAAAAAAGATGACCTTCTCTTCTTTGGTCAGAGCGTAGCTGGCACGACCTTGAAACCATTCCGGATGCCGGTCATCAGGGTCTTTCAAACGTTGCTGGTCCTGCCGTGCTTCCTTTGTATCATTTGTCTTCCCATACACGCCCAAGAAGCTTAGGAGGTTCACGCAAATATTCTTCGTAACGTGCATCACGTCGATTGCAGAGCGGACTTCTAGGACTTTCCAATATTCTAGCTCCCAGAATATAGATTTCTTCTTCCACATGGCTGCGTGCCCGTCAGCTCCCTTCGGAACTGATTGTCCGCCAGGACCCTTTCCAAAGATGACTTTCAAATCCTTGACCATATCAAATACCTCAGCACCAGTGCGTTCCGTAGGCTTCGGCCGGTGATCTGCCTTGCCGTTGTAATGCTTGCCTTTCTTTCTCACTGGATGAATTTTCGGAAGAAATCGACGATGCCCAAGGTACACGTTCTTCTTACAATTTGGCAAATGTACACTTTCAGTCTCATGTAAGCAGTGCGTGCATGCATTGTATCCCTTATTTGACAGTCCCGAAAGGTTACTAAGAGAAGGCCAATCGTTGATGGTTACGAAAAGCAACGATCGTAGGTCAAATTCCTCTTCTTTGTGCTCATCCCACACACGGACACCAGGTCTGCCCCACAGCTGTAAAAGTTCATCAACTAATGGCCTTAGGTACACATCGATGTCGTTGCCGGGTTGCTTCGGACCTTGGATGAGCACTGGCATCATAATGAACTTTCGCTTCATGCACAACCAAGGAGGAAGGTTGTAGATGCATAGAGTCACGGGCCAGGTGCTATGGCTGGAGCTCTGCTCGCCAAAAGGATTCATGCCATCTGTACTTAGACCAAATCTTATGTTCCTTGCGTCAGCTGCAAAATCTTTGAAATCTCTGTCGATCTTTCTCCATTGCGTTCCATCTGCGGTGTGTCTCAACTCCCCGTCCGACTTACGGTCCTCTTTGTGCCATCGCAACAACTTGGCATGCTCTTTGTTCCTGAATAGACGTTTCAACCGTGGTATTATAGGAGCATACCACATCACCTTGGCGGGAACCCTCTTCCTGGGTTTCTCGCCCTCAACATCGTCACCAGGGTCATCGCCTCTGATCTTATAACGCAAGGCAGTGCATACCGGGCATTCATTCAAATTCTCGTATTCACCGCGGTAGAGGATGCAGTCGTTGATGCATGCATGTATCTTCAGAACCTCTAAACCTAGAGGGCAGACAACCTTCTTTGCTTCGTACGTACTGGCGGGCAACTCGTTATTCTTTGGAAACATATTCTTCAACATTTTCAGCAAGTTTTCAAATGCCGAGTCAGCTACACCTGCCTGTGCCTTCCATTTCAGCAAATCCAGTGTGCAACCCAGCTTTTTCAGACCATCATCGCATCCGGGGTACAACGACTTTCTGTGATCCTCTAACATGCGATCCAAATTCTCCCTCTCCTTTTCAGTTTCGCAGCGTCTCCGTGCATCAGCAATGGTCCGACCAAGATCATCAACGGTCTCATCACGTGCCTCTTCTTCACCTTCACCTTCCCCTTCGCCTTCCCCTTCACCTTCAGCATCCTCCATGAAAGTATCACCGAAATGAGCAAGATAGCTTTTATCGATGAAATCATCCCCTTCTTCATCTTCTTCCATTATAACCCCTCTTTCTCCATGCTTGGTCCAACAATTATAGCTTGGCATGAAACCGTGCCGAAGCAGGTGCAGGTGAACTTCTCTTGAGGAAGAGTAACCCTTCTGATTCTTACAGTCAACACATGGACAGATAACAAAACCCTTCTGCTTGTTCGCATTAGCCACTACGAGGAAATCTTTCAAACCCGTAGTGAACTCACGGGAGAGTCGGTTACCGTACATCCATTGCCGATTCATCTGCATTATTATAATATAAAATATATAATTAACCATCATGCATTTGTTAAACTAACTAGCTATAAACAATAGAAATTAAACAATGAACAACACACATGCATATTTTATCAATGACACACATGCATGAAAGGTTCAAGTTGCTAACCGCGATCGAGGAGGAAAAAATAAATGAGGAACCTCAAGTGTGGCTCCAACACTTCATATCATGTTTGTTTCACGCTCTTGGGGCATTTCATCAAACACCTTGTGTGCATAAGAGGAACCAAAAGCAAACCTACACCCCCTTGTGAAGCTTGCGAAGAGAAGTGGCACCAAATGGCTAAGTGAGTGTGCTGAACTGGTATATATAGGGGAGGAGCTTTAGTCGCGGTTGGCCTGGCCAACCGCGACTAAAGGCCTTTGGGCACCTTTAGTCGCGGTTGGCCTGGCCAACTGCGACTAAAGCCCCTCACGTGCACCAGCTGGCCACCGAGCGCCCTGGGCCCAGGCCTTTGGTCGCGGTTCGTCTGCCGAACCGCGACTAAAGACTTCATTAGTCGCGGTTCCTACAGTTTCGCGACTAATGGGGCTGGACGGAAGCCTCTTTTTCTACCAGTGAAGAGAAGCTTGTTGCTATTTGTCGGCGCTTCGGGTGGCTGCAGGTGAGACCTCTATGACGTGGAGTGGGGTGTCCGGTCGTGCCCAGTCGCCCTTATATCAACCTTATATTTGGTTTCGATTTGAGGAGTGCACGTCAGTCCGGACGTTTATTTCAGGCGTTTAAGGACTAAGTAAGGGATTCGGTTGAGTCACTCTTTTTGATCGAGCACTGACCGAACGAACGATGCGGACGTTTAGGGTGGAAATAGCTCGTCTGTTTGTAGATGCTCTAAGAGCACCTACAGCCAGATATGTCAAATATTACCCCTTAAACGCCCGCGGACGTGTTCGGGAGCATCCACATACAGTCACCGGGCATGCCTCAAATTTCATTAATTGCATCCGGACATCTCATAATAGATTTTTAAATTCATACAAAGACATGCAAACCAAATATACGTTGATCATCTAACTACTCATCGTCGGAGATGTCGACGATCTCCGTGCCCGGCTCCGGCAGCATTGACGGCAGCTGCAGCTCTGGCTCCTCCGGCTCCTCCGGCGCCTCCGGCTGCTCCGCTCCGGCCTCCTCCACCTCAATCTCCTCATCGAGTTCGGCAAAGAGCGCGTTGGACGCCGTCTGCTCCTACCGAAGGAACGCCCGGTTGGCCTCCACATAGGCCTCATCCTGGATGGACTCCAAGATGGCCTAGTGCTTAGCCATCTCGTCGGACTGGACGACAGCGAACTCCGCCTCCGCCTGCTCCATGTTGAAGCCCGACAGCTGCTGCTCCACCTCCTCCACCTCCATCGAAGCCAACTCCTCCTCCTCTTCTCCCGGCTGCTCCTCCTCTTCCTCCTCCGGTTCCGGCGAGTCTAGAGGCAGCCCGACAGCGATGCGGGTGACGCGCGCGGATTGTCTCGCACGGATCTCCTACTGGATCTCGTAGCGGCGCTCCGACGTGAGCATTGCGTAGTAGGTGATCTTCCTTCGGACCATGGCGGAGCACCGAAGCATGGGCAAAGTGCCGGAGCGGGAGATGGAGGAGGTGGATGGGATCGAACTGGCGGCATGAAGAGGGAGGGGAGGGGGGGGGGGGGGTAGCGAACCGGAGTGGCGCCACGCGGCATTCACACCGCTGCAGCGCAGGAGGCGTTCATCGGACAACCGGGTTTCCGTGCGAGTCCTCGTGGGACCCCTTTGTCGGTCCTACATGACGAACCTGCCCGGACGCATGAGAGGTGTCGGTTAGCCCAGACGTTTGAGGTCTGTTTAGTTACCAGGCGCTCCGTCCGAAACGTATGAGACAAGTTTGAGGCCGGGCTAAAGATGCTCTAAAAGTCTTAAACTAGCGCAACCCAGCTGGCTGGCCGGCTCCTGAAGCTAGTGCACATGAACTGACAATGGCAGGTGCATGTGCATCTATGCTGCCTGCACGCCATGTGCACATAGCCATGGAGTAGCTGAAAAGGTGCTCCATTGCTCCATGTACAGATCGATACATGATCGTCCAGTATGCAGGCTACCCAGCCGTGATTTGAAAACCTGCCCCGATAAGTCATTGGTGTAAGCAAGCGCACACGCTCTGATCTATCATTAGTGTCGTCACGGGACGCGAACATCACAGAGATAAACAAGTGTCGGTGCCACCTCGTACATCAACACAGCGAGCTTGCATTAATAGTAGCACCTCCATGTGAATGTTCACATACAATGAACCAGCACATAGGCTCATATAGTATACGCTTTCTATATTTCTTTCTCGTACGATCCCTGGCAGGTAGCAGTCGCCGGCTCACAAAGTAATACAACTGACTCATCTGCTTCTTAATCTAAACTCTTGGGACTCACTAAACAATTTGCGGCGACAGCGTATACGGTGATATCCAGCAAAGCTTTGTTTGGCTGTCTGTTTCCGATTGATGCAGAGGCCCGAAGCCGAACTCTTTCATATGGTTCTA
The DNA here is from genome assembly GCA_034509565.1 of Triticum monococcum. Lineage (NCBI taxonomy): Eukaryota > Viridiplantae > Streptophyta > Magnoliopsida > Poales > Poaceae > Triticum > Triticum monococcum. Next base: position 33,220,104 of record CM067844.1, read on the forward strand.
TCTCTTAGATACTAGTACATGACAAAAAATCAACAGAAACTTCCGTTTCCAAACAAAACACAACAAAAAGAACAGCAGGCTTCCCAATGATTATATCTCCATGCATGCATTTGATTCCCAATTAACGGGCCCAGGCACAATGAGCTAGCTATTATAAATCTTGTACCATCATTTGGAAACACTGGCTGGCTCACTGTTCAAGCTTTCATATTACTTACTACTAGTATGATATAATACTAGAAGGGTTGGGCCCTTCATGTTGTTTTGTTTTCATAAACATTTTACTCCATCTATTTCAAGATATAATGTGTATTATTTTTTGAAAAGTTAAACCTCTTTACATTTTTGTAGAAACATATCAATATCCATAATATCAAATCGAATTTTTTAGATTCATCATGCAACAATTTTTTATGTTTTATTTATTTACTCTTGCGGATGTCGACACTTATGGCTATAAACTTGGTCAAAGTTAAACGAATTTGACTTTTCAACAAACTAATACACCTTATATTTTAAAACAGAGGGAGTATTTGGTTTGGCTAGTGGGGAAGATGATGTAGTGTGTTTTTCTTTTTATTCATATAATGCGGTGTTTTGATGGGCCTTTCGTGGTGTGACTTTGTGTTGTCTGCTAATCAACCCATACTTATGTTGGGGGAAATTTTGCGTCGGTGGTTGCTGTTGGGAAATGTAGCATGCAATTTTAAAAAAATTCCTATGCTCACGCAAGATCTATCTAGGAGATGCATAGCAATGAGAGGGGGAGAGTGTGTCTACGTACCCTCGTAGACCGAAAGCGGAAGCGTTTGACAACGTGGTTGATGTAGTCGAACTTCTTCTAGATCCGACCGATCAAGCACCGAACGTACGGCACCTCCGAGTTCTGCACACGTTTAGCTCGATGACGTCCTTCGCCTTCTTGATCCAGCAAGGTGTCGAGAAAGTAGATGAGTTCTGTCAGCACGACAGCATGGTGACGGTGATGGTGAAGTGATTCTCGCAGGGCTTCGCCTAAGCACCGCAAAACTATGACCGGGGATGTAAACTGTGGAGGGGGATGCCGCACATGGCTAACAATTGTTGGTGTGTGTTCTAGGCGCCCCCTCCCCACGTATATATAGATGGGAGGGGGAGGGGAGCAGTCATGGGGTGCCCTAAGTAGGAGGAATCCTACTTGGGGTCCTATCCCAATTCGCTCCCCCTTCCTTATTTCACCGCAGAGGAAAAGGGAAGAGGGAAGGGAGGAAAGGAAAGGGGGGCCGAACCCCCTCTTCCTTCTCCAATTCGGCATCTTACCTAAAGGGGGGCACCCTTTGTGGGCTGGTGTGCTCCCCTCTTATGGTCCATAAGGCCCATTATTCCCCACGGGGGTTCCGGTAACCCCCCCCCCCCCCCCCGATAAATACCTGATACTACCTGGAACACTTTCAGTGTCCGAATACTATCATCCCATATATCAATCTTTACCTCTCGATCATTTCGAGACTCCTCGTCATGTTCGTGATCTCATCCGGGACTCCAAACAACATTCAGTCACCAAATCACATAACTCATATTATACTAAATCGTCATCGAACGTTAAGCGTCCAGACCCTGTGGGTTCGAGAACTATGTAGACATGACCGAGACACCTCTCCGGTCAATAACCAATAGCAGAACCTAGATGCTCATATTGGCTCCTACATATTCTACGAAGATCTTTATTGGTCGAACCATTATGACAACATATGTTATTCCCTTTGTCATCGGTATGTTACTTGCCTGAGATTCGATCATCGGTATCTTCATACCTAGTTCAATCTCGTTACCGGCAAGTCTCTTTACTTGTTCCATAATACATCATCCCGCAACTAACTCATTAGTCACTTTGCTTGCAAGGTTTCTTATGATGTGCAATACCGAGAGGGCCCAGTGATACCTTTGTGATACTCGGAGTGACAAATCCTAATCTCGATCTATGCCAACCCAACAAACACCTTCAGATATACCTGTAGAGCATCTTTATAATCACCCAGTTACGTTGTGACGTTTGATAGCACACAAGATATTCCTTCGGTATCCGGGAGTTGCATGATCTCATAGTCGAAGGAATATGTATTTGACATGAAGAAAGCAATAGCAATAAACTGAACGATCAATATGCTAAGCTAACGGATGGGTATTGTCCATCACATCATTCTCCTAATGATGTGATCCCGTAATCAAATGACAACACATGTCTATGGTTAGGAAACCTTAATCATCTTTGATCAACGAGCTAGTCTAGTATAGGCTTACTAGGGACACAGTATTTGTTTATGTATTCACACATGTATTTAAGTTTCCGATCAATACAATTCTAGCATGAATAATAAACATTTATCATGAATAAGGAAATATAAAATAATAACTTTATTATTGCCTCTAGGGCATATTTCCTTTAGTCTCCCACTTGCACTAGAGTCAATAATCTAGTTCACACCTCCATGTGATTTAACACCAATAATTCACATCATCTTGTGATTAACACCTATAGTTCACATCGCCATGTGACCAACACCCAAAGGGTTTACTAGAGTCAATAATCTAGTTCACATCGCCATGTAATTAACACCCAAAAGAGTACTAAGGTGTGATCATGTTTTGCTTGTGAGAGAAGTTTAGTCTACGGGTCTGCCACATTCAGATCCGTATGTATTTCACAAATTTCTATGTCTACAATGCTCATGGAGCTACTCTAGCTAATTGCTCCCACTTTCAATACTTATCCAGATTGAGACTCAGAGTCATCTGGATCGGTGTAGAAGTTTGCATTGACGTAACTCTTTACGACGAACTCTTTATCACCTCCATAACCGAGAAATATTTCATTAATCCTCTAAGGATAATTTTGACCGCTGTCTAGTGATTCACTCCTGGATCACTCTTGTACCTCCCAGCCAAACCCATGGCAAGGCACACAATAGGTCTGGTACACAACATGGCATACTTTATAGAACCTATGGCTGAGGCATAGGGATTGACTTTCATTCTCTCTATATATTCTGCCATGGTCGGGTTTTGAGTCTAACTCAACTTCACACCTTGTAACATAGGGAAGAACCCTTTCTTTCACTGATCCATTTTGAACTTCTTCAAAAAAATTATCAAGGTATGTGCTTTGTGAAAGTCCTATCAAGCGTCTTGATCTATCTCTATAGATCTTGATGCCCAATATATAAGCAGCTTCACTGAGGTCTTTCAATGAAAAAAATCTTATTCAAGTATACTTTTATGCTATCCAGAAATTCTATATCATTCCCGATCAACAATATGTCATCCACATACAATATCAAAAATGCTACAGAGCTCCCACTCACTTTTTTGTAAATATAGACTTCACTGTGAGTCTATATAAAACCATAGGCATTGATCACCTCATCAAAGCGTATATTCCAGCTCTGAGATGCTTGCACCAATCCATAGATGGATCGCTAGAGCTTGCACACTTTGCCAGCACCTTTAGGATCGACAAAAACCTTCTGGTTGCATCATATACAACTCTTCTTTAAGATATCCATTAAGGAATGCAGTTTTGACGTCCATTTTCCAGATTTCATAATCATAAAATGCGACAATTGCTAACATGATTCGGACGGATTTAAGCATCGCTATGGGTGAGAAAGTCTGAACGTAGTCAACCCTTGAACTTGTCGAAAACCTATTGTGACAAGTCGAGCTTTGTAGATAGTAACATTACCATCAGTGTCAATCTTCTTGTTGAAGATCCATTTATTTTCTATGGCTTGCCGATCATTGGGCAAGTCCACCAAAGTACATACTTTGTTCTCATACATGGATCCTATCTCAGATTTCCTAGCCTCAAGCCATCTGTCGGAATCTGGGCTCATCATAGCTTCTTCATAGTTCGTAGGTTCGTCATGGTCTAGTAACATGACTTTCAGAACAGGATTACCGTACCACTTTGGTGCGGAACGTGCTTTGTTCGACCTACTAGGTTCGGTAGTAACTTGATCTGAAGTTTCATGATCATCATCGTTAGCTTCCTCTCTAGTTGCTGTAGGCATCACGAGAACATATTTCTTTGATGTGCTACTTTCCAATTTGAGAGAAGGTACAATTACCTCATCAAGTTCTACTTTCCTCCCACTCATTTCTTTCGAGAGAAACTCCTTCTCTAGAGAGGTTCCATTCTTGGCAACAAAGATCATGCCTTCGGATCTGTGGTAGAAGGTGTACCCATTTGTTCCCTTCGGGTATTCTATGAAGGCGCATTTCTCCAATTTGGGTTCGAGCTTATCAGGCTGAAGCCTTTTGACATAAGTGTCACAACCCCAAACTTTAATAAATAACAGCTTAGGTTTCTTGCCAAACCACAGTTCATACGGTGTCGTCTCAAAGGATTTAGACGGTGCCCTATTTAATATGAATGCGGCTGTCTCTAATGCATAACCCAAAAACGATAGTCGTAAATCGGTAAAAGACATTATAGATCGCACCATATCTAATAAAGTACGGTCACGACGTTCAGACACACCATTATGCTCTAGTGTTCCAGGTGGTGTCAGTTGTGAAACTATTCCACATTGTTTTAAATGAAGGCCAAACTCGTAACTCAAATATTCGCCTCCACAATCAGATCGTAGAAACTTCATTTTCTTGTTACGATGATTCTCCACTTCACTCTGAAATTCTTTGAGCTTTTCAAATGTTTCAGACTTGTGTTTCATTAAGCAAATATACCCATACCTACTTAAATCATTTGTGAAGGTCAGAAAATAATGATACCCGCCGCGTGCCTCAACACTCATCGGACCGCATACATCGGTATGTATTATTTCCAATAAGTCATTAGCTCGCTCCATTGTTACGGAGAACAGAATTTTAGTCATCTTGCCCATGAGGCATGGTTCCCAAGTATCAAATGATTCCTAATCAAGTGATTCCAAAATTCCATCAACATGGAGTTTCTTCATGCGCTTTACACCAATATGACCTAAACGGCAGTGCCACAAGTATGTTGCACTATCTTTATCAACTTTGCATCTTTTGGCATCAATATTATGAATATGTGTATCACTACGATCGAGATTCAATAAACCATTAACATTGGGTGTATGACCATAGAAGGTTTTATTAATGTAAACAGAACAACAATTTATTCTGTGACTTAAATGAATAACCGTATTGCAATAAACATGATACAATCATATTCATGCTCAACGCAAACACCAAATAACATTTATTTATGTTCAACACTAATCCCGAGGTAGAGGGAGTATGCGATGGTGATCTTATCAACCTTGGAATCACTTCCAACAAACATCGTCACCTCGCCCTTAACTAGTCTCTATTCATTTTGCAACTCCTGTCTCAAGTTACTAATCTTAACAATTGAACCGGTATATAATACCGAGAGGCTACTATGAACACTAGTAAAGTAAACATCAATCACATGTATATCAAATATACCTTTGTTGACTTTGCCATCCTTCTTATTCGCCAAGTATTTGGGGAAATTCCGCTTCCAGTGACCATTTCCTTTGCAGTAGTAGCACTCAGTTTCATGTTTGGGTCTAGCTTTGGGCTTCTTCACGGGAGTGGCAACTTGCTTGCCATTCTTCTTGAAGTTCCCTTTCTTCACTAGTAGAAAAAGGGTCAAACGTGAAGCACATTAGTGCCGGTTTGTATTTGAGCCGGCACTAATGTATACATTAGTGCCGGTTCCAACGGCTAGCCGGGCCGCTTTCATTAGTACCGGTTCATGGTGAACCTTTAGCACCGGTTCGTGCCACGAACCGGTACTAATGAGAGTGGTGGCAGGATGTTGTCAGAATGGGGCCCCTCCAGCCCCTTTAGTACCGGTTCTTGTCACGAACCGGTACTAAAGGTCGTCCTACATAGACCCTTCGTCCACCAGCACTCTGTTCTTCCCCCTTTCCCCTCTCCCTCTCCTCTGTTCTTCCCTTCTTCCTCTCGAGTTCATCACAAAATTTGCCCAAAATTGTCAAGATTTGAAGGCCCTCATCCATTCAAATGATCACAAAGGTTAGCAACTTTGTCCTTTCATCTCTCATTGCTAGATTAGCTCTTGCATTAGTTTATATAGTGATTAATTTGTGAGTTTAGTAATTTGGGAGGATATATATATGTGCTAGTATTTGATTTATATGCAATTTGAGGTCAAAAATAACACTTAGTTTGCATATGTAGGTGTGGTTTACTTAGTGCCTTCTAAATCTCCATCGTAGCCACCGTCGATCGCCCGCACCGTCCCGTTGCCGGCACCACCTTGTGGTGAGCCTCTTGTTCATGAAATTTTATATAAAAATTGATGTTTGTGTGATTTGGATATATAGTTACTCGTATAATTATCTTACCCGTACGTTGTTTGTTATACATATAGTGCCATGGTTTTGATATCCGTCCCCGTCGGCCCTAGTCCTTGTTATGATTCGGATGTGGTATGTATATTCTCTTTTAAAACTAGTTGCATTTCATGTTTATGACAAATTATGCCCATCAAGTTGACATAGAATTTTTTTCTAGGAGGTATGTGAACCGGAAATTCCAACCGACCCTATTGCCGAGAGGTTAAATTTAGTTGAAAGAGAAAACGAGTACTTGAAAGAAAAATTGAAAAGAATTGAGGGGGAGAAGATGGAATTGGAGTTGCATGTTGCCGATGTCGTCGATGATCACCAGATCAAGATGGAGAAAATGCGCTTGAAGATTAGAAAGATTAGAACATATGCCATCGATAGTGAGGCTTGGTATCATTATGCTGTTGGATCCATTGTTACCTTAGTTGCGATCTTGATCATATTTGTTGTTGCATTTAAATGCTTTAGCTAGAGAGTTATTTGTTTGTTGGATTTAAGTGTTGTATGAACTTTATGTATGAACTTGTATTAATTGTATGAACTTGTATTAATTTGGTCTATTCGATGTTGTGTAATGAAGATGAGCCGGCAATGGATGTACGATGACCGATGCTCTCCCCAGTTTGTTGAGGGCGTGCATACTTTTCTGCTTGCGGCTGAGGCAAACAAGCGGGCGGATGGTTTTATGCCTTGTCCATGTGCTCGTTGTAAGAATGGTCACAATTACTCTACGTCAAGAACCATTCGCGTCCACCTGTTTAAGTCCGGTTTCATGCCCCATTATAATGTTTGGACCAAGCACGGAGAAAGATGGGTTATGATGGAAGAAAATGAAGAAGAAGAGGATGACGACAGCTATCCTGGCCATGGGTTCCCTGAATACGATGATACAACAATGGGGGAAGAAGCTGAGCCGGTAATGCGGGAAGAAGCTGAGCCGGCAATGCGGGAAGAAGCTGAAGAAGAGGCATCAGATGAGCCCGTTGATGATCTAGGTCGGGCCATTGCCGATGCAAAGAGAAACTGCGCAAGTGATTTGGAGAAGAAGAAGTTGCAGCGCATGTTAGAGGATCACAAAAAATTGTTGTACCCGAATTGCGTAGGTGACAAGAAAAAGCTGGGCACCACACAGGATTTGCTGCAATGGAAGGCAGAGAATGGTGTATCTGACAAGGGATTTGGAAAGTTGCTGGTAATGATAAAGGATATGCTTCCAAAGGACAACGAATTGCCCGAGAGTACATACGAAGCAAAGAAGGTTGTCTGCCCTCTAGGGTTAGAGGTGCAGAAGATACATGCATGCCCTAATGATTGCATCCTCTACCGCGGTGAGTACGAGGATTTGAACGCTTGCCCGGTATGTGGTGCATTGCGCTATAAGATCTGCCGCGATGACCCTGGTGATGTCGAGGGCCAGCGCCCCAGGAAGAAGATTCCTGCCAAGGTGATGTGGTATGCTCCTATAATACCACGGTTGAAACGTTTGTTCCAAAACAAAGAGCATGCCAAGGCGATGCGATGGCACAGAGAAGACCGTAAGAAAGACGGAAAGTTGAGAGTACCCGCTGACGGGTCGCAGTGGAGAAAAATCGAAAGAAAGTACGGGAAGGAGTTTGCAGATGACGCAAGGAGCGTATGGTTTGGTCTAAGCGCAGATGGCATTAATCCTTTTGGGGAGCAGAGCAGCAACCATAGCACCTGGCCTGTGACTCTATGTTTATATAACCTTCCTCCTTGGTTGTGCATGAAGCGGAAGTTCATTATGATGCAAGTGCTCATCCAAGGCCCTAAGCAACCCGGCAACGACATTGATCTGTACCTAAGGCCATTAGTTGAAAAACTCTTACAACTGTGGAATGGAACAGGTGTACGTGCGTGGGATGAGCACATGGGGGAAGAATTTGACCTAAAGGCATTGCTGTTCGTGACCATCAATGATTGGCCTGCTCTCAGTAACCTTTCAGGACAGACAAACAAGGGATACCGCGCATGCACGCACTGTTTGGACGATACCGACAGTATATATTTGGCTAATAAGAATGTGTACCTGGGACATTGTCAATTTCTTCCGAGCAGGCATCCCGTAAGAAAGAAAGGCAAGCATTTCAAAGGTGAGGCGGATCACCGGACGAAGCCTCGCCACCGTACTGGTGCTGATGTACATGATATGGTCAAGGATTTGAAGGTGGTCTTTGGAAAGGGTCCTGGTGGACAACCTGTTCCGAATGACGCTGACGGACGCTCACCCATGTGGAAGAAGAAATCTATATTTTGGGACCAGCCCTATTGGAAAGACCTCGAGGTCCGCTCCGCAATCGACGTGATGCACGTGACGAAGAATCTTTGTGTGACCCTGCTTGGCTTCTTGGGCGTGTATGGGAAGACAAAAGATACACCTGAGGCACAGGAGGACCAGCAACGTATGCACGGAAAAGATGGCATACATCAGGGTCATGCAAGCTACGCTCTTACCAAAGAAGAGAAGGAAATCTTCTTTGAATGCCTGCTCAGTATTAAGGTACCGTCTGGCTTCTCGTCGAATATAAAGGGAATAATAAACATGGCAGAGAAAAAGTTCCAGAACCTAAAGTCTCATGACTACCACGTGATTATGACGCAACTGCTTCCGGTTGCATTGAGGGGGCTTCTACCGGAAAACGTTCGATTCGCCATTGTGAAGTTATGTGCATTTCTCAATGCAATCTCTCAGAAGGTAATCGATCCAGAAATCATACCAAGGTTACAGAATGATTTGGTGCAATGTCTTGTCAGTTTCGAGCTGGTGTTCCCACCATCCTTCTTCAACATCATGACGCACGTCCTAGTTCACCTATGCGAAGAGATTAACGTTTTGGGTCCTGTATTTCTACACAATATGTTCCCCTTTGAGAGGTTCATGGGAGTCTTAAAGAAATATGTTCATAACCGTGCTAGGCCAGAAGGAAGCATCTCCAAGGGCCGTCAAAATGAGGAGGTCATTGAGTTTTGTATTGACTTTATTCCTGACCTTAAGCCGATTGGTGTTCCTGAATCGCGGCATAAGGGCAGACTGGATGGAAAAGGCACGCTAGGAGGGGAACAAATAATATGTATGGACGGACATTCTCTCACTGAAGCACACTACACAGTTCTACAGAATTCCGCCTTGGTGGCTCCGTATATGGATGAACACAAGAATTTGCTACGCTCCAAACACCCGGAGCGGTCTGATGACTGGATTACACGTGAACAAACCAGGAGTTTCGCCAGCTGGTTGCAAGCACGTACCATGCATGACACCTCTATTGAAGATGACCTGTACTTGATGTCCCAGTTACCATCTTCGAATATAATGACTTTCAAAGGGTACGAGATAAATGGTAATACATTTTACACGATCGCCCAAGATAAGAAGAGCACCAACCAAAACAGTGGTGTCTGCTTTGATGCAGAAACCAAGATGGGAAAGGAAACATATTATGGTTATATACAGGACATATGGGAACTTGACTATCGACGTGGTTTGAAGGTCCCTTTGTTTCGGTGCAAATGGGTCAATATGACACGAGGCGGGGTAACGGAAGACCCGCAGTACGGAATGACAACAGTGGACCTCAACAATCTTGCGTATGCAGACGAACCATTCGTCCTAGACAATGATGTGGCACAGGTTTTCTATGTGAAGGACATGTCTACCAAGCCAAGAAAAATAAAAGATAAGGAAGCGAATGCATCGTACGATGAGCCAAAGCGGCACATAGTTCTTTCTGGGAAGAGAAACATCGTGGGAGTGGATGACAAGACAGACAAGTCAGAAGATTATGAAAAGTTTGATGAAATTGCTCCATTCACAGTGAATATTGACCCGAGCATCCCGTTAAATGATGAAGATTTTCCATGGCTATGACGCAAAGGGACACACGCGAAGAAAAAGTTTCACACCCAAAGATCTGGGATGTGATTGGCTTAACTATCATCACTTTCTTCTGTGTTTCACACCCAGGAGGGAATCTCTGTAATAGTTTGGGTAGCTAGTTATGTGTTTTGGCATTTGAAACGCGAAGAAATTTTATGTGCAAGCAAATTCTTTCATGCATTTACTGATTTTTTCAGCTAAATGACCCTGAAATTGAAAAGCATTTCAAATGAGCTCAGAAAAGGATGAAAGTTGGCATGGTATCATAATTTCACCCACATAGCATGTGCAAAAAAGTAGAGAGGGTTACCGCAAAAACTGGACGCACCTCGTCTACAAAATGGACAATCTGTTTCGAAGTATCAGGGTTTCGGACAAAAACTCATCCGTTACAAAGGCATTTCATTTTTAAAATAACTTAAGCATTACCAAATTGAATATAATGATAAAACACACTAATATTAAACATAATAAAAAAGAATCACTGAAAAATGTATTTTTAAAGTTAAGTTATTCACAAACTAGTGATTCACACAAATTTCAAATAATTCAAAATTTAAACTATTCAAATTTAAAAACTACCGGCACTAACTGAAAGTTTCTAAAAAATTTCAAAAATATTCACAAAGAAACTCTAAATACAGAAAAAAACAACTAAAAATAAATAAAACAAAATAAATAAAGCAGAAAAGAAAAAACTAAATGAAAAAAGCCCACCTACCGGGCAAGAGCGGCCTACATACGACTAGAAACCCAACCTGTGGTTGGGCCAGGACGCAGGCCCGCAAGCCCAATAGGCCCCACAAGGCAGAGTAGCAGAGATAGGCCCAGAAGGCCTGCTTTAGAGAGGAGCTCGAGACAGCAGCGGCGGCGGGGCTTATAAGCAGGTGTAAGCGCCCTTCGGCTAGCGAGGTGGGACTAAACTTTGCGCCCCTCGCCTGGCAGCGCACCCCCCTTTAGTACCGGTTCGTGGCACCAACCGGTACTAAAGGGGGGGGGGGCTTTAGTACCGGTTGGAGCCACCACCCGGTACTAAAGGGGGTCGCTTCCCGCCGCTTGGGCTAGCCAAAACAGACCTTTAGTACCGGTTGGTGGCTCCAACCGGTACTAAAGGTGCCTTCTATATATACAGCACTTCGCAAAATTTCATTCTCCCTCTGTTTCTTCCCGATCGATCGACGCCGTCGCCGCCCCCGTCCTACGCCGCCCCCGTCGCGCGTCGTTGCCGTCGCCGCCCCCATCCTCGTCGCGGCCCTCGTCTTCGTCACCGCCCCGGGCCCGTCCCCGTCGCGCCGTCCCCGCGTCGCCGCCCCGTCACGCCCCGGCCAGTCGCCGCCCCGGGCCGTCGCCTCGCCGTCGCCGTCGCCCCGCTGTGAGCTCTCCCCCTCTCCCTCGCCCCCGGTGGCCACCATGGGCGCCCCCCCGAGCCCATATACACACACAAGCATGCATGCATGATGAACACACACACGCACATAGAAGTTGTTTTTCTGTTTTTAGTGTTAGATGCTTAGTGTTTAATTAGTATGGAATAGCATATAGAATTTTGACATATGCAACGCTTAGTGTTTTTAGTGAGTCCGGATATAATTAGTGTTTAATTAGTATGGAATTTTTTTATATAATGTTGTTTTTCTGTTTTTAATGGATGTATAGAAGTTGTTTTTTCTGTTTTTAGTGTTAGATGCTTAATTAGTATGAAATAGCATATAGAATTTTGACATATGCAATGATAGCATAATTAGTGTTACATTTAATTTGCATATAGTATTTGTTGTCGACGATGCCCGGCCCGCATCCTCGCCGTCGACCCGTTCGCAATGATGTCCTACTTCAGAGGACCCATGTCCGGGACTGGGCTCCGCCGGGCTGGCACTGGGAGGTACTACCTTCAGGGGCGCGACGCTTGGTGAGGAACCCGGCCCCGGGTCCCGTCGTCGACCCTCATCTCCTTTGGTGGCATTCGCGTGGGACACTTTCGGTGCGGAGGGAGCCGGCCCCGCCGGAGGTCGTACGTCGCCGTGTCAGGGAGGAGGACGAGCACGTCCATCGCTACATGGCTGCTATGGACGTCAGGTTCTCCAATACATGGCAGGTTCTTTGGGGAGATCACCCGAGGTATGATCCAGTGATGGTTCCTTCTCTTTGGGTGTCCACCGCCCGCACCTCAGGAACCGCGAGTGGCCTAGATTACTCTGTAGTATTCGATCTGTATTAGCTAGCTAGCTAGCTAGTGATGTATTCGATATATAATATTCGAGATGATTATATCTATTATTCGAGACGACGTATTTGAGATTAAATCTATTATTCGAGACGATGTATTCGAGATTATATCTATTATTCGAGACGATGTATTCGAGATTATACTAAATTGTTTTATATTTATTTTGGCATAGTTAAATAAAAGCTATGGCGGACAATACCGATAGAGAGAGAGAGAACAGACCATGTTCGATATCATATGCGGGCCAGATGATGATCAGAATGAAGAAGATTTTGACGGCTCCGAATTTCTAAACAACACCGGAGAGGGTGATATGATATTCGATCGCGACGACCGAGAAGATGAAGTCATGAACTATGACGAAGAACATGTTGATCCTGAAACAACAAACACCGGCGAGGTATATATATTTATATAAGCAGGAATCTGGTGATCATCGCATGATTTAATATAAATGAGTTGAAGATATATTAACGAATCGATCTTTCTTCTTTCAGCCATCCGGATCGAGCAAATCTTCAGGCAAAAGGACGAAACGAGGCCCGAACAAAAAGTTGAAGGAGGGCGTAAAGTACAATATCGAGGCATTCAAACCTAATGGCGAACCATTAGCGCCTAAGAAGATTGCGGACAAGTTCGTTCGTCAGTGCGGAGTTCTTGTGAAGGACCTACTCCCGATCTCCCTTCAAGAATGGAGAAAGCCAGCAAAGCCACGTCCAGATGTTACTTTTGTCGACGAGAATAAAAAAAACTGCTTTGGGATACTCTCATGGAACATTTCACCCTACCAGATAATATCACAGAAGCAGATGTGCGGAAAGTCAAGGACGCTGCTTTTAGGAAGATGGCGGTTGCATTCAAGAACCACAAGAGAATGACGTGGGAGAAGTACGTCAAGGGAGGAAGGAAGACTCCAGTATTCGAGGGGATACTAGAGAATCAAAGTGCTCATTGGGACGATTTCGTGAAATTCAAGGATTAAGAATTAGCTAAGGAACGGTCGAGAATAAACAAGGCCAATGCCGGAAAAAGGATAAGTTCCATAAGCTGGGGCCAGGTGGCTATGCGGTGGCAATGCCTAAGTGGGATAAGTCTGAGAAAGAGATGGAGGATGCAAGTGTCACTCCGGTTACTAAGAACTGGCCCCCCAGGTGCAGGACTTGGTTCTATGCGCATGGGGGGGAGTTGGACCCGAAGACAGGCAATGTTTCGAGGAAGGCATGTCTGAACGGAGCCGACGATGCGCTACTTGTTGCAATAGAAGAGGCTCGATCGGGGGTGTTCCAGCCCAACAGAGAGAACGACGAGCTTACGCGTGCCCTGGGAAATCCTGAACACCCGGGAAGAACACGAGGCAAGGGCGCTATTCCGTGGTATGAGGGGTTTTCGGATTGGAACGCGGACTACAGAACCCGTGCGAGAAAGAAAATTGCAGAGGCCAAGAAGAGGAAGATGGAGGAGGAGCAGAGGAAGCGGGACTATGAACGCCTTCAAGGCCTAGAAGCAAGTCAAGCGGAATTGGCAGCTAAATTCCAGCAGCAGCAGGAGCAGATCGACTCACTTAGCCAGCAAAGGTGGTCTCAGCAGCTGCAGCAGCTAGCGGATGATCCAGCCTTGGATACCACCGCCCCATCCATGCCGAGAAGCAGCGTGGGTTCCGCCCCGGGCGACGCAGTAGTGCTGGATAGATACCCCGTGGATGACATCACGGAGAACACTAACTGCGAGCTACACTTCAAAATGAAGAACATATCTTGAAGGTGGCGGACGCCGTTGCTTTTTCAAATTCCCCCGAGGCAACCTTCCATTGCAACCCGATTCCAGCGGGCTATGCTCGTGTCTTGGTTGATGAGGTGGCGGACCAATATTCGGGGCTAGAGCTTGACATTCCTGGAGGTGACGAGGAGCACACACTCGGAGATGCCAAACATCGTATCATCCTATGGAGAAAGGATTGCATCATTTTTCGAAGGCCACCGACACCGCGTCACCCGACTCCTCGTTGAAGTCCGCCACCGAGTCAGCAGACTCCCGCTCCTCCAAGTCCACCAACGCGTGAGGCCACTCCTCCTCCTCCAAGTCCGGCAAAGTGTCAGGCCACTCCTCCTCCAAGTCCGACACAGCGTCAGACGTCCACTCCTCCTCCAAGTCCGGCACAGCTTCAGGCCACTCCTCCTCGTCCAACTCAGCCCCGTCAGCCGTCTCCGCCGCCTCAGCAATCGCAGAAGAGACACCCCGCAGCTATGGTGCGTAGCGGTACGAGTCGAGGTCATAGTACATGAAGTACAGGCGGAGCCAAGCGATATAAATATGGTCCAAACCTCAGTACTCCTCTTCCTGTGAGGGCTTACGATAGGACCGAGGAGCAAACCAATGCCATAGTGCAGGCAGAAGTCGACCCCCATTTTGGACTGAAACCGCCACCGCAGCCAAGGGAGAAAGTGCCTGTGGAAGTAGTTGACCACTTCATTCGTATGGCTCAACCACCAGCTCCTAAGCCTGTTGACTCAGACTATGAGCGCCACATCAGGAAGTTACATCGACAACGTCTACCGAAGGAGGCGAGCTCGAGCTCGAGCAAACAACAAGTAGCTGTCAAAAAATGCGGGAAAACCGTTGCCCAGCTGGGAAAACAGGCGGCGCAATCGATCCCCCCGCTTGTTGTGCCGCCAACAACACGTGACAGTACGCACGCCCAATATTATTGTGGCCAAACAGTTTACGTTCCCGAGGTGGGCGATGTGGTAATAACCCAGGAGCATATAATGCAGGCTGAAGAACTCAAGATCACTGTTGGACAACTCCTCGAGATCGAGGACATGCCTCCGATTAGAGAGGAGGAAATAAAACGGAAATTTGTCCGGGGCCAACCTTTGGTCGAGCCAGAAGATGTCAAGAAGCTCCCAACGAGAATGTATGAATTGCATCAATGGTACATGGACATTAGCAAGAGATCCGATCGAGAGTCCCTCATGGTGTATGTCAAGAAGGATGATTACTACCATGAGAAAGCTGTGGCCGTTGAGTATTCTGAACTGTTTCAGTTATACAATCAAGACGCACTCGACAAATCTATCGTTAGTTGCTATTGTCTGTAAGTGATTTATTTCTGTAATTTAAGTCTCAAGCTAGCTGTAGTGATCCTTTTGATCAATCATTACGTGTAATTATCCTCACTATATTCTTTTCTGTGGTATTATGCAGGATGAAGATGTATGAAATGAGAAAAGGTGGACGCTATGGCATTGGGTTCATTGACCCAAACACCGTTAATGAATACACATGGAAATTAGATCCATATTATGAAAAAGAGGTAGAGGACAGCATGCTAGAGTTCTTCAAGCGCCTCAAATACAATGAAGATATGCTACTTCCTTACAACTTCGAGTGAGTCACACTTTCTTGTACTACAAATTCTCTGTTTTTGCCTACTAGCTAGCTACATGTTTTTGCTTACATATGCCCGCTTAATTAAGACATGCAAACGTGTGTGCATGCAGATTTCACTGGATCTTGTGTATCATTAAAGTTGATGCTGGAACAGTTGAAATATTGGACTCGCTACTCACAGCAAAAGCTGACTACAACATCTTGTATGGGATAGTCAACAGGTAATTTCAATCATTATTTATAACTACATATCTCGGCCTATTTAGTTCGTCATTTCATGATATGAACTATTTAATAACCCCTTTATTCATTTTCTTTGTCGGTGGGCAGGGCTTGGGCAAGGTTCATCAGCGTCACGGAAGGCAAATGGAAACCACAGCTGAAATGGTTTCGATCCAAGGCAAGTAATTAAGTAGTACTAGCTAGCTAGCTAGCTGCCATCTCTTTAATTATCATGCTTTTGATTAATTATTATCTAATCAAATTAAATTCCATTCTCGTAATAAAGGCCATGAAGCAGGCGCAGGGGACTGATCTGTGTGCATACTGTGTTTGCGAGAACATTCGCATGATGGCGTCCGAAAGGAGCAGATCTCAAAGACAGGAATGGGTACGCTTGTCAGAACACTATTCACAATTTTTACACCATTATCGATATCTAGTCACACAACTAATACACATGCATATTGATCTCCTTCTTAACAGTTCAAAGAGGTGCGGGACAAGCTCCTACCAACGGAGCGCGTACAAGCACTTCAAGAGGAAATAGCGGGATTTTTGCTCGACCAGGTCATAAATCCGAAGGGAGAATACTATTACCCGCTACCGCCCCCATCGACCAAGTCATGAACCACTTCCAATTGTCATCGTGCTCCGAAGGCACCAATCAGGTTAATGCCACTGGCTCCGAAGGCAACATATGCATATGTAGGAGAAATTGTATATAGCTATACATGTGTGTATGTGTGAATTAATATGGTGGTTTGTGAGACATGATTGATGATATATATATGATTGGTTCTACTAGAAATTCTATATATATATATATATATGCATAACATGTACAATGTGTAGTACCGTAAAATATCAGCAAACGAAAAAGAATTAAAATGGAAAACACAAAATTAAATGAAAAAAAAATCATAAAACCAAAAACCCCCCAAACCATTTAGTACCGGTTGGTTTTACCAACCGGTACTAAAGGGCTCCCGGCCCCCGGAGCTGGCTCGTGCCACGTGGTACCCCTTTAGCACCGGTTCGTGCTGAACCGATACTAAAGGGGGAGGGGGGCCTTTAGTGCCGAAATAATAGTGCCGGTTCCTAAACCGGCACTAAAGGGCCTTACGAACCGGTGTTATTGCCCGGTTTTCTACTAGTGCTTTCCCTTGCCCTTTTTCTTGAAACTAGTGGTCTTTTTAACCAACAACACTTGATGCTATTTCTTGATTTCTACATTCGCCGATTTCAGCATCGCAAAGAGCTTGGGAATCTTTTTCGTCATCCCTTGCATATTATAGTTCATTACGAAGTTCTAGCAGCTTGGTGATAGTAACTAGAGAACTCTGTCAATCACTATCTTATCTGGAAGATTAACTCCCACTTGATTAAAGTGATTGTAGTACCCATACATTCTGAGCACGTGCTCATTAGCTGAGCTATTCTCCGCCATCTTGTAGGCAAAGTACTTGTCAGAGGTCTCATACCTCTTAACACGGGCATGAGTCTTAAATATTATTTTCAGATCTTGGAACATCTCATATGATCCATGGCGTTCAAAACATTTTTGAAGTCCCGGTTCTAAGCCATAAAGCATGGCGCCCTAAACTATCAAGCAATCATCATACCGAGCTTGTCAAACATTCATAACGTCTACATCTGCTCCTGCAATAGGTTTGTCACCTAGCGGTGTATCAAGGACATAATTTTTCTGTGCAGCAATGAGGATAATCCTTAGATCACGGACCCAATCCGCATCATTGCTACTATCATATTTCAACTTAGTTTCTCTAGGAACATATGAAAAATAAAACAGGGGAGCTATACACAAGCTATGGATCTATAGCATAGATATGCAAATACTATCAGGACTAAGCTCATGATAAATTAAGTTCAATTAATCAAATTACTTAAGAACTCCCACTTAGATAGACATCCCTCAAGTCATCTAAATGATACGTGATCCAAATCAACTAAACCATGTCCAATCATCACATGAGATGGAGTAGTCATCAATGGTGAACATCTCTATGTTGATCATATCTACTATATGATTCACGTTCAACCTCTCAGTCTCCAGTGTTTCAAGGCCATGTCTGTACATGCCAGGCTTGTCAAGTTTAACCAAGTATTTCGCATGTGCAAAACTGTCTTGCACCCGTTGTATGTGAACGTTGAGTCTATCACACCCGATCATCACGTGGTGTCTTAACACGACGAACTGTCGCAATGGTGCATACTTAGGGAGAACACTTATACCTTGAAATTTAGTTAAGGGATCATCTTATGATGCTACCGCCATACTAAGAAAAATAAGATGCATAAAAGATAAACATCACATGCAATCAAAATATGTGACATGATATGGCCATCTTCATCTTGTGCTTTTGATCTCCATCTCCAAAGCATCATCGTGATCTCCATCGTCACTGGCTCAACACCTTGATCTCCATTGTTGCGTCGTGCTCGTCTCGCTAACTATTGCTTCTACAACTATCGCCAATGCATAGTAATAAAGTGAAGCAATTACATGGCGTTTGCATTTCATACAATAAAGAGACAACCATAAGGCTCCTATCGATTGCCAATAACTTTTACAAAACATGATCATCTCAAACAATAACGTATATCACATCATGTCTTGACCATATCACATCACAACATGCCCTGCAAAAACAAGTTAGACATCCTCTACTTTGTTGTTGCATGTTTTACGTGGCTGCTACGGGCTTCTAGCAAGAACCGTTCTTACCTACGCATCAAAACCACAACAGTGATTTATCAAGTTTGTTGTTTTAACCTTCAACAAGGATCGGCCGCAGTCAAATTCGATTCAACTAAAGTAGGAGAAACAGACACCCACCAGCCACCTTTATGCAAAACTAGTTGCATGTCTGTCGGTGGATCTGGTCTCATGAGCGTGGTCATGTAATGTTGGTCCGGGCCGCTTCATCCAACAACATAGCTGAATCAAAATAAGACATTGGTGGTAAGCAGTATGACTATCACCGCCCACAACTCTTTGTGTTCTACTCGTGCATATCATCTACGCATAGACCTGGCTCATGATGCCACTGTTGGGAAACATAACATGCAATTTCAAAAAAGTTCATACGCTCACGCAAGATCTATCTAGGAGATGCATAGCAACGAGAGGGGGAGAGTGTGTCTACGTACCCTCATAGACCAAAAGCGCAAGCGTTTGACAATGCAGTCGGTGTAGTCGAACTTCTTCTAGATCCGGCCGATCAAGCATCGAACGTACGACACCTCCGAGTTCTGCACACGTTCAGCTCGATGACGTCCTTCGCCTTCTTGATCTAGCAAGGTGTCGAGGAAGTAGATGAGTTTCATCAGCCCGACGGCGTGGTGACGGTGATGGTGAAGTGATTCTCGCAGGGCTTCACCTAGGCACCACAAAACTATGACCGGGGGTGTAAACTGTGGAGGGGGGCGCCACACACGGCTAACAATTGTTGGCGTGTGTTCTAGGCGCCCCCTCCTAATACGTCCATTTTGCATCATGTTTTCTTACTGTTATTTATAATGTTTTTGATCCATAATATTACTTTTTGGATTAATTCTAATTCCTTTTCTCTCATAATTTGCAAGGAACACACCAAAAGGGAGAATTCCAGCAGCTGGAAATCTGGACCTGGAAAAGCTATGTCAGGCCACCTATTCTGCACAACTCCAAATGAGCTAAAACTTCATGAAGATTTTTTATGGATTATTTAAGAAATACTGGAGCCAATAAACACCAGAGTGGGGCCACCAGGTGGGCACAACCCACCTGCGCGCGCCAGCCACCCCGGGCACGCCCTGGTGGGTTGTTACCTCCTCGGCCCATCTCCGGTACCCATCTTTTGGTATATAAATCATTTTGACCTAGAAAAAAATGGAGGGAGGAGTTTCGGGATGAAGCGCTGCCGCCTCGAGGCAAAACTTGGGCAGGAGCACTTTTGCCCTCCGGTGGAGCGATTCCGCCGGGGGGAACTTCCCTCTATAGGGGGAAATCATCGTCATCATCGTCACCAACAACTCTCCCATCTTGGGGAGGGCAATCTCCATCAACATCGTCAACAACACCATCTCCACTCAAAACCTAGTTCATCTCCTATGTTCAATCTTGTTACCGGAACTATAGATTGGTGCTTGTGGGTCACTAGTAGTGTTGATTACATCTTGTAGTTGATTACTATATGGTTTATTTTGTGGAAGACTATATGTTCAGATCCATTATGCTATTTAATACTCCTCTGATCATGAACATGTTTATCATTTGTGAGTAGTTACTTTTGTTCTTGAGGTCACGGGAGAAATCACGTTGCAAGTAATCATGTGAACTTGATATGTGTTTGAAAGTTCGATAGTATGTATGTTGTTATTCCCTTAGTGGTGTCATGTGAATGTCGACTACATGACACTTCACCATATTTGGGCCTAAGGGAATGCATTGTGGAGTAGCAATTAGATGGTGGGTTGCGAGAGTGACAGAAGCTTAAACCCCAGTTTATGCGCTATTTCGTAAGGGACCGATTGGATCCAAAAGTTTAATGCTATGGTTAGAATTTATTCTTAATACTTTTCTCGTGGTTGAGGATGCTTGTGGGAGGGTTAATCATAAGTAGGAGGTTTGTTCAAGTAAGAGCATCACCTAAGCACCGGTCCACCCACATATCAAATTATCAAAGTAGCGAACACAAATCAAACCAACATGATGAAACTGACTAGATGAAATTCCCGTGTACCCTCAAGAACGCTTTGCTTATCATAAGAGACTGTTTTGGCTTGTCCTTTGCCTCAAAAGGATTGGGCTACCTTGCTACACTTTTGTTACTATTATCGTTACTTGCTCGTTACAAATTATCTTGCTATCAAACTACTCCACTACTTACAATTTCATCACTTGTAGACAATACCTTACCGGAAACTACTGGTCATTTCCTTCTACTCCTCGTTTGGTTCAACACTCTTACTTATCGAAAAGAGCTACAATCGATCCCCTATACTTGTGGGTTATCACCTCCCCATGTATATATAGGTGGGAGGGGGAGGGGAGCAACCATGGGGCGCCCCAAGTAGGAGGAATCCTACTTGGGGTCCTATCCCAATTCTCCCCCCTTCCTTATTTCACCAGAGAGGTAAAGGGAAGAGGGAAGGCAAGAAGGAAAGGGGGGCTGAAAGTGCAATTATGCCTGGGTGGTTTTGGTAATTCCTAACAACATATAGCCCGTTGAGCTAATGCTATTTCAAGATAAATATTTCAGGAAAGCTCAATGTTTGGCATGGCATGAATCAGAAAGTGGACCCCTCAAAATACTAAGAACACATGTTGGCTCAAGCTCAAGACTCTACATTTTACTTTTAGTGATCCAAGATCACATCGAGTCCATAGGAAAAGCCAATACTATTAGAAGGGGATGAGGTGTTGCTGCTACCTCTTTTAGCACTGCGTTGGTTTTCCCTGAAGAGGAAGGGATGATGCAGCAAAGTAGCATAAGTATTTCCCTTAGTTTTTGAGAACCAAGGTATCAATCCAGTAGGAGGCTACGCACGAGTCCCTCGCACCTGCACAAAACAAATAAATCCTCGCAACCAACGCAAATAGGGGTTGTCAATCCCTATTGGGCCACTTACAAGAGTGAGATCTGATAGATATGATAAGATAATATTTTTTGGTATTTTTATGATAAAGATGCAAAGTAAAATAAAGGCAAAGTAAATAACTAAGTAGTAGGAGATTGATATGATAAAGATAGACCCGGGGGCCATAGGTTTCACTAGTGGCTTGAAAGAACATGTGGTGCCCCCATGTTTGGTTTTGGTAATTGATGACAATCTCTATGGACTAATGGTTGCCTTGAGTTATATTTGAAGGTTTTGTCCATAGGCTTTTCCTGGAGTACATGTGTTGGTTTCAAGGAGAGTTTGTGTCGACCAAGGTGCTATTCAAGGAATTACCTAAAGATTGGTCTTGTGAGAGGTTGATCAAGACTAAGTTAAAGAGTGAATCAAGATGATCAACCCACAAAGCGTAGAAGATGTACCGAGAGGGATCAAGTGATCCCATTGTATGGTAAGCATTGTCAATTACGCTTTGTGTACTAACCCATGGTCTTCATGAGGGTTCTTTGTGGGGTTAGGTTGCGGTGTGCAAGTTCAAGTGGAGCATCACGAAGAGATCAAATGCTTGAAGCTTGCCGTCCTTTGTGGTGACAATGGACTTGTGAAGATGTGCGGAAGAGTGGCTCATACATAGTGGAGTATGGGGGAGCAATCAACTAGTCTTCATCAAGTCAACACAATCAAGAAAGGTTGCGGTGTGCAAGTTCAAGTGGAGCATCATGAAGAGATCAAATGCTTGAAGCTTGTCGTCCTTTGTGGTGACAATGGACTTGTGAAGATGTGTGGAAGAGTGGCTCACCCATAGTGGAGTATGGGGGAGCAATCAACTAGTCTTCATCGAGTCAACCCAATCAAGAAAGGTGGTCCAACTTGAGGGAGTCAAGATCGTCATCATCTAGCTCAAGTGGACCATGTGCAAGGCAAAGGTTTGCCCTTGATATGTTTTCTATTTTACCGGTCTAATGATGGTAGTTGGGAGACCGGGTTATAGGATCGATTGCCGTACTATCAAGGGGGGCTCTCGATGAGTAGCTTGATCGTATCGTTCGCTGAGAGCTCAAACCATTGCATCCTTGCATAATCTTTCTTGGTTCTTGTTTGGTTCTCTTTGAGAGTCTTAGAGCTTATGGTCATCTTGATGACAAGCTCGAGTTCATCGAAAACGGAGTTCACATGCTTCTTCTATGATGTTTTCGATGTTGGAGGTTTTGCCGGTTCTTCTCGGTTGGAGGTTTCACTCCTCTATTTGTTGGCATATCTCCCCTGCCTCTTCTTACTATAACCTGTCTCTGTTTTGATGCTACTCGTTGTCTTGTTTCCAACAAGCTTGAGTTTGCTCAATTCGGAGCTCATATGCAGAAGTTATGGCAGTTCTGGCTTTCTTGAGAGTGGTTTTGTCAGGGTCCCGGCGGTAGTACCGTGGTACCCAGCGGTAGTACCGCCGAGGGCTCACAAGCGGCAGTACCGCTCCGCAGCGGTAGTACCGGCGGTGACTCCGCAGCAGTACTACCGCTGGCTTACCAGGTCCCTACCGCATCGATTCGAGGGGTCTTTTTCTGTGTCGGATTGTGCGGTACCTCGCCGCGGCAGTAGTGCGGCAATACCGCTCCTTAGCGGCAGTACCGCCCTTCCTCCGCGGTAGTACCGCCCGGTTCCCTCTTTCCCTTTCCCCTTCATTCTGCGCGGCAGTTCCGCCGATGGGAGTGGTAGTACCGCTTAACCCAGCGGTAGTACCGCCCCAAGGTTCATGTTTTGTTGCTCCTTTTCCCTGTTTCTTCCACCTGAGCGGTAGTACCGCTCGTGGAGCGGTAGTACCGCTCGTGTGCGGGCTGAGCACATAACGGTTGGATTTTCCCCCTCCTATAAAAGGGGGTCTTCTTCCCCAATGAACCTTATCCTTTGAGCTCGTGTTCTTCCCCCATTGTTGACCTTCTTCGAGCTTGCTAACTCTCAAGCCCTCCATGGATTTTTGCTAGTTTTTGAGGGAAAAGAGAGAGGAGATCTAGATCCACATTTCCACCAATCACTTTCTCCTCTATGTGAGGGGAACCCCTTGGATCTAGATCTTGGAGTTCTTGGTGTTCTCTTTCTTGTTCTTCCTCTCACTTTCCTCCCTAGCATTAGTTGCTTCGATGGGATTTGAGAGAGAAGGACTTGGGCACTCCGTGTGCCCTTGCCATTGCATTTGGTGCATCGGTTTGAGTTCTCCACGTGATACGTGGAAGTTACAAGTTGAGAAGCTTATTACTCTTGGGTGCTTGGTACCCTTGAGCTTGTTCCTCTTGGGTGCTTGGGCGCCCTAGATGGTTGTTGGTGTTCGGAGCTCAATCATTGTGGTGTAAAGCTCCGGGCAAGCGTCGGGGTCTCCAATTAGGTTGTGGAGATCGCCCTGAGCAATTTGACGGGTACCGGTGACCGCCCCCAAGGGTTGCCAAAGTGTACGGGTTCGGTGACCGCCCCCAAGGGTTGCCATTTGTACGGGTTCGGTGACCGCCCTCAAGGGTCCCTTAGTGGAATCACGGCATCTTGCATTGTGCGAGGGCGTGAGGAGATTACGGTGGCCCTAGTGGCTTCTTGGGGAGCATTGTGCCTCCACACCGCTCCAAACGGAGATTAGCATCTGCAAGGGTGTAAACTTCGGGCTACATTGTCGTCTCCGCATGCCTCGGTTATCTCTTACCCAAGCCCCTTTACTTATGCACTTTACTTTGTGATAGCCATATTGTTTCTTGTCATATATCTTGCTATCACATAGTTGCTTATCTTGCTTAGCATAAGTTGTTGGTGCACATAGGTGAGACTAGTTGTTTTAGGTTTTGTGCTTGACAAATTAACCGCTAGGTTTATTCCGCATTTGTTTGAGCCTAAACCGTAATTATTTTAAAACGCCTATTCACCCCCCCCTCTAGGCGACATCCACGATCTTTCGTGGCTTCTCTCGAGAGCATAAGCATTGTACGGTGGGTGAACAAATTACTATCAAGCAATTGACAGAATTGAGCATAGTTATGAGAATATCTAGGTATGATCATGTATATAGGCATCACGTCCGAGACAAGTAGACCGACTCCTGCCTGCATCTACTACTATTACTCCACTCATCGACCGCTATCCAGCATGCATCTATAGTATTAAGTTAAAAACAGAGTAACGCCTTAAGCAAGATGACATGATCTAGAGGGATAGACTCATGCAATATGAAGAAAACCCCATCTTGTTATCCTCGATGGCAACAATACAATACATGCCTTGCTGCCCTTACTGTCACCGGGAAAGGACACCGCAAGATTGAACCCGAAGCTAAGCACTTCTCCCATTGCAAGAAAGATCAATCTAGTAGGCCAAACCAAACTGATAATTTGAAGAGACTTGCAAAGATAACCAATCATACATAAAGGAATTCAGAGAAGATTCAAATATTATTCATAGATAGACTTGATCATAAACCCACAATTCATCGATCTCAACAAACACACCGCAAAAAGAAGATTACATCGAATAGATCTCCACAAGAGAGGGGGAGAACATTGTATTGAGATCCAAAAAGAGAGAAGAAGCCATCTAGCTACTAACTATGGACCCGTAGATCTGAGGTAAACTACTCACACTTCATCAGAGGGGCTATGGTGCTGATGTAGAAGCCCTCCGTGATCGATGCCCCCTCCGGCGGAGCTCCGGAACAGGCCCGAAGATGGGATCTCATGGATACAGAAAGTTACGGTGGTGGAATTAGGGTTTTGGGTCTGTATCTGATCGTTTGGGGGTACGTGGGTATATATAGGAGGAAGAAGTACGTCGGTGGAGCAACAGGGGGCCCACAAGGGTGGAGGGCGCGCCTGGGGGGGGTAGGCTCGCCCCCTACCTCGTGGCCTCCTGTTACGGGTCTTGACGTAGGGTCCAACTCTCCTGAGTTGTATTCAATGAGAAAATCACGTTCCCGAAGGTTTCATTCCGTTTGGACTCCGTTTGATATTCCTTTTCTTCGAAACCCTAAAACAGGCAAAAAAACAGCAATTCTGGGCTGGGCTTCCGGTTAATAGGTTATTCCCATAAATAACATAAAAGTGGATAATAAAGCCCAATAATGTCCACAACAGTAGATAATATAGCATGGAGCAATCAAAAATTATAGATACGTTGGAGACGTATCAAGCATCCCCAAGCTTAATTCATGCTCGTCCTCGAGTAGGTAAATGATAAAAATAGAATTTTCGATACGGAGTGCTACTTGGCATAATTTTAATGTAATCTTCTTAATTGTGGTATGGATATTCAGATCCGAAAGATTCAAGACAAAAGTTCATATTGACATAAAAATGATAATACTTCAAGCATACTAACAAAGCAATCATGTCTTCTCAAAATAACATGGCTAAAGAAAGTGTAGGATCGAAAGTATGTCTAGAGGGGGGGTGATTAGACTACTTGACCAAATAAAACTTAACCTTTTCCAAATTTTAGTTCTTGGCAGATTTTTAGCTATTTTAGGACAAGTCAAGCAATCATCACACAATTCAAGCAAGCATGCAAAGAGTATATTGGCAGCGGAAAGTAAAGCATGCAACTTGTAAGAATGTAAAGGGAAGGGTTTGGAGAATTCAAACGCAATTGGAGACACGGATGTTTTTCCCATGGTTCGGATAGGTGGTGCTATCCTACATCCACGTTGATGGAGACTTCAACCCACGAAGGGTAACGGTTGCGCGAGTCCACGGAGGGCTCCACCCACGAAGGGTCCACGAAGAAGCAACCTTGTCTATCCCACCATGGCCATCGCCCACGAAGGACTTGCCTCACTAGCGGTAGATCTTCACGAAGTAGGCGATCTCCTTGCCCTTACAAACTCCTTGGTTCAACTCCACAGTCTTGTCGGAGGCTCCGAAGTGACACCTAGCCAATCTAGGAGACACCACTCTCCAAGAAGTAACAAATGGTGTGTTGATGATGAACTCCTTGCTCTTGTGCTTCAAATGATAGTCTCCCCAACACTCAACTCTCTCTCATAGGATTTGGATTTGGTGGAAAGAAGATTTGAGTGGAAAGCAACTTGGGGAAGGCTAGAGATCAAGATTCATATGGTAGGAATGGAATATCTTGGTCTCAACACATGAGTAGGTGGTTCTCTCTCAGAACATATGAGTTGGAAGTGTGGGTGTGTTCTGATGGCTCTCTCCACGAATGAAGAGGAGGTGGAGGGGTATATATAGCCTCCACACAAAATCCAACCGTTACACATAGTTTTCCAATCTTGGTGGGACCGAATCAACAAACTCGGTCGGACCGAAAAGTAAACCTAGTGACCACTAGAGATTTTCGGTGGGACTGACATGCAACTCGGTAGGACCGATTTTGTTAGGGTTAGGGCATAACGTAATCTCGGCGAGACCGATTACACAGACTCGGTGAGACCGATTTTGGTAATAATCTAACCAGAGAGTTGGTCAGGTAAACTCGGTGGGACCGATTTGCTCTTTCGGTGAGACCGAAAAGTTACAAAAAGGAAACAGAGAGTTTACATTGCAATCTCGGTGGGACCGATCCGCTCTTTCGGTGAGACCGAAAAGTTACGAAAGGGAAACAGAGAGTTTGCAATCCCATCTCGGTGAGACCGAGATCCCTATCGGTAGACCCGATTTGCTAGGGTTTGGCAATGGCTTATGACAAGTGAAACTCGGTGGCGCCGGATAGGAAGAATCGGTAGGACCGAGTTTGGCTTAGGGTTTAGGTCATATGTGGATATGGGAAAGTAGTTGAGGGGTTTTGGAGCATATCACTAAGCACATGAAGCAAGAGGCTCATTAAGCAACACCTCATCCCTCCTTGATAGTATTGGCTTTTCCTAAAGACTTAATGTGAGCTTGGATCACTAAAATATAAAATGAAGAGTCTTGAGCTTTTGAGCTTGAGCCAATCCTTTGTCCTTAGCATTTTGAGGGTTCCACTTTCACCATTCATGCCATGCCAATCATTGAGCTTTCCTGAAATAATCATCTTGGAATAGCATTAGCTCAATGAGCTATATGTTGTTATGAATTACCAAAACCACCTAGGGATAGTTGCACTTTCAATCTCCCCCTTTTTGGTAATTGATGACAACATATAGATCAAAGCTTCGACAAATGATAGTAAGAATGAATTACATCGTCGCTCTGAGAGGTATGTGATAAGTAAGAGCTCCCCCTAAATTTGTGCATATTTAAAATTTGCTTTGGACTGCAAATGCACAAGAAGTTAGAATTATGGGTTACTCTTCCATGTCACATACATCTTGGTGGAGCGCTCAAAATGATTAATAATGAAATACATGCACTCATCACCAAGAAAAGTGAATGATCACATAAGATAGATAAGATATATCAAGCATGCATAAGTGTAGCTTATGATCAAGCACATGATCATCAATGTCTCACAAGCATATCAAAGTATCTCGACCAAGAGCAAACAATGTTTGAAAAACTACCAAATAAAGCAAGAGAGAAAAACAGCACTCTCTCTCGAAGCCTATGATCTATACATTTTCTCCCCCTTTGGCAACAAGTTACCAAAAAGTTCCTAGAAAATGCATAGTGCTAAATCGACACTCAGGCTTGATCTTCAGGTGGTGGTGGAGTCCGGATCACTCCAAGGACGAAGGCTTCCGTAGACGTGGTTGGAGTTGGAGCTGAAGTGGATGCTGGAGCAGGTTGGGCTAGTGCTGCGGCTGGAGCGGAGGCAGTTGCTCTTGTGTCAGGAACTGGCACTACAGACGACCTCGGACCACATGGCACTCTGGCAAAGGCATCAGTGGTTGTCTTCCCTTTCCTCTCCTGCATGGCACTCTTGAGTTGGCATCTTGGCAGCTTTCTCCTTTATTGCCTTCTCCTTCTTGGCTTGTGCATGGGCTAAAGATGGTTCATCTTTGGTCATCACAACTTGGTTGTCCTCGAACTATGGATAGATAGGCAAATGTTCCTTGTCCAACAAGTATGTGTTTGTGCCCATTCTTGAGTTAATCAACATCTGGATCTGAGGGGCATATCCACAGCTCATCTTCTGATCTGCTGCAGTCCTCTTGATAGTCTCTACCATGAGGCTCATGACCTTGAATTTCTGAGGCACATCAAAGATATGTAGCAAGTTAATGGCATGACCTCTGATCATCCTGTGATCTCCAGACTTGGGCAAAAGTGTGTGCCTAAGGATCCAGTTGATGGTTGGCAGCCCTGACAAAAGATAATGCACTGAGCCAAACATGAACGTATCAAGTGCTTCATTTGGAATCTCCTTGTACATGTTTGACATTGAGTTATGATCCATCTTTTTCTTGGAATAGACATCCAAGTCATCCTCATGCTCCTCTGGGGCATTGATAAGCTGTGCCCACTCAGCAACTGTTGATTGGTACCTCGTACCTTCAGACATCCAAATTATCTTCCCATCTGGATAAAAATGTGTTGTGGAGTAGAACTGCATGATAAGCTCCTCATTCCACTTTGTGAGCTTCTGCCCAACAAAGTCCTCTACTCCACATGCCTGGAAGCTGTCCTGTACTCCAGGGTAGTGCTCTTCATTCTCCTTGATATATTCCCAGTTGACCCATCTCATATCACAAACTATGGGCTTCTTGTCAAGCAAAACTGTCTCATAGAAATCTTGCTGTTCCTTGGTGTGAAACCTGTAATCAATAGCAGTCCTCCTTCTGATAGCATAGGGATCTGCTTCTCTCCACTTCCTCATCCCTGAGTCTCTTTTGAGCTTCATATCCTAAGCTACAGGATGAGCATCATTGTGGTCTGGGATCTTGGGCTTGAGCTTTCTCAGAACATGTTCTTCATCATCTTCTTCAACAACAGTCTCAGGCACTGGGGCCTTGTTCTTCTCAGCAGCTGGGATGCTTCTTGTATTCCTCTTTGGTTTTGGCTTTGGAGCTGACTTGGCCTTGGAAGCAGTTGCTCCTGATCTTATGTCATCACCCATCAGCTTGGCTGCCTTAGGAGCTGGTGCAGCGACCTCTTCTTCCTCTTCCTCTTCTTCCATGATGGAAGCCTTTCCAAGCACTTTGGCTACGGTCTTCTTGACCCTATCCTTCCTTTTCTTTCCTTCTGCAGTAGCTGGCTCTGTGGGAGTGGGCTTCTCAGGAATCTTGGTTGAAGCTCTGGCCATTGGCATAGGCTGCCTGCCTGCTAGCCTTTTTACCTTCATCCCTGGCTTTATGCTCTGTGCTGGGCCATATTCTTTCTTGAGCACAGTTCTCTTTGATGTGGCTTCCTCTTCCTCTGCCACATAATCTTCATCCTCAGAATCTGAAGTTCTCTTCTTCCTCTGTCTGGTGGCAGCTTTTGGCAGCTTGCTAGGGGTGCTCCTGCTGCCATCATCTGAAGAACTGGAGGGACTAGTGCCCTCACTCATTTGCACTTGCTGCTCTGACAAATTCTGGCTATCACTTTGGTCTGACATGATGAACAAGCTGACTGCTGATCCTGTGAACAGTTTATAGATGAGGTAGAGTGGATGAGCATCACAAAATGCAGAGATTTTTGCAAGAGAATGATTCAAAACTTAGTTTTAGTTTCCCACAGAAAGCATTTCGGATCTACCGATTTTTAAACTCGGTGATACTGAAGCAGTTTTTGGAACCTAAACTAGTGAACTCGGTCAGACCGAGTCACAGTTTGGTGGCACCGAGACTGCTAGGGTTTCACAAAGTTCCAAAATCGGTCACACCAATTAGTAATACTCAGCCAGACCGAGTCTCACTTGTGCAATGGCATAAGCCAAATCGGTGGGACTGAGTTTTTCAACTTGGTGGGTCCGAGATGGTTTCGGCGGAAACCTAACCCTAAAATTTTCGAATCAAACCTAATCTACGAGTTCATTGACTGGATAGAAGTTTATCAATCGTGGCAAGAATCATTATGATCACAATGTGCCAGGAATCGGATTGGGGAATAGCACAAAGATCGAGTCCATACCCTAGTTCGGCAGAGACTCGCTACGGCGGCAACGGCGGGGTTGATTTCCGTAGACAGCGACGGAGACCAGCGACTGGAGGCGGCTGGCGGCGAGGAGACGATCCAGAGACCACGTTGGCAGAGTGAGCTATCGCGTGGGCGAAGGGGTTCGGAGAAATTTCCAAATTTTTGCCCGTGACTATATATAGCCCGACCCTGTCAGTGTGACCGAGTGGAACAACTCGGTGGCACCGAGATGCAAAACTGTATACAGTTGTTGCATCTCGGTGTGACCGAATGGTTCAAATCGGTTGCACCGAGATCGAAAACATAGATCAACTTAATGATCTCGGTAAGACCGAAAGTGGGGTATTGGTCAGACCGAGAATCACAAGGAGGTTTTGGAAGTTTAAGTCTATGACGAATCGGGGACTCCGAGTGCTCCTCACACAGAGTGGTTCGAATCTGGCTTGATCAAATTTTGTGATGTAGCATGAATAGAGTTTGAGACGAGAAAAGCATAGATAGCTAGAGGAGGTTCTTAGGCATTCTTTTCCATCCACTTGGCAAAGGAAATAAGACCAAACAACCAAAACAACAAGTGGATGTCCTCGAATGAGTAAAATATGCAACCAACATGCTCACACAATAAGATGGCAATAGAAATATGTGACAAAGCATGCACATCCAATTCTAGCATCTATCAAGCAATTTGCGATGACTAGGTCATCTATATATGAGTATATTGACTTAGGAGTCAAGTGAGAACACTTGATCATAGGTCATACTCATCGTTTAAGCTCAAGTGGGGTTACCACTTTTACATAAAGTATTGTTGTGTTCACATCTTTAGAGTTGCTTTAGCTCAAGTCTTAGAGTAAAGCTCCCCTTAGATGTGATATCCCCCCTAAGAGGGATGAACTAACCTTGGGTTTTGTCAATGATGACTTCATGTAGATGTTGAAGATGTGGATGCTCAATGTTGATGTAGATCACTTGGAGCTATCCATTTGAGTGAATTGCACTTTCAATACCTACATGGGTTAGTCCCACAAGGAATAAACAAGGATATCCATAGACATAGAGTGATGCACACACAAGATGATGTCCATGAAAGCTTTAGGTTACCTTGTCCCTTGTCTTACCAACAAGAGGGTTTGTGACTCCTTGAACTAGTGCAAGATGTGGAAGTTGATTGCACTTGTTCTTGCCAAAATGATAAGAGTGAAGTATGTTGGCGGAGTCACCCTCAAGAACTCTCTAGTTCTTCTTCTTCTGGATCCACACCATCTTGATGGGAATCCTTGGAGTTGTAGTCGTACTTGATGAAGTGGAACTTGAAGTAGTCTTGGGAATCCACTTGACTAAGGTCTTAGGAGCTTCTTCAAATGTATCAATTTCCTCTTGAAGCTTGTCCTTGCCTTTTTGCTTGTAGTCTTGTGGTGGAAGATCATCTTGAGCTTGTGTCCCCTTGAAGGAAGTATCATACTTCTCTTGTTGAGGAACAAACTTTGTCTTGGGGTATTGATCTTCTTCCCACTCAACTCCATTGGCATTGAACTTTTGTTCAAAACCAACACCTTGATTCTTCCGGTGCATTCCTTGCTTGCGCACAATTTCCTCGAATTGCTTACTCCCGGCAAGGCTTTTGTACACTCCTTTCTCTATAATTCCCTTCAATAAGCTATTTTATTGCTCAAGTGTAACTTGGCTAAGAGAATCATTAGTGGAACCAAGAGAACTACTAGAAGCAACAATATTGGATTTAGCATGATCATTGTTACTACTAGAGGAAGAATCTTTCTTGTTCTTGTTACTAGACTTGACTTGAGGCATCTAAGTGGATAAGAGTAAACGCTTGGCAATGTAAGAAGAACTTTTCTTGCGGAGATCATCATTGATTGCCTTTAAAAACTCATGCTCTTGCTCAAGATTGAGCTTTTCAAAGCGTAACTTCTCATGAGCTCTTAAAAGTTCTCGATGATCTTCGAAGATAGTTTCATGAGCAAACTTAAGAGTGTTTAGTTCTTTAGTTAGAGCCTCAATCTTCTCCTTATCTTTGTCATTTGTTTTATCTTGATTAGCATGATTAATTGACGTTTCATCATAGTATTCATCACTAGAGTTGTCAAAAAGTAAATCATCATCACCTAACAAGTCATCTTCATCACTATTAAAATCAACACACTCGGGGTGTGTTACCTTAGGACCTTTGGCCATGAAGCATCTTCCAATTCCTTCATTTGGTGAGTCAAATATGTCGTAGGAGTTGGTTGACACAAGTGCTAGACCGGCAACACCTTCATCTTGAGTATATTCGGAGTCGGAGTGATAACTTCTCTCGGAGTGGCTGTCGGAGTCGGAGCCGGATACCCATTCACCAACATGAGCTTGATGTCTTTGTTTTGTGTAGCTCCTTGATGACTTTTCCTTCCTTTCCGAATCCTTGCTTCTCCGTGAGTATCTTCGTTCATAACGATCATCTCTACTCCTTCTCTCTCTTGGTGGTGATTCTTCTCTTTTGCTTCTTCTTTTTGGAGAGTCTTCTCTTCTTTTGTAGGGAGCTGTACACTCATTGGAATAGTGTCCGGGTCTTCCACAATTGTAGCAGTTTCGCTCTCGACTAGAAGATCTTTTGTCATTGTAGGACCTTGCCTTGAAGCTTCTATCTTTGCTTCTACTCTTGTAGAACTTGTTGAAGTTCTTCACCATTAAGCTCAATTCTTCATTGAAGCTTTGTTTCTCACTTGATGATGTAGGGGCTTCACATGAGGCTTTGTAGGCACCACTAGATTTGTTGTGAAGTTCCTCTTTATCCTTAAGTGACATCTCATGAGCAACAATTCTTCCAATTACCTCCGTTGGCTTGAGATCTTTGTAATTGGGCATCATTTGGATCAATGTGCACACGGTATCATATTTTCCATCCAAGGCTCTTAGAATCTTCTTGATGATGAATCTATCGGTCATCTCTTCACTTCCTAAGCCGGCAATCTCATTTGTGATGAGAGCAAGCCTAGAGTACATTTCAGCGACACCTTCACCATCCTTCATTTTGAACTTGTCAAGTTGACTTTGAAGCACATCCAATTTGGATTCCTTGACGGAGTCGGTACCTTCGTGCATATCAATCAAAGTGTCCCAAATTTCCTTTGCATTCTCAAGATGGCTGATTTTGTTGAATTCTTCGGGGCACAATCCGTTGAAGAGAATATCACAAGCTTGAGCATTGTATTGCAACATCTTCAACTCATCTGCGGTAGCTTCACGGTTTGGTTCTCTCCCATCAAAGAAGTCACCTTGCAAACCAACACACACAATAGCCCAAACGGCGGGGTTATGTCCAAGAATATGCATTTTCATTTTATGCTTCCAACTAGCAAAATTAGTACCATCAAAGTAAGGACCTCTACGGTGATAATTTCCCTCGCTAGACGCCATACTCTCCTAGGTTGTGAAACCAAGGCTATGACCACCAAAAGCTATGGAAATCAAAGCAAATGGAGACCAAGGCTCTGATACCACTTGTAGGATCGAAAGTATGTCTAGAGGGGGGGTGATTAGACTACTTGACCAAATAAAACTTAACCTTTTCCCAATTTTAGTTCTTGGCAGATTTTTAGCTATTTTAGGACAAGTCAAGCAATCATCACACAATTCAAGCAAGCATGCAAAGAGTATATTGGCAGCGGAAAGTAAAGCATGCAACTTGCAAGAATGTAAAGGGAAGGGTTTGGAGAATTCAAACGCAATTGGAGACACGGATGTTTTTCCCGTGGTTCGGATAGGTGGTGCTATCCTACATCCATGTTGATGGAGACTTCAACCCATGAAGGATAACGGTTGCGCGAGTCCACGGAGGGCTCCACCCATGAAGGGTCCACGAAGAAGCAACCTTGTCTATCCCACCATGGCCATCGCCCACGAAGGACTTGCCTCACTAGCGGTAGATCTTCACGAAGTAGGCGATCTCTTTGCCCTTACAAACTCCTTGGTTCAACTCCACAATCTTGTCGGAGGCTCCCAAGTGACACCTAGCCAATCTAGGAGACACCACTCTCCAAGAAGTAACAAATGGTGTGTTGATGATGAACTCCTTGCTCTTGTGCTTCAAATGATAGTATCCCCAACACTCAACTCTCTCTCATAGGATTTGGATTTGGTGGAAAGAAGATTTGAGTGGAAAGAAACTTGGGAAAGGCTAGAGATCAAGATTCATATGGTAGGAATGGAATATCTTGGTCTCAACACATGAGTAGGTGGTTCTCTCTCAGAACATATGAGTTGGAAGTGTGGATGTGTTCTGATGGCTCTCTCCATGAATGAAGAGGAGGTGGAGGGGTATATATAGCCTCCACACAAAATCCAACCATTACACACAGTTTTCCAATCTCGGTGGGACCGAATCAACAAACTCGGTCGGACCGAAAAGTAAACCTAGTGACCGTTAGAGATTTTCGGTGGGACTGACATGCAACTCGATAGGGCCGATTTTGTTAGGGTTAGGGCATAACGTAATCTCGGTGAGACTGATTACACAAACTCGGTGAGACCGATTTTGGTAATAATCTAACCAGAGAGTTGGTCAGGTAAACTCGGTGTGACCGATTTGCTCTTTCGGTGAGACCGAAAAGTTACAAAAAGGAAACAGATAGTTTACATTGCAATCTCGGTGGGACCGATCCTCTCTTTAGGTGAGACCAAAAAGTTACGAAAGGGAAACAGAGAGTTTGCAATCCCATCTCGGTGAGACCGAGATCCCTATCGGTAGAATCGATTTGCTAGGGTTTGGCAGTGGCTTATGACAAGTGAAACTCGGTGGCGTCGGATAGGAAGAATCGGTAGGACCGAGTCTGGCTTAGGGTTTAGGTCATATGTGGATATGGGAAAGTAGTTGAGGGGTTTTGGAGCATATCACTAAGCACATGAAGCAAGAGGCTCATTAAGCAACACCTCATCCCTCCTTGATAGTATTGGCTTTTCCTAAAGACTCAATGTGATCTTGGATCACTAAAATATAAAATGAAGAGTCTTGAGCTTTTGAGCTTGAGCCAATCCTTTGTCCTTAGCATTTTGAGGGTTCCACTTTCACCATCCATGCCATGCCAATCATTGAGCTTTCCTGAAATAATCATCTTGGAATAGCATTAGCTCAATGAGCTATATGTTGTTATGAATTACCAAAACCACCTAGGGATAGTTGCACTTTCAGAAAGTTATCCCTACAAAATCATATAGTCTGGCTATGCTCTATCTTCACCACACAAAAAATTTAAATCATGCACAACCCCGATGACAAGCCAAGCAATTGTTTCGTACTTTTGACATTCTCAAAACTTTTTCAATCTTCCCGCAATAGATGAGCGTGAGCCATGGATATAGCACTATAGGTGGAATAGAGTGGTGGTTGTGGAGAATAGAAAAAGGAGAAGATAGTCTCACATCAACTAGGCGTATCAACGGGCTATGGAGATGCCTATCAATAGATATCAATGTGAGTGAGTAGGGATTGCCATGCAACGGATGCACTAGAGCTATAAATGTATGAAAGCTCAACAAACGAAACTAAGTGGGTGTGCATCCAACTCGCTTGCTCACGAAGACCTAGGGAAATTTGAGGAAGCCCATCATTGGAATATACAAGCCAAGTTCTATAATGAAAATTCCCACTAGTATATGAAAGTGATAACAAGAGAGACTCTCTACTATGAAGATCATGGTGCTACTTTTAAGCACAAGTGTGGTAAAAGGATAGTAACATTGTCCCTTCTCTCTTTTTCTCTCATTTTTTATTTTTTATTTGGGCCTTTTCTCTCTTTTTTATGGCCTCTTTTCTTTCTCTTTTTTATTTGGGCTTCGTTGGCCTCTTTTATTTATTTTTCGTCTGGAGTCTCATCCCGACTTGTGGGGGAATCATAGTCTCCATCATCCTTTCCTCACTGGGAGAATGCTCTAATAATGATGATCATCACACTTTTATTTTTCTTACAACTCAACAATTACAACTCGATGCTTAGAACAAAATATGACTCTATATGAATGCCTCCGGCGGTGTACCGGGATATGCAATATGACAATGATGGAGTGTGTCATAATAAACAGAACGGTGGAAAGTTGCATGGCAATATATCTCGGAATGGCTATGGAAATGCCATAATAGGTAGGTATGGTGGCTGTTTTGAGGAAGGTATATGGTGGGTGTATGATACCGGCGAAAGGTGCACGGTATTAGAGAGGCTAGCAAAGGTGGAAGGGTGAGAGTGCGTATAATCCATGGACTCAACATTAGTCATAAAGAACTCATATACTTATTGCAAAAATCCACAAGTTATCAAAGAAAATATTATGCGCATGCTCCTATGGGGATAGATTGATAGGAAAAGACCATCGCTCGTCCCCGACTGCCACTCATAAGGAAGACAATCAATAAATAAATCATGCTCCGATTTCATCACATAACGATTCACCATACATGCATGCTATGGGAATCACAAGCTTCAACACAAGTATTTCTCAAATTCACAACTACTCAACTAGCATGAATTTAATATCACCATCTCCATATCTCAAAACAATTATCAAGTATCGTACTTCTCATAGTATTCAACACACTCATAAGAGAGTTTTATTATTAATCTTGCATACCAAGCATATTAGGATTTTAAAGAAAATTACCATGGTATTAAGATTCTCAAAATAATCTAAGTGAAGCATGAGAGATCAATAGTTTCTATAAAACAAATCCACCACCGTGCTCTAAAAGATATAAGTGAAGCACTAGAGCAAAATTATATAACTCAAAAGATATAAGCGAAGCACATAGAGTATTCTAACAAATTCCAAATCAAGTATGGCTGTCTCAAAAGGTGTGTACAACAAGGATGATTGTGGTAAACTAACAAGAAAAGACTCAAATCATACAAGACGCTCCAAGCAAAACACATATCATGTGGTAAATAAAAATATAGCTCCAAGTAAAGTTACCGATAGAAGTAGACGAAAGAGGGGATGCCTTCCGGGGCATCCCCAAGCTTTGGCTTTTAGGTGTCCTTAGATTATCTTGGGGGTTCCATGGGCATCCCCAAGCTTAGCCTCTTGCCACTCCTTGTTCCATAATCCATCAAATCTTTACCCAAAACTTGAAAACTTCACAACACAAAACTTAAAGTAGAAAATATCGTGAGCTCCGTTCGTGAAAGAAAACAAAAGACCACTTCAGGTTACTGTAATGAACTCATTCTTTATTTATATTGGTGTTATACCTACTGTATTCCAACTTCTCTATGGTTTATAAACTATTTTACTAGCCATAGATTCATCAAACTAAGCAAACAACACACGAAAAACAGAATCTGTCAAAAACAGAACAGTCTGTAGTAATCTATAGATAGCGCAAGATCTGGAACCCCAAAAATTATAAAATAAATTTATGGACGTGAGCAATTTATCTATTAATCATCTTCAAAAAGAATTAACTAAATAGAGCTTTCCAAATAAAAATTACAGCAGTTCTCGTGAGCGCTAAAGTTTCTGTTTTTTACAGCAAGTTCAACAAGACTTTCCCCAAGTCTTCCCAACGGTTATACTTGGCACAAACACTAATTAAACACAAAAAACACAACCAAAACAGAGGCTAGATAAATTATTTATTAATAAACAGGATCAAAAAGCAAGTAATAAAGATAAAATTGGGTTGCCTCCCAACAAGCGCTATCGTTTAACGCCCCTAGCTAGGCATAACAAGCAAGAATAGATCTAGGTATTGCCATATTTGGTAGGCAATTCTTCAATGAAGCATCTACCATCTTTAGGAATTTCTTTCTTTTTATTAATTATCAAGCTTTTAGTCACAAGATCAAAAAATTCATTTGTAACAAATGGTTCCTTAATGATAGCAAAAAGATTGGGATGACACTTATAGATTTGAGATCCGCATTTTCCTTACTAGATGATTCACCCTTATTTTTAGGAACATACATAAGTTTGGCAACTTTAGTGGAGGGACTCAGAGTATTCTTTACGGAAGAAAAATCGGTTCCCAAGTTGGTAATAATATTCTCAAGTTTATCGATCCTAACAGAATCGTGATTTATTTTCTCATTAACTATGGGTTCCTTTTCTTTAATATCTTTCAAAGTAACTCCTACTTTAGATCCATATTGAGAGATTCGGCTGTGGATCTTTTTATCCAAATTTTCAATTAACTCTACGGTAGCAACCTTATTTTCAATAATCTCAAGCCTTTGCATTACATGCTCCAAAGTTAATATAGTTCCATTAACCAAGAGAGGGGGTGAGCCAAATAAATCTAACATAGCATTATAAGAATCAAAAGTATGGCTACCCAGAAAGTTCCCTTCGGTAATAGTATCAAGAACATAACGGTGCCAAGGAGTAATGCCTACATAAAAATTGCGAAACAGAATGGTAGTAGATTGCTTCCTAGTAGATTTATTTTGAGCATTGCAAATTCTATACCAAGCATCTTTTAGATTTTCACCCTCCCTTTGCTTAAAATTTAGAATTTCATTCTTGGGAGACAAAGGAGAAGATAAGGGACTAGCCATAAAGACAAGCAAACAAACTAACACACAAGCAAACAAAAAGCAAGCGGGCAAAAAGAGGCAAATAGGGGGAGGATAGAGAGAGAGGGCAAATAAAACGGCAAGGGTGAAGTGGGGGAGAGGAAAACAAGAGGCAAATGGCAAATAATGTAATGCGGGAGATAAGGGTATGTGATGGGTACTTGGTATGTTGACTTTTGCGTAGACCTCCCCGGCAACGGCACCAGAGATCCTTCTTGCTACCTCTTTTAGCACTGCGTTGGTTTTCCCCGAAGAGGAAGGGATGATCCAGCAAAGTAGCATAAGTATTTCCCTCAGTTTTTGAGAACCAAGGTATCAATTCAGTAGGAGGCTATGCGCGAGTCCCTCGCACCTGCACAAAACAAATAAATCCTCGCAACCAATGCAAATAGGGGTTGTCAATCCCTATAGGGCCACTTACGAGAGTGAGATCTGATAGATATGATAAGATAATATTTTTTGGTATTTTTATGATAAAGATGCAAAGTAAAATAAAGGCAAAGTAAATAGCAAAGTAAATAACTAAGTAGTAGGAGATTGATATGATAAAGATAGACCCGGGGGCCATAGGTTTCACTAGTGGCTTCTCTTGAGAGCATAAGTATTCTACGGTGGGTGAAAAAATTACTGTTGAGCAATTGACAGAATTGAGCATAGTTATGAGAATATCTAGGCATGATCATGTATATAGGCATCATGTCCGAGACAAGTAGACCGACTCCTGCCTGCATCTACTACTATTACTCCACTCATCGACCGCTATCCAGCATGCATCTACAGTATTAAGTTAAAAACAGAGTAACGCCTTAAGCAAGATGACATGATGTAGGTGGATAGACTCATGCAATATGAAGAAAATCCCATCTTGTTATCCTCGATGGCAACAATACAATACGTGCCTTGCTGCCCTTACTGCCACCTGGAAAGGACACTGCAAGATTGAACCCAAAGCTAAGCACTTCTCCCATTGCAAGAAAGATCAATCTAGTGGGTCAAACCAAACTAATAATTCGAAGAGACTTGCAAAGATAACCAATCATACATAAAAGAATTCAGAGAAGATTCAAATATTATTCATAGATAGACTTGATCATAAACCCACAATTCATCGGTATCAACAAACACACCGCAAAAATAAGATTACATCAAATAGATCTCCACAAGAGAGGGGGAGAACATTGTATTGAGATCCAAAAAGAGAGAAGAAGCCATGAGAGTGGAGGGCGCGCCTGGGGGGCGGGGGGGGGGGGGGGGGGGGCGGTAGGCGCGCCCCCTACCTCATGGCATCATGTTACGTGTGTGTCTTGACGTAGGGTCCAAGTCTCCTAAGTTGTATTCGATGAGAAAATCACGTTCCCGAAGGTTGCATTCTGTTTGACCTCCGTTTGATATTCCTTTTCTTCAAAACCCTAAAACAGGCAAAAAAACAACAATTCTGGGCTAGGCTTCCGGTTAATAGGGTAGTCCCAAAAATAAAATAAAAGTGGATAATAAAGCCCAATAATGTCCAAAACAGTAGATAATATAGCATGGAGCAATCAAAAATTATAGATACGTTGGAGACGTATCAGTTGCTTAATGAGTTACTTGCTCAAAATGCTTAGTGATATGCTCCAAAACCCTCAACTACTTTCTCATATGCACATATGTCCCAAACCAAACGTTTTGGTCCAACCGAGATGAGCGATCGGTCCCACCGAGATTTCAATGCAAACTCTCTGTTTCCCCTTTGTAACATTTCAGTCAAACCGAGATGTGCGAATCGGTCCCACCGAGTTTGCCTGACCAACTCTCTTTTTGCCTATTACCAAAATCGGTCCCACCGAGTTTGTGTAATCGGTCTCATCGAGATTACGTTATGCCCTAACCCTAATGGAATCGGTCCCACTGATTTGACATGTTGGTCCCACCGAAAATCCTAATGTTCACATTTTGAACTAATTGGTCTGACCGAGTTTTGTGATTCGGTCCCACCGAGTTCGGTGATTTGTGTGTAACAGTTAGATTTTGTGTGGAGGCTATATATACCCCTCCACCCACTCTTCATTCGTGGAGAGAGCCATCAGAACATGCCTACACTTCCAACATACATTTTCTGAGAGAGAACCACCTACACTTGTGTTGAGGTCAAGACATTCCAATTCAACCACATGAATCTTGATCTCTAGCCTTTCCAAGTTGCTTTCCACTCAAACCCTCTTTCCACCAAATCCAATCCTATGAGAGAGAGAGCTGAGTGTTGGGGAGACTATCATTTGAAGAACAAGAGCAAGGATTTCATCATCAACACACCATCTATTACCTTTTGGAGAGTGGTGTCTCCTAGATTGGTTAGGTGTCACTTGGGAGCCTCCGTCAAGATTATGGAGTTGAACCAAGGAGTTTGTACGGGTAAGGAGATCGCCTACTTCGTGAAGATCTACCCTAGTGAGGCAAGTCCTTCGTGGGCGATGGCCATGGTGGGATAGACAAGGTTGCTTCTTCATGGACCCTTCATGGGTGGAGCCCTTCGTGGACTTGTTCAACCGTTACCCTTCGTGGGTTGAAGTCTCCATCAACGTGGATGTACGATAGCACCACCTATCGGAACCACGCCAAAAATCTCCGTGTCTACATTGCGTGTGCTGCCTCTAAACTCCTCCCTTTACCTTCATATGCAATTTTTTAATATTCCGCTGCTATACTCTTAGAATTGCATGTGTAGGTTGATTACTTTACTTGTTCTAAGCTGTTAAAATCTGCCAAGACTTAAAATTGGGAAATGGCTAGATTTTTATTTGGTCAAGTAGTCTAATCACCCCCCTCTAGGCATACTTTCGATCCTACAAGTGGTATAAGAGCTTTGGTCTCCATTTGCTTTGATTTCCACAGCTTTTGGTGATCATAGCCTTGGTTTCACAACCTAGGAGAGTATAGCGTCTAGCGAGGGAAATTACCACCGTAGAGGTCCTTACTTTGATGGTACTAATTTTGCTAGTTGGAAGCATAAGATGAAAATGCATATTCTTGGACATAACCCCGCTGTTTGGGCTATTGTGTGTATTGGCTTGCAAGGTGAATTCTTTGATGGGAGAGAACCGCACCGTGAAGTTGCCGCGGAAGAGTTGAAGATGTTGCAATACAATGCTCAAGCTTGTGATATTCGCTTCAACGGATTGTGCCCTGAAGAATTCAACAAAATCAGCCGTCTTGAGAATCCAAAGAAAATTTGGGATACTTTGATTGATATGCACGAAGGTACCGACTCCGTCAAGGAATCCAAATTGGATGTGCTTCAAAGTCAACTTGACAAGTTCAAAATGAAGGATGGTGAAGCTGTCGCTGAAATGTACTCTAGGCTTGCTCTCATCACAAATGAGATTGCCAGCTTAGGAAGTGAAGAGATGAGCGACAGATTCATCATCAAGAAGACCCTAAGAGCCTTGGATGGAAAACATGATACCATGTGCACATTGATCCAAATGATGCCCAGTTACAAAGATCTCAAGCCAACGAAAGTCATTGGAAGAATTGTTGCTCATGAGATGTCACTTAAGGATAAGGAAGAGCTCCACAACAAGTCAAGTGGTGCTTACATAGCCTCATGTGATGCTCCCACATCATCAAGTGAGAAACAAACCTTCAATGAAGAATTGAGCCTAATGGTGAAGAACTTCAACAAGTTCTACAAGAGTAGAAGTAAGGAAAGAAGTTCCAAGTCAAGGTCCTACAATTACAAAAGATCTTCAAGTCATGAACGTAACTGCTACAATTGTGGAAGACCCGAACACTACTCCAACCAGTGTATGGCTCCCTACAAAAGAAGAGAAGATTCTCCCAAAATAAGAAGTAGGAGAGAAGAATCACCACCTAGAGAGAGAAGGAGTAGAGATGATCATGATGAGCTAAGACCATCTCGGAGAAGCAAAGATTCAGAAAGGAAGGACAAGTCATCAAAGAGCTACACAAAACAAAGACATCAAGCTCATGTTGGTGAATGGGTATTCGGGTCCGACTCCGACAATCACTTCGAAAGAAGCTACCACTCTGACTCCGAATATACTCAAGATGAAGGTGTTGCCGGTCTAGCACTTGTGTCAACTAACTCTTACGACATATTTAACTCACCAAATGAAGGAATTGGAAGATGCTTCATGGCTAAAGGCCTAAAGGTATCACACCCCAAGTATGTTGATTCCAATAGTGATGAAGATGATTTGCTAGGTGATGATGATTTACTTGTTGACACTCTAGTGATGAAAACTATGATGAACTTGCTGTTAATCATGCTAATCAAGATAAAACAAATGAAAATGATAAGAAGGAGATTGAGCGTCTAACTAAAGAACTAAACACTCTTTAGTTAGCTCATGAAACTACCTTGGAAGATCATCGAGAAATTTTAAATACTCATGAGAAGCTATGCTTTGAAAAGCTCAACCTTGAGCAAGAGCATGATTTCCTAAAGGCAATCAATTATGATCTTCGCAAGAAAAGTTCTTCTTACATTGCCAAGCATTTACTCTTGTCTACTTACACGCGACAAGTTAAATCTAGCAATAAGAACAGGAAAGAT
The DNA here is from genome assembly GCA_034509565.1 of Triticum monococcum. Taxonomy (NCBI): domain Eukaryota; kingdom Viridiplantae; phylum Streptophyta; class Magnoliopsida; order Poales; family Poaceae; genus Triticum; species Triticum monococcum. The sequence continues at coordinate 33,263,895 of CM067844.1, forward strand.
TCTTCTTCTAGTAGTAACAATAATCATGCTAAAACCAATGTTGTTTCTTCTAGTAGTTCTAATGATTCCACTAATGATTCTCTTAGCCAAGTTACACTTGAGCAAGAAAATAGCTTATTGAAGGGAATTATGGAGAAAGGTGTTTACAAGAGTCGGAAGTAAGCAATTTTAGGAAATTGTACGCAAGCAAGGAAGACACCGGAAGAATCAAGGTGTTGGTTTTGAACGAAAGTTCAATGCCAATGGAGTTGAGTGGGAGGAAGATCAATACCCCAAGACGAAGTTTGTTCCCCAACAAGAGAAGTATGATCCTACTTCTTTCAAAGGAACACAAGCTCAAGATGATCTTCCACCACAAGACCACAAGCTAAAGGGCAAGGACAAGCTTCAAGAGGAGATTGATGCATTTGAAGAAGCCCCTAAGGCATTGGTCAAGTGGGTTCCCAAGACTACATCAAGTTCTACTTCATCAAGTACGACTACAACTCCAAGGATTCCCATCAAGATGGTGTGGATCCCGAAGAAGAAGAACTAGAGAGTTCTTGAGGGTGACTCCGCCAACATACTTCACTCATATCATTTTGGTAAGGACAAGTGCAAACAACTTCCAGATCTTGCACTAGTTCAAGGAGTCACAAACCCTCTTGTTGGTAAGACAAGGGACAAGGTAACCTAATGCATTCATGAACATCATCTCATGTGAATATCACTCTATGTCTATGGATATCTTTGTTTGTTCCTTGTGGGACTAACCCGTGTAGGTATTGAAAGTACAACTCACTCCAAAGGATTGCTCCGAATGATCTACATCAACTTTGAGCACCTACATCTTCAACACCTACATGAAGTCATCATCGACAAAACCCAAGGTTAGTTCATCCCTGCTAGGGGGGATATCACATCTAGGGGAGCTTTACTCTAATCAATTGAGCTAAAGCAACTCTAACGATGTAAACACAACAATGCATTATGTAAAAGTGGTAACCCCACTTGTGCTTAAACGATGAGTATGACAGACGATCAAATGTTCTCATTTGACTCCTCAGTCAATATACTCCTATATAGATGACCTAGTCATCGCCAAATTTCCTGATAGATGCTAGAGTGATTGTGCATGCTTTGCCACATATTTCATTTGCCATCTTATTGTGTGAGCATGTTGGTTGCATATTTTACTCATTTGAGAACATCCATTTGTTGCCTTGATTGTTTGGTTTTTTCTCTTTTGCCAAATGGATGGACAAGAATGCCTAAGGACTTCATCTAGCTATCTATGCTTTTCTCGTCTCAAACTCTACTCATGCTATATCACAAAGTTTGATCAAGTCAGATTCGAACCACTCTATGTGAGGAGCACTCGGAGTCCCCGATTCGTCATAGACTTAAACTTCCAAAACCTCTTTGTGCATTTCGGTATGATCGAGTCATCCATTTCGGTCACACCGAGATCACTAAGTTGATCTAGGTTTTCAATCTCGATGCAACCGATTTGAACTTTTCGGTCACACCGAGTTGCAGTAACCGCTTGCGATTCTGCATCTCGCTGCCACTGAGTTGTTCCACTCAGTCACACCGACAGGGTCGGGATATATATATATATATATATATATATATATATATATATATATATATATATATATATACCCACGGGTGAGATTTTGGAAATTTCTTCAAACTCCTCAACCCGCGTGTGTGTCCTGCTCTGCCTCCTCGGGTCTTCGGATAGTCTCCTCGCCGCTAGCGACCTCCTGCCACTGGTTTCCATCGCCGTCAACGGAAATCTACTCCGCCGTAGTTGCCGTAGCGAACTCCCGCCAAACTAGGGTATGGGTTCGACCCTTGTGTTATTCTTTTACCTCTGACTGATAGAACATTGTTTTGCCATGATCCTCACCACGTATGCAGACACTCTATCCACTGAAAACATCCTTTAGGTTAGAGTTGATTTGAAAATTAAGGGTTAGGTCTCCGACGAACTCATCTCGGACCGACCGAGTTGTAGAAATCAGTCTCACCGATTTGACTTAGGCCATAGCACTTGCAATTTTCGGTCTGACCGAAAACTGCAAATCGGTGTGACTGAGTTCGATTCTCTATGAGACCCTAGCAGTCTCGGTGCCACCGAACTATGACTCGGTCTGACCGAGTTCACTAGTTTAGGTTCCAAAAGCTACTTCAGTATCACCGAGTTTACAAATCGTTAGCTCCAAAATGCTTTCTGTGGAGAACTAAAACTAAGTTTGTAAGTCATCTGATTTGCAAAAAAATCTACACTTTGTGATGCTCATCCACTCTATCTCATCTACGTCTATTCAGACGGTCTGATGTCAGTGAGTTTGCAGAGATGTCTGATCAGAGTGACAGTTAGAACAGGTCTGAGGAACATGTGTAGCTGAGTGAGGGTTCAGATCCCTTGAGCACTTCTGATGATGGCAGAAGGAGCACTCCCAGCAACTTGCCAAAGGCAGCCACCAGATATAGGAAGAAGAGAACCTCAGAATTCGAGGATGAGGATTATGTTGCCACTGAGGAGGAAGTAAGCTCCAAGAAGAAGGTGCTAAAAAAGGAGTATGGCACAGATTCTACAGTTAAGCCAGGAATGAATAAGAAGGCTCCAGCAAAGAGAATTCCAATGTCTAAGGCCAGAGCCTCTACTCAAGAGACAATGGAGTTCACTCTTGAACCCAAAGAAGGTGGAGAAGGAAAGAAGAGAAAGGAAAGAGTTCAGAAGACCATTGCCAGAGTCATTGGCAGGCCCTCCATGATGAGAGATCCCTCTGAAGAAGAAGAAGAGGATGCTCCAGCACCCAAAGCTCAAAAGCTTATGAGAGATGCTATAAAGTCGGGGGCTGCAACATCAAATCCCAAAGCTGCCCCAAAGCTCAAGCTCAGAAGCCTCCTAAGCCCAAGAGGAACACCAGAAGTATACTTGCTGAAGATAAGAACAAGGCCCTAGTGCCTGAATCTGAAGAGGAATATGATGAGTCTCTTATTTTGAGAAACTTGAAACCCAAGATCCTAGACCACAATGATACTCATCCAGTAGCTGAAGACATGCACATCAGAAAAGATGATGGACTGAGATTGTGGAGACAGTATGGTCCCTATGCTCTGAGGAGGAGGACTGCAGTTGACTACTGGTTTCATACAAAGGAACATCAGGACTTTTATGAAACTATTCTGCTTGACAAGAAGCCCATTGTGTGTGACATGAGATGGGTTGATTGTAAATTCATCCAGGAGAATGAAGATCACTTCCCAGGAGTTTATGACAGCTTCAAAGCATGTGGAGTAGATGAGTTTGTTGGACAGAAGCTTACAAAATGGAATGATGAGCTGATCATGCAGTTTTGCTCCACTGCTCACTTTTACCCAGATGGGAAGATCATATGGATGTCAGAAGGTACTAGATACCAATCCACAGTTGAAGAATGGGAAAAATTGATAAATAGCCCAGAAGAACATGAAGATGACTTGGATGTGTATGCCAAGAAGAAGAAGGACCACAACACTATGGCTAACATGTACAAGGAGATCCCAGATAAAGCTTTGGAGACTCACAAGCTTGGATCTTTACATTTCTTGCTGTCTGGTCTGCCTACTATCAACTGGATCCTAAGGCACACTCTGCTACCCAAGTCAGGAGATCACAAGATGATCAGAGGGCACTCTATCAACCTGCTACCGCTTTTTGATGTCCCTCAGAAGTTCAAGGTCATGAGTCTGATTGTAGAGAAAATCAAGAGGACTTTTGGTGACCAGAAGAGAAGCTGTGGGTATGCTCCACACATTCAGGAGCTCATCAGCTCCAAGATGGGAACAGGAACATATCTGTTGGATAAGGAGCATCTACCCCTGTATCCTGATTTTGAAGACAATACTGTTGTGATGAATGAGGAGGAACCATCATCAGTTCAAGCACAGGAGAAGAGAGCCAAAGCAACGATTGAGAAAGCTGCCAAGATGCCAAGTTTTGAAGAGACATCTCAGGTTTTCCTGAAGAGCAAGCAAGATTGATGACCCACAAGTATAGGGGATCTATCATAGCCCTTTTGATAAGTAAGAGTGTTGAACCCAACGAGGAGCAGAAGGAAATGATAAGCGGTTTTCAGCAAGGTATTCTCTGCAAGCACTGAAATTATAGGTAATAGATAGTTTTGTGATAAGATAATTTGTAACGAGCAAAAAGTAACAAAATTAAATAAAGTGCACCAAGGTGGCCCAATACTTTTTGTAGCAAAGGACAAGCCTGGACAAACTCTTATATAGAGAAAAGTGCTCCCAAGGACACATGGGAATTATCGTCAAGCTAGTTTTCACCATGTTCATATGATCCGCGTTCGGTACTTCGATAATTTGGTATGTGGGTGGACCGGTGCTTGGGTATTGTCCTTACTTAGACAAGCATCCCACTTATGATTAACCTCTATTTCAAGCATCCGCAACTACAACAAAAGTATTAAGGTAAACCTAACCATAGCACGAAACATATGGATCCAAATCAGCCCCTTACGAAGCAACACATAAACTAGGGTTTAAGCTTCTGTCACTCTAGCAACCCATCATCTACTTATTACTTCCCAATGCCTTCAGCTAGGCCCAAATAATGGTGAATTGTCATGTAGTCGACGTTCACATAACATCACTAGAGGCGAGACAACATACATCTCATCAAAATATCGAACGAATACCAAATTCACATGACTACTAACAGCAAGAGTTCTCCCATGTACTTAGGAACAAACGTAACTACTCACAAAGCATATTCATGTTCATAATCACAGGGGTATTAATGTGCATATAGGATCTGAAGATATGATCTTCCACCAAGTAAACCAACTAGCATCAACTACAAGGAGTAATCAACACTACTAGCAATCCACAGGTACCAATCCCAGACTTAGAGACAAGAGTTGGATACAAGAGATGAACTAGAGTTTGAGAGGAGATGGTGCTGGTGAAGATGTTGATGGAGATTGTCCCCCTCCCGATAAGAGGATCGTTGGTGATGACGATGGTGATGATTTCCCCCTCCCGGAGGGAAGTGTCCCCGGCAGAACAGCTCCGCCGGAGCCCTAGATTAGTTCCGCCAAGGTTCCGCCTCATGGCGGTGGAGTCTCATCGTGGAAGCTTTCTTATGATTTTTTTCCCAACGAAATACTCCATAGAGCAGAAGATGGGCATCGGAGGGCCACCAGGAGGCCCACGAGGCAGGGGCGCGCCCAGGGGGTAGGGCGCGCCCCCACCCTCGTGGCCAGGGTGTGGGCCCCCTCTGGAACTTCTTGCGCTCAGTATTTTTTATATATTCTGAAAATAGCTTCCATGAAGTCTCAGGACTTTTGGAGCTGTGAAGAATAGGTCTCTAATATTTGCTCCTTTTCCAGCCCAGAATCCCAGCTGCCGGCATTCTCCCTCATTATGTAAACCTTGTAAAATAAAAGAGAATAGGCATAAGTATTGTGACATAATGTGTAATAATATGCCATAATGCAATAAATATCGATATATAAGCATGATGCAAAATGGACGTATCAACTCCCCCAAGCTTAGACCTCGCTTGTCCTCAAGCGAAAGCCGAAATCGAAAAATATGTCCACATGTTTAGAGATAGAGGTGTCGATAAAAATAAAATACGGATATGAGGGCATCATGATCATTCTTAGAACAACAGCTTATATAATTATTGTCATATGATCTCTTATGCTAGAGTAATAATTCAATCACAATTTCAAGTATGAATCATAAAGTTCATTGAAAACTAACAAACTATAATCTCAGTCATTGAAGCAATTGTAATTTATGATAACATAGGAAAGAGTCAATATAAGAGCTTTTCAACAATTCCACATACTCAACTATCATATAGTCTTTCACAATTGCTAACACTCACGCAATACTTACGGGTACGGAATTTTAATCGGACATAGAGAAAGATAGGGGCTTATAGTTTTGCCTCCCAACGTTTTACCTCAAGGGTAATGTCAACAATAATAGTTCATGAAAACTCACATCCAATTAGCCATATATACCAGGATCTTTCCAACATATTGTGCTTGCCAAAAATTGTAAAAAAAGGAAAGGTGAAGATCACCATGACTCTTATGTAAGGTGAGAGATAAAAGTAAAAGATAGGCCCTTCGCAGAGGGTAGCAGAGGTTGTCATGCGCTTTTATGGTTGGATGCACAAAATCTTAATGCGAAAGAACGTCACTTTATATTGCCACTTGTGATATGGACCTTTATTATGCAGTCCGTCGCTTTTATTTCTTCCACATCACAATATCGTATAAAGCTTATTTTCTCCCACACTAATAAGTCATACATATTTAGAGAGCAATTTTTATTGCTTGCACCGATGACAACTTACTTGAAGGATCTTACTCAATCCATAGGTAGATATGGTGGACTCTCATGTAAAAACTGGGTTTAAGGGTATTTGGAAGCACAAGTAGTATCTCTACTTGGTGCAAAGAATTTGGCTAGCATGAGGGGGAAAGGCAAGCTCAACCGTGTTGGATGATCCATGGCAATATAATTTATCTTAGATGTAAGAAAACATAACCCATTACATTGTCTTCCTTGTCCAATGTCAACTCTTTAGCATATCATATTTTAATGAGTGCTCACAATCATAAAAGATGTCCAAGATAGTATATTTATATGTGAAGACCTCTCTTTCTTTATTACTTCCTATTAATTGCAATGATGACCAAAACTATATTTGTCAACTCTCAACAACTTTTATTCATAATAATCTTTATATGTGAGCTCATTACTCTCCATAAGATCCTTATGATCTCTTTTATTTCTTTTTATTCTTTTATCTTTTCTTTTATTCACTCAAGATCATGGCATAATAATCAAGCCCTTGACTCAACACTAGTCTTTATTATATAGCTCACGGACTCGATTACATAGTGGGATCATAAAGCAAAACTCAAAACTAGATCATACTAAAAACTTTTATTCTACTAGATCAAGATATTACTAAAAGGATTGAACTAAGAAAAACGGTAAAGATAAAAGTGATGGTGATACGATACCGGGGGACCTCCCCAAGCTTGGCAGTTGCCAAGGGGAGTGCCCATACCCATGTGATTATGTCTCCTTTTTCAGGGATGCTGATGTGATATTCTTGGCGATGATGCCCCTCAGGATACGATTCTCCTCCTCGAGCTTATTGACTTGCTGCTTGAGGTCCATTATTTCCTTTCGAAGCTTTCCTGTAACAGCCAAAGCTCCTTGCACCCAAGGGTGTTGCATAGCTGTGGGAGAACAAGTGACAATCTTTTTCATATTTTCATAACAAAGAAATCTAAAATTGGAAGGGATAACCGAGTTTGGGATAGCCGAGCTCTGCAGTTCCCCCATTGTGAATCCAGCTCGGAAGCGAGAAGTGACTTCTTGATCCTCCTCCTTGAAATCTATCTTCTTCAAATCAGCCTCCATCTCTTCCTCTGTTGCTGGCCCAAAGTGGTCAACAACATTGTTTGTCATTGATCTCGATGCCGGATGAGACACCCGGCTCTCCCCGACTGACTCTTGCGAAGACATCTTGCTCTAATCTGCAGCAGCAATAGCTCGAAACACAAACAGAGGATAATTGCGTGATACGGGAGCCAAAACCTTTGGGAGATTATGTAATGAATTTTTACCGACCAAAATACGTAACGTGCAAGAAAACGGAGTTCGGAGAGCACACGAGGTGCCCACGAGGCAGGGGCGCGCCCAGCGGGGCAGGGCGCGCCCTCCACCCTCGTGGAGCCCTCGTGTCGTTCCCGGACTCCTTCTTATTTTTCTATTTTTCTAAATATTCCAAAACGGAGAAAATTTGCCATTAGAACTGTTTTAGAGTCATTTTACTTACCGTACCACATGCATATTCCTTTTAGGAGTCTGAAACATTCTGGAAAGTGTCCCTTATGTATTCCTCCGGGGTTACGATTTCAATAACATTGGTTTCAACATTTATATGATTACCTGAGATATAATGTTTGATTCTTTGACCGTTCACCACCTTCGGATTTGTGCCTTCGAAGTTGTTGATTTTTATGGCACCGGAACGATAGAACTCCTCGATAACGTAAGGACCTTCCCATTTAGAGAGAAGCTTTCCTGCAAAAAATCTTAAACGAGAGTTGTATAGCAATACATAATCACCTACATTAAACTCACGCTTTTGTATTCTTTTGTCATGCCATCTTTTAACCTTTTCTTTAAATAATTTGGCATTCTCATAGGCTTGGGTTCTCCATTCATCAAGTGAGCTAATGTCAAATAACCTCTTCTCACTGGCAAGTTTGAAATCATAATTGAGCTCTTTAATAGCCCAATAAGCCTTATGTTCTAGTTCGAGAGGTAAGTGACATGCTTTTCCATAAACCATTTTATACGTAGACATACCCATAGGATTTTTATATGCAGTTCTATAGGCCCATAATGCATCATCACGTTTCTTGGACGAATTATTTCTAGATCTATTAACAGTCCTTCACAAAATTAATTTGAGTTCTCTATTACTCAATTCTACTTGACCACTAGACTCTGGGTGATAAGGAGATGCAATTCTATGATTAACATCATATTTAGCAGGCATTTTACGGAAAGCACCATGAATAAAATGTGAACCACCATCGGTCATTAAATATCTAGGGACCCCAAACCTAGGAAAAATAACTTCTTTAAGCATCTTAATAGAGGTTTTATGATCAGCACTACTAGTTGGAATAGCTTCTACCCACTTAGTAACATAATCAATAGCAACTAAAATATTTGTATATCCATTAGAGGCAGGAAACTGTCTCATATAATCAAAGCCCCAAACATCAAATGGTTCAATAACAAGTGAATAATTCATAGGCATTTCTTGACGTCTACTAATATTACCAATTCTTTGTAGCGACCCGACCCGAATGGATCAAGTCTACTGTGCTCCGGTGTCATCCCTGGATCAATAATGCTGACACCACATAGTACTTCGAAGGATTTATAGCAGAGTGGCAATCACACACTTATTACATCGATGTCTCAAAAGAGAACTTATTACAATAAATATGGCTTAAGGCCATCTAATATCGATAACAGCGGAAGACTTGGAAGATAAATGGGTCCATCAACTCCAACGGCATCACTGAGTATAGAACCATGACCTAAAAGCACCTTAATCGTCGTCTGAAAAGTCTGCAACATTAACGTTGCAGCCCGAAAACGGGTCAGCACATGGAATATGCTCGCAAGGTAACACATAGAGAGTAATGGAATGAAACAGCTATACTATATGCATATTTGGCTGGTGGAAAGCTCTATGGTTACTGTTTTGCGTAAAGCCAGTTTTTCCCTACTGCAAAGGAATAATTTATTTAACTATCATGGTGGTTGTTAAACATTGAGAATGGTTGACAGCATTCTCAATCCTAATTAAAAGTAGTCATCAATAACCCAACAATATTAATTTAGAAGTAACATGATGAGATTCACATGATATTCAAGTACTAGATACTCAAGATGTCCATAACCGGGGACACAGCTAATCATGATTAGTTTATTACACTCTGCAGAGGTTTGCGCACTTTTCCCCACAAGACTCGATCGCCTCCGTTGGATTTCTCGCACTACTGGTGTTTGAGAAACGGATGACCAAGACACAGTCTTTCAGAAGCGCTAGCACCTTACGATGGATAGACCGGTACACCTACTTTCCCCTACATCTGCTAGTCTACCCTGTAAGAGTTCGCACGACTTAGTCAACTATGCCAGAGCCCATATTGGCTTGTGGCTGCACACGTAAGTTTCTAGTATGAAAGATCTTATGATCCCTTTGAGCCTGGGTGGCGGTCCAAAATAAACAGGCAAGTCCTGATAGACATCAGGTGCCTCAATCCACCCAGATGTGTGTTTAAGTTGCCACCTTAGATAAACCATTAAAATTATCACTCTCACATCTGTCATGGATATCACTCACCCAATCGACGTCTACTAGCATAGCATGGCATAATAAGCAAACGTAGAAGTAACTCCCAAAGGTTTCATGATAAACAGGTAATAGGTACTACCTCATCTACTTCCCATCCCACAGTTTAATTAGATCCTAATCATGCAATGTGTGACGATGGATCTAATGCAATAAAACTGGGTTGTAGAAAAGGTATGAGCAAAGTGTTACTTGCCTTGCTGATGATCCACGAGTCCTAGAGATTTGAAGTAACATGCGGCGCAATCCGGGTAATCTATCGCAGACAAACAACAAGCATACAATGAGTACTCATCTAATGCACAGGTAAAACTCGAACAAGAGATCGAACCAAATAGTTCAACTTAAGAACTCCGGTTGCAAAGAAAGAACGAACCGAACAAAACAACGGAAAACAAACGGCGGAAGGAAACAACTCGGTTCTAGCAAGTTGAAACTAGGTCAAGTTTTACAGTAGCAAAAACTTAGATAAAGTTGATTAGTCGGAACGGCGGTTTTGAAACAAAACTCCAGGCGCTTGAATCACCTGATTCCGATAAACGAGCGAGAACATAGACTAGAACGAAGATCGGATCTGAGATCGCGATCGCGGAATAAATCCGACGGAAAGAAAAAGAAGAACAGTTAAACGAACGGACGTTCGTTAACCTAGAATAATCCGGTGATCACGTTCGTTAGGACGAACAGTCTCTAGGCAACTAAACCGGAAAAGAAAACGAAACCGATCTAGGGTTTCGAAAAGAAAACCGAAACAGAGAACGAAAAGAAAACCGGAACGGTTAAGAAAAGAACCGGAATGGTGTATAAGAAAAACCGAACCGAGGGGATAGAGAGATGCGGCGCGGCTACCTCCGGCGAGGTTCCGGCGAGGGGCTCCGGCGGCGGCGACGTGGTGCAAGGGCGGTGGCGGCGTTAGGCGGCGCGGGCGGCGGCGCTAGAGGGTGGCGCGGCGCGGCGGCACTAGGCGGCGTCGGCGGGGAGGCGCGGCGCTAGGGGGCGGCGGCGGCTTGAGGGCGCGGGGTGGTGGCGTGGTTTGGTGGTGTGGGGTTTAGAGGGGGGGTGTGGGGGTATTTAAAGAGGGGAGGGGAGAGGAAACTTGGGGGAGGGGCAAGAAAAAGAGAGGAGAGAGGAAACGGAGTCCTAGTAGGACTCCTACTTGGGCGGCGGCGGGGCTGGCTTGCGCGCTGGCGCGCGGCGCGGGAGGCCTGGCCTGGCCGGCCGGCTGCTGGGCCTTGGCACAGGCGCGCGACGGAATTTTTTTTAAAGGTTTCGCGCGCAGAAAAACACAGAAAATAAAATCTAAACGAACTCCAAAACTCCCAAAGTAAATTTTCCCCGACTCCTAAAAATGAGTCGAACAAAATGAACTTTTCTCGGGAACTAAAATGCAACTTTTGAAAACACACATTTTCCCTATCCAAATAAAAGCCAAATAAACTCCGACAAATCCAATGATCCTCTTTTCAAAATTTGAGAAAGCTCAAATATGAAAATGACGAAATCTCCAACTCTCTCCGAAGGTCCTTGAGTTGCGTGAAATTTCTAGGATCAACCAAAATGCAAGAAAATATGATATGCATGATGATCTAGTGTATAACATTCCAAATTGAAAATTTGGGATGTTACAAACCTACCCCCTTAAGATGAATCTCGCCCTCGAGATTCGGGTTGGTTAGAAAATAGGTGAGGGTGGTCCTTGAGCAAATATTCTTCTCTCTCCCAGGTGGCTTCATCCTCTGAGTGGTGGTTCCACTGAACTTTGCAAAACTTGATAACTTTGCTACGGGTAACTCTGCTGGCATAGTCGAGAATCCTGACTGGTTTCTCTTCATATGTTAGGTCGTCCTTCAACTGAATCGCTTCAAGCGGCACTGTATCTCTTAACGGTACCTCCGCCATCTCGGCGTGACATTTCTTCAGCTGAGAAACATGGAATACGTCATGAACTCCTGACAGTCCCTCTGGTAATTCCAACTTATACGCGACTTCTCCCATACGTTGCAAGATCTTATATGGTCCAACGAAACGCGGTGCTAATTTTCCCTTAACTCCAAAGCGCTTAACTCCTCGAAGTGGGGATACTCGGAGATACACTCTGTCTCTTGTTTCGTAAACTGTCTCCTTGCGTTTAGAATCTGCGTAGCTCTTCTGCATGGACTGGGCTACCTTGAGCCTATCGCGAATCAACTTAACTTTCCGTTCAGACTCCTTAATCAAATCTGGTCCAAAGAATTGACGGTCTCCAACTTCGTCCCATGACAACGGTGTCCTGCACCTCCTTCCGTACAAAGCTTCGAAAGGTGCCATCTTCAGACTGGTTTGGTAACTGTTGTTATAACAAAACTCCGTGTACGGCAAGTTATCGTCCCAACTAGATCCATAATCTAGTGCACAAGCTCTCAGCATATCTTCCAAAATCTGATTGACTCTCTCGGTCTGTCCATCTGCCTGCAGATGAAAAGCGGTGCTGAACTCTAGCCTGGTTCCCAAAGTTTCATGCAACTGATTCCAAAACTTTGAGGTAAATTGGGTTCCTCTGTCTGATACAATACTCCTTGGAACTCCATGCAAACAAATGATCCTAGTCATGTATATCTTTGCCAACTTAGCACTGGTGTAAGTGGTCTTTACTGGAATGAAATGTGCTACCTTCGTGAAACGATCAACTACTACCCATATCGAGTCATATCCTGCCTTCGTCCTGGGTAGTCCAGTGATAAAATCCATGCCTATCTTATCCCACTTCCATTCGGGTATCGGCAATGGTTGCAACAATCCAGCTGGCTTCTGATGCTCTGCCTTCACTCTATGACATACGTCACAAACTGCTACATATGCTGCAATATCCTTCTTCACTCCGGTCCACCAAAATGTCTCCTTCAAATCCAAATACATCTTGGTATTTCCTGGGTGAATCGAATATGGTGAATCATGTGCCTCTTATAGAATCAATTTCCTGATCTCCGGGTCATTTGGCACATAAACACGCTCCTCAAACCATAGGGTATCGTGCTCATCCTCACGAAATCTCTTTGCTTTTCCTTCGCTCATCTTCTTCTTTATAGAAGCAATCTCCTTGTCAGATTTCTAAGCTTCTCTGATTTTATCCATCAATGTTGACTGAATCTCCAATGCTGCCACATAGCCTCTCGGAACAATCTCTAAACTTAGTTCACGAAGGTTTTATGCTAACTCCTTGGGTATTTCTTCCGTTATTAACGTATTGACATGGCTCTTACGGCTCAATGCGTCAGCTACTACATTAGCTTTTCCGGGATGGTAATGCAATCTCATATCATAATCCTTGATGAGCTCCAACCATCTCCTTTGTCTGAGATTCAACTCCTTCTGCGTGAAAATGTACTTCAAACTCTTGTGATCCATGGACACCTCGCAATGATTTCCAATGAGGAAATGTCTCCATGTCTTCAATGCATGCACTATGGCTGCTAACTCCAAATCACGTGTGGCATAATTCAACTCATGAGGCTTCAGTTGTCGTGAAGCATATGAAACAACTCTTCCTTCCTGCATAAGCACTGCTCCAAGTCCTCGACGTGAAGCGTTGCAATACACCTCATAATCCTTGGTCTGATCTGGCAAAATCAACACTGGTGAGGTAACCAAACATTTCTTCAACTCCTGGAAACTAGCCTCACACTCCTCAGTCCATTTGAACTTAGTATCCTTCTTCAACAACTCCGTCATAGGCTTTGAAATCTTTGAAAAGTTCTCAATGAATCTCCGGTAGTATCCCGCGAGTCCAAGAAAACTCCGGATCTCTCCAATTGTCGTTGGTGCTTCCCATTCGGTTACGGTCTCAGCCTTTGTGGGGTCAACTGCTATCCCTTCTCCGGATATAACATGTCCGAGGAATCCTACTTACTTCAACCAAAACTCACATTTGCTAAATTTGGCATATAACTGATGTTCCCTTAGTTTCTCCAAAACCAAACGCAAATGTTCCTTATGCTCTTCTTCATCTTTGAATAAACCAGGATATCATCAATGAACACTACGACGAACTTATCCAAAAACTCCATAAACACTTTGTTCATCAGGTTCATAAAATAGGCAGGCGCGTTAGTCAATCCAAATGACATAACGGTATACTCATATAGTCCATATCTTGTGGTGAATGTTGTCTTAGGTATGTCCTGCTCTCGGATCTTCAACTGGTGGCACCCTGATCGTAAATCGATCTTGGAAAACACCTTAGCTCCTTGCAAACGATCAAACAGATCATTTATCATTGGCAGTGGGTACTTGTTCTTGATGGTTACTTCGTTCAATCCACGGTAATCAACAACCATCCTTAATGATCCATCCATCTTCTCCACTAGAAGTACGGGTGATCCCGAAGGCGAAGAACTTGGGCGTATGTAACCTTTTTCCAGTAACTCCTTAATCTGATTCTTAATTTCTACCAAATCCTTTGCTGGCATCCCGTATGGTCTCTTTGATATTGGGCATGTACCTGGCAATAACTCAATCAAAACTCAATGTCTCTATCCGGTGGCATGCCTGGCAACTCTTCTGGAAATACATCAGGAAAATCCTTTACCACAGGTACTTCCTCCTGCACTACTCCTGTTACGCAATTTACTTGTGTCCTATTTGGCACATGCCGGGATACATACTTGATCCTTCTTCCTTCTGGCGTTGTAAGCAAAATTGTCTTACTAGCACAATCGATGTTCCCTCCATACATTGACAACCAATCCATACCGAGAATTACATCCAGACCTTGGGATTCCAGAATAATTAAATCTGTTGGGAAAACATGCCTTCCTATACTTAATGGCACTTGAAAGCATCCTTGACTGGCCATGTATTCTGCTCCTGGCGAACTTACTAGCATAGGTGTTTTAAGCATCCTAGTGGGCAGGCTATATTTTTCCACAATTCCCCTTGATATGTATGAATGTGATGCACCAGTATCGAAAAGAACGAGTGCGGTAAATGACTTAACCAAAAACTTACCGATTACTGCATCAGGCTGATCTTCAACCTCCTCCACGTTAACGTGGTTCACCTGTCCCCTATTGAAAGGGTTTGGCTTCTTCCCTGAGCTCCCATTGCCATTTCCATTCTGGCCTTCAGGACATTCATTGGCATAATGTCCGGTCTTGGAACACTTGAAACAGGTGACTTGACTTAGGTCTCTCTTGGCTGGGGTTGATGGGGTGGTCCGATTCTGGCCGTTGCTTCCTCCATTCCCATTACCGTTCTTGTGGCCATTGTGGTTGTGCGAACTACCTCCTCCATGGGTATGCTGAAACTGAAATCCCGATTTAGGGGTAAAACGAGGCTTCTGCTGGGATCTAGAGTTATACTTCCCCTGTCCATACTTCCTCTTGCGGTTCTCAATCTGCTGTTGCTTCCCTTCTATCATGATGGCACGATCTACCAACTCCTGGTAGTTGTTGAAACTTGCTACCATCAACTACATGCTTAACTCATCATTCAATCCTTCCAGAAACTTCTCCTGCTTAGTTGCATCCGTAGCAACGTCATCTGGGGCATAACGTGCTAACATGCTGAAATCGTCAACATACTAGCCAACTGTCCTTCCTCGTTGGCGTAAGTTGCGAAACTCACGCTTCTTCATGGCCATAGCTCCTGCTGAAACATGTGCAGTGCGGAAAGCTTGCTGAAACTGATCCCTTGTGACAGTGTCAACTGGGAAGGTGGCTGTGAAATTCTCCCATCATGCTGCCGCGGGTCCATCAAGCTGATGTGCGGCAAACTTCACTTTCTTTCCATCTGTGCATCCTGCAGTGGTCAACTCCCTTCCTATCTTGCGGAGCCAATCGTCTGCTACCATCGGCTCGGTGCTACTAGAAAACACCGGCGGATTCAGCCTAAGGAAACGGGCTAAGTAGTCAACAGGTGATGGTGGTGGTGGTGGTGGGTTGTTGTTGTTGTTCTGCTGATTCTGAACTAACATCTGCATCAATTGATTCTGCTGCTGGATCAACTGAGTGAGCTCCGGTGGAAATCCATTGTCACGTCTCGGAGGCATCTGAGGGTTTAGAAAAGATGAGAAATAAGAATAGAGTGAGGTCTAAAGAGAAAACACTACCCCAATGCACATGAGCAATTTCACACAAAATCACTTCATTCAATTCAAGCAAGGGATTACAATCGATCTAGCTATCGCAAAAGTGCTCGAACTATAGTGTATACATGGGGAGGAATACTACTAATATTTGGTGGTCATCTAGAAATTTGAACCGGTGGAAGACTACATGATGTCCGCTCCAGCTTTGTCTTCAAAGTCGGGTTCACTTGGGTCCGAATCGGTGTCGTCGATGATGATGTAGTTGTCCGGACATGCGACGTACATGTCTTCCTTCCTGGATGCTAACTCCCTCTTGAGTTCTTCAATCTCTTGCTTAAGATCGCAGTTGTGTCTTGCTAGAGCTACTATCTCCTCCATGTAGTCCTTGCGTGTAGCCTTCAGTTCTCCTTCTAGCTCGATGATCCTCGCCTTCGCATTCTTCAACTCTATCATATCATTGCACATCTGGTTCTCATGGCGTTGAATGTGCTGGTTTAAATCCTGGATAAAAGCTGCTATGGATCTATCCTTCTTGGTGCTGACTAACTCCCATTGTTCATCTCGGCGTCCGCAAATCTGGTAGATAGTGTCCTTGAGGTCTTCTTGATAAACTTCTCCAATGCGTCCTATGGTGATATGGGCTGCCATGCTCTTTCCCAAACTCCAGGTTGGTGCATTGAAAACACTATCTATGGGCTTCGTGATTGGCGCGAATGTCCTTCCTGGAACGTGAGCTTGAATCTTCCAGCGCTCCTCTTCACGTAGAGTGGCGTTGAAGGTTCCCGTGAAACTTGGTAATCCAATGTTTAGGTACTTGGTGACTTCCTTCAAGTGAAATCCAAAAGGTGTGCCTTCACCTGGTTGAGCGTACTTGATCTTCGCGTCCTTCATCCTAAAGAGTAGAAAAGATGAGGAGTTAGAAAATGAGGAGAGAATTGTGATCTATGGCTTTAACTTAGTGGTCGTGTCCTACAGTCAGCGTGTGCTCTGATACCATCTCTGTAGTGACCCGACCCGAATGGATCAAGTCTACTGTGCTCTGGTGTCATCCCTGGATCAGTAATGCTGACACCACACAGTACTTCGAAAGATTTATAGCAGAGTGGAAATCACACACTTATTACATCGATGTCTCAAAAGAGAACTTATTACAATAAATATGGCTTAAGGCCATCTAATATCGATAACAGCGGAAGACTTGGAAGATAAATGGGTCCATCAACTCCAACGGCATCACTGAGTATAGAACCACGACCTAAAAACACCTTAATCGTCGTCTGAAAAGTCTGCAACATTAACGTTGCAGCCCGAAAACGGGTCAGCACATGGAATACTCTAGCAAGGTAACACATAGAGAGTAATGGAATGAAACAGCTATACTATATGCATATTTGGCTGGTGGAAAGCTCTATGGTTACTGTTTTGCGTAAAGCCAGTTTTTCCCTACTGCAAAGGAATAATTTATTTAACTATCATGGTGGTTGTTAAACATTGAGAATGGTTGACAGCATTCTCAATCCCAATTAAAAGTAGTCATCAATAACCCAACAATATTAATTTAGAAGTAACATGATGAGATTCACATGATATTCAAGTACTAGATACTCAAGATGTCCATAACTGGGGACACGGCTAATCATGATTAGTTTATTACACTCTGCAGAGGTTTGCGCACTTTTCCCCACAAGACTCGATCGCCTCCATTGGATTTTTCGCACTACTGGTGTTTGAGAAACGGATGACCGAGAGACAGTCTTTCAGAAGCGCTAGCACCTTACGATGGATAGACCGGTACACCTACTTTCCCCTACATCTGCTAGTCTACCCTGTAAGAGTTCGCACGACTTAGTCAACTATGCCAGAGCCCATATTGGCTTGTGGCTGCACACGTAAGTTTCTAGTATGATCCCTTTGAGCCTGGGTGGCGGTCCAAAATAAACAGGCAAGTCCTGATAGACATCAGGTGCCTCAATCCACCCAGATGTGTGTTTAAGTTGCCACCTTAGGTAAACCATTAAAATTATCACTCTCATATCTGTCATGGATATCACTCACCCAATCCACGTCTACTAGCATATCATGGCATAATAAGCAAACGTAGAAGTAACTCCCAAAGGTTTCATGATAAACAGGTAATAGGTACTACCTCATCTACTTCCCAACCCACAGTTTAATTAGATCCTAATCATGCAATGTGTGAGGATGGATCTAATGCAATAAAACTGGGTTGTAGAAAAGGTATGATCAAAGTGTTACTTGCCTTGCTGATGATCCGCGAGTCCTGGAGATTCGAAGTAACAGGCGGCGCAATCCGGGTAATCTATCGCAGACAAACAACAAGCATACAATGAGTACTCATCTAATGCACAGGTAAAACTTGAACAAGAGATCGAACCAGATAATTCAACTTAAGAACTCCGGTTGCAAAGAAAGAACGAACCGAACAAAACAACGGAAAACAAACGGCGGAAGAAAACAACTCGGTTCTAGCAAGTTGAAACTAGGTCAAGTTTTATAGTAGCAAAAACTTAGATAAAGTTGATTAGTCGGAACGGCGGTTTCAAAAAAAACTCCAGGCGCTTGAATCACCTGATTCCGATAAACAAGCGAGAAGATAGACTAGAACGAAGATCGGATCTGAGATCGCGATCGCGGAATAAATCCGACGGAAAGAAAAAGAAGAACGGTTAAACGAACGGATGTTCATTAACCTAGAATAATCTGGTGATCACGTTCGTTAGGACGAACGGTCCGGCGAACGGTCTCTAGGCAACTAAACCAGAAAAGAAAACGAAACCGATCTAGGGTTTCGAAAAGAAAACCAAAACAGAGAACGAAAAGAAAACTGGAATGGTTAAGAAAAGAACCGGAACGGTGTATAAGAAAAACCGAACCGAGGGGATAGAGAGATGCGGCGCGGCTACCTCCGGCGAGGTTCCGGCGAGGGGCTCCGACGGCGGCGGGGTGCAAGGGCGGCGGCGGCGTTAGGCGGCGCGGGCGGCGGCGCTAGAGGGCGGCGCGGCGCGGCGGCACTAGGCGGCGTCGGCTGGGAGGCGCGGCGCTAGGGGTCGGCGGCGGCTTGAGGGCGCGGGGTGGTGGCGCAGTTTGGTGGTGTGGGGTTTAGAGGGGGGGTGTGGGGGTATTTAAAGAGGGGAGGGGAGAGGAAACTTGGGGGAGGGGCAAGAAAAAGAGAGGAGAGAGGAAACGGAGTCCTAGTAGGACTCCTACTTGGGCGGCGGCGGCGCTGGCCTACGCGCTGGCGCGCGGCGCGGGAGGCCTGGCCTGGCCGGCCGGCTGCTGGGCCTTGGCCCAGGCGCGCGACGGAATTTGTTTTAAAGGTTTCGCGCGCAGAAAAACACAGAAAATAAAATCTAAACGAACTCCAAAACTCCCAAAGTAAATTTTCCCCGACTCCTAAAAATGAGCCGAACAAAATGAACTTTTCTCGGGACCTAAAATGCAACTTTTGAAAACACGCATTTTTCCCTATCCAAATAAAAGGCAAATAAACACCGACAAATCCAATGATCCTTTTTTCAAAATTTGAGAAAGCTCAAATATGAAAATGACAAAATCTCCAACTCTCTCCGAAGGTCCTTGAGTTGCGTGAAATTTCTAGGATCAACCAAAATGCAAGAAAATATGATATGCATGATGATCTAGTGTATAACATTCCAAATTGAAAAATTGGGATGTTACAAACCTACCCCCCTTAATATGAATCTCGCCCTCGAGATTCGGGTTGGTTAGAAAATAGGTGAGGGTGGTCCTTGAGCAAATCTTCTTCTCTCTCCCAGGTGGCTTCATCCTCTGAGTGGCGGTTCCACTGAACTTTGCAAAACTTGATAACTTTGCTACGGGTAAGTCTGCTGGCATACTCGAGAATCCTGACTGGTTTCTCTTCATATGTTAGGTCGTCCTTCAACTGAATCGCTTCAAGCGGCACTGTATCTCTTAACGGTACCTCCGCCATCTCGGCGTGACATTTCTTCAGCTGAGAAACATGGAATACGTCATGAACTCCTGACAGTCCCTCTGGTAATTCCAACTTATACGCGACTTCTCCCATACGTTGCAAGATCTTATATGGTCCAACGAAACGCGGTGTTAATTTTCCCTTAACTCCAAAGCGCTTAACTCCTCGAAGTGGGGATACTCGGAGATACACTCTGTCTCTTGTTTCGTAAACTGTCTCCTTGCGTTTAGAATCTGCATAGCTCTTCTGCCTGGACTGGGCTACCCTGAGCCTATCGCGAATCAACTTAACTTTCCGTTCGGACTCCTTAATCAAATCTTGTCCAAAGAATTGACGGTCTCCTACTTCGTCCCATGACAACGGTGTCCTGCACCTCCTTTCGTACAAAGCTTCGAAAGGTGCCATCTTCAGACTGGTTTGGTAACTGTTGTTATAACAAAACTCCGCGTACGGCAAGTTATCGTCCCAACTAGATCCATAATCTAGTGCACAAGCTCTCAGCATATCTTCCAAAATTTGATTGACTCTCTCGGTCTGTCCATCTGTCTGCAGATGAAAAGCGGTGCTGAACTCTAGCCTGGTTCCCAAAGTTTCATGCAACTGATTCCAAAACTTTGAGGTAAATTGGGTTCCTCTGTCTGATACAATACTCCTCGGAACTGCATGCAAACAAATGATCCTAGTCATGTAAATCTTTGCCAACTTAGCACTGGTGTAAGTGGTCTTGACTGGAATGAAATGTGCTACCTTCGTCAAACGATCAACTACTACCCATATCGAGTCATATCCTGCCTTCGTCCTGGGTAGTCCAGTGATAAAATCCATGCCTATCTTATCCAACTTCCATTCGGGTATCGGCAATGGTTGCAACAATCCGGCTGGCTTCTGATGCTCTGCCTTCACTCTATGACATACGTCACAAACTGCTACATATGCTGCAATATCCTTCTTCATTCCGGTCCACCAGAATGTCTCCTTCAAATCCAAATACATCTTGGTATTTCCTGGGTGAATCGAATATGGTGAATCATGTGCCTCTTGTAGAATCAACTTCCTGATCTCCGGGTCATTTGGCACATAAACACGGTCCTCAAACCATAGGGTATCGTGCTCATCCTCACGAAATCCCTTTGCTTTTCCTTCGCTCATCTTCTTCTTTATAGAAGCAATCTCCTTTTCAGATTTCTGAGCTTCTCTGATTTTATCCATCAATTTTGACTGAATCTCCAATGCTGCCACATAGCCTCTCGGAACTATCTCTAAACTTAGTTCACGAAGGTTTTCTGCTAACTCCTTGGGTATTTCTTCCGTTATTAACGTATTGACATGGCTCTTACGGCTCAATGCGTCAGCTACTACATTAGCTTTTCCGGGATGGTAATGCAATGTCATATCATAATCCTTGATGAGCTCCAACCATCTCCTTTGTCTGAGATTCAACTCCTTCTGCGTGAAAATGTACTTCAAACTCTTGTGATCCGTGTACACCTTGCAATGATTTCCAATGAGGAAATGTCTCCATGTCTTCAATGCATGCACTACGGCTGCTAACTCCAAATCATGTGTGGCATAATTCAACTCATGAGGCTTCAGTTGTCGTGAAGCATATGAAACAACTCTTCCTTCCAGCATAAGCACTGCTCCAAGTCCTCGACGTGAAGCGTCGCAATACACCTCATAATCCTTGGTCTGATCTGGCAAAATCAACACTGGTGAGGTAACCAAACGTTTCTTCAACTCCTGGAAACTAGCCTCACACTCCTCAGTCCATTTGAACTTAGTATCCTTCTTCAACAACTCCGTCATAGGCTTTGCAATCTTTGAAAAGTTCTCAATGAATCTCCGGTAGTATCCTGCGAGTCCAAGAAAACTCCGGATCTCTCCAACTGTCGTTGGTGCTTCCCATTCGGTTACGGTCTCAACCTTTGCGGGGTCAACTGCTATCCCTTCTCCGGATATAACATGTCCGAGGAATCCTACTTCCTTCAACCAAAACTCACATTTGCTAAATTTGGCATATAACTGATGTTCCCTTAGTTTCTCCAAAACCAAATACAAATGTTCCTTATGCTCTTCTTCATCTTTGAATAAACCAGGATATCATCAATGAACACTACGACGAACTTATCCAAAAACTCCATAAACACTTTGTTCATCAGGTTCATAAAATAGGCAGGCGCGTTAGTCAATCCAAATGACATAATGGTATACTCATACAATCCATATCTTGTGGTGAATGCTGTCTTAGGTATGTCCTGCTCTCGGATCTTCAACTGGTGGTACCCTGATCGTAAATCGATCTTGGAAAACACCTTAGCTCCTTGCAAACAATCAAACAGATCATTTATCATTGGCAGTGGGCACTTGTTCTTGATGGTTACTTTGTTCAATCCACGGTAATCAACAACCATCCTTAATGATCCATCCTTCTTCTCCACTAGAAATACGGGTGATCCCCAAGGCGAAGAACTTGGGCGTACGTAACCTTTCTCCAGTAACTCCTTAATCTGATTCTTAATTTCTACCAAATCCTTTGCTGGCATCCAGTATGGTGTCTTTGATATTGGGCCTGTACCTGGCAATAACTCAATCAAAACTCAATGTCTCTATCCGGTGGCATGCCTGGCAACTCTTCTAGAAATACATCAGGAAAATCCTTTACCACAGGTACTTCCTCCTGCACTACTCCTGTTAGGCAATTTACTTGTGTCCTATTTGGCACATGCCGGGATACATACTTGATCCTTCTTCCTTCTGGCGTTGTAAGCAAAATTGTCTTACTAGCACAATCGATGTTCCCTCCATACATCGACAACCAATCCATACCGAGAATTACATCCAGACCTTGGGATTCCAGAATAATTAAATCTGTTGGGAAAACATGCCTTCCTATACTTAATGGCACTTGAAAGCATCCTTGACTGGCCATGTATTCTGCTCCTGGCGAACTTACTAGCATAGGTGTTTTAAGCATCCTAGTGGGCAGGCTATATTTTTCCACAATTCCCCTTGATATGTATGAATGTGATGCACCAGTATCGAAAAGAACGAGTGCGGTAAATGACTTAACCAAAAACTTACCGATTACTGCATCAGGCTGATCTTCAACCTCCTCCGCGTTAACGTGGTTCACTTGTCCCCCATTGAAAGGGTTCGGCTTCTTCCCTGAGCTCCCATTGCCATTTCCATTCTGGCCTTCAGGACATTCATTGGCATAATGTCCGGTCTTGGAACACTTGAAACAGGTGACTTGACTTTGATCTCTCTTGGCTGGGGTTGATGGGGTGGTCCGGTTCTGGCCGTTGCTTCCTCCATTCCCATTACCGTTCTTGTGGCCATTGTGGTTGTGCGAACTACCTCCTCCATGGGTATGCTGAAACTGAAATCCCGATTTAGGGGTAAAACAGGGCTTCTGCTGGGCTCCAGAGTTATACTTCCCCTGTCCATACTTCCTCTTGCGGTTCTCAATCTGCTGTTGCTTCTATCATGATGGCACAATCTACCAACTCCTGGTAGTTGTTGAAACTTGCTACCATCAACTGCATGCTTAACTCATCATTCAATCCTTCTAGAAACTTCTCCTGTTTAGTTGCATCCGTAGCAACGTCATCTGGGGCATAACATGCTAACTTGCTGAAATCGTCAACATACTGGCCAACTGTCCTTCCTCCTTGGCGTAAGTTGCGAAACTCACGCTTCTTCATGGCCATAGCTCCTACTGAAACATGTGCAGTGCGGAAAGCTTGCTGAAAATGATCCCATGTGACAGTGTCAACTGGGAAGGTGGCTGTGAAATTCTCCCACCATTCTGCCGCGGGTCCGTCAAGCTGATGTGCGGCAAACTTCACTTTCTCACCATCTGTGCATCCTACAGTGGTCAACTCCCTTCCTATCTTGCGGAGCCAATCGTCTGCTACCATCGGCTCGGTGCTACTAGAAAACACCAGCGGATTCAGCCTAAGGAAACGGGCTAAGTGGTCAACAGGTGATGGTGGTGGTGGTGGGTTGTTGTTGTTGTTCTGCTGATTCTGAACTAACATCTGCATCAATTGATTCTGCTGCTGGATCAACTGAGTGAGCTCCGGTGGAAATCCATTGTCACGTCTCGGAGGCATCTGAGGGTTTAGAAAAGATGAGAAATAAGAATAGAGTGAGGTCTAAAGAGAAAACACTACCCCAATGCACATGAGCAATTTCACATAAAATCACTTCATTCAATTCATACAAGGGCTTACAATCGATCTAGCTATCACAAAAGTGCTCGAACTATAGTGTATACATGGGGAGGAATACTACTAATATTTGGTGGTCATCTAGAAATTTGAACCGGTGGAAGACTCCATGATGTCCGCTCCAGCTTCGTCTTCAAAGTCGGGTTCACTTGGGTCCGAATCAGTGTCGTTGATGATGATGTAGTTGTCCGGACATGCGACCTACATGTCTTCCTTCCTGGATGCTAACTCCCTCTTGAGTTCTTCAATCTCTTGCTTAAGATCGCAGTTGTGTCTTGCTAGAGCTACTATCTCCTCCATGTAGTCCTTGCATGTAGCCTTCAGTTCTCCTTCTAGCTCGATGATCCTCGTCTTCGCATTCTTCAACTCTATCATATCATTGCACATCTGGTTCTCGTTGCGTCGAATGTGCTGGTTTAACTCCTAGATAAAAGCTGCAATGGATCTATCCTTCTTGGTGCTGACTAACTCCCATTGTTCATCTCGGCGTCCGCAAATCTGGTAGATAGTGTCCTTGAGGTCTTCTTGATAAACTTCTCCAATGCGTCCTATGGTGATATGGGCCGCCATGCTCTTTCCCAAACTCCAAGTTGGTGCATTGAAAACACTATCTATGGGCTTCGTGATTGGCGTGAATGTCCTTCCCGGAACGTGAGCTTGAATCTTCCAGCGCTCCTCTTCAGGTAGAGTGGCGTTGAAGGTTCGCGTGAAACTTGGTAATCCAATGTTTAGGTACTTGGTGACTTCCTTCAAGTGAAATCCAAAAGGTGTGCCTTCATCTGGTTGAGCGTACTTGATCTTTGCGTCCTTCATCCTAAAGAGTAGAAAAGATGAGGAGTTAGAAAATGAGGAGAGAATAGTGATCTATGGCTTTAACTTAGTGGTCGTGTCCTACAGTCAGCGTGTGCTCCGATACCATCTCTGTAGCGACCCGACCCAAATGGATCAAGTCTACTGTGCTCCGGTGTCATCCCTGGATCAGTAATGCTGACACCACACAGTACTTCGAAGGATTTATAACAGAGAGGCAATCACACACTTATTACATCGATGTCTCAAAAGAGAACTTATTACAATAAATATGGCTTAAGGCCATCTAATATCGATAACAGCGGAAGACTTGGAAGATAAATGGGTCCATCAACTCCAACGGCATCACCGAGTATAGAACCATGACCTAAAAGCACCTTAATCGTCGTCTGAAAAGTCTGCAACATTAACGTTGCAGCCCGAAAACGGGTCAGCACATGGAATATGCTGGCAAGGTAACACATAGAGAGTAATGGAATGAAACAGCTATACTATATGCATATTTGGCTGGTGGAAGCTCTATGGTTACTGTTTTGCGTAAAGCCAATTTTTCCCTACTGCAAAGGAATAATTTATTTAACTATCATGGTGGTTGTTAAACATTGAGAATGGTTAACAGCATTCTCAATCCCAATTAAAAGTAGTCATCAATAACCCAACAATATTAATTTAGAAGTAACATGATGAGATTCACATGATATTCAAGTACTAGATACTCAAGATGTCCATAACCGGGGACACGGCTAATCATGATTAGTTTATTACACTCTGCAGAGGTTTGCGCACTTTTCTCCACAAGACTCGATCGCCTCCGTTGGATTTCTCGCACTACTGGTGTTTGAGAAACGGATGACCGAGACACAGTCTTTCAGAAGCGCTAGCACCTTACGATGGATAGACCGGTACACCTACTTTCCCCTACATCTGCTAGTCTACCTTGTAAGAGTTCGCACGACTTAGTCAACTATGCCAGAGCCCATATTGGCTTGTGCCTGCACACGTAAGTTTCTAGCATGAAAGATCTTATGATCCCTTTGAGCCTGGGTGGCGGTCCAAAATAAACAGGAAAGTCCGGATAGACATCAGGTGCCTCAATCCACCCAGATGTGTGTTTAAGTTGCCACCTTAGATAAACCATTAAAATTATCACTCTCACATCTGTCATGGATATCACTCACCCAGTCCACGTCTACTAGCATAGCATGGCATAATAAGCAAACGTAGAAGTAACTCCCAAAGGTTTCATGATAAACAGGTAATAGGTACTACCTCATCTACTTCCCATCCCACAGTTTAATTAGATCCTAATCATGCAATGTGTGAGAATGGATCTAATGCAATAAAATTGGGTTGTAGAAAAGGTATGATCAAAGTGTTACTTGCCTTGCTGATGATCCGCGAGTCCTGGAGATTCGAAGTAACAGGCGGCGCAATCCGGGTAATCTATCGCAGACAAACAACAAGCATACAATGAGTACTCATCTAATGCACAGGTAAAACTCGAACGAGAGATCGAACCAGATAGTTCAACTTAAGAACTCCGGTTGCAAAGAAAGAACGAACCGGACAAAACAACGGAAAACAAACGGCGGAAGAAAACAAATCGGTTCTAGCAAGTTGAAACTAGGTCAAGTTTTACAGTAGCAAAAACTTAGATAAAGTTGATTAGTCGGAACGGCGGTTTCGAAACAAAACTCCAGGCGCTTGAATCACCTGATTCCGATAAACGAGCGAGAAGATAGACTAGAACAAAGATCAGATCTGAGATCGCGATCGTGGAATAAATCCGACGGAAAGAAAAAGAAGAACAGTTAAACGAACGGACGTTCGTTAACCTAGAATAATCCGGTGATCACGTTCGTTAGGACGAACGGTCCGGGGAACGGTCTCTAGGCAACTAAACCGGAAAAGAAAACGAAACCGATCTAGGGTTTCGAAAAGAAAACCGAAACAGAGAACGAAAAGAAAACTGGAACGGTTAAGAAAAGAACCGGAACGGTGTATAAGAAAAACCGAACCGAGGGGATAGAGAGATGCGGCGTGGCTACCTCCGGCGAGGTTCCGGCGAGGGGCTCCGGCGGCGGCGGCGGGGTGCAAGGGCGGCGGCGGCGTTAGGCGGCGCGGGCGGCGGCGCTAGAGGGCGGCACGGCGCGGCGGCACTAGGCGGCGTCGGTAGGGAGGCGCGGCGCTAGCGGGCGGCGGCGGCTTGAGGGCGCGGGGTGGTGGCGCGGTTTGGTGGTGTGGGGTTTAGAGGGGGGTGTGGGGGTATTTAAAAAGGGGAGGGGAGAGGAAACTTGGGGGAGGGGCAAGAAAAAGAGAGGAGAGAGGAAACAGAGTCCTAGTAGGACTCCTACTTGGGCGGCGGCGGTGCTGGCCTGCGCGCTGGCGCGCGGCGCGGGAGGCCTGGCCTGGCCGGCCGGCTGCTGGGCCTTGGCCCAGGCGCGCGACGGAATTTTTTTTAAAGGTTTCGCGCGCAGAAAAACACAGAAAATAAAATCTAAACGAACTCCAAAACTCCCAAAGTAAATTTTCCCCGACTCCTAAAAATGAGTCGAACAAAATGAACTTTTCTCGAGACCTAAAATGCAACTTTTGAAAACACGCATTTTTCCCTATCCAAATAAAAGGCAAATAAACTCTGACAAATCCAATGATCCTCTTTTCAAAATTTGATAAAGCTCAAATACGAAAATGACGAAATCTCCAACTCTCTCCGAAGGTCCTTGAGTTGCGTGAAATTTCTAGGATCAACCAAAATGCAAGAAAATATGATATGCATGATGATCTAGTGTATAACATTCCAAATTGAAAATTTGGGATGTTACAAACCTACCCCCCTTAAGATGAATCTCGCCCTCGAGATTCGGGTTGGTTAGAAAATAGGTGAGGGTGGTCCTTGAGCAAATCTTCTTCTCTCTCCCAGGTGGCTTCATCCTCTGAGTGGTGGTTCTACTGAACTTTGCAAAACTTGATAACTTTGCTACGGGTAACTCTGCTGGCATACTCGAGAATCCTGACTGGTTTCTCTTCATATGTTAGGTCGTCCTTCAACTGAATCGCTTCAAGCGGCACTGTATCTCTTAACGGTACCTCCGCCATCTCGGCGTGACATTTCTTCAGCTGAGAAATATGGAATACGTCATGAACTCCTGACAGTCCCTCTGGTAATTCCAACTTATACGCGACTTCTCCCATACGTTGCAAGATCTTATATGGTCCAACGAAACGCGGTGCTAATTTTCCCTTAACTCCAAAGCGCTTAACTCCTCGAAGTGGGATACTCGGAGATACACTCTGTCTCTTGTTTCGTAAACTGTCTCCTTGTGTTTAGAATCTGCGTAGCTCTTTTGCCTGGACTGGGCTACCTTGAGCCTATCGCGAATCAACTTAACTTTCCGTTCAGACTCCTTAATCAAATCTGGTCCAAAGAATTGACGGTCTCCAACTTCGTCCCATGACAACGGTGTCCTGCACCTCCTTCCGTACAAAGCTTCGAAAGGTGCCATCTTCAGACTGGTTTGGTAACTGTTGTTATAAGAAAACTCCGCGTACGGCACGTTATCGTCCCAACTAGATCCATAATCTAGTGCACAAGCTCTCAGCATATCTTCCAAAATCTGATTGACTCTCTCGGTCTGTCCATCTGTCTGCGGATGAAAAGCGGTGCTGAACTCTAGCCTGGTTCCCAAAGTTTCATGCAACTGATTCCAAAACTTTGAGGTAAATTAGGTTCCTCTGTCTGATACAATACTCCTCGGAACTCCATGCAAACAAATGATCCTAGTCATGTATATCTTTGCCAACTTAGCACTGGTGTAAGTGGTCTTGACTGGAATGAAATGTGCTACCTTCGTCAAACGATCAACTACTACCCATATCGAGTCATATCTTGCCTTCGTCCTGGGTAGTCCAGTGATAAAATCCATGCCTATCTTATCCCACTTCCATTCGGGTATCGGCAATGGTTGCAACAATCCGGCTGGCTTCTGATGCTCTGCCTTCACTCTATGACATACGTCACAAACTGCTACATATGCTGCAATATCCTTCTTCATTCCGGTCCACCAGAATGTCTCCTTCAAAACCAAATACATCTTGGTATTTCCTGGGTGAATCGAATATGGTGAATCATGTGCCTCTTGTAGAATCAACTTCCTGATCTCCGGGTCATTTGGCACATAAACACGGTCCTCAAACCATAGGGTATCGTGCTCATCCTCACGAAATCCCTTTGCTTTTCCTTCGCTCATCTTCTTCTTTATAGAAGCAATCTCCTTGTCAGATTTCTGAGTTTCTCCGATTTTATCCATCAATGTTGACTGAATCTCCAATGCTGCCACATAGCCTCTCGGAACTATCTCTAAACTTAGTTCACGAAGGTTTTCTGCTAACTCCTTGGGTATTTCTTCCGTTATTAACGTATTGACATGGCTCTTATGGCTCAATGCGTCAGCTACTACATTAGCTTTTCCGGGATGGTAATGCAATCTCATATCATAATCCTTGATGAGCTCCAACCATCTCCTTTGTCTGAGATTCAACTCCTTCTGCGTGAAAATGTACTTCAAACTCTTGTGATCCGTGTACACCTCGCAATGATTTCCAATGAGGAAATGTCTCCATGTCTTCAATGCATGCACTACGGCTGCTAACTCCAAATCATGTGTGGCATAATTCAACTCATGAGGCTTCAGTTATCGTGAAGCATATGAAACAACTCTTCCTTCCTGCATAAGCACTGCTCCAAGTCCTCGACGTGAAGCGTCGCAATACACCTCATAATCCTTGGTCTGATCTGGCAAAATCAACACTAGTGAGGTAACCAAACGTTTCTTCAACTCCTGGAAACTAGCCTCACACTCCTCAGTCCATTTGAACTTAGTATCCTTCTTCAACAACTCCGTCATAGGCTTTGAAATCTTTGAAAAGTTCTCAATGAATCTCCGGTAGTATCCTGCGAGTCCAAGAAAACTCCGGATCTCTCCAACTGTCGTTGGTGCTTCCCATTCGGTTACGGTCTCAACCTTTGTGGGTCAACTGCTATCCCTTCTCCGGATATAACATGTCCGAGGAATCCTACTTCCTTCAACCAAAACTCACATTTGCTAAATTTGGCATATAACTGATGTTCCCTTAGTTTCTCCAAAACCAAACGCAAATGTTCCTTATGCTCTTCTTCATCTTTGAATAAACCAGGATATCATCAATGAACACTACGACGAACTTATCCAAAAACTCCATAAACACTTTGTTCATCAGGTTCATAAAATAGGCAGGCGCGTTAGTCAATCCAAATGACATAACGGTATACTCATACAGTCCATATCTTGTGGTGAATGTTGTCTTAGGTATGTCATGCTCTCGAATCTTCAACTGGTGGCACCCTGATCGTAAATCGATCTTGGAAAACACCTTAGCTCCTTGCAAACGATCAAACAGATCATTTATCATTGGCAGTGAGTACTTGTTCTTGATGGTTACTTCGTTCAATCCACGGTAATCAACAACCATCCTTAATGATCCATCCATCTTCTCCACTAGAAGTACGGGTGATCCCCAAGGCGAAGAACTTGGGCGTATGTAACCTTTCTCCAGTAACTCCTTAATCTGATTCTTAATTTCTACCAAATCCTTTGCTGGCATCCCGTATGGTCTCTTTGATATTGGGCATGTACCTGGCAATAACTCAATCAAAACACAATGTCTCTATCCGGTGGCATGCCTGGCAACTCTTCTGGAAATACATCAGGAAAATCCTTTACCACAGGTACTTCCTCCTGCACTACTCCTGTTAAGCAATTTACTTGTGTCCTATTTGGCACATGCCGAGATACATACTTGATCCTTCTTCCTTCTGGCGTTGTAAGCAAAATTGTCTTACTAGCACAATCGATATTCCCTCCATACATCGACAACCAATCCATACCAAGAATTACATCCAGACCTTGGGATTCCAAAATAATTAAATCTGTTGGGAAAACATGCCTTCCTATACTTAATGGCACTTGAAAGCATCCTTGACTGGCCATGTATTCTGCTCCTGGCGAACTTACTAGCATTGGTGTTTTAAGCATCCTAGTGGGCAGGCTATATTTTTCCACAATTCCCCTTGATATGTATGAATGTGATGCACCAGTATCAAAAAGAACGAGTGCGGTAAATGACTTAACCAAAAACTTACCGATTACTGCATCAGGCTGATCTTCAACCTCCTCCACGTTAACGTGGTTCACCTGTCCCCTATTGAAAGGGTTTGGCTTCTTCCCTGAGCTCCCATTGCCATTTCCATTCTGGCCTTCAGGACATTCATTGGCATAATGTCCGGTCTTGGAACACTTGAAACAGGTGACTTGACTTAGGTCTCTCTTGGCTGGGGTTGATGGGGTGGTCCGGTTCTGGCCGTTGCTTCCTCCATTCCCATTACCGTTCTTGTGGCCATTGTGGTTGTGCGAACTACCTCCTCCATGGGTATGCTGAAACTGAAATCCCGATTTAGGGGTAAAACGGGGCTTCTGCTGGGCTCTAGAGTTATACTTCCCCTGTCCATACTTCCTCTTGCGGTTCTCAATCTGCTGTTGCTTCCCTTCTATCATGATGGCACGATCTACCAACTCCTGGTAGTTGTTGAAACTTGCTACCATCAACTACATGCTTAACTCATCATTCAATCCTTCCAGAAACTTCTCCTGCTTAGTTGCATCCGTAGCAACGTCATCTGGGGCATAACGTGCTAACATGCTGAAATCGTCAACATACTAGCCAACTGTCCTTCCTCGTTGGCGTAAGTTGCGAAACTCACGCTTCTTCATGGCCATAGCTCCTGCTGAAACATGTGCAGTGCGGAAAGCTTGCTGAAACTGATCCCTTGTGACAGTGTCAACTGGGAAGGTGGCTGTGAAATTCTCCCATCATGCTGCCGCGGGTCCATCAAGCTGATGTACGGCAAACTTCACTTTCTTTCCATCTGTGCATCCTGCAGTGGTCAACTCCCTTCCTATCTTGCGGAGCCAATCGTCTGCTACCATCGGCTCGGTGCTACTAGAAAACACCGGCGGATTCAGCCTAAGGAAACGGGCTAAGTAGTCAACAGGTGATGGTGGTGGTGGTGGTGGGTTGTTGTTGTTGTTCTGCTGATTCTGAACTAACATCTGCATCAATTGATTCTGCTGCTGGATCAACTGAGTGAGCTCCGGTGGAAATCCATTGTCACGTCTCGGAGGCATCTGAGGGTTTAGAAAAGATGAGAAATAAGAATAGAGTGAGGTCTAAATAGAAAACACTACCCCAATGCACATGAGCAATTTCACACAAAATCACTTCATTCAATTCAAACAAGGGCTTACAATCGATCTAGCTATCGCAAAAGTGCTCAAACTATAGTGTATACATGGGGAGGAATACTACTAATATTTGGTGGTCATCTAGAAATTTGAACCGGTGGAAGACTCCATGATGTCCGCTCCAGCTTCGTCTTCAAAGTCGGGTTCACTTGGGTCCGAATCGGTGTCGTCGATGATGATGTAGTTGTCCGGACATGCGACGTACATGTCTTCCTTCCTGGATGCTAACTCCCTCTTGAGTTCTTCAATCTCTTGCTTAAGATCGCAGTTGTGTCTTGCTAAAGCTACTATCTCCTCCATGTAGTGCTTGCGTGTAGCCTTCAGGTCTCCTTCTAGCTCGATGATCCTCGCCTTCGCATTCTTCAACTCTGTCATATCATTGCACATCTGGTTCTCATGGCGTTGAATGTGCTGGTTTAACTCCTGGATAAAAGCTGCAATGGATCTATCCTTCTAGGTGCTGACTAACTCCCATTGTTCATCTCGGCGTCCGCAAATCTGGTAGATAGTGTCCTTGAGGTCTTCTTGATAAACTTCTCCAATGCGTCCTATGGTGATATGGGCTGCCATGCTCTTTCCCAAACTCCAGGTTGGTGCATTGAAAACACTATCTATGGGCTTCGTGATTGGCGCGAATGTCCTTCCCGGAACGTGAGCTTGAATCTTCCAGCGCTCCTCTTCAGGTAGAGTGGCGTTGAAGGTTCCCGTGAAACTTGGTAATCCAATGTTTAGGTACTTGGTGACTTCCTTCAAGTGAAATCCAAAAGGTGTGCCTTCATCTGGTTGAGCGTACTTGATCTTCGCGTCCTTCATCCTAAAGAGTAGAAAAGATGAGGAGTTAGAAATTGAGGAGAGAATAGTGATCTATGGCTTTAACTTAGTGGTCGTGTCCTACAGTCAGCGTGTGCTCTAATACCATCTCTGTAGCGACCCGACCCGAATGGATCAAGTCTACTGTGCTCCGGTGTCATCCCTGGATCAGTAATGCTGACACCACATAGTACTTCGAAGGATTTATAGTAGAGTGGCAATCACACACTTATTACATCGATGTCTCAAAAGAGAACTTGTTACAATAAATATGGCTTAAGGCCATCTAATATCGATAACAGCGGAAGACTTGGAAGATAAATGGGTCCATCAACTCCAACGGCATCACTGAGTATAGAACCACGACCTAAAAGCACCTTAATGATCGTCTGAAAAGTCTGCAACATTAACGTTGCAGCCCGAAAATGGGTCAGCACATGGAATGTGCTCGCAAGGTAACACATAGAGAGTAATGGAATGAAACATCTATACTATATGCATATTTGGCTGGTGGAAAGCTCTATGGTTACTGTTTTGTGTAAAGCCAGTTTTTCCCTACTGCAAAGGAATAATTTATTTAACTATCATGGTGGTTGTTAAACATTGAGAATGGTTGACAGCATTCTCAATCCCAATTAAAAGTAGTCATCAATAAGCCAACAATATTAATTTAGAAGTAACATGATGAGATTCACATGATATTCAAGTACTAGATACTCAAGATGTCCATAACCGGGGATACGGCTAATCATGATTAGTTTATTACACTCTGCAGAGGTTTGCGCACTTTTCCCCACAAGACTCGATCGCCTCTGTTGGATTTCTCGCACTACTGGTGTTTGAGAAATGGATGACCGAGACACAGTCTTTCAGAAGCGCTAGCACCTTACGATGGATAGACCGGTACACCTACTTTCCCCTACATCTGCTAGTCTACCCTGTAAGAGTTCGCACGACTTAGTCAACTATGCCAGAGCCCATATTGGCTTGTGGCAGCACCCGTAAGTTTCTAGTATGAAAGATCTTATGATCCCTTTGAGCCTGGGTGGCGGTCCAAAATAAACAGGCAAGTCCTGATAGACATCAGGTGCCTCCAATCCACCCAGATGTGTGTTTAAGTTGCCACCTTAGATAAACCATTAAAATTATCACTCTCACATCTATCATGGATATCACTCACCCAATCCACGTCTACTAGCATAGCATGGCATAATAAGCAAACGTAGAAGTAACTCCCAAAGGTTTCATGATAAACAGGTAATAGGTACTACCTCATCTACTTCCCATCCCACAATTTAATTAGATCCTAATCATGCAATGTGTGAGGATGGATCTAATGCAATAAAACTGGGTTGTAGAAAAGGTATGATCAAAGTGTTACTTGCCTTGCTGATGATCCGCGAGTCCTAGAGATTCGAAGTAACAGGCGGCGCAATCCGGGTAATCTATCGCAGATAAACAACAAGCATACAATGAGTACTCATCTAATGCACAAGTAAAACTCGAACAAGAGATCGAACCAGATAGTTCAACTTAAGAACTCCGGTTGCAAAGAAAGAATGAACCGAACAAAACAACGGAAAACAACGGCGGAAGAAAACAACTCGGTTCTAGCAAGTTGAAACTAGGTCAAGTTTTACAGTAGCAAAAACTTAGTTAAAGTTGATTAGTCGGAACGGCGGTTTCGAAACGAAACTCCAGGCGCTTGAATCACCTGATTCCGATAAACGAGCGAGAAGATAGACTAGAACGAAGATCGGATCTGAGATCGCGATCGCGGAATAAATCCAACGGAAATTAAAAGAAGAACGGTTAAACGAACGGACGTTCGTTAACCTAGAATTATCCGGTGATCACGGTCGTTAGGACGAACGGTCCGGCGAACGGTCTCTAGGAAACTAAACCGGAAAAGAAAACGAAACCGATCTAGGGTTTCGAAAAGAAAACCGAAACAGAGAAAGAAAAGAAAACCGGAACGGTTAAGAAAATAACCGGAACGGTGTATAAGAAAAACCGAACCGAGGGGATAGAGAGATGCGGCGCGGCTACCTCCGGCGAGGTTCCGGCCAGGGGCTCCGGCGGCGGCGGCGGGGTGCAAGGGCGGCGGCGGCGTTAGGCGGTGCTAGAGGGCGGCGTCGGCGGGGAGGCGCGGCGCTAGGGGGCGGCGGCGGCTTGAGGGCGCGGGGTGGTGGCGCGGTTTGGTGGTGTGGGGTTTAGAGGGGGGTGTGGGGGTATTTAAAGAGGGGAGGGGAGAGGAAACTTGGGGGAGGGGCAAGAAAAAGAGAGGAGAGAGGAAACGGAGTCCTAGTAGGACTCCTACTTGGGCGGCGGTGGCGCTGGCCTGCGCGCTGGCGCGCGGCGCGGGAGGCCTGGCCTGGCCGGCCGGCTGCTGGGCCTTGGCCCACGCGCATGACGGAATTTTTTTAAAGGTTTCGCGCGCAGAAAACATAGAAAATAAAATCTAAACGAACTCCAAAACTCCCAAAGTAAATTTTCCCCGACTCCTAAAAATGAGTCGAACAAAATGAACTTTTCTCGGGACCTAAAATGCAACTTTTGAAAACACGCATTTTCCCTATCCAAATAAAAGGCAAATAAACTCCGACAAATCCAATGATCCTCTTTTCAAAATTTGAGAAAGCTCAAATATGAAAATGACGAAATCTCCAACTCTCTCCGAAGCTCCTTGAGTTGCGTGAAATTTCTAGGATCAACCAAAATGCAAGAAAATATGATATGCATGATGATCTAGTGTATAACATTCCAAATTGAAAATTTGGGATGTTACATTCTTTGACATTCATCACAAGATACAACAAACTTACGGGCATCCTTGAAGAGAGTAGGCCAATAAAAACCGGATTACAATACCTTATGTGCAGTTCTATCTCCAGCGTGGTGTCCTCCATAAGCTTCGGAGTGACACTTGTGTAGGATCTGTTCCTGTTCATGCTCAGGTACACAACATCTAATAACTCCATCTACTCCTTCTTTATAAAGGTGTGGGTCATCCCAGAAGTAATGTCGTAAATCATAGAAAAACTTTTTCTTTTGCTGGTATGTGAAACTAGGTGGTATAAACTTAGCAACAATGTAATTAGCATAATCAGCATACCATGGAGCAGTGTGAGAAGCATTTATGACATTTAATTGTTCATCAGGAAAGCTATCATCAATAGGTAGTGGGTCATCAAGAACATTTTCTAACCTAGACAAGTTATCTGCAACAGGGTTCTCAGCTGCCTTTCTATCAATAATATGCAAATCAAATTCTTGTAGCAAGAGAACCCATCTAATAAGTGTAGGTTTAGCATCTTTCTTTTCCATAAGATATTTAATAGCAGCATGATCTGTGTGAATAGTTACTTTAGAATCAAGAATATAAGGTCTGAACTTATCACAAGCAAATACAACTACTAAGAATTCTTTTTCAGTGGTAGCATAATTTCTCTAGGCATTGTCTAGAGTTTTACTAGCATATTGAATAACATTTAATTTCTTATCAACTCTTTGCCCTAGAACAACACCTACAGCATAATCACTAGCATCACACATAATTTCAAAAGGTAAATCCAATCAGGTGGCTGAACAATAGGTGCAGAGATCAATGCTTTCTTAAGTATTTCAAATGCTTCTACACAATCATTATCAAAGTCGAACGGTATATCCTTTTGTAATAAATTAGTCAGAGGCCGAGAAATTTTTGAGAAGTCCTTAATGAACCTCCTATAAAAGCCGGCATGACCAAGGAAACTTCTTATACCTTTGATGTCCTTGGGACACGACATCTTTTCAATAGCATCAACTTTAGCTTTATCAACTTCAATGCCTCTTTCAGAAATTTTGTGCCCCAAGTCAATACCTTCATTAACCATAAAATGGCATTTCTCCCAATTCAAGACAAGGTTAGTTTCTTCACATCTCTGCAAAACTCGATCATGGTTGCTTAAGTAATCATCAAAAGAGGATCCATAAATGGAGAAATCATCCATGAATACCTCACATATCTTTTCACCAAAATCAGAAAATATAGCCATCATGCATCTTTGGAAGGTAGCAGGTGCATTACATAAACCAAAAGGCATACATCTATAAGCAAATGTACCGAAAGGGCAAGTAAAAGTGGTCTTAGATTGATCATCAGCTGATACAGGTATTTGAGAGAAACCAGAATAACCATCTAGAAAGCAAAAATGTGTATGTTTGGATAATCTTTCTAGCATTTGATCAATAAAAGGTAAGGGGTAATGATCTTTTTTAGTAGCCTTATTTAATTTGCGGAAATCAACTACCATCCTATAACCTGTAATTATTCTTTGCGGAATCAATTCATCTTTATCATTAGGAACGACAATAATACCTCCCTTCTTAGGAACACAATGGACAGGACTTACCCACTGACTATCAGCAACGGGATAAATTATACCTGCCTCAAGGAGCTTTAGTGTTTCTTTTCTTACCACTTCTTTCATCTTAGGATTCAATCGTCGTTGGTGATCAATAACTTGTTTGGCATCTTTTTCTAAATTTATTTTGTGTCGACATAGAGTGGGACTAATGCCCTTAAGATCATCAAGAGTATATCCAATAGCAGCACGGTGCTTCTTCAGAGTTTTCAATAATTTTTCCTCCTCCTTCTATGAAAGGTTAGCACCAATAATAACATGATATATCTTCTTTTCATCAAGATAAGCATATTTAAGAGTATCAGGCAATGGTTTAAGCTCAAACATGGGATCACCCTTGGGTGGCGGAGGATCCCCTAAGATTTCAACACGCAAGTTGTGTTTCAGAATAGGTCCCTGTTTAAAGAACACCTCATCTATTTCCCTTCTTTCATTCATAAACATATCATTTTCATGGTCTAGCAAATATTGTTCTAAAGGATCACGAGGAGGTACAGCAATAGAAGCAAGACCAATAATTTCATCTTTACTAGGAAATTCATCTTCCCGGTGTTGTCTACGAAATTTAGAAAAGTTGAACTCATGAGACATATCACCTAAACCAATAGTAACAACATCCTTTTTGTAGTGTATCCTAGCATTAACAATGTTTAAGAAGGGTCTACCAAATATAATGGGACAAAAGCTATCTTGTGGAGAACCAAGAACAAGAAAATCAGCAGGATATTTAGTTTTCCCACACAAGACTTCAACATCTCTAACAATCCCCATTGGTGAAATAGTGTCTCTATTGGCAAGTTTAATTGTAACATCAATATCTTCTAACTCAGCAGGTGCAATATCATGCATAATTTCTTTGTATAAGTCAATATGTATTGCACTAGCACTAGCACCCATATCACATAAGCCATGATAACATTGATCTCCTATTTTAACAGAAATAACAGGCATGCCTACCATAGGTCTATGTTTATCTTTAGCACAAGGTTTAGCAATTCTAGCAGTCTCATCACAGAAGTAAATAACATGCCCAACAATATTATCAGCCAAGAGATCCTAAACAATAGCAATATTAGGTTCAACTTTAACTTGCTCAGGAGGTGTATAGGTTCTAATATTGCTGTTACGAACCACAGTTGAAGCTTTAGCATGATCTTTTATCCTAACAGGAAAAGGTGGTTTCTCAACATAAGCAGTAGGAACAATAGGATCATTATAAGCAATAGTCTTTTTCTTCAACTTTAATAGGTGCGGCTACTTTTACTTCTATGGGAGGATGATATTTAAACCACTTCTCCTTAGGGAGATCAACATGAGTAGCAAAAGATTCACAGAAAGAAGCTATTATCTCAGAGTCAAGTCCATATTTAGTGCTAAATTTACGGAAAACATCGGTATCCATAAAAGATTTAACACAATCAAACTTAGGTGTCATACCTGACTCCTTACCTTCGTCGAGATCCCAATCTTCAGAGTTGCGTTTAATTATTTCAAATAAATCCTATTTGAATTCAATAGTCTTCATCATAAAAGAGCCAGCACAAGAAGTATTGAGCATGGTGCGATTGTTATCAGAAAGCCGAGCATAAAATTTTGGATAATCATTCCTCTTGAGAGCTCATGATTGGGGCATGAATATAACATTGATTTAAGCCTCCCCCAAGCCTGAGCGATGCTTTCTCCTTCGTGAGGCCAAAAATTATATATATAATTGCGATCACGATGAACAAGATGCATAGGATAAAACTTCTGATGAAATTCCAATTTCAATCATTTGTAGTTCCATGATCCCATATCATCACATAGCCTATACCATGTCAATGTATCTCCCTCCAAAGATAAAGGGAAGACCTTCTTCTTGATAACATCATCGGGCATACCTGCAAGCTTAAATAATCTACAAACTTCATCCACATATATTAGGTGCTCATCAGGATGTAATGTTCCATCTCCTGCAAAAGGATTAGCTAGAAGTTTTTCTATCATACCCGAAGGAATTTCAAAGTAGACATTTTCATTTTCAGTAGGTTCAGTAGGCTGAGGAGCAACTCTTTGCTCTACTGGTCGAGGTGAAGATACCCCGAACAAGCCCCTCGGAGGATTACCTTCCATAGTAACAAGTGACAGTAAATTTCAGCACACTATATAAATTTTTCCTTACCAAATTCCACCTACCAAAGACACTTCATTACCCGGCAACGGCGCCAAAAAAGAGTCTTGATGACCCACAAGTATAGGGGATCTATCGTAGTCCTTTCGATAAGTAAGAGTGTAGAACCCAACGAGGAGCAGAAGGAAATGATAAGCGGTTTTCAGCAAGGTATTCTCTGCAAGCACTGAAATTATAGGTAATAGATAGTTTTGTGATAAGATAATATGTAACGAGCAACAAGTAACAAAAGTAAATAAAGTGTAGCAAGGTGGCCCAATCCTTCTCGTAGCGAAGGACAAGCCTGGACCAACACTTATATAGAGAAAAGCACTCCCGAGGACACATGGGAATTATCGTCAAGCTAGTTTTCATCATGTTCATATGATTCGCGTTTGGTACTTTGATAATTTGGTATATGGGTGGACCAGTGCTTGGCTACTGTCCTTACTTGGACAAGCATCCCACTTATGATTAACCTATAATGCAAGCATCCGCAACTACAACAAAAGTATTAAGGTAAACCTAACCATAACATGAAACATATGGATCCAAATCAGCCCCTTATGAAGCAACGCATAAACTAGGGTTTAAGCTTCTGTCACTCTAGCAACCCATCATCTACTTATTACTTCCCAATGCCTTCCTCTAGGCCCAAATAATGGTGAAGTGTCATTTAGTCGACGTTCACATAACACCACTAGAGGAGAGACAATGTAACATCCCAAATTTTCAATTTGGAATGTTATACATAGATCATTCATGCATATCATATTTTATTGCATTTTGTTTTGCGATCCTCGAAATCCTAAGCAACTCAAGGACCGTCGGAGAGAGTTGGGGATTTCCCTGTTTTCAAATTTGAGTTTTATCAAATACTGAAACGAGGATTTTTGGTTTTAATTATTTTTCTTTCCGAAAATATTTCATATTAAAATATATGAGAGGAGATAATATGACTTCTCCAAAATAATTGAAATATTGGAGGAAAAATATTAAAATTAAATATTGGGTTTTATTCGGAGTTTATTGCTATTTTATTTGAATTAGAAAAATTGCACGTTTATCAAAGTTGCATTTTAGGGCCAAGAAAATGTTCATCTTGTTCTAAATATTTTATTTAGACGGTGAAAATTTGTTTTGGAATTTTTAGTTTTTTATTTTACTTTATAGGATTTTTTTAGTTTCGGCAAAATTATTTAAAAAAAAGTTTCCTCCGCCGACTGGGCAGAAGCCCAAGTCAGCCGGCCCACCTCCCCGCGTCGTCTCCTTCCAGGAGAACGGGAGCGTGCCACCGCCCGCGAGGCCGAGTCCGGCGGGACTCTCCCTCCCCACGCCGCTTGCCCCCTCGCCCAAGCAAGCACCCCCCTCCTATAAGTACCCCGCCCCCGCCCCGATTCCCGCCACCACCGCCGCACCCCGCCGCAACCGGAGCCGCCCCGCGCCGCACCGCCTTTGCTGCGCGGCCGCCGCCCGTTGCCGTGTCGCCGCCGCCGAGCGCCGCTACAACACCGCCCCTGCCACCTGCGCCGCCCACCGCTGCAGCCCCGCCTCGCCGGAGTCGCCGCCCAGCCTCGCTGGACCTCGCCGGAGGTAAAACCGTCGTTCATTTTTTTAAAAGAACCGATCTGGTTTTTTAGGAAACCCTAAGTTTTTATGAATAGTACAGTTCACCGGTTTTTCTCGGTTAAGTTACTTAGCGGACGTTCGTCCGTACGTTAGTTTTAACGGACGGTGTTCACACGTTAGCCGCAGACAGCGAACGTTCGTTCTTTAGCCTGTTCGTCAGTTTTTCTTTTCTCGGATTTTCCGCGATTATTTTCGATCGTGATTTCTGATCTGATTTTCATTTTAGTTTATCTTTTCGCTCGTTTGTCGGAATCAGACGATTCAAGCGCCTAGATCTTCGTATCGAAACCCTCTTTTTGTTTAATCAACTTTAACAAGGTTTTGATACTGTAAAATTTGACTTTAGTCCAGAATAGTAAATGGACCTTGTTTCTTTCGTAGTTTGAGTTTCGTTGCCCCGTTTGATTTGATTGTTTTTGCAAACCGGAGTTCTTAAGTTGAGCTTTTTGGTTAGACCTTCTTATTTGAGTTTTATCCATGCTTATTTGCTTCATTGCTTATGTATGCTATTGCTTGTTTGCGATAGAACACCCGTAGTGCGAAGCGTGCTACTTTGAATCTTTAGGTTATGTGGATCATCAGCAAGGCAAGTAACACGTTGATCATACCCCTTTATCACCCTGTTTTTATGCATTAGCTCCAATCCTCAAACATTGCATGATTAGGATGTGATTA
Source organism: Triticum monococcum (assembly GCA_034509565.1). Classification (NCBI taxonomy): domain Eukaryota; kingdom Viridiplantae; phylum Streptophyta; class Magnoliopsida; order Poales; family Poaceae; genus Triticum; species Triticum monococcum. The sequence continues at coordinate 33,305,956 of CM067844.1, forward strand.
ACATGTGGGTTGGGAAGTAGTTAATGATGTAGAACCTATTGCCCTGTTATTATCAAACCATTGGGAGTTACTTCTACGTATTGCTTATATTGCTATGCAATGCTCGTAGATGTGGTTTGGGTGAGTGAAATCCATGACAGATGTGAGATTGTTAATTAATGGTTCAACTTAAGGTGGCAACTTGAATACACATCTGGGTGGATTGTTTGTCGGGCACCTTGAGAATCCAATGTTGTCCTAGGATATCCCGGAGTACCTGTGTGATAATCCTAAGATCCGCCACCCAGGCTCAAAGGGAACTGATATATTTCATGCTATAAACTTCCGTGTGTAGCCACATGCTATCATGGGCTCTAGCATAGCTAAGTAAGTTACATGAGCTCTCGAAGAGGTGGATCAGCAGGTAGAGGGATGTAGGTTGGTATGGTCTGCCCGGAGTAAAGAGTAAATCTTTCTGAAAGACTGTGTCTCGGTCATTCGTTTCTCAAACACCATGTAGTGCGAGAAATCCAACGGAGGAGAACGGGTCTTGTGGGGAAAAGTGCACAAACCTCTGCAGAGTGTACAATCTAATCATTGTTAGCCGTGTCCCCGGTTATGGAAAATTCTTGAGTATCTAGTACTTTGATTATCATATGTATGTCATCACTCTAAATTAATATTGTTGGGTTGATAATTACTTTTAATTGGGATTGAGTTGGCGGAACCTTCTCAATGATGTTTCAACTACCATGATAGTTAAATAAAATCTATTCCTTTGTTGTAGGGAAAAATCGGCTTTTCGCAAAAACTATAACCATAGAGCTTTCCACCAGCCAAATATGCATGTAGTGATAGCATTATTTTGTTCTTTCTCTACTGTGTTATATTGCCAGCATATTCCATGTGCTGACCCATTTCTGGGCTGCAACGTATTATGTTGCAGACTTTTCAGACGAGGAGTAAGGTTCGTTAGGTTGTTGTCGTGTAGCTCGGCTATGCCGTTGGAGTTGATGGACTCACTTTATCTTCCAAGCCTTCGTTGTTATCGTATTAGATGGCCTTAAGCCTTATTTATTGTGATAAGTTCTCTTTTGATGTAATAAGTGTGTGATTGCTACTCTTTTATAAATCCTTCGAGTACTGTGTGTGTCAGCATTACCGATCCAGGGATGACACTGAAGCACAGAGACTTGACCGAGTGAGGCCGGGTCGCTACAAGATGGTATCAGAGCACACGCTGAGTGTAGGACACGACCACTAAGCTAAAGCCCTAGATCACTATTCTCTTCTCATTTCTGACTCCTCTCCATTTTCTACTCTTTAGGATGGCAGACGCAAGGAACAAGTTTGCACAACCGGATGAAGACGCACCTTTTGGACGACACTTGAAGGAAGTGACTAGGTACCTGAACATAGGAATACCAAGTTTCACCGGGACTTACAACGCCACTTTACCAGAAGAGGAGCAATGGATGATTCAAGTTCAAGTTCCAGGAAGGACATTCACACCAGTCACTAAGCCCATAGAGTTTTCCTTTGATGCACCAACCTGGAGTCTAGGAAAGAGTATGGCAGCTCACATCACCATGGGACGCATTGGAGAAGTTTACCAAAAGGAGCTTAAGGATACTATCTACCAGATTTGTGGGCGCCGAGATGAGCAATGGGAGATGATCAGCACCAGGAAAGATAGATCAATTGCAGCTTTCATCCAGGAGTTAAACCAGCACATTCGTCGCCAGGAGAACCAGATGTGCGCGGGCATGATAGATCTGAAGAAGGCGATGGCAAGGATCACAGAACTGGAGGAAGAACTCAAGGCTACATGCAAAGATTATGAGGAAGAAATCGTCGTACTAGTGGAGAAGAATGATGATCTGGAAAGGAAGCTAGGAATATTCATGGGAGACCCCGCACCAGGAGGAGAAGACAAAGAACCCAAGGATATTCGTCCGGAGGACTACATCATCATCGACAACACCGACTCGGACCCCGATGATAGCGTTGATGACTATGAAGACGAAGCTGGGGCAGACATCATGGAGTCTTCCACCGATCAATATTTTTAGTAGACCACCACATCAGTAGTAGTATTCCGCCATATATATATATACTATAGTCCGAGCACTTTTGTAACGATAGTTAGATCAAGTGTATGCCCTTGCTTGATTTATTGAGTGAAATGATTGTGTTTGTCTCATGTGCATATGGATAGTGTTTCTCTCATTAGACCTCAGTCTATTCTAATCTCTTCCCTCTAAAACCCATCAGATGCCTCCGAGATGTGACCCCGGATTTACCTTCCCACCGGAGCTCACTCAGTTCAGAACCAAGGCAACAACAACAACAACAACAACCCACCACCACCCCCACCAGTTGATAACTTAGCCAATTTTCTGAGGTTACAACCGCTGGTGGTTTCCAGTAGCACCGAGCCCATAGTAGCAGATGATTGGTTCCGCAGGATTGGAAGGGAGTTAACCACTACAGGATGTACCGATGCTGAGAAGGTGCGTTTTGCCGCACATCAGTTGGATGGACCAGCAACCTCATGGTGGGAGAATTACACTGTCACATACCATATAGCCACTGTTACATGGGACCAGTTTCAGCAAGCTTTCCGCATAGCCCATGTCTCAACTGGAGCTATGAGTATGAAGAAGCGTGAGTTTCGCAACTTATGCCAGGGGAACCGTACTGTGGCTCAGTACGTGGATGAGTTTAGCAAGTTATCTCTCTATGCCCCTGACGATGTGGCCACAGATGCCGCAAAGTAGGAGAAGTTTATGGAAGGGCTGAATCATGAGATGAGCATGCAATTGATGGTGGCAACATTCAACAACTACCAGGAGTTGGTAGATAAGGCTCTTATGATTGAAGGGAAGCAACAGCAGATTGAGAGCCGTAAGAGGAAGTATGGACAAAGAAGATATAATTCATGAACTCAACAGAAGCCTCGCCTAACCCCGAACTCGGGAAGACTCGTTCATAACCATGGAGGCCACAACCACAATGGAGGAAGTACCCATAATCATACCGTCCCAAGGAATGGGAATGGGAATGGATCAAGCAACAATCATAACCGTTCCAAACCAGCCACACCCGCCAAGAGAGACCTAAGCCACGTTACATGTTTCAAGTGCGGGAAGACTGGACACTATTCCATGGAGTGCCCTGAAGCGAAGAATGGAAATGGTAATGGGAGCGCTGGGAAGAAGCCCAATCCATTCAACAAAGGACAAGTGAACCACGTTAATCTGGAGGAGGTTGAAGAGCAGCCAGACGCGGTTATTGGTAAGTTTTTGCTAAAGTCTTTTACCTCTCTTGTTCTTTTTGATACTAGTGCATCACATTCATACATATGAAGGGGATTCGTGGATAAGTTTAAATTACCAACCCAAACCCTTAGGACCCCTCTGTTAGTAAGTTCACCTGGAGCAGAGTATATGGCTAGTCGATGGTGTGACCAGATACCCTTAACCATTGGTAGCCATGTTTTCCTGTCTGACCTAATAATCTTGGAGTCACAAGGATTGGATGTGATATTAGGCATGGACTGGATGTCAAAGTATGGAGGAAGCATTGACTGTGCTAGTAAGTCAATTTATCTTACAACCCCGGAGGGAAAAAGGATTAAGTATGTATCTAGGCATGCACCTAGGAGTAGCCAAGTAAATACCCTCATGGGAATTGTTCAGGAGGAAGTGCCTGTAGTGAAGGATTACCCGGATGTTTTTCCAGAGGAATTACCAGGCATGCCACCGGTCGAGAAATCGAGTTTTTGATAGAACTGTTGCTAGGCACCAGGCCTATATCGAAGCGACCATACCGGATGCCCGCGAATGATCTGGAAGAGATTAAGAAGTAGATCAAGGAGTTATTGCAGAAAGGTTACATTCGACGGAGTTCATCACCACGGGGAGCCCCTGTGCTTTTGGTTGAGAAGAAGGATAAGTCTTTAAGGATGGTTGTTGATTATCGTGCATTGAATGAGGTGACAATCAAGAACAAATACCCATTGCCGATGATCAATGGTTTGTTTGACCAGCTGCAAGGAGCAAAGGTGTTTTCAAAGATCGATTTGCAATCAGGATATCACCAGCTGAAGATTCGGGAGAAAGATATACCTAAAACTGCATTTACCACAAGATACGGGTTATATGAGTATACGGTCATGTCATTTGGACTGACTAATGCCCCTGCCTATTTCATGAGCATGATGAACAAGGTGTTCATGGAATATTTAGATAAGTTTGTTGTGGTGTTCATAGATGATATAATGGCATACTCGAAGAATGAGGAGGAGCACAAGGAGCATTTGCGTTTAGTTCTCGAGAAACTCAGGGAACACCAGTTGTATGCCAAGTTCAGCAAATGTGAGTTTTGGTTGAAGGAGGTTGGATTCCTTGGACATGTTATATCAGGAGAAGGTGTAGCAGTAGATCCTACCAAGGTTCTGTCAGTTACTGAATGGTTGGCACCCACTTCAGTTAGCGAGATCCGCAGTTTTCTTGGACTCGCAGGATACTATCGGAGATTCATTGATAATTTTTCCAAGATTGCGAAGCCAATGACGGAGTTATTGAAGAAGGATAGCAAATTTAAATGGATGGAAGAATGTGAGGCAAGTTTTCAGGAGTTAAAGAAACATTTCATGACAGCCCCAGTACTGATTCTGCCGGATATACATAAAGAGTTTCAAGTGTACTGCGATGCCTCTCGCCTAGGACTTGGGAGTGTGCTTATGCAGGACGGAAGAGTTGTTTCGTATGCCTCACGACAACTAAAACCGCAAGAATTGAATTATGCCATGCATGATTTGGAGTTAGCAGTTGTCGTGCATGCGGTCAAGACTTGGAGACATTACCTTATTGGAAATCGTTGTGATGTGTACATGGATCATAAGAGTTTGAAGTACATTTTCACACATAAGGAGTTGAACCTTAGGCAGAGGAGATGGTTGGAGCTTATAAAGGATTATGATATGAAGCTTCATTATCATCCAGGCAATGCCAATGTCGTAGCTGACACTTTGAGTCGGAAGAGCTATGCTAATACCCTAATAAGCACGGGATTGCCAAACGAGTTAGCAGAGGATCTCAGGGAACTTCGATTGGAGATTGTTCCTAGAGGTTTTGTTGCAACAATGGAGGTTCAGTCTACATTGTTAGGAAAGATTCGAGAAGCACAAAAGATTGACAAACAGATTACTGAGATAAAGGAGAGAATGGGCAAAGGAAAGGCCAAAGGTTTTCGTGAGGACGGGCACGACACCTTATGGTTTGAGGACCGTATTTATGTGCCCAATAACACAGAGATCAGGAAGTTAATACTTCAGGAGGCTCATGACTCACCATACTCGATACACCCCGGAAACACCAAGATGTATTTGGATCTGAAGGAGCGTTTCTGGTGGACTGGTATGAAGAAAGATATTGCCGAGTATGTAGCCGTATCTGATGTATGTCAGAGAGTGAAGGCTGAACATCAAAAGCCAGCAGGATTGTTATAACCTATGCCGGTACCCGAATGGAAGTGGTTTAAACTTGGCATGGATTTTATCACCGGATTACCCAGGACCAAATCAGGATATGATTCTATATGGGTAGTAGTTGATCGCTTGACCAAAGTGGCTCACTTTATCCCAGTGAAAACCACCTATACAAGTGCGAAGTTGGCCAAGATATATATGACCAAGATCGTATGTCTGCATGGAGTTCCAAGGACCATTATATCAGATAGAGGAACACAGTTTATCTCAAAGTTTTGGCATCAACTACACCAGACTTTGGGAACAAGGTTGGAGTTCAGTACAACATTCCACCCCCAGACGGATGGACAGACCGAGAGAGTCAACCAGATTCTGGAGGATATGTTGCGAGCCTGTGCGCTAGATTATGGATCTAGTTGGGATGAAAATTTTCCCTACACGGAGTTCTCATACAACAATAGCTATCAAGCCAGTTTAAAGATGGCACCGTTCGAAGCCCTGTATGGACGAAGGTGCAGAACACCATTGTTATGGGATGAAGTTGGAGACCGTCCGTTGTTTGGACCAGATTTGATCAAGAAGTCTGAACAAAAGGTTAAGTTGATTAGAGATAGACTGAAGATAGCTCAGTCCAGGCAGAAGAGTTATGCAGACTTGAAACGCAAGGAAATAACCTATGAAATTGGAGACAGAGCATATCTACGAGTGTCACCACTGCGAGGAGTGAAATGTTTTGGAGTTAAGGGAAAGTTAGCCCCGAGATTTTCCGTACCAAATTTTGGATTGTATGGGAGAAGTTGCCTAGAAGTTGGAGTTGCCTGAAGGACTGTCAGGAGTTCATGATGTGTTCCATTTTCCCAGTTGAAGAAGTGTCATGCTGAGATGGCTGATATACCACCAAGAGATACGGTGCCCTTGGAGACGATTCAGTTGGACAATGATCTGACCTACGAGGAGAAGCCAGTCAGGATTCTTGAATATGCCAGCCGAGTCACCCGCAGCAAGGTTATCAAGTTTTGCAAAGTTCAGTGGAGCTACCATACCGAGGATGAAGCCACCTGGGAACGAGAGGATGATCTTCACAATGACCACCCGCACCTATTTTCTAGCCAAGCCGAATCTCGAGGGCGAGATTCATCTTAAGGGGGGTAGGTTTGTAACATCCCAAATTTTCAATTTGGAATGTTATACATAGATCATTCATGCATATCATATTTTATTGCATTTCGTTTCGCGATGCTCGAAATCCTAAGCAACTCAAGGACCCTCGGAGAGAGTTGGGGATTTCCCTGTTTTCATATTTGAGTTTTATCAAATATTGAAACAAGGATTTTTGGTTTTAATGATTTTTCTCTCCAAAAATATTTCATATTAAAATATATGAGAGGAGATAATATGACTTCTCCAAAATAAATGAAATATTGGAGCAAAAATATTAAAATTGAATATTTGGTTTTCTTCGGAGTTTATTGCTATTTTATTTGAATTAGAAAAATTGCACGTTTTTTAAAGTTGCATTTTAGGGCCAAGAAAATGTTCATCTCGTTCTAAATATTTTATTTAGACGGTGATTTTTTTTGGCATTTTTAGTGTTTTATTTTATTTTATAGGATTTTTTTAGTTTCGGCGAAATTATTTTAAAAAAAAGTTTCCTCCGCCGACTCGGCCGAAGCCCAAGTCAGCCGGCCCACCTTCCCGCGCCGTCTCCTTCCAGGAGAACGGGAGCATGCCGCCGCCCGCGAGGCCGAGTCCGGCCGGGACTCTCCCTCCCCGCGCCGCTTGCCCCCTCGCACAAGCAAGCACCCCCCTCCTATAAGTACCCCGCCCCCGCCCCGATTCCCGCCACCACCGCCGCACCCCGCCGCAACCGGAGCCGCCCCGCCTTTGCCGCACCGCCGCCGCCACCGCCCATTGCCGCGTCGCCGCCGCCAAGCACTGCTGCCACGCCGCCCACTGCCGCCGCCCCGCCTCGCCGGAGGTAAAGGCGTTGTTTGGTTTTTCTTTTTAAAAAAGAACCAATCCGGTTTTTTTAGGAAACCCTAAGTTTTTTTTGAATAGTATGGTTCATCGGTTTAGTTATTTAGCGGACGTTCGTCCGTACGTTTGTTTTAACGAACGGTGTTCACTCGTTAGCCGCAGACAGCGAACGTTCGTTCGTTAGCCTGTTCGTCAGCTTTTCTTTTCTCGGATTTTCTGCGATTATTTTTTATTGTGCTTTCTGATCCGATTTTCGTTTTAGTTTATCTTTTCGCTCGTTTGTCGGAATCAGGCGATTCAAGCGCATAGATCTTCGTCTCGAAACCCTCTTTCTGTTTAATCAACTTGAACAAGGTTTTGATACTGTAAAATTTGACTTTAATCCAGAATAGTAAACGGACCTTGTTTCTTTCGCAGTTTGAGTTTCGTTGCCCCGTTTGATTTGATTCTTTTTGCAAACCGGAGTTCTTAAGTTGAACTTTCTGGTTATACCTTCTTATTTGAGTTTTATCAATGCTTCTTTGCTTGATTGCTTATGTATGCTATTGCTTGTTTGCGATAGATAACCCGGAGTGCGAAGCGTGCTACTTTGAATCTTTAGGTTTTGCGGATCATCAGCAAGGCAAGTAACACTTTGATCATACCCATTTATCACCCAGTTTTTATGCATTAGCTCCAATCCTCAAACATTGCATGATTAGGATGTGATTAACATGTGGGTTGGGAAGTAGTTAATGAGGTAGAACCTATTGCCCTGTTATTATCAAAACCTTGGGAGTTACTTCTACGTATTGCTTATATTGCTATGCTATGCTCGTAGACGTGGTTTGGGTGAGTGAAATCCATGACATATGTGAGATTTTTAATTAATGGTTCAACTTAAGGTGGCAACTTGAATACACATCTGGGTGGATTGTTTGTCGGGCACTTGGAGAATCCAGTGTTGTCCTAGGATATCCCAGAGTACCCATGTGATAATCCTAAGGTCCGCCACCCAGGCTCAATGGGAACTGAGATATTTCATGCTAGAAACTTCCGTGTGCAGCCACATGCTATTATGGGCTCTAGCATAGCATAGAGGTGGATTAGCAGGTAGAGGGATGTAGGTTGGTATGGTTTGCTCGGAGTAAAGAGTAAATGTTTCTAAAAGACTGTGTCTCGGTCATTCGTTTCTCAAACACCATGTAGTGCGAGAAATCCAATGGAGGAGATCAGTTCTTGTGGGGAAAAGTGCACAAACCTCTGAAGAGTGTACAATCTAATCATGGATAGCCGTGTCCCTGGTTATGGACAATTCTTGAGTATCTAGTACTTGGATTATCATATGTATCTCATCACTCTAAATTAATATTGTTGGGTTGATAATTACTTTTAATTGGGATTGTGTTGGAGGAACCTTCTCAATGATGTTTCAACTACCATGATAGTTAAATAAAATCTATTCCTTTGTTGTAGGGAAAAATCGGCTTCTCGCAAAAACTATAACCATAGAGCTTTCCACCAGCCAAATATGCATGTAGTCATAGCATTATTCTGTTCTTGCTCTACTGTGTTATATTGCCAGCATATTCCGTGTGCTGGCCCATTTTTGGGCTGCAACGTATTATGTTGCAGACTTTTCAAATGAGGAGTAAGGTTCGTTAGGTCATTGCCATGCAGCTCGGCTATGCCGTTGGAGTTGATGGACTCACTTTATCTTGCAAGCCTTCTGTTGTTATCGTATTAGATGGCCTTAAGCCATATTTATTGTAATAAGTTCTCTTTTGAGACATTCGATGTAATAAGTGTGCGATTGCTACTCTGTTATAAATCCTTCGAGTACTGTGTGTGTCAGCATTACCGATCCAGGGATGACACTAAAGCACAGAGACTTGACCGTTTGAGGTCGGGTCGCTACAGAAAACATACATCTCATCAAAATATCGAACGAATACCAAATTCACATGACTACTAATAGCAAGACTTCTTCCATGTCCTCAGGAACAAACGTAACTGCTCACAAAGCATATTCGAGTTCATAATCAGAGGGGTATTAATGTGCATATAGGATCTGAACATATGATCTTCCACCAAGTAAACCAACTAGCATCAACTACAAGGAGTAATCAACACTACTAGCAACCCACAGGTAGCAATCCTAGACTTAGAGACAAGAATCGGATACAAGAGATGAACTAGGGTTTGAGAGGAGATGGTGCTGGTGAAGATGTTGATGGAGATTGACCCCCTCCCGATGAGAGGATCGTTGGTGATGACTATGGTGATGATTTCCCCCTCCCGGAGGGAAGTGTCCCCGGCAGAACAGCTCCTCCGGAGCCCGAGAGTGGTTCCGCCTCGTGGCGGTGGAGTCTCATCCCGAAAGCTTGCTTATGAATTTTTTCCAATGAAAGACTCCATATAGCAAAAGATGGGAACCGGAGGGCCACTAGGGGGCCCACGAGGCAGGGGGCGTGCCTAGGGGGGTAGGGTGCGCCCCCACCCTCGTGGCCTGGGTGTGGGCCCCCTCTGGAACTTCTTGTGCTTAGTATTTTTTATATATTCTGCAAATAGCTTCCGTGAAGTTTCAGGACTTTTGGAGCTGTGCAGAATAGGTCTGTAATATTTGCTCCTTTTCCAGCCCAGAATCCCAGCTGCTGGCATTCTCCCTCTTTCTGTAAACCTTGTAAAATAAGAGAGAATAGGCATAAGTATTGTGACATAGTGTGTAATAACAGCCCATAACGCAATAAATATCGATATAAAAGCATGATGCAAAATGGACGTATCAAAGATCAACTTGCATATCTGATCCAGTCTACACTGAGGATTGAGAAGGGCTTGGCCACCCTAACTCAAAACCAAGAGAGCTTGGAGAGGATCGTAGAAACTAAATTTTATGATCTTGATCTAAAGGTAACTGAGATTCAAACAGCCGTTGAACAGCTTCGGGAGGAAGCGGAAGAGAAGAGAGGGAAGGCAACCACAGATGCATTTCAGCGAGTGCCAAGGAGTCAAAGGTCTGCTGCCGTGCCAGTGACAGATTCTAGAGCTACAACATCAGCACCAGCAGCTACAGCTCTAGTGCCACCTCCAGCAGCCACTCGACCAGCTCCAACTACATCAACGGATGCCTTCGTCCTTGGAGTTCTTACTACACCACCTCCCGAAGACCAAGCCTGAGAGACGCATAGCACTATGCATATTTGAACTTTTTGGTAACTTGTTGCCAAATGGGGAGAAATATGTCTTTGGTTGAGCTTTTTATTATGTCACAAATTGATACGTCCATTTTGCATCATGCTTTTATGTCAATATTTATTGCATTATGGGCTGTTATTACACATTATGTCACAATACTTATGCCTATTCTTTCTTATTTTACAAGGTTTACATGAAGAGGGAGAATGAGGGCAGATGAAATTCTGGGCTGGAAATGGAGCAAATATTAGAGACCTATTCTACGCAACTCCAAAAGTCCTAAAACTCCACGGGAATTATTTTCAGAATATATAAAAAATATTGGGCGAAAGAAGTACCAGAGGGGGGCCACCCACCGTCCACCAGGGTGGGGGTGCGCCCTACCCCCTGGGCGCGCCCCCTGCCTCGTGGCCCCCCTGGCAGGCCTCTGATGCCCATCTTCTGCTATATGAGGTCATTCGTCCAGGAAAAAATCATAAGCTAGCTCATGGGACAAAACTCCGCCGCCACGAGGTGGAACCTTGGCAGAACCAATCTAGGGCTCCGGCGGAGCTGTTCTGTCGGGGAAATTTCCCTCCGGGAGGGGGAAATCATCACCATCGTCATCAACATCGATCCTCTGAGCGGGAGGGGGTCAATCTCCATCAAGATCTTCACCATCAGCATCTCATCTCAAACCCTAGTTCATCTCTTGTATCCAATCTTTGCCCCAAAGCCTCAGATTGGTACATGTGGGTTTCTAGTAGTGTTGATTACTCTTTGTAGTTGATCCTAGTTGGTTTATTCGGTGGAAGATCATATGTTCATATCCTTTATGCATATTAATACCCCTCTGATTATGAACATGAATATGATTTGTGAGTAGTTACGTTTGTTCATGAGGACATGGGAGAAGTCTTGCTATAAGTAGTCATGTGAATTTGGTATTCGTTCGATATTTTGATGAGATGTATGTTGTCTTTCCTCTAGTGGTGTCATGTGAACGTCGACTACATGGCACTTCACCATTGTTTGGGCCTAGAGGAAGGCATTGGGAAGTAATAAGTAGATGATGGGTTGCTAGAGTGACAGAAGCTTAAACCCTAGTTTATGAGTTGCTTCGTAAGGGGTTGATTTAAATCCATATGTTTCATGATGTGGTTAGGTTTACCTTAATACTTCTTTTGTAGTTGCGGATGCTTGCAATAGGGGTTAATCATAAGTGGGATGATTACCCAAGGAAGGACAATACCCAAGAAGCGGTCCACCCACATATCAAATTATCAAAGTACCGAACATGAATCATATGAACGTGATGAAAACTAGCTTGACGATAATTCCCATGTGTCCTCGGGAGCGCTTTCCTTTATATAAGAGTTTGTCCAGGCTTGTCCTTTTCTACAAAAATGATTGGGCCATCTTGCTGCACCATATTTACTTTCATTACTTGTTACCCGTTATAAATTACCTTATCACAAAACCATCTGTTACCGACAATTTCAGTGCTTGCAGAGAATACCTTACTGAAAACTGCTTATCATTTCCTTCTCCTCCTTGTTGGGTTCAACACTCTTACTTATCGAAAGGATTACGATAGATCCCCTATACTTGTGGGTCATCAAGACTCTTTTCTGGCGCCGTTGCCGGGGCATGAACAGCCTTTGGTAGGTGGAATTTGGTAAGGAAAAATTTATATAGTGTGCTGATATTTACTGGCACTTGTTACTATGGAACATAATCCTTTGAGGGGATTGTTCGGGGTATCTTCACCCCGACCAGTAGAGCAAAGAGTTGATCCTCAACCTACTAAACCTACTGAAAATGTTTGCTTTGCAATTCCTTCGGGTATGATAGAGAAACTGCTAGCTAATCCTTTTACAAGAGATGGAACATTGCATCCCGATTTGCACCTAATCTATGTGGATGAAGTTTGTGGATTATTTAAGCTTGCAGGTATGCCCGAGGATGTTATCAAGAAGAAGGTCTTCTCTTTATCTTTGAAGGGAAAGGCATTGACATGGTTTAGGCTATGTGATGATATGGGATCATGGAACTACAACCGATTGAAATTGGAATTTCATCAGAAGTTTTATCCTATGCATCTTGTTCATCATGATCGTAATTATATATATAATTTTTGGCCTTGCGAAGGACAAAGCATCGCTCAAGCTTGGGGGAGGCTTAAGTCAATGTTATATTCATGCCCCAATCATGAGCTCTCAAGAGAAATTATTATTCAAAAAATGTATGCTCGGCTTTCTCTCGATAATCGCTCCATGCTCGATACTTCTTGTACTGGCTCTTTTATGATGAAGACTATTGAATTCAAATGGGATTTATTAGAAAGAATCAAACGCAATTCTGAAGATTGGGATCTCGATGAAGGTAAGAAGTCAGGTATAACAACTAAGTTTGGTTGTGTTAAATCTTTTATGGATGCCGATGTTTTCCGTGAATTTAGCACTAAATATGGACTTGACTCTGAGATAGTAGCTTCTTTCTATGAATCCTTTGCTAATCATGTTGATCTCCCTAAGGAGAAGTGGTTTAAATATAATCCTCCCGTTGAAGTGAAAGTAGTTGCACCTATTAAAGTTGAAGAAAAGACTATCACTTATGTTGATCCTGTTGTTCCTACTGCTTATGTTGAGAAACCACCTTTCCCTGTTATAATAAAGGATCCTGCTAAAGCTTCAATTGTGGTCCATAAGAGTAATACTAGAACACCTACACCCTCTGAGCAAATTAAAGTTGAACCTAGTGTTGCTATGGTTAAAGATCTCTTGGCTGATAATATTGATGGGCATGTTATTTACTTTTGTGATGAAGCTGCTAGAATTGCTAGATCTGATACTAAAAATAAGCATAGACCTGTTGTAGGCATGCCTGTTATTTATGTTAAAATAGGAGATCATTGCTATCATGGTTTATGTGAAATTGGTGCTAGTGCAAGTGCAATACCTCATTCCTTATACAAAGAAATTATGCATGATATTGCACCTGTTGAGATAGAGGAAATTGATGATACAATTAAGCTTGCCAATAGAGACACCATTTCACCGGTTGGGATTGTTAAAGATGTTGAAGTCTTGTGTGGGAAAGTTAAATACCCTGCTGATTTTCTTGTTCTTGGTTCCCCACAAGATGACTTTTGCCCCATTATATTTGGTAGACCCTTCTTGAATATTGTTAATGCTAAGATAGACTGCAAAAAATGATGTTGTTACGATTGGTTTGGGGGATATGTCTCATGAGTTTAATTTTTCTAAATTTCATAGACAACCCCATGATAAAGAATTGCCTAGTAAAGATGAAATTATTGGTCTTGCTTCTATTGACGTGCCTCCTAATGATCCTTTAGAACAATATTTGCTAGACCATGAAAATGATATGTTTATGAATGAAAGAAGGGAAATAGATGAAGTATTCTTTAAACAGGGACCTATTTTGAAACACAACTTGCCTGTTGAAATCCTAGGGGATCCTCCTCCACCCAAGGGTGATCCCATGTTTGAGCTTAAACCTTCACCTGATAGTCCTAAATATGCTTATATTTATGAGAAAGAGATATATCCTGTTATTATTAGTGCTAACCTTTCAGAGCATGAAGAAAAGAAATTATTGAAAACTCTGAAGAAGCACTGTGCTGCTATTGGATATACTATTGATGATCTTAAAGGCATTAGTCCCACTCTATGCCGGCCCAAAATAAATTTAGAGAAAGACATTAAACCGGTTGTTGATCACCAACGACGGTTAAATCCTAAGATGAAAGAAGTGGTAAGAGAAGAAATACTAAATCTTCTGGAGGCAGGTATAATTTACCCCGTTGCTGATAGTTAGTGGGTAAGTCATGTCCATTGTGTCCCTAAGAAGGGAGGTATTACTGTTGTTCCTAATGATAAAGATGAATTGATCCCACAAATAATTGTCACAGGTTATAAAATGGTAATTGATTTCCGCAAATTAAATAAAGCTACTAAAAAGGATCATTACCCTTTACCATTTATTGATCAAATGCTAGAAAGATTATCCAAACATACACATTTTTTCTTTCTAGATGGTTATTCTGGTTTCTCTCAAATACCTATGGCAAAAGAGGATCAAGAAAAGACAACTTTTACTTGCCCTTTCGGTACCTTTGCTTATAGACGTATGCCTTTTGGTTTATGCAATGCACCTGCTACCTCTCAAAGATGTATGACTGCTATATTCTGTGACTTTTGTGAAAAGATTGTTGAGGTTTTCATGGATGATTTCTCCATTTATGGAACTTCTTTTGATGATTTCTTAAGCAACCTTGATCAAGTTTTATAGAGATGTGAAGAAACTAACCTTGTCTTGAATTGGAAAAGTGCCACTTTATGGTTAATGAAGGTATTGTCTTGGGGCATAAAATTTCTGAAAGAGGTATCGAAGTTGATAAAGCTAAGGTTGATGCTATTGAAAAGATGTCGTGCCCTAAGGACATTAAAGGTATAAGAAGTTTCCTTGTCATGTCGGTTTTTATAGGAGGTTCATTAAGGACTTGATTTCTGCACCTATTGTTCAGCCACCTAATTGGAATTTACCATTTGAAATTATGTGTGATGCTAGTGATTATGCTGTAGGGGCTGCTCTAGGACAAAGAGTTGATAAGAAATTAAATGTTATCCAATATGCTAGCAAGACTCTAGACAGTGCCCAAAGAAATTATGCTACTGCCGAAAAAGAATTGTTAGCTCTTGTATTTGCTTGTGATAAGTTCACACCTTATATTGTTGATTCTAAGGTAACTGTCCACACCGATCATGCTGCTATTAAATATCTTATGGAAAAGAAAGATGCTAAACCAAGACTTATTAGATGGGTTATCTTGCTTCAAGAATTTGATTTGCATATTATCGATAGAAAGGGAGCTGAGAATCCCATTGAAGACAACTTATCTAGGTTAGAAAATGTTCTTGATGACCCACTACCTATTGATGATAGCTTTCCTGATGAACAATTAGCTGTCATAAATGCTTCTCATACTGCTCCATGGTATGCTGATTATGATAATAATATTGTTGCTAAATTTATACCACCTAATTTCACATACCAGCAAAAGAAAAAGTTCTTCTATGATTTAAGACATTATTTTTGGGATGACCCACATCTTTATAAAGAAGGAGTAGATGGTGTTATTAGACGTTGTGTACCTGACCATAAACAGGAACAGATCCTACGCAAGTGTCTCTCCGAGGCTTATGGAGGACACCATTCTAGAGATAGAACTGCACATAAGGTATTGTAATCCGGTTTTTATTGGCCTACTCTCTTCAAGGATGCCTGCAAGTTTCTCTTGTCTTGTGATGAATTTCAAAGAATTGGTAATATTAGTAGACGTCAAGAAATGCCTATGAATTATTCACTTGTTATTGAACCATTTGATGTTTGGGGCTTTGATTATATGGGACAGTTTCCTTCCTCTAATGGGTATACTCATATTTTAGTTGCTGTTGATTATGTTACTAAGTGGGTAGAAGCTATTCCAACTAGTAGTGCTGATCTTAACACCTCTATTAAGATGCTTAAAGAAGTTATTTTTCCGAGGTTTGGAGTCCCTAGATACTTAATGACTGATGGTGGTTCACATTTTATTCATGGTGCTTTTCGTAAAATGCTTGCTAAGTATGATGTTAATTATAGAATTGCATCTCCATATCATCCATGGTCTAGTGGTCAAGTAGAATTGAGTAATAGAGAGCTTAAATTAATTTTGCAAAGGACTATTAATTGATCTAGAAAGAATTTGTCCAACAAATTTGATGATGCATTATGGGCTTATAGAACTGCATATAAAAATCCTATGGGTATCTCTCCGTATAAAATGGTTTATGGAAAAGCATGCGACTTACCTCTTGAACTAGAACATAAGGTATATTGGGCCATTAAAGAGCTCAATTATGATTTCAAACTTGCCGGTAAGAAAAGGTTATTTGACATTATCTCACTTGATGAATGGAGAACCCAGGCCTATGAGGATGCCAAACTGTTTAAAGAAAAAGTTAAAAGATGGCATGACAAAAGGATACAGAAGCATGAGTTTAATGTAGGTGATTATGTTTTGCTATACAACTCTCGTTTAAGATTTTTTGCAGGCAAACTGCTCTCAAAATGGGAAGGTCCTTACATTATCGAGGAGGTCTATCATTCCGGTGCCATGAAAATCAACAACTATGAAGGCACAAATCCGAGGGTGGTTAACGGTCAAAGAATCAAACATTATATCTCAGGTAATCCTATAAATGTTGAAACTAATGTTATCGAAACCGTAACCCTGGAGGAATACATAAAGGAAACTTTCCAGAACGTTTCGGACTCCGAAAAGGAATAGGTATGAGGTGCGGTAAGTAAGCCGACTCCAAAACAGTTCTAATAGCAATTTTTCTCCATTGGGGAATACTTAAGAAAATGGAAAAATAAGAAGCAGTCCGAGAAGGACACGAGGCTTCCACGAGGGTGGAGTGCATGCCCTACCCCCTTGGGCGCGCCCCCTGCCTCGTGGGCACCTCGTGTGCCTTACGGACTCCGTTTTCTTGCACGATACTTCTTTTGGTCGGTAAAAATTCATTATATAATCTCCCAAAGGTTTTGACCACCATATCACACAAATATCTTCTGTCTTTGTCTCGAGCTGTTTTGCTGACAGATCTAGATCGCCATGGCGTCTTCAAGTGCCCCCAAGGACAAGTTCTTCGAGAAGGTCTGCAACCCCTACCTCATGGAGGTCCTGCAACACCCTCAAACCATTGAGATGCATGAGGGGTTGTTGCACATCCGTGATGTTGAGGGACCAAGGAGGACCGGAAGCGTGGAGACAAGACTCGAAGCAATGGAGCAACAAGTTTTCAAGTGCCAGGAGATGGTGGAACATGGACTCGACTCCAATCACATAATGATCGTGGAGTTCACCAACAACCACAAGCTGGATGACAACAACATTGGGGAGGCCATCTTCAAGCTTCACAAGAAAATTGAGAGCCTCCAAGCCCATATCTATGACCTGCAAAACCAAAAATGTGAGTATGAATATAGATTCAAGAGGACGAGTTTGGCCGCAGATTTGAGGATCCCGGAGACTCGATCATCCTTCTATGACGGTGAGCATATGCCTTGGAAGACGGATGACAAGCCTACATCATCAACAACTCCATCATCACCACCTCCGAGGAAGGAGACATAAACACATCGGTATGGGCACTCCCCTTGGCAACTGCCAAGCTTGGGGGAGTGCCCCGGTATCGTATCACTATCACACTTTTATCTTTACTATTTTTCTTAGTTCGACCCTTTAGATAATATCTTGATCTAGTAGAATAAAGTTTTAGTATGATCTAGTTTTGAGTTTTGCTTTATGATCATTCTATGTAATCGAGTCCGTGAGTTATATAATAAAGGTTAGTGTTGAGTCAAGGGCTTGATTATCTTGCTATGATCTTGAGGGAATAAAATAAAAGAGAAAGAATAAAAAGAAACAAAGAGATCATATATGGATCTTATGGAGAGTAATGACTTCACATATAAAGAGTATGATGAATAAAAATTGTTGAGAGTTGACAAGCATAGTTTTGGTCATCGTTTCAATTAAATGGAAATAATAAATAAAGAGAGGTTTTCACATATAAATATACTATCTTGGACATATTTTATGATTGTGAGAACTCATTAAAATATGACATCCTGAAGAGTTGATGTTGGACAAGGAAGACAATGTAATTGGTTATGTTTTCCTACATCTGAAATAAATTATGGTGTCTTGGATCATCCAACATGTTGAACTTGCCTTTCCCTCTCATCCTAGCCAAATTATTTGCACCAAGTAGAGATACTACTCGTGCTTCTAAATATCCTTAAACCTAGTTTTGCCATGAGAGTCCACCATGCCTACCTATGGATTGAGTAAGATCCATCAAGTAAGTTGCCATTGGTGCAAGCAATAAAAATTGCTCTCTAAATATGTATGACTTATTAGTGTGGAGAAAATAAGCTTTATACGATCTTGTGATGTGGAAGAAATAAAAGCGATGGACTGCATAATAAAGGTCCATATCACAAGTGGCAATATAAAGTGATGTTCTTTCGCATTAAGATTTTGTGCATTCAACCATAGAAGCACATGACAACCTCTGCTTCCCTCTGCAAAGGGCCTATCTTTTATTCTTGTCTATTACTTCATACAAGAGTCATGGTGATCTTCACCTTTCCTTTTTACATTTTATCCTTTGGAAAGCACAATGTGTTGGAAAGTTCCGGATATTTATAGCTAATTGTATGTGAGTTTTCATGAACTATTATTGCTGACATTACCCCTGAGGTAAAAGGTTGGGAGGCAAAACTATAAGCCCCTATCTTTCTCTGTGTCCGATTAAAACTTCATACCCATAAGTATTGCGTGAGTGTTAGCAATTGTGAAAGACTAAATGATAGTTGAGTATGTGGACTTGCTGAAAAGCTCTTATATTGAGTCTTTCCGACGTTATGATAAATTACAATTGCTTCAATGACGGAGATTATAGTTTGTTAGTTCTCAATGAATTTTATGATTCATACTTGAAACTGTGAATGAATTGTTACTTTAGCATAAGAGGTCATATGATGATGATGTGTGTGTGTGTGCATATATATATGTGTGTGTGTGTGTGTGTGTGTGTGTGTGTGTGTGTGTGTGTTGTTGTTCTAAGAATGATCATGATGCCCTCATGTTCGTATTTTAATTTTATCAACACCTCTATCTCTAGACATGTGGACATATTTTTCAATTTCGGATTCCGCTTGAGGACAAGCGAGGTCTAAGCTTGGGGGAGTTGATACATCCATTTTGCATCATGCTTTTATATCGATATTTATTGCATTATGGTCTGTAATTACACATTATGTCACAATACTTATGCCTATTCTCTCTTATTTTACAAGGTTTACATGAAGAGGGAGAATGCCGGTAGCTGGAATTCTGGGCTGGAAAAGGAGCAAATATTAGAAACCTATTCTGTGCAACTCCAAAAGTCCTGAAACTCCATGGGAATTATTTTCAGAATATATAAAAAGTATTGGGTGAAAGAAGTACCAGAGGGGGCCCACCCACCGTCCACGAGGGTGGGGGCGCGCTGTAGGACCTTGAAGTATATGTGTCTAGAGGGGGGTGATTAGACACTTCATGCTAAAGTTGCAATTTTTAAGCCTTTTCGGTTTAAGTGGAGTTTAGGCATAGTTTCAGCATTCACAATACATAACAAGCAAGCATGCAAAGAGTGTATAGGCAGCGGAAAATAAAGCATGCAACTTGCAAGAATGTAAAGGGAAGGGTTTGGAGAATTCAAACGCAATTGGAGACACGGATGTTTTTCCCGTGGTTCAGATAAGTGGTGCTATCCTACATCCACGTTGATGGAGACCTCAACCCACGAAGGGTAACGGTCACGCGAGTCCACGAAGGGCTCCACCCACGAACGGTCCACGAAGAAGCAACCTTGTCTATCCCACCATGGCCATCGCCCACGAAGGACTTGCCTCACTAGCGGTAGATCTTCACGAAGTAGGTGATCTCCTTGCCCTTACAAACTCCTTGGTTCAACTCCACAATCTTGTCGGAGGCTCCCAAGTGACACCTAGCCAATCTAGGAGACACCACTCTCCAAGAAGTAACAAATGGTGTGTTGATGATGAACTCCTTGCTCTTGTGCTTCAAATGATAGTCTCCCCAACACTCAACTCTCTCTCATAGGATTTGGATCTAGTGGAAAGAAGATTTGAGTGGAAAGCAACTTGGGGAAGGCTAGAGATCAAGATTCATATGGTAGGAATGGAATATCTTGGTCTCAACACATGAGTAGGTAGTTCTTTCTCAGAACATATGAGTTGGAAGTGTAGATCTGTTCTGATGGCTCTCTCCACGAATGAAGAGGAGGTGGAGGGGTATATATAGCCTCCACACAAAATCCAACCGTTACACACAGTTTTCCAATCTCGGTGGGACCAAATCAACAAACTCGGTCAGACAGAAATGGTAAACCTAGTGACCGTTAGAGATTTTCGGTGGGACCGACTGGATCAACTCGGTGGGACCGATGTGCTAGGGTTAGGGTAAATCCAAAACTCGGTTTGACCGATTACTCAAACTCGGTGGGACCGATTTGGGTAATAAGTGAAACAGAGAGTTGACCAAGCAAACTCGGTGGGGCCGATTGCATATCTTGGTCGGACCGAAAATATTGCAATAGGTAACAGAGAGTTTGCAAGCCCATCTCGGTGAGACCGAGATCCCATCGGTGAGACCGAACTGATTAGGGTTTCTGGCAGTGGCTATGATAAGTGAAACTCGGTGGCGCCGGATAGAAATAATCGGTAGGTCTGAGTTTGGCTTTGGGTTTTAGGTCATATGTGGAAGTGGGAAAGTAGCTGAGAATTTTGAGGCATATCATTAAGCACTTGAGCAAGAGGCTCATTAAGAAACACCTCATCCCTCCTTGATAGTATTGGCTTTTCCTATGGACTCAATGTGATCTTGGATCACTAAAATGTAAAATGAAGAGTCTTGAGCTTTGAGCTTTAGCCAATCCTTTGTCCTTAGCATCTTGGAGAACTTCCCACAACCTTTAGTCCATGCCACTCCATTGTTGAACTTATCTGAAACATACTAGATAGAAACATTAGTCCAACAAGAGATATGTTGTCATTAATTACCAAAACCACCTAGGGAGCACTTGTGCTTTCAATCTCCCCCTTTTTGGTAATTGATGGCAACATACATCAAAGCTTTAGATAAAGATATAAAGAACAGCAAGTAAAGCTTTGGAAGGACATGTAACAAGCACAGGCTCCCCCTACATGTATGCACTCATGTAAATGTGAAATATAGAGGCATGTGAGAGCATAACCATGACAGAGTAGGCAATGTGTTACATGTATCTTGGCCATATGCATCAGAGCAAAAGATTATCAGGGAAAATACCTTCATGCTCATGAGTCTTTCTTGCAAACAGTATGTACATAAGCAAGAATTCCTCATACTCATGATTTTGATGCATACACTTACCTTGTAGTCTTTGGCTGGCTTAGGATGGAATGAACCTACACAAACAAGGTTAGATAACACAGGTACCTCCACTAGCCAGAGCAAACCAAAGAAGCCACAAGAGTACCAAGACTGGGATGACATGTAGAGAGTGAGTACAATGTACCACATTGGATTCAACATGTCCCCAAGAGTAAAGATATGCAATGAATTTGACTGATTTCTTTCCCTTAGGTGTCTTGCTCCCCCTGAATCTTACATGGGATATTGGGAGAAGATAGGGAACAGAAAATCAGAGCTGAAAGATACAAATGGACAGAACTTAATGCAAATAAGCACATATGAACATGTCTTTCCCCCAAAAAGACATGTGACGTCTCTCCTCTTGAACATCAAGCATCTGGGACATCTGGGATCCTTGAGTATTCTCTCCCCCTGGAAATCTCTTTCTCCCCCTTAATAATTTCTCTCTTGTAGGTTTGGTCCTTGAGACTTTCTTTCCCCCTTGAGCTTTGATGTGATCTCTCTCTCCCCCTTTGACATCAATTTCCAAGAAGGGCTTTCTGGAATCCGTCGTATAGGTTTGGTCCTTGAGACTCAGCACAAAGCAATGGATAAAACTGTGATGCTTGTAGAGGACAAGATTCATTGAGTAGAGCTGGATCAGAAGAAATATTGAACAAGTGGCAAACTGTTTTTCCTGTTGCGAAGTCGGTGGCACCGAGTGGCAAGTTTCGGTGGTACCCAAAAGATTCGGTTGGACCGAAAATTACAAGTCGGTGAAACCGAGTTCACACATAGAAAAACACTTGTCACCTCAGCTCACTAGACATGTAGGATCTCACAAAGATTTGCAATGAATTACCTGAAGGATTTGCAAGGAATTGAATGCAGAAAATGCAGAAAAAAAACAAAAAGAAAAAGAGAAGAAACTGAAAGATCTAGATGAAGTTTTTTTTGACAAAAAAAGAAAGAAAATAAATATGCATGAGACAAATGCAATAACACAGAAAAGAACAGAAGAGAACTTCATCTAGAGTTGGGCGGTGGCATAGTCACCTATATTAGAGTATATTGACTTAGGATTCAAGTGAGAACACTTGATCATAGGTCATACTCATTGTTTAAGCTCAAAATGGGGTTACCATTTTTCGTTTAAGCATCTTGATGTATTCACATCTTGTTGAGTTTCTTTGACTCATGTCTTGGAGTAAAGCTTCTCTAAGATGGAATAACATACCTTGGGTGGTGGTGTGGTTCTTGCTCATGTAGTTGAACTTGTGTGGGTGCTCAAGGTTGATGTAGCTCATCAAGAGTTGGGAGCACCACTTGGAGTTTGAGTTCATCTACCTACATGGGTTAGTTCTTGCAAGGAAGAGCACTTGTGTATCCAAAAATGACAATCATGAAGCTCAACATAGAATTTGTCAAAGGATATGTTTGAATGGTTTTGTGCTTCCTTGTCTTCAACCACCATTGTGTAGAGACTTGGTGATGTAGAGATTGCTCAAGATATGAGTGAGTCGCAATCCCATGGAATTAGATTCAACCAAGCACCTACATGGGTTAGACAACATGCAAGGTACAAATATATCCAAGACATAAGATAGTCATTATAAGAGATATATCATGGATTAGTCATAAGCTCATGTCTTGCATGTATCCAATGGAGTTCCTACTCCAAGTTCGAAGCATCAATAATGTTAAATTCACCTCTCAACCTGCAAAATACTTTCTCATCAAGAGGTTTAGTAAATATATCCGCTAATTGCTTGTCGGTACGGACATGCTTAAGATCAATGTCACCCTTAGCAACATGGTCTCGAATGAAATGATGACGAACTTCAATATGCTTAGTTCGAGAATGTTGTACATGATTATGACCAATTTTGATAGCACTTTCATTGTCACAAAGCAGTGGAACATGTTTCACATAGATCCCATAATCTTTAAGAGTTTGGCTCATCCAAAGTAATTAAGCACAACATGAACCAGCGGCAATGTATTCCGCTTCGGCAGTGGATAAGGATACCAAGTTTTGTTTCTTGGAAGACCAAGACACAAGAGATCTACTGAGAAATTGACAAGTACCCGAAGTAGATTTTCTATCAACCTTGTCTCCGGCATAATCCGAGTCGGAATAGCCAACAAGATCAAAAGAAGACCTCTTAGGATACCAAATGCCAAAGTTTGGTGTATGAATTAAGTATCTCACTATCCTTTTCACGGCCTTAAGGTGACATTCTTTAGGAGCAGCTTGATAACGTGCACACATGCACACACTTAGCATAATGTCGGGATGTGAAGCACATAGGTATAACAAAGAGCCAATCATAGAGCGATAAACCTTTTGATCAACCGGTTCACCATCTTTGGTCAAGTCAAGATGTCCACTAGTAGGCATGGGTGTGGGCATACCATTGCTTTCTTGCATGTTGAACTTCTTGAATAAGTCCTTGGTGTACTTCGTTTGAGAGACAAATGTACCTTCCTTAGTTTGCTTGATTTGCAAACCGAGAAAGAATTTGAGTTCACTCATCATAGACATCTCAAACTTCTCTGACATTAGCTTTCCAAACTTTTCACTAAAGAGAGGGTTAGTTGAACCAAATATGATATCATCAACATAAATTTGGCATACAAATAGTTCTCCATTAACCCTTTTAGTAAAAAGAGTAGAATCAATTTTACCAATTTCAAAACCACTTGCAATAAGAAACTTAGTCAAGCATTTATACCATGCTCTAGGAGCTTGTTTAAGACCATAAAGAGCTTTGTGAAGTATGTAAACATGATTTGGTTTCTTAGGATTGATAAAGCTGGGAGGTTGTTTGACATAAACTTCCTCCTCTATTTCACCATTTAGAAAAGCACTTTTAATGTCCATTTGGTACAAGGTAATATTATGGTGATTAGCATAGGCAAGTAAGATGCGAATGGACTCAAGTCTAGCAACGGGAGCATATGTCTCACCATAGTCCATACCTTGAACTTGTGTGTACCCTTGGGCGACGAGACGTGCTTTGTTGTGAACCACTTGTCCATCTTCATCTTGCTTGTTGCGAAACACCCATTTGGTACCAATGATGTTGTGGTTGTTGTCGGGCTTCTCAACCAATGTCCAAACTTGGTTTCTCTCAAAGTTGTGTAGCTCTTCATGCATAGCGTTTATCCAATCCGGATCCTCCAACGCTTCTTCAACCTTCATAGGTTCAATGCTAGAGATGAATGAATAGTTTTCACAAAAGTTAGCTAAATGAGTCTTTGAGCGAGTGATTCTCCCGGTTTGTATATCATTGAAGATTTGCTCGATGGGATGATCTTTGGCAATTCTTGCTCGAACTCGTGAGAGCTTTTGTTTGGGTCTTCGTTGAACATCTTCTTCATCTTGTTCTTCTTCTTGGCCTTCTTCATTGTTGACGTTGTCGTTCTCTTGTCATGGTGGAGAAGGAGGTTGTTGATGTTCGTCTTGATGCATTTCCTCGTCTTCATCTTGGTGTGTCCCACTTGTGGATGCTTCCGTATCAATTCTTGGTTCACCTTGTCGTGAAGTAGAAGCTTCCACTTGGACGGACGAGGTACTCTCCTTCACCTCCGTTGGACGAATTTTTCCAATAGACAAGTCTTGGATTGCTTCTGAAGGGTCTTTGTCTCCTACATCGATTGGCAATTTCTCTACTTGCGAGCCATTAGATTCATCAAACTTCACATCTACCGTCTCTTCAACCTTTTGGGTGAAATTGTTGTAGACACGGTAAGTGTGAGAGTTTGAGCCATAACCAAGTAGAAAACCTTCATGAGATTTAGGAGCAAACTTTGAATGACTATGCTTGTCAAGAATGTAGCACTTTTAGCCGAATACTCGAAAGTATCCAACTTGGGGTTTGTTACCGGTGAGGAGCTCGTATGCCGTCTTGACAAGTAGCTTGTGAAGATACAAGCGATTTGTTGCATGACAAGCTGTCTCAATCGCTTCTGCCCAAAAGTGCTTTCGCGTCTTGTATTTATCAAGCATCGTTCTTGCCATTTCAATGAGCGTCCAGTTCTTCCTCTCAACAACTCCATTTTTTTGAGGTGTGTACGTAGCCGAGAACTCGTGTGAAATCCCTTCTTCGTCAAGAAAGGTGTCCACATTTGCGTTCTTGAACTCCGTTCCATTGTCACTCCGAACCTTCTTGATCTTCACGTCAAACTGATTTTGGGCCTTCCTAGCGAAGTTTTTGAAGATCTTCTGAACCTGCGACTTGTCATTAAGAAAGAACACCCACGTAAATCTTGAAAAATCATCAACTATAACTAGACCAAAAGAATTTCCACCGAGACTCTTGTAGGCGTTGGGACCAAAAAGATCCATATGAAGTAGCTCGAGTGGCCTCCTTGTGGTCATGATGTTCTTCACGGGATGCCTTCCTCCAACCTGTTTACCTGCTTGACAAGCACTACAAAGTCTATACTTATCAAATATGACATCGTTAACTCCAAGGACATGATTTCCTTTAATAAGCTTGTCAAGGTTTCTCATGCCAACGTGGCCTAGTCGTCTATGCCACAACCAACCTTTTGAGGATTTAGCAATAAAGCAAGTTTTAGGTTGTGCCTTTTTAGAGAAATCGACAATGTAAAGATCACCTCTACGCATACCGGTAAAGACCATTTTATGATTGTCTCGACGATATACTTGGCAATCTACCTCAGTAAATAGGACATTCAAACCGAAATCAGCAAGTCTAGATACTGAAAGTAAGTTGTAGCCGAGAGATTCAACGAGCATGACATTTTGAATGGAACTATCATGTGAGATGGCCACCTTACCAAGGTCAACCACTTTACCCTTTGAATTATCACCAAAGGTGACATATTTCCGAGGGCCGTCATTTTTAGCAAGCTCACGGAACAGCTCTTCATCTCTGGTCATATGATCAGTACATCCACTATCAAGAACCCATTCCTTTCCTCCTGACGCATATCCCCGAAGATTTGCCGTAAGACCAAAATGTTTCATTGCATCATCAAGATTGAAGTCACTATCATCATCATAGTATCCATGTTCACCATGATCTTGTGACTCATCATTTCCTAGAGAGGGTAATTCATTAGATAAATGATCATCAAAGTAGTCACTTTTATGAATTCTTATAGCTTCGGATATAATGATTCCAACATCTCCTTTAGCACGCTTGAGATTGGTAAGCTCAAATAGGCAATCACCAAAACTAGGATCACTAGAGTTCATCTTACTCAAGGCAATAGATTTATGGAGAATTTCATCCAAATTTTTCAAGGAATGATCGGGAAATCGTTCATCAAGAAATTTCCATATAGTATAGGCACAATTAAGAGTAGGCAAACTAGCAATCAAATTTTTGGGCAATCCTCTAATGATGAGCTCAATAGTTCTAAGATTGCGAATAATGTCAATATCTTCATCTAGGGTAGGATGCAAAGGATCAATATGAGGTGTACAAGGGCTAGAAATATACTTGTTCAAATGATATTGATTGAAAATTACAAGCATCTCATTTTTCCCCTCATGAAAATACTCTCCATCAAGAATAGGCACTCTATGTCTAAGACTCCCTAAAGTAGACACATCCATCTTCCTCCAATGGTGATTAAACCAAGGCAATGGAGACCAAAGCTCTGATATCACTTGTAGGACCTTGAAGTAGATGTGTCTAGAGGGGGTGATTAGACACTTAATGCTAAAGTTGCAATTTTTATGCTTTTTCGGTTTAAGTGGAGTTTAGGCATAATTTCAGCATTCACAATACATAACAAGCAAGCATGCAAAGAGTGTATAGGCAGCGGAAAGTAAAGTATGCAACTTGCAAGAATGTAAAGGGAAGGGTTTGGAGAATTCAAACGCAATTGGAGACACGGATGTTTTTCCCATGGTTCGGATAGGTGGTGCTATCCTACATCCACGTTGATGGAGACTTCAACCCACGAAGGGTAACGGTCGCGCGAGTCCACGGAGGGCTCCACCCACGAAGGGTCCACGAAGAAGCAACCTTGTCTATCCCACCATGGCCATCGCCCACGAAGGACTTGCCTCACTAGCGGTAGATCTTCACAAAGTAGGCGATCTCCTTGCCCTTACAAACTCCTTGGTTCAACTCCACAATCTTGTCGGAGGCTCCCAAGTGACACCTAGCCAATCTAGGAGACACCACTCTCCAAGAAGTAACAAATGGTGTGTTGATGATGAACTCCTTGCTCTTGTGCTTCAAATGATAGTCTCCCCAACACTCAACTCTCTCTCATAGGATTTGGATCTGGTGGAAAGAAGATTTGAGTGGAAAGCAACTTGGGGAAGGCTAGAGATCAAGATTCATATGGTAGGAATGGAATATCTTGGTCTCAACACATGAGTAGGTAGTTCTTTATCAGAACATATGAGTTGGAAGTGTAGATCTGTTCTGATGGCTCTCTCCACGAATGAAGAGGAGGTGGAGGGGTATATATAGCCTCCACACAAAATCCAACCGTTACACACAGTTTTCCAATCTCGGTGGGACCGAATCAACAAACTCGGTCAGACCAAAATGGTAAACCTAGTGACCGTTAGAGATTTTCGGTGGGACCGACTGGATCAACTCGGTGGGACCGATGTGCTAGGGTTTGGGTAAATCCAAAACTCGGTTTGACCGATTACTCAAACTCGGTGGGACCGATTTGGGTAATAAGTGAAATAGAGAGTTGACCAAGCAAACTCGGTGGGGCCGATTGCATATCTCAGTGGGACCGAAAATATTGCAATAGGTAACAGAGAGTTTGCAAGCCCATCTTGGTGAGACCGAGATCCCATCGATGAGACCGAACTGATTAGTGTTTCTGGCAGTGGCTATGATAAGTGAAACTCGGTGGCGCCAGATAGAAATAATTGGTAGGTCCGAGTTTGGCTTTGGGTTTTAGGTCATATGTGGAAGTGGGAAAGTAGCTGAGGATTTTGGAGCATATCATTAAGCACTTGAGCAAGAGGCTCATTAAGCAACACCTCATCCCTCCTTGATAGTATTGGCTTTTCCTATGGACTCAATGTGATCTTGGATCACTAAAATGTAAAATGAAGAGTCTTGAGGTTTGAGCTTTAGCCAATCCTTTGTCCTTAGCATCTTGGAGAACTTCCCACAACCTTTAGTCCATGCCACTCCATTGTTGAACTTATCTGAAACATACTAGATAGAAACATTAGTCCAACAAGAGATATGTTGTGATTAATTACCAAAACCACCTAGGGAGCACTTGTGCTTTCACGCGCCCTACCCCCTGGGCGCGCCCCTGCATCATGGGCCCCCTGGCAGGCTCTGATGCCCATCTTCTACTATATGAGGTCTTTCATCCAGGGAAAAATCCTAAGCTAGCTCACGGGACAAAACTCCGCCGCCACGAGGCGATACCATGGCGGAACCAATCTAGGGCTCCGGTGGAATTGTTCTACCGAGGAAATTTCCCTCCGGGAGGGGGAAATCATCACCATTGATCCTCTCAGCGGGAGGGGGTCAATCTCTATCAACAACTTCACCCGCACCATCTCATCTCAAACCCTAGTTCATCTCTTGTATCCAATCTTTGTCCCAAAGCCTCAGATTGCTACCTGTGGGTTACTAGTAGTGTTGATTACTCTTTGTAGTTGATGCTAGTTGGTTTATTCGGTGGAAGATCATATGTTCAGATCCTTTATGCATATAATACCCCTATGATTATGAACATGAATATGATTTGTGAGTAGTTACGTTTGTTCCTGAGGACATGGGAGAAGTCTTGCTATAAGTAGTCATGTGAATTTGGTATTCATTCGATATTTTGATGAGATGTATGTTGTCTTTTCTCTAGTGGTGTCATGTGAACGTCTACTACATGACACTTCACCATTGTTTGGGCCTAGGGGAAGGCATTGGGAAGTAATAAGTAGATGATGGGTTGCTAGAGTGACAGAAGCTTAAACCCTAGTTTATGAGTTGCTTCGTAAGGGGCTGATTTGGATCCATACGTTTCAATTTATGGTTAGGTTTACCTTAACACTTCTTTTGTAGTTATGGATGCTTGCAATAGGGGTTAATCATAAGTGGGATGCTTGCCCTAGGAAGGACAGTATCCAAGCACCGGTCCACCCACATATCAAATTATCAAAGTACTGACGCGAATCATATGAACGTGATGAAAACTAGCTTGACGGTAATTCCCATGTGTCCTCGAGAGCGCTTTGCTTTATATAAGAGTTTGTCTAGGCTTGTCCTTTGCTACAAAAAGGATTGGGCCATCTTGTTGCACCTTATTTACTTTCATTACTTGTTACCCGTCACAAATTACCTTATCACAAAACTATCTGTTACCGACAATTTCAGTGCTTGCAGAGAATACCTTACTGAAAACTGGTTATCATTTCCTTCTGCTCCTCGTTGGGTTCGGCACTCTTACTTATCGAAAGGACTACGATAGATCCCCTATCACAAATCCTAATCTTGATCTATGCCAACCCAACAAACACCGTCGGAGATACTTGTAGAGCATCTTTATAATCACCCAGTTACATTGTGACGTTTAATAGCACACAAGGTATTCCTCCGGTATTCGGGAGTTGCATGATCTCATAGTCGAAGGAATATGTATTTGACATGAAGAAAGCAATAGCAATAAACTGAACGATCAATATGCTAAGCTAACGGATGGGTCTTGTCCATCACATGATTCTCCTAATATATGTGACCCATTATCAAAGGACAACACATATCTATGGTAAGGAAACCTTAACCATCTTTGATCAACGAGCTGGTCTACAATGGGCTTACCAGGGACACAGTATTTGTTTATGTATTCACACATGTATTTAAGTTTCTGATCAATACAATTCTAGCATGAATAATAAACATTTATCATGAATAAGGAAATATAAAATAACAACTTTATTATTGCCTCTAGGGCATATTTCCTTCAGTTACATATACTATATTTGTGCTAAAGTATCAGATGTTGATATTTCTTTTTTCTACGTAACGAGAGGGTGCGTGGGATTGGCATGGTTTTATGGGTCGATTGATTTGAAAAGTTATTGACCTAGTCAGAATCAAGAACCAAATCCAATATTGAATTTCTCAGTGGAGTGTGAGAGCTTCAAAATTAGAGAGCATGGTGAATTAAAAGAACTAAGGAGAGGGCAGAGTCTAGCTACGGCGAGATTGTACACTCGAATTTACAAGTTCTGGCCCCTCTCGGAGGAGGTAATAGCCCTATGTCTCGGTGCTGCGGGAGCTTTGTTTGTTTGGAGTGTTGAGTTACGGGGTATGCGAACCCTTGTGCAGGAGGAGAGAGGAAACTTATATAGAGTCTGTGGGCCCCTCATTGCCCTCAGTTATGCAAGGGTTCAATGAGAGAATAAAGAGGAGAACGTCACTGGAAACACCCGTATTTAATGGTCTTTATAGTGATGAGTTGATTGCCTGGCCGTTGCCATCCTGAGGTGAATCTAGGTCTTCTGTTCTTCGAGTGAAACTAGGTACTCCGAGTGAATAATGGTGGTCGAGTGGAGGTGGGTAACCGAGTGGATCTTCTATCGAGTGACTTGCATGCTGTGGTCATTCCAGTCGGTACCTCATTTCTAACTTTGCAGGTCTTGGACTCTTGTGTAGTGTCCTTGGGTAGGGCATGTAGGTCAGGCATGGGACCCTACCCTAGGTACATGTCATCGTCAAGCGCTTCTAGTATCTCCTGACATGGGCGGTGTGGTGTGGCCCACTTAACAGTAGCGTCATTCCTTCTAACCAGCGCTGCTGTGAAGTTGTACCAGTAGCACTTGTCCTGCACAGCTGGTACTTAACAGTAGCATTGTGGCCTTAACCAGCGCTACTAGAAATATTCTACCTATATGCTTTTTCCTAGTAGAGGGAGGCTGTTGAAGAATGGCTTGGCCGTGGGAGCTGAGCTCTGTAAAACCTCCGCCGTGTAAAACTTCAAATTTTTTGTTTGACGTGTGGTTGGGAAGAATCGGTGCTCCACTGATTCTGGAGGTGCCCTTATGCCAAGCTCTATTGGGAGCTTGTGCACATGGACCGTGGTGCAGCTACCGAGTTCATGCCTCCAAAGTTTGTTGATGCATAGAGGAAGCTATATGGGTGGTTGCTTGACTGGATGCGTTCACACAAGGAGCCGGGAAGAGCTATTATGATCATGAGTCGTTATCACAAGTGGCTAGTGCAAAACAACGTTAGACATACAAGGGTGTTTGAATGAGCTCGTGGTGTGGTTGCTCGGGTGTGGTGCCGGATTGACAAATGGACAGAGGTCCATGCATCGAAGGGGGCAGCCCTGACGGTGCACATAGAGTATCGTTTGACGCCACCGACGAAAAGCTAGCTCAAAGTTAATGTAGATGGGCATGGGTCTTTGAAGGAATAGGGAGTAGGGGTGGTGGGGGAGATGTAGTGAGTGATCACCGCGTGATCTTCAGAGCTAGAGCGTGTCATTCTTTCACCAATATCACTGTTCCTAAACATGCGGAGCTGCTTGCTTGTCGTCAAGGAGTGCAACTTGCGATAGAAGTTGGCACCAAGAAGCTTGTTCTCGAAACTGACATCCAACTTCTAGCGCAGGTACATAACTCTGGTGATATCGACCAATCCAGGTTTGGTCCTCTTGTCCAGGAGATAAAACAGATGTTCTGAGGTGTTGACGAGCATCGAGTGGCTTGGGCCAGGCAAACCGCGAACAAAACTGCTCACAACTTAGCTAGGGAGGGCAACCTTATGAATTATGCAAATTTTGGTTTACTGCTTCTCCAATTTGTACTCAAGATGTTATAGTGGTGACAGTGCCATGAACTAAGTAATAATAAGGCACAGTTTCCTCTAAAAAGAGAGAGACAAAATTAGTGCTAGAGAGACCATGTTATGGACCCGGTTTATATATAGGGTTTCATTTTTGTTTCCTTCTGTAACAATAATAGTGGATGCCATTTCTTGGTGAAAATGCTCATGAGTTGGCCAAGTTTGATCCCTGGAGGGCCGGATATCATAACTCTTCTAACCATTCAACCATAAGTTCATTCACGGTTGTATTTTCATAGACAAATCATGCAAAGGAACAAAAAATCTGCATGAATTGCATGATCATGATAGAATACAAGCTCATGGTACAACGGTTCTGCGATGTCGCTGGCTCGCTGCTGCATCTATGTAGCATCCCTATCATGGAGAGAAATGGATGCTGAAGAATGCCTTGGCCATGGGAGTAGAGCTGCACGCCGTTGTATAAAACCTCGAATTTTTTGTTTGGCGTGTGATTGGGAAGAGGCTATGCTCCACAAATTTTGGAGGTGCCCTTATGCCAAGGTCTACTTGGAGCTTGTGCACAAGGACCATGGTGCAGCTACTGAGTTAATGCCTCTAGAGGTTGTTGATACACAAAAGAAGCTAGATGGGTGGTTGCTTCACTAGATGCATTCAAAGTTAATGTAGATGGGTCTTTGAAGAAACAGGGAGCAGGGGGTGGCGGCGGAGCTGTGGTGAGTGATCATCGCGGGATCTTCAAAGCCAGAGCATGTCATTCTTTCGCCACTATCGCTGTTCCTGAACACGCGGAGCTGCTCGCTTGTCGTCAAGGAGTGCAACTTGCAAATGAAGTTGGCACCAAGAAGCTTGTTCTCGAAACTAACAACCAACTTGTGGCACATGTACATTACTCAGGTGATATCAACCAATCCATGTTTGGTCCTCTTGTACATGAGATAAAAGAGATGTTGTCAGGCATCGACGAGTATCGATTGGCTTGGGCCAGGCGAACAGCGAACAAAGCTGCTCACAACTTAGCTAGGGAGGGTTGCCTTTTGAATTTATGAAAATTTTGGTTTAGTGTTTCTCCGAATTGTATTTGAGATGTTATAGTGGCTGATGGTGCCATGAACTAAATAATAATAAGGCAGTAGTTTCCTCTCAGAAAAAGACAAAATTAGTGATATAGAAACCATGTTGTGGATGCAATTTATAGAGGGTTTTCTCTTTTGTTTCCTTCGGTAACAATAATAGTGGATGCCATTTCTTGGTGAAAATGCTCATGAGTCGACCAGGCTTGATCCATGGAGCACTACAAAAAAAAGACACATTCTTGACATTTTGGGCCAAACGAATTTTTTTCTGTCATACATATGACGCTTCTATGATGATAATTGTGACAAAACCCGGTATCATCACAGATGTGGTGGGCTCCTACTTCTATGACAAAAAAATCATGACAGAAAATGGGCTTTTCGTCCTGGGCGGGCCGGAGACGCAGCTGCATGACATTCTTTGGGCCGTCCATGACGGAAAAAACCGTGGTAGAAGCAAGGGGGAGGAAAATTTCGGGCAGTTCCCGGTTACGGTGGGTGGTCGGGGGCCGAGCGATGCGCGTTTCTCTCATACACGTACGCG